>OY728141.1:2074383068-2076883068 GCA_963277665.1 Viscum album | reverse complement strand
ACACTTTGGGATTGTAGAGTGGTGTAAGCCTTCTCAAAATTTTCTTCACGATGTTGAGGTCTTTAATTTCTTCTCCAAGTCCATGAATTTCTCCTACAACTTTAGTAATTCGATTGAAGAAGGAATCTTCATTTTTATCTGGATGCATCTTTAGATCATCGAACCTATTGTGTAGAACATATAGTTTCGCCTCCTTTACTTTGATGTACCCTTCATAAATATTCTCTAACTTTTCCCACATAGACTTAATTGAAGTATAGCTCATCACTTTTAGATAAATTTGATCAGAAAGTGCTGTAGTAAGAGCATTCTGTGATTTGGCGTCAGCATCAAGCATCTTTCTATCTGTATCTATCATTGAAATCCCTATAGAATTTGTGACTTATATTACTTGCATAGTAGAAAATAAAACATCTATTCCAATAGATCTTAGATGATATCTCATCCTATTTTTCCATATCTGAAAGTTTATTCCATCGAAGAGGGGGACTCCCCTAACATTGAGGGAATTCTCTATGATAGTAAATGAAAGATTCAACACCATCAACCTTTACCCTCTGATACCACTTGTAGAACCTCGGGACACCCTGATAGGGGAGGGGTGAATCAAGGTGTCAAGTTTTTCTTTTAAAGTGACAGATATTGTTCCCACATTGGTAGGAACATGGTAAACCTATATGATGGATATGAAAAATAAATAAATAATCACATGCAAAGAGGCCACGTGGCACTTTTACTTAGTTCCCCAAAAGGGCTACGTCTAAGGAGAATATTCCAAAAATGTGTCGGTCATACCAAAATACACTAATATTCACTATTTGTGGAGTACAAGAGTTCGGTCACAGTCACTTTGTTCCAGACACACTGCATTTATAAAAGTTAAGGGATATCTCACTTCTTTCCTTAGATCACTTCCGTTGACTCCCCCAAGCTCACTTCCTTGAGAGAAGTCACACTCATTTTATAGAGGTGAAGGTCCCTTCAACAGATTTACATTGAATTATTTGTATCAATCCATCATGAGACATTTCTTTCATTGAATTCCTGAATTGATGCACATGGAATCCCTGATCACACACATTAGATCTTCAAAAACCTGTTAGAAGCATAACACCACACTTGCGCACAATACCTCAACTTGCGCGCAAGATTTGGGAATTTTGAGAAAGATGACTTTTATACAACAACTACTTTCCACGCAACTCTTATCTTTTGCGCAACTACCTCGAAGGGTTTACATGGTCTTTTTAGACTAAAGGATCACCTTGCGCGGAAGATTAACTCTCTTCCAATCTTTCGCACACAAATATTTTGTGCGACTAATCAATCATATTTTCATTAGAAAATTATTAAGTCTTCTATGGGGGTATCCACCTATTTAAAGGCCTCGATGACCCTGCGTGTAAGTTTCTGATGTGTCTTTGCCTGTGCGCACAAGATTCTTCCTGAGCGCACAAAACCCCTTTTGACGTCACATTGGGCACGTAAGATTCTTCCATGCAGCCTCATATTTCGTTCACATTTAAGACTTGGGCACACTTTTTTCCTTTTCCATATTTTGACATTCTGATCCCAAAATAGGCCTTGCGCACAACTTCCTAAACACCCTTTAAACTTGCGCGCAACTTTCTTTTCCAAACACACATTTCTCTATTTTCCGATTTTCAGACCCAAAAATTTGTCAAACAATGGGAAATGACGCCACCTTAAATAATGTTTCCCTCTTGAACTGTATGATCCAATTCTTGGAAAACATCCTGAATTTATAATGACGATTGACAACAAACACAAACCATACTCCATTTCTAGCATAGAACGGTCATGGTTCCAACAGGTTTTGAGTTTGTTACTTGTTCTTTTTACTAAAATTAATGTCAATTTTAAATAGAGACACAATTGGTGTTATATTAGTCACACCATGCATTAGATTTAGGTATAGATAATTCCTACACATCACATATTACTTATAGATCATTTTCCTACAATATAAAAATAATTTGAATGTGTTTTCATGGTTTTCAGTATGTCACTTGTGTTTTTAACTAAAATTCCATTTCAAACAGGAAATAGGCACTTTATTCATACCTGTCACATCATGTGTTGGTTTTATGTTATATTGCTTCATACATTTCAAAAATGACTTATGAATCACTATTCTAAATTATCAAGACAATATGAGTGTCTTTTCTTGGTTTTCAGTGATTGATATATGTTTTGAACTAAAATATCAATTTTAAACTGATTATGAACACTTTGAGTCATACCATTCACACCAAGTGTCAGATTTAGGTGTGGTTGATTCCTAAATGTCAAAAATGAATCATGGGTTGTTTTATGAAAGTATCAAAACAATCCTAATGTTTTTTTCTTGATTTCCAGCATGTCACTTGTTTTTTTTTACTAAAATTAATGTCAATTTTAAATAAAAAAACATACTTTGAGTCATATTGATCACAATGTGAATCATATTGAAGTGTGTTTTATTACTACATGTCAAAAATTACTTATGGATATTTTCCTAAATTATTGAAATAATTAAAATATGTTTTCTTAGTTTTCAGTGTGTCACTTGTTTTTTTTACTAAAATTAATGTCAATTTTAAATAAAAAAAGACAAAATTAGAGTTATAATGGTCACACCATACATCATATTGAGGTTATATTGATTCCTACACATCACAAATGACTTATGGATCACTTTTCCAAAGTCTAAAAAAATTTAATGTGTTTTCGTGGTTTTCAGTATGTCACTTTTTCTTTTTACTAAAATTAATTTCAATTCAAAATAAATAGACACACTTGGAATTATATGAATCAAAATGTGAATTAGTTTGAGGTGTGTCCAATTATTACATGTCAAAAATGACTTATGGATTTATTTCATTAAGTATCAAAACAATAGGAATGTTTTTTCTTAGTTTTGAGTATGTCACTTTTGTTTTTATTAAATTTTAATTTGAAACTAAAAACACATAATTTGAGTCATATTGGTCACATCTTGTGTAGGTTTAACATGAGACTAATTCATACACATCACAACTTACTTATGAATCATTTTTAAGAATTATCAATATAATAGGATCATGTTTTTTTTGGTTTTCAGTGATTGACACATGAATTGAACTAAAATGAAAATTCTAAACTAATAACAGAAATTTTGAGACATACCGGTCACACTATACATTTGATTATGGTGAGGTTGATTACTAAACATAAAAAATGACTTATGGATCATTTTTCAAAAGTATAAAAAAATATGAATATATTTTCTTGGTTTTCAGTATGTAACTTGTTTTTTTACTAAAATTTATGTAAACTTTAAATAAAAAGAGACACTTTGAGTCATGCCAATCACACTGTGCATTGGATTGAGATGCAGTTGATTTCTACATATCAAAAATGACTTCCAAATCATTTGACTAAAGTATAGAAACAATCCTATTGTGTTTTCTTGGTTTTCAATATGTCACTTATTCTCTTTACTAAAATTAATGTCAATTTTGAATAAATAGACACACATGGAATTATATTGGTTACACCATGTGTCTTATTGAGTTGAAGATGATTCCTATACATCAAAAATGACTTATGGATCGTTTTCATAAAGTATTAAAACAATCCAAATGTGATTTCTTGGTTTTGAGTATGTCACTTTTGTTTTTTATTAAGATTACATTTGAAATGGAAACATGCACTTTTAGTCATATCGGTAGCATCATTTTTCAATTTTACATGAGACTACTTCCTACACAAGAAAACTAATTTATGAATCATTTTACTAAATTATCAAGAAAATCAGAGTTTTTTTTCATTGAATGATGTGTTTTTAACTAAAACGACAATTTTAAACTTATAATGGACACTTTTATTCATACCATTCACATCGTGCATTGGATTGAGGTTCGGTTTATTCCTAAACATCAAAAATAACTTATGGATCATTTTTATAAAGTATCAAAACAATATAAATTTTTTTATTAGTTTTCAGTTTTTCACATATTCTTTTTACTAAAGTTAATGTCAATTTAAAATAAAAATACACACTTTGAGTCATACCTATCAAAACATGTGTTAGGTTGAGGTGGAGTTGATTCATACACATTATAAATGACTTATGAATCATTTTCCTAAATTATTAAAATAACATGAATTCATTTCCATGGTTTTAAGCATGTCACTTTTTCTTTTTACTAAAATTAATGTCAATTTTAAATAATTAAACACCCTTTGAAATTATATCAGTCACACAGTGCATCATATTGAGGTTCGGATGATTCCTACATGTTACAAATGACTTAAATATCTATTTTTTAGTATAAAAACAATCCAAATTCATTTTCTTAGTTTTGAGCATACCACTTGTTCTTTTTACTAAAATTAATGTCAATTTTTAATAAAAAGACACTCTTAGAGTCATATCAGTCACAATGTGCATCATATTGTGGTGATATTGATTCATAAATGTCAAAAATTACTTAAGGATTGTTTTCCTAAAGTATTGAAATAATATAAATGTGTTTGATCGGTTTTGAGTATGTCAATTATCTTTTTTACTAAAATTAATGTCAATTTTAAATAAAAATATGCATCTGGAGTCATAAAAGTCACATCATCCCATTTCCTTTCTTTTTAAAAACATCAAAACTACTTATTTATTTAATGTTCTTATCCAAAAAACCTTCCTTTACTCTTCTGGTTTTCAACAAAGAGAAATGTTTTTTAGCTAAGAACATCAACTTAATATGAAGTGTTGGAATTTTATAAAGAAATGAAATAGAAAGGATGGTAATATTTTCATAAAGGAACATGTTATCTATTTTGTGGATTTTTTCAGATAGTTGAGAGAAAAAAATGACTTCATAAAAGATCTATGAAAAAAACTGAATAAGTATTAGATAACAATGATGATGAAATTAACCTATAAATAGTAGATAAAATGATGAAAAAATTAATTAATTAAGTAGTATTAATTCACCTTTTCATGATGTTTGTATACATTCTTGACCCATTTCCTTATGTTCATTATCTTAGTTATATCCTTAAAATTCAATATCTCATTATCATGAGTAGCTTCGAACAAACCACCCCAACTTGAACAAAATAATCCACATGTATAAAAAAACAATTCTTTTGTGAGTAACACTAAAAAGAAATAAATTAAACATAAATATAAAAAAAATCCTTTACTTCTATAGATAATGATATTACTATACAAAAATCAAGATTACATATGTGATTGAGCAGAGTCAATGCCATTTCTATTCCTAAAAACACAGTGGAGGGAACTTGAAGGAATGTGATAAATGTCAACACTACAAGAGTGAAAATATTTTGAGGGGGATGAATTATAGGGAAGTTTTGGTGTAAAAAGACATGAAATATGAATATAAATATTTTAAAATAGGAAAACTCTACGAGGAATAATAAAAACTAAATAAATGTTTCATTTTATAATTTTTCATTAAAATAGAGAAAGTATATTGTAACATTACTTTTACATATTCCCAGAGAGTTTCCTTAATTCTAGTCTATTCTTCCACGGGATTGGTAACATCATCATGTGAAGGAGACATTGTTTGCATGAGTAGTAAAACATTTAATTTAGATTATGTTAATGTAGTACAAAACAGATAATATTATGAGAAAAAACATAGTATATTAAAAAAACTTTAACATTATCATTGGAATCTCTTTATTTTTTTAAAGGTAGTAGGAATTAACCTTTTCACGATGGTGGTATAAATTATTGACACATTTTCTTACTGTCATAATTTCATTTGTAGCCTCAAAGTTTAATCTTATATGAGATCATTTCTTTATGATCTCTGTGAAAATTAAAAAAATTAGTATTGGATAGAAATGAGGATAAAATCGACTAAAAAATAGATAAAATGATGATAAAATAAAATAAATAATAAGTAGGAAGACATATATTCATGATATATATGTACATTATACCATCAGGTATGTTTTCTATTCATTTTTAAACAAATCTATGTTGTCTTGTGAATACAAGAATTTTCTACACTCATGGTAGTACTGGAAAAAATTAAATACACAAAGTATTAATAAATATTTTAAATGAAATATTATTTATCGTCAAAAATAGATCATTGGGTATGCTAGTTTATTGATGGAATATGATCTCTCTCATAATTTACAAACATAATAACCATAATCTTTTCCAATTTTTTATTTTTGGACATTGTAGAAAAAATGATAAAAATAAGTAATTTGTTTTGATATGTGTTTTGATGGTGAAATATGTTGTTTTAATAAGTTCCCTTATGAATTATACTTTCCTTTATGTTTTGAAAATCAAAAACACAATTCTTAAGGAAAATTACCTTTCTCTAAGAAACTTTTTCTTAAGGAAACTTTTCTTTGTCTAAAAATGTTTTTTTTTCTTTATCTGTAGTTTTCTTTTTCTTATGCAATATTTTACTAAACTAAGACAAACTATATTTTCTATAAGTCAAAAATTGAATCCTTATCCAACTCATAACCTTACAGTTACTTAGAGTCCAATTTCCTCAAAATTATGAATCTAATAACTCCTGAAATCAGACTCTGATTTCTCCTGAAATCTGACTCTAATTTCTCCTAAAATATAACTCGAATTTATCCTAGAATAAAAATACAATTTCTCCTAAAGACAAAATCCTATTTCTCCAGAAATCTGAGTCTAATTTCTACTGAAATCAGACTTCGATTTCTTCTGAAATCAAAATCCAATTTCTCCTAAAATCAGACTCCAATTTATCTTGAAATCAGACTCCGATTCCTTCTGAAATCTGACTCTGATTTCTACTTAAATATGACTCTGATTTCTCTAGAAATCAAAATCCAATTTCTCCTGAAATCAGACTCTGATTTCTCTTGAAATATTACTCTGATTGTCACACCTTGACTTCAAAAATTTAATTATTCTAATTATTTTAATTATTTATATCCTCATATAAATTGCGGGCTGGTTTCGGATGAATTTTAAAATTTTCAAGCAAAAAGGGGTCCTGCGCACGGGTTGTGCATGGTTAAGAGTAACCGTGCAGCAACCATGTGTGAGGTTCTGTCATCGGGACAATTCCATTTTTCATGGTTGGAGCATGGTTTGCTCAATCATTCACTTGCTAGTAGGTAACCGTGTGAGGGGAACCTAGTCTTGGTAGTGGCCATCGCACAGTTAGCGCATGACTTCGTAAACCATGTGCGAACCGTGTGATTTCCCAGTATCCAAAATAAATAAAATTTAATGAAAAATAAAATGAGAAAAAAATGAAATAAAATTAAAAGAATATTTTAATAATAATAATGATGATAATATTATTATTTTGATTATTATTATTATTATTAATTTTATTATTTTTAATATTATTAAGTTTATTACTATTATTATTCTATTCTATTTTTTTTATTTTAGGGTTAGTTAAATTTTTGTAGAGACCCAAAAGGGTATCCTTCCTCCCCTTTCCCTCTCACTCATGCGACCCGACTTCCACCCTCTCCTAGCAGCACGCTGCCCTCTCCTCTCAGCACCCCCATCATCTGACGCACCTCCCTGCCGACTCCTCCTCCTTACACGACCAGTCTACCCCCCTTCCCTTCCCAGCGCGCATGACCCAGCTCCCCCTGATCAATCCATGTTGCATGACCCCCACTGGATGAGGCCTCCCAGTGTGCCTCCTCTTCTCCCTCCAGCGTGCCTCCCTCCCTTTGGCTGCTCTCCCTCCTGCGGCCTCCCTCCGACGAGCCCTCCCTTCAGTCGCGCTTCCTCCCTCTAGCTGGAATCCCTCCGACGGCACCCCTACCATGCTCACAGGAGTCCGGCATGACCTCCCTTCTTCCAGCTAGTTCTCTCGCTGTCACGCCCCCTCTCCCTCCAGCGAGCGGTGCTCCCTCCGGCGAGCGACCTTCCTCTGGTCGAACCCTCTTCTTCCCTTCGGTACCCATTTTTCCTCTTATTTAGGGTTTTGATTCATTTTTATTTGGGTTTTAGGTTTCGAGTATGTATGATATTAGATTTATCATTAATTATTGATAATTCTTTATTTCGTTGTTTGTTTTAGGTCCCTTGCAGTGCGATTGACGTGCGGTGGAGTTTGTGCACTGAATTTGCGATGTTTCGACACCGAAGGTAGGTGTTTCCGCATATAAGTTTTGTTTGATGAATTAATTTTCTTATTTAATTAATTTATCTTACTCATTGATTATTTTTATTGGTGTGATTATTGTTTTACTTGAGGTTTAATATGATTTAGATGTGTTTAGTAGCGTTTTTATTTTATATGAATGTTTTGATTTTTTGAAAACCCATGTTGAGCCTTTCGTTGTGTTTTATAAACATTTTTTTTGTTTTATTATGTCACGCAAGAGCTGTGAATTATATTTTATCATGTTATTGGCGTGTGTTTGGCCTTAGAAGATGTTTTGATTGGGCATTTGTATTCAAAGTATTTTGATACTACTTGGGGTTGTTTTATAAAATTCTTAAGCGGTTTATAAAATCTTATAAAGTGTGTGAAACACATTTGGATATTGTTTTGGTGTGCGTATATTTTTAAAAGTGGTTTGACTATGAAAATGGGGGAATTTTTGTGTGTGTGTTCCTTGTTGTGAAAATATTTGGACGTGTTCAATCAATTGTTTAAGTAGTGCACCATGTGTTTTTGTGGGTACATGAGGTGCATATGTGTGGAAAAAGGATATTTGATTGGAAATGTACCGCTTTGATCATGTTTTAATTTTTGTGCATTTGTCATTATGTTTTGTGAATCCTTTCAAATGATGGAAAGTATGTTTTAATGTCACTTTGGTGTTCTTTTGGTTTTAAAGTGGATTTTCCTACTTGAAGTTGAGTGTTCTATTAGTTCAAACCCTTGATGTGTTATTTTGAAATGTTTTGTAGATTGTTTAATAGTTTAATTGTTTTATTAAATTATTTGTATAGCACGTGGGACCTCGCTATAATGGTTTTGAGCTGTGGGTGTCGAGGTATCCTACATGTTCATGCATAGGGTAAGGCATATATATATATGCCCTCTTTGTACATATTCCCTCATGGAATTGGGAATATGTGCAATGAAGATAGGGGTGTATATATATATATATGTATAAATGCATGTGCATCTATGCACCAAGTGTCGGTTCAAGTGGTCGTCGTCAAATAGAGACAAGTTCGAGGTAGGTCCCCTATGCCTATGCCTTTAATTTTGAATTTCATAATTTCTTGCTTGTTTTAAAATTATGTTTTAAATTTATGCTATATACACATTCTATGAAATTTGGTTGCGTTTTCTTGAAATGATTATGCATTTGTTTTGGAAATTGAAATGTATTTCTAATGCTATCGGTCTTAAGTGACCTTTTCTTGAAAATTGATTTTATAAGTGGTTTGGAATTGGTAATGTGTGCTTCCAAAGGTTTTTTTCCTTTTTTCCAGTTAATTGTAAAAAAAATGTTCCCTTTATGAAAAATAAAAACCTCTCTTGTGGCACACCCCTTTGGTTTTAGAAAAAAATGATTTTTAAGTTGGATGTGTTATTATGTTCCTAATTTAATGCTTATGCATTGTGTGACTTGGAAGAGGGGGAATGAACTTAAGGACGGAGAATGGTGGTGAGAGGTTGAAAGGGTTTTATAAAAAGAAAATTTTTATGTACATACATGTTTTCTTGATAAAAAAACTCACCACCACTTAAAATAGAGCACAATGGGAAACCTTGGTATCTAGGTGGGTGATCAGGACTAGTATGCTAGATGACATGGTAGGGGTTCATCGTAGTTCTTCTAACATGATTTAAGCAAGAAAAATAACTAAACATATGAATTTATGAGGGTCGTGGTCTTCTAAGCCACGTTTTCTGAGGGTCGTGGTTTCTAAGCCACGTTTCACCGAGGTACAAGGTCTCTAGGGTCCCACTTTTTATAGCTACATATAAGGATTACCCATCATGCTCATTTGCAACATAATGCTCGTGATGTAATTTTTCATTTCAGTTGTTTCAAATTTGATGTCTTATTTATGAAAACCATATTTTTTATCCAAACAAGTTTCTTTTCATTTTGACATGTTAATGCATGCTTGGAACCTATTTTGAAAATGTATTAGGAGTGAAATTCTTTACATGAAAATGCAAACTCGTTACTTGAATTTGAAAAAAAGGAAAAACCTTATTTTATTATATATTATTTTCAAACTAGCATGATTGAATTTCTTACTAAAGGTAGGGACATAGGACGTAGTTATATTTTGGCATTCCTATTGATCATCCCGGTGCTCATGCCTGCTTTACTTTTCAGTTTCAGGTTTCAGTCTTGGATCGCTTTTGGGAGCGAGTGTAGTTTACATTCTGTGGTGACCCATGGGGTCACCTGAGGTATGTCACATTGCTTCGTTTATTCCTTTTTCCACTGCCAAGTTGCTATGTTTGTTCCCATTATTTATCTTCTTGTTTATTTTATGATTACTTATCTTTATTATGGGCCAAAACGTTCCCAACTGGTTTATTTTGATGTCAGGTACTAGTTGCTAGCCTGTGGGGATCGGGAACACCCTTTTGACCATGTCGTGGACCGGCTCAGGTGACCGGTTCATGGTTGACCTAGGTTGGTTCGTGAGAGAATGGTATCAGAGGTAGGTTGTTATTTTTGGTTTCAAGTAGCTTGGTGATTAGGTGTGTCGAGACTTGAGAGGTAGGTGCATAAAGGACGTCATGAACCCTTTCTCATTCCGAGAATCGAGTTTCCAGGGGTGGACTGGGATTTGAATTTTCTTATTTGGCTTGGTCTATGTGGATGAGGGGTGACAAAGGAAGTGAGCCAGTGTCACGCTGTGGGCTTACATGGAGTAGCAACCCATGTACAACCGGAGTGCACGGTTCAAAATGCTTCTTGTGGTTAATGCTCGCTCATAGCATGGTCTGCTAAGCCATGTTACCGAGTTGGAATGGCCACTAGTCCCTTATTTTTGGAAGTTTTGATGTGAGTTATGTTGGGATTAGTTTTGACTGACTTGAGTGGATTTCAAAAATGAAAATGGTTCATAGAAAATGGGTGTTCAAAAGGGAATTTGGTTTTGGAGTGGAAGAGTGGTTTTGAAATGGAAATTTTTTTCTTTTAATGGAATGTGTGGTTTTAGAGGGAAAAAATGGGAGGTGTTTTGAAAGTTGTTTTGGGATCTCAGTAACACTTTTTGGAATGTGAATTGGAAAATTTTTTGGAATTTGGAAATCTATTGCTTTAATGATAAGTGACTTTTTCAAATTGGTTGAGAATTTTTACTTTATGCTGAATGATCTGTTTTGAAAATGAGAAGTATCCTGAATTGACCCTTGGTATTCCTATAAGGGATCACATATATAGAGGTGTGCATGTGGTATAGGGATAATTTTTGGTATGTGTGGATTTTTTCATGAGCTAACACAATGGTATATGTATATGCAAGACTTCATGGGATACCAATTGCTGGTACTTAAGTAGTTTTGTTTTATGAAAGATGGTTTTCAAAAAGGTAATTTAAATGTTTTGAAAGGTAAGAAATTGTTTAGTGTTCTCTTTTCATGTTTGGCATTATTTTTCATGGGCTCTTGGATTTTGTCATATTGAATGGTGGTTGGAATAGTGATTTGAGTTTGAGATTTAGTTTTTGATTGAGGTGTGGAATTTTTATTTATGATGATATTGTTTTGGATTTGTGCCTCTTGTTTTTTAGTATGCTTCCCAGAAAAGTCCTAGAGGTTTCTAGTGAGACTTTTTTAGTTTTTGGTCCTCCCCAAACTCTTAGCAGAGTGGTGGAATTGAATTCTTTTTTGTTGTTGTCCATATTCCATGGTGATCGTGATCTATTGAAGTTAGTGACTGGCTTGGTGAAATTGTTGGTGTTTTCATATTATTGGAAACTCTCAAAGATATGAGAGTTCATGCTGGTTCAGGTTCGTTTTAGGGTTAAACTTTGGATTGGTGTGGGAGGAAATCCCAACGTTGCTGCATGATTGGATGTCTTGGAAGGTGTTTGAGACCACTCTCATCCGATGGTTTATACCTGAGGAAGTGAAGGTGAGGAAAGTGGCAGAGCTCATGAGTGTCCACAAGTCCAAATAATAGTAATGGTTTACGTTGGTCATTTCAAGGGATTGGTTCCCTTTTCTCTGGAGGTAGAATCATAGAATCAATTAAAGTTTCTCTTGTGTGGGGTCTTCATCCAGGGTTCAAATAGCGATTCTTTTGGTGTTTGGGATTGTTCCCCATTCGGTGACAGAGAACCAGAGGAACCTATCTCAGACAAGCCTTCTTGCCAATTCAAACTTCTATTAGTTATCCCACCCTCTTGTTCGGTTCTATTGTGGATGGTTTGGGTAATTTAAGTTGCCTTGTCGTCATCCTCCGAAGGCTTGTCGTCAGTGTGTCCATTTGGGACACTTGGAGAGGTTCCACTAGCGACATCACCAAAAGAAGTCTCGACCGAAGGATGTCAGCTCTTGACTATGGGGTAGCAGATACTTCAAGACATCAGAGCTCCAGCCATAGGTCTCAGAGTGAAGCATTTCACATAGTCAGGAATCTTTGGGTGTGGGGCACCTTGTTATAACTTTTATCTTAAGTTCTAAAATAGGGACGGTTTGAATTCCTCTACTGTAGATTATTTGTCTTTGAAGGTTCTATTTTTCTGTAAGAGCCGCAGAGGTCTCTTTTTATCGTTGTGTTCTTTGTTCTTTGAATACCCCACCTTGGTTGTAAAAAAAAGTGTGTTGATTTTGTTTTCTTGTAATTATATTAGTTGTGACTCCTCAAATTTGAGCTTTGAAGGTTGTCTCTTTATGGATGTGAGTCTCAAGCTGATTGTCTCTCTCATGTGGCTAGCTCTTCTGGTGACCCATTCTTGTTTTAAGACGTTCTCATTTTGGAGACACATGTGTCTTGGGAAATAATGAATAGGGGTTTTATCCACCATTCGGTTTGGAGTCTTTCATCAGGGACCCCATGGGGTGGAGGTATGGTTTGTATGAATATTTTGGGGGTCGGTTTGTGTTGGGAATGTATCGGTCAGTGCTAATTGGCATAAGTTGGTCAGTTCTTAACTGGTGGGAAGACCCACCATGGATATTGTTGTGCCTTCTTCAAGAAGTTGGTTTGTGTGGGAGTTTTGTTCTTGTTGGCGGTTTCCTCTTTGGTTCAAGTTAGCAGTTCTAGGGTTAGCCCATGCTGAGAGTCTCAATGTTGGTTGTGCTAGTCGGGTTCTTATGGTGGGGAGAACCCTCCTTGTTTTCTGATGATTATTCTCTTTGTAGTTTCCCTTAGAGTTGGTCAGGTGTGACTGATGGACTGAAAAGTCACAACAATTTTGTGATTTTGTTGGCCTCGTTAAGTTTCAAACTCGAGTTTGATTCCTCATTTGGTTGGGCGACTTTCTGGGGGCAGAAAGTTTTAGTGGGGGGATAATTTTCACACCCCAACTTCTAAAATTTAATTATTTTAATTATTTTAATTATTTCTATCCTCATATCGATTGCGGGCTGGTTTAGGATGAATTTTAAAATTTTCAAGCAAAAAGGGGTCATGCGTACGGGTTGCACACGGTTAAGAGTTACCATGAGGAAACTGTGTGTGAGGGTCTGTCATCGGGACAATGCCATTTGGCATGGTTGGAGCACGGTTTGCTCAAATGTACACCTACTAGAAGGTAACCGTGTGAGGGGTGCCTGGTCTTGGCAGTGTCCAGCGCACAGTTAGCACACGACTTAGTAAACCGTGTGCGAACCATGTGATTGCCCAGTATCCAAAATAAATAAAATTAAATGAAAAATAAAATGAGAAAAAAATGAAATAAAATTAAAAGAATATTTTAATAATAATAATAATATTATTATTATTGTTTTGATTATTATTATTATTATTAAGTTTATTATTTTTAATATTATTAAGTTTATTACTATTATTATTCTATTCTATTTTTTTAGGGTTAGTTAATTTTTGTAGAGACCCCAAAGGGTCTCCTTCCTCCCCTTTCCCACTCACTCATGTGATCCGACTTCTCCCCTCTCCCAGTAGTGCACCGCCCTCTCCTCTCGGCACCCCCATCGTCTGACGCACCTCCCCGCTAACTCCTCCTCCTTGTGCGACCATCCTACCCCCTTCCCTTCCTAACTCACACAACCCAACTCCTCCTGATCGCTCCATGTCGCGCGACCCCCACCGACCAAGGCCTCCCATCGCACCTCTTTTTCTCCCTCTGACGCACCTCCCTCCCTTCAGATGTTCTCCCTCCTGCGGCCTCTCTCTGGCGAGCCCTCCCTTCAGCCGTGCTGCCTCCCTCTGGCCGCCATCCCTCTGACGGCACCCCTACCATACTCGCCGGAGTCAGGCACGACCTCCCTTCTTCTGACCGGTTCCCACGTTGTCGGGGTATCCTACATGTACATGCATAGGGTAAGGCATATATATGTATATTCCCTATTTGTACATATTCCATCATGGAATGGGGAATATGTGCAATGCATCTAGGGGTGTATATATATATATATATATATAAATTCATGTGCGTGTATACACCAAGTGTCGGCTCAAGTGGTAGTTGAAAAATAACAACAAGTTTGAGGTAGGTCCCCTATGCCTATGCCTTTAAATTGAATTTCATAATTTCATGCTTATTTTAAAAGTATGTTTTACATTTATGATATATACACATGCTATGAAATTTGGTTGTGGTTTCTTGAAATGATTATACATTTGTTTTGGAAATTGAAATGTATTTCTAATTCTATCGGTCTTAAGTGACCTTTTCTTGAAATTTGATTTTATAAGTGGTTTGGAATTGGTAATGTGTGCTTCCAAAGGTGTTTGGCCTTTTGGATAGTTAATTGTAAAAAAAATGTTCCCTTTAGGAAAAAGAAAAATCTCTCTTGAGGCACGCCCCTTTGGTTTTAGAAAAAAATGATTTTTAAGTTGAATGTGTTATTATGTGCCTAATTTAATGCTTATGAATTATCTGATGTGGAAGAGGGGGAATGATCATAAAGAGGGAGAATGGTGGTGAGAGGTTGAATGGGTTTTATAAAAAGAAAAGTGTTATGTACATACATGTTTGCTTGATAAAGAAAAATCACCATCACTTGAAATAGAGCACAATGGGAAACCTAGGTATCTAGGTGGTTGACCAGGACTAGTACACTAGGTGACATGGTAGGGGTTCGTCCTGGTTCTTCTAGCAGGATTGACGCAACAAAACTAACTAAACATATGAATTTCTGAGTTTTGTGGTCTTCTAAGTCACGTTTTCTAAGGTTCATGGTTTCTAAGCCATGTTTCACTGAGGTACGAGGTCTCTAGGGTCACACTTTTTCTAGCAACCTATAGGGATTACCCATGGTGCTCATTTTCGACATAATGCTCGTGATGTAATTTTTCATTTCAATTGTTTCAAACTTGATGTATTATTTGTGAAAACCATATTTTTTATCCAAACTGGTTTCTTTTCATTTTGACACGTTAATGCATGCTTGGAACCTATTTTGAAAATGTAGTGGGAGTGAAATGCTTTACTTGAAAATGAAAACTCGTTACTTGAATTTGAAAAGAAGGAAAAAACCTTATTTTATTATATCTTATTTTCAAAATGGCATGATTGAATTTCTTACTAAAGGCAGGGGTATAGGGCGTGGTTATATTTTGTCATTCCTACTGAGCATCCCGATTCTCATGCCTACTTTACTTTTCAGTTTCAGGTTTCAATCTTGGATCTATTTTTGGAGTAAGTGTGGTTTACGTTCCATGGTGACCCATGGGGTTACCTGAGGTATGTCACGTTGCTTTGTTTATTCCTTTTTTTACTGCCAAGTTTCTCGGTTTGTTCCATTTATTTATCATCCTATCCAGTTTATGATTTATTATATTTTTTATGGGTAAAAACGTTCCCAAATAGTTTATTTTGATGCCCGGCACTAGTTTCTAGCCCGTGTGGATCGGGAATGCCCTTCGGGCCATGTCTTGGACTAGCTCGGGTGACCGGTTCCGAGTTGACCCGGGTTGGTTCATGACACCAATTTCTTCAGAAATTAGACACTAATTTCTTCTAAAATCAAATTCCAAATTCAAATAATTCTAACTCTGATTCTCTATTATTTTATAATCTGATTGTCCATATTTTTAGACTCCAATTTCCAATATTCCTAGAATCTGATTATTCATATTTTTTAAAGTTACTTTTCTTTCTTAACATATTGTTCCAAGTTTATCACATATTATTATGTTTATGTTTCTTAAATATAAAAAAAAATTCTTACATATTAATGTTTCTTAAGAATGATAATGTTTCTCATGTTTTCTTACATGAAACAATGTCTTACAATCTGTTTTTAACTAACCGTTGGATGAGTGAAATGTTTACTGGTCCCTCCAAAATTGAAGGAAAAATATGATTGTTGGACGAGGAGATGACCATTGGGATTTTTTCATATAAATACCCCACTAATTTTAAGAATTTGATAAATTTTGAGAAGTGATGGATGTGTTGATACTCTAAAATAGATTTTCTCAAATTTTCCTTGTGAGAATTCAGTGATAAAATTGTTCAAACTGAATAACAACTTGTTTAACCTGCTTAGTGTGACTCTGATTGTTGTTGTGTACAATAGAGGGCTTTCTGGGATAGGAATATAGAGGTTCTAATCACCTTAGAGATTGAGGACTTTTGGGGATAGAAATACATATTCTAATATTCTTATCAAGGGATTTCCCTGGTGTGGGTAAGGCAGACTTTCTTGAAAGTATAAATCAATGGACATTTATCCAAGGTTTTTGGATACCCTTCTCCTTGGGTTAAAATATTTCCTTCTTGTTTACTTGTCTTTGTTGCAAGTTTAAATTACTCTGAATTTTGTTAAATATCTAAAGTGTAACCTTATTACACTTTATTATACATGTATAATCTAATATAAATAAGATTATATATGCTTTAAGGTGGAATTTTTCTTTAAGTAAACTTGTCTTAAGTTTCGTTATCGGATCGATCTTATCAGATTTTAAGCACGTCAGTTTCTTAGTTAAGAACTAAAGAGGTTTTTTAAATCTATCTTGTTAAACTTTTTTAAACATAGATTTTCTTAAAGATAAAAATGAAAGTTTTTAAACCTACAATTCACCCCCCCCTCTTGTAATTGAGCAATTTACATGTACATTTTGATCCTACAGTTAGGATCATAGGTGGTCTTTAAAATACTTATACTTACATATAAGTTTCTCTTTCTCAACTTTTATTTCTTAACATTACCTGATCATGTTTCTATTAAATATTTTTCTTTATAAACTCTTTGTTTATTAACTCTTGATACTAACCCGTTTTTTGGAACATATCTTTTGTATTTTCTTATAGAATGGCAGGAATGAACATTGGGTCAATAAACAATCTAAATCCTACCAAACCCCAAATCTTTGATGGAAATGACTATGAATATTGGAGATATAGAATGAATACTTTTATTATCAATACCATTGTTGATAACTTTTCTATGCTAACTAGTCAATACAAGATTCCTGAAAAATAAATTAGGCGATTCAAAAATAAGGAAAAAAATAATATCAACTAAATTACAAGGTATTAAATACTCTTTTATATTCCACAACCACAAATATCTATAGTCAAATATCCTCTTGTGAAGCTTCCAATAGTATCTAGAAGAAACTTGAAGTTACACACTTTGGAACTTCAAAAGTGATAGAAATAAGAAGAGATATGTTAGAGATGAATATCATGGATTTTTATTTCTTTATGTAGAACCAGTTTTCAAAGTGAAACAAATATTTATGACTATCATAAATATCCTTCAGTCTATGGGTGAGAAACGTCATGATGATGATATTATTTTGGGAAACATAATAGATATTATTCCCAATGAGTGGGAATCCAAAATAATAGCTATTGATGAGAATAGTAAAGTTTCAAACATCACTCTTGATGGGTTATTTAGGACTCATCTGCAAAATGAAACTAGAATGAAGAGAGATGCAGAGATCAATAAGAAAAATAATGGTAACGGTAGTGTTTTTTTCAATACTACATCAAATCATATGAAATCCAAGACTCCAGAAAGAGTTACTAGATCAAAATCCAAGAAAGCTACTATTATATCTGAATCAGGTGATAGTGATAATTCTGAGAAAAAACTTGCAAATCTTGATCGAATATTGAACAAGATTGTGGGAAATAAATATTTCCAATACATATACAAGAAGAAATAAATAAAGGATAAGAAATATTTACAAGTAACTTGTTATGAATAAAATATAGTTAGTCATATCGGTTCAGACTATCCTATGATCAAAAGAAAATAAATAAAGGATGGTCATTTAGAAAGAAACAAGAAGAAGTAATACAAGTCTAAGTATAATAAAGTACTAAAATCTAATGACAGCTGGAGTGTTACTGGTGGTGATTCTTTAGATGAATACTTTGGTATTGAATCTTTTGGAAAAAATAATATTGGTCTAATAACCATAATTCCTACTAAAAATTATTGTCTAGTGGCTAAGGTAAATATTGTGGAATCTCTGACCAACATTTCTTTAAGTGTAAATTTTCCAAATGAATAATATTATGAATCTTAAGATGAATAATATTCGTCATCATAATATAATACTTTACCTTCATTTCAAGAAGTTTCTAGACTTTCCCAGTTACTTGAAAATGAAAATAGTAAGATCAAAAATAAACTTGATAAGTAAAATTCTATAATTTCTATTTTAAAAAAATAAGTATTAGATATTTCAAATGATCTTGATCAGAAAATTCTTGATTTTTAAAATATTTCTAGAAACCTTAAGGAACTTAATTCTGAGAAGGATAAACTTTCTAAGGTTCTTAAAAATGTTATTTCTAAGAAAAATGTTTTAAAGACTAAATTAAATTATAAAACTAATGACTACGAGGATAATAATTTAGTTATCATACTGAAATATGAAATATTTTACTTAAAGAAACTTTTTTCAAACTTTACTCATGGTAAGTAAGGTTTTGACAAAATGTATTCACAACTTTATCCTCTTAGGAATAATTCTGGATTTGGTTATACTCACTCTTAACCTATTTTTAGTCATAACTATTTTGTTACCCAAAGTAATTATTTTTTCACTAAGTGTCAATGTGGTGGAAAATGGGAGAAATTTTTTTATTTTAATAAAACTAAATCCTTAGGTTTTAATAAATCATATTTTTCTAATAAAATGTTGATACCTAATATTTTAATTTTTAACAATTCTGGATCTAAGAAATTTTGTATTCTGAAAGTCTAACTATTTTTTTTAGGAAAACAAAGTGCCAACAACAATACATCGTACATGGATAGTGGATGTTCCCATAAAATGACTGGTAATAAAAACTTCTTTGAAAATATTATCAATATGAAAGGTGGAAAAGTAACTTTTGGATATAATGATCAGGGAGAAATTTTTGGTATAGGTAATATTTTTATTCTTGTAAAAACTTTAATTTCAAATGTTTTATTTTTTAAAGGTCTTAAACACAGCCTTATAAACATAATTCAATTATGTGATGAAGGTTACCTTGTGAATTTTAGGAATGATAAATGTTTAGTACACAATTCCATGGAAGTTTTTATTATCTCTGCCCATAAGAATGAGAATTTTTATACACTTAACAGAAAATACCTTAGGAGCCAAGACCTACCTTGTGTTAGTACAATAGAAGATCAATCTTGGTTATGGAATAGAATACTAGGACATTGTAACCTTAGGAACCTATGTAAACTCTCAAATAAAATACTTGTTAAGGATCTACCAGAGCTTAGATTTGATTCTTTAAAATTTTTGATCCTTGTTAACATGGAAATCAACATAAGTCAAGATTTAAATCAATTAGAGAAGTCTTAACTTCTGATGTGTTGTAGCTAGTGCATATGAATCTTTTTGATCTCACACAAATTGGAAGTATTGGAGGCAAATACTATGTATTTGTTTTAGTTGATGATTACACTAGATTTACATGGGTCTATTTTCTAGTAAGGAAATATGAATCCTTTTCTTATTTTAAGTCTTTTTCAGAAAAAGTTAAAAATGATAAAAACTTTCCATTGAGAAATATTCATAGTGATCATGGGGGAGAATTTGAAAATTCATATTTTGAAACTTTTTGTAGTAATAAAGGCATTACTTATAACTTCTCTACTCCAAGAAATCCTCAACAAAATGTTGTTGTAGAAAGAAGAAACCTAATTCATTAATAGATAACTAGAACTATGTTGAGTGAATTTTATATTGCTAAAAACTTTTGGGATGAAGCTTTTAGTAATGATTTCTATACTATAAATCAAGTTTTAATCAGACCTTTTCTTAATAAAACCCCTTATGAATTATGGACTTGTCGAAAACCTAGAGTTTCTTACTTCAAATTATTTGGATACAAAGTATTCATCTTAAATACAAAACATAACTTGTATAAATTCGCACCCAAATCCGATGAAGGAATTTTATTAGGTTACTCCACTACTTCTAAGTCTTATAAATTTTTTAACAAAAATTATTGTACTATTGAAGAAACAGTACATGTTAAATTTTATGAAACTGATCCTTTTGTTTTTAATCAACCCCAAACTACATATTTGGATGTGTTTTCAAAAACTGATTATCATCCTTTGTTTGAATAATCTTATAATAAGGAAAACATTCAAGAAAATGTTTCTGAATTGTTTACCCCAGAATTTTTTTTACCTTATGTTGATGAATATGTTTTACAAAACCCAAATTAGTTATTTCTTAATAATAATCCAAGTGATAGTATCATTGGAGATGTAAATGAAACTATAAGGACTAGAATTTATTTAAGAAATAAAGTAGAAAATCTAGCATTTCATTCCCAATTTGAACCTAAAGTCACTGATGAAGCTTTAGGTGGTGATAATTTGATTAAATCTATTCAAGATCAACTAAATGAATTCGAAAGGAACAAAGTCTATACCTTAGTTGAAAGGCCTAAATAAACTTCTATAATTGGAGTAAAGTGGGTATTTAGAAATAAGTGTGATGAAAATGGAATCATTGTAAAAAATAAAGAAAGATTTGTTTCTAAAGGCTATAATTGAAAATAATGAATAGAATATAAAGAAAAATATTCTCTAGTACTTATACTTTAATCTATTCATAATCTTCTAGACTTTATAGAATTCTTTAATTTCAAACTTTTTCAAATGGACGTGAAGTGTTATTTCCTTAACAAATATGTTTAATAGGAATTTTATGTTTAAAAAACTCATATTTTTTAAGAAAAAAACATCTTGAACATGTTTAAAAACTTACCAAATCTTTATATGGACTTAAACAATCCCCTAGAGCCTGGTATGATAGACTTAAAAAAAATTGTTACAAAAAAATTATGTTAAGGGAACTGCTGATCCATCCCATTTTATAAATAAAGATAAGAAAAAAGTTTTGATCATTCAAATTTATGTTGATGAAATTATATTTGGATCATCTTAGAAATCCTTAACTGATTCATTTGAGAATCTCATAAAATATGAGTTTTAAATGAGTATGATGGGTGAGTTAAAATTTTTTATTGGTTTTCAAATTTACCAAAAACTAGAAGCAACATATATATCTCAACATAAGTATATTAAATATATTCTTAAAATGTATGGATATGACAACACTAATAGTATAATTACTCCAATCAGTACCTAAAACATTCTTGATTTTGATGAAGCTGGGAAACCAGTAGATCAAACATATTTTAGAGGTATGATAAGAATTTTATTATACTTAATATCTAGTCATCTAGACTTAATGTTTTTGGTTTTCTTATGTGAAATATATCAATCTAATCCAAAAGAATCCCATTTTAAACAGTGAAAATGATTTTTTATTATTTAAAGGGAACCATGGGTTTTGGGACTTTTCTATTCTTTTTGAAATGATTTTATTTTAAAAATATTTTCAGATGCTGAAATTGGTGGATATATAATGGATAGGAAAATTACATATGGAACATTACATTTATTAGGATATTCCTTAGTTTATTGTTTATGCAAGAAACAACACTCAATAGCACTTTCCACTCCTGAAGCTGATTATATAGCAGCTAGAAGTTGTTGCGCTCAAGTGTTGTGGATGCAACACACACTCATAGACTATGAAATAAGTTTTACCAAAACATAAAATATGTGATAATACTAGTTCCAGTTTACTAAGAAAAAACCTTGCACATAACTCTTGTGAAAATCACATAGATATTAGGAAACACTTTCTTGGGGATCACTCACTTAAAGGAGATATTATTTTAAAATTTATCAGAATTCAATACCAACTTGCAGACATATTTACAAAATCATTACCCTCTGATAGATTTGAATACATTAAAAAAAATTATAAATGATAACCGTAAGTTAATCATCCATATTAATTTTTTTTAAACGTATATCCTTACATTAAGATAGTTATTTTCATAAGGGGGTACATATATTTACTCCTTTCATGTTTATTTTTCAAAAAAAAATCTGAAACCTAAAAAGTTTTCTTTCCCTAATAAAACTTTTCAGAATCTATGTTTTATAAGTGAAACCTTATCAATATTACCAATTATTACTAAGAAATATGGAAGGTATGTTTCCTTACATAAATCTTCATAATTTCATTTTTTTACTTGTTGGTAATTCTATCTTGTTTTAAGAAAACTTTATCAGATTCACTTTCCTTGAATCAGATTTTTCCTTAAAACCTGAAAAGATCAAAACCTATAAATACTTCTCTAACATTAATATCAACTTCCAAATCAGATTAAGGTAATATCAACTGTTGGATTGAATCAAGAATATTAATCGTCGTTGTAAAGCCTATATAAAAGACCCCCCTATTCGCATACCACGTCAGTTATCTTAGTGATTTTGCACTGAAGATGTACCACTCTTCAAATTTGTCATTAAATTTTATCTTTTTATTAAAGATCTTAATGTCTCTTAAAGTATCATCACAAACTCTGTTTTCCTCCAATGAGGAACTCAAGGATTGGGTAATTTACATAGAAATTTGGGTGGATCCAAATTTATTTACAAAGTATGATTCTCTAATTTCAAAAATCATAAAGAAAAATGGTTTTGAATGTCTATGCGTTGCCAAAATGAATAATTAAGATCTGTTTTATCCTAATCTTCTTATAGAATTATATTATACAGTTCATTTTTATGAACAAGGAAGAATAGAAATGTTTTCATTCAAGATTTATGGAAATAATTATTATCTATCTTTCAAAAAGGCTTCTAGTATCTTGAATATTCCTTATGATGGAGAAGAAATATTTTTCTCACAAAACTTAACTGATAAGGAAGTATCTTTTGAGAAGGTTAAGGAAATTGAGTGTCTAATACCTAAATGAGTAAATTCACCAAAGATTGCTCATCTTTCAACCAATAATAGGTTGCTAGCTTTATGGATGCAAGGTTTTCTAATTCCGATAAAGGGATACAAGGATTCCCTTAATAAATGATATATCTTCATGATGGATTTATTGGTGAATATAAGGAAAGATAAACCTCATCAAGTACATTTTTGACAATTAAAAATGTTAATAATGACACCATTAAGTCTCATATCATAATGTATCATGAGATATTGTAAAATATTATTGTCTTATGTTTAGAATCCATAAAAATCCTTTGCATATCAAAGGACAAAGTTTTCAAGATTATGTTATTGAGTGATGATACTCTAAGAAGGATGAATATTGGATTCAGTGTTAAGATAGGAGAGTTATTTGAAATTTTTGATAAAAATGATCAAGTTATCAGCAAGAAAGGTGAAGTAAGAGAAAGTTCCCAGAAAACTCCAAATAAAATAAAAGAAAAAGAACTGGAACTGAAAGAGAAAGCACCAATACCTGATTCAGTATCTGTTCCACCCAATCCGAAAAAGAAAAAGACATTTTCTCATAAATTGGTATCCAAATGGAGAGAGAGGATGAATAAAAATAAGTAAGGAGATGTAGTTTTTTGGTTAGACCCTACTGAGGCTAAAGCTTTAAATATTCAAATAGATAAAGAGATTGAGAATAAATATAAATAGAATAAGTTGAAGAATAATATGTAAAAAGCTAAGATTGTTAAAGGTTTACTTAGAGATACTGAAAAGGAATATGAAAAATTTCAAGTATAAGAATCCTTATTACAAGAATCAGTTCCAATTGAAACTCTAGGTACAAAGAAGATAAAGAAAGGTTCTTCAATTCCGTAATGCATAGTTGATGAAGAAGATTATGAAAGTGATGATGTGATAGGGATGTTCAAAGAATATCAAGATAATGAAAGCCCTTATGAAAAAATTTCAATCAGAACTTCCCAAGATGAATCCACCAGGATTATTTCAGAAGTACAATCAGTTCTGAAAAATTATGTTGCTCAGGATGAAGTTAATAAACCTTCACATGATGAGATTAGTAATCCTTATTTTTTTCATCATCATGATGATAAAGAAATTAATTTTGATAATGAAATTTATGATGATGATATAATTATCCAATTTTCTGATGGACAGTAAGAGGCTCAGAATCTTGAGAAGAAAATTTCTAAGGAAGGGAAAGCAAAGGAAATCATTGTTGAAACACCAAACAAATATCTTGTTGCAAAATCAAATAAGTATGTTTTCAAAACATATAAAAATAAATATGATGAGAAAGATTAATTTTGTTCTCCAAAAAATGGATCTACTTTGAAATCTTCATCTTCTCTAGGTTATGATTTTGTTAAACTATATTTGGAAAAGCATGTAGATTCAATTCCATTTTTTCCAAATATTGAATCACGGTTCCAGCTAATTCAACAGTAAATTAATTATAAAATGGAATCTAGAAATCTTTTTATGGAGAAACTCATCAAGTTATAAGTTGACTTCAAAACTTGCATGATCAACTATGAATCCCACAAGAAATCATGCAAGAAGATAACTAAGTGGTCTAAATCAGTGATAGATGATATAAAATGTTTTTGATGATTTCATAGATTCAGTAAAGGATTCCTTTGATAAGTCAGATGACACAATCAAGAATCTATTAACAAGTTTTTCAGAAAATATAAAGGAAGGGAAAGTTAGTCACCTTTAAGAAGATAAATATCTGAATGGAAAGTTAAATTCAGTTTCTCTCAATCTAAAGAGAGAAAGGGAACTCCGGGAAAAAATTGATGAAATTTTTAAAGAGTAAGAAGAAGTGATAAAGTCTCAAGGTGAAATTATTAAGTCTTGGGAAGACTAAATCAAAGTTATCAAAAATAAAAATCAAGATCAATATTAGTTGATCAAGAAGTATGAAGATGATCATAAAGAGTTAAATAAGTTGAAGGAAACTTTGAAGAGGTTGATGCCAAAGGAGAATAAGGATGAATGATTTTCTCTTAAACTCAAATATTTCGTTGTATTTTCTTGGTAAAAAAGTTTTTCATCTTAATAAAAGTTGTTCCATTGTTTTTTATTGTATATTCCTAACCTTTTAGGTACATTTTTTCTTTCTTTACCTCCATTATTTTTTTGAAAATCACAAATGGGAGAAAATAATGATCAAAAATAATATTAAGAAAGATATTTCTTAAGTAAGGGAGGATTACTTAAAGAAGAAATTATTATGTAATAAAGATTAATTTCTCTAAGAAAGACAAGAATAAAATCCTTCAGGACTTTAAAACCTAAGGAGGATTTATTCAAATTCATCGTAGATCATAAAAAAATAGAGATAAGTATTTATTTTAAAGTTCAAAAATAAAATCCTTTGTCTTTATATTATTTTAGGAAAAAAAATTTGTTAATTCAAAAAAGGGGGAGATTGTTGAGTTAATAATCTACCTTATGAATTTTCTATTCCTTTATGTTTTGAAAATCACAAGAAAATTTCTTAAGAAATATTACCTTTCTCTAAGAAACTTTCTCTTAAGGAAAATTTTATTTATCTAAAAGTGTTTTTGTCTTTTTATAAGGTTTTCATCATCTTATTAAGTGTTTTAATAAACCAAGACTAACTAACTTTTTCATAAGTAAAAAATCGAATCCTTATATAACTCAGAACCTTACAGTTCCTTAGAGTTCGATTTCTCTAGAATTTTGAATTTTATTTCTCCTAAAATCATACTTTAATTTCCCCAGAAATCAGACTTCGATTTCTCATGAAATCAGACACCAATTTCTCCTGAAATCATACTCTGATTTCTCATGAAATCATACTCCCATTTCTCATGAAATCAGACTTCGATTTCTCAGGAAATCAGACTCTAATTTATCTTGAAATCAGTCTCCAATTTCTCCTAAAATCAGACTTTGAATTCTCCTGAAATCAGATTCTGAATTAATAATAACTCTGACTCTAATTCTCTATTATTTTAGTATCTTATTGTCCATATTTTTAGACTCCGATTTATAATATTACTATAATCTAATTATTTATATTTTTTAAAGTTAATTTTATTTCTTATCATATTGTTCCAGGTTTATCATATCTTATTATGATTAAGTTTCTTAAAAATAAAAATGTTTTTCTTACATATTAATGTTTCTTATTCATGATAATGTTTCTCATGTTTTCTTTCAAGAAATGATGTCATACAATCTATTTTTAACTAAATGTTTGCTGAGTGACATGTGTACAGGTCCCTCTGAAATTTAAGAAAACATATGATTGTTAGAGGAGTAGATGACGGTTGGTATTTTTACCTATAAATACCCTATCCATTTGAATAGTTCAATAAACATTGAGAAGTTTTAGATGTGATGATACTCTGTAAGATATTTTCTCAAATTTTCCATGTGTGAATTCAGTGAAGATGAAGAACAACTTGTTCAACCTACTTAGTATGACTCTGGTTGTTGTTGTGTACAATTAAGGGCTTCCATTGATTGGAATACAGAGATTTTGGTCACCTTAGAGATAGAGGGATTGCATGGATAGAAAGGCAGATTCTGATATTCTTATCGAGGGTTTACCCTAGTGTGGGTAAGACAAAAATTCTTGAAAGTATAAATTATGGGACCTTTATCCAAGGTTGTTGGATACCCTTCTCTTTGGGTTAAAATATTTCCTTTTTGTTTTCTTGTCTTTGTTACAAGTTTTAATTTTGCTGCATTTTGTTAAAGATAGGAAGTTTAACCTTCTTAAACATTCTTATACTTGTATACTCTGATATAGATAAGATTCTATACACTTTAAGGTAAAATATTTACCTAAGTAAACTTGTCTTAATTTTATTTATTGGATCCATATTATCAGATCCTAAGTAAGTTAGTTTCGTAGTTAAAAACTAAAGAGGGTTTGTGAATCCATCTTGTTTAACTTTGTCAAACATAGATTTTCTTAAAGATAAAAACAAAAGTTTTTAAACCTATAATTCTCCCCCCTCTTGTAATTGAGAAATCTACATATACATTTCGATCCTACAAAATATTATTATATATACCACGATACTTGTCCACTTATATAACTTTCCAAGATCCTTGTGTGTATTTGTTATCCTCATTCCATGACTTTCATTATATTTATATCATAAAATAATTCTCATTAAAACATATTATAAAATATATAAATTGAAGTTTAGTTCTAAAACATTGGATGTATTGTATTAAAAATTGACAAATTTCATCATGTGTGTTTAGTTTTTGGGTATCCATGTAGCGAATCCATGAAATAAATCCTTGGAGTATCCAAATTGACCACAATGAGCATACAATGTTTCCTAAAAATAAAAAAAATGAATAAGTAATGAATGACATGAAAATATATGTTATATGATTAAATTTTGGAGTTTTACCTCTGTATCATTGGTATTAATAATTTTATGTCATCCATAAGTTTTCTTTCAAATTATTTGGTCATTTTTTCCACTATTTCATTCAATTTTTTTGAATCTAGTTCTTTTTGTTCTATAGAAGTGATGTGAGGAATAATGAGTCCAACTTTATGTTCATGGGGTAATCCCTTCAATTGTTATTGATATATACCCCTTCTAAAAATATGAAAAGTATTTATTCATAATTAACATTTTATATTAGCTATTGGAAAAACAAATCATGAAATCACACCTCATGTATACATTTACAATTGATACTCCTAACCATTCATAGTAGAGGATTTCATTTACATTTTCAAGATCAATATAGTCGATAATGTCATATCCATACATTTTTACTTCAAAATTAACTATGTGATACTACCACTTTATAAATTTGTATCTATATTAACATTCAATGTTAGTAAATACGGATATTGAATGAGTGGGGTAAAGGTTCTTTCTAAAGATTTTTTTGACTGGTTGGTTGATCTTTTAGATGGTTTTTATTTGAAATTTCATTTCACCCTTACCTTTGTACATCTATAATAACATTCATTAGTTCATATCTTTTTTCATTAAATGTTAAATGTTTATCATGAAAAATAAATCGATAATGAATACCTCCTTGTCAAAAAAAAATTTACAAGATCTAACATTCATACTTTGAATGTTTCAATATCTTTTTCGACTGTATAAATATCTTTTTAATCAAGTGGAATATGTGTATAAATGATAATCTCATGATCTATGCTAATTTCCACTCTCACATGACCTGTAGGAAGTGGTATGTTGTATAGAGTGTTTTCTTGTAAATTTAACACAATATCCATCACAATAAGGCGATGGGTGGGTGTTGATAGATATAAATAATAGTCATTTTTACCCTATATAATATTATTATATGAAAGGTATCAGTATCAATTTTATTCACATTTCACAGAAAAAATTATTACAATATTTATTACCTCATCTAAGATATCTATTTTAGGGCAATGAATCACCTCAAAGTTGTTGGGGGTGGGGGTGGGGGTGTATCTTCACATAATGGTTGTTCTTGAGTTTTTTCTTCTCTTTAATCCCACCCCCCATAAAATTTTCTAGAAACTAAATCTACCAATGAAATTTTTCTTCAAGGGAAGCTAATATTGCTTTCATCTCTTCCATTTATTTAGCATTATCCTCCTATTGTTTTTTCTCTAAAAACATGGTTGGGGTTTTACCCCAAAACCCACACCTATGATGAGGCCATGTAGTTCTTATCGCTCAAGGCCATCGATAGTAGGTGTTCATGTGATATAGGTATTTATGATTCTCATGTATGTATTAGATAGAAAATATAGTAAAATAAGTAATCATTGTTATGTAATAGTGATTTAAAGTAAAAAAAATATTATTATTTCACGCTTACACATGTTTCCCAAACTTTTTATGTGTTTTCATCTATTATAATATTATCTTTATTTACATTTTCCTATTTCTATATCACATGATGTGGGATGGAAGTGGATTTTTATTTGGATTCATCAATCTACATTTAAATAGAAGAACATAATTATGTTGTTGTTTTATTTCACATAAAATTATAATGATAAATTTAAAATATATACCAATTTTTTTAAAGTTAAGTGTACCCCATCCTGACTTTATGGTAGGGTTATGTTGGTTTTGTTTCCCATTCCTTATTTTCAACACTCATTTTTTGTTTCATAAATAAAAAAAAATTCAATCAAAATGATTAATACGTGTATTTTCAAATAATTTATTACTAGCCACAATATACCTAAAAAGATATCTCTTCATGATGTCCAGTAAATAAACCCCATGCCGCTTGGTGTATCGGGTGTGCATACATAAGAAGTGGGTGTAAGTTTATTTTCCCTTTAGTTTCTTTAAGATTAAATATCATTAGAATTGTGAGAAATCCCCTATGAATCCTTCTAGAAACATTAATAAATATCTCTTGTGGGAGTCATCTACTATAAATTCACTCTTCAAGGGATGATGAAGAGTAACTCAATGTTTCATTGTTTTATTTTTTAGTAAAATAAATAAAGTATGTCATAATGTTACTATAATATCTTCCCAAATGAGTTCCTTAAGTGTGGGTAGAACATGGTTGCATGAATCTACATCAATCGGCATGCATTGTCGAGTGATGAGCCCAATGTAACTACTGAACATGGAATTTTTGAGGTGTATAGGCTAGTTGCATGCATTCCATCCAACCTTGAATTTGATACCTCTGCTTTTTATCTTAATTTTTTTGACACCATCACGCAATGGCGTTCCTGTTTTTTCTACAGTAGCAATTCTTCACCATCTACCATTTTCTCAAATTCTACATCATCAATATGTTATTACTCTATATTGGTAGCATCATAATGTGTATAAGCTCATTGTTCTTCTACACTAGGAGTAGCAAAAGGTTGAGAAACAATTTGTTCCTTTGGATTGGGAGCATCAGCACATCTAGAAGTCATTATCTGCAGAAGTGGTTTAACATTTAATTTATATTACATAAATGCAGCAACAAAAAATAATAACATGAGGCATACACAATATATATTACAAAAAATATATAAACTGATTATTGAACTCTCTTTTTTAAGAGGTTGAATGGATTTTACCCCTCTATCGAGTATCCAAATCCCTTCATTGTGGTCTCCTATGACATATAAAACTCATTCTACATTGGGATCATTGTCAAATGATTATGATATCTCAATGGAAGGGTCATCCTCATTTGAATTTTCATATGAACATTTAGTGGTTTTGGTCGATAACAGAACAAGTGAACACTTTCATTTTACAGTATCAGGAACATAAAATACATTTACTACCTATGATTCCATTATAAACGGTTCATTTTTATACCCTTACTTACTAAAATCCACTTTCACAAATCCCAATTCATCTATTTTAACATCACTCTTATTATCAACCCACATGCATTAAAAAATTGGCACTTGAAATGTTGTATAATCAAAATCACATATTTTTTAGATGATTCCAAAGTATGACATATTTTCATAAAATGGATTTCTATCCTTGGTACTATCGCTTCAGCCACATGTGTAACTTCACTATTTTTCATTTTTATGGTTTCATAATTTTCATTTTTATAGAATGTATAACCATTAATTACATAAAAATTGTAATATAATACATACACACTTGGTCCTATGGATATCCATCGAAGTCTTTCTAAAATTGAATCTGTATTTTCATCTAAATCCTTAAAAACATGGTCTCAAAACCATCTTATAAACTATTTATTATGTGTTTTTGATATCCAACTTTCATCCCTTGGTGGATTCAAATTCCTTAAGAATTTATTTGTGGGTTTAAACAGATCACGAAACCTATAAACTGTTATAAAAAATTTAAATGTGGGACTACTCCTTATCTATAATATTGATTTTGACAACATCTCTTCTATAAATTCCTTAACCCACAAGTCACCTAGTGTGACAAGATTTCGTAGACCAATGATTTCCACACCAGATAGGTAGTCGATAAAAAATTCAACAACCTCCTCAAAAATTTATCACTTTGAAATACAACCCTCTAGATGACTTTTATTTTTGACATACCCTTTCAAAATATTCATATACCATTCAATGGGGTACATAAATCTCTATTATACATGACCACATAGTTTAATCTCTCTCACCAAGTGAACCATTAAGTGAACCATCATATCAAATAATTTTTTTGGTAATAACATTTCCAATTCACATAATATGATGGCATTTTCCTTTTCCATAGTTGGCAATTTCTCTGGTTCTATAACTTTGCTGTATATAGCTTTGAAAAGGAAATATATCTTGGTTAATTTATGATGAAAATTATTGGGAAAAATCAATGTAAATCTACAAGAATTCGATATTGAATCAAAACATGATAGTAATGTGATTTCAAACCCTTTAACTTTAAATCATACATTGAAAAAATATACCTGATATATGATGAATACCCCTTTGAAAAATTTAAATCATTCAAGAATTTTCAAAACTGATATATATCCTTCCTAGAAAGAGTGTAAGTAGATAGAGGAAGAAAATTTCACTTTTCACCCTTCACTAGAACCAACTCTTCCCATAATATTATGTCAATCATTTCTAACCTAGCCTTAATTCAATAATTTTTTTCTAGGTTCATTTAGTAACACTCCAATTACACTATCACATATATATTTTTTCAAAATTCATAAAATCAATAAAATTTATGATATATAGAAAATTATAGTATGGTAATTCATAAAAAGATAATCTTTTTTTCTAACCGGTTTTCGTATGCTTTTTTGAAAAATGATTACCAAAATTAGTGTCAATATATTTTATTTTCTCAAAAAGTTGATAACCTGTTAGTAGAGATGGTATTGTACATTCTTCTGAACATCCATAAAATGATTTCATCTAAGATTGGTACTTATTTCATAGGGTTAGAAATTTTTGATGTCTTAGAAGCACATTATTTGATGAATGTTTCAACCTAATTGATTGTGTACCTCTTTTTAAATGGGACACCCTTGAGATCATTTAATACTATATCTTGAAAAATTTCCATAATCATAAAATTCATTTATTGTCCCATAAAACATAGATCTCAACATGAAATATCCATTTTTGTAATCATCATACAACATAATACCATAATCCCATGATAATTTCAAATCTTCGATCAATGGAGCCAAATAAACATCAATATCATTACCTAGTTGTTTGGTCCTGATATTAGCATAGATAACATAATGTATTTTTTTATTCATAACCACAGAGGAAAGTTATCATTTAACAACATAATAGACCATGCACTGTGAGTGATTATTTGAAAACAAAAATGATTCACTCCGTCTGTAGATAACAAAAGATGAAAGTTTCTTGGATCGTTTCCAAATTTAGGATACTCGTGATCAATTCACTTCCACTGAGGAGAGTCTGATGAGTAACGAATTTTACCATATTTATTTCTTGTATCTGAGTTCCATTTAAATTTCCTTATAGTCTCCTCACATCCATATAGGTTCCTAAAACTTGGAACAATTTAAAATTACTATACAAATTTCACAGGACCAGATTCAACTTTCTTGTATCAATTAGAACCACACTTTGGGAATTATTTAAGTGATTTTTATTCCCTGTTAATTAGTATATAATAATTTGGACAATCATGTATTCTTTCAGAGATTATACCCATAGAATGTAGCATTCATTTAGCATCATATGTTTGGCTAAGGAGATCATTATCTTTTGGGGTTATATCATTAAGGAGATCAAGTAGTTTAGTAAAATTGGTGTCACTCCATTTTTATCCTACTTTTAAATTAAATAGATTTAGTATGGCTAACAATGTTGTATATTTAGTACAACCAGCATACAGTAGTGTCTTTTCACAACTCATTAACTTCCTAAACAATTTTTGGTAATCACAAAGCTAATATTCAACTATCATTGGTATTTTCTCAATACACTCTTCATCATCATTCACACATATAATCACATCCTCGATATGGTCTTCTTCATTGTACATACTTATAATTATATCATATGATCCATAAAATATAATTCTATCCAAGACACTAGCTACATTAACTTTTTCCCCATGTTTATTCCAACATTTATGACTTCAATCAATTTCATGACAAATCAAGTGTTCTTATAACTCCTCAGTACTAATTAGTCTTGAATAAAAACAGCGTAAACATGTAAAAGGATTTGAGAAGGTTGATATGCATGATCTTTTGAAAACTTTATGAAATCTTTCACCCCATATTCATACACTTTTTTCATATGATTAGAATCCATCCATTCCCTATTCATATCCTTCTTATTTGATTCAGTGATATTAATATTTAAAAAAATAAATACATAAAAGATGTTCAATTGAAGATGGATCACATGAATTTCTCGAAAGAAAATAGAATGATTGAAAAATGGTTTATCATCCCACATGATCAAAAATAAAAACTTATTGAATGAAATTTATAAATATAATGGAGGATATTTCACTTTTAAAAAATATTTTTCACTTCAATTTAATGGTGTAGGAATCAATAATATTATAGTGAAGAATTTTTGATCAAATGATATTCTCTTTATTGATGGATTGACGCACAATACCTTGATAATTTCCCAACTTTTTGATAATGGGAATGAATATATTTCCTTAAACACATCCCATTTCAAACTATAAACTTCTTCATTTTTCCTCATTATCATAAATAGCACCCACTATCTATCTACTTCACCTTCTCAACTCTAAATGGTTATCCATTTCTTAATCAGAGGAACCCAAATGATTAGAGGGAATTGTCACATGAATGAATCTATGGTGAATTGTTTTATCCTTATCATGTTTGGTTGTTTAAAATTCTTTATATTATTATTCATTTATTGAGAATTTTGAGTAAGTATTATCATGATATTTTTCACTCCAGCTCTCTTCCCATTTGGTTTCCTACTTGGACATTCACCTCATTTCCCATATCACCCATTTTTATATTGGTTCCTCCTGGATATTTCCCTTATTAAAAACAAAAGTGTTAATTATGTTTAATAAAAAATATCATAAAATAAAATCTACATGAAAATTAATACTCATGATGTCTTAATATTGTACACATTTATTTTATCATATAATACTTTTGGTTCATCCTTGGGTGGATTAAATATGGGTCCTCTTATACTTATTTACCTAAACCCACAAAGTAACTAAACTCCACTCTGATACCAACTCATAGAAATTGAATTTGAAAAGTATATATTTTACTTAATTTTTGTAATTTAAACCTCTCAACTCATATATATCTACACAACTATAGAACCAAATGATTTAGTGTCTTTGAAGATTAGATAAAAAAATGTATTATTACAATATATTGCTTCAACATCTCCCAAATATTTCTCTAGATAATTAATCATTCTAAAAATAATCTTGTATATTATTCCCTATGGAAATAAAAAACAAAAGAGGCATATAAAATTCTTATCAAGTGAGGACATATAAATAGATCATAAAGTGGTTAGATCAAAATCAAATAAGAAAAAAGAGTAAGGAAGAAATATCATATTAAAATTGAAATGGAATCATAATATATTTCTACAAATCATTAAATAAGTAAATATAGCCTAAAGAGATCAAAAAAATACCATGGAATAAGAATTTAAATACATATTACAATAATTATGAGCCCTGGAGCATTATATAAACATGTTGCATAACTTACAAATGTGGAATATAAAATATGGAACATACATAATCATATAATATGTCAAGTTTATCTAGGAATACTATCATAACATAGTAGATCAAGAACCACAACCTATTTCTCATATTTTATTGATCACCATAACTTATTTTATATAGTGGATCAAGAATCAAAACTCCTTTCCCATATTCGATCAAGCATTAAAACTTGTTTCCCATTGTGGATCAAGAATCACAAATTACATCCCATAGTAATATCATGTGATATTATACTTTACTCAATACATTAAAGGGGTATATAGGTCCCACTAATAATATAATAATAAACCATACATATGTGTTCCATATGAAATTAATTATTTATCACATTATAAAAACAACCCATAGAAAAAATGGGATACATAACATTTTCCAATGACATCAAGAATGAGATAATTTGATATCAAAATCAAAATTTACTAGAAGAATTGTATCTCATTATAATTTATATGGATAAATAATGAATCAAAACTCCTTAGGATATGTATCCTTTAGATATAGAGGATAAAAATTAATTTAAATCATAAAAAAGTTCTCATAAAACATTTTGAACATTGTCTTAAAAAGACAATGTTATGAGTAACTTTTAAAAATAATTTTTGAGATCCTGATGAGAATAAATATATATAATTTTTGAATGTATATATATTTTAAATAAATATACATAATTTATAAAGGTATATAAATTTATAAAAGTATATAAAAGTATATATATGTTATAAAAGTATACATAATTTATAGAAGTATATTGTTTTAAAATTTTATAAAAGTATAAAATTATAATATATAAAAGTAAACATTATGAAAGTATAAAATTATAATAATTTATAATGAATAAAACTATAATTTTTTATTAATTAATAAATCTAGAAAACTATAGAATGATATATAATTAATAAATTTTTATATTTAAACCATATATGTATAATATGATATAATATAAAATTTATAAAAGTATATAAATTAATAAATTAATAAAACTATAAAACTATAAATATTTAATAAAAAATTATTATTTAATTATATTAGTATAATATAATATACTATAAAATTTATAAAAGTATATAAATTTAAAAACATATAAAATTATTAAATTATAAACTTGAAACACTTTGAATATGTCAAAAGACATTTTCATACCATTCATTTTTAGTGATTCCTATATATTTTCTAAAATAATATATTATAGAGGGTCGATAGACTAATTATTAATGTTTTTCCTTATTAAATTCATATAAAATATACTTTAATAGAAAAATGGTTTTTTATTAAAATTCTAGGATAAAATTCAGTCTCAAAGATAATTGTCTCCTCACACGACACAACCCACGATCGACAAAAAATGGGTAGGGCAGATTTAAGTTAAACAAAATTAGATCTGAAGTGGAGATGGTCCCGCACACCACTTTTGAAGTCCTTAAACTCTCATCGCAAGAAGAAAATCATCACCCTTTTATCTATGAGATGCAAAAGTAAACCCTCAACAACTAAGAACTCAACACGAACCACCAAATGAAAATAGAGGACACACCAGGTGGCTAAAAATGCGTAGATGGATCGTGTGAAAAGTATGTGTGACACTAAATAGGGGTTAAAATTGTTTTGGGCTTGTAGTTCAGGTGTGTGGGAAGTGATGTTCACAACATACATGCAAGGGAGGCTAAGAAAGAGGCGATGATGTTGGGTTGCCCAGGTTTACAGAGCGCAACATGAAAAGTGGTGGAGGACGGTGCTGATGCGATGCAAAAAGGGTGGATACAGAAAAAAAAAAGTGTTATAGACATACCTTAGATCGATTCATTGTGAATGTAGAGTGGTGGCAGCAACAGCGGTGGCATCAGAAGAGTTATCGTTCTGCAAAATCTTGAGGGGTAAGCGATGGAAAGGTTCTATTAGGGTTCAATTTATAAGATATCATAAGTATTTTATCAGTGCTTTCCAAAAAGTGTTAATAAAGGTCAGTTTTATTAGTGCTAAAATAGAAAGAACTGGTACAATTGGCTTTTATCAGGGCTAAACAGGTGCTGATAAAGGTATAGTATTAATAATTTATTTACATTATCACATATATTTATAAAATTATATATATAATAAATAAATATATTTATTTATAATTATATTTATAATAAATACCCTATAATACTGAATTGGTTGGGGTTCAATTCCCAGCATACACATACTCTTCCCATAGTGTGGGTGTAAGGTCTTGTGGGCTAGCATCACTTACACTATCAGTTTGGTTGGTCATTGAAATACAACAGTTGTGAATCTGTTCGGTAGCTCTGCAGGTATCATTGGTGGAAATGGAAAACCCCGCTCAACAACAAGGTGGTGGTCTGATAGAAATCTAATGATGGGGTGGCTCACTGTGACTGGTAATGACATAGGGGTCGTTTTAGGGTAATATATATCTTTCCCCTACATTATGCATATAGTCGAGTGATGACGGGAGTTGATGGTAACATTGGTGTGGGATGATGCATGACGCATGCATTGGGGGTGCCCGATTGTCAAGGCTGGTTGGAAGGTCCGATCACTGATCATGACATGGATAATGAATGATTCTTATGGCAGTGATGAACCAACGACTTCTTCATTGGGTGACGGCAGTGATGCACGGGAGGGAATAGCCAAGATGGTTGGTCAAAGAATTTATCAGTGGGAGACAACGACAATGCATGAGGGGCACCGGCTATAGACGGTGGTCGTGCAGAGAAATGAAGGTCTCTAATGCATGCTTAGGTGTTTTAGGACCAGTGGTGCACATATGATGTAGGTAGGCGGATCATCTCCATGGAATAAAAATGGGGTTTCACAATGAGCCATGTAGGATGAAGGGTTGACAGGACAATAGGCCTTTGATATAATTGTGGGCTTTAGGTCTTTATAATTGGGTCTATGAGCCATGAGTAAGGTCCTACATGCTTATAATAATAAATAAAAAATGAGTTTGATGGGTAGGTTATCCCTTGGGGGTCTATGACCTGCCTTTGAGGCCTTGTGGGTGAGGTGTGTGTGTGTTTATGTGTAATTATACCCCAAATACCTAATATATATATATATATATATAATAAATATATTTATAAATATTTCTATATATATATATATATTTGTATATATTTCTAAATATTTGTATATATTAATAAATATTTGTATATATTTATAAATATATATTAGGTGATTGGGGGTACAATTACATTATACACACACACAAGCCGGAAAGGCAGGTCATAGCCCCCCTATGGGATAGCTCACCCATCAAGCCTTATTTTAAATATAGATATATATATATTTATTTATAATTATAATTATTAATAAATATATTTATAAAAATTTATATATAATTATAAATAATTATATATATATATATATTTATTAATATATAAATATATTTATTTATTTATTTATTTATTAATATATAAATATACTTATATATTAATATATAAATATATTTATTTATAAAACTAGAATAAATGTATTTATTTTAATTTTATAATTATTTAAATATATATCTATTTATTTATAATTATAATTGTAAATAAATAATATTTACATAAAATTATATTTATAAATATTTATTTATTTATTTATAATTATATATAATAAATATATTTATAAATATTTCAATATGTATATAAATATTTGTATATATTTATATAATTATATATATTTATAAAATTTTAAATATAATTACTATATTTATTATAATTTCATGACTATATATATATATATATATTTACAATTATAAATAAATATATTTATGAATATTTGAATGTAATTATAAATATATTTATTTATTTATTAATATATAAATATATATAATTATAAATTTATAATAAATGTATTTATTGTAATTTTATAATTATTTAAATATATATTTATTTGTTTATGTTTATAATTATAAATATTTATTTATTTATTTATTTATATTTATAATTATAAATAGATATTTATTTATTTATTTTTAATTATAATTATAAATAAATAAATTTATAAATATTCATATATAATCATATATATTTATATTTATATTTATAATTATATTTATTTATATATATTTATGTTCATGTTTATATATATATATATAAATTTATATATTTATAAAATTATAATAAATTTATTTATGGTAATTTTATAATTATTTAAATATATATATTTATAATTATAATTATAAATAAAAATATTTAAAAATTATTTATATATATTTTAAATTTTATAATTATAAATATAATAAATATATTTATTTTTTAAATACAATTATTTTAATTTTATAATTATTTATGAGAACATAAATAAGTTCATAGGTATAACATGAATGAAAAGTATATATCATAAAAAATGAGTCATCACATACATGAAAGCATGAATAATAAGGGTGTCATTGTATAAATGAACATTTCATGAGTCATGAATACATAACATATGCATTTGTCATCTTAAGAATATGTAATCTAATATTTAAAACATATAAAGTAACTCAATAATGTCCACAAATAAACTTATGATCATAGTTAGTGTCAATTATACTAACGTATATCAATATATGAGCATAAACATGTCCATGAATATCATAATTATCTCATGAGATATATGTATATATTTATTTATTGAGTTAATTTATTACTGAAAAAAAATTATTTAAATATATATATTTATTTATATATTTATTTATAATGATAATTATAGATAAATATATTTAAAAAGTATTTATATATATAATTACGAATATATAATTATAAATATATAATTATGAATATATAATTATAAATACAATAAATATATTTATTATTTTTTAAAAAAATATTTTAATTTTATAATTATCTAAATATATATATATATATAATGTTATAAATAGTTTTTTTAAAAATTATATATATATATATTAAAAAATATATATTAATATATCATATTTATATTAATTATAAGCATACATTTTTTAATTAATGTATATAAGTAAACATTATTTTTGAATATAAATATAATAATTATATATATATATATTAATAAAATTTTTTATTAAAAACTTTTATCAATTCTATTATTAGCATTGATAATGATAATCTTTATCAGCGCTTTGTTTAGCACTGATAAATGTTACCTTTTTCAGCGCTTTTAGCTAGCATTGATAAGAGTGATGCTTTTATTGGTGCTTTCGGTTCAGCACTGATAAAAGTAGGCGCATCACTTCCACTAATTTGTGGTAGTGAATGTATATATGATATTTTAATTCAAAGAGTATAAATATTTTATAAATATCATATATAAATATTAAATCTATCATTACCTTCATCCGTGAGAGGTGGTGATGGAAAATGAATTATGTCGGTTAGTGAGCTTGTAATCCACCGTACACATGATCGATGGTTTCATTTCCCATTTGATGGAGAAGGAAGTGGATGTAGTTTATGAAAATAATATAATAAAATATAATTATATTGGATATATTTATGTTATTATATCATCATAGTTGAAGAATATTTGAAGGTAGTGTAAGAAGAAATAAAATAAAAACGCTCGGTTACGAATAATACCTCTTCTTTGGAAAACCTCCTTAGGTTAGCACCAAAAGCCTTCATAGAAGGGTTTCCTAATAAAAATAAGTCTTATAGGATGTGGGGATGGAAGTAAGTAAGGGATTTTTTTAGGTATTGGACAAACCAAAAGGCTTTGTAAGAGTGAAGAGGATAGTAGAGGAGGTTCTCTTTTATAAGTGGGGGAGGGGACATAATTGGAATTTTTAAAAGAAAAAGGTGTACCGATATTTTAAGAACTCTACAAGGATAAAAAATGGATATTTATGAAACCTTATATGATATTAGGTATAAATATGTCTATAATGTGGGATTCTGACAATTTTTGAAGTCATTATACCCCTTATAAATTTAGTTTACCCCCCCCCCCCAGATAAACCCATTTTGACCTTGATTGTGATAATTAATTTTTATTGTTTTTACTATTAATTTTGACCAAAAATTATGTTGAAATTATTATATAATATTAATTATTCTTATTTAAAATATGGAATCAATTTTTCCAAATTCCATTCACATAACTGGAAAATTTTATTTAAAATTAAACTTTCCGATGCAACGAAAAAGTTATTTTCCAAAGAGAAAATTTTCATAAGTATAAAAAGTTTTAATATAAAAAATAAACATGAAATTTATTCCAATTGCCTAAATTATATTAATAATAACATAATATAACTAATATTTCTTTTAAATCATTTTAAATCATATGTAACTTTCTAAATTCTTTAAACAAAAATATATTTTTTAATAAAAAACAATATTATTCATTATACCTCAAAAATTAATATTTTTATAAAATTATCAAAAATTCACCCTATGATAATATTTATATATTGATTGAAAATATGAAGTTAATTTTTTTCAAATAAATTTTATAAATGATTTAAAACTTAATTTTATTATTTGTTCACAAAAATAAATTAAAAACATTTCTTGAGACAAAATATTTTCGAAGCATATAAAGACTTTACTAAAAATTAAGTAATTATTTATTAATATATTTTTGTTTAAATAAAATATTTATAAATAATTTTCAAAATATGGTCATTAATATTCATACTTCCAAGTTTAATGGCTAGGTTATAATGGTCATGTTTAAATAACAATATTTATATTATATCATGGTTCGTTAAAACTCATTGTTGTGTGTAATTAAAGATATCAAAGAAATTAAATTTATTTGAAAAAATATATTTCATAAAATATATGGGTGTACACTTGGAAATATTTTATATGTACTCAAATGAATCTTTTTTTTAATATTTCTATAATATTTACTGACATTTTCAAAGGTGGAAAGTCTCTCGGTGAAGTTTTTTCTATAAAAAAATAATGAAGAAATCCCATGGCTCTTTCTAAGATATATGGATCTAAATGTGATGGTCATAAAATAAGAAAACATACATAAAAAATATGTCACTCGAATAACTCATCATATCCTTTATAATTTATGAAATAACAATGAAGAGACAAGCCTATAAATAATTGAGATAAGTAAAATGATCCAAAAGAATTATTTATTTTAAAGTAATAAAAGATTGTGATTATTCAAGAAGTGAATCCAATAATTAAAGTTAAATTGAACTCTTGATTAAAATATTGAAAAAAAATAATGTTGAGAAAACAAAATAAAACTTTTCACAAATCCAAAAAGAAAAATCAAAGTAAAGTTCTAAAAGTTACTTGATTCAGTTTCAAAAAGAAGGGTCACATCAAACATGATTTTCCCTTGAACAAAAATTATAAAGACAAGAATAAATATTATAAGGTAGTTAAAGTTTTAACATGGAGTTATAGTAAGGATTCTGTTTCAATATATGAATATATTGAATCAGGTCCTAAATTCCTCATGGCTAATATTGAGTTAGGTGAAGAGGTTATTTCTCACTCTCCTTATCATTCCTCTTCTTCCTATCATTCATAATTTTCTTATTTCTATTCTTATTAATAAAATTCAATTGAAAATTTTTGTAAATAAATTCTTTCAAAATATGATAATCTTACAAAGAATTGTAAACAAGTTATTATTGATTGTAATATTATTTCTAATGAAAAGGATATTCATTTTAAATAAAAATATGGTTTCGTTTTCAAATTAAAAAATCAACTGGATGTTGAATTTTTCAAATGTGAAATCAAGGATCTCAAATTATCTCATTCAAAATTTAGTCAAGGTGAAAAAAATCATAACATGTTCCATGGTTCTCAATGTGTTAAAAGAAATAATCATTTCCTTTGTTTTTTAAATAAAGGAAACTCTTTGAAAATAGTAATTTTTTAAAAGGTGTTTTTAAAAATAAGTTTTTCAATTATTTTTGAAAATTAAGGAATTTAATTTATGAATGTGATTGAAAAAATTTCTAGATATGGTAGACCAAAAATTATCCATCTTATTCTTAAAATAAATTAAAACTCTAAAAAAAGTTGGGTTCATAAATCCTTATTATTGAATCTTAGTAGACCTAAAATTATTTCTCCATATCAATGTTCATTAGCTTACATTGTTATACCCTAAAAGGTACCAAAAGTAACTTGATTTCGAAGTCTTTATTGGTCTACACTATCAAGATTCATTGGTCTATAATTTGGTAGATTCTCAATAAAATGGTGAATCAATGTTTGAAATGATTTGTCATCACTTTCCATTTTTGAGCTAATTGTTTAATAAACCAATTAAGGGGGCCCAAGCTCTTTGTATTGGTATATGAAGCCTTGTTTGAGCATCTAAAAGTCTTCAGCACTAGAAATTGGGGAATTGGAATTTTTTTCATCATAATTTCAGTTAGTGGTGGATGGTTGGGATCAATGTGAATGTAGTGAAATTTGATCTTCTCCAAAAGTAGTAGGTCCATTATAAGTTCTCATCTATCGATGGATATATGGTGAAGAACTATGAGGTTTTATAGTTCAGCAAATTTGACGGGTCACCGGGTTGGTAAAATTTTTATGGTCTTCATGTCTTATGATATGTGTTTTTAGGGAAGTGGGTTTAACTTGTTAGACTAGTTGTTATTAGTATTTAAGTATGTGGGACCTTCAGTGAAAAGTATGACACACAATGGATTATCAAGATGTTATCATTGGATCAACTGAACATGTTTATTAGAGAGATGAGAAGATGGTGAGGATTACTAGAATTTGTAGTATTTTTATCACATGTAATATTTTAGTTACAATAAAATAAATTACTAGTGTGGTTCCCCCCATACATGTATGAAAAAAGTCTAAAGTATGTTGAAACTTTTTTTCTTTCTCAGCTTTCTCATATTTCTATTTTATATAATGTCATTGGTTGTTTTAGTATTTTGTATGTTTTTAATAAGGTGTGTGTAAGGTATAATTTTTTGTGGTGATTAGGGTGATGTGAGTACCAACTTATTGTGCACTCAGTCAAGGGGGAAGAAAACTTTTGGAGATTCAATTTTTCTTTACACTACTATGACATTTTAATTTTTGGTGGATCTAAGGATCATACTTCTGGTGTTCTATCGGTAGTATAGGTGAATGGTTTTTTATGTGATCATCACTACTAATACTTACAACAAGTGGTATCAATGTGATAGTCTATAATCTCATGGTTCTTCACACCAGTAGAAGCACAATCATGGAATTAGATGAAGGGAATATCTGAATTGAGTAATTAGATAGAATGAATTTTAGATTCTGAAGAATATAGTTTGAATACTGTCTGATATAGAAATAATTATAGGTTCCCTTGTTAGGAGTGAATCCAATGTTTAATTTGACATATAAATGGTATCTCTTGGATAGTAATATACTTTTACTGGTGTGAATGTCTCTTACAAGGAATATTGTATTCAATATTTAGGTGCAGAAGAGTAAAACAGATGTTCTGAAGAACTTGGCAGAAATATATGAAAACTCAATGGCCTTGAACAAGTTTTTTATGTTGAAAATGTTTTTATATTGATGTTTTTAGAAGTAATACCAATTTAATATCATGTTAATTAATTCAACATGATTTTTGGGAATCTCTAATCATTAAAGAAAACATTTTCTGATGATTTATGGGCATTGATTTTTTTTCTTCACTTCTAGAGAGTTGGGATGCAATGGTTATTATATTTAGAAAACTCTAATGGAAAATCCAACATGGTGTTTTATGATATCATTATTATGATAATAAATGAAGAAATTTAATGATGGTAAGTTTAATAACCTTCTGGTAGTGTTCTTAATACCGGTGAAAGGGGTCAATCACCACATCGAAAGAAAATTTATTAAAAGTATCTAATGAAAAATAAATATCAAAAAAGGAAATGGGAGAAGAGACATGGAATGTCAGCTGGTCTTGGTCCAATATTCTAGAATTGTGGGAATAAATTAAATAACAAAATTTACTATAATAGTTGAAGGTTTAACATGAAAATAACATCATCCATAGGAAGTTCATATGTTGTCAATATAACCAAAGTTCATGATCACTAGTTGTTGAGCATGAACACAATGGTAGAATCATTGGTGGTTGACTATAGAGTATCTTTCCATTAAACTGGTGATCTAAGATACATGAAAAACTATATAACTAGTTAATTTAGTAAATTCTATATAGCTAATGGTGATGCGTTGAAATTTTTTGGGAAGGTATATATGAAAATGTGAAATAATATTGGAGGATTTGTGAAGCTATCATAAGTTTATCAAATCTATAGCCTTTGGCGGAAGCTTATTTCCATTAGGATATTTTATGATGATATATTTAGAGTAATCATTGAAAATGGGGTTTGAAAGGTTACCTGAGGTTTCATGGTGATTGAAAAGGGTGCAAAGGATGAGACCTCTTACATGAACAGAAATTCATATGGGAGTACACTGATAAAAAGTTAAACTTTTGATGATCCAAAAGTATGGAACTACATGTATGGTCACCTCAATGATAAAAACATGAAATTTATAAAGGATAAATTCATACTGAATCTTAATCACATAGAAATAGTAAAGTGTGAAAGTTTTTCATTTGGAAAGTAGAGTAGAGTGTTTTTTATCTTAGATGGTCAAAAGTCCAGGGATCAGATGTTGGAATTTGTACACTTAGATGTTTAGAGACATACCCCAGTTAAATCCTAGAGTGGTTTAATTTAATTTCTAACCTTAATTGATGATGATAGAAGGAAATTATGGATTTACTTTCTCAAGAAAAAAAATATATGTATTTTATGTGTTTGTTCAGTGGAAATCATTGGTAGAAAGGGAATACGGTTGGAATTTTAAGTGAATCAGAACCAATAGTGGTGGAGAGTACAACGAATGTAAATTTTAGATTTTTAGGAAGTTTAAAGGGATAAGGCATGAGAAGATGGTCCCAAAAACTCCACATAATAATAGAGTAGCTAAAATAATGAATCATACTTTGATGAAGAAATCCATAAGTATGAGTCTATACTTAGAAATGATTAAGTTTATTTGGAAAGAGGAACTCAACATGAAGGATTTTCTCACTAACAAGAGCCCCTCATTAGCAGTTGGGTAAGAACTTATAGAGGAGTTGTGGTCAAGAAATATATCATAAGTTCATTATTTTAATGTTTTTGGTAGTTTATCATATGTGTATATAAGTGCTAAAGACCATCATAAACATGAATCAAAATCTAAAAATTATTATTTCAATGGATATGGAGACAAAAACTTTAGATATCATTTTAGGATGGTGAAATAAAATTAATCAATAGAAGTAGGTATGTTGTCCTCAATGAGAAGGTACTATGGAAGGAATTGAAATTGGTATAATTGTAAGTTAAAGGAAAATCAAATGTAGAAATCTAGGTTGATTAGATCACTGGTAGTTTATAAATACTAGAGACCATTTTAAGTCCAGAAATAAGGCCATAAAAAGTAATAGAGAGTTCATAATCATTTCAAGTTCAAGTGGGAGAATATAAAGTACATTCTCCAGGTGTTATATTTTTATAAGTACAGGTATTGGTAGAAGGAACTAAACTGGATATTACAACTCATCCAATTTATTTGAGGATATCAATGAGAATTATGATAATAGTGAAGAGGTTTGTCCATGATTTGAACTCTTTACTCTTAATTGATATTGGAGAACCTAAAATTTTGAAGGAGGAAGCTTCTCTTAGTGACTCTAAGTAGTGGGATTCATCTATGAATGAAGTGAATGATTTATTGAAGCTCAAGAAAACCTAAGAGATGAATGAATTACTAGAGGGTAAGCACTTGATAATAAGTGGGTTTATCAGATAAAGGAATATTTTGATGGAAATAAGAGGTGAAAATCATGGTTGGTGGGGAAGGGGTTTCAAAATATGAAATGAGTTTATTTCTTAGAAATCTTATCACATATAGTTAAACATTATACTATTAGAACAGTTCTAAGTATTGTGGAATAATAATATCTATATTTGGAGTAGATAGATTTCAAAACAACATTCCATTATGGAGATTTGGAGGAGGATATTTACATGATACAACCAATAGGTGTACCATAAGTTTTACATCATAATTTGTTATGTGAAATGAAGAAAATATTTTATGGGATGAATTAAGCATCAAAATAGTGGAATAATAAATTCTATTCATTTATGAAATAGGAAGGGTTTATTTTGTTTAATGAAGATCATTGATATTATTAGAATCAATGAAAATATGGTATTTTCATCATATTTCTTTTTTATTTTGATGATATACTAATTTCTAGATTAGAAGTTTGTAAAATTTAAAATATGAAGTATGATTTGTCAAGAATATTTTAGATAAAAGATCATGGAGAAGAAAGGAATATTCATCGATGAAAATTAAGATATATAGTAAAACCAGTACTTTGGTTCTATCTTATAAATATTATATTCATAAGTCTATGGAATGGTTTGGGATGACCAACAGTAATCCAATCTCTACCCCACTTGTGGATCACTAAAAATTGTCCAAGTTATTGGATTTAGAAACTAATGCTGAGGCCATGTACATGGAGAAAGTTTCATATTCACTAGTGTTCATAAGTTTTATATATTTAATGGTTTTCACTCAGCTATACATTTCTCATTCGGTGGGATTTATGAGTGAGTACATGTAAAATTTGGGGAATGTTCACTATGATGTTGTAAAGTGGATCCTTGGGTATTTGAAAGGATCAGAAGATTGGGATCTTTACTTTGGTGAGGAAGATCCATTAAAAGGTTTTTTTGACTTGGACTTCATTTTATAATCATATATTTGAAATATTAAAATGGGTTTCATGTTTATATATAGAGAATCTATAGTTAATAGGATGTCATGAATTTAGAATATTGTAACTTGAGTAAAACTGAAGAAGAGTATGTGTCTGTAATAGAAGCTGAGAAAGAGATGGCATGGTTAAAGGAGATCTTATAGGATCTTGGAAGTAATCAAGAAGAGTCGGTGCTTTACTGTGATAGTAAAAGTTTAATCCATTTGAATCAAAATGTAACTCCCTGAAAATCTAAAGTAGGAACATTGTATCTGATAGTGTGTATGACATGAAACACCAAGAGCATAAGGGAATATAATATCCAAATACTTTATAATATATTTATTATTTAATATAGATCCAATATATTCAATATATTTCAATGCATGCAATACTGATTTAGAGTATGTTACATGCAAGAGCGGCCTTCTTCAATGGCTTGCATTACACGTAAGACCAAGATTCACCAAATAATAATATATTATTAAAATATTATTATATATAACATAGTCATTAAATTAGTAGTTATGAATAGTAACAAATAACTTATAAAAATTATGTTTAAAAAAATATATAATGAATTAATTGTTTACAAATTAATTATAAATGAATAAATAAGCAATTGAATATAAAGTTAATGTTTTTATAGAAAACTATTTTTATGCTCAAAAAAGTAGTTTTACTATAATTGATTAAATTAATTAAAATTAGTGATTGATATTAATAATATATATATATATATATATATATATTCAATAAAATATTTTTTATATTCATCCAATATATTTTATAAGTATAAGATAGTTACAAACCCAATATTACACATAAAAACGTATATTTTTATTAAGGCACTTTTACCACCTTTTAATGAAGAACCTATTTTAAATCCAATTTTTGACCATTTCATAAATTTAATATGTCAAAATAAACTTAATCTTTGAAATAGAAACATAAAAATTAGGTTAGGGTGATTTTTTTGTATTTTTCTATTGAGTTTTATTTTTAATGAATAGTGAAAATACTGAATTTTAGTTCAAAACTTCTTTTTCATCAGATTTATTTATAAGGTTAAATTATATTTCAAATTATTTTTAAAGTTTAATTATATCATATTTTTATCAATTTATCCAATTCAATTCATTTGAATTAATTTCACTTTGAAATTAATTATAAAAACATAGAAAACATTTGAATGTTTTTACTTTAAAAACTCACATAATTGTTCCGCCTACGAGATTAAATATAAATTAAGTTCTTCTAATTATTTTATTTTAATTTGTAAACATTTATTATATATTTTGAATCATCATAATTTATAATGTATAATAAGTTCAACTTATATTTTGATAAAAAATATTAGTGAAAGTAATCAAAATTAATCACAATGATTAAGGTAAAATTAAGCTTAATAAGGGACTAAACCTTAATCTTAAGGGCACATATGACCTATAAACTTATCTGAAATACATTTTATGTACATATTTAAAACATATCTTATTTTATCTCAAAAATTTACCATTATTTTATCCATATAAAATGTGAAAAATGTGCATGGAATTCCTTTGTGAAAATATTACAAGAGTGCCAATCCTCTTCCACTATAAAAGGACCTCTCTTCCTACCACTTCCTCACACCCATAAATACACTTTTGATAAAAAAAAAATCTACCAAAATAGCTAATAAAAATCCCTCCCTTCATCCTATAATTCTCCCTTTGGGTAGAAATCAATCCAAGGAAGCCTTTGGTTCAAATTAAAATGAGTTGCCCGATTAAGAGGTAACATCTTCCCTTAAGCTTTTTAGGTTTCTTCCATTATACACTATCTAAAATATTATTATTCCATGTTTATATATAAAATAAAGTATATTAAATATACTATTATGTTTTTATGATAAGTTTTAGACCTAAAATTACACACACCTCCATCTAATGGGTAACGAACATACAGTTTACCTGTACAACAAACTACCGCCTCAGAAAACGATGCTTGTTTATTTTTTACTTTACCACCTCTCATGGTAGAAATTATGATAGACACTATATTAATATATGTTATATATGATATTAATAATTTATTTAATAATATTTAATTATTTTATAAAACATATTTATGTGATTCATTTTGTGGGAATATGATAACATCATTTGAGGAAGTGTGGACTATCGTGCCCTCAAAGCGATGTGATTTGTTCATACTATACATGGAACATATAAATAATGATTATAATTAAACATGTGAGACATAAAAAAATATATATTATATTCACTAAATAATTACCTTTTGGAAATATAATATATATATATATATATATCATTTTTTTATTACCCTTTCACACACTAAAAAGTGATAACGTCAGTCGTGGATGTATGGACTACCGCCTCCTCAACATGATATGATTCATTTTACATCAAAATAATTATATATATATATAAGTATATATAATTAAATGAAATTAATATTTATGATATAATTATCATTATATAAATAAATTATGTTACTTACCTTCTTTCCATCACGATCATTGAAAAATGGGAACGTTAGTCATGCGTACATACGCCCTACCATCTCCATGATTGTAAAGTTGATTCATTTTTCATAACCATATTTAATTATTTGTTTTAAAAGTATAATTTAAGTATAAATATGATAATTATTTAATTATTTTTATTATGGAGATGTTATATAATAACCTCTTTGACGGTAGTTGACCTACCAAAGTTTTTTTTGACACATAAACTGAATTTTGTCAAAATAACTGATATAAAAAGAATTATTTAAGTAGTTGTATAAAAATAGTAATAAGTGAAATAAAATTAATTATAAAAATGAAAAATTTTCTCAATAAATTATATAATTAACATAAATTTATTATATATAAATTTAAAAGACATTCACCTGAAAAGAAACGCAAGGTAAGGGATTTCATCTCAATTTACATTCCATTGAGACTTATTTGTTATTATACACCTAGTTTCATTTATATGGTGTATATACTGACCTTTTACATGATATATCATGAATCTACTTACTACAATGATATTATTACTTTCATTTAATTTTATTCCTTCATGAGTATTATGATTTAAAGTGTTTCAAAGTGGTATGGGACACTTTGGAACGTTTAAAGATTATTTTACTCAACAATAACTTTAATGATATTTAAATTGTATTTCCATTAGAGGAAATTATATGAATATTGTTCAATAAAACCATTAATTTTTATCTCATCCAGTTATTCATGAACTTTTTCAAGTATTAGTACAATTCTTTCACTCTTTGGTTCTCAAAATTTTTTAGAAATTTTTTTCTAGAAAATTAGACTTTATTTATCTCTTTTTTCAGAGAAAATTTTTCTTATAAAAACCATGTTTTATGAAATGATTTTAAAGAAAATTTTAAAATGATTTTGAAAATAAATTTTTACCCCTTTTTTACCAATGTTTTCAATAGAATCTTATTGTCACTTTCTGAATAAGGCATTTTTCTTACCTTTTTACCATAAAAAAGGAATATTATTTTTACCTTGTATAGAATGTAATGATTTTCCTTTCATAATTCCTTCAAAGATTCCTTTTCATGTTTAAAAGGATTATTTTTTAAATAAAATGTTTTTAAATTTTATTTTCAAATAAAATGTTTTTCAAAAAAAGTATATTTTCCTCAAGAATTTTTTTAAAAGATATTTTTATAATATTTCCATTCATCAATGACAACAACCCTTTATTTTACTCCACTTTGGGTATGTTTTATTGATACCATACTTATCCTTACCATGGATGTTTTTTGATTGATTTGTTCAAGGATAGTATTTATATTAATATACTTGATTCATTTTTGAAATCCCCTTGAAATATTCAATCTCTTATGATCATTGAATTTCCCCTAATTATCCATATCATTTATCATGGATATTACTATTTCCTAAACCATATACCATTTTACATACTTTGAAAATTATTTGATTACTTGGGTAAATATTGATAATTTTTTATTCTTTATTCAATATGGTTATTTGAAAAGGAGTATTATATATTTAGATTATTCAATATGAGGAATGTTTTGGACTGGTATGACATGGGTGGGCCCAGTTATAGATAGCCCCTTGATACATCCGTAGTCTCATGGGACAAGTTAGTTGGATAACCACTTTAGATGGGTTTTTACCCAATATGTTGTAAACCATCTTGTGAAAGGTATTGATGGTAAATATACCAAGTACCTAAGAAACGTGGAATATAATAATCAATTATTTCTATCATTTAGTTTCAGTTATTATTCATCCATGATATTTTTCATAAATATATCTATGGATACATTTCATTTTTAGTTCATTGATTAGATAGAATGTGTTTCAGTTTCTTAAATTTCTATATTTATTTATACTTATTTAGTTATTTGACTGGAATTTGATTCTAGTTATTACCTTACCATATTTTTAGTCACTTCCTTCTAAGTTTATTGATTATATGGAATATAAGTTCAGTTATTTTCCATATCATAATATTATTCTCAATTACTTATTATTTCTTCTTCTATATTTTTCTCTTACTGATAATTTGAGCTCAACATTATTATGTTTCTTTCCCCAAAAATCCAAGAATCATACTATGAAATATACATAGGGATATACTATATGGAATAAAATTAGCCTCAAAGTTATTTATTTATGAAAAAAATTATGTTGTAATTATTTTTTTCATTTGTAATACAAGACTCGTGTATGTATTTGGTTTACTAGGACAACTAAACTCTCGGTTCTTCAAGATTTGATTCCTTGTAATCATGCCAATGTAATTGATAGCAGACACCAGCTCTGGGCTTTCTGATGTCGGTTCGCTATAGTTGGTATCAAATAAAGTTTAGTAGCAACCTTCTGAACTAGATTTAGTAAACTGTAGATTAGGGAACCTATCCCTAAGGTATAATTTGAGGATAATTATATAATAATATCCTAAAGTTTAAGTTAGATAGATATTATGTGTTTTTCCTATAAATGCATCTAGATCTAGATACTACAAGTGGATGTGGTTCTGGAATAGATGTACCTAGGAGTAATAACTCTAACAAGGTTCGTTGGGCCTAACTCGACATAACATGGTACATGACAACAGGCCTTACAACACACTTGGTTCGACACTCCTGAGGGATATGCTTAGAAAAATTCACATTTTCTTTACAAACCACTATAAATAATTTTAAAAATGAATAACCTAGGTTAAAACTAAGGTGTTTTAGGTTTAATATAAGGTTTCATGATTTAAGAATCTTATAAATGATATAATGGATAATCATTATAACAAATAAGTACCTATGTCAAAATAAAATGGATGTAGTATTTATGTATTAAGGTTGTATTGAAAGTCATAGTTAAAATGATATTTAGTGATTAACCATATTTCAAGGATGTCCATCATATTTATTTTGGAAATTATATTAATTTAGTTTTAGAAAAGGATAACCTATAAGATGGGTGAAAAAAATCAAATCCAGTAAGGCCATGATACATGAACCCACAACTGAAGGATGATAATGGTTTCATGCAAACCACTGACCTACACAATGTCCTGGTTAAAATGTTAATTTTTTTAGTTAAACAACTTGATGAATAAATATTAATGATAAACCAATATTGTAGATTTTAGGTTCATATATTAGTTTCTTAATCATATTATTTTTTTAAAATATTTAGAGACAAATAGTTATAATTTTTACTCTTTTATAGGCCTTAAAATCCTTTAAAAGTTTTTTTTAGTGCTTCAGGAATAAAAAATCATTATTGGTAACTAATTTCTAAGAGTAAAAGGATGAATTAGAATTTGATCAAGGAACAACCCAAAATTAGGATTGTTCATATGAAATAGAAACCTATCAATTAATAATATTTCCTTATATCCTTAATAATTAATTTAATTACCCAACATTAGTAAAATGATTTCAAAATAAAATATTGTCCTAATACCTTAATTTCGGTTGAACCGATGGTCTCTTAAATCATCAAAGATTTATAGATTTGAGGACCTCAACGTTATATTGATCATTTACTTTTTTCGATTCATAAACCTCAATAACTCCCTATAAATATTTAAGCTTTTCTTCCAAGTATTTATCTCTACTTTCCACTAATTTTTTCCTAATTAGAGATCTAGTTATATGTTATTCCATGTTACCTTTGTACTTACCATTATCTCTTTTATAGAGAATGTCTTACGAACCCTTCTCGTGATGTGGGATCTCAAAATAGAAAATATCAAAAAATATATCACCAAGATCAAGTTTAAATTTTTAGGATTCAATTTAATTAAGGTTGGTATAATTTAAACCCCAAAAATATAAATTAGGAACATTGTATCTGATAGCGTGTATGACACACAACACCAAGCATGTAAGGGAATATAATATCTGAATAATTTGTAATATATTTAATATTTAAAATAGATTAAATATATTCTATATATTTCAATTCATTCAACACCTATTTAGCGTACATTACACATAAGAGATACCTTCTTCAATGGCTTGCGTTAGACGTAAGACCGAGATTCACTATACAATAATATATTATTAAAATATTATTATATATAACATATACATTAAATTATTAGTTACAAATATTAATAACAAACCTATGAAAATTACGGTTTATTAAAATATAAAATGAATTAATTGGTTACAAATTAATTATAAATGAATATAATAAGCAATTGAATACAATGTGAATATTTTTATAGAAAGCTATTTTTATGCTCAAAAAGTTGTTTTACTATAATATATTAAATTAATTACAATTATTGATTTATAATAATGTAATATATATAATATATTCAATAAAATATTTTTGATATTCATCAAATAGATTTGATAAGTATAAGATAATTACAAACCCAATGTTACACATAAAAACGTATATTTTTATTAAGGTGTTTTTACCTCCTTTTAATAGTGGGCCTATTTGAAATCCAATTTTTAACCCTTTTATAAATTTAATATGTAAAAATAAACTTAATATTTGAAATATAAAAATAAAAAATTAGGATGAAGTGAATTTTTTGTATTTTTCTTTCAAGTTTCATTTTTTAATGAATAGTGAAAATGTTAAATTTTTATTCAAAACTGCTTCTTCATTATATTTATTGATAAGGTTAAATTATATTTTTAATTGGTTTAAAAGTTAAATTATATCATATTTTTATCAATTGATACAATTAATTTCATTGGAATCAATTTCAATTTGAAATTAATTATAAAAACATAGCAAACTTTTGGACGTTTTTACTTTAAAAACATGCATTTTCATTCCGTCTGTGGGGTTAAATTTAAATTAATTTCTTCCACTACTATGATTATATTTTTTAAAAATGTATTTTATATATGTAATATTAATAATTTTTAATTTTTAATAATGTCAATTTATTTTTTGTCAAAAATATTAGTGAAAATAATTAAAATTAATCACAACAATTAAGGTAATATTAAACTTAATAAGGGACTAAACCTTAATCTTAAGGGCTAAAATAACATAGAAACTTGTCCAAAATCCATTTTATGGACATATTTTGACCCTATACTCTATTGAATTTAAATTTAACTATTATTTGATCCACATGAAATGTGAAAAATGTGCATGGAATTCCTTTGTAAAAATATTACAAGAGTGTCACTCCTCCTCCACTAAAATAGGACCTCCCCTCCTCCCACTTCATTACACCTCTCAATCCACTTTTGATAGAACAATATCTACCCAAATATATCCTCAAAATACCTTGCCTCATACTAGAAGCCTACCCATGGTTAGAAAGAAATCCAAGGAATCCTTTGGTTTAAATGAAAAGGAGTTACCTAATTAAGAGGTAACATCTTCCCTTAATATTTTTAGTTTTATTTCCATTATCCACTCCATAAAATATTATTATTCCATTTTTATATATATACTAAAGTATTATAAATATAATATTATTTTTTTACTAATATTCAGACTTACACTTACACAAAACTCCATCTAATGGTTAATAAACATATTGTTTTTGTGTACGGTGAATTACCGCCTCACAAAACGATGATTGTTCATTTTTCTTTTACCACCTCTAATGATATAAATTATGATGGAAACTCTATTAATATATTTTATATATGATATTCATAATTTCATTAATATTCTGTAATTATTTTATTACATGTATCTTTATGCACCCTATTTTGTGGGAATATGATAACATCATTTGAGGAAGTGTGGACTATTTCCCCCTCAAAGTGATGTGATTCATTCACACTAAACATGGAACATATAAAGGATGATTATAATTAAACATATGATAAATAAAAAACATATATATGATAGTAATTAAATAATTACCTTTATGTAAATAATATATATATATATATATATATCATTTTCTTTATTACCCTTGATCACACTAAAAAGTGATAACGTCGGTAATGGACGTGTGGACTACCACCTCCTCGACACGATGTGATTCATTTTACATTAAAATAATTCTATATATAAGTATATATGATTAAATTAAATGGTATTTATATTATAATGATCATTTTATAATTATATGGTGTTACTTACCTTCTTTCCATAACGATCATTGAAAAATGTGGACGTTACTCATGCATTTGTATGACCTACCATCTCCATGATTGTAATGTTGATTCATTTTTCATAACTATATTTAATTATTGGTTTAAAATTTAAAATTGATATATAAATATGATAATTATTTCATTATTATTATTCTTTATATATTATAAAATAAACCCTTTGACCATAGTTGACCTACCAAATCTATTTTTGACACATAAATCGAATTTGGTCAAAAAAACCGACATAAAAAAAATTGTGTAAGTAGTTGTATACAACATAGTATTAAGTGAAATAAAATTAATTATAAACATGAAAAATTTTCTCAATCAAGTACATAATTAAAATAAGTTTATTATACAGGAATATAAATTACAGTCACCCGAAAAGAAACACAAGGTAAGGGATTTCGTCCCAATTTACATTCTATTGAGACTTATTTGTTTTTATGCACCTAGTTTTTTTATGGTGTATATACTTCCATTTTACATGATATATCATTAATATAATTACAGTAATGATATTATAATTTTCATTTAATTTTATTATTTCATTAGGATTATGATTTAAAATGTTTCAAAGTGGTATGGGACACATTGGAATGTTTAAAGATTATTTTCCTAAATAATACATTTAATGATAATTCAATGTTATTTCTATTAGATTAAATTATATGACCATTTTTTTAGTAAAACCATTCATTTTTCTCTCTTATGGTTATTAATGACCTTTTTCAAGTATTATTACCATTTTTCCACTCTTTGGTACCCAAATGTTTTAGAAAATGTTTTTCATAAAACTTGACTTTATTTATCTCTTTAGTCAGAGAACCTATTTTCTACTAAAAAAATGTTTTTTTAATGCTCCTACCCCAGTTTCCTAGAGTCGGTGAATTATTACATAACATTGGCATGATCAAAAAAGATCAAGTCTCGAAAGACTAATTAGTTTAGTAGCCTTGGAAACACTAGATACATTCATAAGTCTTACATTACATCATAAAGTGAAAAACTACAACAAGATAGTCTCCATAGTCCACACTCATATCCCCTCAGACTATCCCTGCAGGTCAGTCATAAAATAATTCTTCACATCCTGGGAAAAATAAAACATAGAAAGGGGTGAGCTCAGATGCTCAGTAAGGATAACAATATAGCGAAAACTTTCATAAATAAGCATAAACATTTAAGGCAATGTATAACTAAAACAAAAGCCTTTTAAACTTGAAATTCAGAATAATATGGAAAAATAAAATGAAATAATTCCATTTACATATTCACATGGATATTCTACTAGTCTAATAATCACATGCAATATCAATAACCACTTTCATAATGATGGAATTCATAATGTCAGACTATCATAACCACATAGTCAAGGCCTTGTGCCAAGACTACAAATAAGATTTTGTCAAGGCCTTGTGACAAGACGCTAATTTGTCTCATGATAACTACCGATGCATCGAGGAACTATAGCGGGCTCCACCCATCACATACTAAGTCCAATGCATTCCTCACATGAAAAGGTTTAAACATAACATAAACATTCGTATTAAAACTTGCATAAGAAATGTCAATACATTATCCATAAACCATGAATGGTATGAAATAACACATCCATAGTCAAACATATCACAAAACCTTAAATACAATATGGAAGTTTTATATCATAATAAATCAACTTAAAATAAAATTAAAATCCATCAAAGGATGTTGACATAGATGAAATCAAAACCCTTTTAGATAAATATCTCTTTATATTTTGAAATCATTTAAAAGTCATGTAATTATAAAAGAAAACATTTACTTTGAAAATATTCTTATAAGATTGTAAGGGATGATTCGACGATTTTATAACGGTAGAAAATAGCCACACCCGCCGTATAAGTTAAAAAAGACATTCTTACCTTAATTTTGTCGAAAAGGTTAAAAAGGACCTTGTTTGGAAAATGACGGAAAGATTCCTTTATGAACATCTTATAAAAAGTAAAACAAGGGTATAAATGACTTTAACCCATAATCTATAAAATAGTAATAATGTTTTGAAATACATTTTTAAGAAGCATGGATGTGGATGATAAAGAGGTCCTAGTAGATAATTACATATAAACAACCTCGGATAATGAAGAGATTGTGAAATTAACCCTTACCTTCTACTTTTTCTTGTTTAAGGGTAGGTTAAACTTATGTATAATAGTGAAATAATTTTTATTAAATTATACAAGAATCATATACATTAATATTATATCATATATGATCTTTTAACATTGCTTTGTTAATAATATCTTAGTATTATCGTAATTTCGGGTGTTAACGGATTCGTTTTCCATTATATTCTTTGTTATGTGATTTATATTTGTTATGGATGAGATGTATATTATTCATATCCAGAATTATATCAAGTCTTTAAAAATTATTTTTAATCATCTATTGAAAATTAGTCTTGAATGGATATGATGGGGAATGAATCTCATCGTGTTCGTGGAGACGATAATCCGTACGTACGCACGAGCGACAATATCATTATTTTGATATTAAAATAATATATAATTGGATGTTATATCATATATACAGAATCATTATAATGTTATATTTATTATTTACATGAATTACACATCATTATCATACCCATCCAAATAATAATGTATTGAATAACAATTACACCACGACGTGGAGACGGTAATCCGTACGTACGCACGTATGGTGACATGTCATTCAAAGGATGGATAAAGTAATTAATATGGTTGTACAATATTTATAATAATATCACATTATATAGAAGATAATGGAGTTATTCTTTTAGAATTTAAATAACAAAGAAATAAGAAGTGGAATAAGAAAATAACTTGAAAGAGGGTGGTGAAATTATAACCTCTTCTTCGGGTTATTCCTTTTGATTTGATCAAAAGGGATCCTTAAGTTGGCTTTATGACAAAAGTAAGGCATATAGGATTAATTGAGGGAAGTTTAGAGGATATTTTGGCATGTTTTGGCTGATCCAAATGGATTTGAATGTGTGAATTAGAGAGAAGGGGGAGTGCCCTTTTATAAGAGGGGTGAGGGGTACCTTAGGAAAAGCTAGAAATATTATTTTATAATAAAATAATTTTTGGTTTCTAAAAGCTCCAAAATGGATTATTTAAAGTATAAGTTGAGGATGGGTCGAAAACCACTCAACCAATAGGTTTTAGACAGGTTTGAGTCACTATATTAACTTTATCTTTTAGATTTAACTATTAGTTAAATAGTTTGACATTTACCATGTCTCTTTGTATTTTTATATTATATGGTTAATAAACTTACTATATACCTTCAATAGAACCTCAAGTGGTTCATTAATTATACACCTATCATTATATAATTCCTTTGGACTAACCTTATATTTTTAGGAATAGAATATCAATTAATAATATAATATTTGTTTTAAAAACTCTTTTATTTAAATTTTGACACTATTTGGTATTTTGTTTTTGTTAAATTCATAACAGCATTATTACTTCGAAAAAGAATCATATAACCAACACTAATATGTAATATTAACTTATAAAATTATTTTAATTCATAAAAAGTCTCAAATTACATTTATTTTAATATTTATAATATCAATTATTTTAATATTTTATTAATTAAGTAATTAATGTATCATCATTGTGTCATAAATAAATTAAATTATGTAATGAATGAAAAATATAAATAAAATACCATTATGTATGAAATATTTTTATATTTCTAATGAATATTTATAATCAAAGTTATCTTATGTTTAACCCTATATTAAAAATGTTTTAGTTATTAAACTTTGATTTTAACTCTTTTAACTCTTCTTTGAATTAAATAATAATAAATATTCTAATCTAATACAAGTGGATAAAAAAGGTTAATATTTTATTCCTAATCTTGTTTTTTTTCAAATTATACTTAGACAATAGAATTAGGACATGTGTTAGGGAAATAATAATATCATTTTTACCCTTAATTACCCTATTTACTTTTAACTGTAGTAAATAAAACTAATAAGTTACTATTCACAAAAAAATAGTTTTATCTTATTGAACCACATTATACTCCTTGATATTAACCGTGTATCTCGGATTTTTGAAATTCCACTCATATAATCGGTAAAATTAAGTTTTATGTGAATTTGCAAATTCTCCTAGGAGATGGGTAAAAGACGGTGAGAAGTTCAATAAAATTTTTATATATCTAAAATTATTATAAAATGACTCCAATGAATTACATTGAAATTATATAGGTATTATGTATCTATTTTTACCTAAAATAAATTTAAATAAAATAAATAATTATTTAAATAAAAATTTAGTTTTAAACTATAACTCAGTGTTTTTCACTATTCATCAAAAATTGAAAGTTTTCAGAAAAATACAAAAAATTTACCCTAGGATAATTTCGATATTCCGAATCCAAAAATGAAGTCCATTTTGAAAGACAAAATTTATAAAATTTCAAAAAGTGGGTATTACTATTCATAATGGCTAGTTTGATTGGTTGTGGTGTGTGTTAGAACTCAAAGTTGCGTACAACACACACTATTGTATTATTCAAAGAGAAGCGTACCATGGAAGCTTGGGGTGTTACATTCTCCCCTCTATCAAATAATTTCATCCTCAACATTTCTATAGTATTAATGCATAAAAATACTTGGTTGGTTCTTCATCATAAGTTCCTCAGGTTCCCATGTTGCCTCTTCCATCTTATGGTTTCTCCATAGAACTTTTACCAGACGAGTCATTCGGTTTCTCAATACTTGTTCTCTCGTATCAAGAATCATGATGGGATCTTCGCAATAAGACATATTGGGTTCCAGTTCTAATTCCTCATAGGTGATTACATGCGTTGGGTCAAGCATATATTTTCTCAACAGTGATACGTGGAACACATCGTGAACTTTGGAGAGATTTTGCGGCATTGCCAAACGATAAGCTACATCCCCAATTCGTTCTAGAATTTCAAAAGGTCCTATATACATGGGACTCAATTTACCTTTCTTACTAAAACATATAACTCCCTTCCATGGAGACACCTTCAAGAAAACATGATCTCCTACCTAAAATTCCAAATCCTTCCTTCGGTTATCGGCATAGCTCTTCTGCCAACTTTGAGCTGTTTTGATGTGGGTTTGGATTACCTTCACCTTTTCCATTGTTTCCTCCACAAGTTCTGGGCCTACGAGTTTTCTTTCACCAACATCATCCCAACAAGTTGGTGTGCGACATCTCTTTCCATATAACTCTTCATATGGTGCCATCTGAATACTTGAATGGAAGCTATTGTTATAGGAAAATTCTACCAAAGGTAAATATTGATCCCACATACCCTGAAAGTAAAGTGATCAGGATCTCAACATGTCTTCTAAGGTTTGAATAGTTCATTCTAATTGTCCATCTGTTTGAGGTTGGTAGGCAGTGCTCAAACGAAGTTCAGTATCTAGGGGTTTCTGAAGACTTTTCCAGAATCTTGAGGTAAAACATGGATCACAATCAGAAACAATCGATAGGGGTACTCCATAAAGTCTCACAACTTCATTAATATATAGTCTTTCTAGACGTTCCAGTGGTAGATCTTCTCTTATAGCAAGAAAATGTGGTGACTTGGTAAGACGATCAACAATGACCAATATTGCATTGTTCCTTCTAGGAGTCTTTGGTAGTCCCATGACAAAGTCCATCATAATACTATCCCATTTACACTCAGGTATGGGAAGAGGTTTCATGACTCCTCTAGGCTGTTGCCTTCCAGCTTTCACTTGTTGACAAACCATACATCTTGACACAAAATCAGCAATCTCTCTCTTCATGTTGTCCCACCAAAAATGTTCCTTCAAATCTCTATACATTTTGGTGCTCCCACGGTGTACAGAGAAATTGGAACTATGCGAATCATACAACAATTTTCTTTTTAGATCAGGTATATTAGGAACACAAAGTCTCTTCCCAAATTTCAAAATCACATCTTCATATACGAAGTCAATCAATCTCCCATCATTCATAGCTTTAATATTCTTTTTAAACTCTTCATCACCGGTCTGAGAACTCTTTATCCTTTCTAGTAAAGATGGTTTGGCAACAATTTCAAAAAGCATTGATGTTTCACCTTCCATGGTGATTCCTATATCCATCTTTACTAGATCCATGAAAATAAGATTCCTGTCAACTCTCATCTTGTTCAAAACTCCATGATCCTTTCTGCTCAAAGAATCTTCCACCTTATTTTCTTTCCCCGGGTGGTAGTGTATAGTGAAATCATAATCCTTGAGTAGTTCAAGCCATCTTCTTTGCCTCATGTTGAGTTCTTTCTGTGAGAAAATATACTTCAAACTCTTGTGATCGGTATATATCTCAAATTTTTCACCATAAAGATAATTTCTCCATATCTTAAAAGAAAATATTACATATGCTAACTCAATATCATGAGTAGGATAGTTTTTCTCATGAATTTTTAGTTGTCGTGATGCATAGGCAATAACCCTATCATTCTGCATAAGGACACAACCAAGTCCTTTCTTTGAAGCAACACTATAAATAACAAACCCATCATTCCCAGATGGTAGAGTCAAGATAAGAGCATTGAATAATCTTCTATTCAGTTCTTCGAAACATTATTTACACTCTTTTTTCGAAACAAATTTAGCCCCTTTACGTGTGAGCTTCGTTAATGGGTTAGCCAATCAGGCAAAATTTTGGACAAAACGTCAATAATAACCTGCTAAACCAATAAAATTGCGTACCTTAGTTATACTCATCAGTTCTATCCATTATTAGATTGCTCTTGTCTTAGAAGGATCAACAGATATTCCATCCTTAGAGACAATATGGCCAAGAAAAGAAATATCCTGAAGCCAAAATTCACACTTGCTAAACTTTATGTATAATTCATGTCTTATAAGAGTCTTTAGAATAATGTGCAAGTGATTTTCATGATCTTAATAACTTTTGTAGTATAACAATATATAATCAATAAATACCACCACAAAATCATAGAGATATTCCTTTAAAACTCTATTCATTAGACCCATGAAGATAGAGGGTGCATTAGTCAATCCAAAAGGCATTACTGTAAACTCGTAATGCCCATACCTAGTTTAAAATGTTGTTTTCTAAATGTCTTCCTTCTTCACACACAACTGATGATATCCAAATCGAAGTTCAATCTATGAAAAGTATTAAGCTCCATGAATTTGGTCAAATAAATCATCAATGCGAGGTAGGGGATAATTGTTATTTATTGTTATAGCATTGATCTCCCTGTAGTCAATGCACAACCTCATAGATCCATCTTTCTTCTTAACAAAAAGTATTAGGGCTCCCCATGGAGAAACACTAAGGAGAATAAATCCCTTATTACTCAATTACTCTAGTTGTTTCTTTAGTTCCACTAATTCCACAGCTTCCATTCTATAAGGGGACTTCGATATGGGTCTTGAACTAGTAATTAAATCAATGTAAAACTCAATTTCTCGTTTTGGAGGATGTCCAGGTAAATATTATATAAAAACATCAACATATTCTTTAACAATAGTTACATCCTCTATTTGAACATTCCTTTCCTCACCCACAGTTATTTAATTCTCTTCCTCCCCAATAATTGAATTTAGTTGAGCTACTGGGGGTGGATCTAGATAAGAATAAGGGGGTGACGTTTCTGCTCTAAAGATAAGGTGTTCTTTATCGTCATCATCAAAAAATTGTAACCTCTTTCTTCTTACAATAAATCTTCGCATCATGGTCCGAAATCCAATCCATACTGAGGATTATATCAAATTCAATCATGAGTATGATGATGAGATCATCAGATAAAGAACATTTATATGCCCTAATGGGAACTGATTCACAGAACTTTGTAGCAATGATACTTCCCTTAGGAGTTTTTACTGACAACTTCCTTGTTAAATCAAATCGGAAATATCTAATTTTCTTAGAAAAATGGGAAGATATGAAACAATGTGATGATCCAGAATCAAATAAAGCATTGGATAAACTTGAGAAAACCATTAAATTACCTACCACATGTCTTTCGGAGCTTCAACCTCAGCAGTAGTGATCGCATAAGCTTGGTCTTGATCCCTTGGCCTTTTCTGAGGTAAGTTTCACTGACACTTAGGACATTCATTTTCATAATGTCCCATCTCCCTACAATTGTATCATTGAACATCAGTATCTTATTTCTTCCCTTTGCAATCACGAGCTTGGTGGCTGTTTTTATCACACTTGTAACAGACTCTCATTCCCTTCAGGAAAGTACCGGGGTGTTTCTTACCACATTTACTGCAAGATGAATATTTAAATTTTCCCTTCTCCCACTTATTTCCATTTCCAGATTGATCAGAAGATCTCTTCTTCTCTTTCTTTCCTTTTAAGCTGTAATACATAGAGAATTCATTTTCTATCTTGATAGCACATGAGACAATATCTTTGTACGATGAGAAGGATTGTGAGACAAATTCTCGATGGAGAAATGGTTTTAAACCATCAAAGAAACAATCAATATTACTTCTTGGTTTATATATATAATCTGCAGCAAGTCTTGCTAACCTTGTAAAGTTAGACTCGTACTTTGCAACATTATCTTCCTCCTTTTTCCTCAAACTCAGAAATTGTCTTTCCATATCTGGTCGATGGTCATGAGGAAAGTACTTTTATAAGAAAATATATTTAAACTCTCTCCATTCTATATTTGATACTTCATCGTCTTCCTTCATTTTTTGAATCAATGACCACCATTAATCAGCATCTCCAGTGAGGCGGTAAACTGCCAGGACAACTTTTTCCCTTTCGCTACTCCCCCAAGGCATGGCATATTTTCTCTAAGGAATTTATCCATTGCTCAGATACTAGTGTATTTTTACCCCCATTTAATGTTGGTGTTTTTTCCTCATGAAGCGATCTAACATTGATCCTCCACGTTGTGGATTAGGGTACTCCATACGGGTAAGGTTATTATTCATAACCCGAGTGAGTTGTCCCAGTATGGTGATTAGCTGATCAGCACCGGTTGCATCACCAGCTCCACTATAATTATCTTGAGCAGGAAGTAAATCCCTACATGGAGTGCGTGCATTGATATGGGTTCATTTCTTTCTACTAGGTGCCATTTCTAAACAATGGCATACACCAGATTAGTTTATGAATCGCAATACATAAATCCAAACTTGTAAAACACTTAACATAAATTGAACAGTTAATGGATATAATCCATAATCATAAAAATGTTTTCTTTGAGGAAGTATATACTCATAAACCCTTCATAATGGTTTTTAAATAAAATGATAATTATCCTAAACATATCACCTGGTAGTGTCGTAACCAAGAGTGCAGCAAGGCCCGTTGTCGGGCACCAGTTCCCGTTCGAGTCTAGCTCAAAGCAGTGTTTTCTAGTTTTACCCCTAGGTACATATGTGCCAGAGTAGCCTCTACCTTCTCGTATCTAGACAGGGATGTATAGCTTGTAAAACTCACAAAATATCTACAATACAAAAATTCTAGGAATTTCTTCTATACTAATCCTCAAAGTCCATCTTAGGTCTATGTGCTCTAATCAGAGTTTATCTAAATCTAGCTTCCAAGGTTTGTACTAAAATTCCTCTGACACCAAATGTAACGCCTCGACCCTAGTTACCCAGATTCGGTGCATTATTACATAACATTGGCATGATCACAAAAGATCAAGTCTCGAAAGACCGATTAGTTTAGTAGCCTTGGAAACACTAGATACATTCATAAGTCTTACATTACATCATAAAGTGAAAAAATACAACAACATTGTATCCATAGTCCACACTCATATCCCCTCAGACTATACCTTCAGGTGAGTCATAAAGTACTTCTTCAAATCTTGGGAAAAATAAAACATAGAAAGGGGTGAGCTCAGATGCTCAGTAAGGATAACAATATAGTAGAAACTTTCATAAATAAGCATAAATATTTAAGGCAATGTATAACTAAAACAAAAGCCTTTTAAACTTTAACTTCATCATAACATGGGAAAATGAAATGAAATAATGTCATTTACTTATTTAAATGGATATTCTACTAGTCGAATAATCACATGCAATATCAATAACCACTTTCATAATGATGGAATTCATAATGACAGACTATTATAACCACATAGTCAAGACCATGTTCCAAGACTAAAAATAAGATGTTGTCAAGGCCTTGTTCCAAGACACTAGTTTTTCTCATGAGACCTACCATTGCATCAAGGAGCTATAGCGGGCTCCAACCATCACATAATAAGTCCAATGCATTCCTCATATGAAAAGGTTTAAACATAACATAAACATTTGTATTAAAATTGGAATACGAAATGTCAATAATTTATCCATAAACCATGAATGGTATGAAATAACACATCCACAGTCAAACATATCACAAAACCTTCAATACAATATGGAGGTTTTATATCATAATAAATCAACTTCAAACAAACTTAAAATCCATCAAAGGATGTTGACATAGATGAAATCAAATCCTTTTTAGATAAATATCTCTTTCTATTTTGAAATCATTTAAAAGCCACGTAATTATAAAAGAAAACATTTACTTTGAAAATATTCTTATAATCTTGTAAGGGAATCTTCGATGATTTTATAATGGTGGAAAATAGTCTCACCTATCGTATAAGTTAAAAAATACATTCTTACCTTAATTTTGTCGAAAAGGTTAAAAGGGACCTTGTTTGGAAAATGACGGAAATATTCCTTTATAAACATCTTATAAAAATATAAACAAGGGTATAAATTACTTTAAACCATAGTCTATAAAATAGTAAGAATGTATTGAAATACATTTTTAAGAAGCATGGATGTGGATGATAAAGAGGTCCTAGTAGATAATTACATATAAACAACCTCGGATAATGAAGAGATTGTAAAATTAACCCTTACCTTGTACTTTTCCTTGGTTGAGGGTAGGTTAACCTCCTGTATAATGGTGAAATAATTGTTATTAAATTATACAAGAATCATATACATTAATATTATATCATATATGATCTTTTAACACTGCTTTGTTAATAATATCGTAGTATTATCGTTGTTTTGGGTGTTAACGGATTCGTTTTCCTTTATATTATTTATTATGTGAGTCATATTTTTTATGGATGGGATGTATATTATTCATATCCAGAATGATATCAAGTCTTTAAACATTATTTTTAATCATCTAATGAAAATTAGTCTTGAATGGATACGATGGGGAATGAATCTCATCGCGTTCGTGGAGACGGTAATCCGTACGTACGCACGAGTGACAATATCATTCTTTTGATATTAAAATAATATATAATTGGATGGTATATCATATATACAGAATTGTTATAATTTTATATTTATTATTTACATGAATTACACATCATTATTATACACATCCAAATAATAATGTATTGAATAACAATTACACCACGACGTGGAGACGGTAATCTGTACGTACGCACGTATGGTGACATGTCATTAAAAGGATGGATAGAATAACAAATATGGCTGTAGAATATTTATAATAACATCACAGTATGTAGAAAATACTGGAGTTATTGTTTTAGAATGGAAATAACAAAGAAAGAAGAAGTGGAAGAAGAAAAGAACTTGAAAGAGTGGTGAAATTAATACCTCTTCTCCCGGTTCTTCCTTTTGATTTGATCAAAAGGGCTCATTAAGATGGATTTATGACTAAAGGAAGGCCTCTAGGATTAATTGAGGGAAGTTTAGAGGATATTTTGGCAGGATTTGGCCAATCCAAATGGCTTTGAAGGTGTGAATTATAGAGAAGGTGAGGCCCTTTTATAAGAGGGGTGAGGGGCACCTTAGGAAAATCTAGAAATATTATTTTATAATAAAATCATTTTCGGTTTCTAATGGCATAAAAATGGATTATTTAAAGGATAAGGTGGGTATTGGTAAAAAAACACTCAACCAATAGGTTTTATACAGGTTTGGGTCACTATATTAACTTTATCTTTTAGATTGAACTCTTAGTAAAATAGGTTGACATTTACCATGTCTCTTTGTATTTTTTTTTATTATCTGATTAATAAACTTACTATATTCTTCCAAGAGAACCCAAAGTGGTTAATTAATTATACACATATCATTATATAAGTCCTTTGGCTGAACCTTATATTTTTAGGAATAGAATATCAATTAATAATATAATATTTGTTTTAAAAACTCTTTTATGTCAATTTTGACACTATTTGGTATTTTGTTTTTTCTAAATTCATAATAGCATTATTACTTCGAAAAAAATTCATATAACCAACCCTAATATGTCATATTAACTTATAAATTTAGTGGAATTCATAAAAAGTCTCAAATTACATTTATTTTGATTTTTATAATATCAATTATTTTAATATTTCATTAATTAGGTAATTACTACATCATTATTGTGTCATAAATAAATTAAATTATTTAATGTTTGAAAAATATAAATAAAATACCATTATGTAGGAAATATTTTTATCTTTCTAATTAATATTTATAATAGAATTTATCTTATGTGTAACCATATATTAAAAAAAAATTAGTTACTAAACTTTGATTTTAACTCTTTTAACTCTTCTTTGAATTAAATAATAATAAATGTCCTAATCTAATCCAAGTGGATCAAAGAGGTTCATATTTTATTCTGAAGGTTGTTTTTGGTCGAATTATACTTAGCCAATAGAATTAGTCCATGTGTTAGGGCAATAATAATATCATTGTTACCCTTAATTACCCTATTTACTTTTAACCGTGGTAAATAAAAGTAAAAAGTTACTATTCACCAAAAATTATTTTTATCTTATTGAACCACATTTTACTCCTTGATATTAACCGTGTCTCTCGGATTTTTGAAATTCCACTCATAGAAGTAGTAAAATTATGTTTTATGTGAATTTGCAAATTCTCCTAAGAGATGGGTAAAAGACGGTGAAAAGTTCAATAAAATTTTTATATATCTAAAATTATTATAAACTGACTGCAACGAATTACATTAAACTTATATAGTTATTATGTATCTATTTTTACCTAAAATAAATTTAAATAAAATAAATAATTATTTAAATAAAAATTTGGTTTTAAACTATAACTCGGTGTTTTTCACTATTCATCAAAAATTGAAAGTTTTCAGAAAAATACCAAAAATTCACCCTTAGCTAATTTCGATATTACGAATCCAAAAATGAAGTCAATTTTGAAATATAAAATTTATAAAATTTCAAAAAGTGGGTATTACTATTCATAACGGCTAGTTTGATTGGTTGTGGTGTGTGTTAGAACTCGAAGTTGCGTACAACACACGCTATTGTATTATTCAAAGAGAAGCGTATCATGGAAGATTGAGGTGTTTCAATTTTATTAAAGTGTTTTAAAAATTATTTTTAAAATGATTTGATAAATACATTTTTACCCATTTTTATCTTTTACCAATGTTTTCAATGGAATCTTCTTGTCACTTTCCAAATAAGGCATTTTTCGTACCTTTTTACCGTGCAAAAGAAAGGTTTTTTACCTTGTAAGGCATGTACAGATTTACCCACCTTTATTCTTTCAAAGATTACTTTGAATGTTTAAAAGGTCAATTTTTAAAGAAAATGTTTTTAAAATTTATTTTCAAATAAAATGTTTTTCAAAACTTACTATATTTTCCCCAATAATGTTTTTAAATGATATTTTTATAATATTTTCATTCATCAATGAAAACAACCCTTTATTTTACTCCACTTGGGTTATGTTGTATTGATACCATCCTTATCCTTCCTTTGGATGGTTTTAATTTATTTTTTAATGGATATTATTTATACTCACATCCTTGATTCATTTTTAAAATCCCCTTGAAATATTCAATCTTCTATCATCAATGAATTTCCTTTAATTATCTATACCATTTATCATGGATATTAATATTGCCTAAGCCATATAACATTTTTCATACAGTGTCTACTTTGACACTTATTTTATTATTTGGGGAAATATTGATAATTCCATATTCTTTATTCAATATGGTTATTTGATATTGCGTATTATTTATTTCTATTATTCAATATGATGAATGTTTTTTACTGGTATGGAATGGGTGGGGCCCAGTTATATACAGTCCCTCAATGCATCGGTAGTATCATGGGATGAGTTAGTTGGATAGCCACTTTAGATGGGGTTTTACCTGATATGTTATAAACCATCTTGTGAAAGGTCTTGAGAGTAAATTTACCATGTACCTGGGAAACATGGTGTCCAATAATCAATAAATTACCTCATTTAGTTTTAGTTATTATTCATCTGTGAGATTTTGCGTCGACATATCTATAGATACATTTATTTTTTAGTTTATTTATTTGATGGAATGCATTTCAGTTTCTTACCTTTCCATATTTATTTTTCCTTATCTAGTTATTTGAATGTCATGTGTTTCTAGTTATTACCTTGCCATATTTTTTAGGAACTTCCTTATCAATTTATTGATTTTATGGAATGTGAGTTCATTTATTTTCCATGTCATAATTATTATTCATACTGATTAATTATTTCTTTCACATATTTTTCCCTAATTGAGCATTTGAGCTCACCCTTATTATGCTTCTTTCCCCAAGAATCCAATAAGTGTACTATGAAATCTATGCAGGGATATATTATATGAAATAAAGTTTTCTTTTAAGTTATTTATTTAGGAAAATAATTATATTGTAAATAGTGTATTCATTTGTAATACAATAATCATGTATGTATCTAGTTTACCAAGACTACTAAAATCTCGGTCCTTTAGGATTTGATTCCTTGTAATAATGCAAATGTAATTGATAATAGACACCAGCTTCAGCCTTTCTAGGGTTGGGTCACTACACAAAATTTGATGTTTCATGTTCAGAAAAAGCATATAAATATGAAGAACAACTTCATTATGAACTTTATGGAAGAAAATGATTTGGATATATGGAATACGAAAGAAATCCAAAATCTAGAAAACTTATTCACCAAGGTAGTAGTTCAAGAAATGTTGATAAACCATTGAGAATTGGGTGAAGAAAGAAAATAAAGGGTAATATTGCAGGATAGTATATCTAAGAGGTTTGTTAAGGTATTCCCTGTAACAAGTCTTCAAGTGGTATATTTTTGGGATGTGAATCCTTGTTCAAGAATCCAAACTTCAGGAGCACCAAAATTTTAGGCATCATAATTACATTCATTTGAATTTAATTTTGTGGAATATGTATGGGATTGATATGAAGGTAGATAAAGTAGATCTACTCTAATGGTAGTAGGTACATCCTAGGTTCTCATCTACCAATGGCTCTACAGTGAAGCATTAGGAGGTTTATATATTCAATAAAGCTGACATGACACCGGATTGGTATACATGCTTAGGAAATCATGTCTTATGATCTGGGATTTCAGGGAAGCAGGTTCAACTTTTTTTATGGGTTTTTCTTAGTATTTAAATATGTGGGACCTTCAGTATAAAGTGTGAAAAATATTGGACTATAAAGGTGTTATATATGGATCAACTAAATGTTCTTATTAGAGATCTGAGAATTTTTTAAGGATTACTTATGAATGTAATATACATTTCGTGCATAATATTCTAGTTATAATATAATTAAGACACAATGTTTTCCCCCATGCACATAGGACAAAAGTTTGAAGCATGTTATAACTTTGTGCTCTTTCTCTTCTATCTTGTATTTTCATTTCATGAAATACCATTGGGTGTCTCTTTATTTTATTTGTATAGAGGTATGTGAGTTCAAATTTTTGTGGTTAGTAGGGTTCAATGACAACCTAATTTTAGTAAACTCAGTCAAGGGGAAGTGAACTTCTAGATATTCATTTTTCCTTTATGTTGCTAAAACATGTGAATTTCTTATGGATCTAATGATTTTACTTTCTGTGGACTATTTGTTGTACATGTGAATGGTTTTTCATGTGATTATTACTCCTTGTCTTCCCAACACTTTCCATTATGGGTAAATTTTGACATCAAACTTGATCTATGTGGTAAAAATAATTGATCTTTTTAGTTATATTTATTTCTTGAACTTTTTTTCAAAATATCTTTACTCTATATATCTCTCTCATATTTTATTTCTTTCCTAAAATAGGATATATTTTCTTTTCAATATTTTTTCTTTTATTTTTTTATTTCTATATTTATCATAAAATCATTTTTAAAATCATTTTTTTACTAGATTTTTCAAAATTTTAATTTGTTTTCCATTTTTTTTATTTTTCATTTCCAAAATAATTTTTTCAAATAATTTTTATTTTATTTTTCTATTTATTTTTTAAAATCCTTAATGTTTTAAATTTATTAATATGTATTTTATTATTTCTCTTGAATTTAATTAATTTTATTTTTAATATTTTAGGAACCTTAATTTTATATTCTCTATTTTTCATATAGGGGAAGTTATTTGAATGATTTACTCTTATTTACTTCCTTATCTGAGCTTGTTCTTAAATTTTATATTTTTATAAGCATATGTTTTCTTGAGAATATTATATTAAATTCATGTTTTAAGTGTATATATCATGGAAAAACCATATTATTTCTTAGAAAATCATGTTTACTATTTTCCCTTCCTTTTTTCATTTTGAAAATCAAGAAGGGGGAGTTGTTTTTGGTGTTTTTTATTTCAATATATGAGATTGTTTTTTTTATTTGGAAAAAAATTCAATGGGGTCAGTTTTTTTGTGTTTTTTGGTTATTGGGAGGGAATTCTAGTTTAAATAAGGAATAATTTATTTTGTATCTCAAAGGGGTAGATAATTCTTGATTTTTGGGGAGAATTTTACTTATCTCTTAAGCTTTGTTGAATATTTTATTTAAATCTTCATCATATTGAATGTCTTATTAAATCTTAATCATGTTGAATATGTTAAATTATAATTTCATGACTTACATTTATATATATTTAATCTCTTGATTTATACTTGACTTATCATTTTATGTTAATTTTTTCTGATCATCAAAAATGGGGATATTATTACCCCCCCCCCTCATAGTGTTTTCATGATCGCAAACACTATCATATTGATTAGTCACTAAAATTGTCTAATATTAATTGTTAATATCTTAATATTAATTTGTTTAAAAGTTCATAAACATCAATTTTAGTCCAATTCAGAAATTGAACTTCATTTCCCATCATTGTGCAATTCATGCTTAAAGTGTCAATTTAGGATCACTCAATAATTTGCTTTTGGAAATTACAATATTCATCATTTTAATTTGATATTTTCTTATATGATTCATCACTTTATTTGGAACATTTTTTCTTTTAGGTCTTATGGATGAATCACAAGTGAAGATGGAGATTTTTGCACCTAAAGGCAGAAACTTGCTGGAAAAAGCATAATGGGCCCAAGGCCCATCAAACAAATGTGGGGCCCAAAAACCAAGCCCAGTGAAGCTCAAATTTATAAAGTAGAAAGATAAAAATATTAGGATCATTTTATTCAACTGTGGCCAGAGCTAATTCTGATGTTTTCATGATGATAAAGGGATCTGAAGTTGAGATTTAAATGGTGGACCCGACATTAACGCACAGAAATCTGTCCCACCATTTCGACCATAAATTCCAAACTACTAAGGGAAATTTCCTGAACGTTTTACAGCTAATATAGGACAGATTTATGAAGATATTTATCTTCTAAAACCCCTCCAGATTAGGCCTTATTCAATTACAAATTCACACGTCAATATGGTGGACGAATCTGGACAGTTTTCCGGGTCAAATTCGAAACGTAAATTTCCTTTTGATTATTCACCCTCCTTTTGACTCTATTAATTGTTGGGGGGTGAATTAATCATTTTGGTATGGAACTAAGGCTCCTAATATTCCTATATAAGGATCTATTGGTGAAGGTAATAGGGGTGGATATTTTTCATATCATATTTTGTTGCTTGTTTCATTGTAAGGTTATGCTTCCAAATTTCCTTTGTAATGTTTTCCATTTCCATGTAAGTTTCTTTTTTGTATATTTATGTTCTTAATCAACTTCATTCTCTTCTATATTTTCCATTTCTTTTATTAAAACTTTATTATCACAAATCACAGTGATATCTCTGTGTTGTTGTGAATTAGTTCACACATAGATGTGAATTTCATTCACACACACGGAGGGGTGCTCGTTATTTCCGTGGTTTTAATTTCTTCAATCCAATTCTTGTTAGCCATCTTCCGCCCACCATTGATAGTATACCATAAATGGAAGGATAAACCTTTAATGTGATAATCTTAGGAGGATGAAAAGGTTGGATTGAATGTTATTTTATGAACGAATTGTTGTTAATTGGATAATTAATTTAAGACATCCATTCTTCAATTATTTCTACTCTTTATCTTTACTGTGTTTGAGAAAACTAAATTCAATTACTAAATGACCATATACCTCGGAGAGATCATGAATTTGGTTCTCTAAGTGTATAGGGTATTATTAATTGTGTTTAGTAAGCACCAAACTAGAAAATGATGAAGGTAGTGTTATTTTTGAAGAATGGATTCATAAAAAATTAATAAAACCAAAATTGTCTAATGAAGTAAAATTCATTCAATCCACCCCGAGCATAATCTTAAGATCAAACCATTTCCATTTAATTGAATTCACTTAGGTTTATTATTGTTCATTAAACCATACAAAATCAAACCCAAAGTCAGCTACTTTATAGCCCATCCTTCACCAAATCATAGCATCTCAAGGTTACTTCTTCGGTCCCTGTGGATTCGAACCTTACATGTACTACATCGACCGCTTTTACCAGTAGGATAAATTTGGGCACAACCAAATTTTGGAGCCATTTCCAAGGACCCAAGTAAGTACCTTAGACACTCATCTTCTTTTCTCACCCCAAATTCTCTATTCTCACCCTGATTTCTCTTCTCTTTTCCCCTTTCTATTTCCGTGTGCCCAAAAAAAACCCCAAAACCAATTTTCAATAAATTCCAATGGATTATCCTCCAAAATACCCCTTAATAAATCAATGTTGTAATCAAGTCGGAAACCAATATTGGGAAACACCTCACATAGGTAATTTCATTGACCAATCCTTAATTGAATACACCATACCAGATGAGATGTACAATCAATGGGATGCTGAATGTTTACAAGATCAATTTCCATACCTATCAAGAATGATTGAAAAGATAAATAATGAGGAATTACATGATGTAAAAACATATATCAACCCTAATACTGAAAAAATTCTTGAACAATTGTGTGAACAAATGGATAAAATGAATTCAGAAGTTTCATATTTCAGATTATAATTACAATGATTTAAGACTTTTGAGGAACCCGTTCCCACTCAAGATGTTCTTTCATCATCATTGATAGATGAATATTTTATCCCGAAAACCTCCCATGAATTGAAAAGAGAACTAACCTTTGGATATGGGATAACTGAACAAGATCAAGGAAATGTTGAAGGGTATTTAAATCAGGAGGAAATTAATTTTTTTGATTCACAAGGGGAAAATTTGACATCATGGATTGAGTTTCCTGAATATAACTCCATTAATAAATTTTCAGAAGCACCAATCATTGAACCACTAGGAGAAATCACAAAAATTGAGTCTATACCCATTCCTGACATTCAACTGGACAATTTTCAGGAGGAATCACAATTTCAAAATGAACCGATTATTTCTAAATTTTTTGAAGAAGAAAGTTATTTTTCAAATTTCAAATCTTTTTTAGGAAAATTCAATCAACCCAACCTCAAAATTATTAACCTTCCGTCCCCACTTAATTATCCCTTATAGGGTACAAACAAGACCTTTCAGTTTTCATTCATCCATCTCAAGAAACCAATAATGTAGGAATTATCCTTGGTGTCTTAGGCAAGAATATAGAAGCAACTCGATCAACCATTTTAGATATTCCTTGGATTTTACCAATCATTGTAGAAAATAGGATTTTACACGAAAAAAATTTCAAAAAAATAATCAATCTCAATCTTATTGAAGTGGAAAAAGATGGGTTAATTAAAATGTCAAAAGTTGGAATTAGATAAGTTGGGGGGTATAAGTCGGGATAACGATGTTAAACAAAAGAGCAGCATGGGAGGAAACTCGTGGTTTTCATGTTTCCAATATTTTTGGAATCATATTTATTTTTCAAATAGGATTAATAAATCATTTTGATATTTTAAAAATATAATAAATTACTATAGACTATTGACCTGTTCTTCTTTTATGAGTAAGGATGGGTATGAAAAGGGAGCACCGTATTCATCCGTGTCACACGATGTGATCCCTGAGTAATACCTTACCCAAAAATTTAAAAAAGACAATGTATCATCAGTTTATTTTATTTATGTTTTTGTAGGTTAAAAAAATTAGACTCTTGACCTGTTCTTCTTTTATGAGTATGGATGGGTATGAAAGGGGAGCATCGTATTCATCCGTTTCACACGATGTGATCCCTGAGTAATACCTTACCCAGAAATTTAAAAGAAGACAATGTATCATAAGTTTGATTTAAAAAAACATGAAAATGATGGTACTTGGAATTAAATAAATCATTGTGTTGTTTGTTTTTTCTGCTTTTTCCTTCTTTTTATGGTTCAAGAACTATTTTGGGTGATACATGTTCAATCAAGGAGGTGCCTACATCCCCCAAGAGATCAAAGGAGTAATTTGGAGCATCATGAACTTCAACTTTAAAAACCAGGTGAATTTGTTCCATGTTTATCATTCTCAATTTCATCTTTGAACTCCTCTCCTACCCCCTTCTAACTTTTCTTTTCTTTAAACACTGGGGACAGTGTCATTCTAAGTTGGGGGGAGATAAAAAATGATTTTTTTTTATTTTGTGAATAAAAACATTCATGAAAAAAAAACTTCCATTAACCATAAACATGATAACACACATTGAAAACTCTAAAATTGGATATCAAATAAATTTTGCATGCCTTGATTCTGATTTTAATGCAAGTTTAAGTTCATGAGCATAGTTTTTGGAAAGTGCGGTTGTCCGATGTGATTTTTCAATGTTTACATTTTCATCCTCTTAATAAAAATGCCACAATTCACGTCTACTGGATCGTGGGTGTAAATTTGAGTTCTTGGGTCCCTTTCATTATAGCATAGGGTTTTGGGGTCACTTTTAGTTTAATTTGAGTATCCAAAAAAAAACAAAAAAAAAACAAAAAAAATGACCACATAGAGCAATGTTTTTTCCAAATGTGTGGCGTCCGACACTTGGGGATCGTGACTCCATAGTTTTCTTGCCCAGAGTTAGGCTTTATATCTCTATTGTAGAGCATGAAATTGACAGTATGTGTGGCGTCCGGCACTTGGGGATCGTGACTCCATAGTTGTCTTGCCCAGAGTTATTCTTTTCATATCTATTGTGGTTAAAAAAAATCAAAAAAAAATCAAAAAAAATGGATACTCATATTAAGGTTTAATTTGATTCCCACCTAGCGCTTCCATTTTTTCCCTTACACAATAAAATGAGCCCCAAATCTTTTATGATGCACAACACTTTATCATGCTTAATTGGAATTGGATGAAATTTGGTGATGAATTTGAACAAAGTAATGGGCTTGGGCTTGGGATATGCTTATGGAACTAGCTTGTTTTTAATGATTTTGATGGTTTTTCATAATTTTTTTGGTATTAGATATTTGGGTGAGCAATGTGTATTTAAATGTTTTTGTAAAAGGGGATTTGAATTTCATTTTTGTAATATATTTTGCTCATGACTAGAAAAACTCAAGTTGTGGGGTGTGATTAGTCACTGAAAGTGGATAATATTCATTTTTAAGATCTTAATATTAATGTGTTTAAAAGTTCATAAACATCAATTTTAGTCCAATTCAGAAATTGAACTTCATTTCCCATCATTATGCAATTCATGCTTAAAGTGTCAATTTGGGCTCACTCAATAATTTTCTTGTGGAAATTAAAATATTCATCATTTTAATTTGATATTTTCTTATATTATTCATCACTTTATTTGGAACATTTTTTCTTTTAGGTCTTATGGATGAATCACAAGTGAAGATGGATATTTTTTCACCTGAAGGCAGAAACTTGCTGGAAAAAGCATAATGGGCCCAAGGCCCATCAAACAAATGTGGGGCCCACAAACCAATCCCAATGAAGCTCAAATTTATACAGTAGAAAGATAAAAATATGAGGATTATTTTATTCAACTGTGGCCGGAGCTATATCTGATGTTTTCATGATGATAAAGGGATATGAAGTTGAGATTTAAATGGTGGACCCGACATTAATGCACAGAAATCTGTCCCACCATTTCGACAACAACATCCAAATGGATAAGGGAAATTTCCTGAACTCTTTACAGCTCATATAGGACAGATGGAAGAATATATTTCTATTCTAAAACCCCTCCGGATTCGGCCTTATTCAATTACAAATTCACATGTCAATATGGTAGACGAATCTGGACAGTTTTCTGGGTCAAATTCGAAACGTCAATTTCCTTTTAATTATTCACCCTCCTTTTGACTCTATTAATTGTTGGGGGGTGAATTAATTGTTGTGGTATGGACCTAAGGCACCTAATATTCCTATATAAGGAGCTAGTGGTGAAGGTAATAGGGGTGGATATTTTTCATATCATCTTTTGTTGCTTGTTTCATTGTAAGGTTATGCTTCCAAATTTCCTTTGTAATGTTTTCCATTTCCATGTAAGTTTCTTTTTTGTATCTTTATGTTCTTAATAAACTTCATTCTCTTCTATATTTTCCATTTCTTTTATTAAAACTTTATTATCACAAAGCATGGTGATATCTCTGTGTTGTTGTGAATTAGTTTACACATAGGTGTGAATTTAATTCACACACACGGAGGAGTGCTCGTTATTTCCGCGGTTTTAATTTCTTCAATCCAATTATTATTAGCCATCTTCTGCCCACCATTGAGAGTATACCATCAATTGAGGGATAAACCTTTAATGGGATGATATTAGGAGGATGAAAAGGTTGTATTGAATGTTATTTTATGAACGAATTATTGTTAATTGGATAATTAATTTAAGACATCCATTCTTAAATTATTTCTACTCTTCTTCTTTACTGTGTTTGAGCAAACTAAATTCAATTACTAAATGACCATATACCTCGGAGAGATCATTAATTTGGTTCTCTAAGTGTATAGGGTATTAGTAATTGTGTTTAGTAAGCACCAAACCAGAAAATGATGAAGGTAGTGTTATTTTTTAAGAATGGATTCATAAAAAATTAATAAAACCAAAATTGACTAATGAAGTAAAATTCATTCAATCCACCCCGAGCATAATCTTAAGATCAAACCATTTCCATTTAATTGAATTCACTTAGGTTTATTAGTGTTCATTAAACCATCCAAAATAAAACCCAAATTCGGCTACTTTATAGCCCATCCTTCACCAAATCATTGCGTCTCAAGGTTACTTCTTCGGTCCCTGTGGATTCGACCCCTACATGTACTACATCGACCGCTTTTACCAGTAGGGTAAATTTGGGCGCAACCACATATGTATCAAATGATTTAATCTATTATATTTTAGTTTATCTTTAATAAGTCTTTAAAGTATCTTCCATAAATTATTTGAAGTATTTGAAGAGGTTTTTAAGTTCTCATTGAAGTCTCGATGGTCTTGTTGAATCCATAAAATGAAGTTGGAAGTCTAATATATTTTTACGGAAAGAAGTGGTAGTTACACTATATAAAGGAGGAACCATCATGAAACACCGACTAATTGGTGCAATTCCATAGGATATATAGTGGTATAGATAGAAACCTATCATTTAGTAGGAGTTCACCGACCATTTGGTGGAGATGCACCGGAAATACAATGGTAATTTCAGAAGTAAAATGACCTCCAAGTAGTCCATCGGCTGCCCATTGGAGGCTACGATGTATTTGGTGGTGTCGGGACTAGCCTTCCAAGGAAGAATTTAATGTTTTTAAAAATGGATTAAATGAAATATTTATTTTTTTAATAAACCAAGATAATTCCAGAAGGTTCCCAAATCTTTTAAATCCTATAAATATTGGCATTGGGTTCTTGGATATCAACAATAAAAAAAAGGAATTGTACAGAAACTCTATGATTGAATTGATGGAGAATATATATCGATCTCCAAGCCCTCATCTCAAATATGCATACCTTACTTCCAAATATCAAAGGATCTCATCTTTTTATCTATACCCCTATCTCAATTTGTATCCATATTTCTCAAGAGATTGAATATCATCTTTATAAATTATTTACACTAAGAAAATCTATCTTTTCTCACCTCATTTTCTCAAGCTACTAAAAATAAAAAGTGAAATATGTGTTATCACAATTGGAAAAGTGGGGGTTCTTCTAAAAGTGGGTTTCTTTTCACAAACAAAAAAAGGAGAGGTAATTGGTTTTTGGGTTTTCATTAAAACCAAGGGAAGTGGTTCTTAGGATTCCATTAAAACCAAGGGATGTGGTCCTTGGGTTTTCATTAAAAACAATAGAATTTTGGTTCTTCAGATTCTATTAGAAAAAAGGAAATTTCATAATAAGACATATCTCTATAATTTAGGGGTGGAGATATAGGGTAGCCTCATATTCTATTACTGAAATCCATATCAAATATGTGTGCTCTCTATATATAATTTTTCATTGCATCATTCTACACTTTATGCACATAAAGTTCATAAATTCAAATTTTTCTCTTTAAACTATGCTTACAAGATTATTTAACTTTGATATTAACTTTATTTTATGAATAAAATTTATCATTTATCACTTAATAAATTTCATCTATTTATATTTTTGAACATATTTTATTTTAAAATTTTCATTTTATTTTATTATTTTATTTTTTAAATGAAAATTCACCCCCCTCTTCCATTTCCACTCTAACTAATAAATAATGCATAAAAGGAATTTAAAATTGTATTCTCTTGGGTTTTTAACATTGTTTTTGAGGTGAATTATTTGTGAGCGATGCTATACATTTATTTTCAACATTGGTTTTATAACTGATGTTAAAATATCATTTATTTTGAAGAAAAAATATAATTTTATAAAACTTTTAACATTGGTTATTTTTTAAATTGGTGTTAATAGTTTTATTTCACGTTGATTATTTTTTAAAAATGAAATAAAAAATTCCCTTTCATATCAATTTAAAAAAAATTAACATCGCAAGTATATTTAAAAAATGAGAAAGATCCCACAAACCTACACATTTGTTTAGATAATAAATGAGGAAATTATAACTCAAATCAATTGGAATGTAAGATTTTAGTTTGAAATGATAAAAAAATAGTTTTAAATCATAATACTAAAAAAATAACCATTCATGAAATTATCATAATAATTGATGATATTATACACAATGAAGGGAAAAAAGAAACAAATGATATTAAAGGAGATCAATTTACAAATTTTACCTCTATACAAGATCATTGATGAAAACAATTTCTTTTATCACTGACACCATTCTTTATTCCTCATTGTGTTCAATCTTGAAAAATATCCTTCATGGATATTCAGTCATGATTTAGAATATGTGAATGAGGAATAATGTGAGAAATGAAACTTAGGAGATAAATTGTATGATCATGATAGATCGAATGATGGTTTATGATATGAATGTTTGTGGTTAAAATGAAAAAAGGGGTTCCATCATGATTAAATTCTATAATCGAAGGTAAAAACGTGGGTGAATTATCCAAAATTTTAAATGATTCATATGTCGTGTGATATATTATAGGTGGTAAAGTAACTTTGTGTGGGAACAAGGAGAAATATTTTAAGCTTATAGAAAAATAAGGTTTTTAACATCGGTTATTTCAATGACTGATGTTAAAAACCCCTCAATTGAAATAATTTTTTATGAGAAGAACCTTGTGGTTAACAATGTAGGATGAATATAATTGGATGAAGTGGAAAACATTGTTGGGATTTTCTTGTCTTGGAGTTTCCTCTGTTTGAGGTAGGTGGTCCCATGTATGGTTTTATTCATGTTTATTGGCATGAGATATGAGGTTTTCCACTTCAGGAGAATAACCTTTAAATTCATCATGTGTTATTAATAATTATTAATTATTAATTAATTAATAATAATTAATAATTAATTAATTAAAGGAACATGCCTAATGTAATTGGACAAAGTTACAAGGGAAATGATGGACCCTTGTGTACTAGCTTGATTCCAACCACCAATGGTCGAGGTTTGATTACTAAAGAGTGCCTTTATTTACATGGACACCTTGAGGTGTTTTTTTGGGTGTGTTTATATATCATGGGACCATGTGTGTTGACTTATTCCATGATTATGCTTCATATCCTGATAGACCGTATTTTATTTTGATCACATGTGTAACTGTTATGACTCGTGATGATATTTCATGCTCTTTTAATATGTTCAGTCTTGTTTCTTTGATGTGATACCTATTTTATCATATCTTTTTGACTATGTTCTATTTTTATGGCATGCATGTGTGTGTTTAGACATGATACCCTTTATGATGATTGATTACATGAGTGTAATTATGTAGTTTTTAATACCATGTTTTATTGATGATCACATGTTATGTTTATTGCTACTATTTTATCAAGATGAAATGTTATGATATACCTCTTTTTATATGCCCTATTATGTGTGTTGGTCATACCTTTGGAGGTATTGTGTCTATATATAGAATAAGTTGAATAGTGTGGTATGGTTTTCCCTTGAGGGGGATTATGCATGGATTTCAATGTTGATAACAATGGACCTAAGTAAAGAGTATGATCACAATAACCTTGTGGCCTAACATGAAACTTGATACCTTTTAGATTTTGAGTAACATAATGATATGTGATTACATATAGATAGAGAGTAGTGTTTCGATACTCGATGCCTTATGGATAGTGAGTACATGCTCACTAGTTGTCCATGTGGCCAACCTTAGACTTTTCTCTAAGTGGATATTGAGAGACATGTTTCCTTGATGCCTTGAGGATACCAAGTGACATGATGTCTCATTACCTGGTGGAATATAATTGTATCTTGTTTTTTATTACTTTGAAATATATTATGATTACCCTTCTAGCATGGTTTCGAAGTAGGTATGATCTAAGTTCATGGTATATTGGTAATCACATGATCTCTAAACATGTGGTGTTTATTTGATTTTATGTGACTTGGTGATTATATGTCTTACTTCTGCAATTATGTATTGTTTTTTACCTTATGTTGAGCTCATCATATGAACCTATACTGCATGTTACCGATTGGGTACTAAACCACATTATCAGTGTTCTACTAAATTGTACTTACACTTTTCATAGGCATCTAGGACACTTGGGAACCATAGAAACCCTCACTTCATGCATATAAAAGTTGGGTTGAGGCTCTAGTTTGATCATCTATCAGGATAGTTCAATTTAAGTCTAGAGAATAGGATCAGATGTGTCTTGGAGTGGGAGCATATATCCTTGTACTTTTATTCTTCCTTTGTATACATGATCACCCTGGTGGACGATTAGTGTGTTATTCTAGTTATGACTATTGAGTCTATTGTTCTCTATTCATTCATACTATTGGTATGTTAATACTTTTTTTTACTATAATTATATATTGTTTACATGTTTTGTTGTCTATTTCTTATTTTTTAATCTAAATAAGGGTATAGTCTCCCCACAGTTCCACTGTAGATCCTCATTTCTAGTCAATAGCCTTTGTCATACAAGGAGGTACACCTAAGGTCATGTGGAATTCTGTCTTGGACTCGGATATTCTGATTGAGAGGTTACAAAATGGTATTAGAGCCTTTATTGACTTTCATATTTTAGGGATTTACTAGACATGTGACATACTAATGTGTCGGGGATTATAATGTAATTTAAACTAGTGTGTTTTGAACATAATTTGTTATTAATGTTCTTAGTTTTCATTTTTATGGTTTTATATGATTTCACCTCATTTAACGCATATAGATTTTTTATTTTTTGATTTTGTATGGGTTAGACTCTTGGTTGTATTAGAAATAGGTTTCAAATGAATCGTGTTAGGAAAATAGGTTTCACATTAGATGAATGATTCTTGTGTGTGATTATACCAATGATAGAGGACTTAATTGTTGACTTTAAACAACGTTTATTGTGCTTGAACATATGATCTCTTAGAGACATTATGTTGGCTAAACAAATATGTGTTACTAACTCTGATAATAGGTTATGTGAGACTATGGTGTGGTGCACTTGGGTGATGATGGAACCAATGAAAAAGGTGGTGATTAGGATATTATCCCTCTTTACATGGGTGGTGTAGTGTGCCTTGTTGGTTCATTGTCTAGAATTAAATTTACTTATTAAGAACCTTGTGTTAGTATCCATTATATAGGTTCGGTTTATTTATATTTCAACTGTATTCTATGTGTAGTGATCCATAGATCCTAGTGGAATTTTGTTAAACCAAAACAGGAATTATTGACTCTCATAATGGTTATTATAATAGAGAATCCTTCATGGAATTTCTTTAGAGATGTTCCTAGAAATTTTTCAATAGGTAGTGACCCTTAGTGAAACCTTAGATGTCTTTTAATAGAATAACTTATAGCCTTAAATGTGACTCTAGTTACTAGACAGTTGGTACCTTGTACTACTAGGAAGTAACCTCAGTGAGGATATTCCTTATGGAGGAATAGTCATGATTAATTTCGAGGGGAATTTTTAATTGATGAAAATGTTATGTGCATGTGAGTAACCTTCAAAAGTATTATGGGAAGTTCTTACAAGTCATCTTTCATCCCTGAAGTATAGAGAACATTGTGTTATAGTAATCATGAAACAAGGTTAGGTTTTGAAGTGTGTGGACGCACTAAAGCTTGAGATGATATTCGTGAGATGAGTGATGCACAATAAAACTATGTACCAAGGAGTTTCTATTCTTTAAGAGGAGTGTTGCAGGCACTCAGTTTGGTGGATCTGGTTCCTTGTGGTATTTGGATAATTATAAAAGGAGAGTGAGACTAGCTTGGAAGTATGTGACTTGAAATGGAATCACATTATTTGGATTAATGAGTGATGTTGTCTTACATTTTTTATAGATCCTTAATGTATGAGAATTCTTACAGTGTTTTCACATGATTTCAGTTGAACCAGTGGAATTAGGGTGGTGTTTTAACTATTGAGAATGTTTCTGGTTCTATTGATGAACCTTAAAGAGGTAGTGATGGTTGGTTAATGATGATTTTGGTTCAAGGCCACCCCTTACAGTTAGTAACCAATGTGTTTAGTGTAAATCTCACTTGTTTTTTAGGCTATTTGTTAATGATTGTGGGGTTGTTTCTATAGAATAAGACCATATTGGAAATGGAAAAGGGTATCATTGTGCGGTCAACCTAAGCTTGTTGATGATGGGGATGTTGGTGTTTGAAATAGAGGCTTGTGTGCAGATAAGAGTCCATTCATGACATAATTCATAACCTTTTTCTAGGATTCTAGAGGAAATTGCACACATAAAGAATATATTTTTTGTATATAGTGTACTATGTTCTAAGAAATACAAGAAAATTTAGTGTTATCCTCTTTTCACCTCTCCAAGAACTCCTCTTGATCTGAGGTGGATCTTGATGCAATCCTATGGAGAATACGGGCTCGATCCTTCGATATTATTCAATCTTGGCCTCTTCCTTATTCCAATAATAGTGTATCATAATTTTATTCATCATGGATGAACCTTTAAGGTAATACTTATCCCTTATGATCCTTTAATTTCTCAATTAACCTTGGATCCACTTCCCTTTGTTAATCATGGTCACTAATTGATCATTAGTGTGGTCATTATTAATGGATTGAATGACAATTCCATCAGATTTTGATAGAATTTTTTGAGGCTGATGGATCTTTTGATCGGCATGGATAGATGATGTCTCATTTTGATGAACACATGTCATTGATATTTTTTTCGATAATAGTATGTCCCTAATAATTTTGTATATGTTTTTTTGTCAAGTTGTGTTGAATTGTACATCAAAACATGGAATTGATTTGGGGATTTTTCTCATCTTATAACTGGGAGTGAGTTGAGAGTGTCTTGAAATCTGTTTGGTGATGTTGTTTCTTAGGTATGTCATTTATTTAGTTTATTCTAAAATTTTATAATTTAATTATATTAAATTTGTCTTGTCTTGTTGTCGAACTATAATGAACTGACCTAGGATACCATCAAACCTGGCACCTGACCCAATCTGCTACATACTCGAAGGGTCTTCCCAATCCTCAAGGGTCGAAAACTAGCACTTAGGAATCAAAGAAGAACCAGAGAGAATTATTTCATCCAAAATGAAAAAGACAACATGTAATATATATATATACATAGTAGATAGAAACAACGGAAGAGAAAACAAAAAATCTATATGTTATAACTGAAATAAAATAGCAGAAATGATGAAACTCAAAAGTAGTTAAACAAACTCCAAGGTATGAGTCCAAAAACAAAGTAAAAAACCCAAAATAAAAAATAGATACTCCATGGGATAATTGGATGATGTCCTACTATCTCACCACCAGCTACCCAACTCAGTTGATAAAAACCTCACCATCTCACTGTGGAACCTTGCATTTACCTACATAAGAAGACATAACAAGGTCTAAACACCACTTAAGAGGTGAATATGATGTATGGTCAATAGGATTAGTAGGATTCCACCCAGGTGTCCCATAAAAAGTCTCTCTACAATAATTTTAACAAGCTAAAATTTAAATAAAATAAAGAATTATAATTAGTTAAATAGTTTTTTATATCAAAATTATGGTAAAACATTTCCCATATTTCATAGTTCCAAATAATCTAGGTAAAATAGTTTCAAAGGACATCACATATATCAAAGAAGTTAAAATCATGTATCACATATCATATCATATACAAAACAGTATGAACCAAAATCATAGGTAACATCATGCCAAGGATCACTACAGGTCAGGATAACTAGAACACCCATACCCAAACATGGATAATCGCACATCAACTCTCTAGACTTATGCATTGAATCTAGAGATCATAGGAACTCCCCGCCAAGTGAACCCCCAAACAGGTCTAACAAGACCATAAAAAACTAGGCTTAGAGAGCATAGTAACACCAAATCAGTAACCCCCCCCCAATTATCAACGATTGAGGTATATTACTACACCGTCCACCTAAGTACCCAAGGCTTACCATGTGATATGTTTTCCATACCATTTAATCAAAACCATGTGATTTCCCACTGAAATAGGATAATATTAATTATTTATATTTGAATTTAAATGTCTATAAACACTGGTTTTAGTTAATCTTATAAATAGAACTTCATTTCCTATCATTGTGCAATTCATGTTTAAAGTGTCAATTTGGGCCCAATTAATCATGTGCTTGTAAGATTTATTATTATGATTATTTTAATTTTATATTTAGGGATATGATTTATCATTTTTTTGGATGTTTTATGTTTTATGATCAATGGATTAATCACAAAAGAAGATGGTCATTTCTGGCCATGAATACAAAAATTTATGGAGAAAACATAACGGACCTTAGGCCCATCAAGTAAAAGTGGAGCCCACAAATCAAGCCCAATGAAGCTCATATTTTAACTGTATATAGATAAAATTATAGGTATCATTTCATTCAAATGTGTTCATATCTAATATTGTAGTTTTCAAGGAAATCTAGGGTGCCCAAGTTGACATTTAATTTGTGGTCCATATCAAAAGTTCCATAAAATTATCCCACCAATTTCATCCAAACCTTCAAATGGAACATCCAATTGGGATTAAATTTTGAAATAAATTATATGAAATATGAAATAAGATATTTATATTCTATGAAAACTTCATATTTTTTCATATTAAATGTAAAATTACCACGGCCAAAAGGGGGATGAATTTGTTCCAATTTTTTTGGGCAACATTGAAAAGTCAAATCTCCTTTGATTTATCACGCACATTTTACTCTTCTAATTAATGGGGAAGGAATTTATTGATGTAGGATAGACAATAAGATCCTAATTTTCATATTTAATGTGTTTATGGTGATGTAATTGGAGGATCTATGTTTTTATTTCAATTTTAATTTTATACTTTCATTTTGTAATTGCGTATTCATTTTTTCCCAAGTTTTTTATTCACCTTAATTTCATAATAAATTTTTTTCATATTATTATTATTAATTTATTTTTTCCTTTTCATTAACATGTTAATACAATTGAATCAAGGTTTGAATTTATTCACACCAATAATTGTAAAATTCCTCACACAATGGTGGGGTGTTCATTATTTCATTGTTTTCAATTATTCAATCCTGCTTATTTAAGTCAACTTCCCACTTATATTGATAGAATAGCATTAATGGAGGGATAAATTTTTATGGGTTGGTCCTACAAAGTTTCATGGGTTGGATTGAATTTTATTTTATGATATTAAATTCTTTAATCAGGTCATTATTTTAATATTTCCATTCAATGGGTTATTTTCATTCCCATCTTCACCAAATTTTACAACTAGACATTTTAAATGCTACTACGATCCAATTCCTTGGAGTGGTCATTAAATTGATTCTATAAGTGAATTGGTGATTAGACTTGTCATTGTGTGGGGATTAAATTTGATAATGATTTTGGTAATTATCTCATTTTTTGGATATATCTTGAATTAGTGATCTGAAATTTTATAAAGAAACAAATACATCCAATCCAGACATAGCGACAACCTAGGATCAACTCATATTAATTAATTATTTATATCCAAATAATTAGGTGTTTCATCCTTAAATTCAATCAATTATCTTTGTTTAGAATTATTCTATCCAAATTTCAATCAACACTAAATTTGGATACTTCATATCCAATCCTCCCATCAAATATGAGTGTCTCAAGGTTTCTTCTTCAGTCCCTATGGATTCAATACATACTTGTACTATAATGACCACTTCTACCTGTAGGGTAAATTTGGGCGTAACCAATTTTTGGGGCCATTTCTGGGGACCCAAGTAAGTTATCTTAGACACTACCATCCTTTTCTCACCACAAATTCTCTTTTTTCACCCCAATTTCTATTATCTTTTCCCCTTTCTATTTTTGTGTTTTTTTAGAATATCAAATCCCAATTTTAGTCTACTCTAATGGAGTATCTTGAACATTAACACATCATAAAACCATGATATAATCCAATTAGAAACCAAAATTTAGAAGCCCCTCATATAGAGAATTTCATTGATCAAACCTTGAATGATTACCACGCACATATAGAGATGTACAATAATTGTGATAATGAATGTTTTAAGGATAAATTTATATCCCTCTCAAGTATGGTTGAAGAGATCAAACTTAATAAATTACATGATGTCCAAACTCTTATCCAGTCCATTCCATAACAAATTCTTGAACAATTGTGTGAACAAATGGAAAAAATGAATTTTAAAGTTTTATACTTGAGGTTTGAATTACAAAACATTAAAACTTTTGAGGAACCTGCCCCTACATTGAATATTTATTCCATAAAATTATGGGGAGTGTCTAGTTTCCCATAAACCTCCCATTAATTTACTGAAGAACCCACATTAAAATCTAAGAAATCAGATTTGTATAATGTGGTTAATTAGTAAGGTAGTGTTTAAATTCAACCTGAGGAAAATGAGGGGACTGTTAATGAGTATTTAAATCCATAGGAAATTGATTTTCTGTATTCAAAAGAGTTTAATTTGACATTATAGATTGTGTTTCTTGAATATAGATCCATTGATGATTTTTTTAGAAACACTAATTACTGAACCATTGGTAGAAATCACAAACTTTCAGCCCATACCCAATCATGAAACTGATCTATCCAATTTAGTGGTTAAAATATCAATTCAAAAGGAACCAATTCTGTTAAGAAATTTTTAAAATAAAACTGAGTTTGATTCAAATTCCCCACCTATTTCAAAAAGTGTTATCCAACTCGAGATCGAATTCAATATCCACAAATCATCTCCAAAATCTTCTGTCATATTGGATAATAAAAAACATTATGTCATCATTTCATCTTCACTTGAGTCTAATAAAGAGAAATGTATCCTTGATACCTTAACCAATATTAAAAAATTAATTGGATGGACCTTTTTTAAAATTCATGTGATTATCCCATTCACTAAGACATATATGATTTTCCTTAAACTAATTTCCATACCTTCCCACCAAACCCAATGGAGTCTCAATATCAATATTATATAAGTTGTGTAAAATAAAATATTTAAAATATTTAAATTTGGTATTGGATAAGTTGGGGGGTCCATTTTGAGCCAACGACTTCAAACTAAGTGCTTTCCAGGAGGCAACTCGTCTTCTGTATTTTTTTATTTTTTATTTTTTCATGTGTTTTTTGGTTTTTTGTTAAGGTAACCCCCTTGGGGTTTCCACTGTGATCTATTTTCTCTTTTGTGCGATATTTAACAGCTGAATCATTTTATTGTTTCCAAATAAAACCCATGTTTTCTAAAGTTCAAACCCATCCATCAATCATCCTCAAGGAGCCTACTTATGACCTGAAGATAAAGTGGATAATTTCATTTTGATGGGTCATCAACTTCAAACTAGGTGGTTTTGTTCCATGATTTCATTTCAAATGAATTCTCCCCCTATTTATTACCAATTATAAACTCTTTATTAACTTATCCTTCAACACTAAGAGCAATTTCATTCTAAGTTGGGGGGAGTGAAAATATTAGATTTACAAAAATATTGGTATTTCATAGAAAATTTTAATTCATTATCATTTCACACATTAAAGTACATTTTGAAAAATGAAAACTGAATATCAAATGATCTTGCATTCATTGATTATTATTTTAATGCATGTTTAAGTTCATGAGAAAAGTTTCTGAAAAGTGTGGTTTTTTATGTGATTTTTTAGTGTTTACATTTTCATCCTCTTAATAAAAATGCCACAATGCATGTCTATTAGATTTTGGGTGTAATTTTAATTTATTGTTCCCCTTTAATTATATCATAGTGTTTTGGGAAACTTTTAGTTTAATTTGAGTATCCAAAGAATGAAAATAATGTCCGTATAGAGTAATTTGTTTTCCAAATTCATGGAATTCGGCACTTGGGGATCATGAATCAATAGTTGAATTTCTTAGAGTTAGGATTTACATATCTATTATAGTGAATGGAATTGAAAATATTTACGGCATTCAGAACTTGGGGATTATGACTCCATAGTTTTCTCTCCCAGAGTTAGTCTTTTCATCTCTATTGTGGTTAAAAAACAAACAAACAAAAAACAATAAGAAAAAAAACAAAAAAAATAATGAAAATAAATGAAAAAAGATAAATTGGATACTCAAATTTAGGTTTATTGTGATTTACACCTAGAGATTCCATTTGTTTCCTATTTAATAAGAAAATGGGCTCCATGTCTTTTGAGATACACAACACACCATCATGCTTCATTGAAATTGGATGAAATGTGGGGATAAATTTGAAAAAAGGAATGGGCCTGGGATTGAGATATTCTTGTGAAACTATCTTGTGTTAAATTATTTTTAAAGTTTTTATTATTGTTTTTAATGATGTATTTTTGTGAGCATTGAATGTTAAATGTTTTGGAAAAAGGGAATCATATTTCATATTTTTTAGATACTTTTTCCTCGGGACTAGAAAAACTCAACTTAGGGGTGTGATTAGCCACTAAAAGAGGAAAATATTAATTTTTTATATTTTAATATTCATTCATTTCAATGTCTATAAACACTAGTTTTAGTGAATTTTATAAATTTAACTTAACTTCCCATCATTATACAATTCTTGTTAAAGGTGTCAATTTGGGCCCAATTAATCATGTGCATTTGGAATTGATTATTCTGATTATTTTAATTTTATATTTAGGTATATGATTGATCACTTTTTTTGGAAAATTTTATCTTTTAGGATCATTGGATTAATCACAAGAGAATATGGTCATTTGTGACCATGAATGTAGATATTTCTGGATAAAGCATAATGAGCCTTAGGCTCATCAAGCAAAAGTGGAGCCCGAAAATCAAGCCCAATAAAGATTATATTTTATTAATATATAGAGAAAATTATGGGAATCATTTAATTCAACTATGGTAAGAGTTAATTCTAAATTTTTCAAGGATATTTATGGATCCCAAGTTGACATTTAATTTGTGGTCCATATTTGAAGGCCCATAAAATCATCCCACCAATTTCATCATAACATCCAGATGGAACATCCAATTGGGATGAAAGTTTGAAATAAATTAGAGGAATTATGAAAAAATATATTTATCTTGTATGAAACGTTTATATTTGGCCATATTAAATGTAAAATCACCACATCCAAAAGGGGGATGAATTTGGACCTATTTTTTTGTAAACATTGAAAAGTAAAATCTCCTTTGATTTCTCACCCATATTTTATTCTCCTAATTAATGGGGAAGAAATTTATTGATGTGGGCTTGAAACTAGCATCATAAATTTAATATTTAATGTGTGTATGGTTATGTAATTGGAGGATCCATGTTTTTATTTCAATTGTAATTTTATGATTTCATTTTGTAATTGCATCTTCATTTTTCCCAAATAGGTTTTTCGTTCACCTTAATTTCATAATAAAATTTCTCCATATTGTTATTATTCATTTATTTTTTTCTTTTTATTAACATTTTGATACCATTGAATCAAGGTGTGAATTTAATTACACCAATAATTGTGAAATTCCTCATACAATGGTAGAGTGTTAGTTATCTAATTGTTTTCACGTCTTCAATTCAGCTTCTCTAAGTCAAATTCCTACTTCCATTGATAGAATAACATAAATAAATGGATAAACTTTTATGGGTTGATCCTAGGAAGTTTCATGGGGTGTATCGAATGTTATTTTATGATCTTAAATTATTTAATCAGTTCATTATCTTAATATTTTCATTCGATGAGTTGTTTCCTTTTCCATCTTCTCCAACTTTAACAACTACACATTTTGAGTGATAGTACGATCCAATTCCTTGGAGTGATAATTAAAGTAATAATCTAAGTGAATTATTTATTATCCTTGGAATTTTTTAGGGATTAAATTGGTTAATGATGTTCGGTAATTATCTCATTTTGTAGATATATCTTGAATTAGTGGTCTAAAATTTTATAAAAAAACAAATACATCCAATCCAGCCCTAGAGACAACCTAGGATCGACTCATATTAATTAATTATTTCAATACAAATCATTAGGTGTTTCACCCTTAAATTCAATCCATTCTCTTCGTTACTTTAGAATTATTCTATCCAAATTTCAATCAACACTAAATTTATCCACTTCATAGCCAATCCACCAATCAAATCTTAGTGTCTAAAGGTTTCTTCTTTAATCCCTATGGGTTTGATCTCTACCTATACTACAATAACCTCTTCTACCTATCGGGTGAATTTTGATGTAACCACCTGCTCTGAAAACCATTTCATAAATCTATTTCTAAATTATTTAAAAATACATTTTCTTTCTACAAAAACAATGATAAAACCATCTTTTTCACAAAAAACCAATTGCACACACACAAATTAATCATGCCAATTCATTTATAAAACAATTTATAAAATCAGATTAATATAGTTCATCCAACACAATATAGATATGGAACCGACTACCTCAACTGAGGTCACACACACCCAAAACTAAATCCACTAACATGGAAGGAATGAAAAGACAACACTTGACCCCTAGATCCAATTCTCATATCTTATAATCAATTTAACAAGTGAAGCAGTTGGAAGAGAAGATAAAAAATGCATAACTAAAAGAAATCACATGTCATTCCAAAACCAAGACAAGGTTCATCCTTCAGGAGAAGATCACATAATGAATCTATAAAGGATAAATAATAAAATCATAATAAGATCAATAGATCCACAAATGCAGCACAATGGTGCTTCTGTGATCAATGAAAATATAGAAGCAGTAGGTTTTCTTACCCATAGAGATGCAATAAAACCACAATTAAGATCAAGCACCAAACGATGTGGTTTGGAAGGAGCGGAGATCCCCGAAATCACCTGAGAGAGGTCCTATGTGTTGAGAGAGAAGTATTCAAATTGAATGAAATCGAATTATACATGAAATGTGGTAAAAACTATTAGTATCAAAACATTCATGATGTGAAAAAATTTCATGATGTGAATTTCATGATTTATAAGATACACCTAAAAAAGGCATCATCTCAGTTAAAAAAAACATTGATCAGCCATTTCATGATGTGAACCAGTTCAACATATTATAAACTATTCACACTCTAAACCAGTTTATGACATCCTCCCTGCAATAAATTCATGTCGTGTAACCATTTTATGATGTGAATGTGTCATGTAGGTAGATTATATAGAAAAAATTAGAAAATACCCCAGGTTAACCTTATAGATACCCTCACTTTTCATACATTAACATTACATCATTTTTTTCAGAATACTTAATACATTACACAAACAAACACCAAAATACCATATTAGTTTAGTGCCTTTTAAAACATGGAAACATAAACACTAGTACATAATTGAGATACATTATCTCCCACTAGGTTCTTTATGACTAGAGCCCTTATTATACACATCATACATCATACATATCTTTATAACCTAGGGAAAGGAAACATAAAAAGGGGTGAGCTCAGATTCTCATTAAGGTTAAACAAGAGAGATATGTAAGAATAATCATGAGAATAGGGGTATGAGAACATGATCGTTAAAATGTATGATCATACTCTGTATATAAAATATCATAAATAAGAGTCGTGGTATAAATATTGGTTGTTCATAAGACATGAATCATAATGGAATCAAGAGAATGAGCCATTAAATTTAACATAGGAATAAGACATGGAATTTTGGAAGACACATAAACATGTAATATCATTCCCTATAAGTAAATGATTATTTCTTAAAACTTATCAAATCACTTCATAGGGACTTATCCTACTCGGCAGGACACACCACCATCCCCATTCATAGTCCTTTCTTTGTAAGGGATCGGGTTTCCCCATCTTCCCATTATGGATTGGGTTTCCCCATATTCTAATAGTGGATTAGGTTTATCTATCTTCCATAGTGGATCAAGCTCATCGACATGATTCCCATAATTATCTCATGAGATATAAATCTTTAACCAATTCATTTTATGGAGATATAGGTCTCACCCATCACATAATAAAATCATACATACATGTGCCACAAGTCTCATATTCATTTCATCAAATCATTACCCATGAAAAGAATCAGGTTTCAAAAGCAGTTGACCAGTGGAAGAGGAACGGGAATCACAAAAAACTTTTGATATTAAACATAAACCATTAAAATAAAAAATAAGAATGGTTTCCCTAGATAATATACATATTAAATCATAAACTATGTAAAATTATTTCATTTTATATGTTAATTATCTTTTGAAAACATTTCTTGAGGAAAATATACTTTCTGCTTTGAAAAACACTTTTTAAAACATAAAAAAAATTTGAAAACCTTTTTCTTTGAAAATAGATTTTAAAACTATAAAAAATTTAAAAATAATTGTTACTTGAATATAATTGAAGAAAAAACATTGAAAACATCTTTGGAAACATATTTGAAAACATGGTTTTGGAATAAAATATATTTTTGACCCATGAGATAAACCAAGTCATGTTTTCTAGAAAAATTTCCTTACTTATCTTATGTACCAAATAGTGGAACAATGTTATGAATACATGAAGATATCATGAATCACCATAGGAGATAAAAATTCATGATTTTTATTGAGATATAGATCATAATATTTCGTCAATGGAAGCATAATCATAAACAATCTCGATAAATTATGAGATTGTAATAATAAATTCTTACAACTTTGGTAACTTTGAATAAAACTCTCCATGTAAGAAAATGAAATTTCATGAAGCTTAAAATATAATTAATTTAAGTGAATTTATGATATAAAATTCCAAATGTTATTATATACATATTGTAAAATAATATAGGTGCATAATAAAACATGTGTCTCAAAGAAGGAAAATTGAGACAAAACTACCTTACTGATTTGGTAAATTTTGAACCGTAAAACCCCATGAAAGAGAGGTAATATAACATCCCGACTTTTTATCACATAAAATTTCATTACATTATACAAAACTGAGGATCTTTAAGGTTTAGTGTCTTGGAAACCAGGAACTTAATACATGAAAAAAACATAAAACATTCTTCTTAAACACTTGAAAGGCTTCTTCATTGTTCATCCTATGTTCATTACAGCATCTCATAACCTGGGAGAATACATCAAAGGAAAGGGTGAGCAGAAGGCCCAGTAAGGGAAACAAGGGAAAAATTTTACATGTGAACTTGAGATACATCAATAAAGTCATGAAAAGAACTTTAAGGCATGAGAAAGAGATCATGAGGCATATCATAATAAAAATAATGTATTTCATAACTTGAAGATGTGGCTACAGCATTTGACATAGAAAATCATGAACACATCACCAAGGTCCATACCAACGGTTTCATTTGAAAATTAACAAGGTAAACCCCAAGGTATCGTTAAAATTGTAATCTCTAGTGGTTACATCATTACCCAGTGCAATGGGGCGCTATCAGGGCACACCCTTAAATTTGTAATCTCTAGTGGTTACATCATTACCCAATGCAATGGGGCGCTATCCGGGAAAACCCTTAAATTTGTATTTATTATCATTTGAGCCACATATATCATCATCAAACATTTCATAAATAACCCATATATCATAAAAGAAATGGGTTTCCTTTCATAATCATAACGTTTTAAAAACTACTTTGAAGACATGATCTTTATGTCACTTTAAACCCACAGAAAAGAAAAGCGGATTTCATGTATGTAAATCCCAGAATTTAAAATAGAAAACTTTGGTATATATTTGAATATCCATTTATAAAAAAATATCCTTGAGTATTCACTTAATAAAATAAAATAATTTGATAAAAATAGAGAGACATTTTGAGACGGAAATTCGGCAGCATAACGGTTATGTTGTAGGGTTTTAGAAAACATTGAAAAGAGATGGGACATGGGTCACCCACTCATAAATGATACATAAAATAGTAGGGGGACAGAATATAATGGATATAATAACATGGTAATTAAATTTGAAAGATATAACATATGAAATTAAGAACATGAAAGGAAGACAAAAATAAGATTTCTCTTATGAAAATTCGGCAGCCTAACGGCGTCACTTAAACTTCAAAAAAATGAATTGACGAGATCAAATAGGGTATCTCATAATATGAACATAAAATATCAGTATGAAAGATATAGATATCATAACCCAACATAATAAAAAGTAACTTTAAATACTTGACAAGAAAATAGAACTTGAAAATGAGAAGGGTGAAAGAATCCCTTAAAAATTCGGCAGCCTAACGGCGCCACTTAAACATTATTAAAATGAATTGATGAGATAAAGAGGGGGTATCTCATCATATGAAAATGAAATGGACAGTAGGATGAATATAAAAGAACATCCTATAACATAAGAACATGGATCATAAAATAAATGACATAAAAGAGATTACTTGAAAAGAAAGAGAGAGGTCGGATCCCTTACCTTAAAACGTAACTCTTAAAACTCGAAGGTTGGGACCTTGAGGGGATTGAAGGAACCTTTGGAGAACTACTTGGGAGGTAAGGAGACCATAACTTCATTGAGGATGATTTTGGAGTCTAAAGTATGAGAGATTGTCTTGGTATTTATAGGGAAAGTGAGGGGACAAGGCATTAATGGCCAAGGGACACCTCATCAGTGGTATTGGAAAAAGAATGGGCTTGTCCATGGTATTTGCCCATGGTATTGGCCACCTGGGACAACTCATACAATAATTCATTCCCTTTAGTCTGTCATCCCTTAAAATATCTCATTACATCATCATGATGCAGTCATGATGTCATTAAACATACCGAAACCCTAAAACTGTATTGTTACTATTCACTGAAAATTCATTTTTTTCAGAAAAATCCCCAAAATTCACCTTAACATAATATCGATGCTCTGATTTCAAAAATAAACTCCATTTTATAAAAATAATTTTCTAAATATTTTTAATTTAATTTTTAAATAAAAAACACTATTCACCCGAAAAAACTAACACTTAACTAATAATTTATGAAACCGTTATTTACCTATTTTATTGAATCGAATTTCTTAATAAAGGTGCCTAAAATATATTAATACTTTCTTTAAGTGAGATTACTAATCAATTTGGTCACATTACTAATCCTAAGCGTAAAATCACTATTCATAAATTTTTATTCACAAAAAATTAAGTTGATCTTATTAGACTCTAAATTTCTTACTGAACACATTTGTAGAAGACCATTTTTTGAAAATCATTACATATTATTAATTATTTAAGTTTTACATAAATATTTTAAAATATCTTTTTTCCAAAATTCATCAATAATATACATCCTAAAATTATCCGGACATTTGAAAATTCACAAACTTCACTAAAGGAAGAAATCTCAATTTATTTATCCCAAAGGATTACACAAAGTAGTTACGGTCTCGTCACATAGCCCCTTATAACACCGGCATATGACCTAAGTGTAAGGTGTGCTATGGTGAGAGAATCTGAGGAAGGCTCAGATAACATTGCCCTAGTAGTAATCTCCACTAACTTGAACTTCTCCCACAGGCGTTTCTGTTCAAGCTTGACACGCTTGAGCTCGGCTTGGGCTTGGTCCAAAGTGAAGCCCAAAGATGCCACCTACTTCCCAAGCTCTGATAAGTGGGATTCATAAGGTTGGAGTCTACTGGATGAAGCCATCGACTCCTCTTTCTTCATTAACCATTAACATCTCTATTAAATCGTTAAGAGTAAATTAATATACTATTCAAAGAAGTTTGGGTCGTTACATTCTTCCCCCCTTAAGATTTTTCATCCCCGAAATTTTATACCTAAGGCCTAGTCGAAAAGGTGAGGGTACTTTTGCTTCATTGTTTCCTCAGGCTCCCAAGTCACTTCTTCATACTTATGATTCCTCCAAAACACTTTCACAAGGTGGGTAGTCTTTTTGCGTAGAACCTTGTCTCTACGGTCTAAGATCTCCACTGGCTGCTCCTCATAAGAGAGGTCATGTTCCAGTTGTACCACCTCTGGGTTCAGTACATGCGAAGGGTCGGGAATGTACTTCCTCAAGAGAGATACATGGAAGACATCGTGAACTTGATCTAGGTTCGGTGGAAGTGCTAGACGATAGGCCACTACTCCTATACGATCAAGGATTTAATAAGGGCCAATGTACCTAGGGATGAGCTTCCCTTTCTTCCCAAACCGCATGACTGTCTTCCATGGAGAAATTCGAAGAAAGACTTTGTCGCCAACACCAAACTCCAAGTCCCTTCGACGGTTGTCAGTATAGCTCTTCTGCCGACTCTGTGCAGTCTTGATGTTTTGTTGGATGGCATGAACCTTTTCTGTCATCTCTTTCCCAAGAAGCTTTCTCTCACCAGATTCATCCCAACAAGTAGGAGTTCTACATCGCCTTCCATATAGAGCTTCATAGGGTGCCATCTGAATACTCGAATGGAAGCTGTTGTTGTATGAGAACTCAACTAATGGGAGGTGTTGATCCCATCCACCTTTAAATTCCATTGAGAATAATATCAGCATGTCCTCAAGTGTCTGAATAGTCCTTTCATATTGGCCATCAGTTTGAGGATGATAGGTCGTACTAAAATTCAATTCAGTATTCAGAGCATGTTGAATACTTCTCCAGAATTTTGATTTGAATCTTGGATCACGATCAAATACGATGGATAGTGGTACCCCATGAAACCTTACCACTTCCTTTACGTATATCTTGGAAAGTTGATCCAGATAGAAATCTTCCCGAAAAGGGATAACATGGGTGGTCTTGGTGAGACGGTCCACTATAACCCATATCACATTGTTCCCTTTGGATGTTTTTGGGAGACCAGTGACAAAGTCCATAGTGATATTATCCCACTTCCATGATGGTATGGGTAGCGGTTGTAATACCACCTTAGGAATTTGTCATTTTTCCTTTACTTGTTGACACACCAGGAACCTTGTAGTGTAATCTACAATCTCCCTCTTCATGTTATCCCACCAAAAATGATCATGAAGGTCTCTATACATTTTAGTGCTTCCCGAATGTATAGAGAAAGTAGAGATATGAGCTTCATCCATCATTTATTTCTTTATCTCTAGAATAGATATAAAACATAGTCTTGTACAAAATTTTAGTACACCTTCTTGATCAATATTGAAATCAGGGAACTTCCCATCCTTCACAACCTCAAACTTCTCCTGCAACAAAGGATCTTCTCTTTGAGCCTTCTTGATCTTCTCTAGTAATGGAGGTTGAGAAATCATTTGGGATAGGGTTGATGATTTCCCTTCCCTTAAAATTCCTATGTCCAATTTTACTAGATCCTTAATCAAGGGATCTCCTAGAATCCTCATTGTTTCCAGAACAATAGGATCTTTCCTACTTAATGCATCTGCGACTTTTTTTGCTCTTCTAGGGTGATAATGAATTGAACAATCATAGTCTTTAATAAGATCCAACCATCTCCTTGTCTCATGTTCAATTATTTCTGCGTGAAAATATACTTTAAACATTGGTGGTCGGTGTATATATCACATTTCTCCCCATAAAGATAGTTCCTCCATATATTTATAGCAAAAACAACTGCCTCTAGCTCTAGTTCATGCGTAGGATGATTCTGCTCATGAATCTTCAAATGTCGAGATGCATAAGCAATGACCTTGTCATTTTTCATGAGGACGCACCCAATCCCTTTTAGAGATGCATCACTAAAAATAAAGAATCCTTCTCTAATAGAGGGTAGTATTAACACAGGTGCAATAACAAATCTCTTCTTCAGCTCTTGGAAACTTTCCTCACATTCCTTTGTCCAGATGAACTTAACCCCTTTTCGATTCAACTTGGTTAGTGGATTAGAAAGCCGTGAAAAGTTTTTCACAAACCTCCTATAATATCCCACTAAACCAAGGAAACTACGAATTTCAGTTACTATTGTGGGTTGAGGCCACTCCTCCACAACCATTGTCTTTGCAGGGTCAACTGAGATTCCTTCATTAGTTATGATGTTCCCCAAGAAAGCCAATTGTTGTAACCAAAACTCACACTTGCTGAACTTTCCAAAGAGCTTATCCTTCCGCATTGTCTGCAAAATAACCCTCAGATGATCTTCATACTCCTCGTGACTTTTTGAATATATCAAAATATCATCAATAAAAACTACCATAAAGTTATCAAGGTAGTCCTTAAAGACTCTATTCATCAAATCCATGAAAATAACAGTTGCATTAGTCAAGCCGAAGGGCATAACAGTAAACTCATAATGCCCATATCTTGATCGGAAGGCAGTCTTTGGAATATATTCCTTCTTCACCCTCAGTTGATGATAACCAGATCGAAGATCAATCTTGGAGAAGAATTGAGCCCCATGAAGTTGATAAAATAAATCATCAATTCTTGGAAGAGGGTATTTGTTCTTCACTGTGATCCCATTCAGTTCTCTATAATCAATGCATAGCCGCATTGATCTATCCTTCTTATTCACAAATAGGACTGGTGCTCCCCAAGGAGACACACTCGGTCAGATAAACCCCTTCTCCAACAAGTCTTGGAGTTGTTTCTTTAACTCCTCTATCTCCACATTTTCCATTCTATACAGGGTCTTTGATATCGGTTGAGATCTAGGTACAAGTTCAATGGAGAACTATACCTCTCTTTTTGGGGGAGGTCCAGGTAACTTCTCAGGAAATACATCCATGTATTCCTGAACAATCAAAACATCTTCTATTTGTATACTCCTTTTTTATTCTTCATCCTCACCGATTAACTCCATAAAGAAGGCTATAGGAGGTGCTTCTAGACAAGGATCAGGTCGGAATATCTCTCCTTGGAAGATAATTGTAGGTTGTTCATTCAAGACTACTGATATTTCCTTACTTCTGCATTTCATCTTAGTATTATACTTTGAGTTCCGGTCTATCCCTAGTATAACGTCAAATTCCATCATGGGAATGACTACTATATTTGCGATAAGATTGTACTCACTAAAGTAAACACTAGAGTCTCTAAACATTGTTGATGCATGGATAATCCCACTTGGAGTCTTGACTGACAACTCTACCTCTAGTTGTTCAAAGATTGATTCTATATTTTTTTCAAACATGGAGGAAATAAAGGAATGCGTCAAAACAGAATCAAACAAAGTACTTTCTAGTTTTGAGAGGACAACAAGATTACCTGCTACCACGTCATTCGGAGCTTCAACCTCAGTTGTTGTGATAGAAAAAGCATGAACTTGCTCCCTTGGCCTTTGCTGAGGTAGATGGTGATTCCCCTCTACTACCCTTGGATTTGGACAGTGATTAGCAAAGTGCCCAAGCCATCCACACTTGAAGCATTGGACTTCGGGTAGGGCTAGAACCATCTTTCCTCTTTCGTTAGTGTTGGGAAGTTGAGGCTTCACATCACTATGAAAATTCCGAGCAATATGGCCTTCTCTTACACACTTGTAGCACTTACCACTTCCGATCAAGAAGTTCTCTGAATGATTCTTCCCACATTTATTGCATGTGGCATGTTGCATTTTCTTTCCACCTCTTTCTTGATCAAAAATTCTTCCCAGGCTTGGTTCTAGAGCTCTCTTATTCTCATTAGATTTGTGAGACCACTATGTCTCACCAAACTCCAGTTCGACTTTCACAGCACTTTGAACTATTTATTCGTAGCTATTATAGTCCATGTTGGCTAGATTCTTCCGTAGATGAGGTCATAGTCCACCAAAGAATCTATCAACCTTTCCATTAGGGTCCATGACAAAGCTAGAGGTATATCATGAAAGTAGGGTGAAGTTCATCTCATAACTTCCAACGGATTCGTTCTCCTTCTGCTTTAGCTCGAGAAACTCCTTCTCCATTCTCATTCTCATAGAACGAGGGAAATAATTATTAAAGAATATTCCCCTGAAATCTTCCCACTCTATAGCTTCCATCTCTCCTCTAGGCTTCGTGTTTTTGACCAGTGACCACCGCTGATAAGCTTCCCCCTCTAGGCGGTAGACAGCAAGGGTGACTTTTTCTTGTTCCGAACAATGGAGTACAGAAAAGATCTTTTCAATGGAGCTTATCCGTTGTTCTGCAACCAATGGGTCAGTAGATCCACTGAATGTTGGTCGTCGTTGATGCATGAAGGACTCAACAGAGTGTTGTTCCCTTCGTGGTGAGATCGGCCTCTCAGCTTGATTCAAGTTATTACTCATAACTTGAGTCATTTGGTTCATCATTCGCATGAATGTTTCCATTCCAGCTTCTATCGTAGGGCCGTCAGTACATGGTGCATTGCGGTCACCATTTGCACGGTTCCTCCTATTCCCCACCATTTTCTTAAAAGAATAAAACCTTAGTGAGAAACTTATTTCATTTACAAATCTTTTGACTATAATGGATTCTATGTCTTAAAACATCATGCTTACACAATTATATTTCTCTATAATTCCTTCATAATGATTCATAAAAAGCTTGCGATTAACCAAACATATCCACCGGGAGTGTCGTAACCAAGAGTGCAGCAAGGCTCGTTATCGTGCACCAGTTCCCGTTTGAGTCTAGCTCAAAGCGGTGTTTTCAGGTTTTACCCCTACGTACATATGTTCCAGAGCCGCCTCTACCTACTCGTATCCAGACAGGGATGTATTTGTTTCATAAACCACTAACTCTATACTCACCAAAATACAATGAATATTTCCTATATTTAAACTTTATATAGGGTTCTTCCTAACGTTTTCATATCCTAATTTCCACAAATAACTAAACCATCCTTTGATACCAACTATAACATCCCACCTTTTTATCACATACACTTTCATTAGATTATAAAAAACTGGGGATATTTAAGGTTTAGTGTCTTGGAAACCAGGAACTTAATACATGAAAACAACATAAAACATTCTTCATAAACACTTGAAAGGCTTCTTCATTGTTCATCCTAAGTTCATTACAGCATCTCCTAACCTAGGAGAATACATCAAAGGAAAGGGTGAGAAGAAGGCCCAGTAAGGGAAACAAGGGAAAAAATTTACTTGTTAACTTGAGATACATCAATAAAGTCATGAAAATAACTTTAAGGTATGAGAAAGAGATCATGAGGCATATCATAATAAAAATAACTTATTTCATAAATTGAAGATGTGGCTACAACATTTAACATAGACAATCATGAACATATCACCAAGGTCCATCCCCAAGGTGTCATTTGAAAATTACCAAGGTAAACCCCAAGGTATCGTTAAAATTGTAATCTCTAGTGGTTACATCATTACCCAATGCAATGGGGCGCTATCAGGGCGCACCCTTAAATTTGTAATCTCTAGTGGTTACATCATTACCCAATGCAATGGGGAGCTATCAGGGCGCACCCTAAAATTTGTCTTTATTATCATGTGAGCCACATATATAATCATCAAAAATTTCATAAATAACCCATATATCATAAAATAAATGGGTTTCCTTTTATAATCATAACGTTTTAAAAACTTCTTTAATAAAATGATCTTTATGTCACTTTAAACCCACGGAAAAGGAAAGCGGGTTTCATGTATGTAAATCCCAGAATTTAAAATAGAACATTTTGGTATATATGTGAATAGCCCTTTAGAAGAAAGAGCTTTGATTATTCACTTAATAAAATAAAATAATTTGAGAAAAAGAGAGAGACATTTTGAGACGGAAATTCGGCAGCATAACGGCTATGTTGTAGGGTTTTAGAAAACATTGAAAAGAGAGGGGACATAGGTCACCCACTCATAAATGATCCATAAAATAGTAAGGGGACAGAATATAATTGATATAAGAACATGGTAATGAAATTTTAAAGATATACCATATGAAATGAAGAACATGAAAGGAAGACAAAAATAAGATTTCTCTTATGAAAATTCGACAGCCTAACGACGTCACTTAAACTTCAAAAAAATGAATTGACGATATCAAACAGGGTCTCTCATCATATGAACATAAAGTATCAGTATGATAGATATAGATATCATACCCCAACATAATAAAAAGTAACTTAAAATACTTGACAATAAAATAGAACTTGAAAATGAGAAGGGAGAAAGAATCCCTTAAAAATTCGGCAGCCTAACGACACCACTTAAACATTATTAAAACGAATTTATGAGATAAAGAAAGGTTATCTCATCATATGAACATGAAATGGATAGTAGGATGAATATAAAAGAACATACTCTAACATAAGAACATGGAACATAAAATAAATGACTTAAAAGAGATTACTTGAAAAGAAATAGAGAGGTTGGATCCCTTACCTTAAAACGTAACTCTTAAAACTCAAAGGTTGGGACCTTGAGGTCTTGAGGGATCCTTTGGAAGACTCCTTGGGAGTTAAGGAGACCATAACTTCGTTGAGGATGATTTTTTAGTCGAAAGGATGAGATAATGGCTTGGTATTTATAGGGAAAGTGAGGGGACAAGGCATTAATGGCCAAGGGACACCTCATCGGTGGTATTGGCAAAACCATGGGCTTACCCATGGTATTTGCCCATGGTATTGGCCACTTGGGACACCTCATAAAATAATTCATCCCCTTTAGTCGTCCATCCCTTAAAATATCTCATGACATCATCATGATGCAGTCATGATGTCATTAAACATATCGAAACCCTAAAACTTTATTGTTACTATTCACTGAAAATTCATTTTTTTCAGAAAAATCCCCAAAATTCACCTTAACATAATATCGATGCTATAAATTCAAAAATGAACTCAATTTTATAAAAATATTTTTCTAAATATTTTTAATTTAATTTTTTAATAAAAAACACTATTCACCCGAAAAAACTAACACTTAACTAATAATTTATGAAACTGTTATTTACCTATTTTATTGAATCAAATTACTTAATCAAGGTGCCTAAAATATATTAATACTTTCTTTAAGTGAGATTACTAATCCATTTGGTCACATTACTAATCCTAAGCGTAAAATCACTATTCATAAATTACTATTCACAAAAAATTAAGTTGATCTTATTAGACTCTAAATTTCTTACTGAACACATTTTTAGAATAAAATTTTTTGAAAATATTTACACATTACTAATTATTTAAGTTTTACATAAATATTTTAAAATATCTTTTTTCCAAAATTCATCAATAATATACATCCTAAAATTATCCGGACATTTGAAAATTCACAAACTTCACTAAAGGAAGAAATCTCAATTTATTTATCCCAAACAATTACACAAAGTAGCTATGGTCTCGTCACATATCCCCTTATAACACCAGCATATGACCTAAGTGTAAGGTGTGCTATGGTGAGAGAATCTGAGGAAGGATGAGATAACATTGCCCTAGTAGTAATCTCCACTAACATGAACTTCTCCCGCAGGCGTTTCTGTTCAAGCATGACATACTGGAGTTCGGCTTGGGCTTGGTCCAAAGAGAAGCCCAAATATGTCACCTCCTTCCCAATATCTGATAAGTGGGCTTCATAAGGTTCGAGTCTACTATATTAAGCCATCTACTCCTCTTTCTGCATTGACCATTAACATCTCTATTAAATCATTAAGAGTAAATTAATATACTATTCAAAGAAGTTTGGGTCGTTACAGGTAATAAAATGGATATTTAAACACTCATAAATTTAAGGATAATAATAATATAATAAATTAATGTAAATTATATACATCATATAAAAGAAACAAGTGTTGAATATGGTATAAGTCTCACAAAAATAAAAGTGAGACTAGAAATCCCCTAACCTTATGTCTTGACTATCTTTGTACTCATTAAAACCTCCTGTATAATAAATATAAATTTATTATAAATATTTTAAATAACCATATTAAATCATATCATAGAATATATAATTTAATTATTACCTTATATTACCCTTTTATTAACAATTCCATGTTAAAATTATGTTTTGGGTAATAACTGCTTTGTTTTTTGCATGTGTTTTGATTTGTTATATTTTTTGTACTTATACTTATATCATGATCTCTAGAATATAAAAAATGATATAAATATAATATATATTAATTATACATTTATTTATAATAATCTATAAAATATTTAAATATGAAATGGAATACACCATTTATGGAGACAGTATGTCGTACATACACATGAATGTTGTTTTCGTTTTATTGTCATATTGAAAAAAAGAAAGTAAATGAAATATATGTGTGTGTGTGTTATCATTAAAGTAACATTATAATTTCATATATATCATGTAATTTTACTCAATCCATCCTTAATATATTTCATGTAAAGTGTGAATGAATCACGTCATTTTGAGGAGGTGGTAGTCCACACATCCACAAATAAAGTTATCGAATTTACACAAAATGGATAGAATGAAGGTATGTTTTATATACTAATTCCATAATAATAAATAAATCATAAATATCATATTTATATATATATATAATATAAAAAAATATTTCCATCATAATTATCAATCATGATAGGTGGTAAAGGAAAAACAAACAACATCGTTTCGCGAGGTGGTAGTTTGTCATGAACATGAATGGTAAGTTTGTTGCCTCTTTGATGGAAGTGTATGTAGGTGTAGGTATAACCCTTAAAATAAAAAAAAATATTAGTATATTTAGGATACTTATGTTTTTATATAATCATGTAATAATAATAATTGAGGGGGTGGAGAATGAAAATAAAACAAAAGAGCTTGTGAAATAATATTACCACTTCTTTGGGTAGCTCCTCTTGGTTTTCACTAAAGGGATTCCTTGGTTAGATTTCCTCCAAAAGGTATGATTATAATATGAATGTAGGGAAGTTTTGAGGATATTTTAAAAGGTTTTTATTGATCTAAATGGATTTATATGATTGAATGAGTGAGAAGTGAGTGTCCATTTATAGCGGAGGAGGAGTGGCATTCTTGTAAATATAAAAAGGAAAACATTATTGAGAGGTCTCCCTTATATCATGTGCCTCCAATAATTGTCCATTTTTTATAAAATATGGTTATTGGTATAAATTAGTACATAAAATAGATTTTGGACATGTTTCTAGGTTATTTGGCCCTTTTAATTAAAGTTTAACCATTAAGTAATCTTGTTTTACCTTAATCGTTGTAATTAATTTTAATTACTTTCACAAATATTTTTGGTAAAAAACTAGGTTGACCTAATTATAAATTATAAATTATTATTATTCCAAATATATAATTCATTTTTTTAAATTATAATCATATAATTGGTATAAATTAATTTAAAATTAATCATGTAGACATGTCCCGACAGCAGATTTTTTAAGCGAAAAAATGTTTAAAAGTTTGAAATGTTTTTATATCCAATTTCAATGTGAAATTGGTTATAATGATATGAATTGAATTAATTTATGTAAAAATGATCTAATTTCACTATAAAATAAAATTAAAATATAACTTAGTAATATAAATTAATTATATGAAAAATAATTTTTGAATTATAATTCAGTATTTTTCATTATTCATCCAAAAAATAAAGTTTTTTAGAAAAATACCAAAAAAATAACCCTAAGATAATTTTGACATTATGAATTCAAAAATTAATTTTATTTTATCAAATTAAATTTCTAAAATAGTCTAAAATTAATCTTATTATTGTCCACAAAAAGACATAAAAAGTAGTTCATTTGAGAAAATAGTATTTTCAAACATATAAAACTTTACAAAAAATATTTTTTATTTATATAAAACCATTATAAATGATATTTTAAAAATTTATTTATTACTATTAATATAACTAAGTTTAACAGATATGTTATAATTATAATAATAAAACATTGTTTTGTATAAACTCAGTGTTGCGTGTAATGTAAGCTAAGTCGATGTTACATGTTTCACAAGATTAATTTAGTGTAGCAAATAACTAATGTTTAACTTAGTGTAGCATGAAATGAAAGACATCAAATAAATTTAATTTATACAAATAAGGTTCATAAAAACTCGATGTGTTACATTATACCCCCCTTTAAATGAATTTATCCCTCAAAATTCATCAATATGATATAAAAATTTAGGATACTTTTGCCTCATCATATCATCAAGTTCCCACATATCTTCCTATAACTAGTTGTTTCTCAAAAAAAACTTTAACTAGGTGAGTGGTCTTGCTTCATAGAACTCTCTTCGTATGATCTATAATTTCAACTGGATGTTCCTCATAAGAAATATCTTTCTCCAATGGTATGAGCTCTAATTTTAGTACATGTGAAGGGTCAGGTATATACTTCCTTAGGAGAGATACATGGAACACATCATAGACTTAAGATATATTTTGAGGAAGTTACAAGTTATATGCCACCATTTCGATATGATCAATAATTTCAAAGGGATCGATATACTAAGGGATTATTTTCCCTTTCTTCTTGAATCTTATAACCATCTTCTAGGGAGAGATTTATTGAAACGCTTTATCACTAACTTCAAATTATAGATCTTGTTGATGGTTATCAGCATAACTTTTCTACCAACTTTGAGCTACCTTGATATGTTGTTGAATGGATCTAACCTTCTCTATAATTTCTTTAGTTATCTCTTATCCTGATATCTTTCTTTAACTAACTTAATTCCAACATGTTGGATCTCTAAATTTCTTTCCATAGAGGGCCTCATAAGGCACCATCCAAATGCTTGATTGAAAGCTATTATTGTATGAAAACTCAAGTAGAGGAATTTGTTGATACCAACCACCTTTGAAATACAAAGAACAATATCTCAAGATATCATCTAGGGTTTGAATTGTTCTTTTAGACTGATCATCTATATAAGGATGATAAGAAATTCTGAAACTCAATTTTGTATCAAGGGATTGTTGAAGACTTCACCAGAACATTGAGGTAACCCTCAGATCCAGATCAGATAAAATGGAATGTGGTACTCCATGCAACATTACTACTTCCTTAATGAATATCCTATCAAGATGATCCGGAGATAATTTTTCTTTGATATAAATTAATTTTGATGACTTAGTAAGGCGATCAACTACCACCCATATAGAATTAAACCCTTTAAAGGTTTTGGGAAGTCTAACAACAAAAACCAAACTGATTTTCTCCCATTTCTATTCTATTATAGGTAATGTATGAAACATCCCCTTATAATTTTATCTTTAAGACTTAACTTACTGGAATACCAAGCACCGAGATACAAATTCTATGATATCTCTCTTAATTCCATCCCACTATAAGTATTATTTCAAGTCTCTATACATCTTCATACTTCAAGGATGAATAGATGATAAAGTTCTATGATCTTTCTCTAACAGTTCATTATTTAAATATGGTATGGAAAAAATATATACATGGTTCCTAAACCTTATCATTCCATCCTAATCAAGGTTAAACTCATGAACATTTCTAACCTTCCTTTTCAGCTCTACATATTCCTTCTACACCTCTTTAACCTTCACTTTGATAGAGGATTGAATATTCAATTGAGAAAGATAAGATTTCCCCCCTTCCTACATGATTTCCATATCCATACTTTGAAAATCCAAAAATATTGGATATTTTTTAATCCTCTTCATAGATAATCTAGCATGATCCTTTTGACTCAAAGCATTATACACCTTGTTCACTTTCCTAGGGTGGTAATGCATTAATCATTTTAGTCCTTTATCATCTCTAACCATCTTATATGGTTCATGTTCAACTACTTCTATGTGAATATATATTTCTAACTTTGATAATTATATATATAACACTTTTCTCTATAAAGATAACGCATCCATGTCTTTAATGTAAAAATTACTGCAACTAACTCCAAATCATGAGTTGGGTAATTTTTCTCACGAATCATCAATTTTTGTGAGGCATAGGTTATAACCATGTTATTCTACATAAGAAAACATCTCAATACCTTATTAGATGAATCACTATATATTACCAACCCTCCTCCACTATAGGGTAATGTAAGAACAGGTGTATTGAATAACCTTCTGTTCAGTTGCTTGAAATTTTCTTCACATTCATATGTCCAAAGGAACTTATCACCTTTCTGAGTTAACGTGGTCATATGATAAGATAGTCATGATAAATTATTTAAAAAACTTTGATAATATCCATATAAACCAAGAAAACTACAGATATCTATCACTATGGTTGGTCTAGGACAACATTCAATAACCTCCGTCTTTGATGGATCTACTATTATACCCTCTCTTGAGATTATATTACCCAAAAATGAAACATTTTGTATCCAAAATTCACACTTTTAAAATTTTTCATACATTTTATCCATCCTTAGGGTCTTTAGTACAATTATTAAGTGATCTTCATGTTCTTCCATTCTCTTTAAATAGATGATAATATCATCTATAAATACTACCACAGACTGATTGAGGTAATATCTAAAGAATCTATTCATAAAATCCATTAATATAGAAAGGTAATTAGTAAGACCAAAATGCATCACTATATATTCATAGTTACCATACATTGTATGGAATGTCATATTGGGTATATCCTCCTTCTTAACCCTCAATTGATGATATCCAGAATAAAGGTCAATCTTGGAAAAGAATTGAGCTCTATGCAGTTGATTGAACAAGTCATCAATATGGGGAAGGGGATACTTGTTATTGATCTTGATATTTTTCAACTCCTGATAATCAATTCAGAGTTTCATTGATCCGTCTTTATTTTTCAAAAAAAGAACATGTGCACCATAAGGTGACACGCTTTTCCAAATGAATCCATTATCAAGGTTTTCTTGGAGTTTCTTCTTTAATTCCTACAAATCAATTGGGGTCACTCTATAGGGATTATTTGAAATTGGTGTGGAACCAGGTATGAGTTTTATCGAGAATTCAACTTTATGTTTTAGTGGAAGGCTAAGAAACTCTTCAGAAATACATCCATAAATTCCTGAACAATAGCATATCATCAATGTCAATTTTTTTCCCATCCATTTGAGATAAAAAAACTCCTTTTTAATGGGGATTAATACTCATACACTAGATGTAATATCCATAGTAAGTTCAGACATATCATCACATTGATAGATGATCATAGTTTGTTTTGAAATATAAAATGTAACTTCCCTTACTTAATAATTGATGTGGGATTTATGAATATAAATCCATTACATGCCTAAGATGACATCAAATTCAACTAGAGGAATAATGAAAATATTTTCAACAAGTACATTCCCACAAACATCAACTAGAGAGGAATCATAAACATGATATGCCATCATCATACCATTATGGGTTTGCACTAATAATTATACATCTAATCATTTGGGTGGAATCATAAGAACATTAGAAAAAAAATTAGATATGAAATAATGGGAAGAACCAAAATCAAATAATCCATTAGCAGTTCTAGAGTGGATGGTAAGTATACCTTTCACCATGTCATTATCTCACCCCTCATCAGAAATAGTGATCGCATGAGATTTCCCCTTATCCTATAGCTTAAGATGTTTTTTATGCTGGTCATCATCGCTAACCCTTGGGTTTGGGAACTGGTTAGCATAATTCCCATTCTCCTTACACTTGAAGAACTGAAGTGTGGGAGGTGCATATTATACATATTTATATCTATTCACATAATTATCCAACTTATTCTCATTAGTTCGGCGATCAATTTTTTGATGGCCTTACCTTCCACACTTAAAACATTAATTAGACCCCATAATAAAATTTTCTCTATTCTTTTTTCCATAATTATATAATAGAAGAAAATTTGTCATCTTTTCTCTATGGTTTTTTAGATTTTCTTTTAAACTCGACCTTCTTTTTCTTTTCAAAAACATGATATTGATACGTAACTACAACCTCCATTTAAACCTTGATTACAAAACACACAATCTCTTTATAGCTACTAAAGTATATTATGGAAAACACCCATATTAGACTTGGATTTAAGCCACTGAAGAACCTATCAATTTTACCTTTAGGTTGGATGATAATACCAAAAGCGTACTTCTCAAGTCTTGTGAAATTATCCTTGTAGGTACCAATAGATTCATCATCCCTTTGATTTAACTCAAGTAAAACTTTATCCACATTTTCATGAAGAATACGAGGCAAGTACTTATTGAAAAATAAGTAATTGATCTTATCCCAATCTATGGATTCAATTTCATCTTGCTACATCATATTCTTGATTAGAGTTCACCACTGGTCTTCTTCGCCTTCTAACTAATAAATATTCAGAATGACCTTCTCATGCTCCAAAAACTAGAGAATGGAGAATATAATTTCATTGGTGTTGATCCATTGTTCAGTAACAAGTAGATTAGAAGACCCACTGAAAGAAGTTGGAAGTTTCCTCATGAAGGACTCAATAAAATGTTGTTCCCACCTTTTCTCATTTGGAAGTCCAGCATGATTCACAGCTTGATAAAGTTGGGTGAGCATAGAAAAAATATTTTATATTCTAGATCCCATAACATTCAGGTTCTAAAGAGAACAATCATTTCATTTTCCATTGCAATCCCCATTAACCTGGTTCCTTTGGGTTCCATCCATTGACTAAAACCAAAAATCATAAAGTAAGAAACAATAATAATATCTTAGAATCGCATAATCATGAAAAAACACTTATAGGATGTCTAAATTATGACACCTTATTTAATACATGACACCTTAGGTTTATCCTAGGTTATTCATATCCAACTTATATTTAAATATTTCATGATGGTTTGTGAAGATTTTGTGAATTCCCAAAGCATATCCTCCAAGAGTTTTGAATCAGTTATGCAACAAGGCCCATTTTCATGCACCAGTTCCTGATCAATTCTAGCTCAATATAGTGTTTTTTGAGATTGTTACCCCTATATACATTTATTTCAGAGCCACATTCACTTTTAGTATCCAGATAGGGATGTATTTATAGGAAACCACTTGCTCCATCCTTTACCAAAATTCCAAGAAATTTTCTTATACTTTTACTCATACTTAGACTTATCCTTATACATTTCCTTAGGATTATCACTATGTTTTTCTCATCCAAGTTTCCAAAGGTTAACTAAACCTAGATCTGATATCAACTATAACAACCCTCTCTTTTCATACCTTAAAATTACATCATTTTTTCGGAATACTTAATAAATTACACAAACAGACACCCAAATGTCGTATTAGTTTAGTGCCTTTAGAATCATGGAAATCTAAACACTGATACATAAATTTTTTAAATTATCTCCCACTAGAATCTTCATGACAAGTGGCCTTCTTAGACACATAATACATAATACATATCTTCATAACTTGGGGTAAGGAAACATAAAAAGGGGTGAGCTCAGATTCTCAGTAAGGGTAAATAAGGAAGATATGTAAGAATAATCATGATAGTAGGGGTATGAGAACATGATCATGAAAATATAAGTTAATACCCTACATATCAAAGATCATAAATAAGAGGAAAGGAATAAATATTGTTAGTTTATAAGACATGAATCATAAGGGAATTAAGATCATGATCCATGAAATCATAAAATAGGAATAAGACATGGAATTTTGTAAGACACATAAACATGTAATATCATTCCCTATAAGTAAAGGATCATTGTCAAAAAATTATCAAGGAACTTAATAGGTATTTAACCTATTCGAAAGGACACACCACCATCCTCAGTCATAGTCCTTTCCTTATAAGGGATCGGTTTTCCCTATCTTCCCATAGTGGATTGGGTTTCCCCATCATCCCATAGTGGATCGAGTTTCCCCATATTATATAGTGGATCAAGCCCGTAAACTTGATTCACATAATTATCTCATAAGATATAAATCTTTATCCAAATTATTGGAGAGAGATATAGGTCTCACCCATCACATAATAAAATCATACATACATGTTCCACAAGATAATAAAACTTTCATCATATCATGACCCATAAAAAGATATAGGTTTCATAAACATCATATCATAACCCATTAAATGATATGGGTATCATAAACATGTCATCATTTAATAATATATAGAAAATATATATGTCTCATAATCATTTCATAAAAGCATAACTCATGAAAAGAAGCTATTTTCAAAACGCATATAACTTGTGGTAGAAGAATAGGTGTCATAAACAACTTTTCATATTAAACATAAACCATTAAAATAAAGAATAATAATAGTTTCCTTGGATCATATAAATAGTAAATCATAAAATATTTCAAATTATTTTATCTTATATGGGAAATATCTTTTGGAAACATTTCTTGAGGAAAATATTCTTTCTACTTTGAAAAACACATTTTAAAACAGAAAATATTTTTGAAAAAAAAATTCATTGAAAATGGCATTGAAACCATAAAAATTTAAAATCATTTTTTAATTAAATATCATTGAAGAAAAAAATGATTTTTTTTTGAAACATACTTGAAAGAATGATTTTAGAATAAAACTGATTTCTAACCCAAGGGAGAAATCAGGCTGGATTATATTGAAAACATTTCCTTAATTATATTAACTACCAAAGAGTGTAATAATGGTAAGAATACATGAATATATCATGAATAACTAGAGGATAAGAAAATTGATGATTTTTCTTAAGAAATGGATCATAATAATTCATCAATGGAAGCATAATCATAAATAATCTCGATAAACAGTGAGAGTATAGCAATAAACTCTTACCACTTTGGTAAATTTGTATAAAACTCCCCATGTAAGAAAATAAAATTACATGAAGCTTAAAATATCATTAAAATAATTATATTTATGATATAACATGTCAAATTATGGTATATATACCTTGTAAAATAATAAGTGCATAACAAAACATGTGTCTCAAATAAGGAAAATTGAGACAAAACTACCATACTGATTTGGAAAATTTTGAACCATAAAACCCTATGAAATATATATCATAAAATTGTTATGTAAATAACAATAAATTTAAGGATAATAATCATAGAATACATTAATGGTAAGTATATATAACACACAAAATTAACAAGGGGTGAATATAGCATAAGTCTTTCAGAAATAAAAGTAAGACCAGAAATCCCCTTACCTTATGTCTTAAATCTCTTCGTACTCATTAAAACCCCATGTATAATAAATATAAGTTTATTATAAATATATTGAATTACAATATTCAATAATATCAGACCATATATTATATAATTATGACCATTTATTACCCGTTTATTAATAATTCAATGTTAAAATTACGTTTTAAGAAATAACCACTTTGTTTTTCTATGTGTTTTGATTTGTTATATTTTTTTCTTATACTTATATCGTGATATAAATAATGTAAAAAATGATATAAATATCATATATATTCATTATATATGTGTTTATAATAATCTATCAAATATAGTAATATGAAATGGAATACACCGTTCATGGAGACGGTAGTTCGTACGTACGAATGAATGTTGTTTCCATTTTATTATCGTATTGAAATAAAGAATGTAAATAAAATATATGTGTATATATATATATATGTTTGTGTGTATTATCATTACAGTAGAATTATAATTATATATATATATCATATAATTTTACTAAACTCATCCTTAATACATTCCATGTAAAGTGTGAACGAATCACATCGTTTTGAGTAGGCAGTAGTCTAGATGTCCGCAAACGAAGTTACCATATTTTAAAAAAATGGAAATCATGAAGGTATGTTTTATATAATAATTTAAGAATCATAGATACATCATAAATATCATATATATATCATTAAAAAATATTATTTCCATCATAATTCCCAACCATGAGATGTGGTAAAGGAAAAATAACAACATCATTTCATGAAGTGGTAGTCCAACATACACATAAATAGTATGTTTGTTACTCATTTGATGGAAGTGTGTGTAGGTGTAGGTAAAAACCTTAGAATAGAAACATATAAGTGTATATATAATTATTAGGTTATTATATAATCATGTAATAAGAATAATTAAGAAGTTTTAGAATGAAAATAAAACAAAATATCTTGTGGAAGGATGTTACCACTTCTTTGGGTAACTCATCTTGGTTTGCACCAAAGGAATTACTTGGTTGGGTTTTTTACCAAAGGTAGGATTCTAGGATGAAGGGAGGGAATTTTTGAGAAGATTTGGATAGTTTTTTTACAAGAAAAAGGGCTTGATAGGTGTGAATAATTGAGTGGGTGAGTTCCCTTTTATAGTGGAGGAGGAGTGTCATTCTTGTAAATATAAAAAGGAAAACACTATTGAGAGGTCTCCTTTACATCATGCGCCTCCAATAATTTTACATTTTAAATAAAAGAGTGATATTGTTAGAAATATTTCCATAAATTTTTTTTTGGGAATTTGTATAGGTTATTTGGCCCTTTAAATTAAAGTTTAACCATTAAGTAATCATGTTTGACCTTAATCGATGTAATTAATTTTAATTACTTTCACTAATATTTTTGGTCCAAAAATAAGTTGAACTTATTAGAAATTATAAATTTTTATGATTAAAAATATGAAATACATTTTTTCAAATTCTAATCACATAAGTGGTAGAAATTAATTTAAAATTAATCCCGCATATGTGTTGCGACTGCGGGTTTTTTTAAGCGAAAATGTTTGAAAGTTTGAAATGTTTTTATATCCAAATTAAATGTAAAATTGGTTCTAATGACCTAAATTGGATTAATTAATGTACAAATAATTAAATTAAACTTTAAAATAAAATTAAAATATAATTTAACAATATAAATAAATTAGATGAAAAAGTAGTTTTCAATTAAAATTCAGTATTTTTCACTGTTCATCGAAAAACAAAGTTTTCCAGAAAAAAACCAAAAATTCACCCGAAGATAATTTTAAAATTAGAAATTCAAAAATGAAATTTATTTTATCAAATTAAATTTCTAAATTTTACTAAAATGAATTTCATTCTTGTTTATAGAAGGACATAAAAAGCGGTTTATTTGAGAAAATAGTATTTTCAAACATATAAAGACTTTACCAAAAATATGTTTTATTTATATAAAATCAGTATAAATAATATTTAAAAATGTAGTTATTAATATTCATATTACTAAGTTTAATGACTACGTTATAATTATAATAATAAAATGTTATTTTATATAAACTCAGTTTTGCATGCAAAGCAAGCTAAGATGATGTTGGGTGTTGCGCAAGATTAACCTAGTGTAATGTATAATGAATGTTTAACTTAGTGTAGCATGTAGTGAAAGACATAAAATAAATTTAATTTATTCTAAAAAATGGTTCATAAAAACTTAAGGTGTTACAAACCTGGACCCCAAAGGAAATCCTCTTAATCCTTTAACACCTTTATACCTGGACTCTATTGATTCAAAAAAACATACATCCCAGAACTTTAGGTCATTTTCTTCGATAAATGCTCCCTACCCTTGAAAGGCCCAAAACACACCCAAATGAAGAGGTTAAAAAAGGAAAACAATATTTACCTAAAACAAGGTAACGATATGCTACAAACTCTCCACTGTAAGACTTTTCATCCCTGGGAAGTCATGTTGAAGAATGGTGCTTTAGAAGGAGGTGTGGCCACTTCTCCCTCACCGACATTTCATGCTCCCAAGTCTTGTGAGAATCCAGTATGTACTCCATAACACTCTAACCAATGGAATATACTTACCAGGCAATACATTCATCTAAGAGTCAGAAATCTCCACTGGATTCTCTACAATGGAAATGTCAGGCACTAACAAAATATCATCCCAACTAAGAACATGTGAGGAATTAGGATGATATTTACTAAGATGAGATGTTTGTAAAACATCATGAATACCTGGAAACTTAATTGGAGTTTCTGATCGATAAGAAACCTTTCAGGTTCACTTATTGACCTAAAATGGTCTAATGTATCTTGGAACCAAATTTCCTTATTTTCCAAAATAATGGTGGCCCAAATGAGGAGAAACTTTCAAGAAAACCTAGTCACCAATGGAAAACTGAAAAGGGTGATTTCAATAATATTTATATGATTTTTTCCAACTCTAATTTGTAATTTGATGTTGGTGTATATCTGAAATCATCTTCGACATCTCTTGAACAAGACTCGATCCCACAAGAGAGGTCTCTCCCACCTATTCCCAACAAATATGTGATTGTCACGAGAAACCATACAAATCCTTGAAGGGAACCATTCTGATCGGCAATTGATAATTTTTATTATAAGAAAACCCAACCAATCACATATGTTTATCCTATATTCAAAAATAATCCAAGATTTATACACATAGCATATCCTCTAGGATCTTAATATAATGCTCTGTATGACCGTATTTTTGTGGATGGTAACTTGTACTCAGCCTAACCTGAGTCCCCATTACCTCCTAGAGGATCCTCCAAAACTGAGAGGTAAACATAGGATACTTTTATAAAAAAATAGTAGATGGAACTACTTATAAACTCACAACCTATTTCACATATACCTTTCCAATATCTTCAACTTTAGTGGTGTCCTTAATCAGAATAAAATTAGAATATTTCATTAATCAATCAACCACTACTCAAATAGAATTATTCCCTTAGTGAGTCCATGGAAATCCAACAACAAATCCCATAGGAACCTCATCCCATTTCCAAAAATACACAAGAATAGGATGGAGAAAACTATAATTTTTTAGGTGTTGTGCCTCTATCTATTTGTAGGTGTAATAGCAAGACACATAATCTACAATGTCACACTGTATACCCGACCAGTATAATCACTATCTCATATCATAATACATATTTTTAGTTCCTGGATGAATTTATTACAAATAAATATGAAATTCAAACAAAGTTGAGCTTCTCGTAGATTATGGGATGAAAAAATAATCCCCAAAGCATAGAATACCATCAAAAGGGATATACCAACCAGAACTGATCTCCCCACCATAAAAGATTTCTCAAATTCCGTTGAACTCGTCATCCTACTATTGAACCTACATAATAGACTCAATGAGAGATGTTGATAACTAAAAACTAGTCGGAAACATGCCTAAAATTTTCTCCTGAGTTTCCTAATTCAATTGAGCAAAGATTCTCATAAGGTTTCACTCTTCCTTTTATTCCAAAACAGCATGTCATGGCACTTTCCTACTGAGTGCGTCTTCAAGGACAATCCCCTTCCCTGGGGTGTAGAAGATGTTGAATTTTAATGTTTAAAAATAATCCACCCACTATCACTATCTAAGATTCAACTATTTTTGAGAAAATATATAGCTCAGACTCTTTTGGTCAAAAAATACTATGAACCTCTCCCTAAAGAGATAGTTTTGCCGATATTTAAGCACATTCATAACTGTAGAAATCTCTAAATCATGACTTGGGTAATTATTCTCATGTGTCCAAATACAACAAGAGACATAATGTATAACATGATCATCTTTCATAAGCACATAACCAAAACTAGCACCGAAAGAATTGCAAAACACCACATACCTCTTACCAAGCTCAGGTAAGATTGGAGTAGGAGCTGATGTTTCGAAGCCTTTTCAGTTAATCGAAAGAATACGGACATTTTTCATCCCATGTGAATTTATTCCCTTTACTAGTAAGAGTGGTCAAAGTTGACACCAATTTTGATAAATCCTTGATGAACCATTGATAGTATCCAACAAGACAAAGGAATCTATGAATCTAAAATACATTCCATGGCTCCTTCTATGACAAGACAAAATTCACTTTCTTAGGGTTAACTAATAATCCATGTTCAAAAATCACATTCCCCAAGAAATTCACTTCATTGGTCCAAAATCTATATTTCAAAATCATTCCATACAAATGATGACTCCATATGATTTTCAAAACCAAAATCAGATGGTGCTCATGCTCATGATCATATCTCAAATACACCAAAGTATAATCCATGAACAATACCACAAAAGTGTCAAGATAATGATGGAATATCTGGTTCATAAAATCCATAAAAATTGTATGAGAGTTAGTAATAATAAACAAAATCACAAGATATTCTTAATGACAATACCCACTTCTAAAAATTTTCTTTGAAATATTAGACTCTCAAACTCTGAGCTGATGATAACCCTACCAAATATTGATCTTAAAATAATAATTTAACCCATTTAACTGATCAAAAAAATAATAATTAACATGGGGAAAAGTGTATTTATTATTAACCATCACCTATTTTAACTTTTGATAGTCTATGAAAAATTGGAGTGAACCATTTACCTTCTTGGAAAATAGTACAGGGGTTGGACAAGGCTAAACACTAGGGAGAATAAAACCTTTATCCATTAGATCATCCAACTTAATCTTAAGATCTTTTAGCTCTGTTGGTTCTATAGAATAAGAGGGTATCGAGATCAAATGCATATACCTAGTACCAGATCAATCATGAACTCTACTTTCCTCAATGGGGGAAGACTGAAGAAGTCATCATGAAAGATATTAAGAAGTCTTGAATAAATATTGGAAGATCAAAAAGAGAAGAAACATCATTAGGATCAATTTCAATAGTATACAACAAACTACTGAGCTCTGGGTGGAAAGGTCATGTGTGACCATACCTCAGATATCACTCTTCTTGAAACATTCAAGAGATCTCATCGATAGCAAATAATGAGACACACTAATTATAACAATCAACCTTAGCACGATGAGTGATAAGCTAATATATCTTGATGATGATGTCACAATAATCCAAATCAAGAACAAGGAAAACCCAAACTAAATCTGCATCAGTTATCAATTGCGAACAAGGACACTGAAACCCCTGCTCTTTCCTATTCCCATGATGTGTTTCTAACTCTGTAACAAATGGAATAATCTTCATTGGAAGTTTAATCATATCATCAAAATAAGTATAAATAAATTATTTAGAGGAACCAGTATCAAATAAAGTAGTTTCTACTGAGGATGCAATAAATATGGTACCTCTTACTATCTCTAGAATCACGTCAACCTCCATCAAAAACTCATCCACTACATGAAGGTGATTCATTCTTGAGGAATGTGTCTAGAGTCATATATAGTTTAAATCAGTTGAATATGCCATAGTGGCCTTTGGATCTAATGATCCATATCCATAATTAGGAGTATAAATCACCTGAAAAAACCTCTTCAAATGGTTATAACAACCACAACCATTGCATATCTTTTCAAGCGCATAATAAGAACGTCAGGTGCTCCTAATATTTCCACATTGATAGAAATTTAGGGGCACACTATTAGATATAACTAATGGTGATGAGGAGGTCCACTGATAAGAACCACCACCACCACTCCGGCAATACTCGTTATACTTCCTCCTCTTTCCCTAAATGCCACTAAAATTACCACCGGTTGGAAGATAAGGGGAAGAATATCTAACTTTTCCTGATATATCTATTTCTTCTATCATATCCATATCTACAATATCCACATAGTTTTAAAGATTTAGCATAAATACTTATGATATGATATCTGGTTTCAATCCATATAGGTACTTCTGAGCCTTCAGATTGTCATTCTTTGCTACATCTAGAGAAAAACGAATCATCTCCACAAACCTATTGGTGTACACTGATACCAAATTCCCTCCTTATAGAAAAGAGTGAAATTCTAAATTCGTTTCCATCATAAAAGACTCTGAAAAAAAACTAATTAAATAATAGGGACTTAAAACCCTTATAATCCAATCCCACATGCTTATATTCCTATACCATGGAATCCCACCATCGTTTATTGGGACCCTAAAGTCTGAAAGTTGCACACTTACCTTTAATATTCTCACATGTATCCCAGGAGTTGAAGATCTAATCAATCTTTTCTAGCCATTCATCTGCCTCTTGAGGATAATTCATACCCTAAAAGCAAGGTGTATTCTTGCATAAGAACTCCCAATATTCATCCATTCCTCCTTTAGATCCTAGTTGTACCTCAACATATATATTTTGAATTTATGATAAATGTTGGTCTATGGAAAAACTATTCACAAAATAGTCTTTATAATATTTTGATCCAAAGATATATTCCCTTTAGGATCATCCACTCTCCCCTCTTGTGGAACCCATAGAAGAAGTCTCAAAGGCATATCACTATACACTAAAAATACAATAAATAAATTAGATTATAGGATAATATTAGTTCAAATTAGAAAAAAATTATAAAAAACTAAGATTTAGATCAATAACGCAACATAGGAGACACACATCCCAACATCCCATTGTAACTTGAGTATTTTCATGGAAAGATCTGGTCAGTCACTCACCGCAACCTACCTATCAAGTTTTGAAAATCCTATCTCTAGTCTAATAGACATTCCAAGACAAGGAATCTTGAGGAAAAACCTGGATCTAATACAAAACTATGACAAAACAACCTGAGTTACCCTAAAACATGGAACCAGGACCTATCTTCCATATACCCAAAAGGAATTCCTAATCCCCACGGGTTGGTGACTAATACCTGGGCATCAAACAATAACCATATGGAAAGATTTCACCAAACCTGAAAAAGATAAAATAGAATATATATATATATATATATATAGAAAAAAGAAACAATAGAAGATAATATATATATATATATATGACATAACTAAAAGAAAAAAGGAAGAAATGATACAAATCAAAAGTATCTAAAAAACTCTAAGGGATGATTCAAACGACAAAGAAAAAAACTCAAAACAAAAAACAGCTACTACATATGATAAGTAGATGATGTCCCACTATCTCAACACCATCTACCCAACTCCGTTGAATGAAAACTCATTACCTCACTATGGTTCCATGACTTTACCTTTATCAGATACATAATAAGGTTTATGTACCCCTGAAGGGGTACGTAGGGTGTGAGCTAAATAGGCTCAGTAGGATCCTACCCAAGTGTTTCATAACAATTCTCTATATAACAATCCAAACATGATCAAATTTAAATAAAATAAGGAATGATAATATGTTAACCAGTTTTTTATATGAAAATCTTGGTAAAACATTACCACTTTTTTGAATGTTCCAAATAATCTAGGTAAAATAGTTTCAAATCATATCACATATATCAAATATGGTCAAAGCATGTATCACATATCAAATCAAATCCAAAACAGTACAAACCAAAATCATAGGTAACATCACACTAAGGATCACTACTAGTCATGATAGCTAGAACACTTATACCGAAACATAGACAATCATGAATCAAATATTTAGATTTATACATAAAATCTAGAGATCATAGGAACACCCCATCAAGTGAACCTCCCAACAAGTCTAGCAAGTCCTTAAAATAAATGGCCTAGGGAGAATAGGAACACCTCATGAGTGAACCCCCTTATAGTATCAAAGGATGAGGTCAATTAGTAAACCTTCCATATATGTACCCATAACTTCCCATGTATTGTGTTTTGCAAACCATTTCATCAAAACCATTATTTTAAAACTATTTCATAAATAATTTTCATAATGCTTTGAAAATACCTTTTTTTTTACCAAAATAAGGTGGGAAACCATATTTTCACACAAAAAAAACAATTGCACACACACAAATTAGTCATGCCAATTAATTTATAAAGAAATTTATAAAACATAACAATAAAATTCATATAACATAGTCTAGATATAGAATCACCTACCTCAACTCAGTTCTCATGTAGCCTCCATGAAATCTACTAATATGGAAAGAACGTAAATAAAACATTGAAGCCCTGGAACTGATTCTCATATCTTAGAATCAATTCAACAAGTGAAGTAGTCAGTGGAGATGATAAATGACACATGACTCAAGGAAATATCATGACACATAACTACCAACACAAGGGTCATCCTCAAGTGTAATATTTCACAATGGATGTAGAAAGGATCAAGAAGAACATCACCACAAGTTCAACAGATCCATAAGCATAGCGCAACGATGTTTTCATGATCAATGGAAATGAATAAGTAGAAAGATTTATTTACTAAATAGATTCAGTGTAAACACAATGAAGATCAAGTTCCAAATGATGCGATTCAGAAGAATCATAGATCCTCAAAATCACCTAGGAGATATCTTATTTTTTGTGTGAGAATTATGCATGTTGAATAAAAAATAATCATACATGCATCATGGTAATAACCACTAGTCCTGAACTAATGATGGCATAAACCCCTTTAATGATTTATAAGATACATTGAAAAAGGTGTTGATTCTATTAAAAAAATGATCAACCTTTTCATGATGTGAACTAGTTTCACATCTTATAAACATTTTATGCTCTAAACCAATTCATAACATATGTCCTACAACAAATTCGCATCGCATGACAAATTTATGATTTGAATGTGTCTAATATGAATATTCTATAGAAAAAATTTGAAAATACCCCAAGAAAACCCATACCCCAAAGTATATACTCTTAATCCTTTTACACATTTATACTTAGACTCCATTAATTCAAAAAAACATACATCCCCAACCTTAGGTCATTTTCTCCAACAAAATCTCCCCACCCTCGAAAGGCCCAAAACACAACCAAATGAAGAGGGAAACAAGAAAGAGACATGATTTATCTAAAATAAGGAAACAAGATGTTACATGTGTGATGGGTCTTTTTCTCAGAATGAATTAGTAAGTTCTAAACAAACCTTCCATGGATGGTTATTCATGGTTCTGACTAGGAGGTTATATCTGGAAAGCCTTTCAACTAGTGTGTCTTCACCTTTTAATGTGAGTTCTTCTAATATTTTAATTAGTTATATCTTATTTATAATTAATTAATTGGAATTATTTGGAATGGGAAGAACCATATGGATAATGTTGGAGGCTGAATGAGCTTACAGGACTCAGACCAGTCTTTTAGGATTTTCTTGGATAAAAGTTTTATCTATTTGAGGTAGGTAGTCTTTTGTACTCCACCCTTTACTTAAATTTATAATGTTTTATGAATAATTAGTAAATATTAATTAAATAATTATTATTAAGTTTTAATAAATTAATGTAATAATCTTGATGTAATTGGAAAAAGTGACAAGGGCCACGATGGACCCTTGTGCACTGGATTGATTTCAACACCGATGGTCGAGGATTGATCAATAAAGAGTGTATTTATTTACATGGACACCTTGAGGTGTGTTTTGTGTGTGTGTGTGTCCAGTGAGACCATGTGTGTTGATTTATTCAATGATTATTCTCTGTATCTTGATAGACCATGTTTGATTTTGATCACATGTGTAGCTGTTATGACTCATGATGATATGTCATTCTATGTTAATATGTACACTCTTGTTGCTTTGATATGATACCTATTTTAGCATAGGTTATTTAACATGTTTGATTATGATATCATGTGGGTGTATTCATATCCGCGATACCCTTTATAATGATTGATTTCATTAGTGTAATTATGTTTCTTGTAATATCATGTTTGATTAATGACCAAATTCTATGTTTGTTTCTAATGTTTTCTCTTGATGACATATTATGATATGCTAGTTTTTTGTGATCTACCATATTACGTATGTTTTCCATACAATTGGAGGTATTTTCTTTGTATCTGTAATAGGTGGACTATTGTGGTATGGTTCTCCCTTTAGGAGTAGTATGCATGACTTGCGATGTTGATGATGGTGGACCTAAGTAAGGGTGAAAACATGACATCATTGAAGTATTACATGAACCTTAATGTCATATGGATTCTGGGTAACATGTTTATAATTGATGTCTTGTGGATATTAAGAGACATGCTGGATTAATTCCTTGAGGATACTGAGTGAAATGATGTATCATTACCTAGTGGATCAGCCTTATAGATCACTATTTCTTACTCTAACATCCATTATGACAGACATGTTGGCTTAATTCCTTGAGGATACTGAGTGACATGATGTATCATTACCTAGTGGATTGGCCTTATAGATCACTATTTCTTACTCTAACATCCATTATGACTACCCTTCTAAAATGGAAATAAAGTAGGTACATCCAAGGTTCGTGGAGTCTTGGTAAGCACACGGCCTCTCAATAAGAAGTGTTTATTTTATTATATTCACCTTAGTTATTATATGCCTTTCTTATGTAGTTATATATTATTTTTTATCTTCTACCGAGCTTATCACATGAACGTACACTACATATTACCATTTATGTATTGGACCACATTGGTGGTGTCTTATTAAGTTGTATTCACACCCTTATCAGATGTCCATGGCACTTGGGTACCTGAGAAACCATCACTTCTTATAGGTACATGTTGGGTTGAAACCCGAGTTTGATCATCTATTAGTGAAACATCCTAGCCCGAATGACCACTAAGATAGTAGTTTGATCGATGGGTCACATGGCCTCAAGCATGCCTCCCCATATGCCATAGGTTGTCGACTAACGGTGAGGGTTTGAAGATGGTATAGTGGGGATACTATACCCTCATGTTAGAGAAACACAGTGGTATAACAAAAATAAACATCAGAAAATAATGGAAATAGTAAGAAATGAAATACATATTAGTAGAAGAATAAAATAAACTGAATAATAAAATATTGTCAATGACAATATAAAATAGATGCATGCATGTCCTGATGATAATACCTAAACTAAAATAGTAAATATACAACAGGAAGCATGATACAATATAATTTATAAATAAGTAAATAAAATCCCCAAGGGTGAAATCAATGAGCATATTGAGATCCAACTCAATCATATGCTCTAAAATCCCAAGTATAAGCAAAACAACACAAGAAAGCTACTATGATCCTACAAACATAAGGTCCACTCAGGCACTCCAGTGCAATGGAAGCCCGAGCAGGGTGTGGGATATAAATCCCAGTATGTTACCACCCATAGGGTTTAGAACTAAATCCATACCATGTATAAAGTAAATTATTATAGGTAATAAAGAATAATAAATAAAACCGAATAAATAAACAATATCCCACTCATGTTCCTAAAGGACTCCTGGCGGCTCTACCTACTTTGGCTCACGGTGAAAATAAGATGTATGAACAGTAACTATATATATATGTGTGTGTTAATAATTATATATATAGTTTAGTTATAAATTGAATCCATCTATATGAACCAAGCATGTGTGGACGTAAGTGGCCATATACCAAGAATACTAGTTGCTAGCTAAACCAAGGAGTAACTAAATCATCCATAACCAGTATGAACGATCCTATAAGCTCAAGCAATACAGTACATTACCTACATACCAATAGAGTGAGAGACATCATGCTACAACACTCAGGATGGTGAGTGATCCATCATTTCAACACTTTAAATAGGGAGCATGACACCTCATCCCAACATCCTAAATAGTATCCTTGGTGTGAGATTCCATACTCAACACCCGATATAAGGTATCGTGATTATCTATCTTGCTCAACACCCCTTACCATCATCCATATCCTATATCAAGGAATATTATTTATAATATAAGTCTTGAGGAAACACCTCTCATGAAACTTATTTATCAAACCCATATATATAATCAAGTCATAATTATCTTTATAACATAACACATGAGGAAATACCTCTCATATGTACATTAGTTATGTTCAATTCCATTAAATTAATTACAATTAATGATAAGAATAATTAAAGGTATGTCTTGCCATACTTCATAACCCATTTCATTTAATTAAACCAATTTATTTAAAGAAGGGAAACCATAATTAAAATCCATTCCATTTAATTTAATCCACTCCATTACTTACAAAAAGGTAATTAAATTCATGAGGATCTAAGTTTCATATATAATATGACATGATCATAGCTTTAAATTTCCTATGGGGTAAATTCCAAGTATATGAGGGTCCAAACACTTAGGGAGTATTAGGGTTCAATTAAACAGTTAGAAAAGGAGGGAAACTCTATTTAATAATGTCATTGGAGTTCATGAACAAAAAATGCCATTAAACTAACAATACTAAGGAATAGGTGATCACTAAAGTAATTATGCCAATAAATATAAAAAAAAATCGCCACTTTCAAATTCTGAAGATAGCACACCTCATTCGAGGGGTTTTATTATAAAAAAACTAACATTGATCTTCAAACAATTCATTAAGAGTATTTAAACATCCATTCCAAGGAATGTATCAATTCATAAAAAGAATAATTTTAAATTAACTACCAAACATTTAAATTCAATTATAAAGGTTCAAATAACATTAAAAAGTTTCCATTATCCTTTAAACAATTACATACAAGGGGGAAAACCATTTATAGTCTAATCTAGATGCTTAGAATTCATTCTGATCTTTTAATCATTTAATTAAAAAGGGAAAGTTTGACTTGGAACACCCATGGGGTGTCCATATATAAGGTTTGCATCCTATAAATTAAAAAATGGGAATAAAAGGATTTATATCATGGTGAAACATTCAATTTTATATAAAGAACTTAATTTAAAGTCAACATGCGGCAAAGGCCAATGTGCGGCTCAACAACGCTATTTCTAAAATGATGGAAACTTAGGGGGGAAATGTAGACCACCAACCTCATACTGAGGATGATATACTCATCCAATATCAAAGTCTAATTTGGTATGTTTTGGATGAAATCTAAGAAACATAGATCTACCCTAAAAATAGGGAAAATGATCTTGCACCATGATAACTTGATCGAGATGAAACTAAATGAATAACGACAAAAAATTAATCAAGAGTTTACCAATGCAGATCCATAGAGAATGTTGATGATCAATTCTGTGTCCAAATAGAGGAGTTATCACAAATACTATAATAGGCTTGAAGGAGTAACCAAGGAACTATAGAGGAACATCACACAGGTACTAGAGGAGGAATAAAAGAAGAAAGAAACTTAAAGTTTCATTAAGAAAAAAATGGTCATTTTACCCTAAAAACTGGGGCCCAAAGTTTGGCCAAACTATGTGCCAATCGTGTGGAACCCATCCCTTAATAAACCAACCTGCACGGTGTACCCTACATGGTTACCCTAATAGTGTTCCAACTGTGTGATGAATAGTGATTAGGTACTCTCTAAGTGGAACTAATCGTGTGGGATGAGTGCATGGTTTGGGTAAACTGTGTGTAGCCCTGCAGGGCATTTTTGCTCCTCTGATAGAGGATACACAGTTTTCTACTATGGGTCACAAGGTTTCAGAAAAACCATGCACCTCTATCATCCCTCTTCCGTTTTGAGTTTTCAGAGTTTGATGCTCCCAAAAATCGATAGATCACCTGATGAACTTTTCAGGACTTCAAACACATCTAAAAACAACACATTAAAGTGTTCCAACTCTCAGAATTATGTTTTGAAGCTCGGTTTAAAAATGGTCCGTCCAGTAAACACTAAAATTAAAATTCCCATGAAAATTTTACCTTGGCTCAAAACACGGGTCGTTACAACCTCCTCACCTTAGAACTTCTCATCCTCGAGAAGCCTTTAATAACAACAAAATCATCACCCAACCTAAAAGGTCCATGAAGTATCGTTCAAAATTATATTTTGTATTTCCAAATTCCTAATACACCTATGAGAATTCATTTAAGCACACAACACTTAAGCAGTCAAAACTCAATCCAACACTCATTTTCTATCAAAGGCATTGAGACATTTCTTTTCTGATCCTTTTTATCAAGAGACTCAATCAAGTTGTTGTATCATTAAACATATAGTTGATGGTGCTCCCCACCTTAGGATTTAGCATCAGAAGTGGCCAATTTTGAACCACAACACCTCCACCATCAAAATTGAATTTGAAGCATGCTCTAAGTGTTCTAACGACGCTCCTAGTGTGGTTTATTTAACAGTGAAAACATGATTACATCTGAGGTCATAATGGAGACCTCGTAGAATGAGATGATTGAATTCTGATCGACCCAGCTGAAACCAGTCGTGCATGCTTTACATGAAATACATAGTTGAACCTTTTAAAACCACACCCGCCTTAACCCAAATACATTATTAAAATGGTTTCCCTTCAACTATAAACATTGAAAAAGAATAATTATAGGAAAATCCATATTTGGGTGACTTATCTCGAAGGTTCCTTTCTTATACGGCCAGTGCACTATAGACTGAACTGCAATGCCTCCCTCCAAGGAATATTGTGTTTTCAACAAGCACGTTCACCGAAGCCCTTGCATTAATTCTAGTGATGTCCCCTGATTAAAGAATCACCTTATCATTTAAATCTTCATGCCTCCACATGAACAAGGGTTTAACTCAGATCCATCCCACTAGAACCGTCACCCTTAAAACATCACCTATGAGACCGACACAATTCTGGGATAACCTCATATTCATCACACTGGATTCCAAGGAACTAAACCAATGTAGTCCATACTCCATGTGTACAAATAGATGTTGTTACAAGGCCAAGATGTCCATATCAGAGCATTGACTGAGCCCAGAGCGGCATCCACCTGGCAGTCAAGTCAGAGAAGAATATATGGTGTCCAAGAGTCCGCCCAAGGAGTTCCTACATGGGAACTTAGGTCAGCTCAAGACTAATCATGCCTCATTAAAACCTATGAATCTGGCACACAAATACAATATAGATCGCATATCAAGCCCAAAATATTTTAAAACTTTAGTGCATTGTAAGACCAATGCTCTCTTAGTTCATCAAAGATGATCTCAAGATAGGGGACATGTTCGTCTCTTTCAGAAGAGTACACTAAGAGGGTTTCGAAGATTATCAAGAAGATCAAAAGAAGAATAGTCAAACCAATACTATTATACTTCTTGAAATAATATTGTCTTCACCTATCGATGCACCACTATCAAGCGAACCATGACAACTTCACTATCTGAGGAATGTCATGTTCTTTCATGTTTAACCACAAAAGTCCATATAAGACCGACGATGTTTCAATAGGTTTCATACATAGCTAACCACATCAATGTCGTGCTTCCAAGAAATCACTGAAACAATTCAAAACTTGAAATCCTTGAGGGAATTCCAACAATAGCAAGCATTTCAAAATTTTATCCTTGGTTGTGTTTATTTTACCTCGAAGGAAATGTATCCACCAGAACTGACATGACTCTCCCCACCTCATGAGTGTACTAGTCGTCGAAAGAAGAGATAGACTAGATGCTCACAAGAATGCTAGGAAAAAATCACCTTAGATGTACACATGACACTTCTCTAATCCATGATCATGTGTGTCATAGAATTTGGAATAGGGGATAAAACCAACAAGATTGGCATATCAAAACACTAGATCCTCTAGAAGTTATCCTGGGAATTGGGAAAAACAGATTCCTTTAACACCCATGTCACTCTACTCTGGAGATGACCTGAGGATGTACTAAATATCTCAATGCTCAATAATTACACTAAACTCAACCTATTCATTACAACATTTAACAACATGGAAAGTACTATTCATATCAATTCATATTACCCTGAGATTTAGAAGTAAACGGTGCATCCCGAATACCACCCATAGACTTATCATCCCTATGAATTCAAGTATCTGATGGCCCACATAGAAACTGGATCAAAATAACATTATCCCATATGATGGTAAAACTGACTGATGATCTCCTGAGTCACCCAAGAAAAAGAAACAGGGTCAAGAGACCTATGAAGAGGCCAACCATTCCCTAGGAATGTCTAACCTTCTAAACGAGCATTACATGATGCTCAATCCAATAAAAAGGGTCAAGGATACAACAACCATCCATCTAAAAAAGGGTTTCATTTAGAAGTTAAGATTTATACTAGGGAAAACAACAACCAAATATAACCAAACATTAGAAAGTTCATGGTATTTATCAATACATTTAAGCTCTAAGATTGTTTTATACCAAGGTATAGCCCATAAAAAAAGAATAAGAATCATCCCTATCACTAGGTTATTCCAAACAGATTTAATTAGGTCTAACACCTATCATTGAATCCATTTCTAAAAGGGGGAAAAGACCTATGGAAAAATTATCATGTTTCCATTCCAAGGAAACTCAAAGGAAAACTAAACTACACTTACATAGGGGTTTAAATGAAAGACACCACCTAGGGTTCCATTTTCAAGTCATTTCATTGATTCATATTTAATATTTAAATATTAAAAATATTAAAAATAGAACATCAAGTACCAAATTTATAAGACAAAATAACTTGGTACCTTATGTAAATAATAACATAAGGAAAAACAGGCAAGTTATATCAACTTCCTTCTTTAATCATTTATAAATTATTGACATCCTGTCACAATTAGGTGATTTATCATATAATTTTTTTAAAAGACATAAGGTGAGAGGGCCCCATTAAACCGACCTAGGTTCATAAAAATGAAACCAAATAGTATTTTCTTAAATTATTAAATATTTAAAACACCTGCAATGACTTATCATATAAGAAAAATGCCTCAAATGACCTACTTGGGTTCAGTTGTGCATTTAAGGAGGAAATAACATGATCTTCATGACCATGTGATATATTAACATGCATTTAAGGAGGAAACCATTTAATTCCAGATCAAAATTAAAACATATTTTACATTTAAAACCATTTCAAATTATAACATGGTCATATACAAGGTTTTATTATATGAGTTGTTATTCCTCGACCTATAAATCACTCATACACTTTATAAACCATAGTATAACTCCTGTTTAACCAAAACTAATTTACTTTAGAATTTTAACTCATTCATATTTTTCATTTATAATCATTTAAAAAAATACCATGATCATATATAATGGTTCAGTTATATGGGTGGTCATCTACTAATCCATAAAGCACCCATACATTTTATAGGTTGTCATTTGGATCCCATTAATTGCAATTAATTATCTTTAACTTCTAAATTTTAGCATTTTTTTAAATTATAAAAAAGGTCCCTAAACATGTATAAATCTCAAATATGGTGTGAGTATATGGGTTAACTTTTCCCAATTATAAGGCACCCACACACCTTACAACTGAAAACCGGTTCACGTTTACTCGCAACCCATAAATTTATCCCATGAATCCATTTTACATATAAAAAATAAATATATCATGTCATTATAAGATGTAAACATAGAGGGAATACTATAAACATAGGAGTATGACACAATGGCAGAACATGCTAAATAAAGAAGGAAACATGGAATATAGCTACCTAATCATGGAAGAAAATCAAAATGCTAATAAAACACCCAAGCATGTTATAAAATTAGGCATTATAAAGAAAATAAAAGCATGGAATATCACTCAAGGCGCAATATCAAAATCAACAGGAAACCAATAAATGCAACTACATGGCATGGAATATGTATGGAATTATAATTTCCTATACTCTTAATATGATGTATGCAATGCTTCATCCTTTACATACTAGTCCAAGGGTAAAATTACATAAAATTTATAAATCAGGAAGAATTGGAAATTACACCATTCACTCAAGGTGAAATCGTAATCAACTATAATAGAAAAAAAAACATGAACAAAAATCCCAGCCCTGACCACTTGGACTTTTACTCATGGGTGGGGTGATCAACCCCAGACATGGCTATTTACCAAGAACTGAAAAAATATTAATCTCTTGTATACCAATTCCAAAATTATTAATACAAAGGAAACAAAACCTCTGATACCACTTTGTAACATCCAATACTGATTGACCATTAAGACGGTAGTTGTACCAGTGGGTCACATGGCCTCAAGCACACCTCCCCATACGCCAGAGGCTTTCAACTAGCAGCGAGGGTGTGTTGATGTTACAGTGGGGATACTATACCCTTATATTAGAGTATCACAATGGTATAATAGAAATAAACATCAAAATACAACAAAAATATTAGTAAATGAAAGGAAGAGAAACATAAGAATAATATATATTAAATAATAAAAGATGGCCAATGCCAATATACAACAGATTCATGCATGTCCTAATGATAATACATAAATTAAAATAGTAAACATACAATAGGAATCATGATAAAATGAAATAAATAAATAAAGAAAGAAACAAAATCCTTGAGGGTGAACTCCATGAGCATCCCAAGCTCCATCTCGGCCTTCTTCTCCAAACTTCCAAGTATAAGAAAAACATCACAAGAAAGCTACCATGGTCTTGCAAACATAAAGTATACTTAGGAACACCAGTGAAATGGAGACCCGAGTAGGGTGTGAGATATAAATCTTAGTAGGTTACCACCCTTGGTGTCTAAAACTAAATTCAGTTCATGAATAAAGTAAATTAGTGCAGGTAATAAATAATAATAAACAAAATGGAATATATAAACAAAAACCTGTTCAGGTTCCTAAAGGACACTTGGAGGCTCTGCCTTCTTCATCTCATGGCCGGAATAAGATGTCTAACCAGTAAATATATATATATATATATATATTAATAATTATATATATAGTTTAGTTATATGTTTCATCCACCTATATAAACCAAGTACGTGCGGATGTAAGTGGCCATATACCTGGAATACTAGTTGCTGGCTGGACCGGGGTGTAACTCAATCATCCATAACCATTATGAATGATCCTATAAGCTCAAGAAATAGGGTACATGTCCTAAATCCCAATAGAGTAAGAGAAGTCATGCTACAACACTCAGGATGGTGAGTGAGCCATCAAGTCAACACTCTAAACATGAAGTGTAGTGCCTCCTCCCAACGTCTTATATAGTATCACTTGTGTGATATGTCATACTCAACACCCAATGTAAGGGAGCATGATTGTCCATCATGATCAACACCCCTTACCATCATCCACATCCTATATCAAGGAATATCATTTATAATATAAGGCATGAGGAAACACCTATCATGCAACTTATTTATCATACTCGTATATATAAGCAATGTGTAATCATATTTATAACATAACGCATGAGGAAATACCTATAATATATCCATTAGTTAAGTTAAATTCCATTCAAATCATTAAAATTCATTATAATAATAATTAAAGTAATGACCATACCATACTTCATAACCCATTTCATTTAATTCATCCATTTCATTTAAATAAGGGAAATCATCATGAAAATCCATTCCATTTAATTCATCTCATTCCATTCCTTACAATAAGGAAATTAAATTCATGATGTTCTAAGATTCATATAGGATATGACATGATCATAGATAGAAATCGCCTATGAGGGAAATTCCAAGTATATGAGGTGATAAACACTTAGGGAGTGTTGGGGTTCAATTAAACATTTAACAAAATAGGGAAACTCTATTTAATAATTTCATTGGATTCCATGCACAAAACATGCCATAAAACTAACAATACCAAGGAATAGGTAATCGCCTAAGTAATAGAGCCAATCAAGATATAAAACACAAATCACTACTTTAAAATTTTGAAGATAGCACACCTCATATGAGGGTTTTTATTATTAAAACATGACATTTTTCTTCAAACAATTCATTAAGCATATTAAATCATCCATTCCAAGGCATATATCAATTCAATAAAAGAATCATTTTAAATTAACTACCAAACATGTAAATTCAAATCATTAAGGTTTAAATGGAATTAAAAATGTGCCATTATCCTTTAGACAAATACATATAAAAAAAAGGAAACCCATTTATAGTCTAATCCAAATGCTTAGAAGGTGTTCCGGGATTTTAATCATTTAATTAAATGGGGGAGTTTTACTTGGCACACCCATGGGGTGTCCATATATAATTTTTTCATCCTCTAAATTACCAAATGGTATTCAAAGCATGTATATCATGTTGCAATGTTAAATTTTATATGAATGACTTAATTTAAATTATACACACTGAAAATGTCATTGTGCAACACAAAAACGCTATTTCTAAAATGAAAAAAAATTAAAGAAAAATATATAGGCCACCTACCCCATACTTAGGACAATCTACTCATCCAATATCAAAGTATGATTTAGTATGTTTTGGAAGAAATATAAGAAATAGATATCCACTCTGAAAATAGGGAAATTGATATTGCACCATGATAAATCGATTCAGAGGAAACTAAATAAATAATGACTACAAAATAATCAAGAGCATACAGATACGGATCTATAGAGACCATCAGTGATCGATTCTGAGTCAGATGGAGGAGTTATTTAAAATCCTATAATAGGCTTAAAGGAGTAAACAAGGAACCATTGAGGAGCCTCACACATGTGTTAGAGGAGGATATAAAGAAGAAAGAGACTTGAAGTTTCATTAAGGGAAAAATGGTCATTTTACCCTAAAAATTTGGTTGCATGGTTTGGCTTCATGGTTTGGCCAAACCGTGCACCAACCATGTGGCACTCATTCCTTAAGAAACCAACTCTGACGGTTTTCCCTACAAGGCTACCCTAACCGTGTGCCAACGGTGAGATGAATAGTACTTAGGTATTTCCTAATTTGTATTAACCATGTGTGTTGGGTGAATATTTTGGGTAAATTTTGAATATCCCATGTGGGGTGTTTCTTCTCCTCTGATATAGGCTGCATGGTTTGTTGCTGAGGGCCACATGGTTTTATACAAATTGTGCACCATTGTCAGCCCTTTCCCATTTTGATTTTTCAGAGCCCGATACTACCAAAACTCAACGGAGCACCCAAGTAACCTTTTTAGACTTTAACCATGTCTAAAAACAACACATTAAAGTCTTAAAACTCTCATAATTATGTTCTGATGCTCAGTTTTAAAAATAGTCTGTCCAGTAAACGCCAAAATTCAAATTCCATTTAAAATTGTACCTTGGATCAAAACATGGGTAATTACAAGTTTGATATCTTGCTGTGATTCTAGATACTAGGGTGATATATGGAATATATTGTGATAATATCCTCTTGTACTTTTATTCTTCCTTTATATATGTGATCATCCTGGTAGGGATGCACACCTAAGGTCATGTGGCATTCCAGCTCAGACCTAGTGATTCGGGTTGGGATGTTACACTATTGAATTAATTGGATTATAGAAAATAAATGGAGACTAATGTTACTTTAAAACCAAATTGAAATAGAATAGGTATTTTAAAATAAATTAAAACAAATTTCATTTTTTATAAAAATCATTATTTTCCACTTTTCACCAAAAAAGCAGTTTTTTTGAAAAGATACCAAAATTTAACCCACAGTTATATTTGATATGATGATATCAAAAATTATTTACATTTACTAGATATAATTTCTAAAATTCATAAATTTATCTTTTAAATTAAAATAAAAAATATAAGGAAAAATTTCTTTTAATGGAAAATGACCCTTTTATAATTTTAATGGTTTTTATCCTTATTTACTTAATTCTTATTATTCAAAATTGAGTACTTATTTACCAAAAAATGAATAAATTTATGTTGGGATATATTTTATATATATGTTTCATAATTTAGTTTCTCATATTTATACCTTTCATTCCTATGACTATGTTATAATGATCAAATTTAAATAATAATATTTCTATAGTATATTGTGGTTTGTTTAAGCCCAGTGTTTCATATAGAACATTCTATCAAACATGGTATTCATTTAAAGAATAATTTCATGTTGAAATATCATTTTTTTACATAAAATAATAATGGATAAAATTTTTGGAAATAAATAATTTGGGAATGGAGGAAAAAACATTAAAGGGGGTGAGGATTATTCGTAACAACGTTACATTTTTCTGAAGAAGGAAATCCATCAAAGAAGAAGAATCATTGAAACAATCCTTTGAAAAGGAGTTTATAAGAAAGAAATTTAAATCCATAGAAACACGAGATGAATAATTTAATAATTCAAAATAAAGGTTGATTTCTCTTAACTTATAAGAATAAAGTTCAAGAAGAATGATTATAACTCAATAAGAAAAAATTGAGTTAGAAAAACTCTTCCGGATTGGGAAACCTTTGAATCATAAAATATTTAAGATATAACTTGAAAAATAACTTTAAATATGATGAATATAAATATAATCATGATATAATATATCAAAGAGGCAATATATACACCCTATAAATGAAAATATGTGCATAATATGAATCATGTCTCAAAGAAGGAAATTTTGAGGTGAGAAACAGTTACCTTAACTCTTGAATTATATGAAAGATATTTAAACTCATGTATAATAATCATAAATATATTAATAAATTATTTCATAACCTTATTAATATATATTATCCATCTACTCTTTTAGTATGATCATTCATTGTACATTCATTATCTAGTCAACATTTATTTTCATCATCATATGTTAGTGATTTTGATTGTTTCACACATGATTTATAATGTCAATGTAGATCCCCATAATTTAATAATAATTTAATCATCCCTATATTATTCAAGGTTATATAATAGATGTTTTATAATGTTATCATTTCATTCCATGGAGGTTGTAGTCGTACTGACACACGAATGACATTTTTATTTTCCAGGGAATAAGAGAAAGGTGGAAAATGGTTTATATCTTAAAAATCATAAACATGTTATAAATATTGTATTTATTCATTAAATACCATTATATAACTATCCATTTAATGAGGTATTTAGAATGAAATACGTCACTTTGTGTAGGCGGTAATCCGCACATACACACGAACGACATTCTCATTTTTCTAAAGAATGGGGAAGGGTAGATAATTACTATAACATTAATATAATAAAATTTTATTATACTGATAATACTAATTTTATTATATTAAAATGGGTAAAATATATTTGGAATAGAAATTTGGAGGGTAAAAAAGTTTAAGAAGTTATTAGTACTCATGTTGAGAATTTGAACATTCTCTTGGAGGACCTTTTGGAAATGGAGGGTTTAGGGATTTTCCTTGGATAAAGGGGTTGAAAACATGGGATGGGTATCTAAGGGAAGTAAAATTGGTTGATATTCAAGATTAATTCAAATTTTTAGAGTTTATGTAAAGTGTTGTAGGAATTATCCATTTATAAGTAAGGGGAGTGACATTTTTGTAATGACATAAAAGGACAAGTCATTATTCAAGGCATGTGAGTCCAAAATTTGAAAATAATATAGATTCTATGAGGATTGGGTTGATAAAATCCTTCACTATACATTTGGAGATAATATTTTAGGAATTTTATCATTTTTATCTATAGTTTTACATTTTACCATAATTTACTTTTTACCATGATGACTTATTGTTTACCTCGGTAACATATTTTTATGCCTAAAAATAAAATTAATCATATTAGATAATTCGGATATGATGATTTTTAATATGAAAACCATTTTATAATATTTAATTTCTAGGATTGATAAAAAAAATTAATATAATAAATATATAAGGCATAAAAAACAATTTAAAAAACATAACTTAGATTTCAAAATATCAAACATAGGTTTCTGATTTAAAATTAATATTTTTTGAATGTGGAATTTTAATTTTTAAATACATATTTATTCTGTAAAAAATTTTCAGAAAATTTTAAGTCATTCTTATATCTCAATGATGTCATAAAATTCATTGTATTTGTAAAATGGTATTTTATGTTATTCATCAAAAAATCAAGCTTTTCAAAAATAAATCCCCAAAATTCATCCTAATATAATTTTGATATGATGACTCAAAAAAATGAATTTCAATTTTTAAAATTAAAATTATAAAAATTATGAATATAACTTTTAAATGAAAACATAAAATATAATGAAAACAATTTTTATAGAAAAAATGACTTTTTCAAATATTAAATGTTATTATTTTATTCACTATCAATTACTAATTAAATTAGTGTTAATCTATTATTCATAGAAATAAGTTATTTCATCCTCATTTAAACTAAATATATTTAGTTTTCTTAAAATTAAAATTCATAGCGCATAAAAAGGAAATTTTTAGAAAAAAAATATTTTTAACCATCAAATGATCTTATTAGTTATTTAGCTACACTAATGTAATTGTATCAATGAATTAGTATTAAAAAATTGTTTTATTTTTATTTCTACAAATATTTCTTAATGTGGTTACCTATATTTATACTTTTCATTCCAATGGTCACTTTACAATGGTTATGTTTATCTTAATAAAAGGATTCAAGCCTCGTTTTGGTTCAATATTGTGTGTGAAATAATCTTTTAAAAATGAAATTTAATTAAAAGAGAATATATACAAAAATATAGGGGTGTTATATGGAATGTGATAGTAGTCATTCCTTTGATACTAGAAATGTGGGTGAGGTGATACAATCAATCCATCGTCTTTAGATTTGAATAAAATATGTCTAGGTTCTATTATGATAATCAGAGCATTGTCAAGGGTAGAAACCCCTCCCCCGGATCCCAAGCTACATCAGGATGTAGGTTCCTCTCAACGTCCCTAAGAGGGGTTGTATTTCATCCATTCATATGGGACCAAGATCCTTTACTTGTATATTATATATAGTTGATATTTTTACTACTTATGAAATATTCAAATCCTCTATCTGCGGGGTTTGTATTTCAATCATCTAATAGATCAGACATGACTAAGGTCCTCCATTGGAGTCAGTATTTCTCCTTTACCTATTAGGTTCATGGGATCCTCCACAATATTTCTTGAGAGTCCATGTGGTTTATTGGTTTGGGTAAGTGAAAATTCATGGGATGTGTGCTGATTTTCCACTTGGTTGACTTATAAAGAATGAGGCTTATTCTATTATTCTAGGTTTTTCTCCATGGATAATATTTGGGAACTTCATTATATCCATCCTCTTGATTTATGAGTATGAGATGACTAATCTCTTGAGGTTTCTATTTAGTTTTTAGGGTGTCATTGTAAGATCTTGTCTTTGTCCAAGTACGTTTCTCTTAGTTTTTCATTAAACTTATTTCAGATGAGTTTTTCCTCATATTTAAACCTTGGTGGTTGTGTTTCATCATGGATGTCTATTTGTTTAAATGAACACAAACATGTGTTGTGAATAAAATTTATAAAACAAGAGAGGATCCACGTGGGGATTCTATTTGAATTAATGGAGTCTAGGTATAAATGGGTCAAGTGTTACCAAGGGTTCTTGGTAATTTGAGAAGCCTTAGAGGGGGTTCGGATTTTTATAAGGATTATGGGATAAAAACTATCTACAAGAAATTTACACACCATGTAAATGGGTTAAATGATGTGTAAAAGCCACCAAACTCATTTCATGAACTGATTCATGACTTGAAATGGTTACACATTGTGAACCAATCACACGACGTTTAATGTTCGAGTGAATTTAATATTCATCAAAGGTGATGGGTTTTTTGGTGTATCCTTCTAAAAATAAATACACTACATGTAAATGAATTACGCTTCATGTAATTCCCTGAGAAATAGTTTTAAAGTATGCCATGTGGCTGATTTCTCATTCATCTCACATGAAACCTTCACCTCTCGACCCTAGGGAAGCTTCACAGATATTTTGGAGCACCCATCTTCATTCCAAATGTCTCGTTTGTGTGATCAATCCTTAGTAGGTAGTTCTTCTTTGTTTTCTTTTCTATTCGGTCATTCAATGACCTTTTTAGTGTGATCTCTTGACTATGGTAGTTGTTCATTTTATTATGATTGGTTTTGATCAAGGTTCTCCTTGCAATCTTTTTCACCTTCATATTTGTTGATGTTACCACTGGAAGCGTTGTGTTCTTCACCGGTTCAAGTTAGGGAGTCTAAATATTAACCTTATGGTCTCATTTTCAATTAACAAGTATATGAAATATTATGATTGTGCAAATTCATGTTCTCAATAATTAAATAATTGAATAGAACGATGATAATCCTATGTTGGATTCTTCAATTGATCCCTTTGGATTCATTTGACTATGTGACCTGGCTTATAGATACCCATTGGGTGAGAGAACCATTGAAAATTATGACTTGGTATTGTAATACATATGATTTCAACATGACATGTGATTCAGGTGATTTCTTGATATAGATTCGCCATGGAAAATCTCTTAATCGATAAATTTAAATAATGGGTAAATTGAAAGAAAAACGGTAATTAGTAGAATTAACCATTTGGTTTTATGTGGTCATATTGTGATATACTTTCTATTGTGATATGCTCTTACACATGCTAAAATTATTATATATCGGGCTATGCCCTAACACATGTTGAGATATTTATCTATCGGGTTATGCCCTGAAACATGTTGAGATTCTTATATACCAGGCTATGCCTTGACATATGCTGATATGCTTATATACCGGACTATGCCCCAATCCATGGTGAGATTCTTATATACCGGCCTATTCCTTGGAACATGCTGATATGCTTATATACCGGGCTAGCCCCTGACACATGTTGTGATGCTTATATAGTAGGCTTGTCCCAGTGATTTGTTATACCATCGGTATATGGTTGAGGTCAGCATGGTTGTTATACATGCTTAGAGACATTCCGACAGGGCGTTGAGGCAGGTTATGTTTTACCATGTTTTATGGTTATGGTTGGCATGGTTGTGAGACATGCTCAGAGATATTTCACCACTCTATCAAAGCAGGTCGTTTTTGTATTTTATAAATTTTTGAATTAATTGATTCACCTATTTATCGTATCATTTCATGAACTTCTTATCAGATGGGTTTTTTATAAATGGTGGTATCAACCTACTAAGATTTACTCACACCCTATTCAGGAAACCATTTGGTACCCGAGAACATTTCATGGATGCTGGTTTGGACAAGGGAAAGGGACCTTTTGCTGACTTATTTCTTACTGGATGGGATGGAGTTAGGAGATGGTTCGAGCATGGGGTTCGGGACTGGAGTCTTTTGAGTTTATCTTGTGTCAGATGACTCTTTTATTTGTAATGTTTTCAGTTTTATATTTAGATACATATCAGCCTATCATTACATGATACCTCATTTTTGGTATATTGGTTTCTCCTTTGTTTTCCCAGCTTTATTATTTGGTTTCTTCTATGTATATTACTCTAATTTCTTTTGTTTATATGGATTATTTCCACTATTATGACACTTCATACCAGGGGGTATAGTCTCCCTACTATACATATCACACCCCTACTGCTAGTTGGCAGCCTTTGGTGTACGGGGAGGCGCTTTGAGATCTCTTAACCAACCCTTTTTGGCCACATAAGAGAATGTCATATCGGGGATGTTACAAAGTTGTATCAGAGGAGTAGGTTTTATTTTCTATTTCTTTACTACTTGGGAAAGGTAAAATGAAAACTAGGATGTGTAGGGACTTGGTAATGAGTTTGTACATGGGAGTTACTAACCCATGTATTGGGGAAGATCTGAGTGCCTAGGTATGGGATTTTTGTTCATGATGTCCACCTGTCATGGTTTGATTTTATTTCACCTTGGGTGATTTACATGTTGTGTGATGCTATTTTTTCTTGAGAGTTATATTCATGGCCCGACATGGCGCAAGATGATTATGCATCCATCATGATAGGCACATAAGGATATATGCTGACATGCATAGTTCATGATAGGGACATATTTATATGAATGTGATTTATTTCCCATGTAGACTATGGTATGGGATATCTGTTATATCTGATAAATGAAATGATAGAACTGTTATGTCATCCTAAATCACTTATTAAGCCATGTTTAGAGAGACCAAGAGTTAGTGGTTCTCTATTTTAGTCACCTGTTGAGGTTGACCTTGTTGTTATCTAGTGCTCTAAGGTGTGTGTATGTCTTATAGAAAAAATGTATCCTTGTCATCTTCGAATTGAGATTTAGGAGAGTGAAAACCAGCATGCTCCTAACACAACTGAGCTATAACTTCTTTTAGATTTTGAGGATCATATGGATGTTTAGCTTCATGAAATCTTTCTGAGGGTCATGTGATCCATGGAGAGGGACATTGTTCACACCATATCTTCAATGTTTGAGATGACGAGTGAGTTTCAGCTACAGCATCTGCCTACATTCACTGGGGAGGGAGGACCCTAGGCAGTCGAGTTATGGATCAATTCATTCCATAATATCTTCAAGCACCTTGAGACACCCGCAGATAGGAGGGTGAATCCTGCTGCATATATATTTCGTAGACCAGTCATGTGATGGTGGGATATTCTAGAGAAATTAGGGTAGAAAGAGGATTTGTCTTGGAAGGACTTCAAGACGAAGTTCATGAGTCACATATATCTAGAGATGTTAAGGGATGAGAAGGCTCGCAAGTTCATTCACCTGGCATGTGAGGGCATGTCAGTGTTGGACTACGTTGGACGTTTCACTGGCCTGCAGTGCTTTGCACCATCCATGGAAGCCGATAAGATCTTCAGGGAGAGATGTTTTAAGGATTCAGAGCAGGCGCACTCACCAGAGCTGAACCAACTGATTTGGAAGAATGAGAGGGTATGACAATGCCATTGGGACCAGCCTGTGCTTGCATGATAAGCTTAACCGGACGACCATGTGAAGGTTACTACGGGAAAAATAGCTTTTGGCGACGGGGGATTCTGCCCGTCGCAAATAATCGGTTATTTGCGACGAGATTTGGCGTCTCATCACAAAAATTTAGGTGCGGTTTGCGTGCCAAACTGCGGGAAGGTTATTTGCGACGGGGGAAACCCCCCGTCGCAAATAGTGTGTCGCTCGGAGGGTATTTGCGATGGGTCCTGTCACAAATACCCGACGGCAGTAAATAGGTTTTCGCGACGGGATGTTCTTCCGTCGCAAAAAATTGTGTCGGCGGCTACCTTTTGCGACGAGTCTCGCCGCAAATACTTTTTTAGCCACTGACTGTAATTAATGCGGGTGCAGGTTTTTGTGACGGGTCTCGTCGCAACAAATACTATTTGCGATGGGTAGCCCGTCGCAAATAGTCCCGTCGCAACTAATCCAACCTATATATACCTCTCATCCGTTTTTTCAAATCCTCCTCTCAATTCTCACTTTCTCTCACTCTCAACTCTATTTTCAGAGTGAAAATTTGTGTGAGTCAGTTTTTTTTGACGAAAAAGTTGTGAAGCCGTCTACATCAATAGGAGATCAAGTTCAAAGGTATTTATATTTTATTTTATTTTGTATTTATTTCATTTTTTTATGTTAATTTTAATTATTTTTGATTAGTTGTAATTAAATTAAATTTAAATTGTTTTGTTAACAGTATTTATTTGTAATAATAAATTGAAATTATTAGTACTAATTTTTAATAAATAGGAATAATTAGTAATAAATCGGAATAATTAGTAATAAATAGGAATAATCGGTAATAAATAGGAATAATTAGTAATAATTAGGAATAATTTGTAATAATTAGGAATAATTAGTAATAAATAGTGATAATTACGAATAATTAGAAATAAATAGTAATAATTAGTAATAATTAGCAATAAATAGAATTAATTGGTAATAATTAGTAATAAATAGTAATAATTAGAAATAAATAGTAATAATTAGAAATAAATAGTAATAATTAGAAATAATTAGTAATAATTAGAAATAATTAGTAATAAATAGTAATAATTAAGAGTAATTAGTAATAATTAGAAATAATTAGGAATAATTAGTAATAATTAGTAATAAATATGAATAATTAGTAATAAATATGAATAATTAGGAATAATTAGTAATAATTAGGAATAATTAGGAATAATTAGAAATAAATAGGAATAATTAGTAATAATTAGCAATAAATAGGATTAATTAGTAATAATTAGAAATAAATAGTAATAATTAGAAATAAATAGTAATAATTAGAAATAAATAGTAATAATTAGAAATAATTAATAATAAATAATAATAATTAGGAATAATTAGTAATAATTAGTAATAATTAGAAATAATTCGAAATAAATATGAATAATTAGTAATAATTAGTAATAATTAGTAATAATTAGTAATAAATAGGAATAAATAGGAATAAATAGGAATAAATAGGAATAAATAGTAATAAATAGTAATAATTAGTAATAATTAGTAATTATTGGTAATAAATAGTAAGAAGTAGTAATAATTAGTAATAAATAGTAATAATTAGTAATAAATAGTAATAATTAGTAATAATTAGTAATAAATATCAATAATTAGGAATAATTAGTAATAATTATGAATAATTAGGAGTAATTAAGAATAATTTTAATAATTAGTAATAATTAGTAATAATTAGTAATAATTAGGAATAATTAGGAATAATTAAGAATAATTGTAATAATTAGTAATAATTAGTAATAATTAAAAATAATTAGTAATAATTAGTAGTAATTAGGAATAATTAGTAATAATTAGTAATAATTAGTAATAATTAGGAATAATTAGTAATAATTAGGAATAATTAGAAATAATTAGGAATAATTAGGAATAATTAGGAATAATTAGTAATAATTAGTAATAATTAGTAATAATTAGTAATAATTATAATTAATTAGAATTAATTAGTAATAATTTGTAATAATTAGTAATAATTAGTAATAATTAGGAATAATTAGGAATAATTACTAATAATTACTAATAATTAGTAATAATTAGTAATAAGTAGTAATAATTATAAATAATTATATATAATTCGGAATGATTTGGAATAATTAGTAATAATTAGTAATAATTAGTCATAATTAGTGATAATTAGTAATAATTAGGAATAATTATGAATAATAAGGAATAATTAGTAATAATTAGTAATAATTAGTAATAATTAGTAATAATTAGGAATAATTAGTAATAATTAGGAATAATTAGGAATAATTAGGAATAATTAGGAATAATTAGGAATAATTATGAATAATTAGGAATAATTAGTAATAATTAGGAATAATTAGGAATAATTATGAATAATTAGTAATAATTAGGAATAATCAGGAATAATTAGGAATAATTAGGAATGATTAGGAATAATTAGGAATCATTTGGAATCATTTGGAATCATTTGGAATAATTTGGAATAATTTGGAATAAAAAAATAATTCGGAATAATTAGGAATAATTAGGAATCATTAGGAATAATTAGGAATAATTAGGAATAAATAGCAATCAATAGCAATCAATAGCAATAATTAGAAATAAATAGAAATAATTAGGAATAATTAACAATAATTAGCAATAATTATGTATAAATAGAAATAAATAGAAATAATTAGAAATAATTTTCAATAATTTGCAATAATTAGCAATAAATATCTATAAATAGCAATAATTAGCAATAATTGGCAATAATTGACAATAAATAGAAATAAATAGAAGTAATTAGAAATAATTAGCAATAAATTCTAATAACTTCTAATAACTTGACACAATTTCCAGTGGATTGACGGTTTCTGTCTGTTTGGTCCTTATGGTAGTCAATATTCATGTTGGCCTGTCTTTATAACTCTGTACAATTTACCTCCATGGATGTTGATGAAGGATCCCTATATCTTTTTGACCTTATTAATCTCAGGACATCCGAAAAAGAACATTGATTTTTATTTGAAACCATTGATTGATGAGTTAAATTTATTGTGGAGTAATGGTATTAGTACATATGATGTTGCTGTGAAACAAAATTTCATATTAAAATCTGCATTGATGTGGATGATTAGTGACTTTCCAGCATATGGCGTGTTATCTGGCTAGAGTACACATGGTCTGAAATCATGTCCTTACTGTATGAAAGACAACAAATCCTTTATTCTCATCAATGGAAAAAACCTTGCTATTTTGACTGTCATCATATATTTCTTCCAACCGATCATACTTTTCGAAGGAACAAATCTCATTTCAGAAAAGGCACAATTGAAAGGGATGAACCTTTAAAGATGATCTCAGGTAAAAAGTTAAAATCAGTTGTATTTTCATTACCTCCCATCACATTTGGGTCAACATTAAACCAATAGAAAATTCATGGTTTTGGGAAAGAACATAATTGGATAAAATGAAGCATTTTTTGGGATATTTCATATTAGTCTAATTTGTTGGTCTTCCATATGTTGGATGTCATGTATATTGAGAAGAATTGTTTTGATAATTTATTTCATACAGTTTTGGATACACCAGGTAAGACCAAAGATATTGTAAAAGCACGATTAGATCTTGCCCAAATTTGCAGGCGACTAGAACTTGAACTATTTGAAAATGTCATATCATAGAGGTTAATGAATCCAAAAGAATATTATACACTGTCCAAAGAGATTCTCTTATTATTTTGTCATTGGATTGCAGATTTAAGACTTCTAGATGTCTATGCTTCTGATTTGGGCATATGTGTTAAGAATGGTTATATTACTGGATTAAAAATTCATGATTTTCATGTTATAATGGAAAGACTTATGCCGATTGGATTCAGAGGTTTTTTGAATTATATGATTTGGGATTTGATAATAGACATATCATATTTTTTTCAATACATTTGTGTAGTGACAACAGACTATGATGCGCTAAGAAAACTAAAAGAAGATGTTGTTGTAATTTATGTAAACTAGAAAAAATCTTTCCACTGACTTTCTTTAACTCAATGGAACATATGATATTACATTTCCCACATGAAGCTAAATGTGGAGGTCCAGTACAATTTCTATGGATGTACCCATTCGAGTGATGCATGCAGAAATTGAAGAAAAAAGTACGTAACAAAGCATCAATTAAAGGCTCAATTGCTGAAACTTATTTGCAGGAGGAAATTGCTTTTTCCTGCTCTCATTATTTTGAATCTGAATATCCCTCAAAACAAAATCGCATGGGACGAAACGGGGGGAATTTTAATGAAGAAATGGAAAATCAATTATCAGTTTTTAATCAGCCAAATATTGGCTTCGGTGGAGTTCATGAATGATGACTTTAAGATAATGAACATTACAGAGCTCATACATATGTTCTGCTCAACTATGAAGAAATGACATCATTTGTACTATGAGTGCTTCTATCACTTATTCTATAATTTATGTTATAGTATGTAAACTTATTTTATTTTTAGGTTATATGATAATCATATCAAGAAACTACTTCCACAAATTACAGCAGCTGCTCTTGAAGAATGCAAACCAAAAAAATTTCTCAATGGTTTCAAAAACTGGTAACATAAATTATTAATGGTTTAATATCAATTCTGTTTATTATTTATTATATTGATAATTGTTTTACAAATTTTTAGGTGTCTCAATATGTAGATAAAATTTATAAGCGACTGTTTATATTGAGTAACCCACCATCCAAAATGATTAAATCTTATAATTCATATGTGGTGAATGGTTTTTGATTTCATACACGTGCATATAGGGAATAAAAAAACAATGAACAGTGGAGTTTTCTTGAGAAGATCGCCTCATAGAGAAACTGAAGTTGACTTTTATGGCATTCTGGATGAAATTATTGAGTTGTGTTATCTAGGACAGAATTACATAACGATGTTTAAATGTCTGTGGTTGGATACTGAGAGAGTCTTGCGTGTTCATCCGACTCATGAAATCATCTATATTAAATATAAAAGTATTCTTACAGTAAATGAACCATTTTTATTGGCTCAATAGGCACATCAAATTTATTACACAAAGTATTATGCTACTTAAAGAGACTTGAGTGATTGGTGGGGCATAATAAAAATGAAATATCAGGAAAATCAGTTTACTCAAACTGAATGTGGTTCTGCTGAAGTGGAAGGAAATGAAAATTTTCAAGAGACTGCTCAAAATCCATCTTTTTCACAAAGAGACGTGAATATCGATGATGACACCCCACAATTAAGGATCGATGATGAAGAAGATGTTAATGACGTTACAAATGAATTTGAAATGATAGGAGATGATGAAACTGAAACTCATATGAATATTGATAATTATGAGGAGGAAGATGAAGACATTGACATCGTTAGATATGAAGATGATGATGAAGGTGAACATTGATACAGTTAAATGCTGGTTATAATCATAACTAATATATATCTATATATAATAGTTATTTTCAACTATCTGCTAACAATAATCATTTTGTGTTTCAAATGGACCCTAATCTATATCATGAGTTTTAGGAGGTTGAGCTACCTTTGGATGAGGGGAATTTTGGATTATCTAACCCTTATCCTACTGGCAGTTCAGGGGGTACGCAGAGGGGGAATGGTCTTGTGCGACTAATGATTTATGACCCTATCTCCGAGCGACGTCCACATCTTGGATTCGATCCACACACATAGAGGTATGGTAACCTGTATATTTTAGTTAGCTTTTATTAATTTATTTATATATATACTAGTTGTTCGATTATTTATTCCTTTTTCATAGTTTTATGCATGTAGTTGTTGGACAGGAGAGCGCTATCTTGCGCAATTATTTTTCTCAGCCATAGATCACATGGGAACAGATTCCCGTTGATGTGTGGCTCAGCATGTTCAATCATTGGTTGGTACGTAAATAAATAATATTTATTTTGAAATTTATTTTATTACTAACTTGATATTATAAATTATTTGTAGGTTTTATGGTATCCCATTGATGATAGCATGTGTGACGTTATACACGTGGCATGATAGATGTCTATGCGTGACCATTTCTGTTAGTTTTTGCACAATTTGAGAAGGATGGCCATTAAGAAATCAGGAGTGATAGAATTTGATGAGTCATGTAGATCCCTCCGGCTAGAGTACATTTCATCTCACATTTGGGATGGATTATGTTTACACTGGTTGGGGGTGGATTTCAGAGGAGATCTTCAGTGGGTCGGTAGAACCAGGGGAGACAGGAGGTGACACATCAAGCTGGTAGTCGTACATTCAGTACGTATAGAGAGTATCTGGTAATTATATTTTTAAAATATTTTATATAACTTTAAATATAAATCGTTTATATTATATTTTTATAGCCAGTCGAGAATCCCGATATTACAGAGTATGGCGTTTATTGGAGGATGTACAGTGATCCAACCACTGGAGAGATTAGAGGTGATCACCAGTGTCAGATTGTGGTTAGTATTATTATTTTTTATTTTGACAATTAACTGCATATAATAATTTCATAATTTTAATTTGAAATTGGAATTGAAGGAGTCATATGAGGCTACGACCTCTCAGACACTGGCTGAGAGTCAGGATGAGACGACTGATCATATCAGTGCCCACCATTTTGATGAGGTGGCATGGATGCAGGCGACTCGGTATGACTTTGAGAAGGGACGAGTAGTTGGTATCAGCTCTCATTTGACTCCTAGTACTTATTATGGTACTGTTGCGATGTTGGCATCCAGTTCGAGAGGAGCTCGTGGAGAGGCATCATCTTCTGCCTCACAGTATCAGGAGCAGTTGCGAACTCAGGCTGAGCCTATAGAGAGTTTGTAGAAGCATCATGAAGAGATGCATCAGCAGCAGCAGCAACAACAACATGAGGAGGAGATGCATCGATGGGTGCTGCAGCGGCAGCAGCAGCATCACGAGCAGATGAAGTACATGCGTCGTCTGACTCATAGTTTAGGGATGGAGTTTCCTCCACCATCTCCTACAGCTCCTCCACCTCCCTCAAAAGACGACCCCCCCAATGATTTTTTTTATGTTAAAAATATTTGAATTCAAGATTTATTGTAATATGAACTATTTACAATTTCTGTCTTTTATGTTGGTGCGGATATTGCATAATTTAATATTTTTTTTAATATTTTATTATTTATTATTAGTATTGTATTTTTTTATATATTTTTATTTTACTAATAATAATAATAATAATTTTTTTTTATAATTTTTTTATAATTTTTTTATATTTTTTTGTAAATATTGAGAATTTTAATAATTTTTTATTTTTTTATTATTTTAATAATATTAATATTTATTTTTCATTAATCATAATTTTATTAAATATATATTTTTAGTATTATATTTTTTTAATGTTTTTTTATTTTACTAATAATAATAATAATAATAATAATTGATGATTTTTTTATATTTTTTTGAGAATATTGAGAATTTTAATATTTTTATTATTATTTTAATAATATTAATATAATTTTTTCATTAATTGTAATTTTATTAATTATATATTTTTCTTATTATGTTTAGTATTTGTGACAGGACCTTTTGCAACGGGAGCCCATCGCAAATAATTTAAATATAAATTTTTAAAAATACTATTTGCGGTGGGCCCATCGCAAAAGGTTTTTATATATAATGAATATATTCGGAGAATTATTTGCGACGGGCCCGTCGCCCCATCGTAAAAGGTTTATTTATATATAATGTATATAATCGGGGACTTATTTGCAGCGGGAAACTTTCCCATCGCAAATACTATTTTTTGTGATGGGTCCGTCGTAAAAAAAAGTATTTGCGACGCCGTTTTCTACAACGGGCTATTTGCGACGGGGCCCCATCGCTAAAGCCTATTTGCGACGGCATCCCATCACAAATACCTCTAATTCCAGTAGTGGGTGGAGAGCTACCATCACGATGCAGATGCTGGGGAGGGACAATTCCTTATAGTTATAGTCTGGTTGAATTCTTGAAGACCTTCGGGTCATGTAATGTCTCATAAGACTATAGGTCATGTAATCTCTATGCCTACAGGCCTTGTAAGGGTTCCCCCTCATCCCTTGAAAGGGGGTTATCAAAAATTAATAAAAAAGAAGGCCTTCGGGCCATTCAGGGGTGATGAATCAGGAACTCATCACAAAGAGAAATATTAGAGAGGCCCCAAGTAGTGGTCAGGCTGTTTCATTAAGGAGAACCGGGAGCTCTTATTCAGGTAGTAAGAAGAACCACTATGATAGTTTTCACCAAGGAAGTGGTGGGAAGAGCATCCAGGGAAGTATACAGCCATCTTAGGACTGTGTTCTATTGCAGTGCTATCAATGTGGAAAGTTTTACCACAAGTGCCTCCAGTGTCCTTACCCCATAGTTGAGTGTCGTGTATGTGGTAGACTGATTTATATTAAGAAGTTTTTTTGGTAACTTCCTATAATAGACCAGTGGTAGGGGATTAGGACAAGCACCTGATTTTAGAAGGGGCTGATCTGGCCCTCAGTAGGTAGGTAGCTGGAAATCTAATGGTTGTTCAGGCTGAGGCAGGGGACACGGTACCCTAGAGAAGGAGTAGTAATACCACTCAGAGGTAACAACAAAGGTGAGTTAGACTGGAGCCCAGGGTAGAGGGGTGAGCCAGATGTATTCTATACAATTTGCTTCAACTGGTTTGGATATAAGATCTTATACTGTTAGAGGTAAAATTCTTGTATAATCTACTTATCTTGCGTTTTGATTGATACAAGATCATCACATTCATTTTTATCTTCTCATTTTGAAAATAGTTTGATCTGGTTTTGAAAAGAGTTTTTGGTGCCTTGACCATCTACACACCATTAAGAGTGCATTCATAGAATATCAAACGTTTCAATAAGTGTTCTTTAGAGATTAGTGGTTATCATTTCTTTTGGGAACCATTTGGGCTAGAAATGAAAGTTTTCGATTTGATTCTTACTATGAATTTCCTATTGCTATACTAGGATAATATCGATTGTTATAGGATGAAAGATATCTTTTTTATCTACAGAATGAGGTAGATATTCTCACCAAGGTGAGCGGAATTTTCATTCCGGTCATGCAGGACCAATTCAGTGCATATTGGATTGTCTCGCAGCTCAAATAGCTAGTATTTCTCTAGATGATGGTGGGATGTAGAAGGATTCTTTTCCTCTAGTGGTATATCATTTTCAAGATGTCTTTCCTGAAGAGTTATATGGATTACCACTTAAGTGATAGATCAATCTCACGATCAAGTAGGTGTTGGGAGGATATCTAGTTTCTATTCCTCCTTACATAATGGCACCAGAAGAGCAATGAGAGTTTAAAGTCCAGTTGGAAGATCTGGAAGCTAAGGATTTTATTCAGCCTAGTACAACACCTTTGGGTTCTCTAGTTCTCTTCACCAAAAAGGCTGATGGTATCTTAAGCTTATGTGTGTATTATTAAAGATTGAACCTAATGAAGGTCAAGAGATGGAATCCCCTTCCGTGCATCGATGATCTCTTTGATCAGTTGAGAGGTTCTAGGATCTTCTTCGTGTTTGATTTGAGATCAGGATACCACTAATTAAGGGTGAGACCATTAGACAAACCTTAGACTATTTTTAGGAGCAGGTATGGATTATATGTGTTCATAGTGATGTCGTTTGGGTTGACTAATTCATCGATGGTATTCATGGACTTAATGAATAGAATCTATCTTCCTTTTCTGGACCAATACTAATGGTGGTTTTGTCGATGATATCTTAGTGTACTCTTAGTCAGCAGACAAGCATGTCGAACATCTTGACGTCATCCTGAGTACACTGAGAGAGCAACATCTTTACACCAAACTAACTAAATGTAGTTTCTGAATTGATAAAGTGCACTTATTGGGTCCTGTTATCTCAAAGTCAGGAGTGTTTGTGGACCTAGATAGGGTTTCATCTATTATATATTAGGAGAAGACCAAGAATTTCTTCTAGATTTAGATCTATCTGGGTTTGGTAGGTTATTATTAGAACTTTATCTGGTAATACTCCTATATTACAACACCGATGTTAGGGGTGACCAAGAAGGGAGTTGAGTTTTTTTTATTAGATACTTGGGAGAGAGATTTTTAGGAGTTGAAAGGTAGGCTGACCAAAACACCTATCCCCACATTACCTATTTGTGACGGGACCTTTTGCAACGGGAGCCCATCGCAAATAATTTAAATAAAATTTTTAAAAAATACTATTTGCGGCGGGCCCATTTCAAAAGGTTTTTATATATAATGAATATATTCAGAGACTTATTTGTGACGGGCCCATCGCCCCATCATAAAAGGTTTATTTATATATAATGTATATAATCGGGGACTTATTTACAGCGGGAAAATTTCCCATCGCAAATATTATTTTTTGTGACGGGCCCGTCGCAACAAAAAAATATTTGCGATGCCATTTTCTACAACGGGCTATTTTCGATGGGGCCCCGTCGCTAAAGCCTATTTGTGACGGGATCCCATCACAAATACCTCTAATTCCATTAGTGGGTGGAGAGCTACCATCACGATGCAGATGCTGGGGAGGGGTAATTCCTTATAGTTATAGTCTGGTTGAATTCCTAAAGACCTTCGGGTCATGTAATGTCTCATAAGTCTATAGGTCATGTAATCTCTATGCCTACAGGCCTTGTAAGGGTTCCCCCTCATCCCTTGAAAGGGGGGTTATCAAAAATTAATAAAAAAGAAGGCCTTCGGGTCATTCAGGGGTGATGAATCAGGAACTCATCACAAAGAGAAATATTAGAGAGGCCCTGAGTAGTGGTCAGGCTATTTCATTAGGGAGAACCAGGAGCTCTTATTCAGGTAGTAAGAAGAACCACTATGACAGTTTTCACCAAGGAAGTGGTGGGAAGAGCAGCCAGGGAAGTATATAGCCATCTTAGGACTGTGTTCTATTGCAGTGCTATCAATGTGGAAAGTTTTACCACAAGTGCCTCCAGTGTCCTTACCCCATAGTTGAGTGTCGTGTATGTGGTAGACTGATTTATATTAAGAAGTTTTTTTGGTAACTTCCTACAATAGACCAGTGGTAGGGGATTAGGACAAGCACCTGATTTTAGAAGGGGCTCATCTGGCCCTCAGTAGGTAGGTAACTGGAAATCTAATGGTTGTTCAGGCTGAGGCAGGGGACACGATACCCTAGAGAAGGAGTAGTAATACCACGCAGAGGGAACAACAAAGGGGAGTTAGACTGGAGCCCAGGGTAGAGGGGTGAGCCAGATGTATTCTATACAATTTTCTCCAACTGGTTTGGATATAAGATCTTATACTGTTAGAGGTAAAATTCTTGTATAATCTACTTATCTTGCGTTTTGATTGATACAAGATCATCACATTCATTTTTATCTTCTCATTTTGAAAATAGTTTGATCTGGTTTTGAAAAGCTTTTATGGTTCCTTGACCATCTACACACCATTAAGAGTGCATTAATAGAATATCAAATGTTTCAATAAGTGTTCTTTAGAGATTAGTGGTTATCATTTCTTTTGGGAACCATTTGGGCTAGAAATGAAAGTTTTTTATTTGATTCTTGTTATGAGTTTCCTATTGCTATACCAGGCTAATATCGATTGTTATAGGATGAAAGATATATTTTTTATCTACAGAATGAGGTAGATATTCTCACCAAGGTGAGCGGAATCTTCAATCCGGTCATGCAGGACCAATTCAGTACATATTGGATTGTCTCACAGCTCAAATAGCTAGTATTTCTCTAGATGATGGTGGGATGTAAAAGGACTATTTTCCTCTAGTGGTAGATCATTTTCAAGATGTCTTTCCTGAAGAGTTCTATGGATTACCACTTAAGTGAGAGATCAATCTCATGATCAAGTAGGTGTTGGGAGGATATCCAGTTTCTATTCCTCCTTACATAATGGCACCAGAAGAGCAATGAGAGTTTAAAGTCCAGTTGGAAGATCTGGAAGCTAAGGATTTTATTCAGCCTAGTACAACACCTTTGGGTTCTCTAGTTCTCTTCACCAAAAAGAATGATGGTATCTTAAGCTTATGTGTGGATTATTAAAGATTGAACCTAATGAAGGTCAAGAGATGGAATCCACTTCCATGCATCGATGATCTCTTCGATCAGTTGAGAGGTTCTAGGATCTTCTCCGTGTTTGATTTGAGATTAGGATACCACTAATTAAGGGTGAGACCATTAGACAAACCTTAGACTATTTTTAGGAGCAAGTATGGATTATATGTGTTCATAGTGATGTCGTTTGGGTTGACTAATGCATCTATAGAATTCATGGACTTAATGAATAGAATCTATCTTCCTTTTATGGACCAATACTAATGGTGGTTTTGTCGATGATATCTTAGTGTACTCTTAGTCAGCAGACAAGCATGCCCAACATCTTGACATCATCCTGAGTACACTGAGAGAGAAACATCTTTACACCAAACTAACTAAATGTAGTTTCTGAATTGATAAAGTGCACTTATTGGGTTCTGTTATCTCAAAGTCAGGAGTGTTTGTGGACCTAGATAGGGTTTCATCTATTATATATTAGGAAAAGACCAAGAATTTCTTCTAGATTTAGATCTATTTGGGTTTGGTAGGTTATTATTAGAACTTTATCTGGGAATACTCCTATATTACAGCACCGATGTTAGGGATGACCAAGAAGGGAGTTAAGTTTTTTTGATTAGATGTTTGGGAGAGAGATTTTTAGGATTTGAAAGGTAGGCTGACCAAAACACCTATCCTCGCTTTACCTATTCTAGGTAATGCATATACCATGTATTGTGACGAATCCGAAGATAGAATCGAATTATATTTGATGCATGAGGATTGAGTGACTTCTTATGGCTATAAATAGCTGAGACCACACGAGAGGGATTACCCTACTCATGATCTGGAGTTAGTAGCGATGGTAGATTCCCTGAGATGCTAGAGACATCATCTTATGGGTGTGAGGTTTGTGATATACACGGACCACAAGAGCCACAGGTACATATTTTCTTAGTGGGACTTAAACCTTTAGTAGAGGATGTGGTTCAAGTATCTACAGTCTTTAGACCTTGATTTATCTTATACAATGAGCAATGGAGATGTCGTTGTCGACACATTGAACTGAAGGATGCAGGAAGAGGTAGTGCAGGATTCTTGCGATGAGTGGCAGATGATGGACCTCTTTGCAAACAATCATCTAGATGTTCAAGAGTTTCAAAGATGAGTAGCTATGACTTCAACATTTGTTATACTTGTACTTTTCAGTTTAACATTTAGATACATATCAGTTTTTCATTACATGATACCTCATTTTTGGTATATTGGTTTCTCTTTTATTTTCCTAGATCTGTTATTTGGTTTCCATTATGTATATTACTCTGATTTATTTTGTTTATATGGATTATTTCCACTATACGACACTTTATACCAGGGGTTATAGTCTCGCCACTATATATATATCACACCCCCACTACTAGTCGGCAGACTTTGGTGTACGGGGAGGTGCGCTTGAGGTCTCGTAACCAACCCTTTTTTTCCACGTGAGAGATTTATAGATCGACGGACATTACAGTCCTACTGGGTATGTATATACTCACCCCTTCATGGGAATCTTTCTTTCATGTTTTGTGTCTCATGTGGATACAGATAGTTCAGTGGGGAACTTGGAATAAAAAGCATTGGAGAAGATTAATGGTGCTTAGTGGAGGTGTTAGTTGATGATGTTCATATTTGGGAGCATGTGTTGGGACCTTACGCATGTCAATTTTTAGGTTGAGACTTTTCTTTTATGTTGGGCATGTATTTCCCCCTTAAATTTTTACTTATATTATGTTTCTCTCATGTGGATCTTAGAGGTTGTTGCATGCATTTATCACATTTATTAGTTTTTCTAATGTTAATTTTCATTATAGTGGAATGCATGGAGGTGTGCATTGTGTACATGCACTTTAGGTTATGGGCTCCCATTTGAGTGTTATGCCTACTCGGTTCTATTTACTAGGCCCTACCCTTCTGAGGATTGGGGTGCCACACTCAGCTTAATGTTGCCCAGAAGAGGTCCTGTCAGGTTAGCTCATGTCAATGTAACCAGATCTCATGTTAATAATAGGCGCCTAACCTTCATGATTGCATATATCCATCTTTCCTCTACACAAGATAATCTATGGGCGTCCAACTTTTCCATGGACATACCATTTGGATAATCGAGGCCTTGACAAGTGTTTGCATCCTAAGAAATCTAAAACTTAGTATTTTAAGATGATTTTTTCATCTCACCGTCTTATCTTATGTATTCCCTTTACATGTATGCATTCTTCCAAAGTTTTAGTTTTGAATATCTATTTATTCCACTAACTAAATATGTTCAAACCATATTAATGTGTAAATATTTACATAAATCATAGTTTGTGTTGCTAACCTAAATTAAAATTCCACCTATTTTTTTATACATATCCAAATGCATCACATGAAAAAGGTATATGAAACCCTATAATGTAAAGGCTTAAAATCATATGAAATCAATAATCCCTACAAGATTAAGCATGGAGAAACATGTAACCAACCCCCACTTTTCTAGACAAAGCCTATGCTCCCATGCCAATGAGCAGTCTGACCTAACATCCCTCAACCACGGTTCTTTACTCAAGAGAGATTTTAATTCCATCACAATTATGACACCTAATATGCATGATCTATATTTAACTTCTTAACTAAATATCATAACTTAATTCCATCTTAATTCAAGGTAAAATAAAATTAAATCAACTATCATACTTAACATGTAACTCCTTAAATGAATGTAAAATAATTTTAAAGATATAGTTTAAAAACTTTAAAGTAAAGCATATAACTATTCATAATATAACATTTATATCTATGAATAAAATAGTTAATAATACTAAATAAATGACCAATTCATGAATTTAGATATCAGATAACCATTTATGAACAATTCATAAACAAATAAATTATAAACAATAATTTAGCAATGCTCTTATGGGAATTCCATAACATAAAAAATATAAATATTTCACATTTATTTTAATATGGTCTCATTCGTATTTCAAAATATGTGATATTCATGAAAAAAAATATTAAATCATAAAAATTTCACATAAACTAATCACTGAATATTTTCCAAAATGTCCTTTTAATATAAATATTTTATATTTACATTTATGAAACATTCATAAATAAATATTAACACACATATTTCAACTCATTTTATAATTTATCAATGCTATATATATTATTCACCTTGTAAATCCACTTCAAACCTAGATTTCATCTAGCAAAATGTTTTTGGTATTGTTTAAAGCCTCCCATCCCCCCAGATTTAGGGTGAGCCAGGAGGGCCTGCACTGGTAAAGGTTTTTGAGAATTTTAACAGAAAATATATTTTTCTTAACAATTATGAGGACCACGACTTTCACTATGGCGTGGTTGATCTCAGTTAGAAAACAAACCCACAACCATTTTGGGAAGTTGTTTTGGGAGAACTATGGTGTGGTGTCTTCGACTATGTCGTGGTGGTCTTATGTAATCGAATTCGATACAAACCATGATTGTTTCCACTAAATTCAAGCTATTTTGAACCATAGCTGATCAACATCTAGAATGACGTGGTCTGTCAGTGTGGCAGAGAACAACTATGACATAGTGATCTGTTTACCATGATATAGTGATATCGAAAATGATGCTTTGTTTTTCACAAAAAAACAGTAGAACTATTTTTCCTAAACCATGACACTGTCTTGTAACTTTTATAAGACTAAGACCATTTTGCATAACATTTATATAGTTGTTTAGAAATTTAAGAATCGAAACAGTCATTTTTATTTTTTTTGTGTTGTGGTTTATGGAATTATCATTTTTCCAGTTTCTTCATCCATTTGAATAATCAAGCCAAATGGCATGGAAGAGGCTTTGATATCACTAAAGGGTTTTGGAGGGGATAACACATATCTAAACACAGCAGAAAACATAAAAAAAATCTATAAATCCATAGGAATTACCATTCATATTAGATTAAATAAAATGAGATGAAGAATGGCATACCTTATAAATGACCCGTCTTATCCAAACTCCACCACATGTGCTTGATAACTAGCATTGAAAAGCAACCAACGAGTTTCTTCTTCCTAATATATCCACGGGCTGTGAAAATCTACCAATGCTTGGGAATGAATTTATCTTCCTCACGATTTTGTTGGAACCATGGTGTTTAGAGAGAGAGAGAGAGAGTACAAAGACTTCTGCTTGAGGAATTTATCAGCAATCAGTTGCACACGAGTCATAAATTATAAGCCTCCTTGTATAGGTCATCCAAGGACACTCCAAGGACACAAAATGTCCAACCATTTAAGGAGAAATGTTCATAAATGCTTCATGAGTTACAACTTTGTGTAACTCATGACTCTTCATTTTGTGATTAATTTCTTAACATTTAAACAATTAAACTGAACTTTCAAACTCCTCAGATTACCATCATATGATAATCAAACTAATGTATGATAGCTAGAGTGAAAGATGAAGGTCGAGCCATGTGATATTAGATATCACATATACTACCAAGAAGAACACCACAACATGGTGACCCTCACAACGTCGTGGTTCACATCAACATAAACCATGATGTGGTCTAAATCACCATGTTGTAATGGCGCATTTAGCGTGCATTTCCAATAGTATCAAATAATGAAAATCAAGATACAACAAAAGTGATATTGCATTTGTAATATGATAATATTTGACTAACAATTTTTTTCTTTGTGCTTCATATGCATACAAAAATTTGTATTGTTCTTTTGTTTAGTAATATAGTTTTGTTATTAGATTTATAAAATAAAAATAAAAATGATACTTCATAACATCCAAATATTTGTTTTGGGAGGGTTTAATTCTGAATGATAGTCGCACACAAAATTCACTAATCGAATCACATAACGATCATATTATATTTCATATCTATAATATTGGAGGTATAGTGGAAGTACAACTAGTGATGTCCTATTTGATTAGCCATTTTTTACTCCGTGTGTTCCTAGGTATGTCTACACTTTTTTGTTGGGTTTTTCTTTAGTTAACCAGTACAATTTTTTTTGACCAATTAAAAGAACAATACTCCATAAAATTCAATGGTTTGTTTTGGAGAATTTTAGTTCCCGCTAATTATTAGTCATATGTGAATATCAGAGTTTGAATTGTACCAAAATTGCACGACACATCAAATCATGAAATTGAAGATACCTTGGAAGTGATATTATATGCATACTTTACTATCCAATTTTACTTTTTTTTTGTGTCATGATTTATTTTTACAAAATTTGTATTTTCATTAATTTTGCGGACACATTTTTTTGACTAATAAAAAGACAATTCTTAGCATCCAAAGATTTGTTTTGTAAGAGTTAGTTTTGTATATGATGTGAAATGTTATTTGAATTACCATTTTTACATGTTTGTTGTCTTTAGGTATTTTTAAAAAAAAATTATATTTTCATTTTATTTTGAAACACAATTTTTTACTGATTAAAAAAACTTTATAATATATAAGATTTTGTTTTTGGGAGGGATTGATTTTGCATGACCGTGAATCATATATAAAAACCAGATCAAACCATCGGAAAGTTAATCAAGATCGGCAACTCTCGGTCGGTGCGCCGTCCCGCCGCCGCCCCCTCCCGACGCCGCTTCGCCTCCACGTCGCGCCGGCGCCGAGACCCACCCTTCCTTGCCTCCCTCACCTCCCCGTCGACGCCCCGCCTCCCGCCTCCCGCCTCCCGGCCCTGCCTCCATCGCCGGCCTCCGGTCCCCTCCTGAGCCTTCTGTTCTGCAATTTGTGATTTGTCATTGAATTCGATTTTGACTTCGCATGATTTCATGATGATCCTGAAGAACGTGGCAAGGTGATGCGACACAACAACTCAAGGGCATGGTTTTGAGTCGCTTCTTTTACTCACGACAGGTCCATCCATTACGCGATTTCTCTGCCTCCTTTTCTGGAACTGCTATTGTTGCTGCCGAGTATTTCACCAATCTTTGTTTTAGAGGTCACCTGAAGGAAGCTTTGGAGAAGTTTAGATCCGAATTATGTTCAGACCCACAACTATTCTCTTGCCTACTCAAAGGATGCATAGCAGCGAAATCAATTTCACTGGGCAGACAACTTCATGCTTTGATAACTACTTTCGGCTGTTCGTCAGACAAGTTTATCTCAAACCACCTTCTCAACATGTACTCAAAATTTGGACTGCAAGAGAGTGTCATTGCGCTTTTCGGGGTAATGCCAAGGAAGAATCGCATGTCTTGCAACATACTGATAGATGGGTATATTCAGAATGGTGATTTGGAGGGTGCTCGCAAGGTGTTCAATGAAATGCCGGATAGAAATGTTCCGACTTGGAATGCCATACTCACAGGCTTGATTGGGTATGAGCATGAAGAGGAGGCTTTGAGTTTGTTTTCGGAGATGTACAAATCGGGATTCTTGCCCGACGAATTCACATTGGGTACCATTCTTGGAGGGTGTGCACATTTGAAGGTTTTGATGGAAGGCTGCCAGATTCATGCTTATGTTACAAAATCCGGGCTTGAGTTCGATTTGGTGGTTGGCTGCTCACTGGCTCATATGTACATGAAATCCGGAAGGTTGGAGGATGGAGAAGCGGCGATCAAAGCAATGCCACATCAAAGTGTCGTTGCTTGGAACACACTGATCGTGGGCAAAGCACAGAACGGGTTCACCCAGGGAGCTTTGGATCATTACCGTGTGATGAAAATGGCTGACTTCAGGCCCAATGATATCACATTCGTGAGTGCGGTGAGTTCATGCTCAGAGCTGGCAACTCTTGGACCGGGCAAGCAGATCCATGCAGAGATTATCAAAGCTGGGTTGACCAAAATTGCTCCGGTGATTAGTTCATTGGTGAGCATGTACTCTAAGTGTGGCTGTTTGGATGATTCTGAGCAGGCTTTCATGGAGTATGGTGGCGTTGATCTGGTGCTGTGGACCACCATGATATCTGCATATGGTTTCCACGGGCGGGGAGAGGATGCCGTTGAGCTGTTCGAGAGGATGGAGATGGAGAGGCTGGAGGCTAATGAGGTCACCTTTTTGAGTCTCTTGTATGCGTGCAGCCATTGTGGTTTGAAAGACAAGGGGGTTGAGCTTTTTTATTTAATGGTGGAGAAGTATGGAGTGAAGCCTAGCCTGGAGCATTACACGTGCATGGTGGATCTCCTTGGGCGGTGCGGCTGCCTGGATGAAGCAGAGGCCATGATTAGATCAATGCCTCTGAAAGCTGATGCTGTGATATGGAAAACTTTGTTGTCTGCCTGTAAGATCCATAAAAATGCAGGCATGGCAAGGAGGACTGCTACAGAAGTGCTTCAGCTTGATCCTCAGGATCCCGCTTCGTTTGTTCTTCTTTCGAATATTCATGCCTCTACTAGAAGCTGGGGCGCTGTTTCAGAACTCAGGAAGGTCATGAAGGAGAGGAAGGTCCAGAAGGAGCCGGGGATCAGCTGGCTTGAGATGGGGAACAAGGTCCATCAGTTTTGTATGGGTGACAGAACCCACCCGAAGATGGCGGAGATCGATATGTATTTAGAAGAATTGGGTTCAGAGTTGAGGTTGAAGGGTTACGTGCCGGACATTGACTCAGCGTTGCACGATGTTGATGTTGAGGAAAAGGAGGATAACCTGTCTCGGCATAGTGAGAAGCTGGCGGTTGCTTTTGGTCTCCTGGTGATTCCCGGCCCGGCTCCTGTAAGGGTGATGAAGAACCTGCGCATTTGCACGGATTGTCATGTTGCAATAAAGTATATATCTGATTTGAGGAACCGGGAAATTGTGGTGCGCGATTCTAGCAGGTTTCATCATTTTAAGCATGGGAGGTGCTCCTGTGGGGATTATTGGTAAGAGTGGGCTATCAGCTCTTTCAATCAAAGTGATTATTTTATTCATCAGGTAAAGTTAGTTTTACTTGCTTTTGTCTTTGGTTCTTGTTGTTGCTAGCCATTGCTGTTATCATCAACATCACATTCCTTTGTTTACTTGTTAATCTTGTTGTTTATTCTGTTCCATAATTGTTACTGTGAATGGTGAACAAGCTTATTGACCTGACCCATAAGTTTGCTGTTCATTCTGTTCCATAACTGTTACTTGTTGACCTTGTTGTTCATTCTGCATTTTGCATGGGCTCATGCGGCATTAACTTGAATTTACAACAAATGTTAGTAAAGTCTATTTGAAGATGGAAACTTCAAGTCTCAAAAAAATTGGAATTACTTCCCTTTTACTTTTTTATTACCTTTCCTTGTACTGGTAAAAATGACCATGATATATATATTCTATTGTTGCGCTCCAGACAAATGGACATGTTTCCATGTTCTTAATGATTTGTACAAACCAAAAGATTAAACTGATTCAATGAATTGAGTTTTTTTTATAGATATGAATAAGTGGAAGTGCAAAAAAAAAAAAAAAAAAAGAAAAGAAGAAAAAAAAACGAATTAGGGATGCTCTAAAATCCGTATGTGAATTACAATCAATCAATCTCCAAGCCATTTTAGATGGATTTAAAGATACATTTTTAAAATAAGTGTTGCTAAATCTATCAAGACAATTTTTTGATTTCATCTATGAATTGAGTAGATTTTTTTTGTCTTTAAATACAATAATATTGCCATTGATTTCAAAATAAAATCCTTCTTAAAAAAAACCGAGGTGTGTTTTTTTTTAAAGAAATCCATACCAATTCTTTTTGGTTTGACATGGGGCTATTTTTTTAATAGTCATCATTGGGGTCGGGGGAAAAATACTTATATACATAGGCGATAAATACAATCCCACAAAATGGAGCTCCGTCAAGCATCAAATGATAGTAAAAAAAAAAAAACATAACATAGGCTAAATATACATGCATTGAAGTGACAAGAGTCATTACAACAAAACAATCTCTTGGGAAAAGAATACAAAACTACATAGAAAAATAGGCAGCTCTATAGGGATTGAAATCACTTTCGAAGTCACGGTGTCTATATGTGGATTAAAGGAACTTTTATTTGATCAGACTCATTGTTGAGTGGTGCTTCAATATTCGAGGGATGACACATCTCAGACAATGCACTTGGACCATGTTCACTTATCTTGATGTAAAGGCAATGACTTCAAATTGAATAGTATCAAGCAACAACCAAATTTTGTGGAGAGTGGGATAATGTAATGCAACGTCCTGATCTGAGAGCCACTAAACCGGTGTCCCGAGCTGGTTCGTCACATGACCTCATACACGTACGTCTCTTCATATGTCAGTGGTTGCCGACTAGAAGTGAGAGTCTAATAAGAAACACGAGGAGACTATACCATCTTTACCAGAGTATGCAATAATGGAAATCATAATGAATAATAATAACGAACAATAACAAAGAATCACATACCACATAACCAAATCCTCAATCGGTAAAATGCCCACAAACTAGATATAGTAAATATGTAATGTCATACAAGTGTCATATGTCAAAGGAAAAATCAAAATAAAGACACGTTGAAAATCCATAAATCGGGTCCTGACATCAAGTTTGACTCCCTCATCCATGCTCCATCCCAATCCCGACTCAGCCACCTAGTAATGGACTTTTGTCATTATCTTGACACGCAACCATGAAGTTTGTTCAGGTACCCATGACGACCCGAGCAGGATGCGAGTACAACTCAGTAGATCACCACCAACTGTTTCTAAAACAATATCCAGTCTAATAATAATAACAATGTATGATGCAGTTTGAAGGAACTAATAAACCGGACAATAAATGAAACATGTTTCTCAACAATATTTATCAATCATAGGGTTAAACACTTCAATAAAAAAGAAGGCATTTATCCACCATTTCAATTTTTGGCACAAAAGAGCGTTGAACCATTTACCAATTCGATATCAGATGCTCTTAGTGCCTAGATCGTCATGTTGGCACCCTATCCAAGAATAAGGAGTGTCATGTCCATCATATCAAGTCAAGGATGTCGGGCGTCATGTCTAGCCATTCTATATCAATGATAAGGAGCAGTATGTTCAACATCCTTACCCATGGGTTGGAACCGTCATGTCCATCTTCTTTAACCATTTCATCATCTCACAATTTCCAAGGTCTAGCATACTTGACCTTTGCATCAAGGGTGCACCCATTACAACATTCATATATTCCCATGGTCTAATATACTCAACCTCTTTGGCCCAATTCCATACTTAAACCATTTATTCATTTAGCTAAACACTTAAATGTTCTTCAAACCATTTAATAGCATGAGCATGCCCCTTTTCTATTTCCCATTAACTCTCTTTATCATATCATAACACATTTACTTACCAAATTAATCCAAACAACCCTTTGAGTCATGCTAACATGCCAAACAACAATTACAACTGGTTTAATCTCATAAGCCCTCTAATTCGTCATTAAACAACTCAATTCACCATTTTCAAGGGATTGGCACACCCCTTGGGTAGTCGTAGGTCCAGTCTCAAAATCATCAATGGACCCGACGAGGTCTGTGAAGGGTCTCACACATCAATTAGAAGCCCAATTTACTTTTCTTACTTAAAGACACAAAAAACACACCAAGAAAACACATTGACACAACCACATACACAATGATAAAATCAAGACTATGGGACAAAGCTTGTAAACCATCTACCTTATGCTCGTAGACAAACACTCACCTGACCTTGGTCCTTGATTCAAGCTAAAATGACCTTAAACACAAGGGTGAAGAATTCCCTGGAAATAGGGTTCATAAGCTTCAGAAGAAGAGAAACAACTATGGTGTACATCTTCCATAAAAATAGAAGAAAGAGGTCTCATAGACTTACCCAGAGCTTTGAATCGCAACAAATGACACCTCAAATGCCCAAGAATTGAAGGAGAACCACCCTTGGAAGAGTTGAGAGCTATTGGTTCGCACCCTAGGTTACTGGAGGGAGATTGAGGGTGAAAATTAGGTGAATTGGATATAAGCTCGGGAGAGAAGAATGGTAAAAAAGACTACTTATAATGAGGCGCATGGTTAGGCCTCATAGTTTTCCTAACCGTGCGTCAACTGTGTGGTATCCTCTATCCAAGAGGAAATCGAGTCACACGGTTTGTCTGGGCCACCCGCACTGTTTGACAAGTCATGCGGTAGTCGTGCAGTCTCCTCTGTCCAAGGGGGCTCAAGCCGCACGGTCTCCTGGGCCCTCGCACGGTTTGTTAACCGCTCTCCTCCCTCCTCTATGCCGCACGGTCATGACACACGATTAGTACTAACTGTATGCCAACTGTGTGCCATACACAGTACCCTTCTTCCCTATTTTTCGTTTCCCAAACCCCCAAGACACTCCTGAGACCTTCCCTATTCTCAGAGGGCATTCCATGAACCATTTTAAAAGGGGTTAAACCAAAATTTAAATAGATTCATACCTCGTCAAAGGATCAGGATCCTACATGTAATATTGAGGCACTAAATTTGTTATGTATGATTGAGATATGATGTTGAGAATCCATATCCAACAATACTTCTGTTTGGAATGTTGGAAAGAGAGGCAGCAAAAGGGAAATGGAATGAGAAAGGGATGTTGAAGTTGAGGCCTTAGAACCATCTATTTTGTACTTTCAATTACATGTATATTCAAAGAATTGAATATTAATAAGCATCTTATGACATGATGAGTGTTCTTATGCATAATTTTTTTTGGTACCAGACACACAAACAGATTTGTGAAACAACGATATTATAAAATTTTATCCCCGGACTAATGTTGTCTCCAGCGAAGCGCAACACCCAGTTACAACCTGAGGATATCGTGTGAAAGGAATTAAGAACAAAAAATTTATAGAACTGTTACCTCATTCAATTTGAAGATGCAAACGTGTTCCACTCATCGCTGGCGATCAATGCTTAAAGGAATCAATGTGAGATCCCTCTATGTCATCCACACTCGCTTAAAAAGTCTATCGAAGCGTCTACCAACAGATTCCAGGTGCTAGCGTGGATAGCCGATGGACTTTTCGACATCTTGATGAACATCACAACACCACTTCTTTGATCCAGGAAGGAAGACTTGGATCATGGTGCTTGGAGGGACTCGTTCTCACTATAGAATACATGAGAGAAGATAGATATGCTCCCAAATTCAAGTGACTGAATATTGCTCCGAATTTAGGATTCTCGTGATTTATATATCTAGGTTAAACTTACAGAAATTTCACATTGGCCCCCAAATATGTTTACCCTTTTGAATAAACCATAAATGACATCTTATGAACTATTAACCGTGTCAAAAATGCCATTTATATTTTATCACTTACTTGTAACCTAATATATATGTTACGTGATAAAATATGAGTCACTAACTTGACTTGGTTATCCCGTAAAATATCAAATGAACCTTGAATGCTAAATATTCATTCGTAAAATATTTTGCAGCATATTCACTGAACAACTTATGAATACTATGAATAAATAAATTTAATACTTATTATTCTAAACCCGAATAACATGAGTTCATTTATCTCTTGGAGATCGTTTAGCCTCGGACATATGTTGAACCCTGATGTGGGGCTCACCATCTGCTAAACATTTAATCACTAGAATATGCCAAACTTTGGAATACAGCTAGTGTGTGACCCTCTAGACCCATATCTCGATAGAAGTGAGTGCTACTCACAGACTAGGAGCAGAGTCTAGCAACCTATCAAGACCCCTAAGGAGATAAGGTTTAGTCATAACAATGACAACCTCCCCTACAAATACACGTTGTGTAATATAATCTCTTTTTCATGTGATATCTCATAAAGGACACACATTTCGTGCCATCATATTTTCTTGATTTATTATTTTATGATCTTACTGGATAAACTGACCCTCTTCTATCATGACCATGAATTTAATAAAGGTACGACTATCTTGGTCAACTGGCCTTGAGATATATCATCCCCAACTAGAAGTAACAAATATTGTCTTGATCATTCAATCAATGTCATACTACCAATGACATATCCAACACGAACTATCTCGAAACAAACATAAATGTCATGATTTTTGTCTTGCATCAAAGTATGAGATCAAATGATACACATTGATAATGATCTTAAGTCAGGAGATCAAAACACATGATCATAGATATGAGCAACCAATGACACTTAAAACACATGATATTCCTATTAGTGGGTCAGTCCTCATGATCTTATCTACTCAAGATCACTAGGTGAAAACTTCATGAGAAGAAGTCTCAATACTTATGAGCCCCCAACACTTGATAGTCAGACATCATCTGTGTCCTTCTAGTATGATATATAAAGACTATACTTCATATATTAAAGATCATTATCATGATATCTTTGTTGGTCAGAGAAAAATAACCGGGGGGGGGGGGGGGGTAAATTTCACTTCTTAAAATTTTAAGCAAACGAAAAAGGTAAATTCAAAATTAAATGACTTTGATATGATAAAATGATAAAGCGATAAATTCGATAAAGCTATAAATTGATAAATATGATACACATTATAAATTTAATTTCAATATTAATTGAGTGAGTATGAACAACGAAAAAAAAACGTATCAAATTTATACAATTACGTGCATCAATTTTGGATGATGCAATGTTTAAATTAAAAGAGAGAGAAAAAACGGTCTAATAAAAGAGTTCGGGAATAGCTCGGTGTGAGACCCTACATCACCTCCTCACGAGTTGAGAGATTTATGTTATTTCTCCCTTGATGTTTGTGTGATCAAGAAACTCATCGCTCACAATTATGGTTGTGAGCACCCTCTTGAACTTCATCGGTAGGCAAGTAACCAGTCCCTCACTTTTTCAATAGTGAGAACCCGTTGTAGAAGGAGATGAGAAGAAGAGAGGTTTTCTTGGAACAACCCCGTTATAATTCTTCTCCTTAAATATATCGTATGGATTTGTATAATTGATATGTGAGATAAGGAGATAAAGCGATGAGAGATTTTGAGAGATGAGAAATGAATTTGTCTCTTTGAGAGAATGTGAGATTGTTAGTGATTTAACATCATTGATTCGAGCATGAAGTTGTTTCACAAGTTCATTGATAAGATCTAAGAACCCTTAGATATCTATTTATAGGCTTAATAAAAGATAGAGATCCCTTGAGTTGATCCAGGGATTTAATGGCCCGATTCAAAGCATTTAAGATCTCATTTAAAGCACTTCAGAAGGTTCTAGAACACGACCATTGACTAGTTAGATGATCCCACATGATAGCCGGTGAGAAACCCGAGGTTGTTTGGTTTTTCCTGCTTCCACTGGCTAGTCGATGGACTTCTGTTTCACCTAGAGGTTCTATCCATTTCCACCAGCCAACCGGTGCCCTACACCGGATAGCCGGTGCTGCCTGTAATAGCTCAAACACTACCAATGGCCTCCCTTGCATCCTTCAACGACCTTTGATAGTTCTTTTAACTTTATTTCATGATTTCAAGGCATACATTAAGTCTTCAACATGAAACATTAAATCCTTCAAATATCTTCAAGTTTCCTTTGATTTTTCTTTAATATCTTCACTTAGTCCATCAATTACATGACTTAACGACCAAAAGGTGAGATTGGAATTCACTCAAATGAAAATGTTAGAAATAAAAAAGAGTGTTTGTGATCATAAAAACACTATGAGAGACATAGGTACAACAATCCCCCCTGATGATAAAAAATACTTAATATAAAAAGATATATCAATGTATTCAAGATATAAATACATACAAGATATTCAAACAAAATATTCAATATCCTCAAGAAGTAAATGATCTTCAATATGCCCAAGATTTAAATGAAATAAACATGCCACATTTGAAACCGGAGTAACACATATATAACATTTAACTTTAAAAAAAGAGTAAAACATTTAACTCCCATTTTATGAAACAATTAGCCAATAACACATATCAATTCATCCCCCATTTTCAATAAATATCTCCCTATTTTAAATTTCAATGAAATTCTACCCCCTTTAAGTCCAAAACATTTCTTCCACCTTTCAAGTTAAATAAATTGTCCCCCTTTATGATTATAAAAAATAAAACAAGGAGAGGGAATAAAAAAACTTAAAAGTAAATATTTGAAGAAAAACTAAAGAGATATTTTAAGAGAGATTTTGAAAATTAAAAAATAGAGATTGAAAATAGAGCTCATGTTAAAAGATTAGGGAGATTTTGAAAATAATAACTTAAATTTAAAAAATGAAACATTTCTTATCTTCCTAACTCACTTTTAATAGGTGCATTATAGAGAGAGAGGAAAGTTTATTTTTTTTTTAAAAATATTTAGAAAAAATAAATAAAAGAGAAAGAGATAAAGGAAAGAGTAAAAGAAAAGAAAATTGGCACAAACCTTTTCAAAGATACTCATTCCCTCAATGAGTGGCTTTACCTCCATTGATTTTTTCTTTCATTGAAAAATCTTAAAGGAGTTCCTTTAAATGTGTAAACATACTTCAAAGGTGTCATCCCCTATTAATTTTTGTCAAAGACAAATTAAAAACATTGTTAGAGAGACAAGTATATGTTGAAATTTTTACTCATCATTAATCTTCCTTTAAGAGAGATAAAAACAAACTTTTTTGTTTTAAATAATAAGAGAGCATATACATAATTGTTCATATAAGTCTTGAAAAAAAATTTAAAATAGATTTAAAATAAAAAATAACAAACTAAGTGTATTTAAAGTTTGAAAACAAATTTATTTCAAAACAAAATTGTAAAATTGAGTTAAGAAGTACTTGTTTTAGAAAATAAATTCGAGATTTTTTTTCTATTTTAAAAAGTAATTTGAAAAAAAGCCTCTCTTAAGGAAAATTTCATAATTAAAAAGATAAGGATCTACCTCAAATGGATGCACAAATGAGGTATAGGGATCATAGTCAAGAGAGAAATAAAAAGAAACCAAAGAATAAATAAAAAAATTCAATATTTTATGAAGAAAGAGAAAAGGATTTAAAACAAGATCAAGATTTTAAAATAAATTTCAAAAAGATTACTCAAGTTATCCATGGTCAAATGGAAAATGTCACAAGTGTACCATTCCTAATTCACCTTTAATGAAATTGAAATGATCAATTGTTAGAGGTTTAATGAAAATATTAGCGAGTTGATATTCCTTCCTAACAAATTCCAATAAGATATCACCCTTTTGGAAGTGATCTCTTAAGAAATGGTGCCTAAGGCCAATATGTTTTGCGCGAGAGTGTTAGATAGGGTTTTTAGAAATATTAATGCACTAGTATTATCACACTTAATAGAGATATGGTCATATATAAGCCTGAAGTCTAAGAGAGTGTGTTTCATCCATATTATTTGGGTGCAAAAATTCCCAGCGGTTATGTATTTCGCTTTATCTGTAGAAATAGAAATATAGTTCATATTTTTTAACACTCCATGAGATGAGAGATTTTACAAGTAGGTGGGAAGTCTCATTTTTACTTTTCCTATCGAGTTGGTATCATCTAAAATCAATGTTTGAAAAATTAGTTAATTAAAAAAAATCCTATTGGATAAAACAAACCAAGATTTTTAGTTCCTTTTAATTAATTAAAAACCATTTTGATAGATTTAAGATGAGATTCATTTGGTTTTGATTAAAAATGATCATAAAGAAAAAAAAACTAAACATGATTTCAAGACAGATCATATTAAGAAAAATTAGTCTCCCAATCATACTTCTATACAACTTTTTGTCGATCTCCTTGTCGGATTCATACAATGTTAGCTTACAAGTTATACCCATGCATTTACTAATTTCCTCAGCTTGATCCAATCCATATCATCTTAAGATTTAATTAGTTTTTTATGTATTGGTTTATAAAAATACAATCATTATTTTGAGAAGTTTGAAAACCAAGAAATAATTTGAGTTCACCCATAAAGCTCATTTAAAAGTTCCTTTTCATTAAATCAGAAAATTCAAAAAAAAAAATTCATTGTTTAAGACAAAAATCACATCATCAATGTAAATTTGGACATATAACATATCATTTGAGATGTGTTTTTGAAAAATAGTTGAATTAAATTTTCCTATTTTAAAACCATTTAATAAAATAATATTCGATAAATGTTCATACCAAGCCCGATGGTCTTGTTTTAAACCACACAGATCTTTAGTTAATTTGAAAATAAAATTTGGAAATTTAGAATCTTCAAAACCAGGTGTATGTTCCACAGAAAAATTTATGTTAGTAAAACCATATTAGATGGATCTTTTAACATCTATTTTAAAGAGTTTGAAATTAAGGTGAGTGATGAATGCCAATAAGATTATAATGGATTCTAATCAAGTGACAGGTGCAAAGGTTTCACTATAGTCTATTTGTTATTCTTGGTTGTAAACTTAGCTACTAGATGAGCTTTATTTCTAGTGATATTACCAAGATAATCTAACTTATTACTAAAAACACATTTAGATCCTATGAAGGGATGATCATTTGGTCTTTCCACGAGAGTTCGTACATCATTTTGAGTGAATTGATTTAGTTCATCTTCCATGAAAAGAACCCAATTTTCCTCATTAAGGGCATCCTTGAAATTTTGGGGTTCTAATTGAGAGATGAAAACAAGATGGTCAACCTCATTTAGGACTGATATTCTAGTATGAGTTCCCACTTGAAAGTATCTAATGGAATTTTAAAAGGGATGGTCTTTATAATTTTTAAAAGCTATAGGTAAAGAATTTAAAGGTGATTCTTGTTCTACTTCAACTTATTTATATTGAAAATTTTCATTTGAAACATCGTTTTCAAAAACAATTTGAGAAAAATATTTTGGAAAATTTTCATAAAAAACAACATGAATCAATTCTTCCTATGTTTTATTCCATTTATTAAAGACTTGGTATGCCTTGTGTGAGTTCGAGTACCCAATAAAGATACATTCATTGGATTTTGAGTCAAATTTTAAAATATTATCTTTGGTTTTGAGAATAAAACATTTTCAACCAAAAACATTTTCAACAAAAAAAAATTAAAAAAGATTACTTTAGTTTTTTTATTTTCCCAAAGTTTAGGTCTTATGAGAATTAAATTAATGATAAAACACACAATATTGATGGCCTCAACCCAAAAATATTAAAGTAAATTGAATTCATTTAAAAGAGTTTGAGTGATTTCTTGGACAATTCGATTTTTCTTCTCTACTACCCCATTTTGTTGATGGGTTGAAGGAGTAGAAAAAGAATTATTATATCCTTTAGAAGATCATAAATCAATAAATTACTTATTTTATAATTCTCCACCATGATCACTTCGAATAGGTAAAAATTGATAACCTTTTTCATTTTCAAATTTTTTAGAAAACTTGATGAAAACTTTGTAAGATATACTTTTATGAGATTAGAAGTAAGATCAATTGAACCTTATAAAGTCATAATCAACAACAAAATTATAATATTTTCCTTTGAGACTTTCAATTTGAAAAGTTTTAAATAAATCAAGATGAATTAATTCAAGATATTTTGAAATTTTCCATAAGTTAATGTCTAGAAACCATCAATTCCTTATTATTTGTGAACCATAAAACCATTATTTTGAGATTCATTAAGGGAAAAATTTCCCCTACTAGTTATCACATACAACCTCCATGGATAATTTTGTCTCTCAAATTTTTTATCCACCCATATATTTCTAGAATTTTCTTTAAACCCTAAGAATTTTAGGTAAATGATATTTGTAAAAACAATATTTTATTATTGCATGCACTTTATTTTTTTAGATATTTTCATAGTCATATATATAGACGTTTTGAAGTCCTTATTTCGAATCAATTGAGCCTTTTAAAGAGAAGGGTATTTTATGAAACATCAATGTCAACCCATTTTCTCTCATATTCAAGTGAATATTTAAATTTGGAAGCTTCTAGATTTATAAAAATCACCTATAGGTAATGGAATTTTATATATTGGGTATTTTTATGATCTTCAAGATATTATAATATATATTCACATTCCTTTATCATGTTATCAAATTTATATTTTAGTAGTTAGAACTATTATTTTAAAGAATTATAAATCTAATTTATACTTTTAACCTTGATCTCCAATGGTTAATTTTTTTTCTTTCAATGTTGGTTATTTTTGTTTCATTTCATGCACATATCCTTTATTCACAATATTTTATTGTCTCATAATTTTCATCAAAAGTATTTTAATAGTATTCTTCTTTTATGGAATAATTTCCTTAAATAACCATAAAAATAATTAATTATTCTCCATATCATTGAGGAGAGTGTTATAATTTTGTAACTTCTCATCCAATTCTATCCCCATAGAATATACATCCAACTTTAGTATATTTTCTTCATTTTATATAACCTAGATAAAATCATATATATATGTGGTTACTTTAAGATGGATCATTTTCAAATAATGATGTATTATAGAGTAAAAATGATGATGTGATTAATTTGGAACATAATATTAACAATAATAAACAAATTCTATAAGAGAATAATATTCAATAGATGTTCTAAAAAAAAATTCCACTATGATTACCTTCAAATAGTAGATGATTCTATTTCTCTTTTACCACTTGGTATATTTTTGTCAAATTCATGGCCTCTTTGTTCTAAATTCTATACATGGTTTTGTATCAATCCTCAATGTTGGTAATGATATGGATAAAACCACATTGTCCATCTGAGGAAACTCATATCATTCTTCTAATTTATCCTTCTTGGATAACAGATAAAAAATCTTCGTAAAAAAATTAATCTAATCCTAGGTTAAACCCTGAACATTGATATCAATTGAGATGCTCAGTGGGATCATGTAGTCAGCATAAGATAATGTGGGGGAAGGGGTAATAAGTGTGAATTGAATTTTAAAAATTCTTTTCACATTATTTAATTTGATCTTCTACAACTATTAGTAAGTATATATTTTTCTTTGTTTCATTAAATTCATTCACACCATATATAAGATAAAAAGAAAAAGTAGCTCGAAACATAATATTTTACATGGTTTATTCCTAATATTATTATAATCTTTAAATAATACCAATTGAATACTGAGAAATATAAATTTATTTTATCATGAAAAGTGAATATTAATTTGGAAGGTATCTTCCTTTACCCAAGATGTTATGTCCTAAAAAGACATTACTATCAACTAATAATTTATTTATAATATATCCTTCCAGTTTAAAATAGTGTTCCTATATTCCATTCATGAACAAGATCCTATCGCTTATCTAGGATTCTACCACATTAAATGAATTTAATTTCTTACTCAAAACATGGTCTCTAAAAGCCATTGGATTTTCAGAAATAACAACATGTAAGTTGACCAATTTATATCAATTTCAAAATGATAAAAAATATACTGGGAACATGGGAACATATATTTCACTGCACTTCTTTAATATTTTTCTTGCCTTATTATGATCTTTAATAGCATAAAAACCTTATTCATAATTAATCACTATGTATATCATATTCTGTAATAGCTGAATAATATTAGTTCACCTATACCTTATCATTTCTCAACCTTTCTATCATAGGAAACTTAAGATTCCCTTAAAGTAGGTTGTTATCTCATCTCCTTTTTTATTCCTAATATATTAAATATTTCTATAATTGCATCATTAAAATTTCTTTTATCGATCTTCATTCTCTTCTTCTTCCACAAATTCTTCTTCTTATAAAATCATATTTATCATGTTGATTATTTTTTATCAAATTTAAATCTTAATATATCATTGATCCATACCTCTTGTGATTATTCCATTTATCACTAGTCAAATAATAACTACGAATTACACTAGTGTAGATTGTTAATAATTTTTTTAAATATCCAAAATTTAAACCCCATTATTATCACCGAAATAACTAGTCAATATTCCTATTTAATTCTCTATAAATATATTCCATTTAAGATTGTCAAAAATTATTTTGAAAGGAATCCATATTTCGTCTTCATAAATGAATTTTAAAAAATTGTATTTTAAATTCCATATTTATCAAGGGATGATATCATAAAATTATTCTCACCTTATTATTCTTAAGAATCTACTTATATCATCATTCTTGGCTTTAACAAAATTTTCTTTCTCATTAAACCATTTCAATATGAACACATGTAAAAATCATTATAGTGGGAGTTTCTTCATCATGAAACAGAACTCATCTTCTCAAAACTTAGGTTGAATCACGATTTAATATTTATAGAATCATGATATTTAAGTATTTAAATATTATCATAAGAATGATTTAATTTAATATTAAAAATTATCAAATTTTTAAGTCAATTGAAGTCATTTAGGAAATAGGAAATCTTACATATCACTATAGTGGTCTCAATTACATTACACATCCTAAAAAAATTTGTATGCTTATTTCGATGCAATTTATTTGGGTTCAAATATTATATACCCTCTATGGTATGTTATATATCATCTTTTAAATATTATTTATCCTCTGAATAATAAAATTTTTCTCTTATAAATTCATATATATCATCAAATATATATAATGTATCACAGTGAATGATTTAAGATTTCCACATCTATGTTATAAACATCAAAATATATCTTCCATATGCAATGGAAGATATTAAATATCAATAATAAAACATTACATTCAATATGAAATATTTCACATTTCATAATTTAAATCCCAAAATTTCTTATTTATTATCAATAAAATGTTATATATCTTAGTGATATCTCATATAATTTCAATATTCAATTATAAAGGATCTCACATATGATTTTATCAATTATTAAAGTGTAATTAATAATTCTAGAACTTCTTCAACTCCATTCAAAATCACTTCAAACCTTATTTGGGTATCACCAATCACACTATCTCATCTCAAAACATCTTAAATGAGCTTGTGAACTTATTATACCCTTAAAAATATATTTATCAAGATTCCTAAATATTTTTCATCATAAAAATATTGTTCTTGAGTATTTAAATGTTCCCATTTCCTAAATATGTTACTAATAAAGTCTCATTTCAATATACATTCAATAATACTATATCTCATTATCAATTAATTAAAAACCAATCCCACCTTAGTATAATATGAACATATTCAATTTTCCCTATTATCCAAGTGAAAATCCCAAGACATGATGACATGATAAACCAATAGATGGTTACTAACTTTATAAAACCACCGCGATCATGTAATAGATAGTTCTCAAAGAACATATATGTTACACCCTATGATTTTATGACATATTTCTCTTTAACTAAATTTTATGTGTTTGATAGCTTACTTAAATGAAACATATAGCTTAAATAAACCATGATATATATTTATTACCACATATCTGTTGGATTGGAGGGTATAAATAGAGCTAACTAAACTATAAAAAATATGTATAAATGATTTAATGTATAAAAATATATTAATTAATTACACGGAAATAATTACTCACTTTTAAATGTTAAAAATTACAACATTATATCTTTAAAGGTCAATTTTTCAATGTATTGTATTTTTCTAAAAATTATGCATGTTGAACAATAATAAAATGTGATTTTGAGGAAATATATTGGCATTGAATGTAAAAAAATAATTATACACACATTGATTATAAATTTAATAATATAATATTTTTGTTTAAAATTCCTCTTAATAATAATACTAAGTTCAATAGATTGTAAAACACGTAACACTAAGTGAAACGAACCATAAAATAATATTAATTAAATATGACTATTATAAGCTATCTTTTGGGTTGGAGTGTAAGAATATAATTAAATGTATTATGAAATATATATAGAATGTTTTCTTTGATAAAAGTTGTAATCAATAATAAATTGATTAATAATTGGTTGGAAATGAATATAAAATCTTTTGAAGGTAAACAAATTATTTATCATAATACTCTTTTTGTTTTTTCAATGTATTTTGATCTTAATATATTAAATTAATCACTTTTGATAAAAGATTATAATTAAATAACTATATTATATATACAATTTATTGAATTAATATTAATTTAATTATAGTTTTTAGGAATGTTATGAGTATAAAGTCATTTTATGCTTCAAAAATACATTTTATTGAAAAATGGTTATTATTTCATTTTATGAATAGAGATTATAATTAATTTATACCAATTTTCTATATATAATTTGAGAAAATATATGTCATTTTTGTAATAATAATTTCATAATATTTTAGCAATATTTTTTTATTTTTCTAGAAAAGAATGATTTTTGAGTGAATAGTGAAAAATGATGTTTTTTTGTAAGACTGTCATTTCATTAAATTAATTCAAGTAATTTAAAATTAACATTATGGTTTAAATTTGATCTTAAATTAACATATGAATCATTTATTTATAAATGATAAAATTAATTATTTAGGAATCACCATTATACATTATTTTTATATAATTTTATTTTTGGGCTTAAATACACAGTCTTCTAAAAAACTATATTTTATTTTGTTTTAAGAATTTATATTAAAATTTATTTCTTATAATTATAGATATTTAATCATGATAAATGGATTATATATTTTTATTAATGAGGTTCAATTTTTTAAAATAGTTACATTTTATTTCTTGTCATTATGATTAATAACCATGGTAAATATATGTCACCTCAGCAATAGTAAAGCAGGTAAAACATTGTTAAAACTATGGGGTAAGGATTTAAAATCTCTATAACACATGCATTTACCCTACTGTATGAGTGGTTTTTTACCAAATATTTGTATTATTTTTTAAATAATGTATATTAAATCATTATTTTGAATTCAAGAACCCATGATTCAAATTTATGATCATAAATTATATTTTACCCAAATTTAAAACTATATCTTTGTATTTACATATAATAGTATGGTTGTAAAGTTGCATTCATCTTTTCCATGATAAAAACGTATCAACTATTTATTTTTTAATATATAAACATAAATATTTATGTAAATCATCTTCTCACTTGATTTTATGTTGAAATGGGTTTTCAATGTTTAAATTTTGTGTTTTTTAAAAACTGTTTTCGATGTAGTTTTATAACTTATATTAAAAGAATTTTCTACCACACACATATTTTTAATATGATAAAATATATTAAAAAATCTGAATCCAAAATTAATTTTTTTGAGCCCCTTTTATTTTAGGATCATAAATTTATGTTATCATGGGAAATATTTAAGTGATCACGATGATTGTTAATTTGGGTTTAAGGGTGGTTAAACAAAGAGATAAGGCATAAAATGTCTACTAAACTTGATTAAATATTATTGTTTGATAGTTTTTAGTCCCTATAACATATTAACATTGTATTTTTTTTTCTTTTTTCCCCTTGACATTATTATTATATATATTATTTTTAACTCTTTTTTGTAATTCCATGCGTGTATTGTACATAAATTATAAAAGAAACCTCATATCCTATATTTTTACAAATGGTTAATACATTTATATCAGCAAATAACTACCTAATAACAATTCCATCTTCCTTACCTTAATTCTAGAGAACCCCTCCTGACCCTAATCCCATCCTATGAAAGCTTAAAGTGTAATTCAAAAGTGGTATCTGAAAGAAGAGGTAGTCTTCCTACATGACTCTTTCAATGTTTATTTATTATTCTAGTTCATATATATATTTTATATTCTATAATAGTGAATAGATTATCACTAATATACTAAGATGTTATTATGATTATGAGACAATAATTTTCTACCTCATTTCCATCCTATGGAAAACAAATATTGCTCATGCATATATATGACCTACCATCTACATTTAACTATGTAATTAATTTTTCATTTCCAATTTAATTGGATGGTTATAAAGGTGATATTATGGAATATGTATGATATTCATTAAATAATAATTATTTTTTAAGGAGAAATATTGTCTAATTTATTTTCTTTTTATTATATTAAAATGGAAGTATTGTTTATCTGTACATGTGGACTACCATATCCTTGAGAAATATATTTCATTTTCAATATCCTCCTTTTTTAAAAAGTCCTAAAATTATATTTAAGAAATATATATGATACATATGAAATAAATAATATTCTATAAATGTTATATTAATATTATACCTTGTAATTATCTTACTCACTCTATTTTTGTAACAATCTCTTGTAGAGGTTGGTTTTACCACATACATGAGTGATATTTTAATTTTAATGAAGCAAATGATTAATTAATTTTTAATAATGGTGATAATATTTAATAATATTATATACATTTCATGACTAAAATTCTTGAGATAATTGAACCATGATCAAAGGCCATGGACACGAACATCTGAACTGAAACATGCATCACAAAGAACAATGATTCTAAAAAATAATTCTTAATAAATGGGTGATAAGAAATTTTATTTAAACCATGTATTATGATATTGAAATTAATATGTTTTTTTATATGTAGCGTCCTGTGTTTTTGGATGGGTTGAAATTTTCTTAAGGAACTTTAATTTTTAGTTTGGTGGATGAATCGAATGGTGAACCAAACATTAGAATGAAAATCCATGACTTGGAACAATAAAATGAATTTCTTAGAATAGATTTAAGGACTATGAGGTGTCTTAGAAATTTAGATGAGTTTCGAGAGAATTGAGATCTGAAAACTAAAAAATTAGAAGAAGCATATAAAGGTGCATGGTTAGCGTGAAATTGTGTGGCTCATATGATGTTAAATGTTTATATGTTCCTTGAGCGATACATTGGTTTCCCCTTTATGTAATTCCATGGATGGGATCATAAGATACTTTATTTATAATTAACCTTGGGAAATAATTGGATTCCCACCAAGGAATTCCATAGATAGGCAGATTTGTAGATTGAGATTATTATCCTTGTGAGTGATATAGATACCCTAGGGTAGATACATTAGATGGGATCAGTGGTAATATGGCTAAACCATGAAATGAGATATACATGGTCCCCTATGTTGGATACCAAGGATAGGATCAGTTGGTTATGCTTCAATATAATACTGAGAATAATACCCTCTTTACAGATCACCATGGATGGACTCTTATTATGATGGGTAATTATGGTACTCCTGGTGCGATACGTGGGATTCCACTTTATTGATCACCTTGTATGATCCCTGGATGAATTTTAATTAAGAACATTAATGAATCTAATTAAATATATGAGAAATTATGGTTTATTAGATTAATGGACGTTCCCTCAATGATAAAGAACATGATTAGGATCGGTCCATGTTTTTTTGGCCTTTATGTTAGGTCCATTTTTGTTCCTTTAATATTTCACCCTATAATTATATATTGGATATATCTATATAGGAATAAATTTGTTTCAAGATAACTGGATTTGGCTTATGAAAGTATGGATGGTCATGTTCCCCTTATAAACCTGAGCCCGATATGGTTACTTTTCTTATTTATTTACTAATTTATTAGTTATACCTACACACTATTATATTTTTATTCATAGATGGATTATGATTTATACTCCACTAGTGGTGGCCAAATGTGTATATCATAAATCCTTCTTGAGCCTCCAATTAACCAGGGTACCTGAGAAGACCTCATGTTATCAGGTCTATGGATTACTTATTGTGTTGTACATGGTCATGGGAGCTTAGGAGCACATGAGTGAGTGGGATATTAGGAATATCATCGAGATATCCTTTAGGGTTTTTTAGTTTCATTTTACATGTTATATATAGTAAAATATCAACTACTTTATTATTATTTCCTTATTTATTTTAACTTCTTATAAGAATGCATGCATGGTTATATATTTGGAATTGGACATATTTTTAGTGTGTCAATTATTATTATCATTATCGTCCACTGCTCTGTCATTAATTTATAATTCCTCTTCTATTGATCAATATATTTATTTTTATACCACTGAGATACTTTGATCATGATGTTATAGTCTCCCCATCGTACCATAATTAAACACTCATTGCTAGTCGGCAGCCGCCCGCATACGGGGAGGTGTGCTTGAGGCCATGTGACCAACCAGCTCGAGGAACCTACTCATTGGGTAATAGGTGGGGAAGTAACAAAGGGGTTTCACATCTTTCCTTTCCTTTTTATTTCTTTTCTGGTCTTGTATATTGGAGACTAGAAATGTCATGGTGCTTGGTATATAGTCATGTCTCAGAGTGATAAACCCACGCATGAGGAAAAGATGAAGCATCCATGGATAGGAATATTGTTTTTACTATTCATTGTTACATTTGATTATGATTTCACCTATAATTATTGGTGTACTCTTTCTTCTCATTGATTGATTAGATTTAATGTATTTACCCATGGCTCGATATGGAAAGGAAGTATCATTACATGCATCATTCTATGAATATAGAGATTCACATTCCATGCGTTCTACATGCCATGTTGTTTGCATTATACTTTTGATATGTGCCTTGTGTGTTGTAGCAACATTCCTATTTTGGACACCGTGTATTAATTATTATATAGCATGTTGGTCTGTATACCATGCTTTTTGATTTATTTAACATGATTATCTATTTACCACACATACTTTCTATTCCTTTGTGATTATTATAATATTTATCATATACCAGGATTCTGTGGTTTCTTCCTTTTATAGTTTTTTTACCATGATTAGGTAAATATTTTTCCATGATACATTTATAAAATACTCTTTATATGACGACCAGTTATAATTTTAATATACAATTTTTTATTAATTTTTAGATAACAACCTAAAATTTGTTTTCCTACATAGATTAATGTTGGCACCTTAATTAACCAATCTTGACATGTTTGATCCATAAACCAATGGTTTCACTGGCTAAAACATAATGACTATAGTTAAATGGGAGATATTTTTCAATCTATATAGTGTAAGGGAGAATTATACATTGGGAAATGGTATCCTGTATAATTGAACCATATTTTATGAGCATGATCTACCTAGAAACCATTATATAAATGTAAAATATGAAAAACCATAAATTTTACATAACCTGGTCGATTTTGCATCTTATTCTTGGATTGAGCTAGGTAGGTCAGTCTTGGATTGTTATTTTTATGTGATATAACCCCTAAACATGTTTTAAATATTAATTCTAAAAATTTATTTGGTTTTATTTTAGATGAACCTAGAATAGATTAATGGGAACCTCTTTAGTCGCCTTTATTTTGATACATCTTATTTCTTAACCCCATGGGGTTATGTTTATATTATATAAGGATGAAAATTTAAAGTGTTCATAACCACTTTTATAAGGATACATATAAAATTTTGGTGGCAGAGTAAATGATTGGTTCCCTCATTAATTCATAAAACACCTATTACCTACTTTTGTGTTGTACTTATATGAGGTGTTAGTTAATCAAAATACCAATTAAAACCTAAAGGGTATTTTAATATATAGATTGGAATTGAAATTATATTAAATTAAGGAAATTTTGAAGGCTTATGAGTAAATAAATTATGATTAAAAAGGGTTTTATAAGATAAACTTCATAAATATTATATGAATTTAGATAAATTAACAATGGTTAAAATGATTTTTTATTAAAAATGATTTTGTGACTTGTGGCATTAGATGAATAGATTTTATATATATGGTGTAATGGCCCAGACCTCTCTGGTCCATTCCTTGTGAAAATGTGGTACTGGAGGTGTTCTGGGAGGTCAAGGTGACTTTGGGGTGCGTTTGGGTGGACTTTTAAGGAAAGATCAAGGGTAATAGCTTTCACACGGTTGGTGAACGGTTTTCCTAAATCGTGCGGCCAAACCGTGCGAGGCTGGTCTTGGAGGTAGTGGCTAATGCACGGTTAGCGCACGGTTTGTCTAACAGTGTGGACTAACCGTGCGAGGAGTGTTTGACGAGGCAGAAGCTAACGCACGGTTAGCGCATGGTTTGTTAAACCGTGCAGACTAACCGTGTGGACACTTAAAGTTAGATCCTAAAATTGTGGATCTGAACTCTTTTGCCTCTAAATGGTTCTTTTAAGCCTCTAAGATGCCATAACTCGGGATTTCCCTTCCTTGGAGGTAGAAGAACCTCTCCCAAGCGTTTTAGAGGCGATCTTGAGGCTTTTCTTCGCGAATCGAAGCTGATTTCTCGAGGTAAGTGATTATTTTTGTTTGGTTTCTTAGATCTACCTAGATCTGATCCTCCTCTTCTCTCGGGATCTTAGATCTACGCCCGTTATGGGTAGATATATGTATGTGGATGTCGATTATGATGAGCTCTGGTCTTGGTTGTGTTAGGAGAAGATATCTAGGGAGGATCCTTGGTGAATTGGCCCGGTCTTCTTGGGCGTTCTTCGACTGTTGTGGGTTTCCTCGAAAACCTTTGAGGTAGGGGATTCATGGCTTCTCTAATTATTTATGCTCAATCGTAGATTTAACATGATTTAGACCATTGGATCACAATGAAATTAACCTAATTAAATACTTGAATCGGATTAAAATAATTTGTTTGATCACATGTTGTTGCTTTGTACCGTGATAACAGTTTGCCTCTTGATTTGCTAGATAATGTGATATATATGCCTTGCTTGTTAGCATGTTGCTCTTGATGAAATTGATAAAGAACGTAAAGCCGAAATTAATTGATAATTAATTGGATAAAGATAAGGAGGCATGTAAACGAATCCGGTTTTTGTTTTTGAGGTTGTTGTTCCAACTTGGTGTTAATCAAATTGAGACTAATGATGTGTTTAATTCAGTTGGTTGGTAAACCTGAAATCTGTTGGTGCTTGTTGGTTGAAGGCCAGATGCCTTGTTAAAGGGACAAGAGCCCAAATTGATGTGATGTTGTTTTCCTGCTTCTTGTGCTATGATGTGATCCTGGATGGATGTTGTGATGTGGGGTCATGGAGGCCTTGTGGTTGTGGTAGCAGATGATGCCTAGAGTGGCGAGATGCATCAGTTTATGCATGTGGGTATCGGGGAGGACACCAGGGATGATGGAATGGGATGGATGTGGTTGTTGGTTTCTTGTGGATTCTTTGGTTGTTTATCTACTTTTCTTTTCCCCACTGCTCAAGGTAGCTGGTCTTGCTTACCCTTCTTCCGAAAGGGGTGAAGACACGTGGGGTATGCCATGTGATTTCCGTGTTTAACCTCTCCAGGGAGAATGGTTCTACGCTCTTGCTATAGGCGGCACGGACTTGACGGGTAGTACATCTACTCACCGTGTTGATCCCCCTTGTGTTTAGTAGCATAAGATGCTTTTCTAGAATGCCTGGGAATATGGGAAAGTATTTCTGTAATGAATGTTTGATTAATTGATGTTAACCCATGGGGATGGAGATGCTGGAATATAATGATGAGGTTGTAACTTTGAAGGAACACTTGACCTTGGGTGTGATGTTGATGAATTTAATGTGGCTTTGCTCATGGTTATTTAATGTTGGAAGAATTAATTATCGTACAGTGGAATTGATAAAAAGGGAATGAAGTAATCTAATAAAGCCTTTAAATGGTTGTGTGCTTATAGGATACCTAGTCTTAGAAGTGGCAGCCTGGAGTCCGAGAGACATTAGTTGCAGTTGTCTCTAAGAATAGGTTATGCCTATAGTGTGGTTGTGAGTTATAATATATTATATACTTTTTGTGTTTCTATATGCTACTCCACCATGTCAGTAAGGGAAACTGGAACTTCGAGGATTCTGAGCCCTGGGGGGGGGGGGGTGTTTTCCCCCAACATTCCGATGGGACGGTGAATGGCTGACTACCCCCTTTTGTAAGAACCCAGTTCTTATTTTTGAGGTACGGGCTTCTTCTTTTTCCTTTTCCTTAAGTGTTTTCGAGAAAATATGGAAAATGGGGAAAAATCCTAAATTTTGGAACTACACGCCATGTACTTTTCCACACGCCGTGTAATTTTGGCTGTGTGGAATGGGTACACGGGGCATGTAGCCTTGTCAGCGACGAGGGGTGTAGGAACCGACAACACTCTGTGTAGTGGTACCTGAAACGCCGTGTAGTCATTCGGCAGGCTTAAACAGTAAGGCGATGGAGTCACTACCAGCTGGGCGATAGTACATGCCATGTACTCGAGAGTACATGTCGTGTACTTATGTCGACGGATAAACATTTTGGAAGTTCTGCCAGGGGAACAGTTAAATGAAATAAGTACATGACATGTACTCAGAAGTACATGCCATGTACTTTGTTTTTTTCAGCTTAAAACAGGCAGTAGCCTCCTCATTTGGCAGAGGAGACACTTGAGCTGATTTGGAGCCAAAGGAGGAGGCTGGACCTTTGAAGATCCACCGGGTGTTCGTCTGGAATCGGTTTCCGCCTCGGACGATCACGTTGGAACCGCACGGGTAAGGGCTTCCACCTCCTTGGCTGGTTCTTACCAATTCTTCTCCTAATAGGAGTTATTTACTTTTGTTTGGGTTTTGTTCTTCGTCTGATCTACGCCATTCTTGGGCGTTTCTGGAGTCGGCGTTCGGGTATAACGTTCGTTGGTGTATAAGGTAGGTGGCTTAGTGTTTATTTTCCAACTGCCGTGTGTTTTATGCATTTTTGCACCACGAACCCATATTTTGGTGTCGTGTGGCTGAGGCCGTTGCTATATTAAACACCTAGAATTGATTAGGTATTTAATTATGATATTAAATTGCTGGTTGAGATCGTTGCTTGGATCTGAAACCACCCTAGGGGTGTGTTCCACTGTTTAGCCTTTTGTCCAGGATACCTGAGGGTATGCCTTTAAAGTAGTAATTGTAGAATTTCCTTGAGAGGAATTGCTTGTTACTGCTAGTTTACCTGTTGGGCATGACCTGGTTACCTGTTTATCCTGAGGGCATTGTTGTGATTAGCTTGTGGGCACTGCACTATTTAGCCTAAGGGCAGTAGATATTTTCGGCCTGAGGGAAACTTCTTCCGTGCCTGAGGGCAATAGACTCTATGCCTGAGGGCGACACTTCCTACGCCTGAGGAAAACTTCTGTTACGCCTGAGGGCTATACCTACGGGTTGTATTTTGCTTACCCGAGGGTAAGATTTTGCTTGTCTGAGGATGTGGACTGTTTACTTAGAAATGCACTATGGTGATTTATAATATTTAATGAATTAAATGAATAATTAAATGGAAATTTGACTGTTAAGTTAGTTACTTTTCAGTACTACTTACTTTATTGCATTTTACCATTGCACACTATTGTTGCATGCTTACAAGCAGTTGGGCACGGGCCTTTGGTGGGTGCCTACTAAGATATATTTCTCACACCCTGTTTGGGTCATGCTTTTCAGCCCAAACAAATTACGTTTCTACAGGTGTGGATAGGGGAAAGAGTCCCTATACAGGTACTTGACTGTTGTTGTGGAGTAGGAGGGCATGAGACCGAGCCTAGGCTCACGATGCCGCTGCCAGCTGTTTTTCTTATTTTGTTGTACTCTGCTTTTGTTGTACTGCATTGATGTATAACATGTTCTGGTTATTTTATTAGAACTTGAAACATGTAGCATCATCATTTATATACTGTTGGTTATATCCACTGCTGTAGTTTACTTCAGATGTGTATGGTTTACTGCTTCCGCTGTTGTTGTATGTTTTATTTAAATTCTGCTGCGCTACACTTTGACAAATGAGGGAATAGTTTCCCCACTATTAGACCTGGGCCCTCGCTGCTAGTTGGAAGCCTCTGGAATTTGTGGAAATGCGCTTGAGGTCTTGTGGCGAACCGGCTTCGGGGCACCCGTTGAGTGGCACCCAGGACTGGGACGTTACAAAGTGGTATCAGAGGGTTTATTTTCTTTGACTTACTATTTGGAGCCGTAATCAGGAATATGAAGAATGGTAGTTGGTAATAAGTTGTGCCCGAGCGTAGCTAACCCGTGTACAGGGAAAATCTAGTCTACCTCGTATTTTTCAATTTTTTTTGATTTTGAAAATTTTACAGTTGATTTGTTTTCACCGTTGGGTGACGCACTTGAGATTGTGCTGTTTATAATTTATCTATGGGTTTTATTGAGTTTCAACCCGATGAGATGAGGGTATGCTGTCTCAAGCATGATATATGCACATGCTAGATATCACATTCCATGCATAGTTCCATTACATGTAGGTGCATTAGAAATTGCATGTCGTTGTGATAGTTGTTGTGCTAGAAAAGCATGCTGTTGTGATAGTTGCTCTGATAAAATACCTTCTATTTGATAGCGTATTTTCTTGTGTGAGCTTGTTTATAAAATGGATGCCAAAATTTGGTTTTTGGGGAGTATGGGACCCCATTGACCGGAATTTAGTGGATCATTGACTGTTTATTGGTTATAACACATATAAGATGTCAAACTTTGATTCGTGGGGAGTATGGCCCCCCACAGGTCGGAATTTGACACTTAGGTGTTGGTTTCAGTATTTTCTGGGTTTTGGGGAAGTTTCTGGGGCATACTGTCCGGAAACCTGGTATACACGCCATGTAGTATTTTTATACATGTCGTGTATGTTCTTCTATTCAGGAAGAAAAATAAAATTTTTGAGTACACGCCGTGTACCCTGAGTACACGCCATATAGTCTCTTCCCGTGTCACAAACCGTGTGGGCGGAGACACGGGGTAGGGAAAGGCTTGGGTAAAACACATCATGTAGATTTTGTACACGCCGTGTAGTGTGACCCAGAGTCCGGCCGTGTAACTAACAACACGGGTCGGTGAACTCCTGTACAGAACACGCCGTGTCAATGATGAACATGCCGTGTAGTGTGACCTGGGGACTCAGCTGTGTAACTAACAACACGGGCCGATGCCACCTCTCCCTGAACACGGCGTGTACCATTGGGACACGCCATGTAGTCTTGTCCTAGGACAGACCGTGTGGTGTTAGCCGTGTGGATGGGAAATGGGACGATGTACACGCCGTGTGCGGGTGTAACACGCCGTGTAGTGTCAAGGCGAGTAGTCGACCGTGTCACAGATGACACGGGAAATTGTGAAATAACACCATACACGCCGTGTAGATTATTTAAACGCTGTGTAGTTTTTGTTGAACGGAAGCTGTGTGTCTTAGCCGTGTAGAAGGACCCGGGCAGGGGAACGGAAGTCAAGTACACGCCGTGTAGTCATTGTACATGCCGTGTAGTCTTGTTTTGAAAATTTTGAATGCCTTCTTCCTCTTGTTTCCTTTGTGGTTCCTTCGCTTTTCGGTCATAATAATCTTGAATCGGAGGCGTGCTTTTGACCCTGTAGTGTCATGCCTTCTAGACGACCGCGAGTTGTTCTCTAGGAGAGCGGCGATGATTATACTCCGGAGATGGTGGGCCATGGGCTACCAGTTGATCCTCCAGCAGATCCAGATGCGGCGCCAGCTGCTATACCGGACACAGGCGCGGAGGCGCAGTTCCGTGAAGGCTTTATGCGGTTCATGCAGACCTTTCAGGGAGCACCGCAGGCTGCTACATCTATGGCTGAGCTGACTCGTATCTTCTAGCAGCAGCATTCGCCTACGTTTTCAGGGGATGGCGGACCGTAGGCTGCGTATTCTTGGATAGGATCGATGCAGACTATTTTAAAGCATCTTGAGACTCCTCCAGGGTAGATGGTCAAGCTTGCGATGTATATGCTGCGTGATTCCACCAAGAGGTGGTGGGATGTTACCACTCAGTCAGAGCATCATAGAGACATGACGTGGGAAGATTTTCAGGCATTCTTCTATGAATTCTTCTTTCCCGAGACGTTGATGGAAGATAGAGCTCGAGAGTTCATGAATCTGCAGCAGGGCGCCATGTCGGTGATGGACTATTCTGCTCATTTTACGGAGCTTCAGCGTTTTGCACCTGTGTTGGTGGGTGATGAGACATTGGGAGCCAGACGTTTTGAGGATGGTCTTCATTATGACATCCGAGCGCTATTGAATGTTTTCAGGTTGCCTTTAGTACATGATATTGTGAACCAGGCACTGACTACAGAGAGGAACCTTCGAGAATCTAGTGGTGTGGGACAGGGCGGTTCAGCACCAGTTACTGGTATTATTTCTACTAGCAAGAGGAGGAGACAGATGGACTTCTCTCAGGGTGGCAGTACCAGCCAGACAACTTCTTCAGGTGGTTCGGTCAGATGCTACCAGTGTGGTAGAGAGGGGAACAAGATACCGTAGTGTCCAAAAGACCCAGTGGAGTGCCGATCTTGCTGCAAGTTGGGTCATCTGCAGCACTTTTGTAGGGCGTTTCCACCAGTGGCTAGTGAGAGGGGTTCTATGCAGACTCCGCGTGTGGGAGCAGGACCAGTGGCTTCTTACCAGTCAGGGAACTGGAATACGACAGGGCATGCAGGCAGAGATGGTGGTCGTGGCCGTGGTAGCCAGACACCAGGATCTCAGAGGCAGCAGGGCGGGACAGCTCAGGGTAGCCAGGCTGTGTCGCAGGGCCGCGACACTGGGTAGGCATATGCAGTGCAACAGACCTGGCATGAGCAGGATCCCAGACCTTCGACAGTCATAGGTACTATTCTAATAGCTTATGTCTTATCTTCAGTACTTTACGATACATGTTCTACACATAGTTTCATATCTGTACCTGTTGTGGAGAGACTTGGGCTCTGTGTTTCTACTTCATACGATATCTTGACGCTAGACACTCTATTAGGGACTAGGATGGCTGGTGTGCATCAGTGCAAGGAGTTCCCCCCTGAGGTTGGTGTGTGTAACTTCTTTTGGGACCTCTATGTCTTGGAGATGACGATCTATGATGTCATTCTAGGGATGGACTGGTTGGTTCCCTTTCAAGCCTTTGTAGACTGCTATCGTCGTAGGGTGTGTTTCACGTCACCAGAGGGTGGATAGTTTCTATACAATGGAGAATGGGATATTCAGGTGAGTCGAGCTGGACCAGAGCATCATGGGCGAGGTGGAGTCATAGCCCATATTGCGAGTTTATATCTGGATGACCAGGGGAATTTTCAGATGGATTTCCCTCCATTTGTTGATTGTTTCAGGGATGTCTTCCCAGACAACTTTTCAGGTCTACCTCAGAAGAGAGAGGTGGATTTCTCTATCGAGCTTGTTCCAGGAGCAGAACCAATGTCCATTTCTCCTTATAGGATGGCTACGCCAGAGCTGCAAGAGCTCAAGAGGTAGTTAGAGGAGTTACAGTCAAAGGGCTTTATCCGACCCAGTATTTCTCCTTGGGGTTCTCCGGTCCTTTTTGTGAAGAAGGTGGACGATACCCTTATACTTTACGTGGATTATCAGAAGCTGAACCAGTTGACGTTTAAGAACCGATATCCCTTGTCGAGGATAGATGATCTGTTTGATCAGCTTTGTGGAGCACGAGTGTTCTTGAAGATTGACTTGAGATCAGGATATCATCAGCTGCGCATTAGACCATCTGATATACCTCTCAGAGATTTCAGGAGTAGGTATGGTCTATATGAGTATACGGTTATGCCGTTCGGACTGACGACGCCAACAATTTTCATGGCTCTGATGAATCGTGTGTTCCATCCGTATCTTGATTCTTTTGTGGTAGTATTCATGGACAACATCTTGGTGTACTCTCGCACTCAAGACGACCATGTCACCCATCTTGAGATCATACTGAGTACACTGAGAGAGCATCAACTATATGCTAATCTCTCGAAGTGCCACTTTTGGATGGACCAGATTCACTTCTTGGGTCATATCATCTCAGAGGCAGGAGTTTCATTAGACCCAGAGATGGTGAGATCAGTAGTTTTCTAGAAGCAAACTAAGAAAGTGTTTGAGATATGGAGTTTCTTAGGGTTGGCTAGTTACTACAGACGCTTCATACAAGACTTCTCCCCCTTATCAGCACCGTTGACGGGACTGACTAAGAAGGGTGTGAAGTTCATTTGGTCAGAAGCTTGCGACATAGCTTTTCAGGACCTGAAGGGAAGGTTGACTTCAGCACCGATCCTGATACTCCCAGAGCAGGGAAAGAGCTATACAATTTACTGTGATGCATCAGGGATTGGGCTGGGAGCAGTTTTGATGTAGGGCGACCGAGTTGTTGCGTATGGGTATCGGTAGTTGGGGCCACATGAGAGGAATTACCCGACACATGATCTCAAGTTGGCTGCAGTTTTTCATGCGTTGCACTATTGGAGACATTATCTATTGGGGGAGCATTTTGTGGTTTTCACCTACCAAAAAAGCCTCAATTATATCATTACTCAGCGTGGCCTGAATCTGAGGCAGAGGAGGTGGGTCAAGTACCTACAGTACTTCGATTTTGAGCTTGCCTATACACCTGGTAAAGGTAATGCAGTAGCCGATGCACTGAGCATGAAGACTCAAATACAAGCGGTGCAGGAGGCCAGTAGTGAGTGGGAGCTCATGGCCTTGTTCTCTGAGATGCATCTGGAGGTGCATGACAGTCAGGAACAAACTTATCTTTCCTCATTAGCTGTGACTTCTACCCTCCTAGACAGAGTGAGGATGAGGCAACTACTTGATTCGGAAGGCCTAGTTCTACGGGAGTCGGTGGCAAGTGAGGACCCTCCTCCCGGTTGGACGATAGGCGATGATGAGGTCCTGATTTTCCATGGATGAGTGTGGGTTCTAGGGGATATACGTGAGGAGATGATGTGGGAGTTTCATGCTTTGGCTTGGGCAGTTCATCCCGGGGTTACCAAGATGTACCGTGACTTGAGGCGTCAGTACTGGTGGCCGGGTATGAAGAGAGAGATAACTGGTTTTGTTACGAGGTGTTCCACCTGTCAACAGGTAAAGGCATAGCATCAGAGACTAGCTGGGCTGTTACAGAAGTTACCCATTCCAGAGTGGAAATGGGATGATGTCGCGATGGATTTCGTGATGGGATTGCTGAGGTCACCTCGTGGCAATAACGCCATGTGGTTTGTTGTGGACAGACTCACGAAGGTAGCTCAATTCTTGCCGATCAAGGAGACCTTTGGTGTGGACGAGATCAGAAGACTGTATATCCGAGAGATCATACGTCTTCATGGGGTCCCTCGTTCTATCGTTTCTGATAGGGACATCCGCTTTAAGTCTCATTTCTGGCAGAGTTTTCAGAGGGCACTGGGTACATAGGTGCTTCTGAGCATAGCATACCACCCTCAGACTGATGGCCAGTTGAAGCGTACGATACAGGTGCTAGAGGAAATGCTGTGCGCATGCATTCTAGACTTTGGGGGCTCTTGGTAGAAGCATATACCATTAGTCGAGTTTGCCTATTACAATAGTTTTCAGGCGACTATTGAGATGGCACCATATGAGGCTTTATATGGTAGGCCATGCCGATCACCTTTGTGCTGGGTAGAGGTAGGTGAGGCAGCTTTACTGGGACCAAAACTCGTGTAGGAGACATCTGAGAAGGTCCAGTTGATTCAAAAGCAGATGGATACCACGCTATAAGGCCCCGACCTTAAACCTTACTTAATATTGAATTAAATGAATAATTCACATTGAGGATCTTTTCAGGTTTAGAGTTTTAGAGAATTAGAACATAACTATTACATCTCAAAAGATTACAAAGTAGTCACTTCTACTAAGTTTCCATAATAAAAAAAAAACCCTTAAAAGAAACATGTCTAGTTCCATGTTTTATATAGCATGACATTCCCTTTATCCCATCCTTGACCTTATTCCACATTAAGTCCTGTGAAAAACATTTCAAAAAACTTGGGGTGAGCATAAAAAGCTCAGTAAGGGATACACAAAGAATGAAAACTGTTAGTTTTTCAAACATCAAGTAAACCATGTATACTCTATCAAAGTAATACCTTCACCTTCATGAATTGGTAAAAACTATTCACTGAATAAAGTATCATTACTTACCTTTTTGTAACCAAAGGATTACCATAAAACCCATATAAAGAACACATAACATATATAAAGGTAACTTGGGACATAAACATACTTAAGTGGAATAACCATACGGTCGACTTCCACACATATCACTTAATGGAATAGCCATACGACCAATTTCCATACATACTTAATGGAATAGCCATACGACCGACTTCCATACCCAATGCATTGGAGGTTATAGCATAACCACCCGTCCTGGTATTCACGGCACCACCCGTCATATGGTTTATAACGTAACCACCCGTTAAAATGTCCAAGTACCAATATAAAATCATAAAACATAAAACCAATATAAAGAAAAGATAACATTTCCACATTTCAATCACAATATATCATAAATATATTGACATAATAGAATCATTTATCAAAACCATTTTCAATACCAAAATACATAAAAGAGTATATGGTATTTATTTTATTTTAAAAACATTACGGCTTGTTGAGGAAGCCAAAGACCAAATAATACTCGCGGCGGCGGAAAAGGTCGTTGTCACCGCGTACGTTAAAAAAACATTCCTTTTTGTCGTTTAGTAAAACGCTTCGTAGAAAAATATTCCTTTTGTATAAAATTAAAAGTCAAAGGGGTTTATACACCGTATAAAAGAAAGTTGTGTATAAAACGAAATATGCCTCAATGAAAGGAGATTGAGACGAAGTCCCTTACCTCGGGTCCGACTTGACTCGATCATTCTTTAACGTCCTGAATAATAAACTTGAGTTAATTTATACTTGATTAAGAACCTTTTTAAAGTTCATTATTCCTTTTATATCACTTATTTCCATGTTATAAACATTATGTAACCATTTAAGTTAATAATGATTGTTTTGTCAATATTTGGTTCTTAAGTCGAAAGTGGACTTCTTACAATTACATGTTGTTCGTGTGGTCAAAGGTTCTTTATATCCAGAATTAAATTCCTGATTTGGATATCATATATATCATATATATCCATCATATACATGTATTTATAATATTACATAATCATTTAGAGGTAAGAAATGAAATGCACCGTTCATGGAGACGGTAAGCCGTACATATGCATGAATACTACTTTCATTTCTATTTCATATTTTATAGAATGGAATCATAATGATATAAGAGTATATTATAATTACAGTATAATAACATATATAATATCATTAACTTTATCCTTTACACATCCCACATATGGTATTAACGAATCAAATCACTTTCAGGGGGCGGTAGTCTGCACTTCCTAAAATGAAGATATCGTGTTTACCCATAATGGAAACAATAATGGTATGCCATAAATGAAAAATACAGAAGCTTAAGGAAAGAATAAACATATTATATATCATATATAAAAATATTTACATCATAATGGCCACCTTTGAAGGTGTTAAATGAGTATTGAACAATCATCGTTTCGGGAGGCAGAATTTCGCCATCCACGGAAACCGTATGTTCTTTAACCATTTGATGTAGTTGTGTGAGAGTGTAGCTCAAATAAATTTTATAACAACATCCTAGTACATTGAAGATACTGGTTTTATTACAAAAGAAGTAAATAAAAAGAGTTTAGGGGGTTGGAGAAGCAAAATAAAACAAATGAACAAGAGAGAATGAATTACCTTTAAAAGTGTAACTCCTTTTGATTTGAGCCTAAAGGATTCCTTTGAAAGGATTCTGCCCAAAGGGAATCCTCTAGGATGAGGAGAGGGATGTGGAGAGAGTAAATGGGCATGGGATGTCTGAGCCAAAGGCTTGAGGAGTGTGTGAAATGAGGTAGAGGTGGGGGCCTTTTATAAGAGGAGAGGAGGGGCACTTTTGGAAAGTAAAGAAATATTACTTTATTTGAAAATGTGTTTCGGTTTTAAAAGGTCCCACATTGATATAATTCATGTATAAGGTGATAAGGATTCGAAATATTCCCATCCAATATGTTTTGGACATGTGTAGGTTTTAGATATTACATTATCTTTCCATTTTATTTAAATCATTAAATAATGAAGTCATCGCTGCATCATAATGATGTCATAAATAATTTATTTTATTTAAAGTCTAAAAATTATAAAAAACTACTATGATGTAGGAAATCTTTTTATCTTTACAATGAATATTTATAATAAAAAATCTGATCTTTATAACCCCATGTAAAAATTGTTTTCATAAAACATATTATGTTTGTGTCATTTTTACTTTTATTTAAAAAAAGGCATTAAAGTCATTATCTCACCCAAGTGGCTCCATGGGGTCCCCTAAATCGACCCATGGGTTTTATTGGTCTGCCATGACACAGCCAATAGGGTTAGGACATGTTTCAAGCTCATCTCATTTTATTAAAGCATTATTTTTACCTTAAACTACACTAATTACCTCTAATCGCGATTAAAAACTTAATAAGTTACTATTCTCCAAAAAATTATTTTAATCTCATTGAACCACATTTTACTTCTTAATTACAACCATGTATGTCGGATTTTTGAAAATCAAAACACAATGATTGCAAAATTTCATTTAAACGGGAAATCAGTTTTTATAAGTACCACTTAGTGGTTTCACTATTCATCAAAAATTGAAGTTTTTCAGAAAATTACAAAAAATTCACCCTAAGCTATATTTGATATTACGAATTCAAAAATGAAGTCTATTTTACAAAATTCAAAACATATAAGTCACATTAATTAATTTAATAATTAATTCCCGCTGTCAGAGCAAATTGCATGTTCTTATGAAACAATAAGTATCAAAAGATTGACACTAGTTTAAGTCTGATTTCAAAGTGAAATTAATTACAACGGCCACTATTGGATTTAATGGTAAAAATATTTTCTAATTTCACTTTAAAACCAATTCAAAAGATAATATAATCATATAAATAAATTAGATTAAAAAGAGGTTTTGAATTAAAATACAACATTTTACACTATTCAATAAAAAAAAAGAACTTTATCGGAAAGATACCAAAAATTTACACAAAGTAAATTTTGATGTCCTGATTCTAAAGAAGAGTTATTTTTGGTCCAATAGAATTTATAAGATTGATCAAAGCTATATTTAATGATGGTTCTCCGTCAAAAGGTGATAAGTGAACCCTTAGTGAAAATTAGGGTATAAATGCCTAAAATTGAACTCTTTCCGTATTTTAAGCCTTTATCTTTTATTGGGTAAATGTAAAAACATTTAAAAACATATATAATCATATTTTAGTTATTTATATCCATTCCCGCTAGTACAACGGCTACTTGTTAACTAACTTTTAAAATAATATTATTTTATTACTTGTGTGCAACGTAAGTTTTCAAAGAAACTCATCGTTGCGTATCGAGTACGCTATCAAACGTAGAAAACCCTTTTAATTAAAATTAATATTTAATTCGTAAATATTAATAAATATGAAAATTCTTTATTCTTTAATTTCCTGGGATGTTACATCCTTCCCCCCTTTTGGGAATTGCGTCCTCGCAATTTTATTCACTTATCAAAATAAGTGGGGGTATTTATCCCTCATAGCATTTTCAGATTCCCATGTTGCCTCTTCAATCACATGGTTTTTCCACAAAACCTTTACCTGATGAATCACCTTATTCCGTAACACCTGCTCCCTGTGGTCAAGAATCTGGACTGGTTGTTCTTCATAATATAGGTTCTCTTCTAGCTGAACTACCTCTGGACTCAAAACATGATATGGATCTGGCATATACTTTCTCAACATTGAAACATGAAAAAAATTGTGTACCTGAGATAAAATCGGAGGTAAAGCCACTCGGTAAGCAACTGATCCAATTTTCTCCAGAATTTCATATGGTCCAATAAACCTTGGAACCAGCTTTCCTTTCTTACCAAATCTCATCACACTTTTCCAAGGAGAAACCTTGATAAAAACATGATCACCTACCTCGAAAGATAGATCCTTCCTCCGGTTATCTGCATAACTCTTCTGCCTGCTCTGAGCTGTTCTCATGTGCTTCTGAATCAACTGAACTTTTTCTGCCATCTCTTCTACCAATTCTGGTCCCATCAGTTTCCTTTCACCCACTTCATCCCAAAACGCTGGAGTTCGACACCACTTCCCATATAATTCCTCAAATGGTGCCATCTTTATACTGGAATGAAAGCTTTTATTATAAGAAAACTCAACCAAAGAAAGATGTTGGTCCCAAATTCCCTGATAATCCTTCGAACAAGCTCGTAGCATATCCTCCAAGTTCTGAATTGTTCGTTCTGACTGCCCATCTGATTGAGGATGAAAAGCTGTACTAAAATTTAATTCAGTACCCAATGACTTCTAAAGGACTTTCCAAAAGTTAGAAGTGAACCTGGGATCACGATCAGATACAATGGAGAGAGGAACTCCATGTAACCTGACTACCTCTTTAAGATACAAACTGGAAAGTTGATCTAGGGAAAAAGTATCTCGTATAGCAAGGAAATGAGTAGATTTAGTCAAGCGATCAACAATAACCCAGATTGCATTATTACCTCGAGATGTCCTCGGTAATCCCACAACAAAGTCCATGGATATGTTTTCCCATTTCCACCTTCTCCGCACATCGAACAAGTTTTTCATAACTTTTGAACTCACAAGAAGCTAAAGCCCTTCGATACTTTGGATTTAACCCTGAGTAAAAACGGTTTATTTTATTATCAAGATCTCGTATGAAGTTTGGAGCATACCTTGCCAATCGAGTGAACTTTTCTTCATAAGCAGCCACTGAATCATCCTCCTGCCTCAATTCTAGGAACTATTTTTCCATCATAAGACGAACCACCTTAGGAAAATATTTCTCAAGAAACATACCTTTGAATTCGTCCCAGTGAAGATCCTCAATCTCATCACTATCCCTGATATTTTTCACCATCGACCACCACTGATCAGATTCACCTTCAAAACGGTAAACAGTAAGACTAACCTTTTGATGTTCTGAACACCCCATGACATCAAAAATCTTCTCCAGTGCTTTAATCCACCCTTCAGCTTGCACAGGGTCAGATGATCCTCTGAATGATGGGGGATATTGCCTCATGAAATGTTCCACCACTGACATGTTCCTCTGCGGTTGATCTGGCTGATCTCGTGCATGGATAACACCACCATTTATAGCCTGAGTCAACTGTGCCATCACTGCAACAAACTATTCAGTTCCGATTCCGACCATCTCAGGTTGCTGATTTGGAAGGTTGTCTTCCTCCTGATGTCTCCCCAACATAGTTGCTTTGTTTCCTCTGCGGAAAACCATTCTGAACACAGAAATATCTTAGGTGAAGCAACATGGTAATCCGTAAATGCTATATCATTTCAATCATATTATAATTTAACACTTTTCTAACTCCTAAAGTTGTCTAAACCGACCTCTGATACCAACTATAAGGCCCCGACCTTAAACCTTACTTAATATTGAATTAAATGAATAATTCACATTGAGGATCTTTTCAGGTTTAGAGTTTTAGAGAATTAGAACATAACTATTACATCTCAAAAGATTATAAAGTAGTCACTTCTACTAACTTTCCATAATAAAAAAAACCCTTAAAAGAAACATGTCTAGTTCAATGTTTTATATAGCATGACATTCCCTTGATCCCATCCTTGACCTTATTCCACATTAAGTCCTGTGAAAAACATTTCAAAAAACTTGGGGTGAGCATAAAAAGCTCAGTAAGGGATACACAAATAATGAAAACTGTTAGTTTTTCAAACATCAAGTAAACCATGTATACTCTATCAAAGTAATACCTTCACCTTCATGAAGTGGTAAAAACTCTTCACTGAATAAAGTATCATTACTTACCTTTTTGTAACCAAAGGATTACCATAAAACCCATATAAAGAACACATAACATATATAAAGGTAACTTGGGACATAAACATACTTAAGTGGAATAACCATACGGCCGACTTCCACACATATCACTTAATGGAATAGCCATACGGACAATTTCCATACATACTTAATGGAATAGCCATACGGCCGACTTTTATACCCAATGCATTGGAGGTTATAACGTAACCACCCATCCTGGTATTCACGGCACCACCCGTCATATGGTTTATAACGTAACCACCCGTTAAAATGTCCAAGTACCAATATAAAATCACAAAACATAAAACCAATATAAAGGAAAGATAACATTTCCACATTTCAATCACAATATATCATAAATATATTGACATAATAGAATCCTTTATCAAAACCATTTTCAATACCAAAATACATAAAAGAGTATATTGTATTTATTTTATTTTAAAAACATTACGGCTTGTTGAGGAAGCCAAAGACCAAATAATACTCGCGGCGGCGGAAAAGGTCGTTGTCACCGCATACGTTAAAAAAACATTCCTTTTTGTCGTTTAGTAAAACGCTTCGTAGAAAAAGATTCCTTTTTTATAAAAGTAAAAGTCAAAGGGGTTTATACACCGTTTAAAATAAAGTTGTGTATAAAACGAAATATGCCTCAATGAAAGGAGATTGAGACGAAGTCCCTTACCTCGGGTCCGACTTGACTCGATCGTTCTTTAACGTCCTGAATAATAAACTTGAGTTAATTTATAATTGATTAAGAACCCTTTTAAAGTTCATTATTCCTTTTATATTACTTATTTCCATGTTATAAATATTATGTAACCATTTAAGTTAATAATGTTTGTTTTGTCAATATTTGGTTCTTAAGTCGAAAGTGGACTTCTTACAATTACATGTTGTTCGTGTGGTCAAAGGTTCTTTATATCCAGAATGAAATTCCTGATTTGGATATCATATATATCATATATATCCAGCATATACATTTATTTATAATTTTACATAATCATTTAGAGGTAAGAAATGAAATGCACCGTTCATGGAGACGGTAAGCCGTACGTACGCATGAACGCTACTTTCATTTCTATTTCGTATTTTATAGAATGGAATCATAATTATATAAGAGTATATTATAATTCCAGTATAATAACATAAATAATATCATTAACTTTATCCTTTACACATCCCACATATGGTATTAACGAATCAAATCACTTTCAGGGGGCGGTAGTCCGCACTTCCTAAAATGAAGATATCGTGTTTACCCATAATGGAAACAATAATGGTATGCCATAAATGAAAAATACAGAAGCTTAAGGAAAGAATAAAAATATTATATATCATATATAAAAATAGTGACATCATAATGACCACCTTTGAAGGTGTTAAATGAGTATTGAACAATCATCGTTTCGGGAGGCAGAATTTCGCCATCCACAGAAACCGTATGTTCTTTAACCATTTGATGTAGTTGTGTGAGAGTGTAGCTCAAATAAATCTTATAAAAACATCCTAGTATATTTAAGATACTGGTGTTGTTACAAAAGAAGTAAATAAAAAGAGTTTAGGGGGTTGGAGAAGCAAAATAAAACAAATGAACAAGAGAGAATGAATTACCTTTAAAAGTGTAACTCCTTTTAATTTGAGCCTAAAGGCTTCCTTTGAAAGGATTCTGCCCAAAGTGAATCCTCTAGGATGAGGATAGGTATGTGGAGAGAGTAAATGGGCAGGGGATGGCCGAGCCAAAGGCTTGAGGAGTGTGTGAAATGAGGTAGAGGTGGAGGCCTTTTATAAGAGGAGAGGAGGGGCACTTTTGGAAAGTAAAGAAATATTACTTTATTTGAAAATGTGTTTCGGTTTTAAAAGGTCCCACATTGATATAATTTGTGGATAAGGTGATAAGGCTTATAAATATTCCCATCCAATAGGTTTTGGACATTTTTAGGTTTTAGATATTACATTATCTTTCCATTTTATTTAAATCGTTAAATAATGAAGTCATCGCTGCATCATAATGATGTCATAAATAATTTATTTTATTTAAAGTCTAAAAATTATAAAAAAAATACTATGATGTATGAAATCTTTTTATCTTTCCAATGAATATTTATAATCAAAAATCTGATCTTTATAACCCCATGTAAAAATTGTTTTCGTAAAACATATTATGTTTGTGTCATTTTTACTTTTATTTAAAAAAAAGGCATTAAAGTCATTATCTCACCCAAGTGGCTCCATGGGGTCCCCTAAATCGACCCATGGGTTGTATTGGTCGGCCATGACACAGACAATAGGGTTAGGACATGTTTCAAGCTCATCTCATTTTATTAAATCATTATTTTTACCTTAAACTACACTAATTACCTCTAATCGCGATTAAAAACTTAATAAGTTACTATTTACCAAAAAATTATTTTAATCTCATTGAACCACATTTTACTTCTTAATGAAAACCATGTATGTAACATTTTTGAAAATCAAAACACAATGATTGCAAAATTTCATTTAAACGGAAAATCAGTTTTTATAAGTACCACTTAGTGGTTTCACTATTCATCAAAAATTGAAGTTTTTCAGAAAATTACCAAAAATTCACCCTAAGCGATATTTGATATTACGAATTCAAAAATGAAGTCTATTTTACAAAATTCAAAACATATAAGTCACATTAATTAATTTAATAATTAATAATCCCGCTGTCAGAGCAAATAGCGTGTTTTTATGAAACAATAAGTATCAAAAGATTGACACTAGTTTAAGTCTGATTTCAAAGTGAAATTAATTCCAACGACCACTATTAGATTTAATGGTAAAAATATTTTCTAATTTCACTTTAAAACCAATTAAAAATATAATCTAATCATATAAATAAATTAGATTAAAAAGAGGTTTTGAATTAAAATACAACATTTTACACTATTCATTAAAAAAAAGAACTTTATCGGAAAGATACCAAAAATTTACACAAAGTAAATTTTGATGTCCCGATTCTAAATAAGAGTTATTTTTGGTCCAATAGAATTTATAAGATTGATCAAATCTATATTTAATGATGGTTCGCCGTCAAAAGGTGATAAGTGAACCCTTAGTGAAAATTAGGGTATAAATGCCTAAAATTGAACTCTTTCCGTATTTTAAGCCTTTATCTTTTATTGGGTAAATGTAAAAACATTTAAAAACATATATAATCATATTTTGGTTATTTCTATCCATTCCCGCCAGTAAAACGGCTACTTGTTAACTAACTTTTAAAATAATATTATTTTATTACTTGTGTGCAACGTAAGTTTTCAAAGAAACTCATCGTTGCGTATCGAGTACGCTATTGAACATAGAAACCCCTTTTAATTAAAATTAATATTTAATTCGTAAATATTAAGAAATATGAAAATTCTTTATTCTCTAATTACCTGGGATGTTACACACGCAGCCTCGATAGAAGTCATATGCTGATCGCCGTAGACGACCCTTACAGTTCGTGGTCGGGGATCAGGTTTTCTTGTGTGTTTCGCCGAGGCTGGGACACAAGAGGATCAGGAGACAGGTTAACCTTTCATCGAGGTATGTGGGGCCATTTTAGATTCTGGAGAGAGTCAGGCTGGTTGCCTATCGGTTGTAGTTACTATAGCGGTACCGAGCCATGCACGACGTCTTCCACGCGTCTCAATTGCGTCGCTACCATTCAGACCCGTCTCACACCTTTCAGCCAGAGGAGGTTGAGCTGGAGGAAGATGCTTCCTTTGAGGAGCATCCGATTCGTATCGTTGACAGGATCATGAAGGTACTCCGAGGCCGGTCAGTTCCTCTCGTAAGGGTGCTATGACATCATGGCCGAGTGTAGGACGAGACCTGGGAGCGGGAGGCCGATGTACATGCTCAGTGGCCAGAGCTGTTCTAAGCTTTATCTTCTCCACCATTGGAAGGGAAATTCGGGGACGAATTACTATAAGGGGGGGAAGTTTGTAAGAACCCGGTTCTTATTTTTGAGGTACGAGCTTCTTCTTTTTCCTTTTCCTTAAGTGTTTTTGAGAAAATATGGAAAATGGGGAAAAATCCTAAATTTTGGAACTACACGCCGTGTACTTTTCCACACGCTGTGTACTTTTGGCCGTGTGGAATGGGTACATGGGGCGTGTAGCCTTGTCGGTGACGAGGGGTGTAGGAACCAACTACAAGCCGTGTAGTGGTACCTTATACGCCATGTAGTCAGTCGGCAGGATTAAACAGTAAGGCGGTGGAGTCGCCGCCAGCTGGGCAACAGTACACGCCGTGTACTCGGGAGTACATGTCGTGTACTTATGTCGATGGATGAACAGTGTGGCGATGCCACAAGAGGAACAATTAAATGAATGAAGTATACACCGTGTACTCAGAAGTACACGCCGTGTACTTTTTTTTCAGCTTAAAACAGGCAGTAGCCTCCTCATTTGGCAGAGGAGACACTTGAGCCGATTTGGAGCCAAAGGAGGAGGCCAGACCTTTGAAGATCCACTGGGTGTTCGTTTGGAATCGGTTTCCGCCTCGGACGATCCCGTTGGAACCGCACGGGTAAGGGATTCCACCTCCTTGGCTGGTTCTTACCAATTTTTCTCCTAACATGAGTTATTTACGTTTTTTTTGGGTTTTTTTGTTCGTCAGATCTACGCTGTTCTTGGGCATTTCTGGAGTCGGCGTTCGGGTATAACGTTCGTTGGCGTATAAGGTAGGTGGCTTGGTGTTTATTTTCCAACTTCCGTGTGTTTTGTGCGTTTTTGCACCACAAAACCATATTGGGGTGTCATGTGGCTAAGGCCGTTGCTATATTAAACACCTAGAATTGATTAGGTATTTAATTATGATATTAAATTGCTGGTTGGGATCATTGCTTGGATCTGGAACCACCCCAGGGGTGTGTTCCACTGTTTACCCATTTGGTCAGGATACTCGAGGGTATGCCTTTAAAGTAGTAATTGTAGAATTGCCTTGAGAGGAATTGCTTTTTACTGCTAGTTTACCTGTTGGGCATGGCCCGGTTACCTGTTTAGCCTGAGGGAATTGTTGTGATTAACCTATGGGCACTGCACTATTTATCCTGAGGGCAGTAGATATTTTTGTCCTGAGGGAAACTTCTTCTGTGACTGAGGGCAATAGAATCTGTGCCTGAGGGTGACACTTCCTACGCCTGAGGGCAACTTCTGTTACGCCTGAGGGCTATACCTGCGGGTTGGATTCTACTTACCTGAGGGTAAGATTTTTTTTGTCTGAGGACGTGTACTATTTACTTAGAAATGCACTGTGGTGATTTATAATATTTAATGAATTAAATGAATAATTAAATGTCAATTTGACTGTTAAGTTAGTTACTTTTCAGTACTGCTTACTTTATTGTATTTTACCATTGCACACTATTGTTGCATGCTTACACACAGTTGGGCACGAGCCTTTGGTGGGTGCCTACTGAGATATATTTCTCACACCCTGTTTGAGTCATGCTTTTCGGCCCAAACATATTACGTTTCTATAGGTGTGGATAGGGGAAAGAGTTCCTATACAGGTACTTGACTGTTGCTGTGGAGTAGGAGGGCATGGGGCCGATCCTAGGCTCACGATGTCGCTGCCAGCTGTTTTGCTTATTTTGCCGTACTCTGCTTTTGTTGTACTGCATTGATGTATAACATGTTATGGATGTTTTCTTAGAACTTGAAACATGTAGCATCATCATTTATATACTGTTGGTTATATCCACTGCTGTATTTTACTTTAGATGTGCATGGTTTACTGCTTCCGCTATTGTTGTATGTTTTATTTAAATTCCACTGCGCTACACTTTGAAAAATGAGGGCATAGTTTCCCCACTATCAGACCTGGGCCCTCGCTGCTAGTCGGTAGCCTCTAGCATTTGGGGAAATGCGCTTGAGGTCTTGTGGAGAACCGGCTTCGGGGCACCCGTTGAGTGGCACCTGGGACCGGGACGTTACACTTTGACCCCGCTCTCTTCTCTTGGTAGATACTAGTGCCATTAGGCACAGCGGTTAGTTTTCCCCATATATGTGTGTAGAGGGCTGTAATGTCTTGTGGTTATTCACACACATATATTCTGGATATAGTATCCTATAGACTACTATAGTTGTAACATGTATAGGCTGTGATGGATTGAGGATCCTTACTCAGATTATGGGCTGTAATGTCTTGAGGTATAATACCCAACATATGATACACGTTATGCGAACTGTGGTGGCTCTCAGAAACTACCTGGTTACTTTTGGTTGTGAGGATAGTGTGGTGCTTTGCCCAGGTGTCTGCGGGCAAGCCTTTTTGGTGCACGAGGTGCGGATTGTGGAGCTTATCCTAGGTATATACAGGCAAGCCTTTGGAGAGAGATGCACAAGACGTATGTCATTGGGGAAAAGAGGAAAACCAGTGGGGAAGTAGTAGCGGGGTACCCTTGATATTCTTACTATATGCTATATTCTTGTTTGCATTAATTGGTGAGAGTAGCCATGGTGAGGTTGGGAACTTAGTATACCTGTTTAGGTGACGTGTTAGTTTCACTTGTTGTTCACTGTGCTTTAGCATGCTTTCTTTACTTTTGCACGAGAGGATTTGGGGAGGATCCTACTGAGTATACTATTATACTCACTCTACGTTCATATAAACTATTTTTCAGGTCACTTGGAGCAAGTTGGAGATTATGCTGGTTACTACTAGTTTGTGGTTGCAGGAGCTATTTGGGCTTGTGGTCGCTTCCGTTTTACTTTCTTTTGGGTACTTGTAGTTTTTCCCCTTTCATTTGTAGTACTTTTGCATTGAATTTCATATATGCAAATGGGTTTCTTTTATATTTCAGTTCTGAGTTGGAGTTGGTTGGTGTCTATCTTATCTCTCTCTTCCGCATGTGTTCTCTTAGAGGGTAATGCCTCCCATTTGTGTGTTTATTATACCCTCAGTGCTAGTCTCCAACCCGGGGCCTATTGGAGGCAGGACTCGGGGGTCATTATCTCCCTTTTCACATTGTCGGCCCAGGGGGGGTACACTTTGTGGGGAGGGGGTCGTGATAGAGTGGTATCAGAGCTCTGGTTGAGGGATAGGATGGAGTTTTGAGTTTGGCACATGTGAGGTTGCATGGTTTGGTAGGGAAATAGTGTCATTCATGTTTAGCAAGTGAGGTAAACACTGGAGACCGATTGAGACATAGGTGTTTAGGGCCCCCTATGATCTGATGCACGAACCTTTAAGTTTACAATGGATACTAAACAAGGTGATACTAGTTGTAGGGTAGAGACCTAGGAAAGTATCATGCATCATTCTTCCTTGTGCCTATGTTTGAATGGGTAGACCTTGGGATAGGTTAACCTAAAATGAATAAAAAGAAAACAATCTATTAATTGATGTTAAGTCTTCCATGTTCCAGGTTTAGGAGCTCTAAGTGTTTGTTATTTTTCATGTATGGATCCTGGTCGACGTCCTCATCAGGTTTGCATAAAAGATGTATAGAAGGATATTCCAGCAGGTCACCACATGGTAGAGGTTGACGACGACGACACTTGGAGGAAGAAACTATGAGAGTTTCAGCGCCATAGTCTGCAGAAGTACGAGTGCTCCATTTCAGATGCAGTCATGGAATACTGGTTGGAGGAGGTCGAGATAGGCTTCAGTTTGATCCATGATCGGAAGGAGCACTGGGTTTCCTTATCTATGACAATACTACGTGGAGCAGCAAGGAAGTGGTGGTTCTTATTCCTCAGGGATCATGAGGAGTCAATGATCTCATGGGAGGAGTTCCGAGACAAGTTCAGAGTCGAGTTCCTTTCCTCGACTACAAAGGCGTCCAGTCTCCAGGATCCTCTTACCATTTGATAGGGGAGCTCTACTATTCGAGAATTTTGAATCTGCTTCAGGAACCTTTTATGATATGCTTCAGACCTATTACTAGATGAGGAGGCCAGGGATAGGCATTTCGAGGAGGATTTGCGTCCAGAGATCCAGCGCCAGGTCACCCCATTTATGCTGAAGACATATCTCGAGGTGATGTCAAGGGCAGAGGTTGTCAAGAAGACTTTTTCCAGGACTGGATCATCACGAGAGGGGAATCATAATGATTTCTCACGAAGCAGAGCTGCGGTCTGGGGTTCCCGGTTTTCAGGGCAGAAGAGTTTCCATTCAGCCGGGGGTAGGTCCCAGCCCTTCAAATCTCGTTTCTCCGGTGGCAGAAACTCTCCGGACTTTCAAAAGGGATCAAGCGCTTGTTTTTATTGTGGTGGTCATGGCCATTAGCAGTGGGAGTGCCCAACCTTTCAGAGCAGTCATCGTGCACCGGGCGCTATGCTCCAGGTTCCTCCTTTGAGGCAGTTCCAGTCGAGGCAGCAACAACCAGTTGTACCAGCTTTAGATCACCATAGGGGAGATGGGGCAGGAAGATGATATCCCCATGATGCTCCCCATCCTCAGAGAGCAGAGCGCGACCATGGTGGTGGTCGTCATCAGGGTAAGAGAGGCCGTGGAGGAGGTCGTGGTCAGCTTCATGCTCTAGCGTTTCCAGAACCAGACGAGCCATATGTCATTCGAGGTACCCTTTGCTTGTTTTCTACCTTGGTATATGTCTTGTTTGATTCAGGAGCGACACACTCCTTCATATCACCTACCCTTGTCCATGCTTTGGGAGTTGAGGTAGATAGGCTTCCAGTGCCCTTGGCATTGACTACGCCAGTTGGAGGTCGAGCTGACTTATTTGAAGTATGTAGAGACTGTGATCTAGTGTTGGGGAAACACCTCTCTTGGAGAGATTTCCTATTTTTACAGATACAACCATATGATTTCATCCTCGACATGGATTGGTTGTACTCACGGATTGATTCAGGAAGAAGGTCGTTTTCTTTGGTGCGGATGGAGAGCTAGTGGTGTTTGTTGGTTAGCGAGATCCTCGAATGGGTCATAGGCGCGTTCCATCCTTATTGTCCATGGTGACTGAGATGATGCTGAGTTCTTTAGAGGTTCGGTAGTTGGCGTTTCCTAGGGTCGTAGAGGAGTACCCTGATGTCTTTCCAGAGTTGGTTGTAGCATTACCCCCTCGACGAGAGATCAATATTGGGATCTAGCTACAACTAGGAGCGTCTCCTATATTTATGTCTCCATATAGGATGTCACCTTATGAGTTACGAGAGCTACGTATATAGCTTGATGGTCTATTGTAGTGCGGTTTTGTTCGGACAAGTGTGCCCCCCCTAGGGTGTACCAGTTCTGTTCGTGAAGAAGGCCAATGGTAGTTTGTGGTTGTGTGTCGATTATCGTCGCTTAAACAACGTGACAATAAAGAACCGCTATCCTCTTCCACAGATTGATGATTTATTCGATCAACTGAAGGGTGAAAGTTGGTTCTCAAAGATCGAATTACAGTCAGGATATCATTAGATGCGTGTGAAGGATGAGGATATCCCGAAGACCGCTTTCTGTTGTCGTCATGGGCATTATGAGTTCATTGTAATGCCGTTTGGTGTGACGAATGCTCCAGCTGTGTTCATGGGTTTGATGAATGCTGTGTTCTGTGAGTTCCTAGACAAGTTCGTGGTAGTTTTCATCGATGAAATCCTTGTGTACTCCACCTTTGAAGAGGAACATGCAGAGCATCTATGAGCCGTTTTGGGAGTTCTTCTCCAACATCAGTTGTTCAGGAAGTTGTTGAAGTGTGAGTTTTGGGATTGAGAATTCCATTTCTTGGGTAATGTTGTTTCACAACAGGGAGTAGCTATGGATCCATCTAAGATAGAACTAGTTGTGTCTTGGGAAGTCCCTAAGACAGTTTCAGAGGTGCGAAGTTTACTTGGTCTCGCAGGCTACTACAGGAGGTTCGTGGCCAATTTATCATGGGTTGCGACTCCTATGAAATCTTTGACTAGGAAATATCAAGATTTCATATGGACTGATCAGTGTCAGGCAGATTTCGAGTATCTAAAGGAGAAGTTAGTAAGTGCTCCAGTCCTTTGTCTTCTAGCTGAAGAAGTTCAATTTGATGTCTTCTGCGATGCTTTACATCTGGGGTTAGGCTGTGTTCTTATGAAACATAGGTTAGTCGTTTCTTACGGGTCTCGGTAGTTGCATCCTCATGAACACAACTATGCCAACCATGATCTTTATTTGGAAGCCGTGGTGTTTGCTCTGAAGTTGTGGAGACATCACCTCATTGGTGAATGCTTTGTGGTTTTCACTGATCATAAGAGTTTGAGGTATGTTTTCTCCCAGCATGACTTGAACTTATGAAAACGTCAGTGGATAGAGTTATTATAGGAATACGACTTTGAAATATCGTATACAACTAGAAAAGGGAATTTTGTGGTTGATGCGCTGAGACTAAAGTCACGTAGTGATGCTGTGCGTGAATCCGGTGATTCCTAGAGAGTAATGGAGGAACTGTCAGCATTACATCTTGATATGGGAGAAGTTGGGGGTAGAGGCTGTCTTTTTCAAATGACGGTGCAGTCATCCCTAGTGTAGAAGGTGGAATAGTCCCAGTTGGGAGATCTTGAGGTGGAGGTCTGGAGAGACCGAGTTGTTTGTGGTGAGGCCCCTGATGGTTGGTATGAGGATGAACAATAAAGAGTGTTGTATCATGGAAGGATTTTTGTTCCCTTAGCGATGCGTGAGACGGTCCTCAGAGAGTTCCATGGTTCTCCTTTAGCAGTGCATCCTGGTGTGAAAAAGATGTACTGATCGTTGAGGAGTCAGTTTTGGTGGCCTGGGCTCAAGTGTGTGGTTGCGGAGTTTGTGTCTCGATGTTTAGTTTACCAGAAGGTGAAGGCCGAACACCGTGTTCCTGGTGGTTTTCTCCAGCCATTAGAGATTCCTCAGTGGAAGTGGGAGGAATTATCAATGAACTTTGTTACGGGTTTACCTCAAGCTCTGGGAGGTTATGATGCTATTTGGGTGGTAGTGGATCATTTAACAAAATCAGACCACTTCATAGCAATCAAGGAGTCAAGCTCAGTGGAAGTTTTGTCAAGGAAGTATCTGGAGGAGGTGTTGAGACTTCATGGAGTCCCTAGGATGACCATTTCTGATTGAGATCCTCATTTTACCTCCAGGGTATGGAGAGGTCTCTCACATGCTTTCGGTTCTCAGCTATGCCTTAACACTACTTTTCATCCTCAAATGGATAGTCAGACGGAGCAAACCATCCAGACTCTTGAAGACATGTTGTACTCTTGTGTTCTTGATTTTGGAGGTTCATGGATGAGGCACTTACCCCTGGTGGAGTTTGCCTACAATAATAGTTTCCACTCCACCATCGGTATGGTGCCGTTTGAAGCCTTGTATGGCCGACCTTACCGTTCTCCGTTGTGCTGGACTGGGGTCGGAGAGTCAGCAATTCTCAGACCGGAACTAGTGCAGAATACAACAGAGATGGTTTAGGTGATTCGTGAGAGGATGAAGGTAGCACAAGATTGTCAGAAATCATATTCTGATCAAAGGAGGAGACCCTTGGAGTTTAATGTTGGGGATCATGTGTTTCTGAAGGTAACTCCCCATCGTGGGCAGTGAAGGTTTGGTCGTGGGAGTAAGTTTTCTCCCCGCTTTGTTGGGACTTTCTAGGTGTTAGCTCATGTTGGAGCTGTGGCATATTGAGTAGCGCTTCCCCCTCATATGAGTCAGATACATGATGTTTTCCATGTATCACAGCTACGTTGCTATCTTCACGATGACTCCCCCATCATTGATTGGGGAGAGATCAATGTTGATGATGATTCCACCTTTGAGGAGAGACCTATGGAGATCCAAGACCGCAAGGAGAAGGTGTTGTATGGGAATTCCATCCCCTTAGTTCATGTCTTGTGGCGACACGGTGTCCTGGAGGAGAGTACCTGGGAACGGTAATCACAGACATGTGCTCAGTACCCAGAGTTGTTCGATGTTTAACTCTTTCCATGTATCATTGTAGCTAATGTGGTTATAAAACTTTCATGTTTATGAGATGTCTCCCTTTGTTGCTTTGAAGTCTTTCTCTCTTTTGAGAGGTATCTCGGTGGGTGGTTGTTCAGACCCTGCTTCGTTTTATCTTTAGGTGAGTTTTGGATTCTCGAGGACGAGAATATTTTGAGAGGTATATGATGTAATGGACCGTACCTCTCCAGTCCATTCCTTATGAAAATTTGGTGCTGGAGGTGTTCCGAGAGGTCAAGGTGACTTTGGGGTGCGTTTGGGTGGACTTTTAAGGAAAGATAAGGGGTAATAGCTTTTGCACGGTTGGTGCACAGTTTGCCTAAACCGTGTGGCCAAACCGTGTGAGGCTGTTCTTCGAAGCAGTGGCTAACACACGGTTAGCGCACGGTTTGTCTAGCCATGCGGACTAACCGTGCGGTCACTTAAAGTTAGATCCTAAAATTGTGGATCTGAACTCTTTTGCCTCTAAATGGTTCGTTTAAGCCTCTAAACAGCCATAACTCAGGATTACCCTTCCTTGGAGGTATAAGAACCTCTCCCAAGCATTTTGGAGGTGATCCGGAGGCTTCTCTTCGCGAATCAAAGCCAGTTTCTCGAGGTAAGTGATCCTTTTTGTTTGGTTTCTTTGATCTACCTAGATCTACTCCTCCTCTTCTCTCAGGATCTTAGATCTACGCCCGTTATGGGTAGATATAATTGTGTGGATGTCGATTATGATGAGCTTTGGTCTCGGTTGTGTTAGGAGAAGAGATCTAGGGAGGATCCTTGGTGAATTGGCCCGGTCTTCTTGGGTGTTCTTCGACCGTTGTGGGTTTCCTCGAAAACCTTTTAGGTAGAGTTATCATGATTTAGTCCTTTGGATCACAATGAAATTGACCTAATTAAATACTTGAACCAAATTAAAATAATTGGTTTGATCGCATGTTGTTTCTTTGTACCGTGATAACGGTTTGCCTCTTGATTTTCTAGATAGTGTGATATATATTCCTTGCTTGTTAGTATGTTGCTCTTGATGAAATTGATAAAGAACATAAAGCCATAATTAATTGATAATTAATTGGCTAAAGATAAGGAGGCATGTAAATGAATCTGGTTATTGTTGTTGTGGTTGTTGTTCCAACTTGGTGTTAATCAAATTGAGGCCAATGATGTGTTTAATTTAGTTGGTTGGTAAACCTGAAATCTATTGGTGCTTTTTGTTTGAAGGCCAAATGCCTTGTTAAAGGGCCAAGAGCCCAAATTGATGTGATGTTGTTTTCCTACTACTTGTGCTATGATGTGATCCTGGATGGATGTTTTGATGTGGGGGCATGGAGGCCTTGTGGTTGTGGTAGCGGATGACGCCTAGAGTGGCAAGATGCATCGGTTTATGCATGTGGGTGTCGGGGAGGACACCAGGGATGATGAAATGGGATGGATGTAGTTGTTGGTTTCTTGTGGATTCTTTGGTTGTTTATCTGCTTTGCTTTTCCCCACTGCTCAAGGCAGCTGGTCTTGCTTACCCTTCTTCCGAAAGGGGCGAAGACACACAGGGTATGCCACATGATTTCCGTGTTTATCCTCTCCATGGAGAATGGGTCTACACTCTTGCTATAGGCAGCACAGAATCGACAGGTAGTACATCTACTCACCTTGTTGATCCCCCTTGTGTTTAGTATCATAGGATGATTTTCTAGAATGCCTAGGAATATGGGAAAGTATTTCTGTAATGAATGTTTGATTAATTGATGTTAACCCATGGGGATGGAGATGCTGGAATATAATGATGAGGTTGTAACTTTGAAGGAACACTTGACCTTGGGTGTGATGCTGATGAATTTAATGTGGATTTTCTAATGTTGGAAGAATTAATTAACTTATAGTGGAATTGATAAAAAGTTAATGAAGCAATCTAATAAATCCTTTAAATGGTTTTGTGCTTATAGGATACCTAGTCTTAGAAGTGGCAGCCCGGAGTCCGAGAGACGTTAGCTGCAGTTGCGTCTAAGACTAGGTTATGCCCATAGTGTGGTTGTGAGTTATAATATAATCTGTACTTTTTGTGTTTCTATACGCTAATCCACCCTATCATTAAGGGAAACTGACACTCCGGGGATTCTGATCCCTGGGGGGGTGTTTTCCCCCAACATTCCGATGGGAGGGTGAATGGCTGACTACCCCCTTTGACCCCTCTCTCTTCTCTTGGTAGATACTAGTGCCATTAGGCACAATGGTTAGTTTTCCCCATATATGTGTGTAGAGGGCTGTAATGGCTTGTGGTTATTCACACACATAGATTCTGGGTATAGTATCCTATGGACTACTATAGGTGCAACGTGTATAGGCTGTGATGGCTTGAGGATCCTTACTTGGAGTATGGGCTGTAATGGCTTGAGGTATAATACCCGACGTATAATACATGTTATGTGAGCTGTGGTGGCTCTAAAAAACTACCTGGTTACTTTTGGTTGTGAGGATGGTGTAGTGCTTCGCCCAGGTGTCTACAGGCAAGCCTTTGTGGTGAATGAGGTGCGGATTGTGGAGCTTATCCCAGGTGTATACGGGAAAGCCTTTGGAGAGAGATGCACAAGACGTATGTCGTTGGGGAAAAGTGGAAAACCAGTGGGGAAGTAGTAGCGGGGTACCCTTGATATTCTTACTATATGCTATATTCTTGTATGAATTACTTGGTGAGAGTAGCCATGGTGAGGTTGAGAACTTAGTATACCTATTTAGGTGAAGAGTTAGTTTCATTTGTTGTTCACTGTGCTTTAGCATGCTTTCTTTACTTTTGCATGAGAGGATACAAGGAGGATCCTACTGAGTATACTGTTATACTCACCCTACATTTATATAAACTATTTTTAGGTCACTTGGAGTAGGTTGGAGATCAGGCTGGTTATTACTAGCTTGTGGTTGCAGGAGCTGTTTGGGCTTATGGTCGCTGCCGTTTTACTTTCTTTTGGGTACTTTTAGTTTTTCCCCTTTCAGTTGTAGTACTTTTTCCTGGAATTTCATATATATACTTGGGTTTCTTTTATATTTTAGTTCTGAGTTGGAGTTGGTTGGTGTATATCTTATCTCTATCTTTCGCATGTGTTCTCTTAGAGGGTAATGCCTCCCATTTGTGTGTTTATTATACCCTCGGTGCTAGTCGCCAACCCGGTGCCTACAGGAGGTGGGACTCGGGGGTCATTATCTCCCTTTTCACATTACCAACCTAGGGGGGGGGGTACACTTTGTGGGGAGGGGTCGTGACATATGGATGCTCTTATAACCACTTCTTTACTTTTAAAATGAGCATTTAAAATGTTTAAAGAGTAATTTTAAATATATGAATCTTCTCAAATAGAACTGTAAGTTGGTGTTTTAACCTGAAAACCTAGGTAAGTGTTAGATTTAATTTTTCCTTATCGAATGGCTAGGATGGGAACATGGATGTTTCCAATTGGTCCTAGTTGACTTTTATAAGTATTCATTTAATGTAAAAGATTGTATGGAGGGCCTAGATACCTTTTCATTCATGAAATATTGATAGATTTACCCTTGTTTCATTTCAAATGTGTGGTACTATTTGGGTGTTATTTTTCTAAAGTAGGACTCTTTGCTTCAAAAATGAATCCTTTTTATGGAAAGGTGGTCATTTGATACACTAACCCTTGTTACATGTGTGAGTATTATGAAATTATCAGTTTCAATGGGTTAGATATGACTAGGGCATGGTCATCCATATAGTGGTTAGTGTAACCCCTCTTCCTCTTCTCTAGTGTTGAAAGAATTAGGAGGTCATTAACTTGTCTTACATTTGTATTGGATAGTATGACTTTTGGATTATTATCATCATAGTCCATAGGCTTCTCAATTCATTGAGCCAATAAGCATATGGATAATGTTAAATTATGTGACATTTTGAAAATTAATCTTTGTGTAGTATGTGTATATATACTTGGTAACCATAGAGTTTATAAATGGTGAATCCAACTATATGAGTTCGATGAAAATTATTTACTCCTTGAGCTGTTATGCTTCGATCATATATTATTTCCATGGTATAGTTAGATTGGTGCTAAAGGAAATACATCTTCTTCGATTTTTCAAGATGATTTCCTAAGGAGTATTATGTGTTTTTGATACATTGGTCGATTGGTTTTGGAATTTATACCTGATTATAAGGCTCGTGTGGATGTAACTCAGGATTATTGTCATGTGTATGTCTATAGAAAATATGTTATATAGTTGTTGTGAACATATTGTCCATCTATCCTTTTGATGATGAAAAAACTTCTTATATTGGGAGGTTTTTGGCAATCCATGTAATATGTGTCCTTTTGAGTGGTAATAACAAAACCAAGGAGGACCATTCAGAAATGGTCAGTGCAGATTTTGAATTCATCATAGCTGATGAGTTGGAAAATGTGTGATTGTTTTCAAGGTCACATGATGATGAAAAGTATTTTTGAGAAAGCAACCATTATGGAAATTATTAGTTGAGTCATACCTCATTAGGTTATACTTGATTAATCATGGTATGCCCCGTGTGGTAAATGCATCATTTTTCGGGTAATGGTGATGCATCAGAAGGTGCATATGAGCTATTTTAAAATATGTCAATCAGTATTAGAACAACTACTCTTCTTTATAGTAGTTAGAGATGGTTGGTTCAAAATCATACTGAGAACTTCATCATTGATATAGTGAAAGGGTCTTAGATACTATTAGTAATTCTTCACACCCTCTTAGTGTACTCTTTTCATAGTGATGATCTTGTCTCCTATCATGATATCATATAGGATACACTAAGGGGGTTTGGTTATATGCCATATTGAATTTAGTGTCATTGGGCCCGTTCATTCTTTTGAGGTGTGGGTATATCATCTATGTATCGAAGTCACATTCAAAAAATCCAAAGTATGAACTACATTGGATAATCTTCTTAGAATCTAGCTAATAATTATACGGTTACCCTAGACATTAATCAAACTCAGACGAGAAGTTTGATAGGATTGAAATCCATGTGTGATTGATTGGGTTTACATCCAAGTTCATGCTCGTACATGATAGAATAATGGATGTTTAGGCTAGAGAAATCACAAGATTTCAGTTATGGGATTGGGTGAGCATGCATGGAGAGAATCTCTAGGTGCCTCTGTTTAAAGGAATTAGGGTTATCATTGAAATTCTCCATCTATCCAAGATGAGTGTTTTTAGGGTAGTCAACTAGAGGTGGATCAAAATGATATATATATTTCTATTATTTCATGTGGTAGATGAGGAACCCTATTAGGCACATCATTAATATTAGACTAGTACAGTGTAAGGGTTAACGAAGACTTTCCTAGAAAATTTCACATGACAAGGATAAACATGGTCGATTAGAAATCAATCAACCAATCAAATTAATTATAATTCCAAAATATTTTTTAGAATTATAGGGTCATGTTGAAATAAATAATTCTGATGGTGGGGATACCATTACTCATAATTGGAATTCGAATGTTAGAACCTATAGTAGAGTGTCCCATAGGTCGTATGGTTAATGAGATGTTGACATGATCATGTTTCCAATTGATGGGATCAAGTAAGTTCCATATTGATGATTTAGTTCTTAATTTGAGAACTGCCTCGAGTTTTGGTGGCTTATGTATCATACTCATAAAAGGATTTTTGGAGGTGCATTGGGTTTCTGGAAATGAAACTTGCCCGTTTGAATGAAACTTGATGACCTAGGTAGGTCAAGTGATGAATTAATTTTTTTCAAAAGGATTCTATGTGACGAGAGGTTTTATAGTGGGGAGATTGTTCCATACCATGTTATTAGACCAGATGAAATTTTCTAAAGGAAAATTAATTTTTAGTTTGGCGGATGGAACATATTTTAAACCAAAAATTGGAATGTAAATCCAAGATTTGGATCACTTATTTTTTTTCATTTAGACTTGGTTTAATACCAAAGATGTGTCTCAAAAGTTCATATGAGTTTTGGTTGCGTCGGGCTCCGGAAACTCAAAATCGAGAGAAGCTATTAAGGGTTCACAATTTTTCTGAAACCATGAGGCCAACTATAGGAAACATTGCATCATGTTCATGAGGAATGAGGTGTCACATCTTTTTTTCTAACCATTCACACTAATAATCATAGTCGTGTAACTTCTTCTTGATCCATGAAAGAGGGGAAATGCATGGTTTTCACAAATTTTCAAAACTACGTTCCTAAACTATGTGCGCCACCTTCATTGGAAGTATCCCATGAATGTAAGTCACATGGTTTGGTAAACTTTCTATATAAACCATGTTCCTCATTTAAAGGTTTGTAATTATGGTTTTCAACTATTTTATTTTCAGTTACGCTCAACTTTTTATCCTCCTCCATGTGCAACAGCAACCTTATGTGGGTTTCATCCTCCTCCCCTCATTCCATAGATATATCTTCTTTATATAGCCTATATTTTGAGCATTTTTCATCATGTTTAATGTTTATCAATTATTTTATGACTCCTACTTCCTCCTTTGTTAGTTTATCTTCTCATCTCTTGCACTATCTTCATGAAATTTAATTCTCCCTATTTTCATGTTGTTTTCCTATTTCATTGATTCTCTCAAATAAACATGATTTTATGATCAATATTAGATGAGAGTACCATCCTAATCACGATAATGGTGGTCTATGAATCTTATTTTAATGTTTTGTCGATTCATAAAATGCGCCTTTATGCAGCATGTCATATTTTTCATAATTACCATTTAAATATGAAATTTAATACGATTATTCTAATATCTAAATATAGATAGCTATAGTTATTTAATTGAAACCATTGGAGGTTATCCACCTTATCCTAAACCTCCCCCTTAAGTGATTTTATAGTATTCCCATGTCTATTATGCCTGATTAGGAAAATAAACCACCCTTCTTTGGTTTTTCTTTAAATGATCCAAATTATAATTCATTCTTACTATTTATCACACCTTTTTGAGAGTGATGAATAAACCCTCTTTAAAGTGATACTTAATTTGAATTAATGTAATTGAACTGATATGATCATCCCAGTTTAATAATAAAACCACTTATGAGGTGCAATGTATTTTTAATATAAGGGGGAAAGGAATGGATTATTTGAAATGATAAATGGGAATAACACTTTTTATGTATACAAGAATATGTGATAAGGAATTTTTAAGTACATGAACATTTTGTTATTGTAATTTAGATTAATAATGGGAATGGACCTTCTTTTACATTTTATTTCTAACATGGAATGATTATAAACACGTATCTTGGTATTTGAACCAAAATAAATAAATGATTTTGTGTACACCATGAGAAATACACATGTTACTCTTTATAGAACACATTTAATAGACCCATATGTTCTAATGTGAGTATGTGTTCCTTGATTGATACTTAGGATTCCTATTTATGGTACTCCAATAATAGTCTCATAAGATACTTGATTTATAATGTGTCTTGAGCGATGCATGGATTCCTATGTAGGAATTTCTTGGATGGGCTCATTGGTTGATCGAGATTATTATCCCCATGAGAAATACTAGTACCCTAGGGGAGATACCTTGGACGAGCTTAGTGGAAATATGGTTAAACCATGCCTTGAGAAATAATCGGTCCCCTATGTGAGATACCTTGGATGGGCTTATTAGGTTATGTATCTATACCATATCAAGAGTTATACTTTAGATTCCTCTTTACAGATCACCTTGGACAGACTTTTACAGTGATGGGAGATTATGGTGCTCCTAGTGTGATACATGGGATTTCTCTTTACTAATATCCTTGGATGGGCTAAGGATGAAATTTGATTAAGAATTGTAATTCCTATTATCAATTATTTATGAAATTTTGGTTTATCATATGAAAGGTTTCACCCTCCATTCCAAAGAACATGCTTGGGTTCAGTCCATGTTTGTTTTCATAATTTATGACAGTCCCAGTTATGTTACTTTGTGATTTATCCCTATAACTTTATATAAGTTATATTTTCACAGGTTGATCTCCATTATAAGATAACTAGCTTAGGTCGAAGCATGTATGGTTGGTCAGATTCCCCTTAGGAACCTGAGCCCAACTAGGTTACTTCATTTATTTATTTACTATTTTATTAGCTATACCTTCACACTACTTATTTACATTAAAATACATGATTATTATTTAGACAATATTGGTGGTGGCCTACTGATTATATCTCATGCCCTACTAGTCTACTATTTCACTGGGGTACACTAGAAGACCTCATGTTGGTAGTTCTATGAATTATTTCTTATATTTTACATGGTCCTGGAAGCTTAGGAGCATAGGACTGAGACATAGCTTAGGATTCTCATGAATATATCCATTAGTGAATTTTATTATTTTCATATTACATGTTATATATATTAGTGAATCACTTTTTTTATGTTTACTTATATGTTTATTTTAGCATCATATGGACATGCCTGCATGGTTGTATATTTGGTGTTGGTCATTTTTTATGTGTATCATTAATTATTATTATTATCTCCCTTTTAATTATATATTATTTATATTAACTCCACTATTGATTGATATATTTATTTTTATACCACACATCTAATATGGACATGAGTGTATAGTCTCCCCACCATACCATCATTATACCTTCACTTCTAGTCGGCACCCTGTGGCATATTGGGAGGTGTTCTTGAGGCCATGTGACCGACCAGTTTTGGGAACTGTTTCATTGGATATTGGGTCAAGATGTTACATTATAGAATTATAATAAATTTAAATTTATTATATAGGAGGTTAGAGAACTTAAAAAGAAAGTAAAACTTTAGGTAACATGGTTTCCTATCAATTTCACTTTATTGAGACTTATGATATATTATGCAACTAATTTATTTAAGTGGTTGAATATACTACACCATTGACATATTATATGATGAATTACTCACTACCCATGTTATTTTTTGTTTCAATTAATGTTTTATAGTTTAAGGGGTTTTGATTCAAATGTTATTAAATCTATAAGGTATTTTTCTAGAAAACATTGTTTTAAATGTTTTTAACACTATCTCTATTATATCAAAAATCATTTAAATGACTAAAAGATATTATTTTTTAAATTAAAATGATAAATTGAATTAATTTTAAACAATATTGAAATTATTTATAAATAATTAAAAGGAATCTAATTGTATTTTTCCAAATGTGATGCATTTGGAATTTCTACCAAAATTATGTATAAATCATTATTTAGACATTTATCAAAAGAACATAATTTCCCACAATTGTAAAATTTATTTCCATTGTCGAATTAATTATATATTTTCATGGTTATTTTCAATGAAAATATTTTTATCAATATTATTTCAATTCTTATATGAATTGTTATCAAAATAAAATTGTATTATTTATATAAATAAATGAAAGGAATTTTGAAAAGTTATTTATAGATTCATTCTTACACACAATTACAAGGAAGTTTTGTTTGACACAGTACTTCTATTTTATTTTTTATGTGTTAATTTTTATTACAAAATAATCATTTATTTTGAATTTATGGTCTTCAATCATTATTTACTTATAATTAATTATACCATATTTTTTGATCATTCACATTCATTTGATATTGTTCTCTTTCACTGCCCAATATTCATTGGACATTATTTTTCTCCATCTCATCAATATTTTTAATATAATGGATGAATTTAGTATCATTTCAATTAATTTTATGTTGTCTTAACCATATAAAATTTAAATATATAGCATTATATGAATAAGTTTTATTATGAATTTTTTTCCATTAACTTGAGAAATATTCTGCTTTCACAGTTCAAAATTTATAATTTTTTATTTATAAGGTATTTTGAGAATGAAATTTATTTATAATTAAATATATGATGAATTCATAGTATGTGAAGGTGATGGGTGTATCATGGTTGTAGATAGCCCCTTGAGGCATTTACCAGTCTCGTGAGACAAAAAATGTGGCTATATAAATGGATGATTCTTCGATGCTAAGATAATGAATGATCAAATTTATACATTTAAATTACTATTTTTTTCATCATCCATGTGATTTTATGTAGATATAATCCATCAATTTACTTTGACTCCAAATGGCCCGAAGGCCTTCTTTTTTTATTTAATTATAGATAATCCCCCTTTTAAGGGTTGAAGGGGAACTCGTACATGACCCGTAGGCCCAAGGAACATGGCCCTACATGACCCGTAATACATGACCCGAAGGCCCAGAGGCATACCTTGCCCATACATGATCCGTAAACCTAGACCACTAGAACTACCCCTCCATAGCTTCTGTATCATTGATCACCTTTAGCTCCCCACCTGTATTACTGATCGTCAAGCATTGCCCCGTACAAAGCTGCATGGTTCCTGGTCCCGATGGCGGTTGCCATACCCTCTCATTCTTCCAATCCGGTTAGCTCTGCTTCTAATGACTGCTACTATTGCTCTGATTCTCTTTTGGGACCTACTCTGTGTGACCTGGGATACTTCATGGTCTTCAATGGCCCGAAGGACCTATGACCCGAAGGCCTTTGATGCCCCGAAGGCCCATGAGACCCATAAGCCAAAACTGGTGGCCCGAAGGCCAAAATCGGGTGAATAGTTTCGGCTGCTACAGTACCGAACAACAACTACTACAGTGCCTACTATAGTACTGCTATAGTAACTTCTACAATATTGCTACAGTACTGCTACAATACTGCTATAGTACCCCTAAAATTCGCCTCCACCCGGTTTTGAACCTGGGTCTCTTGGATGCCAAGCAGGAGCCCTTACTTTCAACACACGTTTTTGATTGAATGAAATGTGTTCTTATTATCCACTCTTTCATTTTTATTGCGGATTATTTATTCATAATAACTTTTTCAGTGTGTAACGCTTACTGGGATTTAAAGCTCTCTCTTTATTTTTTTCCCATTCCATGGGATATGAGGAATGATTATTTGAATAATTTTAAGGATGCATGATTTTTTAATTATATTTTCTTAAGTTTTAATGTAATATGAATTTCATGTATGTATTTAGATTTCCATGACCTATAAATTGATCGATCAAGGGCTATTCAATTTCTTGTATCATATACTAATATACTAATTAGGCATCAAATCTAGGTTTATGGATTGAGGGTCCTTATAATCAGTTAGTTATATGTCAAGATAAAATCTTTTGAAGGTAAAAAGAGTTATTTTTTAGAAATCTATTTTAATTACGTGAAATGTATATTATGTTAATAAAGTGAATTAATCAGTATCGATGTAATGATCCGTCTTTCCATGGATTTTGAATTTGAGTCGAAATTTTAATTTTTTTCTTTTATGTGCTCATGAGGGGTTAAATGGAAATGTTTAGTAGAATATGATCTCATATATTTTTCTGACCACTCTTTTGGCCTTTGAATAGGGCATTTACCCTAGGAATAAAATTTGGTATAATTCTGAAATGATTGAGATTTTATGGAGTATTATTTATTTATTAAATTATTTAATTTAGTTTGGCAGGTGATATATTTTAAATAGGGTGTCAGATAGATATCTTAACTCTACATTTGTGCTTAAAATGAGGGGCTTTATATTATGTGAGGTATAAAATTGCTACAGGTTCTATGACTCAAGAAAATTGTCAAATGGGAATTTAATTAAATAATTAAATAATTAATTAAATTAGGTAAAACACCGCCCATCCCTGTTTTTTCCCACACATTTTAGAAAGGGGTAGAGGTATTCTACCTTGTTCATGATGGCTAGATCAAGAGTTAATGGTAAAGGAGATGTCATCAGACATCATTTGTGGAGGGGATAGAGACCAGATCGAGGTGCAACATCTTATGGGAGTGGATTTAGACCTGAAGCTTCAGCTTTATGCCCTGAGATTTTTAATTTTAATTCTATGATCCCCATAGATATTTTTTTTATGATTTTATCCCTATTATGACTACTAAGGAACCCCAAGGGGATGATCTGTATTTAATTCGAAAAAGCATATGTTTCAGGAGGTTTGTAGGGATTTCCCATTTGAAATCCTGATAACACAGTGTGTATTTTAGAAAAACACACATTTTGTTCTTCCTATTTTGGGAAGATATAATTTGGGAACTATAACTCATGTACTTGAAGTGAATCTATTTTAGTGGCGCATGACCTTATGACCGAGTACATTTGCAGAAAGAAATTCTAGACTACATACCACATAGTTGAGGTACACAACATGTAGTGGGTCATGGTTGTATGGATGGGTACATGGGTGGACACCAAATGTAAGGGGGGGAATGGTCACGAGGGAGTATATGTACAGACCCCGGTATGACATGTACATGTAAGTAGTACATGTGCAAACCCCATGTATGTCATGGATGTGTATCAGTACACATCCAAACCCCATGCGTGAGAGGCTGTGTAGAAGTACATGTACAGAAATGAGGAGTCATTTTATACACTATGTACTTGGGGTACATGGATTTCACTACCACATTATTACCCCTTTGTGTGTTTTGGGTGATTCTTCACTCTGTAGTTAGAATGAGACCCACGAGGAGTCCATTTTGAGTGTTTTTCCATGTAGAATATGATGGTGGTTCCCTTGGGGCCTTTTGAGGACCTCTAAGAGGAATTTTGGGATGAGTTATTTATGATAGAGATTGTTTCCTCAATAAAGTGAGTTTAGATTTCTCCTAATGAAAAGACATGGGATGATACATGGGAGAGGGCCCTGATAATGATTTGGGAACATTGTGTGATTTCAGAGGAGACAAATTTTTTTCTTGTATTTGAATTGTTACTGGTTAATGGGACTGAGTCATGACTCAAGGTGATTCACAAGCTGGGTGTTTGGAATGTGGTCAAGAATGTGTCCATCTAACATATAAGGATTGATTAATTTTGTTATGTTATGTCATGAGACAATAGAGACAAGGTTTTGGGATGTGTGATCCTTGAGATATGGGAATTAGATAAAGAGTTTGGTTGTGACAACTATTTGTAAGAAATATGCTTCTACATATATAATGATATATAGTATACCAAGAGGGATTCCTCCACTAGACGTCCAATTATGGTAATCAAAAGAGGGATTCATCTATTTATATGTTGACCGAAAGAGCAATGTGGGTGCCCAATTGATATGATGACCCTGAGAAAGTGATTGTTCTAGAGTGATATTTTTTGGGGCGTTCCCATGAAACTCTAATTTTTTGTATGAGTTAGTGGGGCTATGATTTTGATGATGGAAACAAGTGTTTGGACACAACATGATATGTTTCTGTTTTTTAATTATGAGGCTTTGTTCACTCCCATGGGGCTATTGTGATATCATTGTGTTTCCACATTTTGGAACCTGGTTGAATTGGTATAGGGTGCCATTATAGCACCATGACCGGTATGCCACATTAATTGATTCTCTAGCCTAGTTAACCACAATCACTTAGGCGTGCCTCCCCATATTACAATGTATTTTGAATATAATATAGGGAATAATGACATTTTTGGTGGGTAGACTATACCCTCAGGTGGTGATAATAATAATGGTCTATATGTATAAACACAGTAGAATAAGAACATAACTCAATAGAATCAATACAATGAACTAAATTGAAGAATATATATAACATCAATAGAATAAGATAACAATCATAAATCATTCCACTTATATATAAATCATATCGTAACAGTTCATACAAAACAATAAATATGTTGGGTTTCCTGTTGTTGACCATCTGTACAAATATATAATAAGAATGATGAAAAAAAACTCCTTCTTATGTAAAGGAACCACCACGATACATATGTAATCCATCCCATGCTAGGTATTACATTATGCTCACTGTGGTTTAACTCTTAGGAGCAGTCCCTTAAATGATCTCAAAATCAAAAAGTCTATACGAGCCCTAAAGGGCCCATGTTTGGTGTGATAATTAACATCAGTAGACCTCCATAAATATTTTCCTATCTTATATCCATAATAATGCAGGTTTATTCATAATATAAATAAAATGGTTGCACATGCATATATAATAAATAACCTACTTTCCTAGTTGTCAACATCCATAAGGAAGCGATCACATGCTTCGATCATCACTGGAAATCTCTGAATAACAAGATCATAGTTATATATATAACATACAATACCATTAAATATATATAAAAATTTAGTGGTGAGGATCCATGGAATAAATCCCAAGGACTATTCTGATAAATAACAACCTAGTTGAACCCTTAGGTTCCATCTAAAAATATGTCACTGGAACCCTGCGCTATCAATCAATATCTGGTGTCCAAACAACACACCCAAGAAGTAAGTACCTGGTACCTCAGACCAAATCTCATAAAATACATGTTGGATTGAAGCATAATGTTTATAAGAAGATCTATGTTTTTCCTAAAATTAATAATAACATTCATCACAATAGGCAACCTCTCATGGAATGGAAATATCCATCCACCCATGTCCCACCCCAATGGCCTCATGTTTATTAGAGATCCTCATTCACAAAACAATAGTATCATCACCATCAACCGTTGGTCCATCACCATCCACATGTATTTCTATGTTGAGCACCCCAAACAAAACATATGTTCAACACCATATCCTATGATGCATATTATATGGGGGAGTCATCCCACATGAGTGGTACACCCACCTCCATCCAAGTACAATATGTGTGAACATGACTTGAACATACCACCATCTGATAAAAGGTGTGCGGAAATCACCTAACATACCTAAGACACATCATCTGGCACCTCACACACCTATGACGGTGTCACTAAATCATGATGTCAAAACCACATCAAATCATAAGTTCCATGCCCTAATAATAACAACCTCATTATCTCAATGGGATGATGATGTTGCCTAAAATTATGATCAACATCACCTATGCATCCCGTGTGTTTCATAACCTGATGAACTATAGCGCCTCAATCTAGTTGGTCAACACCACCATAATACTTAGGTTAAGGCTGTCATATTCCCAGGGAACCATGCAATTATATTTAATTTTTTTAATTTTAATCAAAATACACACCCAACCAAATATTCCAAAGTGGTATCAAGACCCTCTATTAGATAAAATTTTATAAAATTTCTATGGAATACACAACATCATCCCATGGAATCAATTCATAAATTTAAATAAAATAATTAAATTTATTTGGTTATCCCTTAGTTGAATCACATGAAGCATATAAATAACACCCATAAAAACACAAAATCATGGAAAAATATAGGTATCACCATCCTCATACTAGTTTCCTCTCATTAATCTGTTATTAGCTTCTAACATGGGCCTAATAGGAAGAAATCATCATTTTAGTTGAATGAAAAGATGATTGGGTAAAATACCTCACAAGGATTTGGTGACCGGTTTTGGAGATATAAACAAATAAAGTAGGATAGAAGATTTAAGGTATTAACAAGGAGAATCTATATCAACTAATATATTGAAGATCATATTTGAGAAAAGGGAGTTCGGTCAAAGCCTAGAGTAGAAGATAAAGTGAGAGTCCATATACTTTGCATGAATAAAAAAGGGATAAAGGTAGAGAAAGAATAGCTAATGTGAAAAGGGTTAGTTTTCTAATTTCACACCTTTTAATGATGTGCATGGTTTACTTGCACGGTTTAGATAACTTTATTACAATCACATTCTCTCACTATCCAAAATGAGTTTCTCCTTTCATTTATAGGTGTGTAGTTAAAAAAATAGCGTGAAACCAATGTTTATGCCACTATACAAGGCACTCACCTCACATAGTCACGTGCATGGTTTACCAAACCATGCAGAGACCATGAAAATCCTCTATACTAAAAAACACAAAGATTTCATGTTGTCTTATGCCCTTCTAATACAGGTTGAAAAATCATGTCTAATGATGGTGGAGGGTTGCACAATTTTTCTTAGGTGGTCGTATGGTTTTTCCAAACTCGGTTCCTCTATCTTTATTTTCCCAAAACAATGCTTCTAGGACCCACCACACTTAAAAATCACCCAACACTCCAAGAAAATTCTATCCCATAAAACCCATATGAAAAGAAGAACTTCGTTAAAGTAAACTCATGGAAATGGGTTTTGAATATCTAAAAAATTATTGGGCTAAACATTAAACACAAAAAATAAAAAGTGTTGGGGAAATTATGACCCGATCAGAAACCCATGATGTTACAACCTCCCACCCTAACATATATAGTCCTCGAGCTATCAGGAATTACCAATATATGGTACTGAGCATACCCATAACTTTTAAAATAAACTATTATTCCCTATTCATTAGTTATAGGTCATCATCCCTCAATGTGATCACCACCTTAGTATTTACCTACTCAACTAATTTCTAACCCAAAAAAAATATTCTGATGGTCCACTGACCATCACTACAGTCAAAATTACTCCTATGACATATCATCACTCCTTCACATCACTTGGGCCTCAAATCATGCCTATTCTATATCTAAAACCCATTATATCCCACATCTTATCATATGCGCAAGATCCTACATCTCTACATATGCTCAAAATAATCCTGAATCATGTATTAACATGAACTCCCATCAAAATCATGATTCATCCACACCTCATATTGAAACAGAATCACATAGAATCCCATAATAAGTATGAGGTCCATTTCAACTCACATACAAAATACACATCACATCAATTCCCAAATGCCTTTGCATCACATATATATATATATCATGCATCATAACAAATGAAACCTACTAATTAGTTCATTTTTAGTACAAAATCAATATCCTACACCTCATGAAAAAAATAGACAAAGAAAAATAAAAAGGAAATATGGTCACACCCATGAAGTACTTATAACCATAGTAGGATCTATTGACATATCTAACCCTGACATATCAATAGTGTTCACCTAGACCAATGTTTGACATCGAGAGTCATGTCCTCCCCTTGGAGCTGTACTACCTACCAGCCTCTGAACCCACAAATGGGTCCCACATTCTCTTCCATAACCTCCAAGTGTAGATCATTCCTTGATACCATCACCTGATACTGGTCTTGACCCGACCTTATATCCCTGAGTCTACCCAGTTCCATGGATCCCAGCTATCCAAGAAGACTTCCTGTAGAACCTCTCAAGATGCAACATCTTTCCACATGCCTAACATTCCATTATAAACTGATCACAGTGGGTATGACCATGTCCTAAATGCCTGTACTAGAACCATATAGGTGAAGAACCACTCCTCGATGGTCTACTCGAATCCCTGGAATGATTTCCCTATTGTAATCACCGTTAAAATCACCTAATGTCATCACCCAACATTAATATGATCAATCCATTAGGCTTCCCTTAGCTATCAGTGCCTGATTGAATTAATATAAAAATTACATCAACATGAATATGTTTACCTACACATTGATAGCATGCTTCAAGGAATTCTAAAAACACCTCACCCAAACAATGTTGTCTCCCACCATGGAAGGTGAAAATAATGACAAGTCTAGGAAGTTGGATTTATATTATATGAATAAACTATCCCCATGTTAGATATTCATGAAAAAACAGGCTCTATCCTCCCTCCATGTCTCTAGAAATAAGGGCTCAAATAACCTTTCCTTGATATACTTCCATGACATTCCCTTGTTACTACCCATATATAGGTAAATCCAACCGATTCATTTTTAGTCCTATGATCATATATGTCTACATTTTCACCCTTTGGTCTGGTTGACCACTAGGCCTTAGGAACTCCTCCTAGTACACAAAAGGCTACTAACTATCAGCGAGGATGTAAATAGGTTATAATAGAGAAAATATACCCTATGGTGGTGATAATAATAATGGTGTATATGTAAAAAAACATAAGAAGAAGACTGTAACTCATAATAAGTAATATAATGAACTCACCCGAAGCATATATATATATATATATAAAACTAAATAAAAGGAAAATAAAAAAGCATAACACATGTAGATAAAGCTTACAATAACTGGTCATAAAAAATAAACATGTAGGGTCTCCCATGTCCAAGCATCAGTACATACATAAAATAAGTAGGATGAAACAAAAAATAACTTTAGCTGATGAAGAGGAACCTCCTTTTCCTTATCCCATCTATCCCATCCTTGGAAATAAAACACGATCTCTAAGGTCCATATTTAGAGCTCGATACCTTAATTGATCTCAAAATAATAATTTCTACATGCATCTTAAAGGGCCAGCATACCGTGCGACAATGAATCTCAGAATTCCACCACCAATATGTTCCAGTATTACATCCATAATAATTCATGTGAATGAATAAGATAATTAGAAAGGGGGACATTCATATTTAATAAATAACATACATCACTTGTGCTCATTAGCCACAAGGAAGTGATCAACTTCTTCACCCATCTCTAAGAGTCTCTAAATAATGTGAACCTAGTTATATATATAGTATAAAACACCTCTTTTTATATATATCAATACAGTGGAAAGGGTCCATGTCATAAAAACCAAGTTATCCCTTGAAAAATAGAAACCCAGGTGAACCCTCTCATTCCACCTAAAAATATGTCCTCAAAACCTCATGCAATATATAAATATCCAGTGTCCAAATTTCATGATGAAGAAGTAAGTACCTGGTAATTCAGAACTAATCCAATAAAATCATCTTCTACTCAAATCCTAACATCATGAGCCACAATGATGTATTACCTCAAAATAATAATCATTATTGTCTCAACAGACAATGTCCCAAGGCATGAAAATATCCATCCTCCCATGTACCAACCCAATATCCTCAAGACATCAATGATCCTCACACCAATCGATAGTTAAATGACAATAAACCAATGGTACATCACCATCCACATGGCTATCTATAATGAGAACCCCCAAACAAAACTGATTTCCATCACCAACGCCATATCTTCATGGTCTACGGGGCCCTCCACCCACACTAGTGGTCAAAACCACCTTGATCTATTTCATATCTATGTACACATGACTCTAATGGTGCATCAACCAATAAATATTGAAAAATAATCACAAAAAAATCCTAATTTGAAAGATCCTATACCTTATTCCCTGGAGACCATGTTAATAATTCATGTTGGTCACCACCACCTCAAATTATATGGGTCATGCCCCATTCTTGACGACCTCATCATTTTAGTCCGATAATGATGTTTCTTTAACCTATGATCAATATCACCCATTTATCCCATGCCTCTCCTAACTTAACAAACCATGTTGCCTCAATCCTGTTTTTCAAAATGCCCTCAATCCTCATACCAATCCCATCAAGTTCCCATCGAACCATGAAATTCAATTTAAAAAATTTAATTTAAATCAAAACACACACCTATACTAACCTGTCCATGTGGTCTCAATCCTCTTTCATGGATCAACATGTATAAAAGGTCTAAGTAATACCCAAAAATAACCCTTTTAATAAATTCATCAATTTAAAGAAAAACAATTAATTTATTTGGGTCTCCCTTGGTCGATTCATATGGTGCATATAGATCACACCTCAAAACAACCAAAAAATCATAGAAAAATCTCGGCACCACCTACCTTGTACCAGTAGTATATCACTCATCTTATATCAGCCTTTAACTCAAGATTAATTAGATGAAATTGGAGTTTTAGAAAATTACCCTAAAAATAGGGCAAAATATTTTGTATGTATTTAACACTCCATATGGAGAGATAAACAGTGAAAAGTGGATAGCAGATTGAAGTTGTTACTAAGACGAATCTGTAGCCACTAATGGATTCCACATTAGAGTTAATATTCAGGATTTGGCTCAAATCCTTGTGTAGAAGGAAAAGGGATAATCCCCTTGCAACTCATGGATGAAAAAGTGAAAATGGAGTTGAAAAAAAATGATAAAGGGAGGAATGTACGATTCATAATTTCATACATATTAAAGAGGTGCACAATTAGATCACAAAAATTGGTTACCCATGCTCCAATAGTGCACACTAACTATCCAAAAGGCATTTCCCCTCAAATGTCTAGGAACCTGATTTACCAAATAGTGGAAAACCTATGTGAATAGAACTGTCCAAGGAACCCACTACAGAAGATCAGGAACATTATTTACAAAACTATATGTAGACTGTCCGAATCCCCTCTACTAATAACTGAAAAGTTTCCTCATGTTCATGCACAACCACCACCACATTTTGAAAAATTGTGTTCTATGACAATAGAGGGCTTCATAATTTCTCATGGGATGCTTTATAGTTTTTCCAAACTATATACTACTATTTGTGAAATCAAAAAACTATTTTTACGGGCTTCAACACATCCAAAACCCACTAAAAACATGAGGAACTTTTTGAGTCTTAAAACCCATATAAAAACAAGACCATGGGTCCAAAAAACACCCAAAATTGGGTTTATAATATAATGAAAAATTTTGGCACAACCACCAATCAAAAAATCAAATAGGCTGTGGAAATTAGGTCCCACAAAAAACTCTAGATATTAAAACTATGGTTGAGAGAGATCTAGGAATAATGGTCCATATGTTTGGATCCAGATTTATAACATGACATTATACATGTGAGATTGATAATTCTAGATAAGATTCTTTGTATGGATACCAATAGTTCATTCATGGTTTAGTTATTAGACCATAGTTATATGAATATTTTATTTTGAGATTTTTGTGAATGGTTGGCATGACAATCCAAATATTATATTGATATGATGGAAGAACACTCTAGGCATGGGTATTATAATATATGGAATGGTGTTAGACAATATCTCTAGAAACTAATTGAATAATATGTGGTTTAAGTTCCAAACTCATAATATAGGAATTGATTGTATATCAGGTGGAATGGGATCGAAGACTGACACTCTAAATCTATGGTTTAGGTATTGGACTTAAAATTTTGGAAATATGTATTATGTATAGATGGGGATGTCAGACTGATGATTTTCATCCATGGTTTAGGTGAAAAACTGATTTTTTGAGAACCATATATTTTATATTGTTTGATATTATGGTAATTATATGGGTTGAGGTGACAAATTCTTGGGGATATGATATGGGATGCCTTGGAATAGGAACCTGAATGATAAGTTTTTTTGGATGAATGAACTAGGTCCAGATGGTCAGTTAGTGTGGCCATGGATGTGGCTCTCACATGTTAATTGGGATGCATAGTATTAGATGTGTTCTCAGTGACACCTAGAATTGCTGAAACCAGAAATACTTGAAATTTAATTATGGTTTTTAATAGATATTTGAAGTGTGTAAATTTTATACATCAAGAAAATTAATGAAAAAGTAATGTCAAGAGTCTTTTTAATGAAATAAATGGAGAGAAATCTCAACTAATTGATCTACTCACACTCCAATTCTATAATTGTAAGAATTATAGATACTAATATAATAAATGAAACAACATGAGGGTTAATGAAAATGAACAACATCAGTAAAATCTTAATCCAATAAAAAATGGAAAGATCGTGTAATAAGAACTACTGAAGTGGGTCATATGAATGAAATTGTGAAAGGTACACTTACCATCCACTCTATAACTATATAAATATTATTTAATTAAGGATTTAAAAAATATTTATATATATGAATAATGTTTTAAGGTTATAACCACACTACCTTAATGATTAGTTATTGAGTTAGCAGTAAAAACTTCTATTGGAATGTTGCCCACATCTCTGGTATATAGCTACTCTTCGATAGTAGTTTGTTGGAATGATATTCCTCTGAATCTTTTTACTCACATTCCAGTTGAATTTTATGTTATTTTTTGCATGGATTTTATTTTATTATACAGTGACCATATCAATTTAAAAGGAATGGATTTCACATTTCATACTTAGAATCCTCCAAGGATCATCTTTATTTTTTATGAGGATTAATATGAATTTCCAAGGGATACTACATGCATTATGTGAGAGTTACTACCTTTTTCTGATATATATATATATAATGGTTGGGGAGAAACATAATATTATGATGTATTTACTAAATACATCCCTCACCATCCTTTGAATCATGAGGTTGTACTTTTACTAGATCTCATAAATGGAACTATAAGATTTTTAAAAAATCCATATAGAATGGACTTGATTGAGTTGTTTTAATTAAAGAATAAACACCTGTAAAATATATAAAATGGAGTCATATTCCCTAGTGAATCACCTTGGGGATCACTTATTATTTTATTTAAATGAATTATGGGTCAATGTGTCTTTATACTGAATATCAAGAATATAACATTATCAATATTCTGAATAAGTATCATATACCCTGTATCGATGATCAATTTTTTCACCTAAAAGGATATCAATATATTTAAAATATTTTTCATTAAAGTAGATATCATCAGTTGAGAGTGAAAAAGGAGGATATTCTAAATACAACCTTTAATATGAATTATGAAAATTATGAATTTATAGTGATTCCATTTGGAATTTCCAATGCCCCTACAACATTCATAGATTTAGTGAATAGATTATTCATATATTACCTTGACATGTTTATGATGGTCATTATAGATTATATTCATGTATATTATATGATAAAAGAAGATCATGAATACCATTTGGGGATTATGTTGAATAACTTGAGGATGGATAATCTGTAATCCAAATTTTTAAACCATGAGTTTTGGAAACATAATCTATATGGAAAATTATATGATATCAATAAATTTAATTAATATAGTATTTATTTTTTTCATTAATTATATTATGTTATTATATCTATGGTGAATGGATTGATATTTATAATTACCATAAATTTAGGAAGTATATATTCAAATATAAAGAGTTAAATATGTTCCAAATGAGATGGTTGGAGTTGATTGGTGATTATAACTGATCATTACATTACCACCAGGGGATAGAAACAAGGTGGGTGGTGTTAAAAGTTAGAATTACTATGATAGTTTTTCCACGATGAGGATTTAAAGATATCAAATACTAATGGATTTTTGGAAGATGAATCCTGACATATTGAGTAAAGTGAAAGTATCACATCATTCTGAGTTTAATGTTCAACCATCAATCCATTTTAGGATTATATAGGTGTAAAATGAATATGTAGAACTATAAAAGAAGTTCATGAATGTTTTTGAGTTAAAAAATGATTTTTATGGAATGATAAGGTTCAAGAACTGATTATGTGTCCCATAAATACTATAATTGAAGAATTATATATTGGATAATGCTAATAGTTCAAAATTATATATTTGTCTTGGAAGTGAGAAGAAGAATAGGGATCTGAAAGAGTATTTATTGTGGGATAAAATGATGAGAGATATTTCATAGTATATATCTCATTTATTAGTATGTTAGTTTTTTAATAATGGGAGAAAAACTTTAAATGGGATTTTACAACCATAACTGATATCAGAACAGAAATGGGAAAACATCACCATGTATTTCATTATTGGACACCACAATACATTGAATGGCCACATTTCCATATGGTTAGTAGTCAATATCCATATCAAGAAAGGGAATTTAATTACTATCAGATAATATTTATCTCTTCATCATATTTAAATTTTATATGTTAAGGAAGTGGTAGTATTTCAGGGAGTACCTCTCTCAATCATATCGGGTCAAGATCCAATTTTACATCTATGTTTTTGTGAAGTCTTTTGAAATAATTGAATATAGAGTTGGGATTTAGCACTTCATATCATCCTCATATATATAGTCCATTTGAGAATAAAATTGAAACCCTAAAATATATTTTAAGAGATTTATATATATTTTTCAAAGGTAGTCGGTATTAGAACCTCCATTTACTCATGTTTTCTTACAAAAATTACTTGCCCTCGAGCATTCAGATAGATCCTTGTGTTTCCCTATATGATATGATGTGTATAAGTAGAATTTTTTTGGATGAAGTTATAAAAATAAATATATTGTGACCTGATATAGATTAGTAAGTGTAAGGGAAGGTTAGATGCATTCACCATCATATTAGGGTAGATCAGAGTTGACATAATAGTAATTATAATAATCATCAGTGATAACTTGATTTCAAATTTTGTGATAAGATATTACTATTAATATACCCTTTAAAGGTGGTTATGATATTTATAAATATTGGAAAGATATGAACTAAATATATCATTTCCTTTTAGATAATTGACTAAATTACAATGGAATCACATCAATTCATGATTCGATTGAATATACCTTATGTCCATGATATTAATCATGCATCTCTCTTGAGGAAGAACATTATTGATTCATTACACGTAGTAAAATGAGATATCATACCCTTATAGAATTATATATCTTATAAGTAAAAACTAGTTGAGAATATGGGTCAAAGAGAGAAATTTAAATGGAATAGGACCACTAACAGGGTCAATCTTTTTTTTTGAAACCATAAATTTAAGGAAGATACATGAAAAAAAAGGATGTGATGAGGGAGAATCATCCTCATTTATTTTTATTAGAGTAATATAATATCAAGGGAGAAATTATTTTGATGAGAGTATAATTTCAAAATTATATATTTTATTATATATTTCTCTTTAAATAAATTTTATGTGTTTGACAACATTTATTACAGACAACACAAAGCTTAAATGAACCACGATACAATATTGGAAAGTTATTATTAAATCAAACTATTATCACCTAAACAATTAATTGAAGAGTATTATTGGTTATAAAAAAATAATTAAAAATTTATATTTTTAATAATTAATGAAAATGTATTGATTAATTCCTATGAAATTAGTGAAAAAAATTAAATGATAAAAAGGTATCATTTTATGTTAAAAGATAAATTTTGAAAAGTATTTCATTTTTCTACATATATTATGTAATTTATATTTAATAAAATATTATTATTTTTAAAATATATTAAAAATTAATATAATAATAGTAGTAATTATTCATAAATTTTTTATCATCTGGTTATAAGTGAAGATAAAATCATTTTAATTTAAAACAAGTATTTCTCTTTAGAAAACTATTGTTATAATGTGTAATGTATTTCATCATATTAAATTGAATTAAAAAATATTTTTGAATTATTTTGAACAAATTTCTAGATAATATATTCAATACAATTTATTATAATTATTTAAATTAATTTTACAAATCATAGAATAAAAATGAATTCATTTTAATTCCTAAAAATAAAATTTTATTAAAAAGGTTTTCATTTCATTTTATGAACTTATTTTAAAATTAATTTATGAAACAGATATAAATTGAATTTAATAAAATGTTTTATATATTTTTAATAATTATTTTTAAATTTATTAATTAGGATAAATTCATTTTTGGTCATTGCGATTAGTAACCGTGGTAAAAATTATTTACCATGGTAAATGTTAGAAATGTTAACGATGGGCCAAACTAAAGAGATAATGGTTAAAATGACCTAAAAAATTATCTAAATAATATTATATGAATTTATTTCCATCTTAAATAATCCCATATTTCAATATCATTCAATTTTTAGTAACATTTCCATTAAAGACACATTTTTATATTTTAATATTCTAAATAATTACATGTGTGCTGCTCCACTTATTAAAGTGTAGATTCTCTCCACACTTCTCCATACCACATGAGCCCCTTATCTCAAAAAAGATATAGAAAAATAATATCTAACCATATTCATAAATTAAATTTAGGTTTTCTTATTCCAAAATGATCCATCTATGAATCCATAAGGTGCCTTTCAATAGAGGATATCCAATGTAGAGTTATATGTTCATAATGAACATTCTCTTATTTATTTATTCCTAAACCTCTTCCTAATGTGTTGAGACCATATTAAAATGAATGAATCAGTATATTTACTATATATAGATTTATTTATTTTAATGATATATCCATTATATATATTCTTATCATTTGTTGAAAAGTGATAATGTCACTCGTGCGTACGTGTGGATTACCATCACCATGAAGCAACATGATTCACTTTTCATTTCCCATTAAAATTTATTAACATAAGTATAGGTTTAATTAGTATATATTATATATATAATATAATTATGGTTTTATAAAGTTTAAATTTTATTCACCTTTCATTCATTCCGTCTATGAAAATATGAAATCATCACCCATGTGTTTTACAGACTTCCATCTCCATGAAGCGATGCAACTCATTTTTCATAAAATATTTATATTAATGGTTATAAAAGTTTTTAAAATGATTAAATATGATAACTTTATCATGATTATTTTTTGGGAGATGATGAAATCCTGACAAATTTTTGTGGACAAGTACCATTTAACCAAAACATGCATTGAAAATATTCCACTTTACACCCTAAAAACGATTTTAATGATGAATTATTAATAAAAAGGTAATTAGAAATTATAATTGAGTGATATAAGTAATATATATATTAATATGATTCTATAATATATTTTTAATAAATATGTTTTTATTAGACAAGATGTTTGAATTAATATGAAGCATGATGGGACCTGAGGTTTGGGTGTGTGTTACAATCTCAACTCTTTTGGGATTGTTTACATAAGATTTCAATTGGAGGGAAGTTATATAATCCTTATAATTTAATCCCATATATTTTTTTCTCATATTTATATTACTAAATTTTCCAAGTATTACTACCATTTTCCACTATTTGGTACATTAAATGATCAAGGAAATATTTTAAATAAATTTCGACCTTATTACTTATATGGTGTAATTTTTTTTCTTCGATGTCCCTATTTTTGAAAATTTTTTATAAATGTTTTTATCTATAAATAATTGTTTGAGAATTTTTATTTTCACTACATTTTAATTTGATTAGAAATTATTAAAATAAGTAATTTCAAATTTTTAAGGCCCGTTATTGTATTTTTACAAATGTGTGAAATGAATGTTCTCTTTTAACATATACAACATGAATGGATTTTTCCACCATAATGAAAATTATTTTATTTGAATAATCCTTTATCATTTTCCATGGTTATCTTTAATTAATATATTTTTCTCAATATTCATCATTTTTTTATTTTTTAAAGACACTAAAGGAAAATGATATTTTCCCTATATTCAATGAAATGTTCAAAATTCTCTTTTAAAGGTATTTTTCATCTACGTCCACATACATTAAGGATTTTTATGATTCACCAGGGATATATTCTTATAAGACCATCAAATTATTTTTTTTCTCAAGATTTTTTATGATGATAATGTTTTAATAATATTTTTATGATGTTAATTTCATTCATGGGGATAATTATGTGATCATAAAACCTTTATGGAACCCTTTTATTTTCCACAGGTTATGTTATGATGAATTTATGTATGTTTTTATAATCTCTTAGAACAATTATGAATGGTTTCAATTATTTTATTAGTGGGAAAAGATTTATATATCTCACCAATGTATTAGGTAATTATTGATATCTCATGAGATAATATAAAATGGAAGGGGGAGTGAACCCATTTCTGTAAGTGGTTATATCCAAAATGTTATTATTGGGAGTAATACTTGAAAAAGGAAATGATGTAATGGGTAATGAACCCAATCCACCATGAGAATGTTTCCAAAATGATAGTCACAGAATTTATACATGACTAATGAAATGATTTTCTATGCTTATTTTTATACCAAAAATTTATATCATGTTCTTATGTTATGTTCCCAACACTCATCATTGATTATTTATGATCCCATAATATTTAAATTATGTACATATACTGAAAAATCCTTATGAAATGACTAAGTATTATTGATTTATGATTGACTAGGTATGCTTTTTTATATCATGATATTTTTATCATACAAATAGGATCAATTGTTCTCACTTATGATCATTGATTGATATCCCGTATGATTACCATTATTGATAATCAAAGATCACCCATTATTATGTTTCTATTTCCTATGTGTAACATATCGACCTGAGATCCACTAAATAGATCCCCGAGATAGTGAGTCACATGTCCTCAAAGGAACCTCCTCATATGCAAGAGGCTGACCACTAGCAGTGAGGTTATAAGGTGGTATGGTGGGGATACTATACCCACATGATTAGAGTATAACACAATGGTATAATAATATAAATAAATAGAAAAAACATATAAGTAATGGAGTAGTGGTAGAATAACATAAAAAAGATATAAATAAATCTGGAAACCACAAGAAGTTTCATATATAATATGGTGAAAATTTTATGTCTCTATATAAAATGGAAGTAAATGCATGGAATTATCCATTAGTACAATACATGTAGCAATGTAAAAATACCAAAATGAACTATCTATAGCTGACATCACGAGCATAGGTCGGTCCTATAAACCCATGCTCCTATATAACAATCCAATCAAACATCATAATGTAGAAACTTTCATATTCCTTACCTATATCTATGAAGTCTATTTAGGTAATCAAATATAGTCCAAATAGTGTGTTAGATAACACTCAGTAGTCCACCACCAACAATTTCATTAAGAAGTATAGTTTATGTATAAATAATGAAGCAGTGTTCAATATATAACTGGTATGAAATTAATAAATGTAAAGTTCCCAAGGAAGAAGATATATTTACTAATACATTATCTAAAATATAACAACCATATATGTGTTAAATATAATAAAGAGATCATAATAAAAACTATCAATAGTGCTTGATAAAACATCCACATCGACATATGCCATGTAATCCCATATCAAACCCCAAGGGTTGGATCTATAGTGTGAAGACTATGGTATCCTTATCTTTTTAGACCTACATGGGATGAATCCAAGGTATAAATTACCAGGGAATCCTCTCATTCCCTTAGAGAGTATAATTACAAACCTAGTAACAACATGGTTGGAGCATAATGAGCATGTTCAAGGAGAAATACCAAGATAGTTCAAGCAATCCATATCTAAGGAGTTGTTATTTATGTAGCATAAAAACTAATATGGATCCACAAATTAGAAGTATCCATGGAATCCAATGTAATCGGGATCATAGGAGAAGAAATGTCCAAGTAATAAACCAATATAATTAGGATACATATATTATAAATTTCCATCGCATCCAATGGAATATAGATTCGAGGAGTGGAAATGTCAAAGGAATCAACTACAATTATCAATTCATCAACTCATTTCATAACACATTTCATTATCATTCACATACCATGATTTCATCCATACCATTTTACATATTCCATAAAATAATTTTAATCACATTAAGGAATTTCATAATATTTCATCACATGGAATGGTGAAATAAACTTCTCCTATTAAACCATTAAATTATCACTTCATTAAATAATGAACCCACTAAATAAGAGAGCTCACTGACACCCAACCGGGTGGTATAAAAAGGGTCATATGCAATAACACACCTCACTTGTTTTCTAGTTTGGGTATAACAACCTCAAACTATATAAAGTTACTAATGGGAAACATAAACATGTCCAAAAAAATTTAATTGAGATACTCATTTAATTTTTGGAGAAAATTTGAATGGTACAGAATGTTTTACAATAAAAACAACATATATAGAACCCAAAACATTAAAGGAAAATTATATACCACCTACTATATTCCTGTGGTAGAACAATCATCTAGTATTTGATCCTAACTCGAGCGATATTGGAATAAAATAGAGAAAATAATGATTAACCTAGAAATAGGGTATATTATCTTACACAAAATTCTTACAATAACTATTAAGGAAAATAGTGAAAGTTTCAGGATGAATGAATATATCACTTTCACATATCCAATAAGGTGATTGTCACTTGAATCTATATTTGGATAAAGAATTATGATCCAATTTTACGATTTTAGCTTCAAAACGGATCTCAAACTCCAAGGACGATGTTTACTAGAAGAAATGGAAAAGGGGGGTTTAAACCATTAATTCCATTGGGGAAATTTCTCATTTTCAACTTTTTAACTCAGTCACATGGTATGGATACGTGGTTGGAAAAAACATATGATAATCTTGCAACCTTTCCTGCCTCAAGTGGGACCTCAAATAGTTTATGCACATGGATTGGAAAACCATCCACAAACCATGATTCAGACCTCTTCTAAAAATAATAGATATAATCACATGGGATTGTGTCCCTTGGCTCATGGTTAGGGGAAAAAAAGCACCATTTTCTACTCTTTGTATAGCCCCGTATGGTTTACTCAAAATATGCATTCTGGGTTTCATGGTTTTTACTAGATGTAAGACCTATATTCCTCTTTAAAAAACTCTAGCTATGGGCTCTGAACAATCCTTAAACACCCAAAGAACCCCTAACCTCACTAGGTACTCACAAAAGGTAAAAATGAATCATTTAAACTAAAAATAATAACATGAATATCTCTTGAAAACCCAGTACCATACAATTATACCCCATTAAAACAATTAGTCCATGAACTTCCCTTACAAGGGTGGTCAAGAATTTTCTAAGAAAAAATATGGCCATTGATCACATACATTAGAATCTCACCCCAGATTATCATATATACATGACCACACTTCCATTTCACCCATACTAGACGAACTGACCAAACTCGAAGAGCCTTTATTCTCCCTCAAACAATACACACAGGATGTTCCTCGAAGGACATATCAACCTCCAACTCTACCTCATCTCGATAACTATTATGAGATAGGTTTGAGTGATAATAGTGAAACTGTGATATATTGAAGATATTGTGATTGGATCAATTCCTCTATAGTAACTACAACCAATAGGCTACCTGCCCAAATCTATCTAGAATCATGAATGGCCTGACATATCACAGTGAAAGTGTAACATATCCCCAAATTAGTTTGTTCCCCATCCTCAGTGAGATATATAATTTTTTTGGATCCCCTACCTTGAACACCTGAGGTCATTTATGGTTATTGACATAATATTTCTATCTATAATTTTTTTAGCTTTCTACTTTCTGATCAACATGACATTTTATGATGTCTCATTCAAATTACGTAGTCCGGGTGGTACTGAATCTCCATACTCTAACTAACATAAAGGTTTTCAACATGTACTATCATATAAATCCTCATAATGTTCTATTTTTATAGATTCATAAAATTTATAATTTTAGGAGAATTTAACCAAGGGTGTATGCCTCTCCCATGATTCCCCAAAATTATGGAAACATACTCTAAGCCTATCCTCTAGAACATATATAGTGTTCTCTAACTGACTATCATTCTGAGGGAGGTATGCCACACTCAATATTACATACATACCCAATTCCCTCTAGAATATTTTCCAAGATAGATATTTAAACATGGAATCTTTATCCAATACAATGGTGTGAGGAGACATGTCAAGGTGAAAAATCTCATTGATATAATTTCTTTGAATCTCATGTATTGAGAAGGTATCCCTGATATGTAGGCTATGGGAAACATTACTAAGTTTTTCCATAACAATTCATATAGAATAACTGCCTCAAGGTGACCTCAACAAACCAATCACAAAATCCATCGTAACATCATCCCATTTCCATGAGGGAATGGGTAACTACTGTATAATCCTAATAGGTCACTTTTATTTTACCTTCACATGCTAATGGGTGGAACACATTCTGAAAAAATGATACCTATTGTTTCATTCATGGCCACCAGTACATTTTACATATATCCCCATACATCTTAGTAATTTTAGGATTCCCTACTAAAATTGAGGTAAGAAAATATCACATCATATATTCATGTATGTCTCCTGGAACACAAATGTGAGCACATATATATAGAGTTTCATCCTCACCAACAATCCAACCAGGAGAAGGGTCCTCACATACTACGCTCTCCCATAGTACTAGACCCTTTGCATCAGAAAATTGTCACATCCTCACAATATCTAGAAGACTAAAAATCATATTAAAGGATAAGAAATTTTTCTACCTAATACAACCTTTCACCTCCAAGAGAAACTCTAAAAATAAGTCCATAAGCTTCAAATATCCAATGGCCGACTGAAATGCCTATATACGAGTCATCCTACATAGTGCATCAACATGTTCATTTCCCTTTATAGGTATATAGGCAATCTCAATGTTGATGGACTGAATATATTCAAACAACCTTAATTGAATCAAATTCATTTCACACTTTATAAAGATGTACTTGAATATTTTGTGGTCTGTGTACACCAAAAAATGATCTCCCAGTAAATAATGCCTCTAACAATGCAAGGAATGTACAAAAAAAGTTATCTTAAGATAATCCTTTGTGTAATTACTCTCATGTGGCCCCAAATTATGAGACCTATACAAAATTACTCTATCCTATACATCATAAGTACTCATAGACCGATTCCTGAAGAATTTTAGTAAACAATGTAGCTTCTACACAGCTCTGGAAGTATTAGGAATGGTATTAAAGTCAACCCCCTTTCAGCTTCTGAAGGTCCGACTCATAGGCATCTGACCATCAAAACTCCACACCCTTCTAATTCAAGCCCATAATAGGTTCTCTTATGTGTGATGGGTCCTTTATGAAATGAAAAAAATATCCATCTATCCCCATTAAACTCAATATTTCAAAGATGTTTTTATGATACTCCCACTCTTATCTTCTCTGGGGAAACTAATACTCATATCTTTATGATAATATGGATTATGAAGTGAATCTTATCCATCCAAAAGTATCACTTTGTGATCATATAAATTAAATGATTCTATCATAGTATATAAAAAATGATCTCAAAATGTTTTTCATGGATATTTCTATTGTGAGAATACACCAAGATAACATCCATGAATACCACCACAAAAAATCTAGATATATATATAAATCCTCATTCATATGTTCCATGAAAATAGTTGGTGTGTTTATGAGACTTAAATACCTAACAAAATACGCAAATAGACCATACCTACTATTAAATTTTGTATAAGGTATTTCTAATGGTCAAACAGACACCTAATAATAACCCGATATCACATCACTCTTCAAGAACACCCAATATTCTCAGTGATGGTTGAATATATTATCTATACGAGGTAAGGGATACCACTTTTTAACCATCAAACATACCAATTTATAGTAATACACACATATCTTGAGGGTTTCATTCACAATTTACACAAAAAGGTCTATAAAACCCCATGGAGATGTGTTGGTTCATATTAACCCCTTACATTCTATGTTATCTCGCTACCACTTGGGATCATGAAAATATGTTGTAGAAATAGTATATGGAGTTTTGGATTTTGATGCAACTTCTAGAACTATTTTGATAGAGAATTTTACCTCTCTCTTAGGAGGTGATCCTAAAATTTTATCCAGGAAAATGTCCTTGAAACGATCAAACTCAATAGAGAATTCCATTTGATTCAATCAATTATTATCCAGATTCAAAATAGAAATATGGTTCATCATTATACCTATCCCAATATGATATTATCTATCTCTACCTACCTGTACATCCTATCCACCACTATGAATAAATACCCCACCCCTTATTGATGTTAAATTCACCATTTGGTGATAAAAATTGACATGGGTGGGTAAGAAGCTATCTATTACTTCCCAAGTATGATGTTGAATCATGTCATCTTGAGGAGGAAAATATTCTATATAAATAGACTCCAACCTATCTCCAGGGGTATTATATGCATTGGTTTTTTTTTCTCAGTTTTGATTCCCAATGAAGTATCATGTGTCAACACACCATCTGAAAACTATAGATCAAGTCCAAGTATCTCTACAACAAATATAAATATGAAATAATAAGATGCACTGGTATCAAAAAGATTAGACACTAATTTGTATTCTACTAAGATCATACCCTCACCATAAATGGCCCGACGCTCTTCTCCTCAGGTGTAGACTATACATAATATATTTTTCCTAAACTGTAGCCCTATGAAACAAAATCACTACCCTGAGTAGGCCCACTTTACTATTATAGTACAAATGGTTCCTGACTGCCTTGGGAATTACCACCACCTCAACCTAAGTGATCAAAACTACTTCAGATATGTAACACCCAAAGATTCTGTGAATTATTTTTTTTCAACTTAATTTATCCTTTTTATATTTTTAATTTCATGTGACATAAGAAATTGTTCTTTATATATATATGTGTGGGTTTGTTCAAACAGTAATTCAAAAATTACTTTCACACATCACTGAATTGTTGTGCACTATACGTAATACTGACATGGCTTGCACTACATGAAATGTCGAATTGACTTGCGATACCCACAACATAGACTTGGCGTACATTACATGGAACCCAAATGTTTCTATGAAACATAATTTTAATGTTATAATTATTTAAATGAGATAATTATCACCTAGCTGTTAAACATAGTTATATAAATAGTAATAACTAATTTTCAAATATTATTTATAAATTTTTATATAAATTAAACAAATTGATAGATAATTATATGTTTTTTGGTAAAGTCCTTTTACGTGTAAAGATACAGTTTTCTCAAACACATTAATTTTAATAATAAAATTAATTTTAAGAAAATTTAGAAATTTATTTGGGTAAAATAAACATCATTTTTTAATTTAGAATATATAATTTATCTTAGGGTGAATATTAGGGATTTTTATGTGAAAATTAATTTGTTGTTGAATAGAAAAAAATACTGTTGTTTAATTAAAATATTCCATTTTGTTTAAATTATTATTTATTTTAAATTATATATATACTTTTTAAGGTAATATTAGATAAATTATAAATCTATTAATACAACTAATTTAATTATAATCAATTTCTCTTTGAAATTGAATATATAAACTTAATAATCTTTTGAACTTCTTTCTACATTAAACCCCATAATCTCGTCTCATCTTCCGGATTGGCATTAATATTAATTTTCCCAGTTCTGTGAATTGAATTTTGAAAAACCTACACACACCATTGTAATCAGTGTAATATTTATAGTTAAATATGCTGAACATAGTTTTTGACCAAAAATATTTGTAAAAGTGATTAAAATTTATCACATTGGTTAAGGTCATATTAAGCTTAATTAGGGACTAAATCGTAATCATATGGTCCAAGTGACCTATAAACCTATTAAAAACCCATTATATAGACATATTTAGGCCATAAAACTTCCATTATTATTCTAGGTTTGTTTGGTATGATTTTTTTAGGTAAGAGAATGTGTATACCTAACTTGTTTTGAAAAATTGCAATTGAGCCATTCTACTTCTCCATAAAAGGCCACCACCTATCCCACATCCTAATACCTCTAAAACATACTATGTTAGTCCATGATATGACCAATACACTTCCTAGAAGCCCTACCTTCCTCCTAGAAGCCTTTCATTGGCCAGAAGGCCTTCCAAGAAATCATTTTGGCACAAACCAAAATGTGTTACTTGATTAAGAGGTAGAATCTTCTCTCAAGATCTCTAGTTTCACATCAATTCTACACCCCCTACACTCACTTTATTCCATTTTTGTATAACAAAAAATTATCCTAAATATACTAGAATGGTTTTAGGATAATGTTTTTATGTAAACTTACACATAGATCCATCTAATGGGTAACAAACATACTATTTACATTTATAGAGAACTACCACCTAACTAAATGATTATTGTTCATTTTTACTTTACTGCCTCTCATGGTGGACATTATTGTAAAGTCCTGGATCTGGGTGCTGACCAAAGGATCCCCAAACTTGGTTTTTCACATAACCTCAAGTGCATTTCCCCAAATTCCAGAGGTTGCAAACTAGCAGCAGGTTCCAAAGTGTGATAATGGGGAAACTATGCCCTCATTGGCTGAGTATACACAACAGAAAACAGATAGTAAATAATAGTGAAAGTAGTAATACCATAAAATAGAAGTAAACATCAGAATAATGATAGTAATAAAACAATTAGATCATATATATAAATGATGCACGTCACATGTGTCTATGAAAGTAGCCAAATAAGTCACAATACTGGAAATAAAATATAGAAACCAATGTACAGACAAGAAAGTAAACTCCAACAGCATCACAGGCCTCATCTTGGTCCCTTGTTCTTTAGCTGCACAATAATCAATTATCTGATGAAGAAGTTCTCTTTCACTTTTCTATACCAACAATCATATATTTTTTGGGGTCAAAAACATTACCCAAATAGGGTGTGAGACAAATCCTAGTAGTCAACCACCAAAATATTTGTTCCTAACTATTAGTGAATATATACAGCAGGTAATATACAAGTATGAAGAAATAAAATAAGAAGCACTGGAAATTAAACAATCCTACAGTTTTCAATTTCATTCTTTTACATTTAGAAATTATTCAATCCATTGAATAATGTTTCCTTGGGATCTAACCTAAGCTCTGCAACCCCTCATGTAATAGAAACAAAACATATGTCTCAGAAGACCATCTAAACAATCAAGTAAACCAGAGTCCAATCTTGTGCGTTGGCTTGGCAGACTCATCACAATCATTCAACTATTCATTAACAACCCTACGGGAAAGCAGTCAAGGTCTAACCCATTTGGTTTAACATAACACCAATTCATTAACTAAAAAACCTTTGGGAAACCTCTCATGGTCTAGCCCTTTTGGTCCTACATAGCACTAAATCAATTACAAGCGACCGCCTGGGTAGCTCTCATGGTAAATAGCCCTTGGTAAACATAGAATCAATAAATTATAAAAGCACTCCTATGTATATCTCTTGGTCAATACCCCTGGGTCAACATCTACACCGAGGCTCTCACGGTCCTATGTAAATAAGTTTGAAGTCCCCTCAGTATTCTTGGTCCAAGTCTCTCATGGTCCATTATAAAAACAACGTGAATATCAAATCAAAATAGCTCATGTAATCTATAAATTAGAATATGTCTAAACATTCACAAAGAATATCACATGCATTTCATATAATCAATCAACCCCATAATAATCAACCAAGACATGAAAAAAGGTAATCCTCAAGGAAACCTTGAATTTTTTTCCATAACTATCAAACATAACCATGGGGTGTCTCGTAAACAAGGTGTCTAACCATATGCATAAGAAATAAACCCTTTTAAATCAAAAAAACCATAGAAGGTATTAAACAAGGTTAAATTCCAAATCAAGAAATCCCCCAAATGTGGGTATGCTGAACTTTTAGCGTATATAAACCAAAAAAGAACAATGAAAGTCAAAAACCACCTATCTAGATGTCGTACAATCTATATACTTGAATGTCAGCCCTTGAATTGGCCTAGATAGGAATAGATCTAAAAAAAGGTGAAAAATGCCCGACCTTGAATATATCATGAGAGAGGAAGAATTAGTTAGAAAGGATCAAGGGGTTTTGATAACTCACGGGTGGGTTTAATACATGCTGTGTATTAAACTCAACAGGCTCCTGACATAAGCGGTCTTCTAGGTCACCACATGGCCATGTAATTAGCCGTTACATGGCTAGTATGTAGATTTATATGGAAGTTGGTTACACATCATGTACATAGAAAAAAACCATTTCTTCTTTTTTCCTAAAAAACATGAAATCAAGTGTGGTGAAGAAGAATTTGCGAACAACTTCGGCCACCGTGATCATACATCAGCCTTCCTCTCCCAAGTCTCATCATGTACTTGTTCATGCTACCATAGAAACCATATGAAAGGAATAAAACGACCATAGAGAACCTTCATGCTATGATCCACAATCTGAATAGGGTTCTCATAAAAGGGTGAATCCACCTCTAACTCATCCTCTTTGGGTTAAAAAACATGAGACATGTCGAAAAAGTAACATTGTAACTGTGAAACATGAAAGATTTCATGCATATCCTGGTACCTCTGAGGTTACTAAAACTGTCAGGAAACCATATTGAATCTCTATAAAACCTAAAATGGCATTCCATATCTCAGTAAAAGTTTCCTCTATCTCATAATCCTTCAATTTCCCAATCTTAGTGTGACATGCAGGAAAACCTAATCTCCTACCCCAATATCCAGTGGTCATCTCCATCGATCAACATAAGATTTATTGTGAGATTGTGAAGTAGCCATTCTATTATGAATCAACTCCGCCCACTCAATGGTCTCCTGGACAAGATGAGGTCCCAACATAGCTACATCTCCCACCTCCAACCAACATAGGGATGATCAGCATGACCTACCGTACAAAGCCTCATAATTTTCCATATGATTCATTTTCTAAAACCTATTATTGTAGGAAAAATATATTAGGGGTATGTGTATCTCCCAAGAGACCCCAAAATCCAGGATATATTCCCAAATAATTTCCTCTAAAACTTAAATCGTACGCTCAGACTGGCCATCTATCTGGGGATAGTAAGCTGTACTTAGAAGTACTTGTGTACCCAAATCCCTCTGTAGTCCCTGCCAGCCACAAGAGGTAAATAGGGAATCACTATCTAAAATAATGGAGTGTAGAGCACCATGTAATTGTAAAGTATCTTAGATATATAACCTCCCAATCTTGTCAAAACAAATGGTCTACATGATTTGTAGGAAATTTTCAACCTTTATGAGCCTATCGATATTAACCCAAATCACATCATTCCCTAGATGCGACCTCCGTAAACCTATAATAAAATCCATCATGAAATAATTCGACTTACAATTAGGAGTAGGTAAAAACTATAAAATACAGTCCTATCATTGATGCCCCTCCTTCACCTTCTATCATATGGAACATCTCATAATAAAACTAGCTACATCCCTCTTCATACCTGGCCAACAATGCTGACGGTGTAGATATCGATGCATCTTGGTGACACTGGGATTAACTACCCATACTAAGGCATGAAAATCTCAGATCAACTCCTCACACATATAAGCTGACACCCATACACGCCCATGAAAATTAAAAACCTCATCCCCACCTACATTCCACCCAGGATTAGGGTCCTCACCTGACACACACTCTCGTAAGACTAGGCCTTCAGAATCTGATAGCTGCCTCATTCTCACATGATCTGGTAGGGTAGAGGTAAAAACTATAGAAGAAAGAAATGTCTACCCTTGTCTGTTGTGCACCTCCAAATGCATCTCATAGAATAGATCCATAATCCTCCACTCACTACTAGCCTATTGAACTGCTTGTATTTGAGTCCTCCTGCTCAATGCATCAACCATTGCATTACTTTTTTGAGGCATGTAGGCAAGATCAAAGTCAAAATAATGAAGTTACTCAACCCAAATTTTCTATCTAAAATTAATATATAGTTGAAAATATATATACTTGAGGCTTTTGAGGTCAGTTTAAATAAAAAAAAATTCTCCCAAAATAGAATTTTCCCTACAGCGCAAATCCTGCACAACTGCAACCACTTCGAGATCGTGTGTTGGGTAATTACTCTCATGTGGCCTAAAAAATTGAGACATGTATGAAAAGACTCAATACACCTACATAAGAACTACTCCCAACCTGATACCTGAAGTGTCATAGTAAATGGTGTAACTATTTCCCGATTCAAGCAAAATCAGTATCGGTGTTAAAGTCAACCTACCTTCAAGCTTCTCAAAAGCTTAGTCGCTTGATTATATCCACAATTAAATTACACCCTTCTTAGTTAGGCTCATATGTGTCACTTTTAAGCATGAAAATTCCTTTATAAAGTCTATTTACTAACCAGAATACCCCAGAAAAATCTGTACCTTAAAGACATTCTTTGGTTTCTCCCAGGAAACTGCTGCTCTCACTTTCTTTGGGTCTACTGATACTATTTTCTCAAAGATGACATGACCCAAGAAGTGAATCTAATCCATCCAAAAGTGGCACTTTGAGAGCTTATAATTTAACATATTCTCTCTCACTATACTAAATACAGTATCAAGATGGATGGAATGGTCATATCTAGTGTGAGGTTACACCAAGATATCGTTCATGAAGACTATCACAAAATAATCCAGGTAAATATAGAACACTCAGTTCATAAGTTCTATGAAAACTACTAGAACATTCGTGAGACTAAACAGAATAATAAAATAATCATATAGACCATACCTACTCTGAAAGGCTGTAAGAGGCATATCTGATGGTTTAACATGAAAATTATGATAACCAGATCTCAAGTCAATCTTCAAGAATAAACGTGCTCCTCAAATATGATCAAAGAGATCATCAATCCTCGTCTAGGGATATCAGTTCTTCACCTTAAATTGGATCATATTATGATAATCCCCATAATGTATGAGGGTAACGTTCAACTTCTTCTCCAAAAGAATAGGTGAACCCCAAGGAGAAGTACTAGGTGGAATGAAACCCTTTTCCTGCAACTCCTCTAATAGGTTCATGAGACTTTGTAAATCTTGTGTAGCCATCTTATAAAAAGGAATGGACAGCGGTGCCACTCCTGGAACATGTTCAGAAGAGAAATATACCTCTCTATATGGAGGTAAACCTAAAAAGTACTCTAGAAATACATCTCTAAAACGATCCACCACTAGAGGAAAGTCCAATTTTGAAGACCCATAGTCATCCATATATAAGCTAGCAATTAGGGTTGTAATTTCTCCTAACCCATGATACTCTGGTCTATCTCTTCTTGCCTAGACTTTCCATTCTACCTTCTAAACAAAATATCCACCTTTTAGTGACGTTAATATCACCCTATGGTGATAACAGTCAACAATGGCCTGCTATGAGACAAACCAATCCATTCTAAAAATGAAATCGAAGCGTGTCATATCTAAGACATAGAGGTACCATGGGAAATGAAATCCACCAATATCAAGAGGGAACTTCTTTCACTGACGTAAATTATCTTTTCTGATCCCCATTAGAGTTTCTAGCTTCATAACATCATCAAAAGTAATGATATAAGGCCAAAGGTTCTCGATAACAGAAACTGATATAAAACTATGGGAAGACCCTATATCGAAAAGTGTAGAAGATAAAACTAAGGTAACGAGAATCATACCTCTAACTGAAGAGGGTTTGAGATCCTGTTCTTGCTGGATCTATTCCATCATAATATTCTAACCTATACTGTGGACCTACGACCTTTCCAGGCTACCCAGAGCTGGTCCACCCTACTATCGCCAAAAACCTGTTGTGTTGCTACAATGGCCATGACCACCTCCTTGGCCTGAACTCCATGAAAAAACACCAATTCCCTAAATGATTAGAAATTGGTGGTCCTTCTCATGAACATGGAGTCATGATATATCCCTTATCACTAGTTGTTAGTGGGAACTTCCTGCAAAAAACGATGAATATGACCCATCTTGCCGTAAGATCAGCACTCAAATGGGACCTCAAGCACTGCGACCTCATGTTACAACTCTTCTCGCACTGGTAGCACCTCTCCTGGATACCTGAAGAAAAATCACGTGAAAGCTCCATGGGGTGCTTTCTGGTACTGGTTTAAGGAGTACTAAGATTGGATGCTGAACTGCCCTGGCTCATATCTCCAAACTCCCTCATATTATGCTAGGTAATAAGCACCTAGTTTTGGATATAAATAATTGAAGTCAACCTGAAAACATTCACCTGAGATCAGATGACCTACCAAAGACCATCCTCAAATTAACTAACCAGTGAAAAATCAACACCACCCAAAATAGGTGCGATGAAATGATGCTCTGTAAAGTGAGAAGAATTATCCATCACTGAAAGAGCACCCTGTTCTAAATTCATGAACTCCTAGGCTCATTCATTCCTCAATGTCTCAAGTAAGATGTAATTATAAAAGGTCTCCTGGAACTCTTCCCAATACATATCCCGATGACATCCCACTTGTGAGATGACATGACACCATCTCTAGGTGGAATCATGTAGCATGTAAATCTCGAGTTTCACCCTCTACTCAGGAGGCATTTTCAAATGCTCAAAGATCGAAAGCATGTCCTCCAACCATGACTATGAATCTTTTGGTCCACCATACCCTAAAAAAGTGGGAGGATGCTACCGCTGGAACACCCGAATCAACTCTGCCATAGTTGGGTCAGGATGTGGTGCTCCCTGAAAAGTCTTCACCATCCTCATAAATTCTTCACAAATGTTTGTATCAGCACCTACATCTAGTATAAGTGCTGGTTACATGACGCACACTATGTGATGATCTGTTGGTTGTCCATGATCTATAATTTCTGGTGTCTGATCATCACCCTATACCGGATGTACAACTGGAGGACGTCTTGGTGGCATGACTATGCAAGGTCAAGCAGATACCTCAGTTAAAGATTATCAATGAGTGAAACATAAATATTCAAGAATGGAATAGTAGAAGGAAAACAATCATGTTTTATAATAGAGGTTTACATGGTGTTTAAAACCACTATATGGTGTGTTTCCTTTAAACCATTACAAGGGTGTGTACCTCTTCTGACCTGGTCTTGTAAAACCTCACACACACGGCATGTTCCTCCTAAGACACAATGTGTACATGATTATTTCCTCCTGCCCAAGTAATTCTATACAGCTAGAACTGCATGGTCCTGATGGTGTAACATTACATGCCATGTTCACCCTAGAAATGATGTGTACTCAAATGTTCCATCCACCCATATTGTTAGTCACATGTCCAGACACACGGTTAACTATAATATGACATGTATAATCTAGACACAACATGTACAACCCATTTTTAATCCACCCATATCATTAGTCACACGACTGGATACATGGCCTTTTATTGCACAACGTGTACTCCTAGTATATGATGTGTTCTAAAAAATGTTTATCATCCCCGTGTCTCTGCTCACAGAGTCAGTCACACGGTCAAAAACTAAACAGCATGTACATATGGTACTTAGCGTGTACTTAAGAAAAGTTGTTTCTTCTAGATAGTAGAACACATGGCATGAGTTCATAACATCACACACTATGTTGTCTAGGTTTCCAGACATTAAGCCTATGAAACTTCTTCAAAACCCCCAAAAATCATAAAATTTGGCCAAGGAATGCCATGTTCTGATCCTTGAGACCTGATACTACCCGCGAAGCAAATTTTGACATCTTTATTAATATCATATCTTAAAAAATAAAATTAAAGTTCAAACATGATCCACAAAATTCCAATCCAAGAGGTCCCATAACACCTCGGGGAGTAAAGATTGGCATCCATAAAAAGGAAAATTTACTTATACCAATCCACTTTCAAAATAGTAGGTATTCTATCATGACATCTATCACAATAGCATGAATATCTAGCACAACATCTATCACAACAACATGCAATCAGTAATGCACCCCTAAATGGCATGATAAGAATGCATGAAATGTGATCTCTAGAGAGTGCATATATGATGCATGAGATGGAATACCATCATATCATCAGGTTTCAATAGAAATAGAATGAAAATGATATTAGTCATAACAACACAAAACAAGTGAATCACCCAATGGTGAAATCAAATCAACTGTAACAATTTCAAAACCATAAAAATTGAAATATTCAAGGTAACATGGATTTTCCCTGTACATGATTTAGCTACTCCTAAGTATAACTTATTACCAAATACCCATTCCTTCATATCCTAGTCTATTGGATCCAAATAGTAAGGAAAATTAGAAAAGAAAACTCCTATGATACCACTTTGAAAGGTCTCGGATCGAGGTTCCACCCAAAGGTGCCCCGAACCCAGTTGGTCACATAACCTCAAGTGAATTTTTGAAAATTCTAGAGGCTGCTAATCAGCAGTGAGGGCCATGGTGTGATAATGGAGAAACTATGAACTCATTGGAAGAGTATACATAGTGGAAAACAACTATTAAACAATAGAGGAAGTAGTAATACCCTAAAAAGAGAAGTAAATAGTAGAAGACTGATAGTAATAAAACAACTAGAGAATATATATAAATGATGCACGTCACATGTTCTAGGAAAGTAGGAAAACAAGTCACAAAGCTGGAAATACAATAAAGAAACCAATGTATATAAAAGAAAGTAAACTCCAATATCATCACAAGCCTCAACTTGGTCCCATGCTCTTCAACTCCACAATAATCAAGTACCTAATAAAGAAGGGAACTTTCCCTTATCTATATATGCAAGAAAATAATCTATTTTGGTCCAAAACATGACCCATATAGGGTGTGAGATGAGTCCTAGTAGGAAACCACCAAAATATCTATGGATAATTTTTAGTGAATATATATAGCATGTAATATACAAGATTGAAGAAATAAACTAGGAAACACTCAAAAGTAAACAATACTATAGTTTTCAATTTCATTCATTTACATTTAGAAATTATTAAATCCATTGAATAATGTATCTCTAGGATCTATCCTAATCTCTACACCCCCCGTGAAATAGAAACAAAATAGATATCTTAGAAGACCATATAAACAATCATGTAAAATAGAGTCCAATCTTGTACTTTTTCTTGGTAGAATCATCATAATCATTCAACCATTCATTAATACCCCTAGGGGAATGATCTCATGGTCTAACCCCTTTTGTTTAACATAGCACCAATTCATTAAATAACAACCCTCTAGGAAATATCTCATGGTCTATTCCCTTTGGTCATACATAGCACTAAATCATTTACAAATTACCATCGAGGTAGCTCTCATAGTCAATTCCCCTTAGTCAACATAGCATAAATAAATTATAAATGACCTCCTGGGTAGCTTTCATGGTTAATTACCCTAGGTCAGCATCTACACCGAGGATCTCACGGTCTTGTGTAAATAAGTTGGATGTCCCCTCAGACTTCCTGGTCCATGGATCTCATGGTCCATTGAAAAAACAATGCGCATATCATAGAAAAACAGCTCAAGTAATCTATAAATTACTACATGTCTAAACATTCACAAAGCATATCACATGCATTTCATATAATCAATCAAATTCATCATAATCAACCAAGGAATGGGAAACAAGGTACACCTCAAAGAAACCTAGAAAAAATGGCCATAACTATAAATCATGGGAAACACACCCTTGGGGTGTCCCGTAAATAAGGTGTCTTACCTTACGCATAAGAAACAACCCCTTTTAAATCAAAAAAACTATATAAGTTATTAAACATAGTTAAATTACAAATCAAAGAATACCCCAAATGTGTGTATGTGGAACTTTTAGCATATATAAACCAACAATGAACAATGAAAGGCACAAAAAACATACCTAGATGTCGTACAATCAATATAATTGAATGTCATCAATTGAATCGACCTTGATTTTTATAGATATACCAAAATGTGAAACATTTCCAAACTTGAATATTTCACTAGAGAGGAAGAATTAGGAATAAAGGCTCTATGGGTATTGAGAACTCACCAGTGGGATTCTAATGCACCCGATGACATCTCAATCAGAGCTCATACAGAGAATCAAGTGGGGTTCGATGTTTGTCGAAAATTCCATCACTATCCTGTATAAACCATAGAGAGAAAAAGAAATTTACAGACATAATACGCAACCCCTCTTCGATATATCAAATAAAAAAAGTATACGACCTGTTCATTAAAATTACACGCCGTGTATTAGCCTCAACCAGCCCCCGATTTAAAAAGTCTACCAGGTCAGCACATGGCCACATACTCATCCATTACACGGCCAACACACATCTAAAATTTGAAATCGAGTACACGTTGTGTACACAGATGTACACAATGTGTACTTAGAAAAACCCAATTTCTTACTTTTTCCTCAAAAAAACCCAAAATCAAGATTAGTACCTGAAATGAAGATCCATGTTCTTACAATTAAGATATAAAATATATTTATATATTTCATATATGATATTTATTATGTAATTAAGTTTATTTATTCCTTTTAAAATACATATATATTTTTACTTTACATTTGGTTTAAATACGATAATATCATTTGATGAAGTGTGGAACACTGCCCCCTCAAAGAAATGTGATTCATTCACACACTACAAGGAAAATATTAAATATGGGTTTAGTGAATTTATTTGATATATATTATATAATAATTAAAAAGAAATAATTATATATATACATATATATACATATATATATTTTACTTTTTTCTTTCAGTACGACAATAAAAACAGATGCAACGTTCATGGGTACATACGACTTATCATCTCCATGAACATTGTAATCCATTTCATACTTATATATTCTATAGATTTATAATCCAAATATATTAAATATAAATGATATTTATATCATGGGTTAAATTATTGAATCATGATATATGTATAAGTACCAATGATAAAACAAATTAAGACACATGCGACTAATAAAGAGAATATTATCTGATGTGAAACCTTAACATAGGATGATTAACAAGACAATAATACAAGGAAATAATAATACCATATATTTTATTTGATATAATAATATGGTCATGTAAAATATTTATAATAAATATATATTTATTGTACAGGTGGTTTGCACAAGTACAATGATAGTCAAGATACAAGGTAAGGGGATTTCTTCTCACATTTTATTTATGTGAGATACATCTTTATCCCCCACCCATTCCTTTTATGTTGTGTTTATACTTCCCATGGATGTTATCAATGATTATTATTGTGAAATTTATGGATATTTACATATCAATTCTAGTACCTTTATATCATGGGGTTAATGTTTCAAATGTTACCAAATGAGTAAAATAGTTATGTCTCAATTTTCCTTATTTGATACATAGGTTTTGTTATGCACCAAAATTCATTTTGAGGTGTATATAATTCCATTTTACAATATATATCATGAATATCCATCTTTTATTGATATTATAATCCCCATTTATTTTCCCTATATTACATGGATAACATGATCCTAGTTTACCAAGAGATACCATTTTATGGAAATAATCTCATATCTTTTCATGATTGTTTATGTTTATGCTTCATTTGATGAAATCATACAAACCATCTCTATAGACATTCATTAATTTTTTTTCCACTATGGGTATTCATGCAATAATCATGTATTGGTACCATATATCTACTCTTTTTTACATAAGATAGTCAACAATGTGTTTTTAATAATGCACGACCCTACCCCCTCTTCGGTCTGAAATCCAAATTTTCTAAGAAGGGTTTCCAAGTATATTATACTAATCTTTTATGACCATTAAAATAAATTTTTACCCGTTTCTTCATTGACAAGTTATTTCAAAGTAATCTTGTTTTCTCTTTACAAATGATTCATTTTTCTATCCTTTTTACCACACAAAAGTAATGTTCTTTTTATCTTGTACGAAATGTTTGGATTTATCTATCATCAATCTTATAAAGATTTATTTACATTTTTAAAGGATAATTTTTAATAAAATGATTTTAAATGTTATTATCAATGAAATTATTGTCAAAAAATTTTCAAGATCATTTTATATGTTTATAAGGCAAATGGTTTTTAAAAAATTTTCAAGATATCTTTATATGTTTTCAAAGAAAATAGATTCCTAAATATTTTCAAAGATTTTATTATAATATTTAAATATTATTTTAAAGAAAATGGGTTTCAAAAGGTATTATGTTTTAAAGATACTTTTCAAATAAAAATAGATATTTTACTCAATAAATGTATTTAAAATCTTCTTCTAAAATAATTTCCATCTAAGATAACATCCATTGATGTTACTCAATCCATTATAGGAAATGATCCAATAGTTCCATTCATATTCTATATTGAATGTTTTTTTGATGGAATTATGTTTAAGAAACCCATTTCTATTCCATCAGTTATATTCATTTGAAACCCTCTTCTTTTCATGGGTTATGATTTGATGAAATGATTGTGAAACCTATCTATTTTATACAAATTACGATGCGATGAAATGTTAATGATACCCATTTCATTTCATGGGTTATAATTTGATGTTTATAAAACATATTCCTTGTGTGGGTCATGATACAATGAATGTTTTAGTATCTTATGGAAGATCTATGAATGAATTTATTATGATATGGGTATGACCTATATCTCCCTCCAATGCATTGGGTAATGATGGATGACTCATGAGAATAAATGTTATGCGTGAACCTGATTACATGTCCATAATGTATGTATGGAACTACTTTTATGTTAATAAGTTTATGTGTGAACCAAATTATAATTTCACAATGTTATGAGTGAACCTTATTACATGTTCACAATTTGATGAATGAACCTGGTGGAATGTCTATATGTTTATGCACAAACCTGATTAAATCTTCATAATGTCATGTGTGAACCTGATTACATGTTAAAAAATTTATTCATGGACCTAATTTCATATCAATAAGGTTATGTGTGAGCCCGATTACATGTTCACAATGTTATGCATCGAATAGGTTTTATTTCCATAGGATGATGAGGGAGCCTAATTTCATGTCCTTAACTTAATGAGTGAACCTATTTCTACTTATAAACATTCACAACATTATAAGAAAATGTGTGTGCCTAAAATTCCATGTCTTATTCCTATGCTATGATTTCATGACATATTCTCTTAATACTCCAATGATCTATGTCTTATGAACTTTTAATATTTATTATGGTATCTAATATGCATGGTACGATCTTCAAATGTTATGCTCAAGTTCCACACCATTTTTTTTCACATTATGTATACAAATTCCCATCAGTTACCCTTAATGAGCATCTAAGGTCACCACATTCTTATGTTTTCATTACCTGGGTTATGAAGATAAGATTTAGGTTGAAGTACTAAAGGTGGAGATTTTAATGGGAGATTTTGAATATATTTCACTAGGAAAAAGGATTTTGTTTCATTATTTCCAAAGACACTTAACTATTATAGTCCTCAGGCATATATTTTTGTAATGTAGGGAGTATTCATAAAAATGATATAATATACATATGTGATAATCCTGGGTCACTATAGTTTTTATCAATGGAAATGTTTATTCATCAATTTGAAACTAGGATGAGAAAACATTAATGAGATCCTTAGGTATATTTATAAGGATATGTCTAGGGATGTCTCTAAGGATATGTGGGTGATATAACATTTAATAAAATGCCCTGTAATTTTGGTATAGGGTAGAGTGATTGGTTTCCTAGAAATATATCCATTTCTAGATAATAGAAGTGGACGTGCCTCTAGAATATATATACCTAGGGGTAACAAATCCGAAAAGGTGTTTTGGGCCCGAATCTCTCTAATATGGTATATGAAAAAGAGGCTTGCTACAAACCTAGCTTGACAGTGTCAGGGGATATGCCTTAGAAATTCCTAAAACTATTCATGAACCATTATAAAGGATTTAAATATATGTTGGCTATGAATAAACTAGGATTAACCAAGGGTGTGATATATTATGTAAGGTGTCATGATTTAGACATCCTATAAGTAATTATTTTCCTAACTATGTGGTTTTCTACTATGATAAGTAATTCTCACACTATGCTTTTTGGTTTTAGTCAATGGAGAGAACTAGAGGGAACGAGGCTAACATTCGTTGTTTTAGATGTGGGAGGTATGAGTCTTAAGTTAATTTCTTTCCCAAGTGTAAATATCATAAAGGTAATTAGGAATGTGTTATGAGTATTGGTTATACTTGTAAAGATAATGAGACCAAAAACTACATGTGAAAGGTATGAAATGTTCTTCTAGTATTGTTTACATTAAATATAAAAAAGCATGATTAGATTTGGGTTGGTGAACATTAATAAATGATTCATGTTTCATATTCTAGGAAAGAGGTATTAAGGAACAAGTTGATGAAGCTTTAGTAATGGTTTATGAATAATGTTGGATGAATGAAATATTTATGTTTTTGAATTTAGATATTGTGTTATATGAATCATGAAATATATAGGTATTTTAAATATAATTTATCAATATGTATTTAAAAGGACATGTTTAATGGTTATGAAGACATAGAAAAGTGATTTCATGGAATGGAAATATTTTTATTAGGGAATGGTAAGACTTAGTCAATTCCAGACGTCGAGATAATGAAGTTTGGATAATGATATATATTGGATATGAATAAGTAAATTGGATGATATAGATTACCTTGGAACTGATTACTGAAAAAGTGTTCCATGTCATCAATGATGAAGTTAAAAACATCTTAGATTTTGATTATATATCAATTAATCATTAGAATATAGAAGCACACATGTTTCCCAAAAGGATTTATGGAAATTAATATTGTTACCATGTTTCAAGGTAATATATGATGAGGGTATTGACATGTATGGAATGCTACATCTAATTGGTACTATTGGTTATATGGGGGATCAATGTTAATTTGATTTCATGACATTCATTTCAAAGAATTGAATTTTCATCTTTTGGAAGGATTATAAGGTTAACCATTTATGAAATGTTTATGTTAAACTTTATATAAAGTCCGTAAGATTATAGTGTTACCTCTCCATATCAAGATTTATGTATATTGGATATCCTATTCAAAATACTTTGTGTTGATTATAACTGATAAAAAATGGGATGGAATATCTGGTCTCGCTTGTCATTTATTGAAGTTATATGAGTCCCAAATTAATTACCCATTCTTATAACTTTAGTATAGCATAAGTTCGGGGTCGATCCATAGGGAACCCTGGCATGCATGAATTCAATTGAGTTAATACTTAATTAGGTGAAGTATGCAAAATTTAGAAACGATTGGGTTGATTTTGGGTTTTGATTGAAACTAAATTGATTTACTTTGAAGAATGGATACAGTTTGAAAGAAAATAATGGATAAATTTAAAGAGTTCTTATAAATGGAAAGAAAAGACCTGTCGGGGCTATGGTGAATAAGGAGTTCTTATGTAGATTGTTTAAATGGTTGTGTTGTTCATAATAATTCAATCATTCAGGATTTCATTTTGTTACAAGATTTCCTTGGTCCGGTTCCTCTTGTTTGGAATTAGAGCAGCTGACTCCTTGGTTCGGTAGTCAATGTCCTTAATTATTAATTACGTCCAGTCCATTATTTGAATCGGTGAAAACCTTCCAATGGTCATGTATGTTTGCACCGTTACTTTTCTTTTGTATCGCTGGGAATCCTTCCCTTGGTCCAGCTAAGAATTCTCAGTTATATTAGACAGTGGTTTAAGAAGAGTAAGATGAATTACAATGATTCAAACACAAATATATAAAAAAATATACAAATTATGATCCCATCATCCACAGCCCCAACACGAGGGGTTTAGTTACACATAGAATTTAGGAGAGAAACGACACACATGATACCTGACAGATTCATCGTGTAGGCGTTGATGTAGAGCATCGAAAGGTGGAATGGTGGAGTGTCGACAGTAGCTTCGAGAATGGTGATATTCGAGCTTCTCTTTCCTTTCAATGGTTCTGAACTCCTAAAATCTGTAGGCCAAGGCCTCATTTTATAGAAAAATAAAGTACACGACGTGTATAGAAAGTACATGCCGTGTACTTTTCGTCAACGCGTTTTGGCACCATTTTCTCCACTGGCAGGTGGCCGAGCACACCGTTTTTGAATTTTGAACAAGACGCCGCTTGCAAGTTGAGTGTACACGGCGTGTAGCGCTGCCATACAGGGCATGTAGTATCAAAAGTTTGGCTGCCATACCCTTCTAGAATAGTAGACATGACGTGTAAATGTTAAAACACGTCGTGTATTCATCAATGACCACATGGGCGTGTGGACTTTTCTTCGACAACCACCGCTTCTAGAAAGTAGTACACGACGTGTAGCACCGCCACACACGGCGTGTATCTTCTGCCTGGTGACATGGGCGTGTACTCCCTCCTTCAGTCCGTGTCCCTGCCTGGATGTACATGGCGTGTATAAAAGTACACGCCGTGTAGTTTCAAAATTTTCACATGCATCCCTTGATTCATGTATTTATCCAGAAAGCTCCTGAAATTAAACAGATTCATCAAAATCAAAGAATATGTTCACAAAACCACAGATATTTTATGAAAACTCGTTTTTATCTTCAATTATATATATGGAAATGTATACACAAATTGGGTGCATCAAATTCCCCCACACTTAGTCTTTTGCTTGCCCTCATGAAAAATCTCGACATCTAATTAAGAGAGCCTATACTTTAAAAGGAAGGCATTTAATTAATCAAACATATAACTGATAAAGTTACTGAGGAAAAATTCTGAAAGGCACAAACAAATTCAATTCATAAGATATTAAAATCATGCCTCATATATAATATAATTGACTATTCTCATCCTCTTTCAACACATTTTTCAACCTTTCAAAAATAAACATGCCACTTGATGATTTACCTTACCAGTTAAAATTACACTCCACACTCAAGATGTTTTTAATTGAAGTTATGCTCAATCCAAGGCATATACACTCTATCCATAGGTTTTCAAGATATCTTGTTCTCTACTTCAGAAAAATTGAATTACATAAATCATGAGGGATTTATCAATAAGGTTCAGATGTTTCTGTGGATAAGGGTTGGTAGGTTCATATGTAAAAATAAATTCTGAGGCTTGAAAAAGGATGGATAATTCCTTTAAACAACAATGCTTGATATTCAAAGTAAAGCTCACTGAAAATACATCCTTCAAAAACTCAGTCAAATGCTTTTGTAATCGTCACCAACTTCCTTAGGCAAGTAGGGTTTATGGGAAAATAAGCATAAGGTCCCCAAGTTGTTTGTTTTTTTTGTTGTTGTTGTTATTTTTTTAACAACAAAACACAAGGGCATCCCTTATGAATACAATGAGTAGATGTTTGGAACCCATTCTGCCCCAAATAATCAAGAGGCACTCCCCCACACTTTATTTCATGGATCTACACAAAAATATGCCATGTATTTCCAACTCCCTATTTAAAGCTTAAATGAATAATCATGCAAAGTTTAAAAAGAAATAGGGTAGGAAGGGAAATAGGCTTGTAATGTGGCTTCCTATAAAGGCTGTTCATGGATTCTATGGGCTTAATGAAGATTAAATGTAGGGTAGGTCTCAAGATAAAGGGGTTGAAACAATCTAATGCCTCAATCATGTTAAAGTAATTCAAAAATTTCTTCATGTTTCGAAAATAAAAACTTGCAAATTCTGGTAGTGATGCATATCCTAAGAATCTCTCAAGAAAGAGTGTATTAGAAAAGAAATACGAAAAACGGTTTAGAGTACCTCTCAGGAGTGGAAAAATAATAAAGGTACAATCAGGTCATGACATGCATATAAATTATTAGCCTAATTAATGTAATTTAATCAAGGATGAAAGGTTGAAATTGAAACTATATCAGCAATCATTTTAAAATACTTAAAAACTAAAAAGCATGTAACCTTTTCAAAAGTTCCTACTGATAACTCTAGCATTTATAAGATTGATTAACCAAAATTTCTTAACATTTTCAAATATGGAGTCTAATAATGATGTCTCCTAGGTTAGTTTAATGGAAAAGACTAAGGTGAAAGATATAGATGCTCCCCCACACTTAATACTGCACATGGTCCACCAAGTGCAATAGCAAGGAAAAGGGTGGGAAACGAGGGGAAATGGGGGAAAAAATGAGGGAAAGCAGTGGAAGAAGTAAATCCAAAAAGAAAGAAAATAGAAATGAAAAAAATACTCCCCTCGTGAAAAGTGATGCCCAAGGCGCTCCATGTCCGTACCTGTGACTGGCAAGAAAAAAAAAACTACAAACATGCATAACATCATAGCACAAAAAATGATAGAAGAGATATATAAGATAAAGGAAAATGTCACTATCATGGGGTCGCCTCAGGGGAGGCATCATCCTGTACAGAATCGGCCGGTAGAGACGACACAAGAGGCATGGAAGGGTGAGGCTCTGAATCGGCATCAAGAAGTGTAGCTGAAGAAGTAGGAGCCGTAGGTGCTAGACTCGGGATCGGAAGCTCAGCAGCAGGCCCTGGCCCGATAGAAGTGGCAGCAATAGAGCTCACCGTAGTCATCAGAACGGAATCGGTGGCTGGTGCAGGAGACGACGGTCGAGCAGTAGCATAAGGGCCAGGAACAGAGGCAGAGGCTAGTGGCTGAGGCAGTGGAACACCAAGATGCTGAGCAATATGCACCAACAGATGCTCCATTCGGTCCTGGCGGCCGTCCAGATGAATCAAATGGCGTGCAATGGTGTCCTGGCGGCTGATGATACGGGCTAACTTCTGCTCCATCGTGGCTAGGCGGAGGGAAAGGGTCGGATCGACCAAGGGTGAGGGGGTAGGTGGGATGGGGGATGGGACAGAAGAAGGAAGGTCAGAAGAAGTGGGGTCAGTAGGAGGTGGGTGAGGTCGAGAAGCTGGAGGGGGTGGGGAAGGAGGAGCGGGGTCAGCAGCTGGGGTAGGGTCAGCAGGTGGCGGGGCTCGAGCCTGAGCAAGTATGTAGGCACCCCCTACTTCCGGACCAATCCCATGAGAATGAGCATGAGGAAGTCCATCTGCTGGGGTGAACCTATCAAGTCATGAGGTAATGAGGGCTCGAATACCCCCAAGTGGTGGGCAAGACGGGTGGTGTAAAACCCACTGTTCAGGTTGCCCTGATGGTCGGTAAACATGGAGTGGAAATAGGAGGTGGCAAGATAGGGGAGGTCCGGGTAGGCATGCCGGATGAAACAGGTAAGAAGCTCCATGTCACGGCCAGTAACGACCCCCATATCCTCATGGTAGGGAAAAAGGATGGCTCTGAAGCACCGGTGGGTGAAGCGAAGGACAAGGTCCGCTATAAGAGTGCTCTTCTGGGAAGTGGGGGAGTACCGGTGGTCAGACCCAGCGATCTCCTGCCACATGGCAATAAGGTCAGAGCGCTCGGGCCAGGTGAAGTCAGAAACGAGGGGTGGTGTGATAGGATGGGGGTAGAAGCCGCACCCTCGGACAAACTCTGTCATCGTCAGAGAAAAACGTTGCCTGCCTAGCCGGAATCGAACTACTGGCACCGCATCGCCAGGTGTCTCCCAGTACTCCGCTCCATCGAACTCAAAGGAGGCCGCAAACTCCAAAAATAAATCTCGGAACACAGGAGTGCTGACCTGGAAAATCTCGAGGAGTGCGGTGTGCCCGAGAAGTACCTCCAACTCCTCCCAAATACCGAGCCGCTGTGGAATGCTGCTGTCAAGGTACCGGCTGCTCAATGGTATCGACCAACGAGAGAAGCGTCAGATCTTGTCGTATGCGAGGTTGGTGACCGGGAATACCGTGTAGGGATAGGGAGCACCTGCAGGTCCCGGCCCAGGTGCTGGTGCAGCAGCAACATCTGGATTTGGAGGTGGATCCGCCGAAGAAGAAGGTGGCTCGGTGGAAGGTGTGCTCGAAGAGGGACCAGCTGTTGAGGATGAGGGGATAGGGAAAGTGGCAGCTGGTTTAGCAGAAGTAGGCTTAGCCTCATCTAAAGGAGTGAGTGGCGGCAGAATGGCCAACGGAGGGAGCTCAAAGACTGGAGCGTCGGGGTCCGGCTGTGTAGGTGGTCGGAGTCAGATCCGATGATAGCTGGGCCCATCGCCCTTAGTGGCGGTGGCTGGCCGCTTCCCGCAGTAAGGATCATGATCTGCCATATCCTAAAATAGAAAGAAAAATAAAACAAAACAAAATAAAAGGAAAAAGGAAGAAAATAAAACAAATAAAATGTGAGAAACTGGAAAATAAAAGTACACGGCGTGTACTCCAGGGTACACGGCGTGTAGTCAGAAATGGAGAGCATCCTTTGTTCTCTGGAAAGACACGTTGAGGGTAGAAAGAGACCATGTAAAAGGACACGGTGTGTACCAAAAATACACGCCATGTTCACATCAAAGTGCATGTGTTCGTGTAATAAAAAGGACACAACCATGTTGCTATCAGTTCAGAGAAAACAATACACACCGTGTAGGTACTGGATACGGCGTGGAATGCACATGAAGAACATGACCGTGTAAAGGGTGAGACACGGGCCGATCAAACATCACACAGACATGGCATGTACCGAACATACACGCCGTGTAAAAGAAAAATAGTTTGAGTGGCCGTGCAGAGGGGAAGCACAGGCCAGTGACAGAGATAACAGACACGGCGTATATCGAGCATACACGCCGTGTTCGGGAACATGGGGTGACAGGACGTTTTATGTGCCACACACGGAGGGGCCAACACAAGCAACGAACACAGCGTGTACCAAACACACACACCGTGTAAATGAAAATGGTGTGTGAGGCCGTGTGCAAAGGTGTACTTGGGCATGATGAAAAGGACACGGTGTGTACCGAACATACACACCGTGTATATTCAAATTTTGAAAAATTCTATGTGATTCAGAAGTACACGGCGTGTGTTCTTCATTTCGTGGCCGTGTACTTCCAGAAGCCGAACGGTCGGCCAATCCGAAAAACACCCTAAACGAGTCTAAAAACTTGAAATAAAGGGTGAAGAACAGTGTACCTGGATCGAGGATCACAATGTGAGTGGAATCAGAATGTGAAACGCTCCAAATCGATGGATCTGGCAAAGGGGGTTTGGATGGCGTTCAGGAGAAGAAACGGGAAAAAAGGGGAAGAAGGGGGCGGCTGTGCGACACGGCCTCAAGCCGGGTGGCCCGCTGCTTATATAGTCGCGGTACACGACGTGTATTTTTGGTACACGCCTTGTATCCCAATTTTTTTTGTTTAAAAAAAAAATAAATATAATTATTATAGTAAACTATATAATAATTATTATTAATAATTAAAAATAGATATATTGAAAAATTATATTATACATAAACCTATACACGACGTATATCGGGAAATACACGCCGTGTATTTTAAAATAATAAAAAGAGTAGTACAACCTTTGGTCTGGTGCTTGGGGCGGGATTCGACCGGAGATCGGCTGATTCGAACGTATGCCCTCACCCACTAGAGCAAAGGTTGTTCTGCTATTTATATTTATTATATATATATATTTATTCTATACGGCATACACACACGAAAAGAAAGAAAATCACGGCGTGTGGTTTTTATTTAGGAAATGATGGGGGTGAAGCGGGGAGATTAGCGCGATTCGAAACCGAGTCTTGTGAACCTGGTGCCGAGACTTTTCCAATCCGCCAACTTCACCCGCATGTAATTTCTTATTTTTAAAACGGTTTTCATTTATAGTTGAAAAATCATGGCACACACGGCGTATATTGGAGTACACGTCATGTGGTTTTTTTAAAAGAACAAATGATGGAAATGGGACGATTGTCTAGATTCAAACCCGGGTCTTTTGAAACCGGATTACGATTCTAGCCAACCGGTCCTTCCCCACCATGGGTTTTATTGAACACATTTATATATATATAGATTGAAAATAACACACACGTCATGTAATTAAAAAGAGGAACCCCATGCCGAAGGTAGGTCAGAAGGATTCGAACCGAGGACAACGCGAATAAACTCCAGTGACTTTTCCATCGGCACCGACATCATCCCTAGTTATTTTTTTGTTATTATATAGATTTATACTATTAAGTTTATAAATTAAAAAGGATTAGTACACGCCATGTATATAAGTGGGACACGGCGTGTATCCTCTGGGTTGCCTCCCAGGAAGTGCCTTTGTTTTAGGTCATTGGATCGACCTACTTACCTTGCTTACCTGATATTTACGGTGGATAATGGTCCCAATAGTGGCCGCCCTGGCCATCTAGGAGTTGAAAATTCTTGGGCTCTTCTTCAACAGAAATGTCTGAAATGTTAAAGTTATAAGAAATATAAGAATATACCAGATCATACACCAGGAGATCGTCCATAGTAGTTATTGCAAAACAATCCTCATGATCGGACAATGATGCCTGGTTGATGGCTTTGAGAACATTGTAGGAGACTCTCTCGTCTCCTACCCGGAAAATAAGCTCTCCTTGGTGCACTTTAATGAGCGCCTTCCCAGTGGCAAGGAAAGGTCTTCCCAAAATAAGTGGTGCCTCCGGATCCTCCCCCATGTCGAGGATGATGAAATCAGCAGGGAGAATCAGCCTACCCACCTTGACCAGTAAGTCCTCTAGTAGTCCCTTCGGGTGTTTGATAGATCGATCAGAAAGTTGAAGGGCTACGCGGGTAGGCTTGAGCTCGTTGAGTCCCAGCTTCTTGAAAACTCCGAGGGGCATGAGGTTCACGCTGGCCCCTAAGTCGCAGAGGGCCTTCCCAAACTCACATGATCCAATAGTACAAGGAATGGTGAAACCACATGGATCTTAGAGTTTGGGAGGAATGGAATGTTGAACCACTGCGGAGAACTCCTTTGTTAGTTCAATAACTCCCAAATCCTGCATCTTCCTCTTATTAGAGGGGATTTCCTTCATTAATTTGGCATATGTTGGCATTTGTGTCAGGGACTCCGCAAATGGTATGTTGATATGTAGCTTTTTGAAAACATCCATGAATTTTCTGAATTGGTGGTCAAGATTCCTCTACTTCAATCTCTCCGGAAAGGGTAAGGTAGGCTTGAATGGTTGGATTACTTCCTTTTCTTTATTTTGTGAAGCCTCCTTATGTGGGATTTTGGATGAGGAGGGGTCGGTATTGGTACCTTTTTCATCAACAATGGGTGTGAATGCACCTTGTTGTGCTGATTGGTTCCGGTGGAGCTCTTTTCCACTCCTGAGCATGATAGCATTTCCCTCCTCCCTTGGGTTCTTTTCGGTGTTCTCTGATAGTGTACCGGGCTACCTCCCTGAGAGTTAATTTTCTACCTGGCCAATCTGATTCTCCAAGCCTCGAATCGAAGCTTCCTGATTCTGGAATCGAGTCTCAGCAGTAGATATGAATTTAGTCATCAGATCCTCTGACCTTGAGGTGTTCTCCTGATGAGGTGGTTGTTGAGCCGGTGGAGGAGGTGGCTACCGTGGCTGCTGTGGACGAGGGTTTTGATAACCTTGTTGCTTATAAGGACCTTGCTGGGGTTGTTTCGGCCTTTGGAATTGGTTCTGATATGGAGGCTGGTTGTAGTTGGGCGGTCGCTGGGGCGGAGGATTCTGCTGTTGTTGGCCCCAACCTGTGTTCTGTTGATCTCGCCATGCCGGGTTCTGGTAATGCTAGTACTGGTTGGGCCCTCGATTTTGGGTAACATAACTCACCTCGCTCGTCGAGGGGCCTCCAGCCGAACTCGGGCATTATCCCATGATGTGGTTATCACCACAGTCACCACATGCTGGATGGTTCGCCGCATGAACTTGAGATACTTTTTTGAGGTTCAATGCGTCGATTTTCTTGGACACATCGTCCAACTGAGTAGCTAACATAGTGGTAGCGTCAATGTTGTGCATACCTCGCTTTTGAGTCCCCCTCTCGGAGTGCCACTGGAAGCTATTGGCTGACATGTCTTCCAGTAGTTCGAATAGTTCTTCGGGGGACTTCCACATCACCGTACCTCCAGCAGCAACATCCACCACAGAGTTGGTATTCGTGGTAAGTCCTCCATAGAAGGACTGGACTTTCATATAGAGTGGGAGTCCGTGATGGGGTCATTTTCGTAACATCTCCTTGAAGCATTCCCAGGACTCATACAACGACTCGAAGTCATGCTGCTGGAAGTTATGAATCTCATTCCGGAGTGTCACCGTCTTGGATGGTGGGAAGTACTTGGATAGGAACGCCTGGGCCAGCTCCTCCTAGGAGAGGATAGATCGTTGTGGCAACCCCTTGATCCAGTCCTTCGCCTTATCCCGTAGAGAAAAGGGGAATAGGCGAATACGGATGGCATCCTTGGACATTCTATGGTACCGAAATGTGTCGCAGATCTCTAGAAAGTTGGAGAGATGGGCGTTCGGGTCCTCACTGGCCAGGCCTCCAAATTGGACTGTGTTCTGGATTAGCTTCATGATAACATGCTTGATCTCGAAGTGCTGGGCCTAGAACGGAGGACGAACGATGCCCGTATCAGCTCCATGAATTTATGGAAGTCTGTACTCCATAAGGGTACGTCTTGGAGGTTGTTGTTGATGGGGTGGAGCTTGCATAAACTGCTCCTGAGGGGAAAAGTATGACCGTGAGAAGAGTTGCTGCGGTGGCCATTAGTAATCCCTTGGGAGGAATTCCATGAAGGCTCCAGGAGGTTGCTCCGGTAGACTAACAGCGGGAGGCTGCAGATCCTGGTACTGATGCTCAGTCGCATCATCTACGACTAGTGCTCCCTCTTCCTTGTTCTCCATTGGTTCTAGTTGATGGTTGTGAGTTTCTGTCTGTGTATGCCGACTATGAAGCAAGGTCTGTTCGATTTCCGGGTCAAGCAGAACTAATTCAGAAGACTCGGCACTTCTGGATCGTGTAAAACGTCTAAACATACACTTTAAGCTCTGCACAACACAAAAACGAAAACCAGGCGTAAACGGGAAAAAAAAGAAAATTTGAAATGGGATTAGAAGAGAGATTTTTGATAATTTTTGATTTTTTTTTATTTTCACTTAAATCAATTATTAACACAATTTAAATCTTAGCACTAAAACCATCCTGTTTCCCCAGCAACGGCGCAAAAATTTGGTCTCTCTTGTCGTTGATTTAAGTTATATACATCCCAAATTAATTACCCGTTCTTAGAACTTTAGTATAGCATAAGTTCGGGGTCGATACACAGGGAACCATGGCGTGCAGGAATTCAATTGAGTTAATACTTAATTAGGTGAAATATGCAAAATTTAGAAAGGATTGGGTTGATTTTGGGTTTTGATTGAAACTAAATTGATTTAGTTTAAAGAATGGATACAGTTTGAAAGAAAACAACAGGTAAATTTAAAGAGTTCTTAGAAATGTAAAGAAAATACGTGTCGGGGCTGTGGTGAATAAGGAGTTCTTATATAGATTGTTTAAATGGTTGTGTTGTTCATAATAATTCAATCATTCAGGATTTCATTTTGTTACAAGATTTCCTTGGTCCGGTTCCTCTTGTTTGGAATTAGAGCAGCTGACTCCTTGGTCCGGTAGTCAATGTCCTTAATTCTTTATTACATCCAGTCCATTATTTGAATCAGTGAAAACCTTCCAATGGTCATGGATGTTTTCACCATTACTTTTCTTTTGTATTGCTGAGAATCCTTCCCTTGGTCCGGCTAAGAATTCTCAGTTATATTAAACAGTGGTTTAAGAAGAGTAAGATGAATTACAAAGATTCAAACAAAACTATATAAAACAATATAAAAATTATGATCCCATCATCCACAGCCCCAAAAAGAGGGGTTTAGTTGCACATAGAATTTAGGAGAGAAACGACACACGTGATACCTGACAGATTCATCGTGTAGGCGTTGAGGTAGAGTATCAGAAGGTGGAATGGCGGAGTGTCGACAGTAGCTTTGAGAATGGTGATAGCAGAGCTTCTCTTTCCTTTCAATGGTTCTGAACTCCTAAAATCTGTAGGCCAAGGCCTCATTTTATAGAAAAATAAAGTACATGACATGTATAGAAAGTACACGCTGTGTAATTTTCGTCAACGCGTTTTGGTTCCATTTTCTCCGCTGGCAGGTGGCCGAGCATGCCGTTTTTGACTTTTGAACACGACGCAGCCTGCAAGTTGAGTGTACACAACGTGTAGCGCCACCATACATGGCGTATAGTATCAAAAGTTTAGCTTCCAGTCCCTTCTAGAATAACAGACACGGCATGTAAAAGTTCAAACACGCCGTGTATTCATCAACAGCCACATGGGCATGTGGAATTTTCTTCGACAACCACCGGACGTGTAGCGCCGCCACACACGGCGTGTATCTTTTGCCTGGTGACATGGGCGTGTACTCCATCCTTTGGTCCGTGTCCCTGCCTGTATGTACACGACATGTATAAAAGTACACACCGTGTAGTTTCAAAATTTTCACATGCATCCCTTGATTCGTGTATTTAGCCAGAAAGCTCCTGAAAGTAAACAGATTCAGAAAAATAAAATAATATGTTCATAAAACCACAGATATTTGCTGAAAAATTGTTTTTATCTTCAATTATATATATGGAAATGTATACACAAATTAGGTGCATCAATATCATGGATCTTCTGATATTTAAGTATATTAGGAATAAAAAAGTCACCTTCCTTTTTAGAGAAACAGGTGAAGTGGATTAAGGAACATAAAAGGGTGAGGTTGTCCTAGAATCACGAAAATATAACTTTTCATGAAAATTATTTATCTTTAGGAAAAAATATCTTGATACCAAATTTTTTTCCTAGTACCTCCAATTCTGATGAATTAGATGGTCCCTTAGTTCATCACAAATTTATGACCTTCTAATTGTTAACTTTCTCTTGAAAAGTTTCTCTATCACTGTCCATAAAAACTTGATAGTTATATTTTTCTTCCACGTCCACACTTTCACTTTCCAAACTATGTTCATTTATTTGGAAACCTAGTTATATGTTACTTTCGGTAACCATTATGTTTAACTACCCAAAGTTTCATTAATGGAAATCCCTCTTGATCTAATTAAATGTCTCTTTATGTTTATATAAAATGTCAACTTCTTTGGTTTTATGTTAAGAATTTTGACTATTGCTAATATAGCCGTTGAATAGTGATCACATGATTATTATAAATATAGGGCTTTAACAAATCCAATTTACCCAGACAAAAGAAGCGATGGCCTCATCCAGTAGAATTGCTCCATATGAAGCCCATTTTTCAGAGCTCGAAAAAGAGGTGGCATCCTTGGGATTCTCTCTTGACCAAGCCCAAGCTGAGCTTCATCATGTCAAGCTCAAATGGGACCGTCTACGGGAAAAGTGGAAGTTGATAGAGATTACCACTCGAGCGATGTTATCCGAGCCACCCCAACAGTCTGTCACCATCGCACACCTTACCCTTAGGTCTTATGCGGCTGTTTTAAGGGGTTATGTAACAAATTTCTAGTACTATGTTCATGTATATAATTTTTTTATATAATAATAAATATACCTTCTTGCATTATCGATACATTAAAAATAGTTTTTAAAGTACAAATAGTGTTTTTAATTATTATTTAATTAAGAAATCTATTTTATTAAATTAATGGATTTTTGAATTAAATAATATTTTAATAAAATAATATTTTATTAAATTAATTTTTATTAAATATAAATGATCTTATAATTTTATGAATGCAATTGTAATTTTTATTAAGATTTGAAAGCCATTTTTGTCAAAACCCGTGAATTTTCGATAAATGTCAGTTTTTACTTTAAAAGTAAAAATTAACATATTTAGAAAATTATTTAGATAAAATAAATATTATTTTTGGAATCAGGACATCGAAATTATCCAACAGTGAATTTTTCATAATTTTCTGAGACAGTCAAATTTTTGGGTAAAAATTAAATACCGTTTAAATATATAATGTGTTTTATGACATCATAATGAACCAATAGTGATGTAATAAATTACTATAAGCTTTATGTTCAGCCAATATATGTTTTACCATTAAAATAATTTGATTTTGGGTTTGTTTTACCTACTTTTCAAAGCATTAATGGACCCCTCAAGACTTATTAAACATCTTGTCTTTTTAAATTATTTTCCATGGGAGTGTGACTCACCTCCACATAAGCAACCCTATTATTTTAAGAATTTCTTACTTTTGCCTTATAAAATATTGTTTTCCTCTTCCATTTTCCTAAAACCATGGGAAAAAACCATGGGATTATTTTTGTTTTGGATTAATTCAATGTAAGGGGTCCCAAACCTAAATAATAAAGAATTCCCTCACCTTTCCTATATAAACCCACCCAAGATCCCACTTCCTCATCACTCAAAGACTTTGGAGTTCATCCAACCTCTTCCCTACTCTTTCTAGAATCCTACCAAGGTGCCCCAAGCTCCCAATAAGCATCTCACAAGCCTCTCTCTAGCCTTTGGAAGCACACTTCCAAGTAAGGGTTTTTCTTCCTTTCTCATTTTTGTCCAATTTTCTTCATATTCTTATGCCCTTTTAATTTCAATTATAAATGCTGGGGGTATGGTTTAGTACCTCTCCCATACTTCCCTCTTATTTTTTTAATGATGGGAGACCCCTTTCTCTCTCATTAAATGCCTCCCATGTACACCCGTTACTATGCCAAAATTCCGAAAGGAACTTCTCTCTCCTCTTTTACATTCAAGCAATACTTTTTGTATCATGAATCTAAATTCCATTACAATTGTTTGGACATGTATCAATATGAACCCCTTACTGTCCATTTAATTTAAATATGATGAGACACCCCTTTCTCTATCATCAACCATTTTTATGAATTCTTATGTCACGCCGTTACGCTGCCGAAATTACACCGATTTTCTAAGCCAATGCCATTGTGTAGTGAATACCATGCCCATTTCTCCATCAAGGGTATTAAAAATTATGAACATTTACTTATTGATTATAAAGTTTCATGTATGAATTCCACATTACTTTATTGTGGAATAAATGATTATGTTTTATGAATCCATGTTTTACGATCCATGTGGCACACTTATACATGAAATGAAATGTTTAAGAAGGGTGCGCCCTTATAGTGCTCCAATGCATTGGATAAAGTATAGTATCATGATACGTCATGTGAAATGAGTGTTGACTCATGCTAATTCAAGTTCAATGATGGTTTACTCGTGCCTCATGTGCAATGAGGGTTTACTCATGCTCCACGTGCAATGAGCCTTGGCTCATGCTAATTCCATGTTAAGTGTTGTTTCCACATTTCCATGTTATGATTATCATGCTTTATCATGCATTTATGTTCATGTTTCTATTTTTCTCTATTGATATGCCTAATATATAACATGGATTTTACTCATCATTTTATTCCATGTGTATTCCCTTACTGGGGTTTATAGCTCACCCTTTTCTTATGAATGTCCTCAGGTTATCCCATGCAATGCTAAGTACGAGGGAATGTAGTGGTCATGTAAAGGAAGTTTCCAATAAAGATGTTGTATTTCATGTTTTAAGTTTTTATGTAATGAACTTAATACCCAAAGACACTAAACCTCTCGATATTCTTGTTCCATAAAGTGATATTTTATGTAATAAATCATGTTTAAGTTTGTAATAAAATCAGGGTTGTCATAGTTGGTATCAGAGGATAGGTTTAGTTATTTTTGGGATTAGGATTAGAAAACCCTAGTAAAGCCTTAGAGACAAGACTAAGTATAATAAAAACATCCCTAAGTTTTTTTAAGTACTGAGTAAGTGGTTTATCAAGCAAATACATCCCTGTCTAGATACGAGCAGGTAGAGGCGGCTCTGGCACAGATGTATCCTAGGGGTAAAACCCGAAAACACCGCTTTGAGCTAGACTCGAACGGGAACTGGTGCACGAAAACGGGCCTTGATGCACTCTTGGTTATGACACTCCTGGGGGATATGTTTTGATAAATTCACAAGCTTAGTATGAACCCTTATTAAGGGAATTAAAAAAAATTCCCCTAAGAATATATGTTAGAAAGTAGATCATGAAAATCCTAGATTGAAGCCTATAGACTCATGAGTTAAGGAAATAAAAGTTTATTTATAAGTCATCAAATTTTTTCTTTGGATTACCATTTATGTGTTACCCCTAACTTTACTTTTATTCCAGCCAATGGCCGGTAATAGGAGGACTCGGGCTAACAACCATTGTGAAGATCAGTGTGATGACTGTACTAATGAGATGCCCAATCCAATGGGAGAAGGAATCATGAACTTTGTCACGCTTCTCTCTGAGTTAACTCAAGTTTTGAATAGAAACACGGGTTAAGAAGAATGTTAAACCCCCCCTAAGAAAGAACAAGTCGTTATCGAGAGCTTCTTGGGACAAAGGCCTCCTACTTTTAGTGGATCATCCGATCCCATGATCTCTGAACAATGGATCAACTCCATTGAAAAGATCTTCTCCATCATTCAATGTTCTGAACAAGAGAAGGTTCTCCTGGAGGCTTATCATATAGAGGGTAGAGATAATCAGTGGTGGAAATTGATCAAAAATATGAAGCCTGAGGAGGAGATCGAGACATTGGAATGGAAGGATTTCCGGAAGATATTTTTCAATAAATATTTTCCACGCACCCTCCGACTTAAGATGGAAAGGAACTTCCTTTCCCTCAAAGAAAAAAGATGAATAATATGTTGGAGCGTATGAGGAAAAATTCACAAGGCTTTCACGATACGCTTCCAGCTTTGTCGTTACCCCAGAATACAAAGTTGAATACTTCTTTGGTGGGTTGAAGCCTAGCCTATAGAAAGCATTAGCAATCTGTGACTTCGACAGCTATGAGGAAATTGTCCGATGTGCCCTCAAGGTCGAAATAGAGACCGAAGAATCACAGGGGTATCATGGGGATAAGAAGCGTAAGGTGGACTTCAATGCTGGTGGTCCGATGGATAAATCCAACGGTGCTAAGAAGATCCAGCACCCCACTTGCCAAAAGTGCGGAAAGAAGCACCTTGGAAATTGCCTTAATGGGACGAGGAAATGCTTCAGGTGTGGAAGAGAAGAGAACCTAGCTGTTAACTATCTGAAAGAAAGACCCGCGACTACGACAGAGGAGAGGAATGCTCCGTTCGAACCTCAACACGTTGTTCATTACTACAAATGCAAAGAACCATGGAATCTTTCAAATCAGTGCCCTAATACAAGGGTTTTCGGAGGCAACCAACAACCTCCAAGGCAGAAAGGAAGATATTTTTCCATCACTTCTGCCGAAGTGAACCCTGGCAATGAAGTGGTGATAGGTATGCTAGTTATTAATTCAAGAATAGAGAACATACTTTTTGATTCAGGTTCTACGCATTCTTTTATATCTCGAAAGTTTAGTAGAATAATGCCAGCACCACCACAAATCATGGAAGTGAAGATGTCAGTGAGTATGGAAAATGGGGAAATCATTTCATCCCATGAATATAAGTCCTCCCTTATTATAATATGTGGATTGAATTTCCTGGAGAACCTTGTCATACTCCCTCTGCTGGGATTTTATGAAAATCTTGGCATGGATTGGCTTTCCTTATATAGATCCAACATAAATTGTCGGGAAAGGGAAATCACACTCGATATGGAGAATCGACCCCCGATTCTTTACAAGTGTAAGGAGGAAGATGAATCTACTTTAGCTCCATCATCTCAAGAATGGATATTACTACCCTATGAGAACACGTATCTGGATCAGATGATTGAGTCCAAGGAAGAAACCATCCTTGAAGAAATGCCTATTGTGAGGGAATTCACTAAAGTGTTTCCCGAGGAACTGCCTGGTCTTCCTCCTAGAAGAGATGTTGAATTCTCAATTGAACTTATACCAGGGGCTCTACCAATATCCAAGACTCCATATAGAATGGCTGTTTTGGATCTTGAAGAGTTGAATAAACAACTACAGGAGAATCTGAATAAAGGGTTTATACGCCCAAGTGCTTCACCATGGGGTGCACCGGTTCTCTTCATCAAGAAGAAGGATGGGTCAGTGCGCCTTTTCATCGATTATCGTGAGCTCAAAAAAATCACGATAAAGAACAAGTATCCTCTCCCACAAATTGATGACTTGTTTGATCAGCTGCGTGGAGTACAATACTTATCTAAGGTAGACTTTCGGTCGAGATATTATCAAGTAAGGGTGAAGAAGAAAAATATCCCCAATACTGATTTTCACACAAGATACGGGCACTATGAATTCATAGTAATGCCTTTCAGAATCACTAATTCTCTAGAAATCTTCACGGACTTGATGAATAGAGTCTTTAGAGATTACCTCGACAAATTTGCGGTAGTCTTTATAGATGATATTCTAATATACTCCAAAACCAAGGAGGATCATGAGGAGCATTTAAGAACTGTACTAGAGAATTTGCGCAAGGAGAATGTCTATGAAAAGTACAACAAGTGTGAGTTCTAGTTGAAGGAGGTCTCATTATTGGGCCATATCATCACAAGCAATGAGATATCTGTGGATCCCTCCAAAACAGATGCAATTGAGGGATGGATGAGGCCAACATCGGTTACGGATATCCGTAGCTTCTTGGGGTTAGCTGGATATTATTGATGATTTGTGAGAAATTTCTCACAATTGTCCAACCCTCTTACCAAGCTAACTCGAAATGGAGTAAAGTTTTCTTGGAGTGATGAATGCGAAGAAATATTCAAGGATTTGAAAAAGAGGCTTATCACTGCACCTGTTCTCACTTTACCCACAAGTGGGGACCATTTTGTGGTTTTCCGTGATGCTTCGAAGAAGGGCTTAGGTTGTGTGCTAATGCAGAATGATAAAGTGATATCCTATGCCTCAAGGTAGTTGAAAATCCATTAGAGAAACTATCTAACGCATGATCTAGAGTTAGCAGCGGTGATATTTGTTTTGAAAATCTGACGACATTATCTTTATGGGGAGAAATGTGAGATATATACTGACCACAAGAGTCTTAAATATATATTCACACAGAAAGAGCTTAATATGCGCTAGAGAAGATGGATAGAGCTCATCAATGATTATGACTGTTCAATACATTACCGCCCTGGGAAAGCAAACAAGGTGGCATATTCCCTAAGTAGAAAGGACCCAGAGATTCTATCAATGATGAGAATTGAGAAGGATCCAATCTTCTTAGACTTGATGAATATAGACATGGGAATCATAAAGAAGGGAACATCATCAATCCTTTCACAAATGATTGCTCAACCTTATCTTTTGGAAATGTTAAAGGATGCTCAAAAGGATGATGTGGGAATTCAGAAGAAAGTTGAAGCTATCAAAAAAGGTAAATCCTTGAAGTTTAATGTTAATGAAGAATGAATTGTATGATTTGGGAAAAGACTATGTGTTCCATTGAGTCCAGAGATGAAGAAGGAACTTTTGGATGATGCACATAGTTCAAATTTCTATATTCACCCAGGGAGCACAAAGATGTATCGAGATCTCCAAGAAAACTTTTGGTGGGATAATATGAAGAAGGAGATCGCTGAATATACATCAAAGTGCCTGGTGTGCCAGAAAGTAAAGGCAGAGAGGTAGAAGTCTAAGGGGATGATGCAACCATTGCCCATACCAGAATAAAAATGGGAGAACATCACCATGGACTTTGTCACCGGACTTCTGAGGACATCTAAAGGCAGCATTGTGATCTGGGTTGTGGTGGATCTTCTTACAAAGACTGCACACTTCATTGCTATTCGGGAGGGTTTCTCATTAAATCAACTAGCACAAATATATATCAAGGAAGTGGTAAGGTTTCATGGAGTACCACTATCTATTGTGTCTGACCGAGATCCAAGATTCACCTCTAAGTTTTGGAAGAGTCTTCAACATGCTCTGAATACTGAGCTAAACTTCAGTATGGCTTATCATCCTCAAACTTATGGCCAATCCGAGTGGACTATCCAAACAATTGAGGACATGTTGAGAGAATTCTCAATGGACTTTAAAGGAGGATGGGATCAACATCTTCCACTGGTTGAATTATTCTACAAAAACAGTTTCCACTCAAGCATCAAAATGGCACCATATGAAGCCTTGTATGGGAAAAGGTGCAGAACACCGGCATGTTGGGATGAGGTCGGTGAACGTAAGCTGTTTGGACTAGAAATGGTTGAAGAAATGGTGTAGAAGGTGAAAACCATTCAACAACATATCAAGGCAACCCAGAGTTGACAAAAGAGTTATGTAGATAACCGTCGATGAGACCTTGAGTTTAAAGTTTGAGACATGGTTTTTCTATGCATATCTTCGTGGAAGAAGTTCATGAGGTTTGGAATGAAAGGGAAGTTAAGACCAAGGTACATCATCCCCTTAGAGATTCTTGATCATGTTGGGGCTGTGACCTATCAACTAGTACTTCCACCTACCATGACCAAAGTACATAACGTCTTTCATGTATCCCTCTTAAGGAAGTACATACCATACCCTTCACATGTACTCTCATCTGAGGTGGTATAATTGGAAGATGATATTTATTATTAGGAGCAACCAGTGAATATCTTAGATCGTAGAGAAAAAGTTCTACAAAATAAGATAATGCCCCTCGTCAAGGTGTTGTGGAGAAACCAAAAGTTTGAAGAAGCGACTTGGGAATCATAGGAAATGATGAATATGAGTTACCCACATCTGTTTTAGTGTGGAGAAAGGAAAATTTCAAGGGCGAAATTTCTTAAGGGGGAATATTGTAATGACCCAAAGTTTTATTAATGGAAATCCCTCTTGATCTAATTAAATGTCTCTTTATGTTTATATAAAATGTCAACTTCTTTGGTTTTATGTTAAGAATTTTTACCGTTGCTAATATAGCCGTTGAATAGTGATCACATTATTAGTATAAATATAGGGCTTTAACAAATCCAATTTACTCAGAAAAAAGAAGTGATGGCCTCATTCAGTAGAATTGCTCCATACAAATCCCATTTGTCAGAGCTCAGAAAAGAGGTGGCATCCTTGGGCTTTGCTCTTGACCAAGCCCAAGATGAGCTTCATCATTTCAAGCTTGAATGGGACCATCTACGAGAAAAGTGGAAGTTGATAGAGATTACCACTCGAGCGATGTTATCCGAGCCACCCCAAGAGTCTGTCACCATCTCACACCTTACCCTTAGGTCTTATGCGGCTATTTTAAGGGGTTATGTAACAAATCTCTAGTACTATTTTCATGTATATTATTTTTTTATATAATAATAAATATACCTTCTTGTCATTATAGATACATTGTAAATAGTTTTTAAAGTACAAATAGTGTTTTTAATTATTATTTAATTAGGAAATCTATTTTATTAAATTAATGGATTTTTGAATTAAATAATATTTTAATAAAATAATATTTTATTAAATTAATTTTTATTAAATATAAATTATCTTATAATTTTATGAATGCAATTGTAATTTTTATTAAGATTTGAAAGCCATTTTTGTCAAAACCCGTGAATTTTCGATAAATATCGGTTTTTATTTCAAAAGTGAAAATTAAAATATTTAGAAAATTATTTAGATAAAATAAATGTTATTTCTAGAATTAGTAAGTCTAAATTATCCAATGGTGAATTTTTCATAATTTTCTGAGACAGTCAAATTTTTGGGTAAAAATTAAATACTGTTTAAATATATAATGTGTTTTATGACATCATAATGACCCAATAGTGATGTAATAAAATACTATAAGCTTTATGTTTGGGAAATATATGTTTTACCATTAAAATAATGTGATTTTGGGTTTGTTTTACCTACTTTTCAAAGCATTAATGGACCCCTCAAGACTTATTAAACATCTTGTCTTTTTAAATTATTTTCCATGAGAGTGTGACTCACCTCCACATAAGCAACCCTATTATTTTAAGAAGTTAGGAATTTGGCCTTATAAAATATTTTTTCCCTATTACTTTTTCCAAAAACCATGGACAAAAACCATGGGATGGTTTGTGGTATGGATTAATTCAATGTAAGGGGTCCCAAACCTAAATAATAAAGAATTCCCTCACCTTTCCTATATAAACCCACCCAAGATCCCACTTCCTCCTCACTAAAATCCTGTGGAGTTCATCCAACCTCTGCCATACTCTTTCTAGAATATTCCCAAGGTGCCCAAATCTCCCAAGAAGCCTCTCACAAGCCTCTCTCTAGCCTTTGGAAGCATACTTCCAAGTAAGGGTTTTTCTTCCTTTCTCATTTTTTTCCAATTTTCTTCATATTGTTATGACCTTTTAATTTCAATTATAAATGCTGGGGTATGGTTTCGTACCTCCCACATAATTACCTCTTATTTTTTTAATGATGGGAGACCCCTTTCTCTCTCATTAAATGCCTCCCATGTACACCCGTTACTATGCTGAAATTCCAAAAGGAACTTCTCTCCCCTCTTTTACATTCAAGCAATACTTTTGTATCATGAATCTAAATTCCATTACAATTGTTTGGACATGTATCTATATGAACCCCTCACTATCCATTTAATGTAAATATGATGAGACACCCCTTTCTCTATAATCAACCATGTTTAGGAATTCTTATGTCACGCCGTTACGCTGCCGAAATTGCACCGATTTTCTAAGCCAATGCCATTGTGTAGTGAATACCACGTCCATTTATCCATCAAGGTTATTCACCTTTGTGTAAATTTACTTATTGATTATAAAGTTTCATGTATGAATTCCACATTCCTTTATCATGGAATAAATGATTATTTTTTTATGAATCCATGTTTTATGATCCATGTGGCACACTTATGCATGAAATGAAATGTTTAAGAAGGGTGCGCCCTTATAGCGCTCCAATGAATTGGGTAAAGTATAGTATCATGATACGTCATGTGCAATGAGTGTTTACTCATGATAATTCAAGTGAAACCAGGGTTTACTCGTGCTTCATGTGAAATGAGGGTCTACTCATGCTCCATGTGCAATGAGCCTTGGCTCATGCTAATTCCATGTTAAGTGTTGTTGCCACATTTCCATGTTATGATTATCATGATTTATCATGCATTTATGTTCATGTTTCTCTTGTGATCTATTGATATGCCTAATGTATAACATTTATTGTACTCCTCATGTTATTCCATGTGTATTCCCTTATTGGGATTTATAGCTCACCCTTTTCTTATGCATGTCCTCAGGTTATCCCATGTAATGCTAAGTATGAAGGAATGTAGTGGTCATGTAAAATAAGTTTTCAATAAAGATGTTTTATTTCATGTATTAAGTTTTTATGTAATGATCCTAAGCCCCAAATACACTAAACCTCTCGATCTTCTTATTGTATCAAGTGAAGTTTTATGTAATAAATCATGTTTATGTTTGTAATAAAAGCAGGGTTTTCATATTATGTTACCATCTTTCCCTTTTAATTGATGTTTTGGAATTAATTTTTACATTTTGGGTTTCTATTAATGAAACTTTTAAGTGTTAAAACTTTAATAACCTTGATGAATTTAAAGGGAGAAATTCATTTTAATGGGGGTAAAATGTAATGCCATGGTATTTTGTGAATTAACGTTTTTTAAATTCATCTATCTTTTTGATATTTTTTATTTCACGTGACATTAGATATAAGTTCATTATATATATATATATATTAATAAACTAAGACAAAAATTAATTTCATATGGAACCTACTTGGATTGAGTTACATGCAATACTAACTTGTCTCGTGCTACATGCAATTCCGACTTGGCTTGCACTACCTGCAACATCGACTTGTCATATGTTACACACAACACATATGTTTCTACGAAACATCATTTTATTATTATAATTATTTAAATGAGATAATTATAACCTAATGATTAAATATAGTTATATGAATAATAATTACTAATTTTAAAATATTATTTATATAGATAAATCATATTGATAATGAAAGAGAAGATTTTTTTGGTAAAGTTATTTTTTGTTTAAAAATACTATTTTCTCAAATGAACCATGTTTAATAATAAAGTTATTTTCAGAAAACTATATAAATATAATTTGGTAAATGAAAATTAATTTTTTAATTTATAATGTCAAAATTATCTTATGGTGAACTTTTGGGATTTTGATAAGAAACTTCATTTATTGATGAATAGATAAAAATAGTGGGTTTTAGTTAAAAACTGCATTTTGGATTAAATAATTAATAATGTTAAATTATATTTTAAAATTTTTTCATCATCATATTAGATTAATTATATTTATATGAATAAAATTAAGGTCATTAGAATAGATTTCACATTGAAATTGAATATAATAACTTAATAGTCTTTTGAAATTATGTCCACTTCAAAACCTGTAATTTCATCCCATATGCGGGATTAGAAATAATATTAATTTTCCCGCATCTGTGAATTGAATTTTAAAAATCCAACATACACCATTTTAATCAGTATAATATTTAGTTTATAATAGGTTGAACTTAATTTTTAACCATAAATATTAGTAAAAGTGATTAAAATTAGCCACATCGGTTAAGGTCAAATAAAGATTAATTAGGGACTAAACATTAATATTAGTGGCCCAAATGACCTATACACTTTTTAAAAACCAATTTAATTGACATATTTCAAACATAAACCATAAATTATTTATTTAGGTTGGTTTTGATGACTTTTTCTAGGTAAGATAATGTGTACACCTAACATGTTTTAAAAAATTCTAGGTGAGTCATTTCCTTCCCTATAAAAGCCCACCTACTATCCCACATACTCAAAATTGTAAAAAATATTATGTTCATCCATGATACACTCAATAAAATTACCAAAAATCCTCAATTCCTCTTATATTCCTTCAATTGGGTATAAGGGAATCCAAGGAATCTTTTTGGAACAATCCAAAAGGAGTTACCCGATTAAGAGGTATCATCTTCTCTCAAGATCTCTAGTTTAACTTAAATTATACACCACTATACTCTATTTAATAAATTATTGTATAAAAAGCCATTATAATAAATATAATAGGTTTTTTATGATAAGTTTTTAACCTAAACTTACACACATATCCATCTAATGGCTAACAAACATACTGTTTTTATATACGATGAACTACCACTTTACTAAACAATGATCGTTCATTTTTCCTTTACCGCCTATAATTGTGGAAATTATGATATATAATATATTATATATGTCATATAAAATATTAATTATTCATTTAATCTTATTTATTCATTTTTCAAATCTTATCTTTTTTACTTTCCATTTGGTGTAAATATGATAATTTCGCTTTTGAAAGTGTGGACTGTCATCCCGTCAAAGCGATGTGATTCGTTCACACACTACATAGAATGTATTAAGTATGGGGTTAGTGAAATTATATAAAATATAAAATATAATAATTCTAATTTAATAATGATATATATATATACATATATTTCTTTTACGTTCCTTCTTTCAATACAACAATAAAAATGGAAACAATGTTCAAGTGTACGTACAACTTATCGTCTCCCTGAATTGTGTATTCCATTTAAATCATATATATTATATAGATTATTAGAACCAAATATTTACTGAATATAAATGATATTTATACAATGATTTTCATTATTTAATCATGATATATGTATAAGGAAAAAATATATAAAAAATTAATACACATGCGATGAACAAAGTGAATATTATCTGAAGTGAAACCTGAACATAGGACATTAAACAAATGGTTAATATGAGGTCATAATAAAAAAATATACTGTGTTATATATAATAAAATGGTTCTTTAAAATATTTTTAATAATGTTTTATTTATTATAGAGTTGTATTGAACAAGTATGATGAGATTCAAGATACATGGTAATCAGATTTTTTCTCACTTTTTATTTCGGTGAGATACATGCTTTATTCACAACCCATTCCTTTTATGTGGCATGTAGAATTCCATTGTATGTAATAAAGGATTAATATAGTAAAATTAATGGTTATTTTTTATCCATTCTATGAAACTTATTTCATGGGGTTTAAGTTTCAAATGTTACCAAATCGGTAAAATACCTTTGTCTCAATTTTTCTTCTTTCAGACTCATGTTCTGTTATGCGCCTAAATTTATTTCGAGCTATGTATAATACTATTTTCAATGATATATCATGAATCTAAATATTTTAATGATATATTTGGATTCATTTAATTTTCTTTTCTTAAATTTAGAAAATTATCCCATGTTACCAAGTGATAATATTTTATTGAAATAATTTCATTACCTTTCAAGATTGTTTATGTTTATGATTCTTTGATGAAATATTACAACCCATATCTCATAAAATTTGTTAATTTTATTCTCATATGGTTATTACTGATATAATAATGTATTTATTCCATATTTATTCTCATTGTTACATGATATAGTTAAGAATTTTTTTGTAATAAATCTCGACATTACCCCCTCTTCTATTGGAAAACCATGTTTTCTAAAAAGGGTATCCAACTATATTCTACTAATCTACTATAATCATTAAAATAATATCTACAATTTTTGTCTCTAAAAAATTATTTCAAATGAATCTTATTTTCACATTCCTAATTATCCATTTTTGTATCCTTTTTACCATGAAAAAGAAATGTTATTTTTACCTCTTATGACATGTACAGATTAATACACTATCAATACTTTGAAGCTTTATTTTCATGGTTAATGGTAAATATTTACGATTTTTTAAAAACAGATTTTAAATTATTTGGTTTTGAAAAGGTTTTGAATCTCCTTTTATATATATTTAAGGAAAATGGTTTTTTAAATTTTTTCATGATCTCTTTATATGTATTCAAAGAAAAATTTTCCCATAGATTTCAATTATTTCATTGTAAGATTTAAAATTTATTCTCAATAAAAAGGTTTTCACACGGATTTTTGTTTTAAAGATAATTTTAAAATAAAAAAGTATATTTAAGTCAAGAAATGTTTTCAAAATTTCCTTCCATGTTATTTCCCATCTAAGATGATATCCATAAATGTTACTCAAGACCTTCTATGAAATTTTACAAAGGTCCAATTCATTTTCTATCATGAATGGTTTTGCGTGTGGATGGAATTATGATTATGACACCCATTCCTCTACCATGGTTTATATTATTTTGAAACCCTCTTATTTTCACTTGTTATTATTTGATGAAATGATTATGAAACTTATCTCTTTTCTATCAGTTATGATGTGATGAAATGTTAATGATACCCATTTAATTTTAGGGGTTATGATCAGATGTTTATTAAACCCATGTATTTTTATAGGTCATTATATGATGAATGTTTTATTGTCTTATGGAACATGTATGAATGAATTTATTATGAGATGGTTGGGACATATATCCTACTTCAATGCAATAGGTAATAATGGATGAATAATGAGTATAAATGTTATGGATGAACCTGATTACATGTTCACAATGTATGTGTGGACTTGGTTACATTTCCATATGATTATGCATGAACATGATTACATGTTCACAATGTTATGAGTTAAACTTATTATGTGTTCACAATGTTATGCATAGACCTAGTTTCATGACCATAATTTTATACATAAACCTGATTACATGCTCAATATGTTATGTGTGAACTTGATTACATGTTCACAAAGTTATGCATGGTCCTGGTTTCATTTACATAAGGTTATGTCAAAACCTAATTACATGTCACAATGTTATGCATGGACCTTATTACATGTTCGTAAGTTGATGCGGGGTCCTTATTTCATTTCCTTAACATAATGAGTGATCCTTTTTCAACTTATACACATTCACAATGTTAAAAAAATGTGCATTACACAAATTCCATGGCTTCTTTCTATGTTATGATTTCATGAATAATGATCTTAATACTCTTATGATCAATGTATTATGAAATATCAATCTTTATTATGATGTCTAATATGTAGGGTATGATCTTCAAATGTTATTCTCATGTTCCATACACTCTTTCTCACATTATTCGTTTATTTACCCATACCGAGCATCTAAAATCACCCATTTCTTATGTTTACTTTCCCTGGGTTATGAAGAAAGGTTTTAGGTAGAATAAATTAAGGTGGAGATCTTTATGAGAGATATTGATGATGTTTCACCATGATAGAAGATTTTTTTTCCAAGTTTCCAAATATAATAAAATATTACAGTCCTCGGGCATGTATTTTTGAAATGAATGGATTATTCATCTAAAATGTTGAAATATCCATGCATGTTATTACTAGGATGATATAAGTTCCTAGTAAAAAGAGGAGATATTAATACTACTCCTATGCTTAGATTTAGAGTCTATTGCCTTCCAATGACTGTTGGAGGGAAGGTCCTGTAGAAATAATGTACATGGACCATCCTACTGCAATCTCGGTACTTGACTGGGTTAATATCAAACAAACTCCTCAAATTTACCCATTTACCACACCAATGAAAGAAGATAATACTATCACTACTCATACCCTGATTGGTGTTCCCCTCATTATAAGTCTCATAATTTATCTTCCTTCCAACTGACACTGAACTACTAGGTCAAGAGAATGAATTTCCATTCTCTATACCCCCCAAATCCCTCAAGTTTAATTCACTAATAAACATTGGATTTCATAATTCGGAAATACGTTTCCAATTAAACAAATTGAACTGTGGTCAAACATCATGCATGAGACCTTACTTGACATATCTCTCCCTAGAAGGAACATTAGTAATATAAATCAATGTAAATCACTGGATATATGTGAAACATGATCAATATTTCATAATGTCCATCACACACTACTGTAGATGCATAATCTCAATGGACCTCTCTACTTTTAAAGTCTCAGAAAAAAAGTTTTCATAAAATCTAGATTTTATATCCCTATAATCCATACCTTGAAGTGTATCGGTATGGTTCAAAACATCCCACCAGATCTTAGATTTTTCCTGAAGAATATATGTTTTGAGCATCAGTCACCACCCAAGAGGTGTCTCCAGATGATATAAAATTAAAAAAATTATCTTCGGCCACAACTTAGAAATATGTGGAACACCGTCCCCAAAAATGGGGGAGGGTGATACTGTTGGAATACACACATCAACACTACAATAGATGAGGAAGGATACATGGCTTTTTCAAAGGTCTAAATAAAGTGTAGGAACCCCTAACAGAACAAGACATCAATAACCATGTCTAGTAAAACTACTGATACCACAAATGGAACTATATGAGGTTATACTAGCGGAGTTTCCCCCGCCACCTATGGATCATGGCCGTCACCATCCTCTTGGAATATGATTAGAGGTCATCATGATGGAATATATCTAAAAATTACATGGAAAATCCAATGAAAATAATTTAATTATGACCATGTCAAAGATATAAAAGAATAGGATATGTTGAATCCTTCATATAAAAAAGACACACCCTTATGACTGCCCTTAAATACAGGATAGGGTAGTAAGGATGATCATAATAAACACCAGAGTCACTACCCACTGCCCACTCTTAATGCCATTTCTAGGTCAAGTTCTCTATTTTACAGAATAGGTCTGGGTATATAGATCTTAATATCAATTAGAAACTCCATTTAATGGAAACAATTCCAATTTATAGTTTCAAATTTATTTAAATTAATTTTTCATATTTCAAATTCTCTTTAAAAATTTTAACCAAATAGATCACCAATTCCTATATATAAGATCATATAATCCTTATAATCTAAAATATAGAATGCACTTAATCTGTACAATAACATATTATATTCCATGCAACCAATTGTCCATTACTCATATTGCCAAAATTTAATGCTTATGTTTTCATCTGTAGCCTATGATAGAAAAAAATATTTACATATATAAAGGTACTATATACACCAACTTTTTTTCTCAGTCTCCAATAAAAAACATTAATAAAATCATAGATATTTCATTAAAGGAAAACATTATAATTTCATGAATTCAATCAATTCATCCAGCATGGAATGGAATATTAATGGAATGTGAATACTGTAAGGTTCCTAAAATGATACATGAGATGGAATTACCTAATATCATTGGGACATGGTGGAATAAATACTCATTAGGAACATAAAACATCATGTATGCCACTTTATGGTGATGTCAAATTAAATGTAATAAGTGAAATAAAAACATCAATCCCATTCTATGAAAATTTTCATATTCTATTTTGTGGGTTAGATAATCTGAAACTCAACTCATTAAAAAATTGAAACTATGTACTAGTATCCTATTTACGAATCCCAAATATTAAGACCACCAGAAAAGAAATAGAACTGATACCACTGTATAATGTCTTGACCCGGGAATGACTAAATGGTCCCTAAGTTGGTTGTCAATAGGGAGTGAAGTGATCCTCCCTATATATGAGGGGTTTCTAACTATCAGGGAGGGTCTAATGTTTTATAGTGGGGAGACTATACCCTCATGATAAAAGTGTATCATAATGGTATAATTATATCAATCAATAGAGGAAGATTATAAATAACCGAGCAGTGGAAGCATTACATCATAAAGACTGAAATTAGTCTCAAAACCAGACATAGTGTACTATACAATATGATGAACATATCATGTATCTATAAAAAATGGAAGGTAATACATGATTTTTTTTTAGTAAATTACATGTATCAATGTATAAAAAAAGAACTATCTCCAGCTGGTATAACGAGAAAATATTATTCCTCTACTCCCATTCTCCTAATAAATGATCGAATCAATCATTATAATGTCGAATGTTTCCCCATTATTTAACTGTATCCCCGAAGTTTTTAGGGGTACCCAATGGTAGCCCAAACAGTTTGTGATATAACACTTAGTAGGCTACTAAAAATGGTGTCAGTAATAATTCAAATCCCTATATAAACAATGAAGTAGTGTGAAATATATAAAAGATATAAAAATAATGAATGTAAAGTTCCCATGGAATAATTGATATTATCCAATACATAATCTGTAATCAAACACCCATACAAGAGAAAATTGTAATCTAGACACCATAATCATGAAGAACTATACATTTTTATAAAACTACCACATCGGTCAATGATATTTAATCAAATATCGTACCCCAAGGGTCGAATCCAAGGTATAAAGACCAAGGATTCCCCATCATTTTTAGAAATAATGGACCGTATCCAAGGTATAAATGACCATGGAATCAACTCAATACATAGTATAATCTTTATAGATACTCATTAATGACTTGTGTGGAACCCAAGGATCATGTCCACGGAGCATGACCAAGGTGGTATCAGAAAGATGGATCCAAGGACTTGAAATGTCCTTGTCATCCAATTTAAATAGGATCAATGGTGTATAAATTCCCATTGAATCCTATGGAATCATGATCCTATGATTAGAAATGTCTAAATAATCCACTACCATAATTAGGACTAGTAGAGAAGAAATATTAATGGAATCTAGATCCGATGAGTAGAAATGTCAAAGGAATACACTACCATTATAAATTTATCATCTCATTTTGTAACCCATCTAATTATCATTCACATACCATGAGTTCATATGACTCATTACACATATTCCCAAAAATAAATTAATCCTTTTAATTTATTTTATATCATGACATCACAGTGAAAGAAGGCATAAAAATATCTTATTCAATCAGTTAATTATCACTTAATTCAATAAGGATCCAACTGAATGGTAGATCACACGCAAACACTACTCGGTGGTATAATAAGGGGATGATAAAATAACAAAACTCATGTGCGGTTTAGGTTGGGGATAACAATATCAATCCATATAATTGTAATAGAGGTCAACCAAAAAATGTCCAAAAAAAATTCATATAAGAATTAATTTAATTTTTGGGGCAACTCCAGAATCTCTTGTGTGGAATACAGTGACAATAAGGTATATATAAAACCAAACTATAAGGTATTGGTATATACAACCTACCATATACTAGTTATGGAACAATTTTTCAATATAATATTCTAACTCTATTTGGATTGGATGAAAAATGAGAAACATATTAATAACCTAAAAAATGGAATATTATATTGTACCAAAAATAGAACAATCGATTTCAAGTAAAATAGTGAAAGGTTCATGATGAATGAAGAACATACCAGCATGGATACAATGATATGATCATCAATTGAATCAATGATTGGATGGAGAATAGGGAGAATATCATAATATTTGATCTTCAAAAGTGCTCTAAAACTCCATTGAGGTTGTCCACTAGAATAATGGGAGAATGGATTTAAACATTTAAATCCTCAAGAAAATAATGGCTATTAACACTTTTTAACTGGTTCACATTGTTTAGAAGCATGATTGGGAAAACATTGCATTAATCATGTTCCCTTATATGTCTTAGGATAGAACTCAAATGTTTCATATGAATGGTTTGGGAAACCATTCAAAGAATATGCTTCACGCCTCTTCTAAAATCAATATAGATTCATGCACGACCGTGCGAACCTGGGCACACTTTTAGGAAAAAATGTTCACCCTTTTCTTATTTTTTCCAACCCCACATGGTTTACTCAAATTGTAAGGCATCAGTTTCACAGTTTATAATAACTATGAATCACAAATGTATCTACCAAAATCATTGGATCTAAGATCCGAACAAACCTCATACAACCCTGAAAATATCATGACCTCACAATGTACTCTCACTAGGTCAAAACCATTCATTTAAACACAAACTAAGAATACATGTACCTCAATAAAATCTAGTATCTTACACCAATATTATGAAGAGTGGTATGGAGTATGGTGTTTCTAATAAGGGTTATATGTGATAAGAACATTGAAAAAGATATTGAAGATCATTAATGGAATAAGTTGATTATGTATATTGTATCTAAATACACTAATGCCTTACTAATATGTATTTAATATTCATCTAAAATGGTGTAATATTTATATATTTAACATTTTCATGTCCTAATTAAATAAAATATTTTTTCCCATTTTGAAGACATTTCCTTGATTCCATATAATTATGGATAAATAATAATCAGATATATAAGCTACTTATAGGAATCTATATATCATTAATATTTATGTAATAAAATATTCATCTTTTTCCCTAATCTCTTCATGGAAATATCACATTCTCTTTTCCAACCTATGAATGGGTATACATTAGAACATATATATTCAATATTATTTTTCCCAATAAATACTCATGTCAGTCCCTTCATGATCACATAGTCTATATTGGCTTTACTGGATTATCAATCTCATAATATTTTTTTGGTTATAAAAAAAAAATTCACATAACATTAGGTAATTCACTAATTATGGTCAATGATAGTTTTAATATTGGTTTCTGAATAAAAAATTCATGAAAAATATTCTTTATGTTCACTTGGAAAATATCATAATCTATTTTTGGTTATAAATAAAAAATTCAAATTCCATTATGCAATTCACCTATTATGGTCCTTGATACTTTTAATATTGGTTTCTAAATAAAAAATTCATGAAAACAATTCATTATATTCACATGGATAATTACATCATTTCCCTCATGTTGCATGTAATTTTGATTAAAAAATTACCAATTATTAATTTTTTTGTTAAAGAGAATTATTTATAGTTATGTATTGGTTTTTATTTAAATATTTAGATTTTAAAAAATAATTTATAAAATATTATTTGGGTTAGATATATAAAAATAACTTATTTTCTAAGCATTTTTAGTGGGGTTTAACTAAAATTTTAGGTGTTAGAAGGTATTTTTGGTGAGGGTCAAGTAAAAATAATTATGCATTATTTCCATGGTTCAAAAATCTAACGGCTCAAACTAAATGTATACTATAAATAATGGATATAAATTAGGATACCCATATATGTTTGTACTATAATATTTAGACCATTAAACATCTAGTGTGGCATCCGATAATAAATTATCCTCTAGTTCTCTTGTAATGAAACAACCCTTGTAAGATAGGAGACAATGTATACAACAATTAAATTAGAATTATTATATGGTATAAAATAATGAAGGACCTAAGAGGCTATTAAAATTGGTATACCATATACATACATGAGTCTTGTATTACAAATTAATTCACTAATTACAAAATAAATTTTTTCATTTTGAGGATAAAATTATTACCACCTAGAATATACATGCATAAATTTCATAGTATAAATATTGGATTACTAGAGAATGGAAACAAATATGGGTGAGATAAAATGCTAAATAAGGTTCGAGTATAGTGGAAAAATAATGAATCAATGAGAATAGTCAATATGGAAAGGTAATAATGTTGGATACGTTCCATGTAATCAATAAAAAGAGAATGAAATTCATCCATAGATAATGTCAAAGAAATAATATCATGGAAAATAATAACTGAATATAAATGAAGTAAGTGGTTAATAATTGGAATCCATGTTTACCAGGTATAGGGTATCTTTTCTGTTAAGATCTTTCATGAGACGTTTTAACAAACTACTATCATGACCTTTCACAAGACAATTTATATTTTTCTTGGTTACAAGCTTGAAGGGTTTGTTCCCAATTTATTTTGTCCCATAACACTACCAATACATTGAGAGGACTACATTAAATGGTCCCCAAACCATGTCATACCTATCTAAATAAATCCTCATATATCGAATAATTGATTTAACTCAAAAAAATGTGCCTTATAAAATATACATTTTGAGTAATGGACACTGATTTATTAATATTTCCCCAGTAAATCAAATAATTTTAAAAGTAAACACAACATGTAAAAATGGTATACAATTTAGGAAATGAATATATCAATGATAAATGATATGGATAATTAGTGGAAATTCAATGTTCAATGATCATTGGAAATTCAATATTTCAAGGGGATTACAAAAAATGAATCAAGGAAGTGAATGAAAATAATATACTTGTACAAATCAATAAAAACAATCCAGTGTGATAATAAGGATCGTATAATTAAAATATATATAATTTTGAGTTAAATAATGGGTTTTGTCAATGTTTAATGGAAATATTATAAAATGATATTTTAAAAACATTCTTGAGGAAAAAATTATTCTTATAATGAAATATTTTTTTTAAATCAATTACATTGAAAATAACTTTTGAAATTTTTTGCATTAATAACTAACAAATTAAATATAAAAATGAAACTTTGATAAAATAATTGTGACTAAATATGTACATTCTGTTAAATGTGAAAAGAACATTCATTTTTCTTGGTAAAAATGTTAGAAAAGTGATTTGTTTCAGAAAGATTCAAGAAAATTATTTTGAATTTATTTTTAAAAGAAAAAAATGGGTAAAATTAATTAAAAACATTATTTTGGAAATAATAAAAACTATTTTTAAAACATTTTTAGAAAAAAGGGTTTTAATAAAAAATAGTTTCTCCAACTAAAGAGATAATTAAAGTATGCTTTTCTTAAAACCATTTTTTAAAACAAATTGAGTACTAAAGAGTGTAAATATGGTATTTTTACTAGTAAAAGATAATTAATAAATAGTGTAAATTAAATAAATGGGTTTATTGAAAAAATAATTTAAATTTCTTTAATATAATTTCAAGAATGAGCAATATCGATTAATTGATATTGTAAAATAAACCCTTAAAAGAACATAACATTGAAGTGAAAATAAATAAAGGAATAATTTATGTGTATCAACTGAAAATCCACATAAAAAAAGTGAAAATTGAAAAATATATTATAAAGAGTTCTTACACACATAATAATTTAATATTAATGATAATGGAGAAGTAATATAACCCATAGTGATGAAATTGGTTTATGATATTCTTTTCCACTTGCTAATGATTAATTCAAATACCCTTATGTGAAATAATTCAAATTCAAATTTATAATATTATTTATAATGAATTAATAATGATATTTCTTGTCAATGTGGTAGTATATACACCACATATAATAAATTATGTGCACAACAACAAAGTATGTCTCAAAGAATAGATATTGAGACAAATTACCTAACTACTTGGTAATTTTTAAATTATAGTCCCTATGATAGAAATAATATCAAATGAAACTCTAAATACCATTAAGATAAAATTATTCATGATATAAAATATAATATTGGTACTATATACACTACAATAAATAAATAAGTAGTGAAAATGTTGTATGCCTCACAGAAGAAAATGTGAGATAAGAATATCTAACCTTGCATTTTTTTAGGTAAACGTCCTTTAACCTACTATCCAGGGGTTTAAAAAACTTTAATAACATAAAATAGAATCATACTAATATTTATAATATCATATATTATCTTATTATAATATACTATTACCCATTTTTTTTATAATAATTCATTATTTCCACTACTTCAATTATTAATTTCCTAGTTTTTCAAGAATGTTTTACCTTGTTATTTTTATTCATATTAAATATATAATGATTTCATAATATCCAAAATGTAAAAAATTACATAAAATATATATGTATATATATTCATTTTAAATTTATTTTGAGTAATTTTTAATATTTTTATATAGGAAATGAATTTCACCATTCATGGAGAAGGTAGGTCGTACGTTCACATGAACATTACTTCAGTTTCTTTTTGTTATTTAAAATAATTAAATGTAAATGATATATACAAGTATACTTTAATTAATTTATAATATTTATGTAATATATTTCACATATTATTATTTAAATTAATCTTAATACATTTCATGTATAGCATGAATGAATCACATCACTTTGAGGAGGCAATATTCTACACATCTAAAAATGATGTCATCGTATCCCCAAAATATGAAATGTCGAAAGGTATGTGTTATATAAAAATTACATAAGAATTAATAAAAAAAAATGTTTCATATAAAAATACTATATACATCATAATTTCTAACCATGATAGGTGGCAAAGTAAAAATTAACAACATCATCTCATGAGGTGGTAGTTCACCATATACATAAATAGTAAGTTAGTTTTCCATTTGATGGATGTGTGTGTAGTTTTAGGAAAAATACATACAAGAAAAATATCTCAGTATATTGAAGATTCATTGGTAATTATATATTAATTATATAAAAATAATTTAATTGCTGGAGAAGTAAATAAAATAAAAGTGATTATTGAAGAATGTTACCTCTTATTTAGGTAACTCATTTTAGTTTAATTGAAAATACATCATTGTATTTACTTATGCACAAAGTGAGGCTTATATGATGAGGTTATGAATTTTGGGATATTATTTTATGAGATTTTGTGTGAGCCAATGGCCTTTATAGATTTAAAGAAGAGGGAGGGTTGAGTTCCTTTTTATTGTGGAGGAGGAGTGAAATTCTTGTGAATTTTTGAAATTGGAATCCCACCCAAATTTTTCCATTGATAAGTGTATCCAATAATTAAAAATATTATGTAAAAGGGATTATACGGTTTCTATATGAAAATAAAATTCCTATTGTAAAATTTTATAGGTCATTTTGGGCCATCAGTTAATGATTTAGTCCTTTGTTAAGCTATTTTTTCTCTAAATCGGTATAATTAATTTTTATCACAATTTGTAACAGTTTTTGTCAAAAAACTAAATTTATTTTTTTAGAAAATATAAATTAGTATTATTAAAAATATGGAATAAATTTTTCAAAATTTCTTTAAAAAAGTGGAATATTTTAATTTAAAATAATTCATGTAGATGGGATGACAAAGTGATTTTTTAATATAAAAACGTTCAAAAGGTTTAACTATTTTTATATCCAATTTCTATAAAATGACATAAATTTTATTAATTTATTTAAATTTTATATAATTAAAGATTAAATCTAATAAAAATCGTAATTTAACCTTATAAATAAATTTGACAAAAAAGAAGTTTTTAACTAAAATTAAGTATTTGTTAGTATTAATTAAAAAATGAATCCTCATAGAAAAATACCAAAAATTAACCCTAAGATATTTTTATGCTTATATTTCAAAAATGAAGTATACTTTGATATATAAAATTTACAAAATTTCCAATTTTTTTTAAATAGGTTCTCTATTAAATGCCTGTAAAATTTCCTTTTTAAGAAAATACAATTTTTAAGCATAAAACTAGATTTACTCTTATATTATCCTTATTAAATGTATTGGATGAATATAAAAAATATTAGATTGAATATATACAATTTTTATTTCATTAAAATAATTCAAAAAAAATAACTACTGTTATTTATTTGGATAAAAGTATTTTGTGAGCATATATACATTTTCTTTATATTCCATTGGGTTTTATATACATTTATAATTAATTAGTTACCAAGGAATTAATTTTATATTATTTTCAACCATATATTTTAATAAGTTATTTAATCCTATTCAGAACCATTAATTTAACGGCTAGGTTATATCATATTATTAAATAATAATATTTTAATTATATATTGTTGTTCAGTAAAACATAGTCTTGCATGTAATAGAAGTTATCGACCAAAGTATTTTCTGTGTGTAGGGAAACCTAACTCAGCATTGTGTGGATTAATGATATAATATATTAAATATATTTAAAATATTAAATGTACCATAAATTCTTATGTGGTTAGATTTTTTTACACATTTGGTTTTGTGTATCATACATGCTATCTAATAAAAGTTACTATTTTAGAATTTCTAGGGTTTTAAATTTTCCCTCCCATAAATAAATTGCATCCTCATAATTGAAACTAGAGAATGGTAATAAATTATCTTATATTTAAAAATTCATTTACTGACATCTCACATCATGAGAATGGTTCATAAAAAACCTTATCGAAAAAGGAGAAAGGGAAGTACCACGGTCACATAAAATAACATATAACGAGGATTCTACATAGTAAAACATTTGTGGAAAGTGAAAATATGAACTTATAGGAAAAGTCTAAATATATATCTGGAGTTATTGAGGTCATAAAATATCAAAAAACTGAATGATCATTTGAATGTTGAGGGTTTCAATTCCATAAATCTATGATGATTTAAAAGGCAATCGGTTCAATAAAAATTAAGGTATTATGCTAATTTTATTCTTGGTCATTTTCAAAATGTTGAGTAATTATTTTAATTCCTAAATATATAATGAAATATACATACTTGATGTTTTTTTGTTAACACAATTTCATCCTATGTTTGTGCTTAGATCAATTTCAAATTCATCGAAAAGTTTACTTTGATTATGAAAGCATTATTTTTTTTCAGATCGTATAATCCATAAAACTAGTCTTTAGATTTGTATATGCCTATTTTAAAAAAATAATATTGTTAATACATTAATATCTAAACCTGAAATATGATACTATTAGTTAAACATTAACATTTATTTTTCTAAATTTTTACCTAAAAAAATTACACATTATCCATGACATCACATAGGCCAGTGGGAGGTGTGAAACCCTTATCTTCCCACGATCATGGGTTCAAGCCCCACCACTAATAGGTTTTCATTTTTCTAAAACCATTTAAAATAATTTAAAAAATAAATATAATGTAAATAATTGGAATTTAATTATTTAAGAAACTTTTTCTTATGGTTTTCAATAAAACATATTTTTTATCAAATCTAAACAATCTAATTTGATTGTTATTAAAATGTTATTAATGATCCAAATAACTCTAATGGTTATCAATAAATTTAAACTCATTTCTCTAAAATCTAATTTCATTATTCCTCAAATGAATTATCCAATAGAATATATACTTTTATTATTATTTTCAAAAATTTCTTTAATCCTGGTAGGATCTCATTATATAAAACCTAAAAGTGTTTTTTATGTTTTTGAAATTTTCATCAATAATAAACTCAAAAAACCATAATACTGTCTAGATTGATATGCATTTCTAGGAATGAAAGAATAATATCTATCTTACCAAAACATTAGTATGTTCTTCTATACTAGATTCAATTTCTATAATGGGGTTGTGTTTTCTATCCTATGTTTTCTGAGATGTACTTTACAAGGTTGCTACTAAACATCCTCTCATACCAACTGTAGAGACCTAACTCCAGGAAGATAAGATATGGTTTCTACTGACATTATATTGGAATTATTACAAGGAATCAAATCCCAAAGGGAAAAATAGTTTAGTATTCATGGAAAACCAGATACAGACATGATTCTTATATTAAAAATGAATGAAATAATTACAATAGTATTTTTTTCCTTTCAAGGATAGATTAATTCCTACTTAGAATATATTTGAATATATTTCATAGTATATTATTTGTATTACTAGTTAAAGGAAAAAAATAAGGGTGAGCTAAAATTCTATGTAATGGCCATGTATAGAGGATGAAATAATGAATCAATGAGAATATTCAATATGGAATGGAAATAGATGAATAATAATTCCATGTAATCAATAAACTAAGAATGAAATGCATCCATAGATAATTTCAAAGTAAAAAATCTAATGGATAATAATTACTGAATATAAATTAAGAAAATTCATAACTATTAGACACCAGGTTACCAAGGTGCATGTAACCATTATCATCATGAACATTTATAAAATGGTTTATCATACTACTATCAACACCTTTCATAAGATAGTTTCGAACGTTCTTGGTTACAAACACGCATGGGTTTTTCCCAACTGATTTTGTCTCATGAGACTATCGATGTGTTGAGAGGGTTACTTTAATTGGTCCCAAACCCATGTCGTACCTGTCCAAATAATTCCTCATATATCAAATAATATTTTTAATTTGAAAACCATGTACCTTATAAAATATCCATACTGACAAGAGGATTCGTATTTATTAATATCTCCTCATTAAATAAAATAACATTTAGAGTAAATAATATATGTAAGAATGTAATATAGTTTAGTAAATGAACATATCCATGATAAATGATATGTATAATTTGGGTAAATTCAATGTTCAATGATCATAAGAAATTTAATATTTCAACGGGATAATAAAAATTAATGATGTGAATTTCAATACTATCAATGTAAATATCAATAAAAAAACATCCAATAGAATGAATATGGAAAGTAACAATACAACATATTCCAAGTGGAGTAAAATTAAAGGGTTTTTTTATCATTAAAGAATGTAATTATTTTAAAAATATAATTTAAATATTTCAAGAGGAAAATTTACAATTTATTTTGAAAACAAACCATATTTATTTTCATTTAAAAACACATTTGGAAAAAATATTTTTATTTTAAATTTTAAACATACAATATAATAATTAAATAAATTATGGAAGGTTAATCCATACATTATTTTCAAGGTGAAGAGAACATTCATTTTTCATGGTAAAAGGTCAAGAAATTTTCCTTATTTCAGAAAGAGACAAGAAGATTCCTTGGAGAATTTTTGTCAAGAAAAATTGGGGTAAAACATTCATTGATAAATTAGTTTTTAAAGGTTAAAAAAATTGAAATCCTTTTTAGAAAATAGGGTTTTTAGATAAAAAGAGGTTCTTTGAATAAAGAGAGAAATATAGTGGACATTTCTTAAAAATAATTTCTGAAACATATTGAGTACCAAAGAGATGAAAAATGGAACTATTACCTAGAAAAATTCTTAAATAACTAAAGGATAATATAATAAAAGGGTTTATAATACAAAAATTATATAAATTCCTCTAATGTAATTTCATGATTGATTAATCTCAATTAGAATGTGATTGTGAAAAAAAAAAAAAATAAAAGGCCATAACTCTGATGTATAAATAAATAAATGAATATATTATGTGAATGAAATATAAATCCATATAAAACAAGTTGAAATATAAAAATATATATTTAAAAGAGATTACACACATATTCTTATAATATTAATGATATATAGGAAGTAATATAACCTAAAATAAATAAATAGTGTTATAAAATTATTTTCCACTTGGTAATGCTTAATTCAAATACCCTTATGTGAAATAATTTAAATTGTAACTCAAAATATCATATAAAATGAATGAATAATGATATTTCATGTAAAATTGGTAGTATGTACAAAATGTACAAGAAATTATGTGCACAACAATATAGTATGTGTTAAAGAATTAAAATTTAGACGAAGTCAATTAATACATGGAAACTCTTGAATTATAATCCCTTTGAAAGAAATAATCTCAAATGAAACTCTAAATACCATGAATATAAAATTATTAATGATATAAAACACAGTAGGTTCATTATATTCACCACACAAAGTATGTATGTTGTGGAAATGGTGTATGCCTCATGGAAGAAAAAGTGAGACAAGAATATCTTACCTTGCAATTCGTTTCAGGTGAAAATACCTTAACCTAATATATATGTGTTTTAAACATGTTAATAACTTATACCAAAACCATACTAATATTTAAAACATCATACATTATATTCATATAATATATTATTATTGGTTTCTTTTTTGGTTGTTAATTTCCATGTTTCCAAGAATGTTTTATGTTTTTATTTTTATTCCTATTACATAGATCATAATATAATCATCTCCAAAATGTAAACCATGATTTAAATGTTTTATATAGTTATGGTACATGTATTTAGAGTAATACACAATATTTGTATTCATGAAATGAAATTCATCTTTCATGGAGATGGTAGGTCATAAGTACAAATGAATGATACTTCTATTTCTCTATTATGTTTCAATGAATTAAAATTAAATGATATATATATATATGTATATTATAATTTAATTATACTTTTAATGAAATATATTTCACATAATTTTATAAAAACTATACATAATAAATTACATATATATAATGAACGAATTACATCGCTTTAAGGAGGTGGTAGTCCATATGTCCACAATCGATGTTATTGTATCCCCACAATATGGAATGTATGAAGGTATGTGTTATATAAAAATAAATAAGTATGAAGACAAAAAAATATCACAAATATCACATAAAAACATCATGTCTATCATAATTCCCAGCCATGATTGGTGGTAAATGAAAAAAATGAACAACGTCGTTTTGTGAGGCAGTAGTTCTTCGTACACATAAATGGTATGTTCATTACCCATTTGATGGAATTGTGTTTAGGTTTAGGTAGAAACCATAAAATAAAAAAATATCAGTATATTTAATATATTTAAGTCATTATATAATAATGATATAAAAATAATTGATGTTGTGGGGAAGTAAATGAATGAAAAGGTATTTTTGAAGAACGTTACATCTTATTTGGGTGAATCTTTTTGGTTTAAAAAAATATATTACTTGGTTTGACTTCTTCCCAATGTGGGGACTATATGATGATATTATAGATTATGTGAGATTATTTTAGGAGATTTTTTTGAGTAAAAGGGCTTTATATTTTTGAATAAGTTGGAGGGTTGAGTGCCTTTTATAGATGAGGAGTAGTGGAATTCTTGTAATTTTTTGGAAGGGGAATTCCACCTATCTTTTACCCATGTAAAGTGACTCCCATAATGAAACAAATTATTTCCAAAAAATGTTAGCGTATAAATATGAACATAAAATGGATTTTGAACAAATTTCTAGTTCATTTGTGCTATACTTTTAAGTTTTAGTCCATTGATAAGATATTTTTATCTTATTCACTGTAAATAATTTTAACCACATCCACTAATTTTATTATTAAAAAGATATTGTTTAATTATTATAAATTATACATTATTTTAATACCAATTATGGAATCTATTTTTTCAAATTACCATAACATAAGGGGTATAAATTAATTTAAAATTATTCCCGTAGATGAGAGGCCAAATGGGGTTTTAATTTTAAAACATTCAAATGTTTGAAATGTTTTTACATACAATTTCAATGAAAAATTGATTACAATTAACAAAATTGGATTAATTGATATATAATTTATCTATTTAAAATTTAAAACTAATTTAAAATATAATTTATCCTTACACATAGATTAGAATAAAAAAACGTTTTGAATTAAATTTTCATATTTATCTATATTCATCATAAATGAAACCTCACAAAAAAATACAAAAAATTCACTCTAAGATAAATTTTTTGTTACCATTTCAACAATAAGGTTTATTTTAACACATATAATTTTATAAAATTTCCAAAATTTGGATTTGAAATAGGTTCTCCATTTAAAGGTGGTAAAATATAATTTTTATGAAAATACGCTTTTATGCGTAAAAATGGATTTATTATTATATTATACTTATAAAACCTATTATATGAATATCTAAAATACTGTATTGAATAAATAATACATATATTTATTTAATGTAACTAACTAATAGTAATTATTGTATTTTTTTAGGAAATTTTTTTTGTGAGAATAACAACATTTTCTTTATATTTAATTGGTTTTTATATTAACTTTTAATTAATTGGTAACCAATTAATTAATTTTACATATGTGTAAGACATATATTTTCATTATTTTGTTAAAAATATTAATATAAACTAATTTTATTATGATTTTATATCTTACTATAGTAAATAATAATAATTTAATAATATATTATTGTATAGTAAAACTCGGTCTTGCGTATAATAAAAGTTATCAAAAAAATTATTTGTTGTGTGTGATGAAAACTAACTCACTATTTCATCAATGTTTAGATATAGAATATATAAACATACATAAAATATTAATATACAATACATTCTCATGATATTGTATTTGTTTCTACATTTTGTGTTGCATCTTTTAGATTTCTCGTGGTGTTACATTCTCCCCGACTTAAATAAATTGTGTCCTCACAATTTAAAATTGATCGTTGTAATAAATTTTTTGACATTTGAAAATTAATATATTGAAATAACACATTATGATAATTTTAGTTAAAACATTATCTTGAAAATAGAGAATGGTGAGTACTGAGGTCAACTTGAATAACATATAACTTGGTTTTTACGTAAGAGAACATTGGTGGAAAGTGAAAATATGGGATTGGAAGAAAAGAATAAATATTTATTGATATAGATTGAGGTCATCAATAAAAAAAATTAATGATCAGTGGAATGTTGAAGGCCTCAAACCCATAAATCTATAATGATTTAAATTACCATCAGTTCGACAAAAATTAGGTTTTTAGCACAATATTATTTTTTCTTGATCATTTTCCAAATGTTGAGTTATTATTCAACTACCTAAGTATATAAGAAAATATAATAACTTTATATATTAATATAAACATAATTTAAATATTTTTTTCTTCCATCAAATTCCAATTCATCAAAAAATTATCTTTTACGCCTGAAGAACTAAAATTATTATTTTTTCGGATTATTAGATCTATAAAACAAGAATTTAAATTTGTATCTAACTATTTTGAAAAACTAATATAGTTAAAATATTAATATATAAAAATAAAATGTGATACTACTTTTTCATCATTAAAATTTATTTGTCAAATTGTTTAACTAAAAAAATTACACATTAACATGGATATCACGTTAGACAATGGTAGGCATGAAAACCTAATCGTCTATCGGTCATTGGTTTAATCGCCATATCCTTATGAGTTTTCCTTTTTATAAAACCATATTAATATAATTTACAAAGTAGATATTATGGACATCATTTCAATTTAATCATTTAATATCCTTTTCTATATGGTTTTCAATAAATCCAATTTTTTTTGACGACAAACAATCTAATTTGTCTATTATAAAAATGTCATTAATGATTATAGTAACACTAAAGGTTATAAACACATTTAAACTCATATCACTAAAATTTAAGGTAATTATTAATCAAAATAATTCTCCACTATAACATATAGTTTCCATGAATTTTTCGAAAATGTGCTCAATATTGGTAGAATCTCATTATATAAAACCTAAAAGTGTTGTTTAAGTATTTGAACATATCTTAAATCATAAACTCAGAAAACCATAATACTATCCCAATAAGGATGTATTTCTAGGAAAGGAAACATAATCTATATCTTAGCATAAATTTAGGATTTTATTTTATACTAACATCAACTTCTATCATATGGATTCGTTTTCTATCCTATGTTTTCCAAAATATAGTTTCTAAGGTTGTTACAAAACTTCCTCTCATACCAACTGTAGAGACCTAACCCCAAAAAGCTAGGAGCTGGTGTTTAATACCATTACATTTTCATGACTATAAATAATCAAATCTCAAAGGACCAAAGTGTTTATTAGTATTGGTAAATCAGATATATACATGAGTCTTATATTATAAATTAATTAACTAATAATAACATATTTATTTTTTATTTTATGGATAACTTTATTCCCACTTAGAATATCATTGCATATCATTCTTAGTATGCTTCATGGGTTCTAGAGGAAGGGGAAAAAGAAGGGTGATCTAAAATTCTTAGTAAGGGTCATGTATAATAAAGACAATAATTAATCAATAAGAATAGTAAATATGAAAAGTTAATAATTGAATACACATTCCATGTAATAAATAAAATGAGAATAAAATGCATCCATAGATAATGTCAAAGCAATAATCTCAAGGATAATAATTATTGAATCTAAAAGATATTAATTCTTAATTATTCTATTTCATGTTTCCCAGGTACATGGTACCTTTTCTATCAATACCTTTTCACAAGAAAGTATAACATACCAATATCAAGGCCTTTAAAAAGATAGTTTAAAACAATATTTGATGAAAACATAAAGGGACTGTTCCCAATTTATTTTGTCTCATGATACCATTGATGCATAAAAGGTATTAATTTAAATGTTCCCCAAACCATGTTGTACCTATCCAAATAATTTCTCATATATCAAATAACTGATTAAATTCAAAAACAATATTCCTTATCAAAAGTCCATATTTGGTAACGAATACAGATTTATCAATATTTTACCAGAAAATAAAATAACTTTCAAAGTAAGTAACATATGTAAATATGGTATATGGTTTAGGAAATGAACATAACCATGATAAATAACTTGGATAATTATGGTAAATTTAATGTTCAATGATCATAGGAAATTGATTATTTCAAGGGGACTAGAAAAATAAACCAAGGAATTGAATTTTGATATTATACATGAAAAAATCAATAAAAACCCATACATATGAATAATATGGATGATATAAATACATCATATCCTATGGTGTGTAAAAATAACATGTTATTTTTCATTTATGAATGAAAATATTATAAAAATATCATTTTAAAACATTCATATGGAAAATATCCTATTTATTTTGAAAAAAAACTGAAAATATTTTTCATTGAAAATCACTTTTGAAAAAAAAATTATTTACGAAGTACCCATTTATACATTTAAAGGATGCTTCTAATAAATTAAAATAGTTAAATATTTACATGTCATACAAGGTGAAAGGAAAATACCTTTTGTATTGTATAAGGTTTATAAAATTTACTTATTTTGGATAGAGACAAGAATATTCCATTGATGAAAATTTTAAAATGAAAAGGGGGTAAAAAAATTATTTAATAAATCATTTTGGTAAGGTTAAAAAAACTTTTGAAAACCTTTTTAAAAAATAGGGTTTTTAGAAGAAAATGAGATCTCTAGATAAAGAGAGAAATAAATCCATGTTTTATTAAATACATTTTCTTATAAATATTGAGTCCCAAAAATGAAAAAATGGTACTATTACTGGTAAATGGTTATTAATTACCATAATATAAGAAAGTTAAATGGTTTATTGAACAATGATCATATAAATTACTTTAATGGAATTTCAAGATAAGAAATCTCGATTAGAAAGAGATTGTTAAATAAACCCATAAAAACCATAAAATTAAAGTGAAAATCAATAACTAATTTGATAATATGTATCAACTATAAATCCACATAAAATAGGTGGAAATAATACCATATATTGTAAAAAAATATTACACATGTAATATTAGAATATGAATGACAACGAGGAAGAAATATGACCCAAATAAATAAAATTGGGTGAAAAAATTATTTTAAACTTGGTAACTCTTAATTTAAATACCCTTGGAAGAAATAATTCAAATTAAAACTAAAAATATCATGAATAATTGATGTATCATGTCATTTATGGTCAAATTTGAAGTATGTACACCATATGTAATAAATTAGGTGCACAACAATAAGGTATGTGTCTAATTAAGGAAATTGAGATAATGTCCCTCACTATAGTAACTTTTCAATGATAATCGACACAAAAGAAATAATCTCAAATGAAAATATAAATAATATGAAGAAAAAATTATTCATTATATAAATTAAAATAGTGTTAGTATATACACTATATTAACAAAATAATTTGTGAAAATTATGTATGACTCATGGAAGAAAAAGTGAGGAAAGAATCCCTTACATTGTGTTTCCTTTCAAGTGAACATAATTTAACCTCATTTATATGGGTTTTAAAAGTTTTAGTAACATAATTCAGAATCATAATCAAATTTATAATATCATATATTATTTTCTATAATATAATATTACTTATCCATAAACAATATTTCATTATTTCCATTATTTCGAGTGTTAATTTCCATGTTTTTTGAGTATGTTTTAACTTGTTGTCTTTTTTCTATTACATAGATCGTGATTTAATAATCTATATAATGTAAAAAATTATGTTAATGTTATATATATTAATTATATATATATTTAGACTAATCCATAAAATTTGGAGATGGAAATTAAATTCTATGTTTTGGGAGACGGTATTCCATACATATGCATGAACAAAACTTCAATTTCTTTGTCATATTTAAAGGAAAGAAATTTAAATGATATAAATATATATGTTTATTATAATTATACTATCATATTTATATAATATATTTGATAAATTTTTATTAAACTATCCTCAATAAATTCCATGTATAGCATGAATGAATCACATCTCTTTGAGGAGAAAGTAGTCTACACATCGACAAACGATGTTATCGTATCCCCAAAATACGGAACACATGATTTTATGTGTTATATAAATATTACATAAGAATGAATAATATATATATATATATCACATATATAATATAAAAATATTGTTTCTATCATAATTCCTAACCATGAGAGGTGGTAAAGGAAAAAAGAATGACATCATTTCGGGAGGCAGTAGTTTTCCTTACACATAAATGGTAAGTCCGTTACCCATTTTATGGAAGTTTGTTTAGTTTTAGGTAAAACCATGAACATAAAAACTTATTATTATATTTAATATATTTAATCCATTATATAATCATGATATAAAAATAATATAAGGGATATATAATTATATAAAAGATAAGTGATCGTTGATGAATGTCACCTCTTATTCGGGTAACTCCATTAAAATAAAAAAAATATTCCTTTTATTTCATTATTAAAAAATTTATGATTTAAGTATTATGTTAGGGATGTTGGGGGATTATTTTAGATGATTTTTATCAAGAAAAGGGACTTCATAGGTGTGATTAATTTTGAGGGTTGAGTGACTTGTTTTAATAGTAGATAGGAGTGGTATTCTGATAAATTTCTAAAATGGGAATTCCACTCATATTTTTTACATATAATCTTGCTCAAAAAATGTAAAAAACTCTATACATAAGATTATAGGATCTAAATATGAGTAGAAAATTTTATTTTTACACGTTTCTAGGTCATTTTGGGCCTTCAGTTTAAGGTTCACTCCTTTGTGAAGCTAATTTTTCTCTTAATAACTTTGACTTATATTTTTGGTCAAAAAACTAGTTGAAAATATTATAAATCATAAAACATTATTATTAAAAAATATTTAATACATTTTTTTTTCAATTCTAGTAATATAATTAGCATTGGTTAATTTAAAATTAACCCCACAAAAGGGGTGACAAAATGAGTTTTTAGAGTAAAAATGTTCAAAAATTTGTAATGTTTTTTTTATCCAATTTCATTTTGAAATTGATTAAAATAACCTAAATTAGATTAATATAAGTATATTTTATCTAACTAACCTTTAAAATAAAAAATAAATATAATTTATCTTTATAAATAAATCAGATGATAAATAGTTTTGAATTAAAATTTAATATTTTTCACTATTTATCAAAAAATGAAACCTTAATGAATAATACCAAAATTTCACCCTAAGATAATATTTACATTCACCTTTAAAAAATTAATTTTAATTTTAAATATTAAATTTATAAATATTCTATAAATTTTATTTTAAATAGGGTTTTCATTAAAAGGTGGTAAAATTTTCTTTTTAGGAAAATAAAAATGTTAAGCAAAAAATTGGATTTATTCTTACCTTAGGCATATCAAATAGATTGGATGAATATAAAAAATATTTTATTTAATATATAATATATATTTAATTTATATATTTCACTAATATAAATTATTGTAATTTATTTGGAAAAAAGACATTTTTTATCATAAAAACATTTCCATAATATTAAATTTATTTTTATATACATTTCAAATTAATTGGCAACCAATTAATTCATTTTAATTTTATTTAAACCATATATTTTTATAAGTTATTAAATACTATTAATAACTACTAATTTAATGGAATTTTTATATCTTACTATATTAAATAATAATATTTTAACGGTATATTGTTATTTAGTAAAACTCATCCTTTCATGTAACACAACTTATCAAAGAAAGTATTTGTTTTGTGTGATGCATGATAATTAAATATTGCATGCTTTGAAAGCTATATAATATATCAAATTTATTTAAAATACTAAATATACCATAAAGTCTTGATATGTTATATTTCATTCTAAATTTTGTTTTGTGTGTCACGCACACAATTGAATAAAAGTTATTATTTTTGAATTTCTGGGGAGTTAAATTCTATAATATTTAAATAAATTTCATCCTCACAATTTAATATAAATCATTATCATAAATTTTTTGATATTTAAAAATTTATTTATTTAAATACCACATTGTTTGAATGGTTGGTAAAAAATCCTATCAAAAAGGGTGAATGGGATGTACCATGGTCAAATGAAATAATATATAACCAAGCTTCTATATAGGAGAAAATTGGTGGAAACTAAAAACATGGACTTGAAGGAAAAAATTAAACATTTATAGAGATTTATTGAGGTCATCATAAAAAAGTGACTAATTAGTGGAATGTTGAGGGCCAAAAATCCAAAAATCCTCAATGTTTTAACAGATATACTGTTCAACAAAATGAGGTAGTAGAACAATATTTTTTATTCTTGATCATTTTAAAAATGATGATTATTTATTTTATGTCTAAGTTATATTAGGAAATATACTAACATGATATATTCTTATAAACACAATTTCATCCTTTGGTTGTGCTTAGATCATTTTACAATTCATCCAGAAATTTCCATTGATGCCTCATGCACTATTTTTTTTAATTTCAGATCCCAAGATCTATAAATTAAGCCTCTATATTTGTATCTAATTGTTTTCGAAAACTGATATGGTTAATACCTTAATCTCTAAAACTCAAAAGTTATATTACTGTTTCATCATTATCATTTATTTATCAAATATTTTAACTAAAAATAATTACATATTAACCGGCACATCATGTTATCTAGTGGTAGGTGTGACACCTTTATGGTCCTTCGTTCATGTGTTGAAGCCCCACCACCATAAAATTTATCCTTTTTTAAAACCATTTTAATATAACATAAAAAATATATATGATGGACATACTTGAAATTTAATCATTTAATGACCTTTTTGCTATGGTTTTTAATAAAACATATTTATTTTAATGTCAAACAATTTAATTGGACTATTATTAAAATGTTATTTATGATCATAATAACGCTAATGTTTATCAATACATTAAAGGAGAATTTTATAAAATGTATGTTCATTAATCCTCAAATAACTTCTCTACTATAACATATAAATTCCATAATTTTTTCAAAATGTTCTCAATCTTGGTAGACTCTCATTATATAAAACCTAAAATATTTGTTTCTATTTTTGAACTTATATTTAATATTAAATTCATAAACACGTTATACTATCCAGATATGAACGTTTTACTAGGAAAGACCACATTGTCTCTATATTAAGAAAAACATTAGTATTTTTTTCTATACTAACATCAAATTCTATCATAGGGTTTTTTTAAAGTATGTTTTCTTAGATCTGTTTCACATGATTGTTACTAAACATTCTCTAATACCAACTATAGATACATTACCCAGTAAGTGAGGATCTAGATTCTACTACCATTAAATTGGCACGATTCTAAGGAATCAAATCTTGAAGGACCAAAGAGTTCAGTAGTCTTTGTAAGCTAGATACATATATGAGTATTTTATTAAAAATGAATTCACTATTTATAACATAATTTTTTCCATTTCATGGATAAATTTATTTCCATAGAGAATATAATTGCTCATAATTCTTAATACACCTCTTTGATTCCCGAGGAAAGGAACAACATAATATAGAGATTAAATTATCTATTAGGATTAATTATAAAAAAAATAAAAATGAATTTATTAGAATAGTCATTATGGAAATGTAATAAATGAAGTAAAATTCCATTTAATAAATAAACTAAGAATTAATTGAATATATAGATAATGTCAAAGAAAAAATCCCATAGATAATAATTTCTAAATCTAAATGAATTCAATGCTTGATTATTTAATTCTAGGTTTCCTAAGTACTTGGTACCTTTACCATCAATACCTTTCAAAAGAAGGTATAGTATATTACAACCAAGGACTTCCAAAATAGAGTTTATAACATTCTTGGTTACAAACATGAGGGGTTAGTTTATATCTCATTTCATATCATTATACTACTGATGCATCAAGGGGACTTCTTTATATGGTCCCCACTAGTTTTCGTACCTGTCTAGAATATTCCTCATATATCGAATAAAAAATTTAATTTAAAAACAATGTACCTTATTAATATCCATGTTGATTAAAGGATATATACTTATTAATATTTTCTTATTCAATAAATCAAAAGTAAAATTAATCCCAATATGAAAAATGGTATACTATTTTAGAAATGAACATATCCATGAAAAATGATATGGATAATTAGAGTAAATTCAATGTTCAATGATCATAGGAAATTCATTATTTAAAGGGGACTAAAAAATGAATCAAGGATGTGAATGTTAATAATATCCTTGGATAAATAAATAAAAACCCATTCAGAGTAATAATAATGATGGTATCTATACTACATATCCTATTTGGAGGAAAAAATGTTTTCATGTACTTTATGAACGAAAATAAAATGAACATAAATTTTAAAACATTCTTGAGGAAAATATCATCGCTATTTTGAATAATAATATGAAAATAATTTTACTTTAAAATAAATTTTGGAAAAAAAATTATTTTAAAATTATCCTTTTAATCTTGGAAAGGATTTTTCTAAAAAATGATGGTGGGTAAATTTTTTACATGTCATACAAGGTGAAAAAGCATTCATTTTTCACGATAAAAACGTTCAAATAGTGCCTCGTTTAAAAAAGAGAAAAAAATATTTCTTTGAAGGTATTTTTAAAAGAAAAAAGGGGTGAATTTTTTAATAAATAATTTTTTAAATGTTAAAAAAAATTTGAAAACCATTTTAGAATACATGGTTTTTTAGAAGAAAACAAGTTCTCCTACTAAAGTGAGAAAGATGTTGGGTTTTCTTAAAAACATGTCCTGAAACATCTTGAGTAACAAAGAATGAAAAAATTGTACTATTACTTGGAAAATTTCATAAATAAATATAGTATAATAAAATGAAATTTTTTGTTGGACAATGATCATATAAATTACCTTAATGGAATTTCATGAATTAGCAATCTTGATTACAATGAAATTATGGAATAAACACATAAAATATCATAACATTGAAGTGAAAGTTAATAAATTAATAGATTATGTGTATCAACTATAAATAAAAAAATTTGAAAAATACTCAAATACATTGTAAAAAGTTATGAAACACACAATCTTAAAATCTTAACAACAATAAGGATGTAATATTACCAAAATAAAAGAATTTTTTTTATGAAATTCATTTCCACTTGGTAACGCTTAATTAAAATCCTCTTAGATGAAATAATTCAAATTGAAACTAAAAATATCTTGAATAATTAATTAATCATGATAATTCATGTCAATATTAAATTATTTAAACCATATTTAATAAATTTGGTTCCCAACAATAAATTAAGTCTCAAAGAACAGAAATCGAGATGAAGTCCCTTACTAAATAGTAACTTTTGAATTATAATCTCCACGAATGAAATAATATAAAATTAAAATCTAAATAACATTATAATAAATGTATTAATGATATAATTTACAGTAATAGAATTATATAAACCACACAAAATAAATAAATGGTGATAATAGTGTATGCCTTATGGAAGAAAAAGTGAGACAAGAATCCATTACATTGCATTTCCTTTCCGATGAATGCCCTTTAAAAAAATGTATAAGGGTTTTATACATGTTAATAACTTATTCTAGAACCATAATCATTTTATTAGTGTCATTTGATAGATTTATATAATATTTTATAACTTTTTCTGTTAATAACCATTCATTATTTCCACTATTTTAGGTGTCAATTTCCTAGTTTATTGAATATGTGTTAAATTATTATTTTTGTTCCTATTAAATAGATCATTATTTAATCAGCTCAAGAATGTAAACCATGATTTAAATTTTATATATAATCACCATAAATGTACTTATATAAATTAATTAATTAAGTTCACCGTTCATGGAGAAAATAGGTCGTATGTATGCATAAATGCTACTTCTATTTCATTATCGTATTTAAAATAATGGAAAGTAAAAGATTTATATATTATAATTATAGAATCATATTTATGTAATATATTTTACATAATTTTATTTAAACAATCCTTAATAAATTCCATGTATTTTATAAACGAATCACATCACTTTGAGGTGGCGGTAGTCTACACATCCACAAATGATGTCATCATATCCCCCCAATATGGAATACATGATGGTGTGTGTTGTATAAAAATTTCAAAAGTATAAAGGAAACATAAATAAAACATATATAATATAAAAATAGTTTTTACATCATAATTCCTAACCACTATAGGTGGAAAATGAAAAATGAACAACATCATTTCGTGAGGTTGTAGTTCACCGTACACATAAACGGTAAGTTTGTTACTAATTTAATGGATGCATGTTTCAATGCAGGTCTAAATCATAACATAAAAACACATCTGTATATTCATAAAAATTATATAATTAATTAATCATGATATAAAAAATAATTTTAGTTGTAGATAATTAAATGAAATAAAAGTGATCGTTGAAGAATGTTACCTCTTATTCAGGTAAATCCTTTTGGGGTAAACCAACAAATAATCCTTATATTGACTTGTGACAAATTTTAGGCCTCTAGGACGTGATTAGTGATATAGGGAGATTTTTTTATTAGATTTTGGGAAGGAAAAATGGCTTGATATTTGTGAATAAGTGGTAGGGGATAGTTCGTTTTTATAGTGGAGGAGGAGTGTCATTCTTGATTTTTTTTGAAAATGAAATTTCACCCACATGTTTCCCATATAATGTGGCTCCAATAGTCAAAAAATTATATAAAATGAAACATTGGTTATAAATACAAACATAAAAGGGATTTTTGAAAAGGTTCTAGGTAATTTTGGGCCTTAAGTTTAGGGTTAAATCTTTTTTTATGCAACTTTTTCTCTTAAATGATGTAATTAATTTTAATCATTTTCACTAATAATTTGTTTCACAGACTAATTTTAACATATTTTACAAAATTAATTATTATGATTCCCAAAATTGAATCCATTTTTCCAAATTAAAATTACATAATTGGATTTAATTAAATTAATATTAATCCGACATACGAGATTACAATGTTGGGTTTTAAAGATAAAATGTTCAAAAGATTGAAATGTTTTTATGTCTAATTTCAAAGTAAAATTAATTAAATTGAAATAAATACTATTAATTTTTTTTAAATTTTTATAATTAATATTTTAAACCTATAACAAATATATTTTATCGTTATAAATAAATTAGGTGAAAATGATGTTTTGAATTAAAATTCAGTATTTTTCACTATTCATCAAAAAATAAAACCTCACATAATAATATCAAAAATCAATCATAAGATAATTTTTATGTTCCTATTTCATAATTGAATTTTATTAAGACATAAAAAATTGTTAAAATTTAAAAAAATTGGATTTGAAGTTTATTCTCCATTAAAATGCCTTAATTTTTCTTTTTAAGAAAATATTTTTTTTTAACCATAAAACTATGATTTATTCTTATTTTTTAATTATCAAACTTAATGGATTATTGTGCAAAATATTTTATTCAATATATAATATATATATTTCATTAATATCATTAAATAATAATAATTAATGCAATTTATTAGGATAAAACAACTTTTTGAGCATAAAATCGTTTTATTTATATTCTATTGGTTTTTATATTAATTTATAACTAATTGGTAACTAGTGATTTAATTTTACATTTATATAAAACATATAATTTAATAATTTAGTTAATACTATTCATAACATTTAATTTAATTTCTAGGTTATATCTTATTAAAATAAATAATATTATATTAATATTGTATTTTTGTTTTGTAAAACCCGATCTTCCATGTAACACAAGTTATTGAAGAAAGTCTATGTTGTTCATACGGCTGCCAAAATCTAGAATGTGGAAATTTAGAACAAAATTTAAGACATTAATATTCTCAGGCTCTTTTGTGTTGTAAGAATACCTATAACACCCGAGACTTTTATGTTATATAAATCATCAAAGGAATATTTTTCTACACACAACACTTGCTTGGCTTGCTTTACATGAAATCACGACCTTCCTCGATATCTTGTGTCATACGCAATACCGAGTTTCACTAAACAATGACATGCTAATAAAATATTATTAAAACTAGCCGTTATGAATAGTAATAACCACTTTTTGAAATTTTATAAATTTTATTTTTCAAAATGGACTTCATTTTTGGATTCGGAATATCGAAATTATCCTAGGGTGAAATTTTGGTATTTTTCTAAAAACTTTCAATTTTTGATGAATAGTGAAACCACTAAGTGGTAGTTAAAAAACTGAATTTTTCATAAAACTTAATTTTACCGCTTCTGTGAGTGGAATTTCAAAAATTCGAGAGAAACGGTTGATGTCAGTAAGTAAAATGTGGTTCAATGAGATGAAAATAATTTTTTTGTGAATAGTAACTTTTTACTTTTATTTACCACGGTTAAAAGTAAATAGGGTAATTAAGGGTCAAAATGATATTATTATTACCCTAAAACATGTCCTAATTCAATTGGATAAGTGTAATTCGACCAAAAACAAACTTAGAAATAAAATATAACCATTTAGGCCCACTTGGATTAGATTAGGACATTTATTATTAATTTATTTAAAGAAGGGTTAAAATAGTTAAAATCAAAGTTTGATAAGTAAATAATTTTTAATATAAGGTTATATATAAGATAAATTCGACTATAAATATTCATTAGAAAGATAAAAATATTTCATACAGAATGGTATTTTATTTGTAATTTTTAGACATTAAATAATTTAATTTATTTATGACACAACAATGATGCAGTAATTATCTTATTAATGAAATATTGACATAATTGATGTTATAAATACCCAAATAAATGTAATTTGAAACTTTTTATGAATTCCAATAATTTTATAGGTTAATATGACATGTTATTATTGATTTAATTAACTTTTTTTGACTAATCATTCTGTTATTATTTTCACAAAAATAAATTACTAAATAGTGTCAAAATTGACATAAAATAGTTTTTAAAACAAATATTATATTATTAATTGTTATTTTATACCTAAAAATCTAAGGTTCGGCCAAATGACTTATATAAGGTTATATATATTAATAATAAACAACTTGGGGTTCGCTTGGATTGTTATAGTAAGTTTATTAACCTTATAGTGTAAGAACACAAGAAGACACGGTAAAAGTAAAATTATTTAACTTAATGTTAAATCTAAATGATAAGGTCAAAATAGGAACCTAAACTTGTCTAAATTATATTGGATGAGAGTATTTCGACCCATACCCACCTTAGATTCGAAATAAATCAATTTGGATCTATTTAAAACCGAATTTGGCTTTATAATAAAATAATATTTTTAGTTATTCTAAGGGTGCCCCTCTCCTCCCTTATAAAAGGGAACCTCCTCCCTGTCTTCCTCACACCACTTTGAGCCTTCAAACTCGGCCAAACCCTGCCACTTTCTCCTCTCAACTTCCCTAGAGACATCATATAGGTCCTGGTCTTCTTCAAAGACCAATTTTAGTGCCCTAAAAGGAGGTCTCAAAGAAGAACTTCAAAGAAGAGGTAATGTCCGTTACTGATTCTTTCATCTTTATTTATTCTTCCACTTCTTCTTCATTAGTTGTTTCATTATGAAGTAATAACATCAGTATCAATCATATACTGATTTGTTATTATAAGTATTAAACAACCCTATTTCACCATCTATCCATCCTACGGAAAATGAAATCACCGCGCGTGCGTACGCACGGAATACCGTCTCCACGCTGTGGTGTAATCTACTTTCCACCACCACCTTACTTGGATGGTTATAATGGTGTAAATAATGACTATATATGATTATTGTAAAGTGATATTGATTCTGAAATAGTATACATACACTCCAATACAATTCCATGATCATGGGAACGATATCATCGCTCGTGCGTACGTACGGAATACCGTCTCCACGATGTGATGCGACACGTTCTACATGATCTTCATTGAATAATGATTATATAAATAAATTTAATGAATTAATATGATATATATTACACTAATAAAATTCTGGAAATGAGGTATCTATAACCTAAAGAGAAGAATAAGAATTTATTCGACAAAACACACATAAGAACAAAAAGTAATAAACACCCGAATAACAAGTTGTAATGAAATATTACTAATAAGAAGCTAAGAATATGACCATATATGATATAATAAAAATAATTATTATTCTGGAATAAGTCAATAACATTATTTAAATCATTATACAGGAGGTTCGGACACTTACAAGGCAAATCAGACCTAAGGTAAGGGAAATATCACAAACTCATTTTTATCTGAGATTGTTTATACTTTGGAATTTACTGGGGTGTATTTTATCATCCACATCCATGTTTCCTCAATATGTAATATTATTTCCATCCACCTACAATTGTTTAAATCCAATTTTGTCCTTCGGTGAGTTTTTAGTAAAGGATATGAAAGGAATATTTTGTCGTTTTTCGTACGAGGTACTTTTTGACTTTTCTGAAAAAAGTACGAAGAATGTTTTTTTAACTTATACGGCATGAATGGATTTTTAAAAAAATATTTCCAAGAAGATTCCTTTACAAGTTTCCAAGTTTATTTTTAATCAAATTATTTTAGTTTATAATTGTACGACATGTTAAGAAAGGAAAAGTGTTTTTGAAGCAGAAATGATATTTTCCTCAAGAATGGAGTTCAAGTGTTTTATCAAAATTATTTTCCATATAAGATAATAAAGGGTTCTGTTTTTATCACTATTATTACATTGATTTGATTATGTTGTGATGGAATTATATTTTTATGTATTCCTTTATCTTATATGAATTGTTTTATGATGTCACGATGTTTAAGATTCCCATTTTTATTACATGGGTTATGCTATGATGTATGGTTTTCTGATTTTGTGGCACACATAAGAATGGTATCATTATGAGATGGGTGGGACCTATATATCCCTCCAATCCGTTGGGTAAATATTTTATATCTCATGAGATAGACATGGCTGGAATGGCAGGTTAAACCGGTTCAGTGAAATAGGACTGAAACGAGGAGTGAACTCGGTTCAGAAGTGGACTTTGTCCACTAAGATAGTCTTGGAAATGAGTCTTGACTAACAAGAAATAATTCTCAATGATTATGTGTGTATGCCACAAAGTTTCATGTTTTAAGTTATGATTATTGGGATTAAATTTCACTACTATGATTTATCCTATGTTATGAAATTATGATCTCTTTTGCAGGTTAATATTTCCAAAAGTTATGTGCTTATGTATATGATGTGATTGAGATTTCTTTTTTTTACCCTTACTGAGCATTTGAGCTCACCCTTTTTTATGTTTTATTTCCCCAGGTTAGGAAGAAGGTTATTAAGTAGAATATTCCAAAAAGGGACTCTAGATATGATGAAATAAATGGGAGGCAAAGTAGATGCTTTATGAACCAGTTGTTTATGATTTCCAGTTTCTAAAGACACTATTCCTATACGGTCCTTTCATGGTTTTGTTATATGTTATAATAAGTGTGCTTCAATTTTGAAGTAATAACAATGTATGTAAAGTATGGGTCATTATAGTTGGTATCAGAGGAAAGGTATAGTCAACCTTTGGAAACTAGGATGTGAAAGCCTTAGTAAGAACCCTAAGGATAATTCTAAGCATAGAACACAATCTTAGTGTTTTAGAAATGACCATGAATAACCTAGGATAAGACCTTAAGTGTGAAATTTTATTCTTGATTATGTGGTTTTCCTATTATAATTAGTGTTGCTCACACTATTCTTCTTGGTTTTAGTCAATGGCTGGAACCCGAAGGAACCGTGTTAATGCGGAATGCGACAGGCAATGCAATGATTGTCCCCCGTAGCAACCAAACTTTATGGGAGCCGGAATGAAAAATCTTGTAGCCATGCTCACACAACTTTCTCAAGCTATGAATCATGCAGGACTTCTAAACGAGCAAAGGAAGGAGCAACATTCTGTTGAATCCTTCATGAGGCAGCGTCCACCTTCTTTCTACGGGTATACTGATTTATTAGTTGCTGAACAATGGATTAGTACTACTGAAAATATATTTTCAGTTCTTCAATGTTCTGAACATGATAAAGTCATCCTAGCAGTGTATCGTTTGGAAGGAGATGTTGATCAATGGTGGAATCTTATTAAGAATACGAGGAAAAGGGATGAAATTGAGTCCATGGAATTGGACGAGTTCAAGAACTTATTTTTCAATAAGTACTTCCCTCGTATTCTCCAAACAAAGATGGAGAAAGAGTTTCTCGAACTGAAGCAAAAGGATGATGAATCTGTTGGTACCTATGAAGCAAATTTTACAAGACTTGCAAGGTACGCTTCTGGTATTATCATCTGACCTGAAAGTAAAGTTGATCGATTTTTCAATGGCTTAAAACCAAGTCTTCGAAGGGCATTAGCTATAAGAGACTTCAGTAGCTATGAAGAAATTGTGCGTTGTGCTATCAAAGTCGAGATGGAGATTGGAGTAACCCATTAGTCATATGGGTTTGATAATAAGAGGAAAATGGAATTTAAAGGAAAATCTAAAGAGCACACTGAAAAGAAGATGAGCTTTCCCTTATGCTCAAAGTGTGGAAAGAAACATGGAGGGAGTTGTCTTAAAGGGACAAGTAAATGTTTCAAATGTGGAAAGAAGGTCATCAGGCATTTGAATGCCGCAATGATGGGAAGAAGATGTCTAATGATGAAAACAAAGGAAGGGATACACAGAATGACCCTACTACACTTCAATGTTTCAAGTGCAAGGAGATGGGGCATTATGCCAATCAATTCCCAAATCCAAGGGTTGATGATGATGGTCGACGTCAACAAACTCTTAAGGCTAAAGACAAAGGAAAGTCACATGCAATTTCTATCAGCGATGTGGAGTACGATAACGATGTGGTGAAAGGTACACTTACCATCCACTCTAAAGTAGAAAATGTTTTATTTGATTATGGATCCACCCACTTCTTTATTTCTGAAGAATTTTATAAGGATATCACTGTATTACCTCAACAGTTAGATGTTGAGTTAGCTGTGACAACCCCTAATGGCACAACAGTCTCATCAAAAGTTTATAATTCTTCTCCGATTGAAGTTTGTGGGAAAGTTCTTCCTGCAAATCTTGTGATCCTTCCTATAGTGAAATTTGATGTGATTCTTAGCATGGATTGGCTTTCTCTACATGGAGATCATATCAATTGTCAAAGAAGGGAAGTCACATTTCATATTCCAGATCAATCTATGATCGTCTATCGATGCAAGGATGAACATAACCTTCCAGTGGAAATTTCTTCCATTTTATGGGTATTGATTCCACTAAATGAAGGTTATTTATCTCAAATGATTGGTGAGAAACTCACGATTGAGAATATGCCCATTGTACGAGAGTTTTATGATGTCTTTCCAGAGGAATTACAGGGTCTTCCACCGAATCTTGAAGTTGAGTTTTCAATAGAACTCGTACCATATGCTTTGCATATTTCAAAGACACCTTATAGAATGGCCCCAATTGAGTTGCAGGAATTGAAGAAGCAACTCCAACAAAATCTTGATAAGGGGTTCATACGCCCTAGTGTGTCACCTTGGGGAGCACCTATTCTGTTTGTTAAGAAGAAATATGGATCAATGAGACTCTGCATTGATTATTGAGAACTTAACAATATCACTATCAAGAACAAATATCCTCTCCCGTGCATTGATGAACTATTTGACCAACTATGCGGAGCTCAATAATTTTCCAAGATTGATCTTCGTTCAGGGTATCATCAATTAAGGGTCAAAAGGGAGGATATACCAAATACGACTTTCCGTATAAGGTATGGACACTATGAATTTATAGTGATGCCATTTGGTCTTATTAATGCCCCTGCTATCTTCATGGATCTAATGAATAGAGTCTTTAGAGACTATCTTGATCAATTTGTGGTTGTCTTTATAGATGATATTCTTGTCTATTCAAAGAGAAAGGAAGAACATGAAGATCACTTGATAATTATATTGAAGACCCTGAGAAAGGAGAAGCTTTATTCCAAATTTACCAAGTGTGAATTTTGGATTCAAAAAGTTTCATTTTTGGGTCACATAATCTCAAAAGAGGGGATATCTGTGGATCCAGCAAAAACAGAGGTTATTGAAAGATGGTCGAGACCAACAACAGTAACTGAGATCCAAAGTTTTCTTGGTTTGGATGGATATTATCGACGTTTTGTGAAAGATTTTTCACCATTATCTAATCCACTCACCAAGTTGACTCGGAAAGGAGTTAAGTTTGTTTGGACGGAGGAATGTGAAGAGAATTTCAAGGAGTTGAAAATAAGGTTATCCAGTGCACCTGTGCTCACACTGCCTTGTAGTAGAGAAAGGTTTGTGATCTATAGTGATGCATCCAAGAAGGGTTTGGGGTGTGTTCTTATGCAAAATGATATGGTGATAGCTTATGCCTAACGATAGTTGAAAATACATGAGCAAAATTACCCAACTCATGATTTGGAGTTAGCTATGGTAATCTTTGCATTAAAGATTTGGAGGCATTACCTTTATGGTGAGAGGTGTGATATTTATACTGATCATAAAATTTTAAAGTATATTTTCACACAAAAGGAGTTGAATATGCGCCAAAGAAGATGGTTGGAGCTGATTAAGGATTACGACTGCTCAATTCATTACCACCCTGGGAAAGCAAACAAGGTGGCAGATGCATTAAGTCGACAAGACCATGCTAGTTTTTTCATGATGAGGATCAAAAAAGATCCAATATTTATGGATTTACAAAGGATGGATCTTGGAATTATAATAAAAGGGGAAAAATCGTATCTTTTTCAAATGAATGTTCAACCATCTATACATGTGAAGATTAAAGAGGCACAGAAAGAAGATGTCGAGTTACAAAAGAGGGTGAGAAATGTTCCTGAATTCAACCTTGATTGTGATGGGATAATAAAGTTTAGGAATCGGGTTTGTGTTCCTCCCATCCCAGAATTAAAGAAGGAGCTGCTGGATGAGGCTCATAGTTCTTCATTCTCTATTCATCCTGGAAGCACGAAGATGTATAGGGACCTGAAAGAGTACTTCTGGTGGGATGGAATGAAAAGAGATGTTGCTGAATATGTCTCTTGATGCTTGGTTTGTCAACAAGTTAAAGCTGAGAGACATAAGTCTAAGGGGATGTTACAACCATTACCCATACCCGAATGGAAATGGGAAAACATCACTATGGACTTTGTCACAGGACTTCCTAAAACATCTAAAGGCAATAATGCTATCTAGGTCATAGTGGATCGTCTTACAAAGTCTGCACACTTCATTGCTATTAGAGAGGATTTCTCTCTGGATCTGCTTGCTAGGATATATGTAAAGGAAGTGGTAAGATTGCATGAAGTACCACTTTCTATTATATCTTATCGGGATCCGAGATTTACCTCGAAGTTCTGGAGAAGTCTTCAGCATACTCTGGATACAGAGTTGAGTTTCAGCACTGTTTATCATCCTCATAAAGACGGTCAGTCTGAGAGAACAATTCAAACTCTAGAAGATATGTTGAGAGCTTGCTCTATGGATTTAAAAGGTGGTTGGTATCAACACCTACCTTTGGTGTAATTTTCTTATAATAATAGCTTTCACTCCAGTATTCATATGGCTCCTTATGAAGCTATCTATGGAAAGAAATGCAGGACTCCAACTTGCTGGGATGAAGTTGGGGAAAAAAAGCTATTAGGACCTGATCTCGTTGATGACATGGCAGAAAAGGTCATATCTATTCAACAACACATAAGAGTAGCTCAGAGTCGACAGAAAAGTTATGCCAACAACCGAAGAAAAGGCCTAGAGTTTGAAGTAGGTGATAAAGTGTTCTTACGAATATCTCCCAGGAAGAGGGTCATGAGATTTGGAAAGAAGGGGAAGTTGAGCCCTAGATATATCGGTCCTTTTGAAATACTGGATCATGTTGGGAAGGTAGCTTACCGATTGGCGCTTCCACCGAATCTCTCTCAAGTTCACGATGTGTTCCATGTATCTCTCCTGAGAAAGTACATACCTAATCCTTCACATGTACTCAGCTCAGAAGTTGTACCGCTGGAGCAGGATCTTTCTTATGAAGAACAGCCGATAGAGATTCTGGATCATAGCGAAAAAGTCCTACGAAACAAGACCACTCGATTGGTGAAAGTTTTATGGAGGAACCACCAATTAGAAGAAGCTACATGGGAGCTTGAGGATATGATGAGGGAGAGGTATCCTCATCTGTTTGTTACAAAGTGACGAATTTCGAGGGAGAAATTCATTTTAAGGCGGGTAGAATGTAACACCCGAGACTTTTATGTTATATAAATCATCAAAAGAATCTTTTTATACACACAAAACTTGCTTGGCTTGCTTTACACGAAATCGCGACTTTCCTCGATAGCTTGTGTCGTACGCAATACCGAGTTTCACTAAACAATGATATGCTAATAAAATATTATTAAAACTAGCCATTATGAATAGTAATAACCACTTTTTGAAGTTTTATAAATTTTATTTTTCAAAATGGACTTCATTTTTGGATTCGGAATATCGAAATTATCCTAGGGTGAAATTTTGGTATTTTTCTGAAAACTTTCAATTTTTGATGAATAGTGAAACCACTAAGTGGTAGTTAAAAAACTGAATTTTTCATAAAACTTAATTTTACCACTTCCGTGAATGGAATTTCAAAAATCCGAGAGACACGGTTGATGTCAGTAAGTAAAATGTGGTTCAATGAGATGAAAATAATTTTTGGTGAATAGTAACTATTTACTTTTATTTACCACGGTTAAAAGTAAATAGGGTAAGTAAGGGTAAAAATGATATTATTATTACCCTAAAACATGTCCTAATTCTATTGGATAAGTTTAATTCGACCAAAAACAAACTTAGAAATAAAATATGACCATTTAGGCCCACTTGGATTAGATTAGGACATTTATTATTAATTTATTTAAAGAAGGGTCAAAATAGTTAAAATCAAAGTTTAATAAGTAAAAAAATTTTAATATAAGGTTATATATAAGATAAATTCGACTATAAATATTCATTATAAAGCTAAAATGATTTTCTACATAATGGTATTTTATTTTTAATTTTTAGACATTAAATAATTTAATTTATTTATGACATAAAGATGATGCAGTAATTATCTTATTAATGAAATATTCACATAATTGATGTTATAAATACTCAAATAAATGTAATTTGAGAATTTTTGTGAAATACACTAATTTTATAGGTTAATATGACATGTTATTATTTATTTAATTAAATTTGTTCGAACTAATTATTCTGTTATGATTTTCACAAAAATCAATTACTAAATAGTGTCAAAATTGACATAAAATAGTTTTTAAAACAAATATTATATTATTAATTGTTATTTTATTCCTAAAAATATAAGGTTCGGCCAAATGACTTTGATAAGGTTATATATATTAATAATAAACAACTTGGGGTTCTTTTATATTTTTATAGTAAGTTTATTAACCTTATAGTGTAAGAACACAAGAAGACACGATAAAAGTAAAATTATTTAACTTAATGTTAAATCTAAATGATAAGGTCAAAATAGGAACCTAAACTTGTCTAAATTATATTGTATGAGAGGATTTTGACCCATTACCACCTTAACTTAGAAATAAATCAATTTGGAGCTATTTAAAACCGAATTTGTCTTTATAATAAAATAATATGTTTAGTTATTCCAAAGGTGCCCCTCTCCTCCCATATAAAAGGGCACCTCCTCCCTCTCTTCCTCACACCACTTTGAGCCTTCAATCTCTGCCAACCCCTGCCAATTTCTCCTCTCCACTTCCCTAGAGACATCCTAGAGGTCCTGGTCTTCTTCAAAGACCAATTTTAGTGCCCTAAAAGGAGGTCTCAAAGAAGCACTTCAAAGAAGAGGTAATGTCTGTTACCGATTCTTTCATCTTTATTTCTTCTTCCACTTCTTCTTATTTAGTTGTTTCATTATGAAGTAATAACATCAGTATCACTAATATAATGATATGTTATTATAAATATGAAACAAACCTATTTCACCATCTATCCATCCTACGGAAAATGAAATCACCGCGCGTGCGTACGTACGGAATACCGTCTCCACGCCGTGGTGTAATCTACCTTCCACCACCACCTTACTTGGATGGGTATAATGGTGTAAATAATGACTATATATGATTATTTTAAAGTGATATTTATTCTGAAATAGTATACATACACTCCAATACAATTCCATGATCATGGGAACGATATCATCGCTCGTGCGTACGTACGGAATACCGTCTCCACGATGTGATGCGACTCGTTCTACATGATATTCATTGCATAATGATTATATAAATGAATTGAATGAATGAATATGATATATATTACACTAATAAGATTCGGGAAATGATGTATCTATAACCTAAATAGAAGAATAATAATTTATTCGACAAAACACACATAAGAACAAAAAGTAATAAACACCCGAATAACAAGTTGTAATGAAATATTACTAATAAGAAGCTAAGAATATGAACATATATGATATCATAAAAATAATTATGATTCTGGAATAAGTCAATAACATTATTTAAGTCATTATACAGGAGGTTCAGACACTTACGAGGCAAATCAGATCTAAGGTAAGGTAAATATCACAATCTCATTTTTATCCGAGATTGTTTATACTTTGGCATTTACTGGGGTGTATTTTATCATCCACATCAATGTTTCATCAATATGTAATATTATTTCCATCCACCTACAATTGTTTAAATCCAATTTTACCCTTCGGTGAGTTTTTAGTAAAGGATATGAAAGGAATCTTTTGTTGTTTTTCGTACGAGGTGCTTTTTGACTTTTCCGAAAAAAGTACGAAGAATGTTTTTTTAACTTATACGACATGAATGGATTTTTAAAACATTATTTCCAAGAATATTCCTTTAAATGTTTTCAGGTTTATTTTTAATCAAATTCTTTTAGTTTATAATTTTACGACATGTTAAGAAAGGAAAAGTGTTTTTGAAGCAGAAAGGATATTTTACTCAAGAATGGAGTTCAAGTGTTTTATCAAAATTATTTTCCATCTAAGATAGTAAAGGGTTCTGTTTTTATCCCTATTATTACATTGATTTTATTATGTTGTGATGAAATTATATTTTTATGAATTCCTTTATCTTATATGAATTGTTTTATGATGTCATGATGTTTAAGATTCCCATTTTTATTACATGAGTTATGCTATGATGTATGGTTTTCTGATTTTGTGGCACACATAAGAATGGTATCATTATGAGATGGGTGGGAACTATATCTCCCTCCAATGCATTGGGTAAAGATTTTATATCTCATGAGATAGACATGGCTGGAACGGTAGGTTAAACCAGTTCAGTGAAACAGGACTGAAACGAGGAGTGAACTCGGTTCAGAAGTGGACTTTGTCCACTAAGATAGTCTTGGCAATGAGTCTTGACTAACAAGAAATGATTCTCAATGATTATGTGTGTATGACACAAAGTTTCATGTTTTAATTTATGATTATTGGGATTACATTTCACTACTATGATTTATCCCATGTTATGAAATTATGATCTCTTTTGCAGGTTAAGATTTCCAATAGTTATGTGCTTATGTATATGATGTGATTGATATTTCTTTTGTTTACCCTTACTGAGCATTTGAGCTCACCCTTTTGTATGTTTTATTTCACCAGGTCAGGAAGAAAGTTATTAAGTAGAATATGCCAAAAAGGGACTCTAGATATGATGAAATAAATGAGAGGCAAAGTAGATGCTTTATGAACCAGTTGTTTATGCTTTCCAGTTTCTAAAGACACTATACCTATATGGTCCTTTCGTGGTTTTGTTATATGTTGTAATAAGTGTGCTTAAATTTTTAAGTAATAACAATGTATGTAATGTATGGGTCATTATAAGACCAATACTAATTCTCGTCCACAAATCTATGAGAAGGATTCTGCTTCTCGAATCACGGATCAAGGAAAATGTTGATGGTGTAGCATCCGACATGCCAGGACCCTTAGGATGTGGAGGTATTTTCTAGAATTACTTTGAATTTTTAAAAGGAATATTTTATCAATATATTGGAATCATGACTACCTATGAAGTTGAAAAATTTGTGATGGTCCATTCCATTCGATATGCTGTTTTCCAATGATGGAAAAACAGATGTATCCAATCAGACTATGAGGTTGTAGTTATGAACATAAACATGAGGACCAGGAGTGTACCATTGGGGGTCCTAATGCAATGGATTGAGTTTATATCATAGGTGGATCATATTGATCTATTTGTCTCCCACACATATCAAGAGGATAACCATGTTGCAGATATACCCTTAAAGAGGGCGATCACAGAAATAAGCATGATGTGGTCTTTTAAGGATCCTGATTTTTTTAAAACTTTGATTAATGATGAAAATCAAGGAGTGATACTCTCTATACATTCTAAACCCCCTTGAAGTCCATAACTCTGTATGATTTACTTTTCATTATTAATAATTTTTAGGAATAGAATCGTTTGGATCCTACATCTTCCTAGTCCGTGTTGTATGTGAAGCAAGATAACTCAATATTTTATGCATTAAAATCTATTTTATATATTAAATATATTTTAATCTTTAAATATAAAATAAATTATTGAGCTGTTTGATTTATTTCTATGATTTATATTTAATCTCATAAACACTTGCAAATAAAATTTAGTCTTTTATAATTTTTGGCATGTTATATCTCTAACATATTTTAATGTTCCTACACTCCTATTGTATAAGTACTTATTTGGAGAAATAATTGTGAGTCTATTGGATTATTTTAATATTTTTAAGTGTTTTATGTCTTTTATATCATAGATATATTCATCAAATTTTCCATAATCTCATTCTCTATTGAAAAAACTTTGGAATGAGATATCTTCTTCATGGTTTTTGGTTTGGTGGATTATTGTGTGTTTTTCTATTAATGGTTCTTATGGGATATATTCTGATTGGTTTGACACCATTTCTATTTGGGTTTATAGTGAATGTTATTCAATTGGGTTGAAATTTTTTTATTATAGGTTATATTTTTATATTCATGATACTTTGATAATTTTGTTTAATGATTTCATATTATATGTTGGTTTGTGTGTAGTGGTCAAGGTTGGAGGTTTGGTTTTTTCTCAGTGTCTGTTATTATTTTTGATTTATTAGAGGTATTTATTTATACATCATTCCATTTTATGTTGAATGACATGACTCAAATCCACTAAAGCCTATTATTTTTTGGTAGTAAATCCATGTGTGACCCCCTAATTACCACCACCAGCAACACATAGACTAGAGTCTAGTGTTATGGGTATATGTAATGAAATATGGTAGGCCATTCCATATTTGATGCAATAAATAAACGGAAATAGACAAATCAATATTAAAAACCATAGATTAAATAGACCATAAATACATAAAATTATATAAATATTAATTTGATGTCATAAAAACTAAATTATCTCAACGGGAAATACTAGAATAAAATACACTTAAAGAACACTAACTCTTCAAACATCCACCATATAAACCATCCGATTTTCCAACAACATCATTTAAATCTATAATAATAATATATATATGTATATGTATATAATGATAGGTATAAAAGAATACTATTTAAGATCTTGCATAGAAACTCTTTTGTCAATGATGAAGAATACTACTAAAGATCTAGTGAATAAATAGTAAAAGAACACATATTTTTAAGGTCTTCTCAAAACCCATATCACTCTAGAATGACTTTCCGTGTTTTTATACAATATAATTACTATAAATTAGGCAAATATCCCAATGTAGGAACCTCAAACATGATTCCCAAATAATTTAATTACCCCTAAGTCCTAATGATAAATGTATTGTTAGTCCTATACTATCCAATTTAAACATAACAAAACATAATTCTACAACCACGTACCACAACTATATAGAACATATATATAAAAAAACCACATACCATAACCATATACCATAACTACACACAATAAAGAAGTCCACCACATACCATGACCACTAAAACAACCATGAATGAGGGAATAACAAGAGAGGGGGAGTAGTCTTCCATATTCTCCCACCATAACCTAGATGTCATGGCTTCATCCCATAAATATACCATATATGGGAATCAGTTATGTTATCCAATGTGTGTGATAGTGTGTATGAAATAATATGAATCACTGTGACGTATAATATCTCAAAAATCCTTTCATAGACTTTTTATCATATCCAAACACCACTACCACTATCAAATATTTATAATTTCACTACTATAAAACCAATTATCCCCCTATAAACAGGAAACGTGTTATGAACCAACCACCCTATAAACCCATATCGATTCATTAATGAAGGTGTGAGTAACCCTTGGACCATGCCTCCAATAGGCCATAGGTTGGAAATTATAATCTAGGTTATAATCACACAAAGATTAGAGGAATTAATCTTTTAATATGATATTTATATAATTAAAACCACTAATCCAATCCATAATATTTAAAATAAAATCTATATCCCAATTTTATTTGTAATTACATACGAGATAAAGCATCAAAATAAAATATAAATATAAAATATTATGGAAGTGACTCTGATAGTTACTCCATTATATAATAAAATAATGTCATTAAAAATCACTAAATCCCTCCTTCAAATCTAAAAAAACACACACACAGACACAAACGCACACACACAGATATATATACTTAGGAGTTAAAATATATTTAAACTTAATATGATCATCCATAAAACATTTCCACAAAATTTGGAATAAGCTTACTAATTCCTCAATGAAAAAATAGCAGAACAAACTCACACCAATAGTAGGTTAGTTTCCACCCAACCTTAGTAAGCCTTAATAATTATATAATTCATCCATATATAGAAACAGAGTATCATTAATATATGAATAAAATTATAGCACAAGAACTTACCCATTTATTTGGCCTCTCTCACACTATAATAATATATGTATTTTTCTACAATCCCTTCCCCATCCACATGTCCACATAATAACATGACATTATAAAAATAACTATATATTGACAACCTCAACCACATCACAACTGCACATCAAAATCCCATCAAAGAAGGATAACATGAAGATAAAGTATATGAATGTAATTTCACTATCCTTCCAAGCACACCCCCACCATGTAACCACATCACAACCATATAACCCCATTAATAGTATATAGATACTATGTACTCAATATGTTATAACCCATACATATACACCAAACTTGAGTCATTAAATTAAATTTTATGTCTAAAGGGAGAGTGGGGAAGAGGGACCATTCATCCATTGATTTCCAATACATTATGGATATTGGGGAAAATAACTGTAACCTATGCTTTAAATTTTTTTAGTAAAGTTATATAACTCTTGTGGTGGATCAGGTGAAATAAAAACAAAAATAAAATTAATATATTTCCATACAAGGACTAACCTATTGGTTAATACCATTTTAAAACATCCTAATAACTTGTAAACATAAATTACAATTCATTCCATTTATCATTCATTGAAAAACATTTCAACAACTAGCTAATCATTCCTAACCACTCCAGTTTGAAAAAACAACCACACTTTAAAAATGACATCCAATTTTACCATTTCGTTTATTAATTAAAAATTTACCATTTTCAATCCACATAACATTCTATTATCCAAATTTAATTTCAATATATTAATATAATCAATAATCAACATTTAACCCATCCTTTATCATTTTTTACTAATGATTATAAGTTATAGTTCATTAAACAATACACTAAAAAATTACTATCACGTTACCCAATACCCATCCTGTCACATACATGACTTATTTTAAAGGTAAATTCCATTTAATTTCTATTATTTCTTTTTTTGGGGGTTTCAATTGTATTTTTGGAGGAAAGAGTGAGTTTTCGTGATTTGGGCCAAACAATGAGCCAATTTCCATATTTAAGAACCAATTTTGTTTCATTTATAACTATTTCATTTTTTAACATTTTGCATCCATTCCACTTCCAAAATGGCCTTCCCTGACCTATTAACACCACAATTTCAATTTGGACCATTTAGGAATCCATAATAATGGTGGATATGGGTTTTTATTTAAGGAATTTGGCCTTCCTGGAAGCCCATTTCAAGTTTTAATTTTTTTATTTAATATCTTATAAAATTATTATGATTTTTGTGAATCCAAGTCTCACCCAAGCCTACTGAACCCAGGAGCACCACATTCTCTTTTTCCCTTCTTTGGAGCTCATATGCATTGTGAATTTGGGAAAAACTTTATAAGGTTTCTCAAATATTTTAAATTTTAAGAGGTAACTTATTTCCATCATAACTCCTTAAATTATTACTCTTTTCCAACATTTTAGTTCTCACATGACCTTATCAGAATTATTCAAACCTCACTTGCATTTTTAGCTGTTTGGAAATTCAGCTACTGGTGTATTAGGGGCAATTTCTTCATGATCCCTCAAGTAAGTGGGTATCTTTCATTCTTCATTTCATTTGATTAGGGGGGTTTTTCAATTTTCTTAGGGTTTCTTCCAATTATTCTTGATTTTTATAATGTACAACAAGTGGGGATTTGACCCTATGGTTTTATCTTATATTTCTTGGCCTTTTATTTTAGATATTAGGATTGATCTAAATCCCTTGTGGTGCGATGGTGGTGTGGTTGGATTTTCACACAAAGATTCAAGGGTTTTCATTGTTTTGGTAGGTGATTACATGAGTAATCACTTCTAGATGAGTTATATTTTCTGAATTTCTATTTTTATCACACTTATCATCTATTATCCTTGATTTGAAATCTGGTTTTGGTGGCGTTTGTTGAGAAAATGATTTTTAGGTTCCAATGTGGTGTTAAATTGGATGTTTTACATATCAATCTTATGTTATAAAAAATGGGGATATTTTATAATGCACATAATGGGTTTATATAATTTTTTTGGGTGATGAAAATTCTATTTTGGTGAATATGGGTGTGCCCATAGTTTTAAAAGTTTTATTTTTAAATGGATTTTGTGTGTAAAGCATTGTTAAATTTAGTGAAGTTGTTTTCTTGAAATTCAAAACGTTTCATTGAGTGGTGTAAGTGGTGAAAAACTTGTGTTGCTACTATTTTGAGTTTATTATGAACATAACTGATGTTTTTATGTGATAATGGATTTTGGTATCATGAGATAATGGTTTGAGCACAAAGAGGGAAGCCCGAGTACCTAGGAGGGAAGATATGTTCTAGAATGCTAGTGATCCGGATGGGTTTTGTCCCTATTTCACTGAGAAAAATGGATAACGAAAACACTAAAAAAACTAAATTAATGATGATTGAGGACCACTAGGTTGTGGGTATGTTCCTTACAAGTGGCTCGTGCACAATAACATATTTTTCTATTGTTACTTTACACCGAGGTACGTGGTACATGGGGTCCGAGACTACCTAGTGTCTATGGGTGTTCCTGAGATTGGTGCTCACTGAATCTTGTGTATTTATCATTGGAATATGGTTGTTTTTTGGAAAATAATGTAGCTTAAATGTTTTACTTAAATGTTCTCACTCATGGAAATTTCCCATTTACAACTTCTTACATTCAAATGTTTCGGTTTTTAGAAATTATTTCCACCACTTCTTGTTTATAAAAAATAGAATGCTTTTTATCTTTTATTATTTACTATATGGAATCTCTTGGAGGTATCCTATTGGGATTTGGATCACACCCTAAATACATCCCTTGTGTGTAAGTAGACTTGGTCATGTTTGACATAGGTAAAAGAAAGGCTTTGGGTGATGGTGGTTCAGGGTGTGAGTTCTCATCCATGGTGAGAAGTTGTGGAGGAGGCTTGTGGGTGATGTCCCCTTGTCACGTGGAGTCCTTGGGGATATTTTGATACTATTTTTATTTGCCTTTGGATCACTTGTTGAATGTTTAAAAATATTTATGCAGTTTTTGATTTTGTCTTAATCTTGTTTGGTATAAATTTTTTAGATTCATTTTATCGATTATTTTTTATGTTTTATATATCCATATTCAGGAAAATCATTCCCAAACCAAAATATATGATACCTGGGAACTTGTGCTATCCCACAGGGATAGGGAACACCCTTCGAACCTTTTTAAGAGCTGGGTTTGGCACCACTTTTTATGGAGACTAGATTCGGTTCGTGACAAAATGGTATTAGAGGATGTTAATGTTTTTGTGTTATATTATTATTTTGGGATGAGCTGGGATAGAAATGAGATAAGGTAGTCGAGACTTGGAGTTTTGGTCATGAGTAGGGTTCTTGGACTACACTTCTCTTAGTAGAACTCAAGTCACCATGGGACATTGGAATTGTTTGTTTGACTTCACTTTCAGGTGAGACGTGTGGGCTACAGACTACACGTGGACAATAGGTGGTGGTGGTGGTCGGGGGGGGGGGGTAGTTGTTTCTTTTATCATTGTAATGTGTTTGGATTATTTATATTTAATGATATTTATGGAATTTTTCAAAACTATTGTACTGGTTTTTTATCTTGTTACTGTTGCCTTTTTGTTGCCACATGCCTCCCCGGAAAGCTCCCACACACCCATGGGAGGAATCCAGAGAGAGTTCTCCCACACCGCTTGATTAGAGGATAGTAGAGGTTGTGGTTCAGGTTGTCCAAACACTTGGAGATAGACCAAATCCTATTCCAGATCATATTAGAGAACCTGAGATTGGTCCTAGGAAGGACAAGGCCCATGAGTTTTTGAAAAATAATCCTCCTACCTTCCGAGGTTACATAGAACCCCAGAAAGTAGAGGAATGTGTCAAAAAGATCGAGCACATGTTCGAGTTCTTGGATACACTAGAGGAGATCAAGGTGAGGTGTCAATATTTTATATTGGAGGTCCCTAGCCGCAGGTGGTGGGAATCAATACTTCAAACTAGGAATAATGAGCAGATGCGCTGGGGAGATTTCAAGGTTGTCTTCAATGAACAGTACTACCCTGAGGTATTTTCATATACCAGGTCTCGAGAGTTCATGTATCTTATTCAGGGGGATCTATCTATGATGGAGTACACCAACCATTCCACTGAGCTGGTTTGATATGCTCCTTAAATCGTCTATAATGAGAAAACGAAGGCCCAAAGGTTTGAGAAAGGCTTATGACCAGAGATATACTAATAGGTGTTCTTGTTTAAGATGAGGACTTATGTATAGGTGATTGATCGGGCGTGCATGGTGGATATTGATAGGAAGGGGAGGGATGGTTTCTCTGGGACAATCATAGTAGTGGGCAGTGGCCTCTCTTTAGAGAAGAAAAGGAATTGGGAGGAATAGGTGAAAAAGGGAGGTGGTAGTTCAAGCCACTCTTCCAGGAAGTGTTCATCTATGGATTTTGATGTGAGATCAGTCATGTGCCCACAAGGTGGGAGACCTAGGCACATCCAAAAATAATTCTCTATTGCTCTAAATCCCTATTATCGATGTGGAGGTATGGGTCACTTGCTATGCTTTTACGGGGTGTCATCCCTACTTCAAAGTGGGGTAGGGTCAGTGGCTTCAAGAGGAGTGCCAGTACAGTTAGTGCCATCGAGGACAGGGGGACCTCGATTTGGTGGATGTGGTGGTAGGGAAGGGTCATATTTTGGGAAGATCTAGTTTAGGTAATAGCCATAGAATAGAGGTTATCCTTAGGCAGAGACCAGACATCTCCATGCGATTGATCAGGCACCGGCGGGATTAGAGGCGGGACCGTCGACTGTTTGAGGTACTGTTTTGATTGAATCTTCTTATCTGCTGGTATTTTTTGATACTTGTGGCTCTGTTTCATTCATTTCTGCTCATTTTTTTGGAAAATCTGAATTTTCTAACGAAGTTGTTTTCTTTTTGCGATGGAGTTGGTGATTACATTGGGAAAGAAGAAGGAGCAGGGTCACAGGTGCCCGTTGTGTGCGCTTTTCATGTTAGGGGTTGAGATGGGGTGGGACATCTTAGTCTTAGATATAGAAATGTTTGACATAATAATTTTCATGGATTGGATAGAACACTCCTAAGAACAAATCAATTGATATAGGCGGTAGTTCAGTTTCATAGCACATGATGGGATTCGTCAGGTTTTTCTTGGGGAATGTGATCCTCGATCGAGTCGTGCGGGACCTCCATTCCCAGTGTTGGGAGATATTGTTTTTTAGTTATCATCTCTAGTGATATAGGATTATGGTAATGATCTTTAAGGTGGACTACCTCATGTATTTGATGAGTTTCCGGAGGTATTTACAGATGATTTTTCAGCTTTTCCCCCAGAGGGGGATGTGGAGTTCTCGATTGATCTGGCGCCAGGAACACAGATGATATCTCTTCCCTCATATCGCATGTACCTTACTGAGCCGAGGGAATTAAAGACACAACTATAAGACTTAGGATACAATGGATTCATTATCCTAAGAGTCTCTCCTTGGGCCACTCCAGTGTTGTTCTTGAAAAAAGGATGAAGGATTCCTCCGATTGGGCATTGACTACCAGAAGCGGAATAAGGTAATAATCAAGAAGAAATATCATTTTCCCAGAATATATGAGTTGTTAGATCATTTGAATGGGGAATGGTGGTTTTATAAAATATAATTTCATTTGGGATATCATCAAATCCGGGGGAAAGAGAACAATATCCCAAAGACAACCTTCTGAAGAAGGTATGACCACTTCGAGTACATGGTCATTCCCTTCATATTGACCAATGCTCCAGTGGTTTTTATGGCAGTCATGAATAGGGTGTTCCATCAGTATCTCAATTCTTTTGTCATGGTATTTTTGGATGACATTATAGTTTATTCTAGAACCGAGGAGGAACATGAGAATCACTTGCAGATCGTTCTAGGCACCTTACAAGAGCATTTCCTTTATGAAAAGTTGACCAAATGCACCTTATAGATCAGGGAAGTTAAATTTATGGAACATGTGATCTTAGAACATGGGGTTTTAGTGTACACTAAGAAGATCAGTGAAATTATGTCATGGGAGTAGCCAAAGAACATGTTTGAGATCAGAAGTTTCCTTAGCCTGACTGGTTAATACTGGCAGTTTGTTCGTCATTTCTCTCGGCTTGCTTCACCGATGAACGTGCTCTCCCAGAAAGGGGTGAAGTTTGTATGGGCCCCAGAATTTCCGGAATCCTTTGAGGAGCTAAATACGATGTTGAGTAATTCCCCTGTTCAGATTTTTTCCAAAGGATAGGAAGGGGTATTTAGTGTATTTTGATGCTTTAGGTATGGGTCTTGGGTGTGTGATTATGCAGGATGATCACATGGAAGTGTATGACTCTCTCCAACTCTGAGCACACGAAAGGAATTACCCGACCCACTACATGGAGTTATAAGCTGTAATTCATTCTTTGAAAATTTGGCATCACTACCTATTTGGGGAGAAGTTTGTGGTCTCTTCTAAACAAAAAATCTTGGCCTATATCTTCTCATAAAATGACCTCAACTTGAGGCAGCATTGTTGGATTTAGTACTTTCATGGGTTCGACTTTGACATTGTCTATACCCAAGAAAGGGTAACATGGTGTCCGACTCCTTAAGAAGAAGAGTTCCATTGCATGCTTTGAGGAAGTACAGTGATGAGTGGACTTTGATGGGGCTCTTTTCTCAGATGCATGTGGAGATATAAGAGCACAGTGGAGGTGCGTTCTTAGAGAGCATTCAGTTGACTACTTCTCTCTTGGATTTGATTCAGCAGTAACAACCTAGTGATGAGATTTGCTAATGGTCGAAGTAGATTCTTCATGGTGGGGAGACATCCTCTAATTGTCCATCGTTTCCTGAGGGAATCTTGTGCTTAAAGAGACGTTCAATAGTGCCGTTATCTATGCGGAAGGTGGTGATGTAGGATAACCACCAGTCTAAGTGGGATATTCATCTGGGTGACACCATTCTGAATTATGATGTCCTTTGGTAGTTCTAGTGTCCTGGTATGAGATGAGACATCATAGACATCATTTTGATATTCTATACATTCTAGAAAGTGATAGTAGAGAATCAAAGGCCCTCCGGTTTGCTCCAACCGTTACCTATTCCTACCTGGAAGTGGGATGAGGTCACCATGGACTTCACTGTTGGCTTTCCTCATACTACACGGGGTAAGAATTCCATTTTTGTGGTTATTGATCATCTGACCAAATCATCCCACTTCATTTTGATCAAAGATATAGATAAAGTGGATGAGTTGGGCCATTTGTATCTTCAAGAGGTGGTAAGGCTCAATGGTGTTCTATCTGTAGTTATCTCATATAGAGACCCCCATTTCACTTATCATTTTTGGGAAGGACTTCATAAGGCCTTGGGTCTCAGATTAAGATGATCACAACATACCATCCTTAAACAGATGGTTAGACAGAGTGGGAAAATCAAATTTTTGAGAAAATTCTCTGTGAATGTGTTCTAGACTTTGGAGTCTCTTGGGATAGCCATTTGGGATTGGTTGAGTTTTCTTATAATAAAAGTTACCACTCCTTGATTTGAATGTCTCCTTTTGAGGTGATCTATGGTTGTCCTTGCTGGCCCCCCCCTGTGTTGGGCTGAGGTAGGTGAGACCTCACTACTAGGGCTGAGTCTAGTGCCAGACACATCTGAGAAGGTCAAGTCGATCAGGAAGCACTTATTGGAAGCAAAGAGTCTCTATAAATCATATACTAACTAGAGGTGTCAAGACTTAGAGTTTTCTATGGGTGATAGTGTATTCTTGAACGTGGCCCCTTGTCTGGACCATCGTCGATTGGTAAAGTAAGGGAAGATGATATCAGGGTATGTCAGACTATTTGAGATCACCGAGCATATTGGCAAGGTGGCATAGGGGTTGGACTTACCTTCTCAGTTGACATCCATCCATGACGTCTTCCATGTCCCTTAGTTGAAGAAATACAACCTCGATCCATCCCATATAATGAATTGGGAGGAGTTGAATATGGAGCCCGATTTATCTATTTTTGAGCATTGGTGAAAATAGTGGAAATCAAAGAAAAGTTTCTTTGGGGAAAGTCTCTTCCATTGGTCCAAGTTCTTTGTTATCATGGAAATTATACACATGAGACTTGGGATCAGAAGTTATGGGTTGATATGGACTACCCATTCTTGTATTCCGATCAAGATTTAGGTTGATTTTTTGGGGCAGAAAGTCTATCATGGTTGGTATAATTGTCACATAAATGACATATTTTAAAGGTACATTCCATTTAATATCCATTAATTATTTTTTGGGGGGTTTCCCATGAAGTTTTGGAGGAAAGGGTGAGTTTTCATGATTTTGGCCAAACCGTGAGCCCATTTCCATATTTAAAAACCAATTTTGTTTCTTTTATAACACTTTCATTTTTCAAAATTTTGCATCCATTCCAATTAAAAAGTGTCCTAACATAACCTATTAACACCAAAATTTAAATTTGGACCATTTAGGAATCCATAATAATGGTGGATTTGGGGTTTTATTTAAGTAATTAGGCATGCTCGGAAGCCCATTTCCAGTTAAAAAAAAGTATTTTTTATTTAATATCATATTTAATTTTTATGATTTTTCAGTGATTCCTAGTATCACCTGAGCCTATTGAACCCAGTCTCTCCCCCATTCTATTTTCACCCTCTTTGGAGCTTGTATGCATCACGAATTAGGGAAGAACTTTATAGGGTTTCTCAAATCGTCCATATTTGAAGAGGTAACTTCATTTATTCATAACTCCTTCAATTCATACTCTTTTTACCCCATTTTAGTTCTCACATGACTTTATTAGACTTATTAGAAACTCACATGAATTTTTATCTATTTTTAAATTCATCTACTGGTGTATTTGGGAAAATGTCTTTAAGATCCTTCAAATAAGTGGGTCTCCAACATTCTTCCTTTCATTTTCTCAGGGGTTTTTTTCATTTTATTTGGGTTTTTTCCAATTAATTTTGATTTTAATAATGTCTAGAAAGTGGATATTAGAACCTAGGGTTTTATATTAGATTTCTCAGCTTTTTTATTTGGTTTTAGGCTTGATCTATGTCCCTTGTGGTGTGCCGGTGGTGCGGTTGGATTTTCACACAAAGATTCAAGGGTTTTCATTATTGTGGTAGGTGATTCCATAGGTATTCAATGAGAGATGAATTATATTTGATTAATTTCTATTTTTAGTACACTTATCATCTATTATCCTTGCTGCTAAATCTATTTTTTGTGGAGTTTGTTGAGAAAATGATTTTTAGGTACTGATTTGGTTTTAAATTGGGTGTTTTACATGTCAATATTCTATTATGAAAAAATGGGGTTGTTTTATAACTCATGTAATGGGTTTATAGAAATGTTTTGGGTGATGAAAATTTTGTTTTGGTGAATATTGGTGTACCCATGGTGTTCAATGTGTGATTTTTAAATGGATTTTGTGTGTAAATAATTGTTAAATTTTGTGAAGTTGTTTTCTTGAAATTCTAAAGGTTTTATTGAGTGGTGTAAGTGGTGAAAAACATGTGTAGCTACTGTTTTTAGTTGATTATGAATATAACTGATGTGTTTATGTGATAATGGATTTTGGTATCATGAGATAATTGTTTGAGCACAAAGGGGGATTCTCGGGTACCTAAGAGGGTAGATATGTACTAGTATGCTTGTGATCCAGATGGGTTTTGTCCTTGTTTCATAGAGAAAAATAGATAATGACAACACTAAAAAAACTATATGGATGATGATATGGGACCAATAGGTTATGGGTATGTTCCCTACTATTGTCTTGTGAACAAGAATGAATTTTTCAATGGTTACTTTACACCGAGGTACGAGGTACATAGGGCTTGAGACTACCTAGTGGTTAGGGGTGTTCCCGAAATTGGTGATCACTGACTCTTGTGTATTTATCATTGTAATATGGTAGATTTTTCTGGAAAATATAGTAGATTACTAGTTTTACTTAAATTTTCTCACTCATGGAAATTATCCTTTGAGAATTTCTTACATTCAAATGTTTCAGTTTTTAGAAATTATTTCCACCACTTCTTGTTTATAAAAAATGGCATGGTTTTTATCTTATATTGTTTAATCTATGGAATATCTTAGTGTTATCCCATAGAGATTAGGTTCACACCATACTTAAACCCCTTGGGTGTAAGTATACTTGGTCATGTTTGACATGGGTAAAGGAAAGTCTTTGGGTGATGACGGTTCGGGGTGTTAGTTCCCATCCATGGTGAAAAGTTGGGGAGGCGGCTTGTGGGTGATGACCCCTTGTCATGTGGAGTCCTTGGGGATTTTTTTCTACTATTTTTATTTGTATTTGGACCACTTGTTGTATGTTTAAACATATGTATTCAGTTATGGATTTTTTATAAATCTTGTTTTGTATGAATTTCGCAGATTCAGTTTATCGATTGTTTTTTATGTTTTATGTATCCATATTTAGGTAAATCATTACCAAACCAAAATATATGATACAAGGGAACTTGTTCCAGCCTGTGGAGATAGGGAATGCCCTTCGGGCCTTATCACGGGCTAGTTTTGGCACTAGTTTTGATGGAAACCAAATTTGGTTCGTGACACATCCTATTATTTCTATCTATATTCTATACCACTGGTAATCTACCATAAAACCCACAATTATGGAACCAATAACCACAAAAATCACTAAACAAACTATTTGATAAACCATTATACAATTAAAAAAATTATACAAAACAAAATTTATAATATTTCTTGTATCACCTTTATATATTGTCAATTTTTTTGAATTAATTTAACCATGTTGATATTTTTCATTTCATAGAACATTGAATATAACTTGTGTTATATGAAAGCAAAAAGTTTGGATTTAGTTTCACTAAAAACCAAGTTATTATTTCACTACACGCAACACCTCAATTATATCGATGTACACACAATACTATGTTTAGACTATGATACACCAAATTCTGAGTTTCTTTTATAGCATTTATTAAACTTAAGGATGAGTTTTACCCAACTACAATATACTATTAATATTGCTATTAAAATATTATTATAGTTTCCACCTTGTTGTTGGAATTGAATATAAAAATAACAATAACTAAATTGATAAAATATAATTTTACCATGTATATAAAATTAATCCTTTGGTTAAAAATTATTATAAATTAATGTAATAACTATTTGAGAATAATGAAATTACGTTTCAAACAAAAGTATTTTTCTATATAAAAACAAAATTTTATCTAAATAAATAACAAAAACTTTGAATAATGTTTTCCATAAAATTTATATATTATATATTCACTAATTTTTTTATACCCATCTAATATATTTTATAGGTATAAGATATCAACAAATCCAATTTTTTTAATAAAAAGATGTATTTTTTAAAAAGGTAATTTTACCAACTTTTTAATGGAGAATCCATTTTAAATATAGTTTTTTAAACTTTAATAATTTTTATTTGAAAAAATAGAATTCATATTTGAAATTTTAAAATCAAAATTTTATTTGGGAGAATGATTGGTATTTTTCTGAGAAGTTTCATTTTTTTATGAAAAGTGAAATCCATAGAATTTTAATTGAAAACTGATTTTTCATCAAATTTATTTATATTGTTAAATTATTTTATAAATTTTTTGTAATTTATATTTAGATATAATAATTATATATTAATATTTTTTGGGTAATTGGATACAATTTCACTTTGGTATTGGATATAAAAACAATTCAAACTTTTGACCATTTTTACTTAAAAAACTCATTGTTTCACCGAGTGTGTGGGATTATTTTAAAATTAATTTATTTAAATAATGTGATTTTAATTTGTAGAAATGGATTTTATATTATTCTTAATAATTTATAATTTATAATAAGGTCAACATAATATTTTACAAAAATGAATAGTGAAAGTAATAAGTATTAATTATTGCGATTAAGGTTAAAAAATGAGTTTAATTAGTGGTTAAACATTATCTTAAGGTTCTAAATACCCTATAAATATTTAGAAAAGTAATTTATTGGAAATTTTTATACCATATAGTCACTTTTATTTAATATTAATAGTTATTGGAGGAACATGATGTATGAGAGACCTCTCAATAGTGTTTACCTTTTTATATTGACAATAATGACACTCTCCTCCACTATAAATATGGAACTGACCCCCTAACTTATTCACACATGTCAATACATTTGGATATTAAAAACCTACAAAAATATACTACCAATTTCCCTCCATTTATAATAATTTCCTCAATTGGGGTATAAATCCGATCATGTAAACCCTTTCCTAAAAACCAAAAGGAGTTACCCAATATAGAGGCAACATTATTCTGCAAGCACTTTTGTTTTATTTCATTATCCATCACTTAAATTATTATTATAAAATGATTATATAATAACATCATTATCATAAATACACTGATATTTTTTATGTTAAGGGTTATCCTACACTCATAGACACTTCTATGAAATGGGATACATAATCATCATTCGTGTATTTAGCGGATTACCGTATCATGAATTGATATCATTCATTCTTCCATTTCCACCCTTCAAGGTTGGAATTATTTTGTAATTTATGTTTTAATATGATATATATGATATTTTTGATTTATTAATGCTTCTTTAATTATTATATAACACATACCTTCATGATTTCTATTTTTGGAAATATGATAACATCATTTGTGGATGTGAGGGAAACCACATACTCAAAGCGATGAGATTCATTCACATATTAAATGAAATGTATTAAGGGTTGGTTTAGTGAAAATATATGATATATATAAAATAATAATAATTCTATAATGATAATATAAACATATATATATATATATATATATATTATTTACTTATCATTCATTAAAATTATGGCAAGAAATTGGAAACAATGTTCATGCGTACGTACGGCCTACCATCTCTATGAATAAAGAATTTAATTTATTATTTATATATTTAATAAACTATAATATATATATATTAATGAATATTTATATATTATTTATACCATATTTTACATTATTAAAATAATTAAATTAGTATCTAAGTAAGAGGACCACGAATAACAAGTCAAATCATCTATGAAAAACAAACTTGTTGTTACTCGAAACATAACCTAAACATGTAATTGTTAATAGAAGAGTAATATAAGTTCATAATAAAATCATATATGGTGTGATATATAATAATATTTTTATTTAATATATTTATAATAAATATATATTTAGTTCAATGGAGTATTGAACGTGTATAAATAAATTAATGAAATAAGGTAAGGGTTTTCTCGTCTCACTTTTATTTCTATGAGACTTATTTCTTATTCACTAACTGTTTATTTTGTGTGGTGTATGTCACGACCCGTCCTCGGGGCCCGTGCCGTGACTACCCCAAGCCCGCCTTCCATAGGCCAGGGGCTGGCGACTAGCACCAAGGCGTAAAATCCCAGTAAACAGGGAAGGCATTGCCTTTATAAGTAACAACCACACAGAGTCAGCAAGCGGAAAGTAAAGTGCAGAAAAGTAAAGGGGGCCGGAAATACAAGCTCAACTGTAAAGTACAACTGAAAAGTAAAGTACAGCAACTGAAGAAAAGATGGCGGCCTCGTGTCGTCCACTGGCAATCCCACCTGAAGGGTGGGTACAGATAGCCTCCAGGCTCCTCGGGTCCCACGTCCGCTCCGAGCACGTCCCGCCCAGTGGTCTACCTCCAGGTACCGTCCTGCTCCACGCCCCAACCGGGATCAGCGCTGTCCGTCGTCTGCAACCAACACAACAAGGTGCGGGCATAGCCCGTGCAGGGGTGAGTATAAGCTACTCAGTAAGGACCCCAAGACCCCCGAAGGTCTCCCGAAATCCACAAAGGATATAGCACAAAAGAAAGATGCAATCACGAAGTAACATCTAACTCGACTTAGGTATATGCCCATACATATACCTAAGTCCCCAATTCTAGCTCGGCTCACGAGCTCAAGAACAACTCAATCCACAAAGGAAGCAAGACTCAAATCCACAAGGAGAGTAAACAGTAAATCCACATAGGATAGTTCAACACAATCCACAAAGGAGAGTAACATAAGATTCAGCTCAACCAGGTATACTTTTTCAGATGACGTCAAAGATGATCACTGATCCATCTAAGTCGTCGGACCCACGAAGGATCGATAGGTACTAACCCCCGCAAAAGACCCACACAGGATCGGGCTCACACAGAACCTGTAGGCAGTGGCTCACACAGAACCGATAGTAAGGACCCACATAGGATCGGGCTCACACAGAACCTGTAGGCAGAGGCTCACACAGAACCGGTAGCACTGATCCACGTAGGATCGCTGAGTGCTGTAGTCGACGCAGTCCACTGAGGATCTCTGCACAGTCGTCGCCGCAGTCCACGAAGGATCTCTGCTCTGCCGTCGTCGCAGTCCACTGAGGATCTCTGCTCTGCCATCGTCACAGTCCACGGAGGATCTCTGCTCTGCCGTCGTCGCAGTCCACGGAGGATCTCTGCTCTGTCGTCGAAGTTACAGCCAGCGCCAGGGTTCCCGCACAAAGCGAGCTCGTTTAGGAGGGTCCGCTCCACGAGCCGAGAGGCTGATACATCAACTGACACGTAGTCCGAAGTTGATGTATCCAAAAGTTCCGAATCGACAACAGGATCTCAACGCGACAGACGGCGCGTCAATCGGACGCCCGGTCTGAGAGTTATTGGCGTTTTCGTCCCAGGGGCCCGGTTGGTTTTTAGGGCAAAACCAACCCGACCGTACTCCGCCTATATCCGATCCTCGGGCGGAGTATGCCAAAAGTTCCGTCTCACTTAGAGGAAACTACCACAGCTGACGGTACGTCGATCGGACGTCCGTAGCTCATGTTATGAGCGTTTCCGCTCCGAGGGCCCGGTTGGTTTCGTGTAGGAACCAACCCGGCCGAACCCAAAGTCTTCCGAAACCTTGAGTATAATATACCGAAACGACCGTCTCGATCCAAGGATCGCGTAGCCGCTGACGGTTCGTCAATCGGAGGTCCCAGGCCCAAGATATGGGCGAAAGAATGAAGAGGGCCCGAAACGGGGGTTCTGGGCCCGGGGCGACCCGGCCCGAACCCCCCCTGGGTCGGCCCGAACCGGGTCGGCCCGACCCGGCCCGAAACGGCTCGGCCGGGTCCGGTCCGGCCTGGGCGCGGCCCGGCCGACCGGACCGGCCGGCTCGGCTTCGGCCGAGCGGCCGAACTGCCGCGGGTTTGACCCGCGGCTTGGAGAGGAACGCGGCCCCGCGGGGGGCCGCCTGTCACGCGGACGCGGCCGGGCCGCCGCGTCCGTTCCCGGTTCCGCGCGGCCGCGGAACCGGCCGCCGCCGCCGCGGCTTCAGCCGCGGCGGAAATTCTCCACGGCGGCGCGCCGGGCGCCGCCGCCTCCGGTCGCCGGCGCCGCCGCGCCGGCGACCCGCGCCGCCGCCACCTTCCGCGGGCCGCCGGAGTTGCTCCGGTGGCCCGTTTTGCCTCCCGTCTGCGCCATTGTTCCTCCCGGGACGCGTCTTCCACTGCGGAATCAACAAATGGCCCTTGCGTCGTGCTTTTGCCGTCGCCCGCCAAATCCGCACAAAAAGGAAGATCGGCGGAGGGTTGCCGGGTCTTGTTCGTTAGACCCGCACCCTCCGCGTTAGTCATAAACAACGGGAGAAACAAGAAACGACCAAATCAACAATTTTAAATAAATTTAAAATTGTTCCGTGATCGGTTCCTTATTTTAAAAGAAATAAAATCACCGGAAAGGGAAAATATTCCAAATCAACCCTTACCTCGCAGCTGTCGTTGCCGAACGAGGGATCGTCGCGGGATTGCTCGTTGCGGAAGAAGGGGGATCGTCGCGTCGTCGCGGTATCCGGCGTCGCGTCGCCAATCTCCGGATCAAGAACAAACGGATTTAATTAATTTAAATCCGTTGTTATTGAAATTAAAAAGGGAGAATTAACGATCTGATTCTTACCTTAGTTGCCGAACGAGGATTGGCTGCGGAAGAAGAGGCGTCGCCGAAGAACGTCGCGGGTAAAGCTCGTCAACGTCGCAGATATCGGTGTGCGTCGTCGAATTCCGGTCGCCGACGTTCTTCGCGTTCTTCGCGTTCTTCGCGGGGAGGGTGGAGGTTCAGAGGAATTGCACAATGATAGCAATCCTCCAAAATAGACAAGTTGTCTATTTTATTATTTTGCCAACAAACGCAAAACGCGTAAGTAACGACCCATTTAATTCGTTGAATTAATTCAACGAATAAAACAGCCCATTTAATTCACGAAAGAAACAGCCCAATTAAATGGTCTGTTAAGAATTAAAGAAAACGCGTCGGTTGACTTTTCAGTTACCTTGACGGGTTTTCGCGGGTGCGTTACTTAGCGAAAGAAACGGCGGGGCTCGTGCGGGCCCCACCTCACAAATATCCTACCAAGGGGGTAGGATATTTCCGGATAGCATCCTATCCAGTTCAACTCAGTTCAAGCCGCCCTTAAGTGGCTTCAAGTGGCTCCCAAGCAGCTTAAGTGAAATAAAATAAAGTTGTCGCACAAACTTTATTTTATTTCTGACTTAAAGCCGCGAAATTTAAAAACCACGTCTGAGCAAACGCAACTCCGGAAGAGGCGTTTCTAAGCAAATACCGGCGCTGCGATTTCATCGGTGCCCTCAGAATTCGATTCCGGGCACCGGTTCAAAAGATAGAAAAACCCGCTCGTCCGTTCACTGAACGTACCCGAGCCAAACTTCGGAAATTGATTCCGGGCACACCGGGCCTCGGAATCAGGTGCCGTCTGAAGCTGCGCTCTTGTAAAATTCCAAAGAAAATTAAGAAAAAAATTTCCTTGAAATTTGCGGGTCTTTACATTACTCCCACCTCAGGGCTTTACGTCCCCGTAAAGATACATCAAAAACTAGGGGAACAAATGGGGGTACTGAGCACGCATCTGAGCCTCCCGCTCCCAAGTGCTCTCCTGGAGGTTCCCGTGCTTCCATCTGACGCGCACAAGAGGAATCGACCGCCCACGTAGGACCCGCTCCTGTCGATCCTCGATCTCCACTGGGACCTCCGCAAAAGTCGCCCCATCGTCCACGTCCAGCTCCCCAAAGTCGATGATGTGCGTCGGGTCGTGCACGTATCTCCTCAGCTGAGACACGTGAAAGACGTCGTGCACCCGGTGCAGCTGAGGTGGTAGAGCCAGGCGATAAGCCACCTATCCTATCCTGCTGAGGACCTGGAAAGGCCCGATGAAGCGTGGAGACAACTTGCCGCCTCGGCCAAATCTCCGTAAACCACGTCGAGGTGAGACACGCAAAAAGACGTGGTCGCCATCCTCGAACTCTAGTGGCCTCCGCCTCCTGTCAGCATATGACTTCTGCCGGCTCTGAGCTGTCCTCATCCTCTCCTGGATGATCTGGACCTTCTCTGTCGTGGCTCGGACCATCTCTGGTCCCACGAGTGCTGACTCCCCAGGGTCTGTCCAGCACAACGGTGATCTGCAGGGTCTGCCGTACAACGCCTCGTATGGTGCCATCCCGATGGTGGAGTGGTAGCTGTTGTTGTACGCGAACTCCACCAAGGGTAGGTGGTCCTCCCAGCTGCGACCAAAGTCGAGAACACATGCACGGAGCATGTCCTCGAGTGTCTGTATGGTCCTCTCCGTCTGACCATCCGTCTGAGGGTGGAAGGCTGTGCTCAGATGGAGCCGCGTCCCGAACGCCTCCTGCAACCCCTTCCAAAGCCGGGAAGTGAAACGAGCATCTCGATCGGAGACGATAGACGATGGCACACCGTGAAGCCGTACGATCTCCTGGACGTAAAGACGTCCCAAGCTCTCCACTGAGCCCTGCTCTCTGATGGGTAAGAAGTGTGCCGACTTGGTGAGTCGGTCGACAATCACCCAAATGGAGTCGTGACCTCTGGAAGTGCGTGGAAGTCCAGTCACGAAGTCCATAGATATGCCATCCCACTTCCACTCTGGGACCTCCAAGGGCTATACCAAGCCTGCTGGTACTTGATGCTCTGCCTTCACCTGCTGGCAGGTGAGGCATCGTGAAACGAACTCAGCCACAGCTTTCTTCATGCCCGGCCACCAGTGCTATCGTCTGAGATCCTGGTACATCTTCGCCACTACGGGATGCACCGCCAAGGGAGAAGTGTGAAACTCTCTCAGCACCTCCTCTCGCAAAGCGACTGGTACGAAGGTACGTCCTCTGAAAAGGATGTCGTGCTCTGCTCCAAGGGAGAAGCCATCAGGCGCCTGACCTGAGGATATCAGTGCACGCCGGGTCTCACAGTCAGCGTCCCCACGCTGAGCCTCTCTGACCCGCTGTAGAAGTGGAGGAGAGACTGTGAGAGACTGAAGAAAGGCTGCTCCGTCTCTATCCACGAAGGATATCTGCAAGGAGGCTAGCTGCTCCGTCGCCTCCTCAAGTAGCTGAATGCCCGTCCTCCTGCTGAGGGCATCGGCTACCACGTTCCCCTTCCCAGGAGTATAGACTATCTCAAAGTCATAGTCCTGGAGGAACTCAAGCCATCTCCGCTCTCTCAGGTTCAGGTCCTTCTGAGAGAAGATATACCTGAGACTCTGGTGGTCAGAAAAGACTGTGAAGCGCTCGCCCATCAGATAGTGTCGCCAAGTCTTCAGAGCGAAGACCACTGCTGCCAACTCCAGGTCATGAGTGGCGTAGTTCTGCTCATGCGGCCTCAACTGACGTGATCCGTAGGCGATCACGGCCCGCTCCTGCATCAGGACGCACCCGAGTCCAGTCCCTGATGCATCGCAGTAAACTACGTACCCAACTCCCTCCTCAGGCAACCTCAAGATAGGTGCGCTGGTCAATCTCTGTCTCAGCTCCTGGAAGCTCTGCTGACATCTGTCTGACCACATGAAGGGTTTCCCCTTCTTCGTCAATGCTGAGAGTGGTGCCGCAACTCTGGAGAAGTCCAGCACAAATCTCCGATAGTATCCGGCTAGGCCCAAGAAGCTCCGCACCTCTGTCACGCTCCTGGGTGGCTCCCAAGCTAGCACTGCCTCGATCTTCGCGGGATCCACTGCAACTCCCGCCTCAGAAATGACATGCCCCAAGAAATGGACCTCACGTAACCAGAACTGGCATTTTGAGAGCTTGCCATAAAGCTGGTGCTCTCAGAGCGTGTCTAGCACAACTCGCAGGTGGTAGGCATGCTCCTCCTCAGTCGTCGAGTATACCAAAATGTCGTCAATGAAGACCACGACAAATCGGTCGAGGTATGGCTGGAAGATCCTGTTCATGAGGCTCATGAACACTGCTGGAGCATTGGTTACGCCGAACGGCATAACCAAGAACTCATAATGGCCATACCGACACCTGAAGGCCGTCTTCTGCACGTCCTCGTCTCGAACTCTGAGCTGATGATAGCCTGACCGGAGGTCTATCTTCGAGAACCACCGCGCTCCCTTGAGCCGATCGAAGAGGTCATCAATCCGTGGCAGCGGATACTTGTTCCTCACTGTCACCTGGTTCAGGCGACGATAGTCGACACATAGTCGCAAGCTCCCGTCCGCCTTCTTGGCGAACAAAATCGGGGAAGCCCAGGGTGAAACACTGGGTCGGATAAACCCCTTGCTCTGCAAGTCCTCCAACTGTACCCGCAGCTCTCGAAGCTCGGCGGGGGCCATCCGATATGCTGGAGTAGATATCGGGGCTGTCCCGGGGTACAAGTCGATGTAAAAGTCTACCTCTCTACGAGGAGGTAGCCCTGGAACGTCGTCGGGAAAGACGTCCATGTACTGGTCCACCACTGCAGGAAAAGCTGGACTCCGCACGTCCACTGCTCCTAGGATGAGGCTAGCCAACTGATGAGAGATGGGCTGCACTCTCCTCCGTGGAAGTCCATCCTGTGCTGCAAAGGTTCCCTTCTCGCCGGTGAAGGTAAACCTGCTCCCGTCGGTGCGAACACATCTCACCTTGCGCCTAAAACAGTCGATCTGGGCATGAACCGTGGATAGCCAATCCATGCCCAAGATGACGTCGTAAGGCCTCGACGCCGCTACAAGGAGATCCCAGCCGAAGCTCTCGCCTCCTAGAGTAAGCTCACACTGCCGGCACCAGTGCGTAATCGTCGAGTCTGCTCCCGTAGGAGTCTCTAGCCGTAAGGATCGAGCCAACGGCTCAGTCGGAATCTCCGAGCTCCGAACAAGGGCAGAGGCTATGAAAGAGTGACTCACTCCTGTGTCTATAAGTACTGCAGCAAGGGTGGAATAGACACAGATCGTACCTCGAATCATCTCTGGCAAGTTGGGGTCGTAGGCCTCCACTGCCTGGAGCTGGGCCTGTCCCTGCCCGCCAGCTCCATGTGGTCGAGGTGGCCCTCCTGGTGGTGGTGGGGGTAGAGCCTGGAAGCGTCGCCCACCACCCGCTGCTCGGCCAGCTCCTCTGCCTCGTCCGCCTCCTCCCTGCGGACCGCCACGGTTGACCCTCTGCCTCTGCCTGGGTGGCCCCTCCACCGTCTGCTGCTCCTCTGGTCGGCGAGTCGGGCAGTCACGAGCCATGTGACCCTGCCCGCCGCAGGTGTAGCACAACCTGCCTCTCGGAAGGCTGGCACTCCGCTGTGTGCCCCGCACCGCTGAGCCGGTGTCCTGAGGCCGTCTGCGTGGGGGTCTGGTCTGCCTGGACCCGAGAGTCATCCGTCGGCTACCTGCTGCCGAAGACTCAGCTACCTGCCGCCCTGCGCTAGGTCTCGCCGCTGAAGAAGGCTCTGCCAGGAAGCTCTCGATCAGGAGGGCTCGCTCCAGCACTCCCGCCTGGGTCGGAATGCTGAGGGAGATCAGCGACGCCCGAATCTCCTGTCGCAAGCCCTGCTCGAAGGTCCGGGCCCGGAAGAAGGGGTCCCGTACCATGTCGGTCGAGTAGCGAGATAGGTCAGTGAACCTCACCGCGTACTGAGCGACCGTCATGCTTCCCTGGCGCAGCTGGAGAAGCTCCTGGATGCGCACCGCTCGGAGGGTGGCTGGGACGAACTCAGAGCGGAAGAGGCTCTCGAAGTCCGCCCAGAGCAAGGATGCCTCATCGTGAACCTGGAGCATCAGGCTCCACCATCGTCCTGCCGCTGCCTGCAGGAGGCTCGCTGCGAGAATCACCATGAGATCCGCTGGTGTCCTCACTAGCCTAAAGATCCGTACCACCGCCTCTAGCCAGTCCTCGGCGGCCTGGGGGTCCGCCTCACCGCGAAACCTGGGCGGTCGCTGGCTCTGAAACTCATGCAGTGCCCTGAGGCGACGTGCATCGTCAGCGTCTGGTACTGGCATCATCGGTGGCTCGGCGGGTAAAGCTACCGCCGGTGCCACTGCTGGCAGAGGGCCCTGCACCGAGGCCTCGTCGCCCAGTGGGCTTCCGTCGCGCCCTACACTCGGAACCCTAGCTGGCTGTCGTCGCGGGGCCATCCTGAAAAGGAGAACAAGAGCACCACAGTCAGAATAGTATACCTGGTGAGCTGGCACATGTAATCACAAGGAAAACTTGAGACTTTCATAAAGCAGATCAGTATACCCGGTGAGCTGACACAAGTAATCACAAAGAAAACTCGAAACACACACGCAATCAATGTTTTCATGCATTAAGTCGGAAATCAGGAGTCAGGGTCATGGTGTACGGATACGTCGGCCGCCGCACCAACACTGGGCTCCCTGAAATGATAACCACACTCAATACACTAAACACTATTGCTTCACATAGAAAGAAAAGACGATCAGAGTCTGCGGTAGAACCGACCACCTCTGATACCAATTTGTCACGACCCGTCCTCGGGGCCCGTGCCGTGACTACCCCAAGCCCGCCTTCCATAGGCCAGGGGCTGGCGACTAGCACCAAGGCGTAAAATCCCAGTAAACAGGGAAGGCATTGCCTTTATAAGTAACAACCACACAGAGTCAGCAAGCGGAAAGTAAAGTGCAGAAAAGTAAAGGGGGCCGGAAATACAAGCCCAACTGTAAAGTACAACTGAAAAGTAAAGTACAGCAACTGAAGAAAAGACGGCGGCCTCGTGTCGTCCACTGGCAATCCCACCTTAAGGGTGGGTACAGATAGCCTCCAGGCTCCTCGGGTCCCACGTCCGCTCCGAGCACGTCCCGCCCAGTGGTCCACCTCCAGGTACCGTCCTGCTCCACGCCCCAACCGGGATCAGCGCTGTCCGTCGTCTGCAACCAACACAACAAGGTGCGGGCATAGCCCGTGTAGGGGTGAGTATAAGCTACTCAGTAAGGACCCCGAGACCCCCGAAGGTCTCCCGAAATCCACAAAGGATATAGCACAAAAGAAAGATGAAATCACGAAGTAACATCTGACTCGACTTAGGTATATGCCCATACATATACCTAAGTCCCCAATTCTAGCTCGGCTCACGAGCTCAAGAACAACTCAATCCACAAAGGAAGCAAGACTCAAATCCACAAGGAGAGTAAACAGTAAATCCACATAGTATAGTTCAACACAATCCACAAAGGAGAGTAACATAAGATTCAGCTCAACCAGGTATACTTTTTCAGATGACGTCAAAGATGATCACTGATCCATCTAAGTCGTCGGACCCACGAAGGATCGATAGGTACTAACCCCCGCAAAAGACCCACACAGGATCGGGCTCACACAGAACCTGTAGGCAGTGGCTCACACAGAACCGATAGTAAGGACCCACATAGGATCGGGCTCACACAGAACCTGTAGGCAGAGGCTCACACAGAACCGGTAGCACTGATCCACGTAGGATCGCTGAGTGCTGTAGTCGACGCAGTCCACTGAGGATCTCTGCACAGTCGTCGCCGCAGTCCACGAAGGATCTCTGCTCTGCCGTCGTCGCAGTCCACTGAGGATCTCTGCTCTGCCATCGTCACAGTCCACGGAGGATCTCTGCTCTGCCGTCGTCGCAGTCCACGGAGGATCTCTGCTCTGTCGTCGAAGTTACAGCCAGCGCTAGGGTTCCCGCACAAAGCGAGCTCGTTTAGGAGGGTCCGCTCCACGAGCCGAGAGGCTGATACATCAACTGACACGTAGTCCGAAGTTGATGTATCCAAAAGTTCCGAATCGACAACAGGATCTCAACGCGACAGACGGCGCGTCAATCGGACGCCCGGTCTGAGAGTTATTGGCATTTTCGTCCCAGGGGCCCGGTTGGTTTTTAGGGCAAAACCAACCCGACCGTACTCCGCCTGTATCCGATCCTCGGGCGGAGTATGCCAAAAGTTCCGTCTCACTTAGAGGAAACTACCACAGCTGACGGTACGTCGATCGGACGTCCGTAGCTCATGTTATGAGCGTTTCCGCTCCGAGGGCCCGGTTGGTTTCGTGTACGAACCAACCCGGCCGAACCCAAAGTCTTCCGAAACCTTGAGTATAATATACCGAAACGACCGTCTCGATCCAAGGATCGCGTATCCGCTGACGGTTCGTCAATCGGAGGTCCCAGGCCCAAGATATGGGCGAAAGACTGAAGAGGGCCCGAAACGGGGGTTCTGGGCCCAGGGCGACCTGGCCCGAACCCCCCCTGGGTCGGCCGAACCGGGTCGGCCCGACCCGGCCCGAACCGGCTCGGCCGGGTCCGGTCCGGCCTGGGCGCGGCCCGGCCGACCGGACCGGCCGGCTCGGCTTCGGCCGAGCGGCCGAACTGCCGCGGGTTTGACCCGCGGCTTGGAGAGGAACGCGGCCCCGCGGGGGGCCGCCTGTCACGCGGACGCGGCCGGGCCGCCGCGTCCGTTCCCGGTTCTGCGCGGCCGCGGAACCGGCCGCCGCCGCCGCGGCTTCAGCCGCGGCAAAAATTCTCCACGGCGGCGCGCCGGGCGCCACCGCCTCCGGTCGCCGGCGCCGCCGCGCCGTCGAGCCGCGCCGCCGCCACCTTCCGCGGGCCGCCAGAGTTGCTCCGGTGGCCCGTTTTGCCTCCCGTCTGCGCCATTGTTCCTCCTGGGACGCGTCTTCCACTGCGGAATCAACAAATGGCCCTTGCGTCGTGCTTTTTCCGTCTCCTTCCAAATCCGCACAAAAAGGAAGATCGGCGGAGGGTTGTCGGGTCTTGTTCGTTAGACCCGCACCCTCCGCGTTAGTCATAAACAACGGGAGAAACAAGAAACGACCAAATCAACAATTTTAAATAAATTTAAAATTGTTCCGTGATTGGTTCCTTATTTTAAAAGAAATAAAATCACCGGAAAGGTAAAATATTCCAAATCAACCCTTACCTCACAGCTGTCATTGCCGAACGAGGGATCGTCGCGGGATTGCTCGTTGCGGAAGAAGGGGGATCGTCGCGTCGTCGCGGTATCCGGCGTCGCGTCGCCAATCTCCGGATCAAGAACAAACGGATTTAATTAATTTAAATCCGTTGTTATTGAAATTAAAAAGGGAGAATTAACGATCCGATTCTTACCTTAGTTGCTGAACGAGGATCGGCTGCGGAAGAAGAGGCGTCGCCGAAGAACGTCGCGGGTAAAGCTCGTCGACGTCGCAGATCTCGGTGTGCGTCGTCGAATTCCGTTCGCCAGCGTTCTTCGCGTTCTTCGCGTTCTTCGCGGGGAGGGTGGAGGTTCAGAGGAATTGCACAATGATAGCAATCCTCCAAAATAGACAAGTTGTCTATTTTATTATTTTGCCAACAAACGCAAAACGCGTAAGTAACGACCCATTTAATTCGTTGAATTAATTCAACGAATAAAACAGCCCATTTAATTCACGAAAGAAACAGCCCAATTAAATGGTCTGTTAAGAATTAAAGAAAACGCGTCGGTTGACTTTTCAGTTACCTTGACGGGTTTTCGCGGGTGCGTTACTTAGCGAAAGAAACGGCGGGGCTCGTGCGGGCCCCACCTCACAAATATCCTACCAAGGGGGTAGGATATTTCCGGATAGCATCCTATCCAGTTCAACTCAGTTCAAGCCGCCCTTAAGTGGCTTCAAGTGGCTCCCAAGCAGCTTAAGTGAAATAAAATAAAGTTGTCGCACAAACTTTATTTTATTTCTGACTTAAAGCCGCGAAATTTAAAAACCACGTCTGAGCAAACGCAACTCCGGAAGAGGCGTTTCTAAGCAAATACCGGCGCTGCGATTTCATCGGTGCCCTCAGAATTCGATTCCGGGCACTGGTTCAAAAGATAGAAAAACCCGCTCGTCCGTTCACTGAACGTACCCGAGCCAAACTTCGGAAATTGATTCCGGGCACACCGGGCCTCGGAATCAGGTGTCGTCTGAAGCTGCGCTCTTGTAAAATTCCAAAGAAAATTAAGAAAAAAATTTCCTTGAAATTTGCGGGTCTTTACAGTGTATATACTAACCATGAATATATTAAATGATTATTATCCCTAAAATTATGTGTATTTACATATCAATTTTATGATCTATCTATCATTGTGGTTAAGGTTCAAAAGATACTAAATCGGTAAAGAAATTTTGTCTCAATTATCCATCATTGAGGAACAAGCCATGTTATGCACCTATATTGTTATAAACTGTGTGTATAAAACAATTTATAATTTTATATCATGAATCTATGTCTTATAATTATATTTTATAAATTTTTTACTGTTATTATTTTTTATGGATTATGACTCAATGTTACCAAAGTGGTGTCGATTATTTCTATAATCACATCATTTATCAGGATTATTTATGATTATGTTTCAATTGATTAAATAATATGATCCGTTTCTCAAAAAATATCATGAGTTTTATTATCCTTTGGTTAATATTGATATATTCATGTAATGGTACCATTTTTACAATCTTTGGTACTTAATATAATTATGAAATAATTTTTATAAAATTACATCTTTATCTCTCTGTTCGGCTGGATATCTGTGTTATTTCAAAACCATGTTTTATAAAAAAAATTCAAAAATGTTATAATATTATCCTATGAAATTTAAAATAATATTTATTTATTTTTTACCTTAAAAAATGTTTTTAAAAAGTAATATTATTTTCCTTTTCTGATTGAGATACTTTTCTAAACTTTTTACAGCACAAAAAGAAAATTTTCCATGTATGGATTTATTTTTTGTCTAGAGCGTAATAAATTTGAATCTTCCCTTGAGGGTTTAAATGAATTATTTTTTTATGAAAATTAGTTTTCATAATATTCTATACATTCATTGTTTTTAATTTGGTTTTCAATAAAAAGGATTGAAAAAATGTTTTATATTCAAGAAGTGTTATAAATGATTTTTAAAGATTCCATTAAATGATTTCAACGTTATTTTAAATGAAAATTGATTTCCAAAATATTTCAATATTATTTTATATGTTTTCAATGAAAAAAATTTTCAAAATTTTTTCTAGATTCATTTATATGTTTTCAAGTAAATGGAATTTCAAGATTCTTTCAAGATAATTTTATTTTTTTCATGGAAAAACGTTTTCAATTTTTTTTAAATCATCCATTATAAGTATTACAAGAAAACGGATTTTAAAATATTTTCATTACTGAATAAAATTTTAAGGAAGAGTGTCTACAAAATGTTTTCAAAGATATGTTCAACAAAAATGTTTTTCAAAACATTTTATGTTTCAAAAAGTAATTTTTTTTCAAAGAAAAAAATGATATTTTACTCAAGAAAATATTTATAAAAAATTATATTTCATCTTGGATGACATCTGTTGGTATTAATTATGTATTATTAGGATATGATCCAAATGATATATTCATATTATATCACTGAATGATTTATGTTTTGATGGCATGATGTTAATGAAACATGTTTCTCTTTCATATGTTATATGTTTATAAAATCAATTTCTATTTTATTTGTTATATGTTTATTAAAACTATTTCTATTTTGTGGTTAATATTTTTATGATACCCATTTGACATTCATTAGATATATGTTTATGAAACCATATTTTTTTAATAGATTATGCATTGATGAAATGGTTATGAAACTTGTCTCTTTTCCATAGGTTATGATATGATGACATGATTATGATACCCATTTAATTTCATGGGTTATGATATGATTATATATTATCTTGTGGAACACATATGTAGGATTTTATTATTAGATGGGAGGGACCTATATCTCTGTCTAATGCATTGGGTAATGCTTTATATCACATGAGATAGATATGTATAGAAAGGGGAGTTAATTTGGTTTAGTAAAGGAATATTTCACTAAGATGGTCTTGGGAGTGAATCTTGAGTACAAATATGGTCATGGGAGAGAACCATGAATAACAAGATAGTTTTGGGAGTGAACCCATAACACTAATATTTCCTTTTCACTAATCCTTGAGTAATATGGAAATCATTTTTATGTTCTTATATTTCTGAACCAAATTCTATGTATTATTCTTATGTTATGCTCTTATGGATTTTGATCTTGATTACCTTATGATTTATGTCTTATGAACTACCAATATCTATTACATGAATCATTTATATGATCTTTTATATGCATGGTATGATCTTCAAATGTTATTCTCAAGTTATTATATCCTTATCCTTAAGTTATGCATATGTATATCCATTATTTACCCTTACCAAGAATTAGTGATTACCTTTTATTATGTTTCTTTTCCCCCAGATTTTGAAGAATTGTATTTAGTAGATGTACTAAAGTAGAATATATTTTGGGGAAACAATGAAAATATTTCACCATGTTAGAATATTTGGGTCAATTTTTCCAAAGACACTAATCTATTTTGGTCATTGGGAATGTATTTTTTAATGCACTGAATATTAATATAAATTAATTTAATGTTCATGTTTGTGAATCATGGGTCACTATAGATGGTAATAATGTAATGGTTTAGTCAACCATTGGAAACTAGGTTTGGAAAACTATAGTGATATCATTAAGGATATTTATAAGGATATTTGTAGAGATGTATATAAGGATAAGACAAATGTTTCATATATTTAAAATTAGTTGTCATGATTTAAGAATATTATTAGTAATTTTTCTTAATTATGTGTTTTTATTATATAGTAAGTGTTTCCCACACTATGATTTCTAGTACTAGTCAATAGCAGGAACTAGAAGGAGCCTGATTAACATTAAATTTTTCAGATGCGAAAAGTTTTGGAATTACAAAAATCGATATTCAAAGTGGAAATATCATGAATAGAATCAGTAAGTTAGTACAAGTGTTGGTTATATTATAGAGGATAAAGAGACTAAAAATGACATGTGAATGGAATGGGATGTTATAACAGTATCTTTTACATTAAATATACGAATCATGATTATAATGAGGTTGAGGATCCTTATGACAAGATTCACATTTCTTATTCTTGGAATGTAGTATTAAGGAATAAGATGATGAATCCCGATTAATGATTGAATAATAATGATAAATGATTTAAGTGTATATGTTTTTGAGTTCAATTATTATGTTATATGAATCATGAAAAATATAAGTATTTTCCATATAAATTTTTCATTAAGGATTTAAAAGGATGTGTTTAATGGTTATTAAGACATAGAAAAGTGATTTAATGGAAATAGGATATTTTCAATAAGGTAAGGTAACACATAATTTTTTATTTCGGATGAGAAAATGATATTTAGTATGGATAAAGAGATGATGATATGTATATAGTAAATTGGATAGTATTTATGACATCAGAACTGATAAAGGATTTTTTGACGAAGTTGTTTTATCTATCATGGATGGAGATTATGTCATTTAAGGAATATATCCAATGATTTTTGTAAAAACAAAGCATGCATGTTGTCAATATGGATGTATGGTAATTTAGTTTAGTAAAATGTTACAAGAGAATATATGATGAAGGTATTTAAAATTTTTGTATGTGACAAACAAGAGCTACATTATGATATAATGTGGATCAATGCTATGTTTTTTTTGAGAAATTTAGTGACCATATTTCTATTGTTTTAGACTTTCCTCTTTTGGATGGGTTATAATTTGATAGTTTTTGGAATGGTTTAAGTTAAACATTGAATTATGTTTTAGATATTAATGTATTATCATTTCATATGAGGATTTATTCATATTGGAAAACTATTGACAACCTTTTTATTTTAGTAATGATATATGGAATGACATATAAATCTATTTATGGATATCATGATTTGATAATGCATTATGAATGAGAAAGTCACCTTCATTTCATAGAATATGTGATGATGTAGAATTTGATCAAGGTATAACCATGGGCGAGGTTTCTAAGAAATCATGAATGTATAACTTTTCATTAAAATTCATCATCATTAAGAAAAAATTTATTTAAATAATTTTTTCATGTTATCTTCATTTTGATGATATCAATGATCTATTTCAAGACTGTTTGGGATATGGATTTATGATATTTAACATTATTCTGATCATGTTCTCTATCAGTCTCTATAAGAACCTGCTAATTATATTTATCTTCCATTTCCGTAATTTCACTTTCCAACCCAAGTTATTATATATGGATACCTAGTTATGAGTTACTTTGGGAAACTGTTACAATTCAAAATTTCCCTTTTTAATGGAAGTTTTAGTATTCATTTTTACATTTTGGGTTTCTAAGAAAGGAACATTAAATTATTAAACCATTGATAACATATATTAATTTTGTGGGTGAAATTTATTTTAATGTGGGTATAATGTAACGTATTGAGATTTTGTGAATTTTTTTTAAATTAATTTAATCTTTTTGATACTTTAAATTTCACAGAACACTAAATATAGCTCCAGTTATATGAAAGAACTATGTTTGTATTGAGATTCAAACAAGACGAAGTTAATATTTCACTACATGCAACAATTATATTATCTCGTGGTTCACAAAACACTATGTTTGTCTTGGGTTACCCAAAATTCTGAGTTTCTTTGATAGCTTATGTTACAATTAAGGGCGAGTTTTATCAAACTATCAATATATTATATTTTTTTATTACAATTTTGTTATAGTTACCACGTAACTTTTGAAATGGAAATTATGAATAAGATTAACTAAAATATGAAAGCAAAATTTACATGTGTATTTAAAATGAATCCTTTGGTCATCAATTTGAATAAATCAATATTGGAACTATTTTAGAATAAATAAATTACTTTTCTTTAAAAACTATGTTCCTTTATTAAAACCAAATTTTATCTTAATAAATTTAAAAATCCACTTATTCTAAATGTTTTCAATAAAATTTATATATTATTCACTGAATGAATATTTTCTATACTCATAAAATATATTTTATAGGTATAAGATAAGAATAAATCCAATTTTATGAATACAAATATGTATTTTTCTAAATGGCAATTTTACTACCTTTTTTTTATAGAGAACATATTTTAAATCTAATCTTTGAAACATTTATAATTTTTATTTGAAAAATAAAATCTCATTTTTAAATATTAATATTAATTTTTTTTTGAATTTTATTATTTTTTTGAGAAGTTTCAATTTTTGATGAATATTGAAAAATACTAAATTTTAATTGAAAACATATTTTACATATAGTTTTATTATATAGTTATATTATATTATATTTTAATAATGTATATATATATATATAAACTATAAATCTATTAATACAATTAGGGTCACTAAAATCAATTTATCATTAAAATTGGATATAATAACAATTCGAACTCATCAAAATTATTACATTAAAAATATGGTGTTTATTCCCATATGCGGGATTATTTTTCAATTAATTTATGCCACATATCTATTTTTTACTTTAAAAAATGGTTAAATTATTTCTATTCATCATTATTTATAAATTATAATTAATTGAACAAAATTTTTGACAAAAAATAGTTGTGAAAGTAATTAATATTAATTACAGCGATTAAGGTAAAAGGGAGTTTACTTAGTGGTTAAACATTAACATAAAGAGAAAAATACCATAGAAACATTTAAAAAATAAATTTTATGGAAATATTATATCATATATTACCTGATCTAAAAAATTTATAATTATTTAAGTCACATGATTTAAGAGAGTCCTCTCAATAGTGTTTACCTTTTTATATTTAATAGAATGTCACTCCTCCTCCACTATAAAAAGTGCACTCACCCTCCCCCCTCACTTCATTACACCTCTGAAGAAATTTTTATTATCCAAAAATATGAAAATATAATAACAAATTCCCTAAATTAATCTTAGAGGCCTCACATTGGCCATAAATCAAAACAAAGAATCCCTTTGGTGTATATCAAAATGAGTTATCCAAAGAAGAGGTAACATCCTTCCACAAGAAATTTTGTTTTATTTATTTATCCACCACGTCAATTATACTTATTCTATAATTATATAATATCCTATTTATTGAAAATATACAGAGATTATTTTATGTTATGGGTTATACCTGCACTCACAAAAATATCCATCAAATGAGATACATAATCATAGTTCACGTGTATGGAGGACTACTACCTCATGAACTGATGTCATTCATTCTTCGATTTTCACCTTAAAAGGTTTAAAATAAGTATGTAATTTATATATATATATATATATATTATATTTAAGTTTTATTTATTCATTCGGTTTTATTATATAACACATACCTTTATGCTTTCCATTTATTTTAAACACAATAACTTTGTTTGTAGATATGTGGACTATCACATCCTAAAACTATGGTGATTCATTTAAAAATTATATAGAATGTATTAAAGACTATTTTAGTAAAAATATATGATATATATGTCATAATAATTCTACTAGAAAGAAAATATTCATATATATATATTATTCAATTTTCTTTCTTAGAAAGTACAACATGAAATTGTAAACATCGTTCTTACGTACGTACAACCTATTTTCTTCATGATTGGTGTATTTTATTTTTTATTTAACAATTTTATATATTATTATAAATAATTATATACATAATATATATGAAATTTATAATTTTGTTTTCATTCTGTAAATTATTAAATCATGATATAAGTAATAGGACGATGAATAACAAGTAAAATCATTTATGAAAAATGGTTATTAACTGAAACATAACATAAACATTATATTTTATAAAATTAGTAATATATGGACACAATAAAATAATATATGATATGAAATATAATAATATATTTAAATGTAGGTTTTATAATAAACATATGTTTATTTAACTAGAGTTTTGAGTGTTTACAAAGGAATTCATGAATTAAGGTTATGGTTTTCTTATCTCACTTTTATTTCTGCTATATTTACGGCTTATTCACCACACATTTCTATTTTGTGGTGTATATACTTCCCATGAATATATTATATTATTATTATCCTTAAAATTTTGGTTATTTTCTTATCCATTTTATTATCTCTATTTTAGGGGGGTTATGGTTCAAAAATTACCAAATCATTAAAGTAAATTTGTCTTAATTTTCCATATTTGAGACACATGTCGTGTTATGAAACTCTATTCTACTAAGAGGTGTATAAAATGACTGCTGACATGTTATATCATAAATCTACTTCTTTACATGATATTTCAATATTCATATAATGTTATTATTTCATGAGGATTATGATTCAATTTTACCATAGTAGTAATAGTCTATTATTTCAATCTCATCAGTTATCAGAATTGTTTATGATTATGAATATATTAATGAAATATTATTATCCATATCTAAAAAATATCATAAATTTTCTTCTCATTTTTATTCATGATATCTTCATTTAATGGTACCTTTTTTCCACTCTTTAGTACTTAATATAAATAAGATAGTTCTTTAAAGAAAATTTGACTCTATATCTCTCTTTGGTCAAAAATCATCATTCATTCATGACATTATTTTCAAAAAACTATTTAAAAAATTTCATACTATTACGTATGATCTTTAAAATTCATTTTACCAATTTTTTTATTTTAGAAAAGTGTTTTAGAAAATTATTATTCTTTTCATTTTATGATCTAGGAACCATTCAATACTTTTTAAATCTCAAAAGGATTATTCAATATGTAAAAATTTATCTACCATCATGATCATAATTTATTTGATTCTTCTTTTGAAAGTTTACAATATTAATTTTTTTATAAAAAATGTTTTTTTCTAATATTATAGATATTCATTGTTTTTAAAGTGGTTTTTAAATAAAATGGGTTTAAAAATATTATTTTTCAAGAAGTGATTGAAATGATTTTCTAAGATTCTTGTAAACATTTTCAAACAAATTTTCAAGGAATTTTTTTTTGAAATGTTTTTAGTCTTCTTTTATAAGTTTTTAAAGGTAAAGGTTTTCAATTTTTTTTCAATAATCCATTATATTATTTCAAGGAAAAGGGTTTTAAAAATGTTTTCAAGCCTCTTTTGTATGTTTTAAGGAAAATTTTAATCCAAATATTGTCCATATTACTCTATATGTTTGCAAAGAAAAAGGTTTTTCAAATTTAATAAATATTCCTTCATATTTTTTCATGGAATATGGTTTTCAAAATGTTTTAAATCTTTATTTATAAAATTTCCTTGTTATTTTCAAATAAAATGGGTTTCAAAATGTTTTCAAGCTTCCTTTATAAATTTTCTTCGTTATTTTCAAAGAAAATGTGTTTCAAAACATTTTATTTTTTAAAAAGTAATATTATCAAATTAGAAATGATTTTTTCATCATGAAATGATTTTAAAATATTTTTCAAAAATTATATTCCATCTAATAGGAAATATATTGGTTTTAAAAATTCCTTAAAGGGATTTGATACCAAGGTTCAATTCATATTTGTTATCTAAATGGGTTATGTTTTTATTGGATGATGTTAATAGAACCTATTAATCATTCACAATGTATATATTTATGGAACATGTTTCCATTTCTTGGGTAATATGTTTATGAAACTCATCTCCCTTTTAGGGGTTATATCAAACATCTTAGATTTTTTGTGTATTATTTTTAGATATTATATGGATTATTTTCAAGACAAAGATTAGAGAAAACTTGAGATTCCAAGTCCTGGTGTTCCCAGAAAAAATGTTTGAAAAATATTAAAATATTTAATAGAAATAGGGCATGGTTTTCCTAAAAAAGTTTAATAGATCTTAAATGGGTTACCAAATCCAAAATCCGAGGTAAATGTTGAGTTCAAAATAACAACATTACCCTAGGTGAAACCTAACAATGGTCAGTGTGGGACATTTGTAATGAAGTTATTGATGGTGTGAAATTGATTAGATAAATTAAAAGTTTTTTTTATTTTTTGTCAGCGCAACAACTTGATCCTCTATAATTATAAAACTATGGATTTTTCTCAGGTTTGGCCTAAAAAACATATAGACCTAGAAGTTATTGGAGGAGATAATTATTGGTAGACCATAACATATCAAGATCAGATCATGGATCCTTACACTGGGGCAGTTAGAGGATCTCATTAATGGAGAAAACAAAATCGTCATTCATCAATGATTGGTCTAAAAACTAGGTATGAAATTTGTTTCGGTTTTTTATTCCACATTCGTAATTTCTGAAAAAAACACGAATCAATCGACAAACAGATTGATTTGTGGGTCAATATATTTGTGGAAGATTTTTATTCTATGGGATTTTTGGTATGGTTTCTAACCTAAATCAACCATTATTTATCATTGGAAAATAATGTTTCTCTAATGATGATAAACCATTTTTCTTGTGACTTTTCTTTCTCTTTTCTTCTTGTTTTTCTTTGGTAGATTCTTGTGGTCCGGTATCAACATTTTCGGGTGGTTTTAAACTCGATCGAACATCTGTATTTGTATAAAATTGATAAATGAGGTTAGATCAGTGTATATTAGAACCCAAGGATCTTATATATATGATAGTTTTAATTTACTAGAATTATAAGAGGTGTGGTGGTCTACAGAAGGGACCACCTATGCACAACAGTAGCAACCCACGGATGAAATTTGTGAATGGTGGTGCACGATGACGGATCACATGTGGGTGGTGAAGCATCATTCATCCCATGCAGATGAAGCTGTGGGGTGAGGCCATGAGATATGGATGTGGACATGGTGTCAGAAGTAGGCAGTAGTGGTGGACATGGCGATAGATATGATGGCAGACGCAGGTGCAGCGGGAGATGCGATTGGATCCAGGTTAGGATAGCGGGTCAGATCCAGGTTAGGCCAGCATGCTAGATCCAGTTCAGGTGAGACAGATCCAGGTTAGATTAATAGGGGAGGTGATGAGTGTGGTTGACTTTGTGTTGTGATCAACTGTGTGGAGAGATTGACCACGTGGTTCTGTCGACCACGAGGCAGAGAGGTAGGTGGAGCTACCGTGGGTGCAATGATCGTGCGATCGGTCTATGAGCGGTCGACCACAACCGTCTAGGCACGGCTGGTGGACCAATCACAATGGTTATTCAATGGGAGGAAAGTCTGCAAGGTAGGTGGACCACCCATGGTGGTACGTCTAAAGACCCAGGAAGGTCCGTGAGAATCTTTTTTCAAACAGTTATAACTCGTAAACAGAGCATACAAATAGCGTGCCATCGGTGTCAGTATGACACAAACATTAAAATGGTCGACCCAAGAAAACTTTTTGTTACCTTTTTCGAATTTGGGCCTCTTATTTTTCCTAGATTGTACAATTATAGGTTGAGTGCATTCCCCTTGTCCTTTCCTTGAGGGTATAATTAGGTATTAAATCCACATCACTGGATAGTAATCCCCACTAGAGAGTGAGTTTCAGATAGAGTTGTGGCATCCCTCCAAAAGATTATAAAGTGATCCCCTATCATACCTAGTGGAGTTTGTGGAATCATAATGACCTCCCGAAGTAGGATATTGATCCTCCATCTAGCAGTCCACATTGGTAGGGTTTGTGCAATCGTTGCCCTACGATCCCCTTTGTAGAGGGTTAATCCATATTGGGTTCATGGTGTCCCCAAGAAGTTCTAGGCATGACCCCCTTTATGTGTATCATAGTATTATTTGACCAATTGTTTCACTTTTGGAGTTTCCCCATGAGCTATAAATATTCACTGAGTATCTCCAATGATATGATGGCTCAAGGAGTGATTTCTCCCAGAATAATCATGCTTTGAGAAGAATCCTATGGATGGAAGTTGGTTATGACTTCCTGATGGAATAGTGTATTTCCAAAGTATATCTAGATTCTTTTTTCCTTCATGTATCTATTACATCTTTTATTAATATGACTATACATGGTTCTTTTTTCTTAGTGTTTTTAGTGTTTTCTATTGATTATTGTTATACTCACCCCTACAAAGGCTTTTTCCGCACATGTCTTGTCTTTTATAGATGAAAGACCATTTTACAATGTCCTAGGTGGACCAAATGTGGGTGGAGAATAGCTAGAGATGGGATGGATGAGGTGTTTATAGGGAGAATACCTTTTCATAGTCATCTCCATTAGACCATGTTAGAATTTTTTTTTGTTTTAGTTTGACTTGTGCACTAAATCTTTATGGTGGGTTTGTATTTGGACCAATTTGGTTTTCTTATACTCCCTATTCCACTCTAGTTGTGGGATCATAATTTTATGCATGAATTCTATAATCTGTTTTATATTTTATCATAGCGTTGGTTGTATATGTATGTGTGTATACATGTACTGTTGGATAATGCCACCCATATGTGGGAAATTCCTACTTAGTTCTAGTCACCAACCCCTGGCATATCATAGGTGGGGTTAGGGTAGTCATGGAAAATGCCCATATGGGATGGGTCAGGGTAGAGTTCTATTAGAGGGAGTCAATTCAACATTAGGGTCATGAGTCTGTTAGATTGGTTTGGGGAATGGTATTAAGTGATTTGAGATAGACTTTAAGGCCAGGGAGTCTAATGTTGGTGTAGATGCCAATATATCCATACACCAGGTCTCTGATCACATTCTTTCCGACTCGGTAGATTAGAAAACTAGTTATAGGAAAAAATGGTACATGAATCATCTCTAGAGATACTCTACTGACTGTGGAACATCTTGTTTTGTTTCTGGATGGATCCACGTAGATAGCCAGCTAGGATTAAACTGTGTGATCTCAAGGATGATCTGCCTAATGACGAGGAATCAATATGGGGGCCTATACCAGAGATAACACCTATGGATAGTTTATCGACTATAACACCACCCATAGAGAAGCATATAATACCATCACTACCAGCTGAGGATGCATGAAGGATGATTGCATTGCATGAGTTTCAGAGGTAGTGACCTCTTAGGTTCTAGGGTGAGACATAACCCCAAATGGATGAGGGCTAGATAGAGGCAATCACCCATGTTTTCTTCCTTGTGTGGATTCATATAGACCAGATGAAAATCTTTGTCAAGAGTCTTATTCAGGGCTCTACAGGGCAATAATGGAGAATGGTAACTTAGTCACATGATGAGATAAATATCTACTGGATAAACTTCAATCATCTCTTTAGAGAGGAGTTCTATCTGGCCATGTTGCGATCAATATGCATATAAGAGGTTCCACACCTGTATATGGGAAGTATGATCATTGTGGATTATTTAGCTATATTTAGTGATCATTCTCTCTACTCCTTGGATATGGTATGTGAGTAGTTCTTTAGGGCTTGGACGTTCTATCATGGCTTACACTAGGACCTCAGGGAATTCACAGTCTCCCTTATCCTTTGTTCATATGTGGGGATACCTAGGTGAGCACTATTAGTTGAATGTTTTCTGGAAGAGCTAACACCAGTGGTGGGAGCTAGCAGTGGGTTCCTAGTTGGTGGGACCTTTTCAGAAGGTTTCCGATGATATTCATAGGGATCTAGGTAGGTGAATTGCTTTAGGAGGTGATCTGAGGACTCTCAGTCAGCAGTGAAGGGATCCTAGGGTGGATCAAATCATCCAAATTAAATGCAGTGTTTCTCATGAAATTTTCAGGTATTTCTGTCATGATATTTACCAACTGATCAAACAACTAATTGGGAGATAAACATTGGACTACTTAGATAGAGAAAAATACAAGAGCAAGGTGGTCCATAGGGTGGTAGACGTGTAGAGGGAAAGACATGGTAGCACGGGGTGTTCAAAGGTTTGACCTATTACTACCCTCACCCCCAGATGGTTTATGCCCAACTCTAAGAGGTGGTAGATAGTGACATGAAAAAATATTGGTTACAGAGGTCTATGACCCCAAGGATCCAGTGATGATACAAGGTACAATCTGTGCCTTTTTTACCTTAGTTGTAGAATTAATAAAAATAGGTTCTAGTAATTATTTTTTTCCATGAATATTGTTCGATACTAGGAGATTCCATTTGAATAGTTGACTTGACCCTTACGCTTAGAAAATTCTACTCGAGGAGATTCGATGATCACATGCTAGTCCCGAAAGTGTGACCTGACTCTTAGAGGCAAGAGTTTAGGATGTGATCCCTTGGTAGCGGCGTTGATAGTATGGACTGGTTATCCATAGATCTTGTTCAGATTGACTATTTTAGGATAAGAGTGAGGTGTGTCAGTAGTGATGGAACCGAGTTTTCTATTGTGGATTAAAAGGAAATCTAGGCAACACAATATGGAGTCACACATGGGAGGGTGCATTTGATTACTCATCAGTTGGCCAGCCTCACCCTCAGTGGAGTGAATTATATGAGTCCTTAGTATCATGTGGTGGTGGAATAGTATGAGGATATATTTGATAAAGATGTTCTAGGTTTTCCTCCCCACCGAGAGATAGAATTATATATTTATCTACAAACCAGGATAGCACTAATATCTACACCTACCTATCTGATGGATCTTGAAGTTCTTCGTAAGATGAGGTTACATTTGGAGGAATTTTATAAGAATATCTTGGTGAGACCAACTATTTCACCCAAGGAATCCCCCGTTTGTTTTTTCAAGAAGGAATATGAGATCCTGAGGTTATATATAGATTACCGGTACTTACACCAAGTGACCGTGAAGAATAAGTACCCACTACTAAAGATCGATGACCACTTTGATCAGTTGAAGGGGGTGTGATGGTTCTCAAAGGTTGACCACTTATCTAGATATAACTTTATTTGTGTATTGGATGAGGATATACTGAAGATGGAAATCAGATGTCATTATGGTCACTATGAGTACTTGGTGATGTTGTTTGGTGTGAAGAAATCCCACTAGTGTACATGGGACTCATGTTCCAAATCTTGCAGCCTTTCCGAGACTGATTCATTATAGTCTTCATTGATGACATCATAGTGTATTATTCATATGAGGAGGAGCATGAGAGAAAATTAACGATAGTTATAGAAAATATATGAGAGCACAATATTTATGGAATTCTCTCAATGTTCCAGTCTTGGATTCAATAGGTCCATTTTCTTGGAAACATCTTCTAAGAGGTTGGAGTTGTAGTAGATCCAGTGAAGGTTGATGTAGTGCATTCTTGAGAGCCTCCTAATAGTGTTATTGAGGTGAAGATTTTCCTTGGATTGGTAGGGTACTATTGAAGGATTGTACCTGAATTCACCCGTGTGGCATCACCCTTGACAACATTCAATCGAAAGGGGTTTCCTTTTATTTAGACATAAAAGTGAAAGTAGTGATTTCAAGATATGAGGCATAGGATGAAAAGAAATCCCATATTTAGATTACCGGAGGAAGGTGTCATGTATGTGGTGTTAACTGATTGATCACAGAGTGGGCTTGGTTGTGTCTTGATGTAGATTCAAGTAGTGGTTGTCTATCATTCATTATCATTTAGACCACATGAACAGAACTATTCAATCCATGATCTTGATATAGAAGTGGTAGTCTTCACATTGAAGATGTGGCAGCATGACAAATTGGGAGAGTGGTTTATCATCTAATCTGATCACAATAGACTTAAGTATATCTTTTATTAGAATGAACATTACTTAAGATAGTGGTGATAGATATAGTTTCTGTAGGATTATGACTTTGAGATTGTCTATAATCCTCGAAATGAGAACATGGTGGAAGATAATCTTAGTAGGAGATCCAGTTTGCAGTTTTTGAACGAGGAATCGAAGATGTATTACTCATTATAGATATACTTTATGGATGGGGATGGATAATATTACCTTGAGTCGATAGTTTCTAACCCCCCCCATTATTATAGTGAGTTGGGGAGGCACATCATGCAAATAATAACTATGAGACACTATATGATCAGATATCCACAGGGCATACTATATATGGATATTCAAAAGGTGGGGAGCACATTGTTCTTTTCATAGGAGACATAGTAGTACCAGTGGTGTTGCAGGAGGAGGTTTTGAGGGAGTTTTATACATCCCCTTTAGTAGTGTATCCTAGTGTGGCGAAGTTGTACCAAGAAATTTGACAATAGTTCAGGTGGATAGGGATAAAGAAAAGAGTTTTAGAGTTTCTTTTTCCATGACTTACTTGTCAGCATGTGAAGGCTAAGAACCAGGTTCCAGTGGGTTTAGCTCAAACCATTGAGGATAAATAATGGAAGTGGTATGGGATATCAATATACTTTGAGAAAGTTTTACCACCTATGTCCAGGGGACACGATTCCATCTGGGTAATGGTTGACTGACTCACCAAACTGGCCCACTTCAAAGCTATTCAAGATCAGTGTTCAGTAGATATATTATAAACACACTACAAGAAGTAGATATTTCGATTCCATGGAGTTCCATCAATGATTATTTTAGATATTTATGCTTTATTTAAATCCTGGTTGTCGAAGGAGTTGTAGGATGAGTTTGGGGCCCAGTTGCACTTGATCACAATGTTTCACCTATAAAAAGATGGACAGATGGAGCAGAACATTCAGGTTTTATAGAACATGTTGTAGGCTTTCAAGTTATACTTTATCTATAGTTGGAAGGATCACCTACCACTGGTGGAGTTTTTATACAACAAAAAATACCACTCCACCATTGGTATGGCATCATTCGCGGCCTCGTATGGGTGACCCTGTAGGTAACCAAATTGTTGTACTGGTCCTAGTGAGTCATTACTCATGGGTGCAGAGTTGGTGAGAGATAATAAAAAGAAGGTTAAAACCATCTGGGAGAAGATGAAGACATTGGAGAGACATCATAAGTCTTATACTGGTAGGCAAAAAATGACATTGGAGTTCTAGTAAGGAGACCATGTATTCATTAGGGTTTCACTTCGATGGGGATTACAAAGATTTGGCCAAGGTGGAAAGATATCTTTGAGGTTCATTGGCCCTTTCCATATACTTCCTAGAGTTGGTAGGATGACATACCAAATACATCTACCTCCCAGTTAGATTGGGTAAATGAGGTATTCCATGTGTTGTTGTTGAGGAGGTACATGCATGACCAATCACACGTTATCGATTGGGGATAACTGAAAATCAAATATCGAGCGACCATTGATGAGTACCCACTGAAGATTGAGGATCGGTATAAGAGTATCCTTTGAGGGAGATTGATTCCATTGGTGCTCTTTTGGTTCTAGTATGTGAATATTCAAGAGAGAACATGGGAGTGGATGGATCTGACTTGTGCTCATTATCCCTATTTATATGAGTTTCCCTTGGTTTAGTTTTTTAGGAATGTAAAGCCCCAATATGGGGAGAATGTAACATCTCAAATTTTATGTGTATTACTTTTAGATATTATATAGATTATTTTTTAGACCATTTTTTGAGACAATGGGTGATTTTGAGACCTGGTGTGCCTAGAACAAATGTCTGAAAAATATTAAAATATTTAATAGCACACACAGAAGGCTTTATTGAGAAATTAGAATATCTATTAAATGGGTTCCCAGATTAGAAAAATGAGAACACCATTGAGTTCATAATAATGTCTTTATAATTGGAACTACTTAGCATTGGTTGGCATGGATCATCTGTAACAAATTTATCAGGGGCGTGAAATTGATAAAAGAAATTAGAAGAAAAAATTATTTTATTTTTTTCAGAACAATGACATTATCCTATATAAGAATACATCTATAGATTTTTTATTAGGTTTGGATACTAAACCCTGGAGACCTAGAATCCACTGGAGGAGAGTTTTCTTGGAAGATGACAATGGATTAGGATCAGATCATGGATCATCGCGCCTATAGAGTTAGAAGATATCATCAATTGAAATAAAGAAACTACCCATAATTAATGATTAATCCAAACACCAGGGAGGGAATGAGTTTTAGTTTTTTTATTCATTGTTATTACTTATTGTGATGAACCAAAATCAATCGATGACCAAATTTTTATGCAGATCGACCGCTTTACATAATGGTTTTATTCTAGAAGATTTATTTTATCTAGTTTTCTATCCCAAATCCCTTATTCTTGATCATTGGCCAAGAAAACATGGAAAATGGTGATAAAAATTTCTTATGGTTCATTTTATCTATCCATTCATTATTTTCTTCATCGTTGGATCCCCATGGTCCCAACTCGACATTCTTTGGTGGTTTTATACTCAATCAAACCCTCGATTTGTGGAAAATCGACAAATGAGTATGAATATATGTAGATCAAGACCCAAAGAACTTGAATTTATTATTGTTTCAATTTTAGGGAATCGAAGGAGGTATGGTGGTCCATGGATGGGACCATTGGTGTGTAGCGGCAGTGACCGAAGGTCAGCCGCAACACACAATAGAGGTCCACATGTGGGCAGTAGAGCCATGTGCAGCCAGTAGTAGTGAATCCATTGGGTACCGTTGGGAGTGGAGAAAATTAGTAAGTATTCAAACACAGGAAGTAACAAACTGATACAGAGGTGGACACAGGTGCGACAGAAGACACGAAACAACCACTGTAGATGCGTTCAGATCCACGACAGGCTAGCGAATTAGATCCACATCGGGCCAGCGAGTCAAATCTGGGTTGGGCCAATGGGTAGGATTAGGGTCGAGTGAGATGAATCCTGGTTGGGTCAACTGATATAGCACTAGGTGAGGTTGATCATGTGGTGCAGTCAACTGCGACGTGGAGTGGCAGTTGGATCTCCCATGGGTGGTCCACTGTAGTGGCTGACTAGGCACCAAAGGTGGAAAGACTGCGACTGTCAGTCCATTGGCAGCCAATCCACAATGTTAGGGGGCCGACCATAGCGGTAGGTGGATTAACCGTGCAGTAGAACCACATGCCCTGATAGTTCTGCATTTAGCTTCATTCAAACATCCATAACTCCAAGACAATGTGTCCAAATAGCATTCCATTAGCAACAACATGACCCAAAAAGTATGGCGGTCGACTAAAGAAATTTTTTTGGTACCTTATTCATAATTGAGTCTCTTATTTTTCCTAGTTTGGACTAGTATGTGTTGATTATATTCCCTTGGTCCTTTCCTTGAGGGAACGATGCAACATTATATACAAATTACTTGATTGTAATCACCTATAGAGTTTGAGTCTCAGATAGAGTTATGGTGTCCCTCTTTGATACTGGAGTGTGATCCTCTATTATCCCTAATGGTGTTTTTAGAATCCACGTGACCTCCCTCCATAGGATTTTGATCCTCCTTTTAAAGGGTCACATTAGTAGGGTTTGTGGAATCATTTCCATACGATCCCCTATGTAACGGGTCGATCTAGATTGGGATCATGGTGTCTTGTAGAGGTTTAGGGCGTGACCCCCTCTATGTGTATCATAGTCATCTTTGACCAATGTGTTCTCTTTGTCACTGAAGAACCTTATGATTCTCCTAGGGTAAACCTATAATTCTAGAATCGACTATGGTATGATATTTCCCATCCTATGCATCAAACAATGGGAAAATCACAAAACACTAATATTATGTGTGATCATGGAACAAAAGATATTAATACTTTAAATGTAAAAATTTTGGGGTCCCAAGTAACCTACACAAAAAACCAACTCTGATGGTAAATCCAAATATATACATATAAATATTCAAAGGAATAATATAATAAATCCAAAGTAATTATGTACTCCCCTTCTTAATGGATTTTCACGCTAAAAAGAATAATATAAATAGAATGTTGTGGATATTGAGTATGCATTTGACTCTCAAAATCTGAGGAGATATCCTACAATCTCTTATTTTACTAAAGAATGTGATACTAAGGTATGGTCCATCCTCATAAGATCATCTCTTGTAGATTCTCAATCTCCACCATGTACTTCCGGAAGGTGACTACATACTCAATTTATTACATTCCCTAGTCATTAATATTTGTTGGATCAGGTATGTATCTCCATAGCTTGAAAACTAGGAATAAATCATGAACATTTTCCTATTTTGGGGATAATTTTAGGCAATAAGAAACCTCACCAACCCTCCATCGGATATAGAACAAGCTAATGAAACTTTGGAACAACATTACTCCCTAACTAGACCTCTACAGTTAATATCATGTGGAGAGTCTCAAGAAAAAATGATCTCTTTAATCAAACACTAAGGTCCAACAACACTATCTTGTGTAAGATTTGTGTCTACTACTGGCTATCCTCGTATGCTCATGGATCACCTAAACTTTATTCATCATTGCGAACACCATAAATGGGAGAACTATAGATTTACCTCTAAACACAATAAAACATAAGGTTATTGTACATAGTTTATCATACATGGCCTAGAAAGTATCTGTGTAGATATTTGAGTGATAAATGTTATTATAGGAAGACTCTACTAATGGAATCTGATCTTCCCAGTGTTTTCTGAAGTCCAAAATCAAATCCCTCATCATATCCCCCAACACCTAGATTTTCAACTTGGAATGGCCATATATATGGGGGTAGAACACCATAGTCATACTCAACTAGACCTTAAATTTGTTCTACAGTCCTCTAAAAAGCCTTTATTTGAACCGTGCATCACAATTACAGATAATAGTTGAGGGTAACTTATTAATACAAATTATATCCTGCATATACAACTATCTGAAAATATCCCCAAAATCTTATACCCGATGTAAATGAAGTGTTCCAACAATGAGAGTTATTAAAAAACCACCCAAATAAAATCATGTCCCCACAATGTCTATGAAATCCATGTCATGAAGTCTATGGATATACCATTCCATTTAAACTCATAAGTATCAAGAGGTTATGTTAATCATCTCGGAACCGAGTGCTCAGCTGTCACCTAGTGTCATATGACACACTGAGAGATGTACTAAAAAATGATCCACCTCATAATATCCAATTAGAACTTCCACTGAAGGTATTTGAACATCATTTACACACTATGATTTACAACCAATGGGGAGGTGTTAAACTCCCTCATCACCTCATATCATAATGTTTCTAGAACCACCGTTTATCTAAGTCAATGGATAACCGGAACCCCTACTTCAAAAAATACACATGGTACATCTTTTCAGGATATCTGGACTTGTAGTACCTAATAGATGATGTCTCCCAGATGATCCTCTCTCACTTGATTAAGAAGTGGAGGAGTCACCATCATCAACTAAAGATAAACTACACCCGTATCCTCCATTAGGGTCATATATAAACAAGTAAACAGTTCAAACACCTCTTACACCAAGTGAGAATAGGGCCTCCTGTGAAGGAAGTCTCCCACCATGTTTTCCTTCATAGTAGTATAGACTATATGAATGTTGTAGTCCTATAAGATCTCCAATGAACACCTATCTATTAGGATCAGATATATCTAAGTGAAGTTATACCTAAGACTCTGAGGAAATGATTAAATAAAAAACTCTCACCAAGAAGATAGTACCTCCACATCTTCTATGCAATGAGTACCTCGACCAACTCTAAGTCATGAGTCACATAGTTCTACTCATGAGGTCTCAACTATCTCAACCCATATGAGATCACTGTCTACCTCTTCATTAACAAACTACTGATACATGATCTATTGGACTTTCAAAACACTACATATTCCACACCCTCCTCCATTAGTCTCAATATAGAAGCACTATTCAACCTCAAGATCAACATCTTGAAGGTGACCTGCCAATATTATATCTAGATAAATGGATGAACTTTCCACATCTGGGTGGTCAAAGGGGCTGATGTTTTATAAAATTCAGGCACTATCCTTATATAATACCCCCATATATGAAAAATTCACACCTCAAGCACACTATTGGTTGGATCCTGAGGAAGAAATACACTAATATCTTCTGGGTCCAAATGAAAACCATGATCTATGATGACATTCCCCATAATGTGAAACTTTTAGATCTAAAATTAGAACTTTGAGATATTACCATAAAGTTGGTTCTACCAATGTAAGATAAGGACTATCCTCATATGTTCTACATGATCCTACACTGATAATGATTAAATGAGTTTATCATTAATGATGAACATCACAAATTAGTCCATGTCTGGATAGAATATCCAGTTCATTATAGAAATAAACATAACATGAGAATTCATCACACTAAATGGAATAAAGAGGAAATCAAATTTTCTACAATGACATTGGAATGACTTATTCATAATATCAACATCATGAATCATCAATTGGTGGTAGGGAGACATGAGAATGATATTCAAGAACCAAAATACTCCTCACAACTAGCCAAAGAGGTCATTAATCATCAAAAGGGGTAAATATTATTTATCATTACATAGTTTTGGTACTGATAATCCAAAAAAATCCCCATGATCATATTGTCCACCATTTATATGAACTATAATAGAGCTTACTAGGGGGACACACTAGGTTTGATGAATCCATTCTCTCAAAGGTACTCCAAAATACACCCTCATCTCCCAACACTTGGTAGGGGCCATCCAATATTCTGTAGAAGTAATAATTACAATCATAGGGTTAAATTAAAAACAGAATTACATATATCACCTTGATGGTATCCATAGAATGTTTGTGAGAAATGATTCCATATAGTCCTCCACTAATGAATGAATATAGATTCTAAAAGCACCCATTGCACCATGTGAAATGTTCTAAAATAGATGGGTGATGGGTTATAGATTCCTACCCACAAAACCCACTCACTCATCCATGAGACATCTCTCACCCAATATGAAGAATATCATCTTTTCATCCCAATGGAATCTAATATTCATTATATTTTAGTAAAACAAAGTTTGAAACAAGGAAAAATAGTCTTTACTCAATATAATGTCATAATTTCTCATCATGATGACCAATAGGTCCCATAAGAAACTCTTCTCTACCAATATCCATATCACACTATCAGTTGATAAGTGATATTGAAGAAGCATTATCAAGATTATAGGATAATGTATCAGTTAGAAGAATCAAATCATGAAAAAGGTATATGGAGATGGAGGAATGAATCACACATTTGTATATCAATATTGGAGATAGAGTAGAATAAACAATGATCAAACCTCAGATCATCTATTGTACAACATAGTCACACTACTCCATATACTACAACTACATAAAACCCTAACCATCAACTCATTGAGCCTAGCATGGGCCACCTAGTTTTTATGGTGGGATTATATCATAGTTTTATCCACCACAATCTTCCTTCTAGAGCTTCACCTTCTCCTCTACCTGCACCACCTCTATGGGGGTTTCCTGGGGAAAACCTGGGAGATCCCCAATCATAATGTAGGCTCTATCATGGTGGTCCGTCTCTTGAATTACATCCCTCCCCCAACTATACAAGTGAGGAAATCATGTTCTATGTTAACACTCCTATCACAATAATTTCATTTATACTCTCTAGGGTGATAATAACCTCTGCATAAACCTTGCACCACTTTTCTTTTTGAATGATACATGCTACGAGAAGGTCTCATGTGTTAATACCATGCTAACTAGAACCTGATAGCTGATGTATAAACTGATTACCATGAATCCCATTTCTAGCTCCAAATACTTGGTTCCCCTTATATAGGAATCTCTTAATCACTAGAGTCTACTCTATCACTCCATCGTAGGTGGGAATACAGAAGGGGGACACAATTGAATGGATGTATATATGGAGACACTTATCAAAAATCCATTCTTGGAAGTAACCATATCACACCAAGTATAGGGAGTACCGTGTAAGGTTTAGTAACCTCATGATGTAATTTGAATATATTGTAAAAATCTATTGCAACTTTAGAGACCTTTATGTCTAAATAGGGTACACCAATGAGGTTTAATACTCCTCAAGAAAATGATTTTGAAAGATAGACCATGTGATTGTCATACAATGTTGGGATTTGTGACTAGAATCCACCAAAACCCTTCAAATCCATGAAAAAGACTGACTGGAAGAGTAATCATACTATCAATTGGGGTTTGAAGAAGCCAATAGACTCAAACCACAATCTCATGAAAATCATAAACATCCTAGGGAGATGGTTTAATATATAATCTTAGATATCTCTAACACTGTACCTAACGTAGTTTACTAAGCAAGTATTATTCTTCAAAAAAAACTGATGGTACTATCTACTACTCAACTGGATGGGGATACATTAACTTCCCACAAGGAGGAAAAACCGCATACGATAACCCCTGAAATGTGGCCTAACCAGTAATCATATATTCATCATGATCCTGAATCTATAACATGGCTGGATATCATCATAGAGGCATCCTGATAGTGATAATAATGTTCCGCATTTAGATAATAATATATATTTGGGTATGTGACTCAAGATGGAAATTAAAAGGACTCAAATCTATATTATTCATGTACAAATATTACATGCAAGTAATTTCTTGGTATGTAATGTCAATAATAATGTATTCAGAGTTTGGGTTAATGGATATGTCAGTTTCCACACTTAGATTAGAATACCTAGTCTCAATTCTACACTCGAGACACTTCGATATAATTGACCTAAACCCTAAAACATTACTCAAAAGGGGGAAACTCCAAAGACCATCCCAAGGAATAAACTCCTTCGATACCACTCTATAATGACCCGACCCATGGGGTCCTTCATGGTTATCCAAAGGTCGAGAAATTATAACCCAAATCCCACCACTAATTCAATAAGGTAATGTAATAAGATCTAAGAAGGAATAATAAAATATGTTAGGACTTAGGATAATGTAAATGTATGTAAAAAACTAACTATATCCATGAAATAGTTCATATGAATAATAATTATATAGTAATATCCATAGTAAACCATGCATGAAAGAAAATCATGGAAATGTAATTGAGTTTTATATTGTAAGAAAAAGTGTAAAAGGAAAAAATACACTCCCAACCAAAAAATAACTCCTAACCTAACTACAAATGAATAATGAAAATAAGCGAGAGAGATCAGATCTTGATCTTCATGTATGATCACTGAATATTGTATATGAAACCATGTTACAACTATTCTCCCCAGATTTCCCCACTGAACTATATATGATCAATATAGGACATGACACATGTGGGAACATCTCATGTTGGGGGGAGTATATAAATACCAAGTAAGATGACTAGAAAAATGAAATGGGGTCATGAAAAAATATACTAAAAATGTACACTCAACCCATAACAATAGAAAAACGAAACCCATAATAGATATATCATCATAAATAAATCTAGAAGAGAGAGAAAAGTTATCTCTATCTCATAGCCTATCCTGGGAAGATGAGTCTTCTAGTAGCTCCAATGGTCCAACTCTGATGCCTAGTATCTTACAAGCCTATTTGAGAGAACTATGTGGTGGATTCACATTTACACTACTCCACATATCTATGGGAAAAATATTAATTAAAGGACTTTTTCCTTAGTAAGATAATGGGTTTTTAATCAATAGAGAGATGAATTATTCCTTCGTGTGATTGGGTGGCACCACTCAATGAATTGAGGACCCACTCCCATGCATGGTGGGGGGCACTCAGTTGATATCTAGATGGAGGACCCACACCACGGTCATCTAGAGGGTATTAATTTAGTGAATGGAGGACCCAAACCATAGTATGATACACCTGGCAGGTAGATTAATCACACACTGGTCCATTAGGGGGATTCCACTCAATAAACTGAGGAACCATACTCTTATGTTTTAGGGGATCCCACTCAGTAGTTATAGAAAAATACGAGGGACCAATTCCTTATAGTGATATGGAGGTTTTCCAACCCTAGAATCTCTCAGATTAACCTACCTATTCATTGTCATCATCAAGAATATCCTGAAGAAGCACCATGCTAGGAATAGATGACTTGATATCTAACATGACACAATGAAGGTCACCATCATATTATATATGAAAAAAACTCATGATTAGCTACTCTCAAGCCAAAATATGAGTCCAAAAGAATGAAATACAAGAGGATGGAGTTTTCTTGAGAAGTAAATGACATTAATGGGGGTCCACATGGCATGTGAACCCACCACATCACTTATAAGTGTTATCCATTGAAAATTTCTTAGAGATCCATGTCATGAAACAAGGTGTGTCCTCATGGAAGATAGTGTAACGACCCGACTCTTTGGAAAAGGTACAGATCGTTAGTTTTTCTTTCAAATCTTTCCTTTAATCTTGTGAAATGTGTGTAACATCTTAAGGAAGGTCCAGGGAGTGTCTGGGGTTGGTCTGGAGCCTCGGAGTTTGAGAAATGGACTTACAAATAGGGGTGCATGACCTGCGCACGGCTTGCGCACAGTTTTGGTAAACCGTGCGGCCTTTGGTATAGAGGTAGGGAGGTGGGAACAGTTTGCGCATAGTTTGGGTAAATCGTGTGCCTAAACCGTGCGACTCTATTTCTGGAGGTTGTGGGATGCACACGACTTCCGTATGGTTTGTTAAACCGTGTGCCTAAACCGTGCGACCCTCTTCTAGGTGAAATTACCATTTTTACCTTACTTTGTTTTAAAGGCCTTAAGCCTTCTCTTTCTTCCTCCAGCGGACAGAACCATAGGAGGAACCCTCCTTTGAGCCGAAAATCCCTTCTCTCTCTCTTTATCTTGTGGATTCTTCATCCGAAGACCGTTATTTGATCCGTTGAAGGCGTTTGATCCCCCTCGGTAAGGCTTACCTCACGCACCCCTCTTTCCTCGGTGAATCTTGCCTTCCATCTTGTTATTTTGATGCAGGATCATATGCCCTATTTTCAGGGCATTGGACTGGAACTCAGATCTTTTACAACCTACTACAAATCTGAGGTTGATATCAAGTGAGAATATTCCTACAACTCTAAGGTAGGTGGTCACGTGGTTTCCAATTTGGGTTTTCTCCTTTTTGAGTTATTATTGTCATGTCGTGGTTTGACTTTCACCAAAACCCATATTTATAATGACTGATTCATATCCAAATGACTCGTGTGGTATGAGATTGATGAATCTAACCTTGTTAGGGTGTTTAGATTTGGTGTATACTAGGAGTGGTCAACCATAGGTTGTATGCTTTGAGTTTTGGACCTTTTTCACCTTTGAACCTTAACGATATGTCTTGAAAGGGAATTTACCATGTTAAGAAAATGAGATGACTTGGTTAGAGGTAGGCTAGGATGAGATATCATGAACCCCTTGAATGAATTGAAATGTATGTATGCCATGCCTTGATTATGTGATATTATAAGATGGATATGCCATGCATTGCTAATGTGATATGATATAAGATGGATTGCCTTATATATTTTGATGTGAATGGTTATTCCATATTGTGTTGACATGCTTGTGATAACCCATGTATGGGCAAGAGGCTTTCTTACCCTATTCCAGATGAATCTCCATGTGTGGGTGGGAAGCATTCTTACCCGATGCCAGATGAATCTTTGTTTGTGGGTGGGAAGCATTCTTACCCCGTGCCAGATGAATCTTTGATTAATGGGATGGGAATCATTCGTACCTCGTTCCCATATAACCTTTACAGGTGGGAGTCATTTCTACCCCACACCAGCTACAATTCTTATGGACGAGAGGCATGTTTACCTCGTGCCGGTGATAAGCTATATCTATTTACTTATACCTATGGTGATTGTTTAGTTTACCAGCCATGAGCTGAAGCAGGTAGACCCGCCAGGTGTCCTTACAGAACCTGAGCGGAAGGGTTGTTTATTTAATTTGGTTTACTTACTTGCAGTCTATTACTCACTTTTCTTACAAACATCTATTTGGATTACATGTAGACCACGTTGGTGGTGGCCTATTGGGACTTGTCTCACACCCTACCCGGGCGGCCTCCTTGGAACCCATGTAGACTTTACTGTTGTAGGTACTTGGAGGGGAAAAGGCCCAATGTCTGGTTTTTGATACATTTATGCTCTAGTTGGAGTTCCAGAGCAGAGGACCGATCTTGGCTAGAGATGCTCATGGACTAATTTTGTTTTATTTTTGTATCATTGTATAGCATGCCTGTATTCTATTTCCATTGTATCAGCATGCCATGCACCCATTTTTTATCAGACACTGCCTATGTGGATTTTGTATCTTTATCAGGGTTTTCCTTTTTCTGTTGTTTGGTTTGTATGTTTCCCTTTTTCCCTTGTTTATCCATTTTTTCTGCTTCCTCTATTTCATCACTTGCTGCTATACCGCTGCGTACTCTGACATGGGGGTACAGTCTCCCCACTGACTTACCATTACACCCCCACTGCTAGTCGGCAGCCCCTGGCCTATGGGGAGATGAGCTAGGGGTCATGTGGCCAACCAGGCTCGGGGCTCGGGTTGAGGGGAAACCGGGTCCGGGACGTCACAAATTGGTATCAGATTATTTCTTTCATTCTTGACTTACTATTTGGCGACGATAGACTTGGAGACTGGGAATACAAAGGGAATTATCCATGATCCATGCTTGGGCATCACGAACCCATGTACGGGGTATGGGCCAAGTTTCCTATTTTATGTTGTTATTGATTCTGCTATTTAATGTTGATACTATTTCACTGTTGGGTGCTTCACATGTTTTGTGATGTTAATGAGATTTTCAATGTTGGAATTTGGATTCAGGGTCGACCCGATGAAATGAGGGTTATGCATTAGAACATGCATCATGATAGGCACAATATGATTAGGCCATGCATCTTTCCATGCCATGATTAAATTTTCAGCGATAATTCCTTGTTGGTTCTTTCTATGCTATGTGAATATGTGTGAAATTGTGCTAACCCTTCTTGTAAGTTGTGAATTGAGGAATGAGGTGGTTTTAGTGGGTGTCACTCTTTGGTCCATAAGGTGTATGGGCCCTTATGGATTGTAAAATGACATTCCAACTAAACCAATTATTTTCTTTAAAGGAAATTCAAATACTTTATTAGCACAAGTAAATGAGAAATGACATCCAGGTGTGTGTCATCTTTCAGTTCATGAGGAGTATGGGCCCTTATGGGCTGAAAAATTCCATGTCACTAGATTAAGTTAAATTTTAATAGTTGTAGGTTTTACTAAGAATTCATATGGGTGTGGATAGGTGATCTTAGGGGTAGGAAGGCTTAGTACTTGTCCTAGCTTCTAGAGTTCAATATTTTTTTTTTGGTTTCTTATTTTGAGACGTTTGTTTGGCATTGTAGCACTATGCCTCCGAGACGTCCTTGAGTCACGTGTGCTGAAGGCAGTGATGATCATGTTCCTGAGGTGGCTGGACCTGAGCCACCAGTTGATCTTCTTGTTGAGCCACCTATGGCTGCTCTTGCTATTCCTGAGATGGGCGCTGATGCCCAGTTCCATGAGAGCTTCTTGCGTATGATGCAGAGTGTGCAAGGTGGAGTGCGACCTGCCCCGAGTATGGAAGAGTTGACCCACGAGTTTCAGTCGCAGCATCCTCCTACATTTACGGGAGATGGAGGACCTTTTGCTATGGATTCTTGGTTGGAAGCTATCCTGGCCATCTTTGAGCACCTTGAGATGCCTCCAGAGCGCAGGGTCAAGCTCGCAGCTTATATGGTATGTGGTTCATCCAGGAGGTGGTGGGATGTCATCATCCAGATAGGAAAACAGAGAGATATGGTCTGGACTGATTTCCAGACCGTCTTCTACGATTATTTCTTTCCCCAGACTTTGAGGGCTAACAGAGCTTGGGAGTTTATGAATCTGCAGCAAGGGACCATGACAGTCATGGAATATTCGTCGCATTTCACTAAGTTACAGATTTTTTCTCCTACACTAGCTGCTGATGATCTCACGGCCGCTAGGAATTTTGAGGATGAGATGTGTTACGCCATCCAGTCCCAGGTTAACGTGTTTAGGTTGATGACCGTTTCAGAGATCGTCAATCAGGCTCTAATCATAGAGAGGAATTTGAGAGAATCGGACAGTGTGAACCAGGGCAGTTTGGAACTTAAGAGTTCTAGTGGATCTGCTTCTAGGAAGAAGTGGTGTTTTGAGGACTCTCGTGGTGTTAGTGGTGGTCAGACCCTTTTCTCAGGTGGTACTCTTATCTGTCACCAATGTTGGGTGCTAGGACATATGAGAAGGAAGTGTACGTGAAATCCAGTGGAGTGAAGAGATTGTGGTAGGTTGGGTCATCTCCACCATTTCTGCAGGACATTTCCACCAGGGCCTAGTTAGTAGGGATCTGTACCTACTCCCCGATCTGGTGTTGGATTGATAGGATCACATCAGTCAGGCGGCTGGAATACCGCTGGTCGATCAGGCCGTGGTGCCAGTTGAGGAAGAGGTAATCAGGTGTATGACTCTCAGCACCAGCAGGGCAGGTCTGCTCAGGGTAGCCAGGCTGTGACTCAGGGCCGTGGTACCCGGCATTTGTATGCAGTCGAGCCTATTCCACATGAGTAGTACACCGGACCATCTACTGTACGAGGTATGATTCTAGTTTCCTCTACGTTAGTATCTTCTTTTTTTGATATAGGCGCTTCTCACTCTTTTATATCGGAGGTGATTATTGGAAGTTTGGGCCTTGACGTTGTGTCATATCATGGCATGATCACTTTAGATACCCCTTTAGGTATCCATTCATAAGGCATTCATCATTGTCATAATTTTCCCCTCGATGTGGGTAGTTACCTTTTCATGTGGAACCTGTATGTTCTGGATATGACAGGTTTTGATGTAATAATTGGGATGGACCGGTTAGTTCCCTATAGAGCCCGGATTGACTGCTATCGTTGAAGGGTGACATTTACGTCCCCAGAGGGCGACACACATATGCATAAGGGAGAATGGTATTTTATTGTGACATGAGCGGGACCGGAACACCAGAGTTTAGGTGGTGTCACGACACAGTTATCCAGCGTTTATCTCGATGACCAAGGGTTAAAACCCTCTGTTTATCCTCCTGTAGTGGATCATTGCAGTGATGTCTTTCCTGATGATTTCTCTGGTCTACCTCCAGTGTGAGAGGTGGAGTTTACTATTGAGATTCTACCAGAAGCAACACTAGTGACCATTCCTCCTTATAGGATGGCACCTAAGGAACTCCTGGAGCTCAAGAGTCAGCTGGAGGACTAGAAAGAAAAAATCATTATACGCCCCAGTACTTATCCTTGGGGATCACCGGTTATTTTTTCTAAGAAGGAAGATAGTACCCTTCATCTTTGCGTGGATTATCGTAAGTTAAATCAGCTGACTATTAAGAATCGGAATCCTTTAACTCGAATTGAAGACCTCTTCGATCAGCTCCGAGGAGCGAAGGCGTTTTCAAAGATAGATTTGAGGTCGGGCTATCACGAGGTGTGTTTTAGGACTTCATACATACCTCGCACGGCGTTCAAGAGCTGGTATGGTCTCTATGAGTACCTAGTCGTGCCGTTTGGGCTTACGAATTCACCTACGGTGTTTATAGATCTTATGAATTGGATTTTTCACCCTTACCTTGATTCTTTTGTGGTTGTATTTGTGGATGATATCTTAGTCTATTCACGCTCGAGACATGACCATGCATCCCATCTTGGGATCATGCAGAATACACTAAGAGAGCATCAGCTTTATGATAATCTCAGTAAATGCCACTTTTGGATAAATAAGGTTCACTTCTTGGGTCACATTATTTCTGAGTCTGGAGTTTCAGTTGACCATGAGAAGGTGAGTGCTGTAATTTCTTGGGAGCAGCAAAAGAGCATCTTTGATATCAGAAGTTTCTTGGGGATTGATGGATATTATAGGCGTTTCATTCATGACTTTTCACGCCTAGAAGAACCGCTTATAGCTTTGACCAAAAAGGGGATGAGATTCGATTGGTCAGAACCTTATGAAGTATCTTTTCAGGAACTGAAGGGAAGACTAACCTCAGCACCGATACTGACCTTGCCGGAGCTAGCTAGAGCTTATACAGTCTATTGTGACCCATCAGGTGTCAGGATTGGAGCTGTCTTGATGCAGAACGAGTGAGTCATTGCGTATGGTTCTCGTAAGTTAAAGGTTCATGAATGGAATTATGCGACGCACGACCTCGAGCTCGCAGCAGTTATACATGCCTTACATTGTTGGAGACACTATTTGTTGGGAGATAATTGTGTGGTATAAACTGACCACAAAGCCTCAAATATATCTTCACTCACCGGGATCTAAATCTCAGGCAATGCAGGTGGTTCAAGTACCTGCAATCCTTTGATTTCGAACTGGCCTACACTCCTGGGAAAGGAAATTCAGTAGCTGATGCGCTGAGTTAGAAAAATCAGTCGCAATTGCTTCGAGAATATAATGGGGAGTGGAAGCTTATTGCCCTATTTTTGGAGATGCACGTTGAGGTTTAGGAGGGTCAGGGTCTGACTGTTCTCTCAGCCTTAGTGGTGACATCTACTCTTTTGGAATGGGTCAGGGCAAGACATTTATCATATCTAGAAGGCCTTGTTCTACGAGAGAGTGTCACTGATGATGCCTCTACAGATTGGACCGTGGATGAGGGTGATATTTTGTTGTTCCGTGGGTGTGTATGGGTCCCAACAGACATCAGAGAGGAGCTGATGAGAGATTTCCATGCCTCAGCATGGGCAGTTCACCCAGGCATCACCAAAATGTATCGTGATTTGCGATGACAGTACTAGTGGCCTAGAATGAAGCGGGAGATAGCCGATTTTATCATGCATTGTTCCCATCTGTCAGCAGGTGAAGGTGGAACATCATTTTCCAAAAGGGATTTTTCAGCTATTGTCCATTCCGAAGTGGAAATGGGATGATGTTTCGATGGACTTTGTAACCAATTTACCCAGGTCACCTCATTTTAATGATGCGGTATGGGTTATCATCGACCATCTGAAGAAGGTTGCACATTTCTTACCTGTGCGGGAGACCTTCACAGTTGATGACTTGGGAAGACTATATGTCAAGGAAATAGTGCGCCTTCATGGAGCACCTTGTTCTGTTGTCTCGGATAGAGATCCTCATTTTACATATCGGTTCTGGTAGGGTTTACAGAAAGCCTTGGGTACGCAAGTACTTCTGGGCAAGGCCTATCACCCACATACTGACGGACAGACAAAGTGGACTATACAGGTACTAGAGGATATGTTGCGTGACTGTGTTCTTGATTTTTGAGTTTCATGAGAAAAAAAAATTCCTCTTATCGAGTTCAGTTATAAAAATAGCTTCCAAGATACCATTGAGATGGCTCCCTATGAAGCCTTATATGGTAGGCCTTGTCGCTTGCCTTTGTGTTGGCTTGAAGCAGATAAGGTAGCTGTTCTAGGACCACATCTTGTGCAGGAGTCTACAGATAAGATACATCTTATTAGGAAGCGTATGCAGACGACTTAGTCTAGACAATAGTCCTATGCTAACAAGCACTGATGACCTCTTGAGTTCGAGGTTGGGAACTGAGTTTTCTTAAAGGTCTCACCCAGGTTGGGGCAAAGATGTATACGGAAGTAGGGTAAGCTTTCACCAAGTTTCATAGGACCCTTTGAGGTGATGAAGTGGATTGGACCAGTAGCTTACCATCTTGCACTTCCGCAGAGATATCAGGCCATGCATGATGTTTTTCATGTATCTCAGCTACGCCGATACTTTTCCGATCCGAGTCATGTTTTTCAGCCAGATGAGGTTAAACTAGATATGGATGCTTCCTTCGAGGAGTATCCGATGAGAATTGTTGACCGGAGTGTGAAGACACTCTATGGAAGGTCTGTTCCTCTTCTACGGGTGCTATGGTAGCACGTCTGGGTACAAGATGATACATGGGAGGGAGAGGATTATATACGTTCACAATGGCCAGAACTTTTCGTTGATGACACCTCTGTACCCTCGGAAGGCCAACTCGGGGACGAGTTGCTTTAAAAAGGGGAGTTTGTAACGACTCGACTCTTTGGCAAAGGTATGGATCGTTATTTTTGCTTTAAAATCTTTTATTTAATCTCGTTTAATGTGTGTAACATCTTAAGGAAGGTCCGGGGAGTGTCCGGGGTTGGTCTGGAGCCCGGGAGTTTGAGAAATGGACTTGCAGACAGGGGCGCACAGCCTGCGCACGGCTTGCGCACGGTTTGGGTAAACTGTGCGTCCTTTAGTCTGGAAGCAGGGAGGTGCACACGGTTTGGGTAAACTATGTGCCTAAACCGTGCGACCCTATTTCTGGAGGCAGTGGGATGCGCACGGTTTGGTAAACCGTGCGCCTAAACTGTGCGACCCTATTTTGGGTGAAATTACCGTTTTCCCTTACTTTGTTTTAAAGTCCTTAAGCCTTATCTTTCTTCCTCTAGCGAACATAACCAGAGGAGGAACACTCCTTTGGGCTGAAAATCCCTTCTCTCTCTATTTATCTTGTGGATTCTTCATCCGAATACCATTCTTCGATCCGTCGATGGCATTGGATCCCCCTCAGTAAGGCTTACCTCACGCACCCCTCTTTCCTCAGTGAATCTTGCCTTCCATCTTGTTATTTTGATGCAGGCTCATATGCCCTATTTTCAGGGCATTGGACTAGAACTCAGATCTCTTCCAACCTACATCGAATCTGAGGTTGATATCAATCTACCCTACGCCTACAGCTCTAAGGTAGGTGGTCATGTGGTTTTCTTTTTGGGTTTTTGCCTTTTTGAGTTATTATTGTCATGTCATGGTTTGTATTTCTCCAAAACCCGTATTTATAATGACTGCTTCATATCCAAATGACCCATGTGGTATGATAATGATGAATCTAACCTTGTTAGGGTCATTAGATTTGGTGTGGAACAGGAGTGGTCAACCATAGGTGGTATTCTTTGAGTTTTGGCCCTTTTTCACCTTTGAACCTTAACGATATGTCTTGAAAGGGAATTTTCCATGTTAGGAAAATGTGATGACTTGGTTAGAGGTCAGCTAGGATGAGATTTCCTTAACCCCTTGAATTAATTGAAATGTATGTATGTCATGATTTGCTTATGTGATATTATAAGATGGATATTCCATGCATTGCTAATGTGATATGATATAAGATGGATTGCCTTATATATTGTGATGTGAATGGTTATGCCATACTGTGTTGACATGCTTGTGATAACCCGTGTATGGACAAGAGGCATTCTTACCCCATGCCAGATGAATCTTCGTGTATGGGCGGGAAGCATTCTTACCCCGTGCCAGATGAATCTCCGTGTGTGGGCAGGAAGCATTCTTACCTCGTGCTAGATGAATCTTTGAGTAATGGGACGGGAATCATTCGTACCTTGTGCCCATATAACCTTTACAGGTGGGGGGAATTTCTACCCCATGCTGGCTACAGTGCTTATAGACGAGAGGCATGTTTACCTCATTTCAGTGATAACCTATATGTATGTACTTATACCTCCAGTGATTGTTCAGTTTACCAGCCATGAGCTGAAGCAGGTAGACCCGCCAGGTGTCCTTCCGGAACCTGAGCGGGAGGGTTTTTTTTTTATTTACTTACTTGCAGTCTATTACCCACTTTACATGCGAATACCTATTTGGATTACACGTAGACCCCGTTGGTGGTGGCCTACTGAGACTTGTCTCACACCCTACCAGGGCGGCCTCCTTGGCACCCATGTAGACTTTACTACTGCAGGTACTAGTAGGGGTAAAGGCCCAGCGTCAGGTTGTTGATACATGTATGATCTAGTTGGAGTTCCAGAGCAGAGGATCGAGCTTGGATAAAGATTCTTGTGGACTACTTTTGTTCTCTTTTTGTATTATTGTATAGCATGCATGTCTTCTATTTCCATTGTATCATCATGCCATGCACCCATTTTGTATCAAACACTGCCTATGTGGATTTTGTATATTTTTCAGGGTTTTTCTTTTTCTGTTGTTTGGTTTGTATGTTTCCCTTTTTCCCTTGTTTATCCATTGGTTGTGCTTCCGCTATTTCATCACTTTCTGCTTTACCATTGCGTACTCTGACATGGGGGTACAGTCTCCCCACTGACTTACCATTACACCCCCACTGCTAGTCGGCATCCCACGGCCTATGGGGAGACGAGCCAGGGGTCATGTGGCCAACCAGGCTCGGGGCTCGGGTTGAGGGGAAGCCGGGTCCGGGACGTCACACATAGCATGTTTTTTCACCTGGGGTACTGGGCGTATGCATCTAGAATATAAAATGTATTACTACATGGGGTCCCGAAATGTGTATAGATAGAACACAAACTGGATACATAAATAGGGTCACATGGTGTATGGGCCCGAGAAAATGGAATAAGATCATTAAATCAGATACAGACCATATTTGTTGTGGGAAATGAAATACAAAACATGTGTTATTCCATACTACAAGTTTGGTAGTCATGTTTTTCATAGAAATGTCATTTTTATCACATATTTTTCAGATCCATGTTTGAAACTTTGAAATACACCATTTGACCAATAGAAATCAACATGGGGTCATCTTTGACCATCATTTCCCAACATCTAGTGGTTAGAAAATGTAATCTAATCATCCATCAATGATCCACCAAGATTCATGTTCCCCTTCGGTTTTCCACAGCCACTCCAGGTACAAGTTCCATGAAACATCACCCACAATACATCTCAATATATCGTAAAATTATTATCTTGATCATCATTTTCCATTTCTCTATGAGTTGTGGGGTTCAGTGTCTCTTGAACATGGATAATAATGTCAAACCATGAACCTATGGTCGAATGATGAAGAACGTGAAGAAAAGAGGGGGAAAATTACCTAAGAAAAATGAATCCCATAATTGGAAAAGCATTCATGAGAAAAAATACCAAAACCTATCAAGTCCAGGGGTGATGGAATGAAAGAAAACAATTATATCAAATCAACATAACCAATAAATTGTGAGTCACATGAAAAGAAAAATAAATAGAAAATCAATTATTATAGATAATAATTAATGCCTAATATTTTAATAAAAGTGTTAAAATCCAAATTTATGAGACTTGTCTTGATATATATCATTCATTTATAAAGAGCATGATCATAATAAATGTTGATGACCCACTATGTTTGTTTCCTCTCGATCCAAATCAATTTGATTACGCTTCATTATTCAGTTTGATCCACCAATGGAGAACTTCAAAATATCCTCTCAAGTCATCCTGGGGTTATGTGGATAATCCTTGTAATTATTTATATGTGGTTACTAATATTGATTTCTCTAGGTTAGTTCATTTAATAAAATAAATAATCTTAATTATTTATTTTAATTAGATGCACTTGACAATGGATTTCAGTACTGAACATCCTAAAGTGACCACGTATAGGTCACACCTAGGATAAAACCTATATCATATGAAAAAAATATAGTATTTGATTTTCTATCTGTGGTTTGTAAAAATTTCAAAATAAAAAATAATAGAAATGATGTGTACACATGCTTTAAAATATATTAATATATTATTTCTGCGGTACCGAGACATCCAACCACTCCACCGACTATGATGATAAATCCAAATCTACAAATAGAAATATTAAAAAGAAAAATACTTTAAAAAAATCCATTTAAAATGATGCATTAATAAAAATACTTTATTATACTATTATTAAAAAATACAGAGTATTAATCAAACACTCGAAAAGTCAAACTATAACTCATCAAAATAAAATTATTAAAAATTAAATAGTTAGAGGATGGTTCAAAAAACTGTATAATATCTAAAAATAATAAAATAAATTGGTTTAATTTTTTTAAATAGATTGGAAAAAATTCACATTTTAAATATTTAAAAACATTTATAATTATTAAAATTTTACACAGCTAAAGAATTAATATTAATTGGTGATAACTACCATAAAATTTACAACATTTAAATAAATAAAAAAACACTATATCCTTCATAATGTAAAATATAATAAAATATTGTATTCTAGAATAAATTTTAAAAATAGTAATACACTTCAAGTTTAAATATAATAATAAATCAACACCCACTAAACAATATTTTCTAAATGAAATTCAATGGATTTAAAAATGATTAGAAATGAATATAAAACTAAAAAATATTATATTTCACTCTAGTAAAAGAACATAAACAACTTATAACAAAATCACTATCCAAAATGAAAATAGAAACACAAAAAAACTCGAGTGAACATATGAAAACTATAAATTAATAGAGTATCCATACTAGTTGATATAAACACTTACATAAGAATATATACCATGTTATGTTCTATAGGATTTGGATAAAATTATTTTTATACCCATACTACAAAAGTATAACTAAATTTTTATTTAAAATATATTTTAATAGGTATAAATTCTTATAAAAATGACATTATATATAATTTAAAGAAGAATCCAAGGAATAATGTCCAAATATACCACACTAAAAATGATTAAAAAATATTTTCCACATAGTTTACCTATGAAGTTTTATTAATTATACATTTTTATAAAATATGTCATCAAAGGAAATAAAATTTCAATTTTATTACTCCTTTGTAATCTCAAAAATTCATGTAAACAATGGCTTCCAACAGAGAAGTTGGATAATGATTTTTATGCATTCAAACTAAATATTTAAATTACCCTTTAATTTTTGAATAGTTTAAAAATAATCCTATATTTTATCGTTTTTGGATGATGAAATTTTTAATGTGTCATTATATTCACCCATCCTATAAATATTATCTCACATAACTATTAATTTACACCTTTACACTATTATATTCAAAAATAGTAACCATAAAATTATTATTTTACATGATTTTTTTTATTTTACATAATTTTATTCATATGATATTTTCTTATTTTTTATATTTTTCTAATATTTTTCCAATTTACCCATGATATTTATCAAATATTTAATTTTTAAAATTAATTCTAATTTTTAAAAAATCTATCGAATAATCATAACTACAATCTGTTTTAGAATTAGTTTCATCTTTAGTATTTTCAATTAATTAAGTAGGATTTTAAAATTGTATAAATGGATTTTTAGTTTTCCCAGAACACGTACCCATTAAACACATATTTGTATGTTTAATAAGTGATTAATTAAATTTAATAAAAAATTTTGAATTAGGAGGTGACAATTTTAACTTATAATATTTATCCATCAATGCAAGATTACATTTTTTCTTCTCACATTCAGACTCCCCACCAGAACCACATTTCTTGATATAGATCTAAGTAAAATACATTCCATTCTTTTTTTTGTTTTAATTCACTTATTATCATTCAAAATTGAACCTTGGGAATTCATATTTATCATTTCTAATCTTCTATATTTATAACATATGATATCATAATTTTTTTTACCTTTTTTACCTTTTCTTTTAATTATTTTTTTATACTTATTCTTCCATAATTTATTAGATCTTCATTTATAATAAACATGAACTTTTATGAATTTAGAAATTCGAACCATTTCATCTAATTTATATGAACTAGATGAACCTTCACTATCACATGAAGAGACATATAAAACATGTTTAGAAGATTTAATATATAATCCATCTCATTTTTTTTCATTTCCATTTTTTATTGTACATGAGTTATTGTTTATACTAATGTAGGGATACAATGAGTTCAACCATGATGTAATTTTTCAAATAACATCCTTCTATAATTGAATACTTTTTAGAGTGATTCATTTTTTGTAGTTATTTATGTAATATTTTAATATAAATATATTCTATATAGACACCCCATGAGAAACCATAATACTAACAATAATGGTTAATCCATTGAAAATTTCAATAATTCATTCATGATCAAGAATTATAAATTCTTAGAATTCATATTATTATATTCCCATCATAGTTCTATACTACTTATCATTTCCTTGATGAGGGAATTTTAAATTCAAAAATATTTTATAAATAGTTTTATAAGATGATATATGGAGAGTAACACTGATATTTAAATATCAATGTATATAATTTATAATTTTACTATTTAAAACATATTTCATATCATCATTACCACCGAGCATTTATAAATCATATTTATGTAATTTGTAAGGTCTTGAAATATTTACCCAATATTCAATACAACTATTTTATAAAAATACCACCATGAAATACTTAAAATATATGAATTTGTTTCCATTGAAATGAGGTGGACTAAGAGGATTCAAATAGTCAACTACATAACTTCTCATTATTTAAAATTTCTCACCATATTTATTTTAATGACTTGGATGCATGTTATCATAAAGATAGATAATAATAAAAATAAAGGGTAGAAAAAAAAATATCAAAACATAAAAAGGATTGGTTTTGATAACAATTGTTGGTATTGATATGGAATGACAATTATAAAAGAGGGGGTTTAATGGTATTTTTTTATAATTATTTGATAAATAATTTTAAAATAGGAATTTGATGGATTAAATAATTTCAAAATTCATGAATATAAAAATTTGAAACTAGTGTATGAAAAGTTGATACAAAAAGTAGTCAAAATATTCTTATTGTATTTCAGATCCAAATGATCCAATATCAAAATTTAATATCTATTTAACTATTTGAGTTCTATAAAACACATAATTAATTAAGTATTTTACAATGATTTCGACATGACCATGAATTTTATTGTACTTGAACATGGATTTTACTATATACAAGTATAAGAAGAACCTAGTCTATTACTATAATTGACCAGACCTAATCTTGTTATTAAGTGAAAGAATAACCTAGATATTCCTCTACTTATTGGTTAGTTGAGAATAACCACGATATTTACTTATATTTTTAGAAAAAACCATGTGATAATTGTGTGACAACTCTATAGAAACATATCATAGTAGGATAAATGTCACAAATAATGATATAATTAATAAACCATAGAATGAAGGGAAAGGTAATGCATGAATAGAAAAAGAATCTTTATCACTTCAATGATGAATATGAATGATGACGGTTTTCGGTTATCCTAAATGAACTCAAAAATTTAGTGACAACAATGTATGGATGATTAATCTCATGTTATTTTATTGCACTTCAAATGAAATTCTAATTGTTAACTCAAGTGTTCATTATTATAATAACCAGTTTTTTCAGAATATGAATTTGAGTAGAAATTTTAATTTTTCCATTTTGATTTTCAAGAGGGGTAAAATAATCTATTCCCCTAGTAGATTATATTAGACAATTTTTTTGACCACTATGATGGTCTTAAAATATGGTGTTTTACATAGGATATATTTGGTGGAAAACGTCCAATTATTTTTTATTAAATAATTAATAATTAATATTTTATTAATTAAATTTTATTTTTTTAGACATGTTCGTTAGATGATATATCTTCACAGGAGCATCAGATTTTTATTTTTTCTCAGGTCTAGAATGTTGGGTTCTCAAAAGAGAAACATAAACTCATGTCAAGAACCAAGTTTGGAACCAAGCCCCATTTTCTTTTTTTACATTATTTTTCTTCCATTTCATTTCCTATTTTCTATATTCTGCTCCCCATCATTCTTGTGTATCCCCCCTATGGGATGTTATTTACCATGACCTAGAGTGAAAAAAGATAGGGTGATCGAGATATAGGAATAAATATAGGTATTTTTATGAATCATGGGAGGAGTTGGATCATCATGTGCATGTATTTGAACGTGAATAAAGGTGATTATTTGGTGGATTACACTCAAAGGTATGATTATTTATGTTTTTGTTGTAAAAACCAATATATTTACTATTTTTTTTTTGCTTTAATTACCTATTTGTGACTACTTGGGACCCCCTGAGGTTTGATCTACATCTTTTGGAGGAAAAATCATGGGGTTTATGATGATTGTATGGGTTACCATTTTGGAAATCCCAATTACATGAATTATAGTTTATTAACTCAAAGAATTTGTTATTTATATTTCAGTATAATCACTTTTGGGAAGTACACACCATCTTCTGGGTATAGGCGTCATGTAGTCAAACTAGATCATCTAGTCGAGTACATGTCTAGACAGCTCGTGCATGGGAACATGGTTATGTTGGTTACATGGTCAAACCACTTGTGGGTTACATGACATATAGAATAACATGAACAAGAAAATACACATGGCCATACCATGTGATGTACATAGGAAGATATCCTATTTTGGGTAAATTCCATGTACATGATTTACATACTGCACACTTGGGTTTTACACTCCAAGTATAGTTTCATATCACATCTAGGTGGATCATTGAGAGTAAACACTATGTACTTGGGTATACACATCATTTAATTATCTCTTGATACACTTTCGAGGGGATTTTTAGGTTTCTACATCCATGAGTCATAATTTCACATAATATGAGTCTATTTTGAGAATTTTTCCATCTATATCATGAATATAAAACCTATGGGGTGATCTTAGAACTTAAAATAGGTGTTTTGGTATGATAGAACCATAATGGAGAGGTTTATCCCCTAGTAAATAGTTTTTATTATCTCCTGGGAGTGAGAACATGGATGAAACCCACCCAAGGGTTGTATGATATGATTAGTGGACTAAGCATGAGTGTGCTAGGTTCCCCATCTAGTGTATCTTGGGACATTTTCAGGTCAGAGGGACTGAGATGAGACATGAAGCAATAGATTTTTTGGGTGTCCAAACCAACCAAGAGTGATACCTTGATCTGATATTGTCAATGAGACATCTCCCTAGACTATTTTTTTATTTTACATTGAGAAAATCTAAATTGTGAGCATTTACTATTTATGTTGTTAAGTATAAGAGTTGTTAGAAACTAGTTTCTGATAGAGGATACCCTGAAGGACACACCTATATAGGTTTTTACTTAGGGGATCTCATGTAAGATTCCACTACTTTCTTTCATTTCCATGGATCCCAAGAGGGATTAATTTTCTTATTTGTGAACCCTAAGGATCCTATGTATAATTTCTATATAGTTTATTATTTAGGATAACTAGTGGGTTCCCTTATGTTTGACTGTCTTTGAACCAATTTTTTGGTTTCTAGTAGAGTTTCTAGTGGGTGTCCCCTTAGAATTTGTAGGTTTCATTACACGCAATTCCATGAATGGGATCATATGATAAATAAAATTATATTATTCCTTGGGTGGTAATTATGTTCTATACATAGAATTACATGGGAATTATCATGGGCTAAATGAAATTATTTTATAGCTTGAGTGATAATTTGGTTCCTTATATAGAATGCATTGGACGAGCATAAAGGTTAAAATAAATAATATTATTCCTTGAGAAATACTTGTATTCATTATACAAAATTACTTGGATGGGATCGTAGAGAGTATTGAATATTTATTATTCCATAAGAAATACTTGGGTTACATATATAGAATTGATTGGATGATCTCATAGGTCACACGATATTTTTTCATTCCTTGAGTGATACATGGGTTCCAAAATGGAACACCTTGGATTAGATCATATAATTAATGTAATAATTTTATTATTGGTTATTGATACATATTAATGCATTGTTTATATACCTTGGGTGGAAGATTTATTTATATAATGTAAAAGGGAATATATGTATTTGGTATACTTGTCAAATCAGGTATGGTTGATGAGGATTATAGGCCCAAGGATCACGTTGTTTATATAAATATTTAGTGGTATGAAATCATGAAAAATAAATATTTTATAGGATTTCCAGTAAATAGGTTTCATAAGCCCAAATATAAACTAAGGATTTATTTTATTCTTCACTTGTATTTGTGTCTCAATTAGGATGAGTATATTTCATGAGAAATAACTTATGATATAGGATTATATATTTGTTATTGGGGGTATCCTAATGTGATTTATTTATCACCATTGTATGCGAACATTAGTGTGTGTATAAAACTTATGTCTAACTTCATGTTGATCATAGATGAATGAAGGATAGGGATGTGATCTTGGGTTGTATGATCAATTAGAGTAGCTAATATAGATTCTTTTTATCAGGTTGGAGGAGCTAAATAGTTTCATTAAATCTAGGTATGTGGTTTAGACTAGAGTTATTAGTAGATCCATATTCATTGTATTTTATTTCCTTTTATCATTGTGTATATGATCATATAGGTGAGTGATAAGTGTTTTATGTATGACATGTCTATTCATGCCTTTACTGCATTTCATTTTATCATCACATCAATGTTATATGTATTTCTTCTTACTATGTTTGTTTTATAATATGGATGATATTTTCTTATTTACACTAGTTTCTTACTCTAATATGAAGGCACAATCACCCCATAAACACACCCTAGGCCCTCTCTACCAGTCGACACCCTATTGTATATGGGGAGGCACTATTGGGGTCTAATTTCTTACTGGTCTGTTTTCTGTTTATAGATTGAATTGGGTCGGTATGTGACAAAGTATTATCAGAGGCTATTCTTTTTCTATTGGTTTACAAATTCAGGATATGGTATATTGGAATATTAGGAATGTATCACTATGTATTATGGATATCGTAATGGTGCATCAAGAACACTTTTTCTACTATGAATTCTTAATTTCTAGGGATCTAGGATTTTTGATCCGATCTACAATGTTATAGTTTTATGTTTCTTTCTCATTGACTAATAGACATGTTCTGTGATGTTATGAATTATTCTAGATTTATGTATTTCTCTCCCCATTGGTGAGAGACTGTTGATTGATTTTGACACTTGTCTAAATTTTTTTGGAGGCATCTCATTCATTATATTTGTCACATTGGATCCATATGTTATAGGGTTTATAGAGTATTTTTTTTCCAAATGAAATATGCTGATTTTTTAATATTAAAAGATAAATCCCAATGTTCATTTACTATATAGGTTCTTTTTGGAATTATAATCAATTATAATAACATTTATACATATTTATTTTTTATGGAATGTCATGTGGATATATAAAGGTACATTCAATTGTGAGGATGATGACTCGTTTTTCATGCACATGAGGTGTAGTGACCCTAATTGGTTAATACCGCACTTGGTTCCCAAGTGTTGGACCCATCATGGGGAATTTATTATTAGTTTAAATTATATAATGTTTTTCTCACAACCTATACAGTGTTTTCCCACATATCTAAGAATGATATTCTATATAACCAAACATAATGAGTATTGTAGGAGAAAGATCATTAAGATGATGTTTTTTTGTGTGTTTTTTGTCCCTAATAGGGTAACATTATTAGATGATTTCTTTCTGGAATACCCTTTGAGGGTATATCATTTTCAGGAATGGTTAAATAATGATTCAAAATAACCTTCATGTAATATTCCCAACAATCCTGCAAAAATATTTTACATAAGAGACCATTATTTATGGTTATCTAGTTGGGTCATTTTTTATGATGCCGATAGGTACCAGAATGTATTTGGTAAGCTGGATCCTGGATGGAGTATTACCATATATGAATACTCGATGAGTATTAGTTTTTTATCTTTTTTAGTCTGTATTGTTACCCTCTAGGAATATATTCCTTATGAGGATGGTTAGAGGGTATCGAGTCTCAGTTTCCCATGTTGATATGTTTTGAATCTAATTGGTTGATTTTATCTATACCTCCCTTTGAGAGGTTGATTAATTAGCTACGTGGTTTTTCCAAGTGACCTTGTTATTTTAATTGATTGGTAGGTCAATGGGGGAAACCTAGATGAGCTTAATAGGGACTCAGAACCTTGTGAGTCATCATTTTATTTGATCGAGGGAAATACACATGAGGGGATGGACCAGGTTTATGGATGGATTTTGTAGAAATGAGATTATTTTATTCAAATTTTGAGATAAACGCATGATATGCACTCATTTTTTGTGATATAGAAAGGTTCATAACTCCTATTTTTATGAAATAATCTAGGGTTATTATGTTTTGAGAATATCTTTTATGAGATGTATTGTTTAGTTTCCTGATACTATCAATCAATGGATATTTTTTGGAATATTGTTAAAGAATTATTGGATTCTTGTGACTGGAACGATGTCATGTTATAAATGGTTGTGGAATAAATAATAGCACATGTGATCTATTCAATATTGATGAGGGGGTTGAAGAAGTATTTCAGATTAATAAGACCAATGTGTAGTGTAGCACAATTTACTTTTCCTTGTTGATATAATAATTACATGAGGATGGGTATGGTCTTGAGATAAATGTTATGGGATTATACAACCATTTTACTTGGTGAGATAATAATTTTATTCTTTAGTTACATGTGATATTGTTTAAATAATAAATTGAGGATAGGTCATGTGCTATACGAGGGATGATATTTCAAATGAATGTTACGAGTATAGTTACGAGTATATTTTATGGGATGCATTGTTTAATAAATTGATAATAATTTTATTCTTTAGTTACGATTATAGTTTCATAGAATTTTTATTAAATATGGAATGTACCTCTATGGAAGAGGAGACATCGATAATAAACTCGGTGATGTGTGACAATTGACTTGGGGGTTGACCATGACAATCATTGTTAGGAGACGTGGTGTCATAGTGTAATGCCCCGAACCCAGTTACCCAGAGTCGGTGCATTATTACATAACATTGACATGATCACAAGAAAGATCAAATATCGAAAGACCGATTGGTTTAGTAGCCTTGGAAACACTAGATATATTCATAAAGTTTTACATCATAAAAATGAAAACTACAACAATATAGTCTCCATGGACCACACTCTTATCCCCTCATACTATCCCTGCAGGTCATTCATAATTTACTTCTTCATATCCTGGGAAAAATAAAACATAGAAAAGGGGTGAGCTCAAATGCCCAGTAAGGATAAAAATATAGCAGAAACTTTTATAAACAAGCATAAACATTTAAGGCAATGTATAACCAAAACAAAAGCCTTTTAAACTTGAACTTCAACATAGTATGGCAAAGATAAAATGAAACAATTCCATTTACTTATTCACATGGATATTCTACTAATCGAATAATCACATGCAATATCAATAACCACTTTCATAATGATGGAATGCATAATGCCAGACTATCATAACCACATAGCCAAGGCCTCGTGCCAAGACTACAAATAAGATTTTTCCAAGGCCTTGTGCCAATACATAGTTTGTCTCATGAGACCTACCGATGCATCGAGGAGCTATATCGGGCTCCACCCGCCACTTACTAAGTCCAATGCATTCCCATATGAAAAGGTTAAAACATAAGATAAACATTCATATTAAAACTAGCATACGAAATGTCAATACTTTCTCCATAAAACATGAATGGTATAAAAATAACACATCCACAATAAAACATATCACAAAACCTTCAATACAATACAAAAGTTTTTTATCATAATAAATCAACTTCATATAATCTTAAAATCCATCAAAGGATGTTGACATAGATGCAGATCAAAACTATTTGAGAGAAATATCTCTTTTCTCGAAATCATTGAAAAGTCACACATTTATAAAGGAAGTAATTTACAAGATATTTTTGAATCAAAGTGTCCCATACCACTTTGAAACTTTTGAAAATAAATATCATTTAAAAACATTCATGTCCATATAAATAAATCCTTAAAATAATTTTGAAAACATGAACATTAATTAAAAAGATTTAGAAAGATAAATCTTTAAAACATTTAAAATTATGATCTTGATAAAGAGTACCTTTCACAAATTCTTAAAATATTCATTTTGAAATAATTTAAAAGTCACATAATTATAAAATAAAATATTTACTTTGAAAATATTCTTATAAGCTTCTAAGGTAAGATTTGACGATTTTATAACGGCGGTAAATAGCCGTACCCGCTATATAAGTTTAAAAAAACATTCTTACCTTAAATTTGACGAAAAGGTTAAAAGTGCCTTGTTTGGAAAACGATGGAAATATTCCTTTAAAAACACATAAGGGTATAAATGACTTTAACCCATTGTCTAGTAAATAGTAAAAATGTTTTTAAATACATTTTTCAGGAACATGGATGTGGATGATAAAGAGGTCCCAGTAGATTATTACGTATAAACAACCTCGGATAATGAAGAGATTGTGAAATAACCCTTACCTTGTACTTTTACTTGGTTAGGGTAGGTTAACCTCCTGTATAATAGTGAAATAATTGTTATTAAATTATACAAGAATCATATACATTCATATGATATCATATATGATCTTTTAACATTTCTTTGTTAATAATATCTTAGTATTATCGTTGTTTCAGGTGTTAACTTACTTGTTTTCTTTTATATGTTTTGTTACGTAAGCCATGTTTTTAATGGATAGGTTGTATCTTAATCATATATAGAATGATATCAAGTCCTTAGATATTATTATTAACCATAAAATGAGACTTATACTTGAATGGATACGATGGAGAATGAATCTCATCGCGTTCGTGGAGACGGTAGTCCGTACGTACGCACGAGCGACAATATCATTCTTTTGATATTAAAATAATATATAAATGGATGTTATATCATATATACAGAATCATTAACATGTTATATTTATTATTTACATGAGTTACACATCATTATTATACCCATCCAAATAATAATATATTGAATAACAATTACACCACGACGTGGAGACGGTAAGCCGTACGTACGGAAGTATGGTGACATGTTATTCAAAGGGTGGATAGAATACTGATTATGGTTGTACGATATTTATAATAACATCACAGTATATATATGATACTGGAGTTATTATTTTACAATGGTAACAACAAAGGAAGAAGAAGTGGAAGAAGAAAGGAACTTGGAAAAGGGTGGTGAAATCATTACCTCTTCTTCGGGTTCTTCCTTTTGATTTGATCAAAAGGGATCCTTAGGTTGGCTTTATGATCAAACTAAGGCCTCTAGGTTGTAGTGAGGGAAGTTGGGAGAGTATTTGGGCAGAGTTTGTCCGAACCAAAAGGCTTTGAAGGTGTGAAGAAATGAGAAGGAGGAGTGCCCTTTTATAAGAGGGGTGAGGGGCACCTTTGGAAAAGCTAGAAATATTAATTTATAATAAATTCATATTCGGTTTCTAATGGCTCCAAAGTTGATTATTTAAATGTTAAGGTGGGTATGGGTCGAAAAAAACTCAACCAATAGAATTTAGACAGACTTGGGAACTTATATTAACCTTATCTTTAAGTATTAACTCTAAGTTAATTAGTTTCACTTTTACAATGTCTCTTTGTATTTTTATATAATATGGTTAATAAACTTACTATATACATCCAAGATACCCCCAAGTGGTCCATTAATGAGACACCTATCATGATTTAAGTTTCTTGGCCGAACCTTAGATTTTTAGGAATTTAATACCAATTAATAATAAAATATTTTTTTTAAAAACTCTTTTATGTCAATTTTGACACTATTCAATAGTTGATTTTTTTGAATCTCATAACAGATTTATTACTTCAAACAAAGTCAATTTAATAAATCCTAATATATCATATTATCCTAAAAAATTAATTTAATTCATTAAAAGTTTCAAATTATATTCATTTGGGTATTTATAAAATCAATTATTTTAATTTTTCACTATTATAGTATTTACTGCATCATCATTATGTCATAAATAACTTAAATTATTTAATGTCTAAAAATTATAAATAAAATATCATTATGTAGGAAATATTTTTATCTTTCTAATGAATATTTATAGTCTAAATTCCAACATATATAACCCTATGTAATTTTTTTTTCTAAATGATATATGCTTGTGTTGTTTTTGTATTCATTTTAACTTAATTAAAATAAAGTGTCCCTATCACCTACAAGTGGCTCCATGGGGTCCCAAAATCTACCCAGGGATGCATATGGTCTAAAATGTTTCAACCAATAAGGTTAGGACACGTTTTAGGGTAATTTAGTATTATTATAATATTATTTTTTAACCCTTATTTACCGGATTTACCCTTAACCATGGTAAATAAAATATTTACCACAATAATTATTTAAAATGTCTAAAAATAAATGTTACCTATTTACACAATTTGAACATCATGATTCCAAATATGGAATCCATTTTTCCAAATTCAAAACACAGAATTGGCAGAAATTAATTTAAAATTAATTCCCGTTGTTAAAACAAAAAGCGTGTTTTTAAGAGATAATAACTATCCAAAGATTGACACTTGTTTATGTCCGGTTTAATTGTAAAAGTATGTCCAATGACCAAAATTGTATTAAATGGTAAAAATATATTCTAACTATACTTTAAAACCACTCAAATTCATAATTTATCACTATTAATTATTTTGATTAAAAAAGTTGTTTTTAATTAAAATTTAGTAATTTTCACTATTCATCAAAATATTAAAGTTATCTGAAAAGTACCAAAATTTCACCTTAGGCTAAATTCGATATTCCGAATCCAAAAATGAAGTCCATTTTGAAATATAAAATATATATAATTTCAAAAATTAGGTATTACTATTCATAACGGCTAGTTTGATCGGTTGTGGTGTGTGTTAAAACTCGAAGTTGCGTACAACACACGCTACTGTATTATTCAAAGGAAAGTGTACCGTGGAAGCTTGGGATGTTTCATTTTAAATTTTTGATGTCCCCATTTAGTCAAAAAGTTTAAAATATTGTATTTAAAAATGGTTCACTATTAAAAGTTGATAAAAGTGCAATACTGAAAATGAATTTGTTCTTGCATTATATCTAAGAAACTCATAATATGGATTCTAAAATTATAAGGATTATATAAAGTTTAAAATTTAGTTAACACTATTCATAGCCTCTTTTGAATGGCTTGTTTGGTAAGTCATGGTGCGATTGAACTTGGTTTTGCATGTAGTAAAAGTTATTGAATTATTTTGAAGAAATAACACACTATGAAATCTTGGGGTGTTACATTCTCCCCTCCTTCAATAAATTGCGTCCTCGCAATTTGAAATTGTTCTTCGAAAATAAAAGGTTGAAAATAGAAAATATCTTTGTGGGAAAAACCACATCGGAAATTAGGTTACTAAAATTTAGTCTTAATATGAGGAAAAGAGGAATGAAAGGGCAACCACCAAATTATGATCTCTATTAGGAGAACATTGGTGGCAATTAAAGACATATAATTGGAGGAAAAACGTAAATATTTATAGGTGGTGATTGAGGTCATCAATCACAAACAAGTATAAAATTGAGGTCCCTAAATTCATCAATCTATGATGATTTGAAATACCATCGGCTCAACAAAACATAGGGTATTAGGATAACACATTTTTGACGTTTCAAAATATCTTAGTTGAAATCTCACATCGAAAAATGAATTAATGAGGCCTCTATTTAAAATAAAGAATGGAAAGTATGAAAATTACCGAAAATAACACATACTAGGGTTCCATGTAGAAAAATGTGGATATGGAAGAGAAATCTAACCATCAATTATCTGATGGAGAGTGGTAGAGAACATGGCTATGAAAAGGCCAACAATCCCAAAGCCATAAATTAGTGATGACTTAAGGTACCATATAGGATAACATTTTTGTTTTAAGTTTCTTTTCTTAATGCTGAGGAATTTATTTATGAGATTGGCTAAGATCATAAGGATATATACTTACTTTATAATTAGAGTTTTATCCATTAATAAATTTCTACCACAAACTCATCTTTCACTCTAAAAGATAATAGAACGTAAAAAAATTCTATTTATACTATTCATATAGGGTTCCAAAATAAACGAATTTATAATTTATCTACCAGATCTTTTAATAAAAACTACATTATTTAATTCAGGACATCTCGTGGGCCAGTGGTAGGTGATACACCCTTGTCGCCCTTCGGTTGCGGGTTCAAGTCTCGCGGCCTTGCCGGTCGCGACAGGTTGCCGCCTGACCTCCGGGTTGTCCTTTAATGGAAATGCAAAATAATCCAAAGTAGAACTATCCAAAATACTTCAGTCCAAAATTTATAAGGAAGGTAAAAATAATATAGATCCTTTTTACCCCGTAATAGCATATTAATACCTTCATCATGTATTCTTTTAAAACACTGAAACATCCTGAATTACCATAATCCTTATTGATTACATTCATGCTCCCTTATTCCATATAGAATGCTGGATATACTTCATCAATACAAAAATGTTTTAAACCCCAACGATGATGGAATATACAAATAATTAATCAGCTTCAAGGTAGTCAAGAATATCGAATATAATTTATCCCAATAAATCATGTATTATTCTAAAATCACTACCTCAGTATCAGAACCATATTATGGTTTATCTTTCTCTCAACCATATATTTTCCAAAAATTTAACCTGCTATTGAGTCACTTTTCTTTGTTCTACACAATATCAAGTCTTTAATGAAAGTACAATCCTCATATACTCCATAATTATTATAACAAGTACATTGTTGATACAACACTCAAATGACATAATCAACATAAGAACTCTAATCATTCCTCTTCATCTGTGGTAGTATCATAACTTTATTATTATCCAATAGCATCATTTGCGGCATAGTCTGATGACTGGGACATAGGTTCATGTAGTGTCCAAACTCCTTGAAAATGAAGCATTGTACATTTGAAACCTTTTTCTTACCCTTGCAGTCACGTACTTTGTGCCCTTTTCCTCCACACTTATAACAAACTCCCATTCCTTTCAGGAAAGTTCCAAGGTGTTTCTTCCCACAATTATCACATATGGGAAAATTCTTCTTTTCCCTCTTCCCTTTATCCATCTTTCCCTCTTCCATCCTTTTCTTCTCTTGCTTCCATTCAAATCCATAGGACTCAGTAAACTCTTTACTTATCTTATCAACACATGATATTATTTCTTCCTAAGATGATAATACATGGGAGACTATTTCTCTTATAAATTCTCACTTAAGACCATGAAAGATATGATCCTTCCTTCTCTTTGGATCATGTGCATTGCTGGAGTTCTCATTCCTTCTACTGGGCGCCATTTCTAAACAATGGCATACACTAGATTAGTTTATGAATAACAATACCTAATCCCAAACTTGTAAAGAACATAACATAAATTAAATAGTTTATGGATATAATCCATAATCATAAAAATGTCTCCTTTGAGGAAGTATATACTCATAAACCCTTTATAATGGTTTGTAAAGAAAATGAGAATTATCCTAAGCATATCCCACGGGAGTGTCGTAAACAAGAGTGCAGCAAGGCCCATTGTCGTGCACCAGTTCCCGTTCGAGTCTAGCTCAAAGCGGTGTTTTCGGGTTTTACCCCTAGGTACAATTGTGCCAGAGCCGCCTCTACCTACTCGTATCCATACAGAGATGTATTACTCGGAAAACTCACAAAATCTCTACAATAACAAAATTATAGGAAGTTCTTCTATACTAATCCTCAAAGTTCATCTTAGGTCTATGTGCTCTAATCAGAGTTTATCTAAATATAGCTTCCAAGGTTTGTACTAAACTTTCTCTGATACCAACTGTAACGCCCCGACCCCAGTTACCCAGATTCGGTGCATTATTACATAACATTGGCATGATCACAAGAAAGATCAAATCTCGAAAGACCGATTGGTTTAGTAGCCTTGGAAACTCTAGATATATTCATAACGTTTTACATCATAAAAATGAAAACTACAACAATATAGTCTCCATGGACCACACTCTTATCCCCTCATACTATCCCTGCAGGTCATTCATAATTTACTTCTTCATATCCTGGGAAAAATAAAACATAGAAAAGGGGTGAGCTCAAATGCCCAGAAAGGATAAAAATATAGCGGAAACTTTCATGAATAAGCATAAACATTTAAGGCAATGTATAACCAAAACAAAAGCCTTTTAAACTTGAACTTCAACATAGTATGACAAAGATAAAATGAAACAATTCCATTTACTTATTCACATGGATATTCTACTAATCTAATAATCACATGCAATATCAATAACCACTTTCATAATGATGGAATGCATAATGCCAGACTATCATAACCACATAGCCAAGGCCTCGTGCCAAGACTACAAATAAGATTTTTCCAAGGCCTTGTGCTAAGACACTAGTTTGTCTCATGAGACCTACCGATGCATCGAGGAGCTATAGCGGGCTCCACCCGTCACTTACTAAGTCCAATGCATTCCCATATGAAAAGGTTAAAACATAACATAAACATTCGTATTAAAACTAGCATACGAAATGTCAATACTTTCTCCATAAACCATGAATGGTATAAAAATAACACATCCACAGTAAAAAATATCACAAAACCTTCAATACAATACAAAAGTTTTTTATCATAATAAATCAACTTCATATAAGCTTAAAATCCATCAAAGGATGTTGACATAGATGCAGATCAAAACTATTTGAGAGAAATATCTCTTTTCTTGAAATCATTGAAAAGTCACACATTTACAAAGGAAGTAATTTAAAAGAGATTTTTGAATCAAAGTGTCCCATAACACATTGAAACTTTTGAAAAGAAATATCATTTCAAAACATTCATGTCCATATAAATAAATCCTTAAAATAATTTTGAAAACATGGACATTAATTAAAAATATTTAGAAAGATAAATCTTTAAAACATTTAAAATTATGGTCTTAATAAAGAGTACCTTTCACAAATTCTTAAAATATTCATTTTGAAATCATTTAAAAGTCACATAATTATAAAATAAAACATTTAATTTGAAAATATTCTTATAAGATTCTAAGAGAAGCTTTGACGATTTTATAACGGCAGTAAATAGCCGTACCCGCCGTATAAGTTAAAAAAACATTCTTACCTTAAATTTGACGAAAAGGTTAAAAGTGCCTTGTTTGGAAAACGACGGAAAGATTCATTTCAAAACACATAGGGGTATAAATGACTTTAACCCATTGTCTAGTAAATAGTAAAAATGTTTTTAAATACATTTTTCAGGAACATGGATGTGGATGATAAAGAGGTCCCAGTAGGTTATTACGTATAAAAAACCTCGGATAATGAAGAGATTGTGAAATAACCCTTACCTTGTACTTTTCCTTGGTTGGGGTAGGTTAAACTCATGTATAATAGTGAAATAATTGTTATTAAATTATACAAGAATCATATACATTCATATGATATCATATATGATCTTTTAACATTGCTTTATTAATAATATCTTAGTATTATCGTTGTTTCGGGTGTTAACTTACTTGTTTTCTTTTATATGTTTTGTTACGTAAGCCATGTTTGTAATGGATAGGTTGTATCTTAATCATGTATAGAATGATATCAAGTCCTTATATACTATTATTAACCATAAAATGAGACTTATACTTGAATGGATACGATGGAGAATGAATCTCATCGCGTTCGTGGAGACGGTAGTCCGTACGTACGCACGAGTGGAAATATCATTCTTTTGATATTAAAATAATATATAAATGGATGTTATATCATATATACAGAATCATTAACATGTTATATTTATTATTTACATGAGTTACACATCATTATTATACCCATCCAAATAATAATATATTGAATAACAATTACACCATGACGTGGAGACGGTAAGCCGTACGTACGCACGTACGGTGAGATGTTATTCAAAGGGTGGATAGAATACTGATTATGGTTGTACCATATTTATAATAACATCATAGTATATATATGATACTGGAGTTATTATTTTACAATGGTAACAACAAAGGAAGAAGAAGTGGAAGAAGAAAAGAACTTGGAAAAGGGTGGTGAAATCATTACCTCTTCTTCGGGTTCTTCCTTTTGATTTGATCAAAAGGGCTCCTTAGGTTGGATTTATGATCAAAATAATGCCTCTAGGTTGTATTGAGGGAAATTGGGAGAGTATTTGGGCAGAGTTTGGCCGAACCAAAAGGCTTTTAAGGTGTGAAGAAATGAGAAGGAGGAGTGCCCTTTTATAAGAGGGGTGAGGGGAACCTTTGGAAAAGCAAGAAATATTAATTTATAATAAATTCATATTCGGTTTCTAATGGCTCCAAAGTTGATTATTTAAATTTCAAGGTGGTTATTGGTCGAAAACAACTCAACTAATAGAATTTAGATAGTCTTGGGAACTTATATTAACCTTATCTTTAAGTATTAACTCTAAGTTAATTAGTTTCACTTTTACAATGTCTCTTTGTATTTTTAAATAATATTTTTAATAAACTTACCATATACATCCAAGAGACCCCCAAGTGGTCCATTAATGAGACACCTATCATGATATAAGTCTCTTGGCCGAACCTTAGATTTTTAGGAATTTAATACCAATTACTAATAAAATATTTGTTTTAAATACTCTTTTATGCCAATTTTGACACTATTCAATAGTTGATTTTTGTGAATCTCATAACAGATTGATTACTTCGAAAAAAGTCAATTAAATAAATCCTAATATATCATATTATCCTATAAAATTAATTTAATTCATTAAAAGTTTCAAATTATATTTATTTGGGTATTTATAAAATCAATTATTTTAATTTTTCACTATTATAGTAATTACTGCATCATCATTGTGTCATAAATAACTTAAATTATTTAATGTCTAAAAATTATAAATAAAATATAATTATGTAGTAAATCTTTTTAGATTTCTAATGAATATTTATAGTCTAAATTCCAACATATATAACCCTATGTAATTTTTTTTTTCTAAATGATATATGCTTGTGTCATTTTTGTATTCATTTTAACTTAATTAAAATAAAGTGTCCCTATCACCTACAAGTGGCTCCATGGGGTCCCAAAATCGACCCAAGGATTCCTATGGTCGAAAATGTATCAACCAATAATTTTAGGACACGTTTTAGGGTAATTTAGTATTATTATAATATTATTTTTAACCCTTATTTACCGGATTTACCCTTAACCATGGTAAATAAAATATTTACCACAGTAATTATTTAAAATGTCTAAAAATAAATGTTACCTATTTAAAAAATTTGAACATCCTGATTCCAAATATGGAATCCATTTTTCCAAATTAAAAACACATAAGTGGCAGAAATTAATTTAAAATTAATTCCCGTTGTTAAAAGAAAAAGCGTGTTTTTAAGAGATAATAACTATCAAAAGATTGACACTTGTTTATGTCCGGTTTAATTGTAAAAGTATTTCCAATGATCAAAATTGTATTAAATGGTAAAAATATATTCTAAATATACTTTAAAACCACTCAAATTCATAATTTATCACTATTAATGATTTTGATTAAAAAAGTTGTTTTTAATTAAAATTTAGTAATTTTCACTATTCATCAAAATATTGAAGTTATCTGAAAAGTACCAAAATTTCACCTTAGGCTAAATTAGATATTCCGAATCCAAAAATGAAGTCCATTTTGAAATATAAAATACATATAATTTCAAAAATTAGGTATTACTATTCATAACGGCTTGTTTGATCGGTTATGGTGTGTGTTAAAACTCAAAGTTGCGTAAAACACACACTACTGTATTATTCAAAGGAAAGAGTACCGTGGAAGCTTGGGATGTTTCATTTTAAATTTTTGATGTCCCCATTTAGTCAAAAGTTTAAAATATTGTATTTAAAAAGGGTTCACTATTAAAAGTTGATAAAAGTGAAATACTGAAAATGAATTTCTTCTTGCATTATATCTAAGAAACTTATAATATGGATTCTAAAATTATAAGGATTATATAAAGTTTAAAATTTAGTTAACACTATTCATAACCTCTTTTGAACGGCTTGTTTGGTAAGTCATGGTGCGATTGAACTTGGTTTTGCATGTAGTAAAAGTTATTGAATTATTTTGAAGAAATAACACACTATGAAATCTTGAGGTGTTACACATAGGTTGGTTAAATGAAAGTATAGCCTAGTTAAATGTGATAATTACTTGGAGAGATCTATATACCCCTATAAATGGAATATTAGTGTAATCCTAGTCAATATATTCTCATTTTCAATATCTTAACATCGTCATGAGTGCGTTCGGAGAGCATCAACAACACACCATGTCTTTTAATTATATTTTATGGTTTGATGAATGAACTCCTTGAGAGTTTTTATTTTGGAGTGGTATATTCCAAATAATTTGGAGTTAAATATTGGTCGTTGGAGGGCTTTGAACCTCTTTATGAGTTGAAATTTGAAAATTTTCATGGAAAAAATTCTCAAGAAGAGGGAATGGGAAATGTTTTTTTGTTGTGGGTTGATACTTGAGATGATCCATTATAGACATTTTATTCAATGATGGATGAGGTGTGGTCCATTTAATATACAATTATGTTTCAAGGTAATGATAAGGGTATTCTTTTGGTGGGGTGTTCCATATCTGTCATGGCGGAATATCCCCCATGTTGGGATAGTTATGATCAATGTGGGAAGGGTTTTTTGATGGTATAGATTATGTCATTACGAAGGTGATTCATATGAGAGAATTATTATGGTTTTCATATTAAGAATTTTTGGGGATGATATGGTTTATTATAGAGTGGTTTTGAAGAACCATTTTTTTAGATTGTGAATTTGAGAAAATTTCAGAATTTTTCTTCTGGATGATCATGAGTTGTTAAATAGTATTATTATCATAGAAGATAATGCTGGATAATTTTTCTCCCAACTCTGTTGGTTTCATAATAGGTTATTTACCCTAGGATAGGTGTTTGGTGGAAATTCATGTCATTTTGATTTTCCTTTAATAATTAATAAATATTTATTCAATAATTAAATATTATTTTATTCACACATCTACATTTAATGCTTTTATTTGATAGAATTCTATCTTTTCCAATGATCCTATAAGGGGGGGGGGGGGTCTTGGTGATATATAAATTCATGTCAGATGCTGGTGATGGTCCCATTCCCTATTTTATTTATATGTTCTTTTTATTCAGTTTTCCCTCTTTCATTTATTCTGCTCATCATGATTCTTTATTACAACCCCTATGGTATATACTTCTCTATGATAAAGATAAAAAGGAATAGGGAGAGAGATAGATATAGAGAAATAGTGAATAGGGGGGGGGGGGGGGGGTTAGGTGATTCTTTGGATGATCTGGATCATCGTGCGACAATGGTTGAATGGAGGTGTAGTCGAATCTTCATTGGATTCTACCCAATGGTTGGCAATTTTTTAGTATATTCTATAATTCCTTATATATTTGACAAATTATAGTTTTAAAAACATATTATTACTACTTAATAACTGATAAGGATAAATCTATAGATTTTTTAAAAAAATAAGGGTTTCCATTAGCTTATAGGGGTTTCCATTTGGGAAATCTAGATCACATGTCGTGTAGTTCAAAAACACTCATTTCATAACCATACTATTTAGGGAAGATCACCTACTAGAAGTACATGCCATTTTCTAGGTATATATGTAGTGTATTTTTACTTGGCCATGTAGGTGAGTACATGGAAATATAGCATGTGTACGGGAACATGACTACATAGAGTACACAAACAACCCCATTATGGATACAACATATAAGAGTAAAAAACTAGGAATAGACACATCGATACACCATGTGAGATACATGGAAAGGTACCCCATGTAGGGTATACACCATTTACATGAATTAAAAATCATGTACTTGGGGTTTAAGCAATAATTCTAGCTGATGTTCATGCCTCGGTGGAGAATTGAGAGGATATGGTTCAAACTTAGTTATACACAATTTGTACTTATCCATTGATAAATTTTTATTTATTTCAAGTTTTTAAATCCTGGAGTAAGAATTTAACATAATATGTTACCATTTTTTGTGTTATTTCATTCATATCTCGATGATAGAACCCATGCGGGTATTTTATAAATCTAAAGACTCATTTTGGGGTGATAAGCCCATAATGGGAAGGTTCTTCCTTTACTAAATAGTTTTGGTTATCTCCAGAGTGTGAGACCTTGGAAGAGGCCCACCTTAGGGTCATATGATATGATTAATTGAATTAGAATGAGTTTTTTACAATCCCCATTTTGTGTATCTCATGATATTTTAGTAACACCCCGTGATTTTAAGAAATATTTTATCAAATTACATTAATTGTTTTGATATTTTTATTTTCATGAACCATTGAAAATAGTTATTATATATATATATATATATATATATATATATATATTAAAGCATTAAGTTTGGATTCAGTTATACATAATGATAATTTAATTGTGCATTACACACAATATAATGGTTACCTTTCTCAATACAGAACACTAAGGTAATATTGTGTTTCATAAAAGATTGACATTCCTTGATGGATTGCATACCATGAAAGAATGAGTGTTATCAAACAATAATATAATGTAAAAAAAATTATATATAACCTAGACATTAAATAATATTTTTTAAAATAAATAACTAAATTATTTAAATATTTTTTTCATAAAATATAAAATGAATTAATTATTTAAAAATTATTTTGAAATGAATATAAGAACCGATTGAATATAAAGGAAGTATTTTTATAGAATGCTATTATTATGATCACAAAGTTGTTTTATTCCTAATAAATTAAATAAATTAAAATTAAGTAATTTTAATTTAATATATATGTTATATATCCAAGTAAATATTTTTGATATTCATCCAAAATATTTTATAAGTATATGAAGACAATAAACCGGATGTTTCACATAAAAACCTATATTTCTATTAATGAAGTTTTACCACCATTGGAGACCATATTTTAAATCCAATATTTTAAAATTTTATAAATACTATATTTAAAAATAAACATAATATTTTAAATGAAAACATATAAATTAGATTAGGGTAAATTTTTTATATTCATTTGTGAAGATTCATTTTTTAATGAATACTGAAAAATACAGATATTTAATTCAAAACATCGTTTTCATCTAATTTTTTTAAAAGGTTAAATTATTTTTTTAATTTTTTTAATTAGATAATATTTTTTTCAAATTAATATAATCTAGGTCATTTTAATCAATTTAACTTTGAAATTGACTATAAAAATATAGTTATGTTTTGGATGTTTTTTACTTTAAAAACCAGCATTGTTGACCTAACTATGAGATTAAATTTAAATTATATTACACCACTTCTATTAGTGGAATTTGAAAAAATGTATTACATAATTGGAATCCAAATAATTTATAATTTATAAAATGGTCAACTTATTTTTTTCATAAAAAATAATAGTGAATGTAATTGATATCAATTAGAGTGATTAAGGTTACAATAAGTATAATAAAGAACTAAACCATAACCTTAAGTACCAAAACGACCAATAAAATTGTCAAAAAGACAATGGATGGAAATATTTAGATCATATCCTGACTTGGACATACTTTGGACCATTATTGGATCCACTTTCAATAAAAAAGGGGGCGAGGGTTCTCTTTTCCAAAGTTTTATAAGAGGACCACTTCTCCTCCACTATAAAAGGCCTTATCTCCTCCCACTTCCTCAAAATATCATTCCACTTTGGATAAAACAATCTCTAAAAAAACATCTCACTGAAATATCTAAATTCATCCTTCAGTACTCTCTTGTGTGTGAATGCTTCTAAGGAACCCCTTTGGTGAAAACCAAAATGAGTTACCTGATTAAGTGGTAACACCTTCCACAAACTCCTTTCTTTTATTTTATTTCTCTAATCCCTAAAATATTAATATTCAATTATTGTATAAAAACCCACTACACTAAATATACTTGGATGTTTTTATGATAATGTTTTTACCAACACTTTCACACACATCCATGTAATGGGTAACGAATATACCATTTATGAGTATAGCGGACTACCACCTCACTAAATGACGATTGTTCATTTTTCCATTACCACCTATAATGGTGGAAAATATGATGGTAAAAATATTGATATATGTTATGTATTATATTAATTATTTATTTATTATTATTTAATTATTTTTCAATAGATATCTTTATACATTCCATTTTGTGTAAATATGATAATTTCGTTTGAGGATGTACAGAGTACCGCCCCCACAAAGCAATTTGATTTATTCATACAAAACATAAAATGTATTAAGGATGATTTTGTAAAAATATATGATATATACGATATAATAAATATAATATAATATTTATATATATACATATATTTCTTTTACTTTCTTTAATTCAAAAAGACAATTAAACATAAATAACATTCATGCATACGTATGGCTTACCGTCTCCATGAACGGTGTATTCCAATTGATAATTATATATTCTAAGGATTATTATAATAATCATATATTGAATACTAATTATATTTAAATTTTGGTTTAAATTATGGAAATTATGATATAAATAAAAGGACTAAAGTTTTAATAAGTTAATACATATGGGAAAAACAAATTGGATAATACAGAAATTGAGACCTTAATATACAATTGTTAACAAGACTATAATATAAAGACACAATCAAACCATTTATGTTATTAGAAGTAATAATGTGGTCCATTGTGATATGTTTAATAAATTGGTATTTATTAAATAGGAGTTTTGAATGAGTATGACGAGAGTCAAGCCACAAGGTAAGGTAATTCCATATCACTTATTATTTTCACGAGATACATGCCTTATTTACCACTCAATTATTTTATGCGGCATATATAATAAAAATTATTGTATTCTATACCTGTTATAATTAAATCTACGTGTATTTACATAACCTTTTTATTATATTTCTATCATGGTGTTTAGGTTTCAAATGTTTCCAAATCAGTAATGTATGTTTTGTCTCAATTTTCCTTCTTCGAGTCACATGCCATGTTATGCACCTATATTTTTATATAATTTGTATATAATATATTTGATATGTTTTATCATTAATATCATTCATTTAAAGATATTTTAAGCTTCATTTAATTTCAATTTATTACATGGAAATTATGGTTCAGAGTTACCAAATTATAAGTGTTTATTGAAATAATCACATCACGTTTTGAGATTGTTTATGTTTATGATTTATCTGATGAAATATTATGATACATATCTCAAGAAATATAATTAATTTTATTATACTATCTTTATTCATGATTTATTTATGTATTGGTTCCATTTTTCAACACTTTGGTACATAAGATAGTTAATAAAGTGTTTTACGTAATGTCCGACATTACCTCTCTCTTCAGTCAGAAATTTGTGTTCATTAAAAACCATGTATTCTAAAAGGTTTCAAAAAATATTCTCTTATTATCCAATGATATTTATAAGAAATTTTTTCCATGTTTTAAATTTTTAAACAAAAGGGTTTAGAATAATGAATCTTATTATAATTTTATGGTCAAGGCACCTTTCTATACTTTTTATAGAGTAAAGGGAATTTTAGGCTTGTTCAGGTTTTTCTGCCGCTATGATCGAGATTCCCATGATGATTCATTTACAAGATTAAAAAGTTATCTTATTTCAAAAAATAATTTTTTTCCTAATATTGTAGAAATTCATTGTATTAATATATTTTAATAGAAAAAGGATTTACAAAAGTTTTCAAGAAAATTTATATGTTTTCAAGGAAAATGGATTTCAAAATAATTTCAAGATTATTTTATAAGTTTTAATATAAAATCATTGTCAAAATGTTTTCAATCCTTATTCATAATTTTTATTCCCATGAAGATGATTTTAAAATGGTTTTATGTTGTTAAAATGAATTTTTCAAGGAAGAAATTATATTTTCCTCAGAATATTGTTTCAAATATGTTTAAAAACTATTTTCCATCTAAGATGACATTTTTTGTTGTTCCTCATTCCATTCTTAGTAATGATCTAAATGTTCCATTAATTTTTTTTCTCTAAATAGTTCATGCTTGATGTAATTGTCTTTATGAATTTTTTTCTATTTCAAAGGTTATATGTTTATAGAAATCAATTCTTTCATAGGTTATGCTTTTGATGAGGTGATTATGAAACCTATATCATTTTCCATTTCTTATGATATGATTTCATGTTTATGATACCCATTTCATTTCATGGTTTATGATATGTTTTTATTGATATTTGGGAACATGTATGTAAGATTTCATTTTGAGATAGGTGGGACCTATATATCTCTCTAATGCATTGGGTAATGATAAATGTATTATGAGATCAAAGGATACATATGAGAAAATCTTATTCCCAAAATAGGAGGGTAAATAAGAGGAAACCCCTATCCAAAACAAGAGGGTAAATAGGAGGGCACTCTAATCCCGAAACAAGAGGGTAAATGAGAGGACATCCCAAGCCTGAAGTAATTGGGTACATGGGAGGAAATCCCAAGAATAAAACAATAGGGTACTTGTGAGGGAATACCAATCTTGGAGTAGGTATGTGGGTGATTAACCGATTTCAAATAAGTTACAAAGGCCTTGGTAGGTCACACTAACATAAGGTTTTTATATGTGTTTTCCACAATTCCATGTTTTATTACTATGTCATTATTTCCTTACTATTTAGTTATTATTAGTGTCTTATAAACTAAAAAAGTTTATTAAAATATCTAATATAAAGGGTATGATTTTAAAATAATATTTTCATGATTCATACCATTTTTTTCATTTTATTCTCACACATTTCCTTTATTTTTACTCACTGAGAATCTGATCTCACCTTTTTATTACGTTTACTTTTCCTAAGATATGAAGAAATGGTTTTGGTAGAAGTAATAAATGTGTAGATAATTATGGTATATTTTGAAGATATTTCCCATGGAATAAAGATTTATTTTCCATGTTTTTAAAGACACTAAAATATTATAGTCCTTGGGAATTTATTTTTATAATCTACTAAATATTAATCTCAAAATATGTAATACCTATGTATGTCAAGCCTAGGTCGTAATAGTTTGTATCAATGTAAAGGTTTAGTCAAAGAATAGAAACTAGGATGAGGGAACTTTAGTGAGATACCTAGGTATATTTCTAAGTATATGTATATTAATGTTTCTAAGGATACGTATAAGGATGAGTTAACATTTAGGAAACATTACTAGAATTTTAATAAAGGATAGGGTGAGTGGTTTCCTAGAAATACACCCTTTTCTGGATAATACAAGTTGATGTGGTTGTGTCACAGATGTACCTCTGGTTAAAAACTTTGATAATATGTTATGGGCTAACTTAGGGAAATCTAATTCACAAAAACAGGAAAACCTGCACACCTGGTTTGACACTCCTGGGGGATATGCTTTGGTAATTCACAAAATCTTCAAATACCATAAAATTTATTTTAATAAAGGTTGGATATGAATAACATAGGATAAAACTAACGTGTCACAAATTAATAAAGTTGTCATAATTTAGACATCATATATGTGGTTTTTAGGATTATGTGCTTCCTCACTCTGAATGATGTTTCCTACTCTATGATTTTGGTTTTAGTTAATGGATATTACCTGAAGGGACCCCATTAATGATGGTTAAAATAGAAAATTCAGTTGATATTCATCCTAATATACAAAATTCTATGGGAGAAAAAAGTCACATTACTATACTAACCCAAATTTCTCAAGATATGAACCATGTGGGATTCCCAAATGATCAAAGGAGGGAACACTATTCTATTGATTCATTCCCGAGGCAACTCCCACCATCATTTAGTGGGTATTCTAATCTACTAGTTGCGGAAGAATGGATTGGTATAACTAAAAATATATTTTCTATTATCTAATGATCGGAACATGAGAAATTCATTCTAGATATTTATCAATTGGAAGGTGAAGCAGGTCAATGGTGGACTCTAATCAAGAATAATAGGGAGTAAGAAGGAATTAACTCAATTGATTGGGATGAGTTTATAATATTTTTTTAATAATTACATTCCTTGAATTTTTTTCATATGAATATGGAAAATGAAATCATATATAATAAGAAGATGGATAATGAATCTATTTGTGCTTATGAAGAAAATTTTACAAGGCTTGTGATGCACTCTTTGGGAATTATTATTTACCCCTAAAGAAAAATTGATTAATTCTTTGGTGGTCTGAAACCAATCATTTGAATGGAATTGGATATAAGAGACACTAACATCAATGAATAAGTTGTTTGATATTCTATAAAGGTTGAAATTGGGGTTGGAGTTGTTAATCAATCTCATGGTTTTGACAAGAAAAGAATGATGTAGTTCAAAAGAAAATCTAGCAACCATAGTGAACAGAAAATGAGCCTTCCATTATGCAAAAATTGTGGGAAAAAACATGTAGGGAATTGTAATATGGGGAATACTAAATGTTTTAAGTGTGAAAGGTAAGGTCAATGAGTGACTAAATGTCTAACTAATGGGTGGAAGTTAGATTATGTTTATAATAATTAGAAATCCTCATAGAATATACCTCTTACACATCAGTGTTTCAATTACATGTAGTTTGGCCATTAAACTACAATGTTACCTAATCCAACATCTAATGTGAATGATAATCCATAAAAACCTCTGAGGAAAAACGAAAAAGGGAAATCTTATGAAAACAAAATGGATGAAGTGAACCAAGATAACTAAGATATAGTTATCCTTCCCTCTTTAGGTTGGAATCTTAGGTTTTATTTTTTATGAATAATCCCTATGAAAGTATTATTGTTCATCCTATAGTGATATTTAATGTGACTATATTTCCATACATGGATTATAGAATAATAAAATCAGATTTTATGTTCTATCAGTACAAGGATGGACCCATGTTTCTAAAAAAATGTTTTTTTGTAGATAAGAGCTTATATTAGGAATGAAGGGTGAATTATAAATTGGAATGGTTACATATTAAACCATTTATGAAACATTTATGTTAAACGAGGGATAATGTTAGTAATATTAAAGTGTTATCTCTCAATATGAGGATTTATCCATATTGGATAGCCTACTCAAACTACGTTGTGCAGATGATAATTGATGGGATGGCATATCATGGGTCTCATGATCTATTAGTACTTCAGGAATGAAATAGTCACCTAATTTTTTAGAGAACTAGGTAAAGTGGATCAACAAAATAAAAAGGGTGATGTTTTCAAAAAATAATCCAAGTATATATTTTCATAAAAATTATATATCTTTTTGAAAAAGCATATTCAAGCCAAAAATGATTTCTTAGTACATCCATTTCTGATGAATCATAAGGTCATCACAAATTTAGGGATTTGTGATTGTTAACATTCTACTAACCTTAATCTATATCAATCTCCATTAGAAATTGATGGTTATATTTCTATTACATTTCCATGTTTTCCCTTAACACCTATGTTCTCATATATGGGAAGATAGTTTTGAGTTACTTTGGGTAATTTTTATAGTTCTATAATTATTTTTTTAAAGGATGTTTTAGTAATCATTTTCGTGATTTGGGTTTCTATAAAAGAAACAATGAATTATTAGAGATTTTATTATACATATGAATTTTGAGGGTGAAATTCATTTTAGGGGGGGGGGGTAGAATGTAACACCCCATGATTTTTTGAAATATTTTTTTGAATTAATTTATTGTTTTTGATATTTTTAATTTCACGCAACACATAGTTATATATATATATATATATATATATATATATTTAAGCATTGTGTTTGGATTGAGTTATATACAAAACCAACTTAAGCATATAGTACACAAAAAATTAATGTTATATTTCTCTATATTTAACACTATGTTAAGCTTACATTTCATGCAAGATTGACTTTCCTCAATGGATTGCATAACACACAATACTGAGTGTTATTGACCAATAATACACTATTAAAAAAAATATAATAATATATAACCTCACTGTTAAATTATCTTTTATGAATATTATTGAGTATGTTATGTAAATATATGTATTTCAAAAAATATAAAACTAATTAGTTAGTTAAAAAATTATTTAGAAATGAATATAAGAACCAATTGAAAATAAAATGAGTATTTTTATAAAAAACTATTATTATACTCTCAAAGTTATTTTAATCCTAATAAATTAAAATAATTAAAATTAAATAAATATAATGTAATTTATCTATTATATAACTATGTAATTTTTTTTATATTTATCAAATATATTTTATAATCATATGATGAGAATAATCCAAATTACACACATAAAAACCTATATTTTTATTAAGGCACTTTTATTGCCTTTATAGAATCTATTTTAACTCCAATTTTTGAGACTTTTTTTAATATTATAAGTCAAAATAAACTTAATATTTTAGAGAAAAACATAAAAACTTTCTTAGGGTAATTTTTTTTTGTTTTCATGTGAATATTCAATTTTTAATGAATAGCGGAAAATAATGAAATATACTTCAAAATTGCTTTTCATCTAATTTTTTATAAGGATAAATTATTTTTTAGATTGTTTTTAAAGTTTAATTAGATAATATGTTTATAAATTAATACCATGAATGAAATTATAATAAATTTCACTTTTAAATTTTATAAAAAATATAGTAAACTTTTGGATGTTTTTACTTTAAAACCCCGCATTGTTGACCCGGCTGTAGGATTAAATTTAAATTAATTTCTGCCACTAATTTGAGTGTAATTGGTCAAAATAGATTCCATATTTAAGATCATAATAATTTTAATGTATAATATGGAAAACTTAGTTTATGACCAAAAATATTAGTGAATGTAATTAAAATTATTTACAATGATTAAGGTTAAATTAATATTAATAAGGGACTAAAAGATATCCTTAATGCCTAAAACAACCTATAAACTTATTTAAAACCTGTTTTATGGAAATATTTCATCTCTATCCTCCCTTTTATATAATTTTGACCATTATTGGATCCAATTTCAAGAAAAAATTTCGTTGGGGTTTCCCATTTCCGAAATATTACAAGATTTCCACTCCTCCTCCATTATAATAGGTCTCCTCACCCATAACTTCTTTACACCTCTCAAACCTATTTGGATAAAACATTATGCCAAAATATCTCCCCATAATCCCCCAATTACTCTTTAAATCATCCATTTGTTATAAATCATTCCATGGAATCCATTTCTTTCAAACAAAAAAAAGTTATCCGATTAAGAGGTAACACCCTCTCTCAAACTCCATTTTTTTCTTTCTCCACTCACTAAAATATTTTCATTATATGAATGTATAAAAACAAAATTATCATAAATATACTAGGATTTTTTTATCGTAATGGTTTGACCTAATCATACACACACATCCATCCAATGGGCAACGAACATAATGTTTACATGTACGAAGGACTACCACCTCACTCAATGATAATTGTTCATTTTTCCAATACCGCCTCTCAGGGTGGAAATTATGATGTATATTCTATTTTTATATGTTATATTTATATTTATTATATATTTATTATTATTTAATTATTTAAAAACACATATCATTATACATTCATTTCTGTGTTAATACGATAATTTCATTTGAGGAAGTGCGGAATACCGCTACCCTCCAAGCGATGCGATTCATTCAAACACTACATGGAATGTGTTAAGGACCGATTTAGTGAATATATATGATATATATGATATAATAATGATACTATAATAATGATATTTATACATACATACATATATATATAAATATTCTTCTTTTACATTCTTTCATTCAACAAGATAGTTGAACGGAAATAGCATTCATACGTGCGTACGTCTTGCTGTCTCCATGAACGGTGTATTCCGATTGATACTTATATATACTAATGATTATTATAATAAAAATATAATGAGAATAAATTATATTTAATTCATGATTTATATTCTGGAAATCATTTTAAAAATATAAGGACCAAAGATATACCAAATTTAGACACCTGAAAAAAACCAAGGGGATATTAGCTAAAGTGAAACCTTAAAATATAATTTTTAACAAGGGGATAATATAAAGACATAATAAAACCATTTATGTAATTAGAATTAAAAATTTATCCCATTTATAGACTTATAATAAATTTATATTTATTATAAAATAGTTTTCAATGAGTACTATGAGAGTCAAGAAACAAGGTAGGGTAATTCCCTCTCACTCCTTATTTCCATGAGATACTTGCCTTGTTCACCACTCAATTATTTTATGTGGTGTATATACTACATAGTAATTTATTCTATGACTCTTATAATTAAATATATTGGTATTTACATAACCATATTATGGTATCTCTATCATGGGGTTTTGGTTTCAAAATTTATCAAATCGGTAATGTAATGTTTGCCTCAATTTTCCTTATTTGAGATACATGACATGTTTTGCACCCACATTTTTATATGAGGTGAATATACTTACATTGAAATGTTATATAATGAATCTAAGTCCTTTAATTATATTTTATGTTGAATTTAATTTAATTTCTTATATGGGAAGTATGGTTCAGTGTTACCATGTTATAAGATTTTATTGAAATATTATCATCGCTTTTCGAGATTGTTTATGAGTATGATTTATTTAATGAAATAGTATGATACATACCTCAAGAACACCAATGGATTTTATTATCATATTTTTATTCATTATATATCATGTATTGGTAAAATTTCCCACCATTTGGTACATAAAATAGTTAAGAATGTGTTTTTAAATAAATGGTGTTAAAGGAATGCTAGGCTTCTTTGGGGTTATCCGCCATCATGACCAGCATTCCATTGAAGATTATCTTAAAATATTAAAAAGTTATTTTTATTTTAAAATATATATTGTTTTCATAATATTATGGAATTTTTTTTTCAATGTATTTTAAAATAAAAATGTTTTTAAAATTTTTTCAAGGAAAATGGTTTTTAAAAGGTTTTCAAGTTATATATTATTTAATTTTGAGATTTGTGGGACCTATATCTAACTCTAATAAATTGGGTAATGATTATTGTTTTATGAGATCAAAGGGTACATGAGATGACATACCAAGACCAAAATAAGAGGGTAAATGGGAGGTAATTTCATACCCGAATCAAGAGGGTAAATGGTATGACATCCCATGCCTGAAACAAGAGGGTAAACTGGAAGCCACCCCAATTCCAAAATAAGAGGGTACACGTGAAGACATTACAAAACCAAAATAAGAGGGTACATGAGAGTGAACCCCAAACCCGATGCAGGTACATGACTAATTAACCCAAGACAAACATGTCACAAGGGTCTTGGTTGGATGCCATGACATAGGGTTTTAATATGTGTTTTCCAAAAATCCATGTATTATTCCTATGTTATTCTTTCATGGATTATGTTCTTTATTTCCTTATTATTCATGTATTATTAACTGAAAATATTTATGATCTATAATATAAAGTGTATGAAATTAAAATGATATGCTCAAGTTCAAAACCATTTTGTTCATGTTATGCTTACACATTTCCTTCATTTACCCTTAGAGAGCATCTAATCTCACCCCTTTATTATATTTCCTTTCCCCATGTTATAAAGATAGGATTTAGGCATAGGTAATAAAGGCGGAGACCTTTATGGGATATTTTTAAGATTTTTCACTAGGATAGAAGATTTTGTTTCCACAATTCCAAAGACACTAAACTATTAAATTCATTTGGAATTTATTTTTGAAATTTACTGAATATTTATCTAAAATGTTGTAACATATAGGTATGTTATTCCTGGGTCGATATAATTTCTAGGTTAGAATAATTGATATGATACCTGATGAGATAGATTGGTTGGGTATTCAGACCAACCTAGAGTGTTTTTGTAAGGACCCAGTTCTTATTCTTAAGGTACGCGTTTCTTCTTTTCTCTTTTCCTTAAGTGTTTTTGAGAAAATAAGGAAAATGGGGAAAAATCCAAAATTTTGGGGGTACATGCCATGTACTTTTCCACACGCCGTGTATTTTGGCCATGTTGGAAGAGCACACAGGGTGTGTAGCCCTGACGGTGATGAAGGGTGTAAAAACCGACTACACGCCGTGTAGTGGGTATGTACACACCATGTAGTCAGTTGGAAGGAAAATAGTAAGGCAGTGAAGGTAGCCGCTAGCTGAGAGATAGTACATGCTGTGTACTCAGGTATTACATGCTGTGTACTCATGTCGACTGATGAACAATGCTGCGGTGGAAAGAAGTCGTCGTAGGAACAGTTAAAAAAATGGAAATTACACGCCGTGTAGTCAATAGTACACGCTGTGTAGTTTGTTTTTTTCGCTTAAAATTGGCAGTATCCTCCCCTGTTCATAGGGAAGGCTTAGAATCAGAGGAAGTCTTGGGAGAGATGGCCGATCCTTTAGAGATCTTTTGAGCGAGTACATGGAATCTGATTCCGCCTATGTCGATCTCGTTGGAACCGTACGGGTAAGCCTCTCCTTCTCCTTAAGCCATTCTTACCAATTCTTTCCCGATGGGAAGTTATTTATGTTTGAACGGGGATTTATTTCAACTCATATCTTCTTTGTTCTTGGAAGATTCAAGGAACGCCGTTCGTGTATACCGATCAGGTGCCTTTATGGTAGGTGGCTTAGTGTTTAAATTCCAAATGTTCTGCGTTTTTGTGTACCGTCGAGCTACGAACCCATGTTGGGGTGTTGTGTGGCTGAGGCCTTGGATGTTTTAAATACCTAGAATTTTATAGGTAATTAAATGTGATAATAAACTACTGTTTGGGATCACTGCTTGGATCCAGGACCACCCCGGGGGTGCGTTCCTCTGTTTAGCCGTTTGGCCAGGATACCCGAGGGTATTCCATGTTTATATTATGCATTACTTTTTCCTTGAGATGAATTGTATATAATTGAATATTTATGTTTTGGTATCCGCCCGGTTACTTGAGCCTGATAAAAGTGTTATTTTTAGCCTAAGGGCATGGATATATATATATATATATATATATATATAATTAGCCTGAGGGCATGGGTACATTCGCCTGAGGGCAAGGCCTGAGGGAAAGATTCTGTTTCGCCTGATTAAAAGGACTGAGGGACTGTTTCGCCTGAGGGAAAGGCCTGAGGGAAAGATTATGTTTCTCCTGAGGCCTAGGCCTGAGGGCAAGGTACTATTCCGCCTGAGGGAAAGATTCTATTCAGCCTCAGGGAAAGCCTGAGGGCGGGGTTTTACTATATTAGCCTGAGGGTGTGGTTATATTATATTATCCGGAGGGAATGGTTCTGATGAGCATAGAATGTTATTAAATTGAATGGTTAACTGAATAATAAAATTGAAACATAACTGGTAAAGTTAGTTACTTTTGAGTATTTCTTAGTTTATTGCATTTTACTATTGCACACTATTTTTTCATATTTTCACACAGTTGGGCACAAGCCTTTGGTGGGTGCCTACTGGGATTTATTTCTCACACCCTGTTTGGGTCATGTTTTCGGCCCAAATAGATTATGTTTCTGCAGGTGTTGATAGGGTAAATGGTCCCTATACAGGTACTTGATTACTGTAGAGGAGTACGAGAGAATGAGACCGAGCTTAGGCTTGCGATGCTGCTGAGCTCCTGTTGTATTATCTGTTTTGTTTTTCTTTGTTGTCCCCTGTATTGTATTGTACTGTTTTGCTGTGTAACATGTTCTGGCTGCTTTATTGTAACTATAGACATGTTGCATCATTATCTGTATGAACGTTGGTTATCACTTACTACAGTTGTTCATTTTAAATGTGGCTGGTTTATTGATTCTACTATCGTTGTATGTTTGTATATTTTATTCTACTGTGCTACACTTTGACAAATGAGGGCATATTTTCCCCACTATCAGACCTGGGCCCTCACTGCTAGTCGGAAGCCTCTGGCATTTGGAGAAATGCACTTGAGGTCATGTGGCCAACCGGGTTTGGGGCACCCGTTGAGTGGCACCCGGATCCAGGACGTTACAAAGTGGTATCAGAGGGGTTCTTTTCTTGGACTTACTATTTGGATCCTTAGTCTGGGATAGGATGGAAATGGTAGTTGTTTATAAGCTGTGCCCGGTTGTAGCTAACCCATGTACAGGGAAACTCCAGTCTACCTGGTGTTTCTCAACTTTTATGATTTTTCAAATTTTACAATTGATTTGATTTTCACCGTTGGGTGATGCACTTGTGATTGTGCTGTTTACATTTTATCCATGGGTTCTATTTAGTTGAAACCTGATGAGATGAGGGTATGTTGTCTCATTCATCATTTAGGCACATGCTAGAAATCACTTTCCATGCATAGTTCAATGCCATGTAGGTGCATTAGAAATTGAATGTTGTTGTGATAGTTGTTGTTCTAGAAAAGCATGCTATTGTGATAGCTGCTTTGATAAATACCTGCTATGTGATAGGGTATTTTTGTGTAAGGCCTTGATAGAATGAAGCCAAACTTTGGTTATTGAGGAGTATGGGCCCTCAATGACCGGAAATTGGTGGATCATTGACTATTTATCTTGTTATAACACAGATAAGACTCCAAAATTTGATTCGCGGGGAGTATGGGCCCTCACAAATTAGAATTTGGCACTTAGGTGTTGTTTTTCAGTATTTACTGGGGTCCAGAGTAGTTTCAGAGGATTACTGTCCGGAAAACCCAGGATACACGCCGTGTAGTTCCTTGGACACACGCTGTGTGTTCTTCTGTTCGTGAAGAAAAGAAAACTTTTTAAGTACATGCTGTGTACCCTTAGTACATGCCATCTAGTCTCTTCTAGTTTCATGGACCGTGTGGATGAGGACATGGGGTAGGGAAAGGCTTGTGAAAAAACACGATGTGTACAGAATGTACACGCCGTGTAGTGTTGACCCGGAGTCTGCCCGTGTAACTAACAACACAGACGGAGGAAACCTTAAGACATACACGCCGTGTCAATGATGTACACGAAGTGTAGTCTGACCTAGGGACCCAGTCGTGTAGCTAACAAACACGGGTCGGTGTTACCTCATCTTGAACACGCCGTGTACCTGAGGGACGCACCATGTAGTCCTTGCCGGTGAGAGACCATGTGGACCTGACCGTGTGGCTAGGAAGATAGAGTGGTGTAAACTCCATGTGCGGGTGTAACACGCCATGTAGTATTTCCTAGTAGTTGGCCATGTCACGAATGACACAGGCAGTTGGAATTTAAAATATACACGACATGTTGATTATATGCACGCCGTGGAGTCTTGTTCAGAAGGGATCCATGTGGCTAAGCCGTGTATAAGGACCCGGGCAGGGGAAGAAAAGTTAGGTACATACTGTGTAGGTAATATACACGCCGTGTAGTCTTGTTTTGAAAATCTTGAATGCCTCATTACTCCTATTCCATTTTTGTCCCCTCATTTTTTAGTATGTGATAATCTTGATCTAAGGTGTGCATTTGACCTTGTAGAGTCATGCCACCCAGACAACCACACGCTGTTCTCCAGGAGAGGGGAAACGATTATACTCCAGAGATGGTGGGCCATGGGCTACTAGTGGATCCTCCTACAGAGCCAGATGTGGCGCCAGCCGTTATACTGGACACAAATGCGGAGGCATAGTTCCGTGATGGCTTCATGCAGTTCATGCATACCTTTTAGGGAGCACCGCCGTCTGCCACATCTATGGCTGGGCTAACTCGTATCTTCCAGCAATAACATCCACCTATGTTTTTAGGGGATAGCGGAGCACATGATACAAAATCTTGGCTGGATTCTATGCAGACTATTTTAGAGCATCTTGAGATGCCTCCAGGGTGGAGGGTCATGCTTGTGACTTATATGCTGTTTGATTCTGCCAAGAGGTGGTGGGATGTTACCACTCAGACAGAGAATCATAGATACATGATGTGGGAAGATTTTCAGACAGCCTTCTATGGATTCTTCTTCCCAGAGACGCTGAGGGTAGATAGAGCTTGAGAGTTCATGAATCTGCAGTAGGGATCTATGTCGATGATGGATTATTCTGCTCGTTTCACTGAGCTTCAGCGTTTTGAACCCGTTCTGGTGGGTGTCACTTTCTATGAGACCTCTATGTCTTAGAGATGAAATCTTATAATGCCATTCTCAGGATGGACTGGTTGGTTCCTTTTCGAGCCTTTGTGTATTTCTATTGTCACAAGGTGAGTTTCACGTCACCAGAGGGTGGAGAGTTTCTATACAAGGGTGAATGGGATGTTCAAGCGAGTCGAGCCGGGCCAGAGCATCGTGGGTGAGGTGGAGTCACAACCCAGATTGCGAGTTTATATTGGGATGATCTGGGGACTTTCCAACATGATTTCCCTCAAGTGGTTGATATTTTCATGGATGTCTTCCCAGAAGACTTTTCAGGTATACCTCCAGAACGAGAGGTGGATTTCTCTATTGAGCTTCTGACAGGAGCGACACCAGTATCCATTCCTCTTTATAGGATGGCTACACCTGAGTTACAGGAGCTCAAGAGACAGTTAGAGGAGTTACAGTCAAATGGTTTCATCAAACCCAGTACTTCTCCTTAGGGTTCGCCTATCCTGTTTCCTAAGAAGGTGGATAGTACCCTCAAAAATTGTGTGGATTATCCGAAGCTGAACTAGTTGACGATCAATAACCGATATCCCTTACTAAGGATTTATGATATTTTTGATCAACTTCGTGGAGTACGAGTGTTTTTGAAGATTTAATTGAGATCAGGATATCATCAGCTATGTGTGAGACCATCGGACCTAACGCTTACAGCTTTTCGGAGCAGATATGGTCTATACGAGTACTTGGTTATGCCGTTTGGACTCACGAACGCACCAGCAGTTTTCATGGCTCTGATAAATCGTGTGTTCCATTCTTACCTAGATTCTTTTGTGGTAGTATTCATGGACGACATCTTAGTGTACTCTCACACTCGACACGACCATGCCACCCATCATGAGATCGTACTGAGTACACTGAGAGAGAAAAATCTATATGCTAAGCTCTCAAAGTGCCACTTTTGGATGGATCAAATTCACTTCCTGGGTCATATCATCTCAGAGTCAGGAGTTTCAGTAGACCCAGAGAAGGTGAGAGCAGTAGTTTCTTGGGAGTATCCTAAGAACGTGTTTGAGATACGAAGTTTCTTGGGGATGGATGGTTATTACATGCGTTTTATACAGGACTTCTTCCACTTAGCAGTGCCGTTGACGGGTTTGACTAAGAAGGGTGTAAAGTTCGTTTGGACAGAAGCTTGTGAGATAGACTTTCAAGACCTAAAAGGAAGTTTGACATCAGAACCGATCCTGATACTTCCAGAGCAAGGGAAGAGCTATACAGTTTACTATGATGCATCAGGTATTGGGCTGGGAGCAGTGTTGATGCAGGGTGATCGAGTCATTGCTACGGGTCTCGGCAGTAAAGGCCACATGAGAGAAATTACCCGACGCATGATATCGAGTTGGCTAAAGTTGTTTGGAGACATTAACTCTTGGGAGAACATTTTATGGTTTTCACCAACCAAAAAAGTCTCAAGTACATCTTTACTCAGCATGACTTGAACCTGAGATAGATAAGGTGGGTTGAATACCTTCAGTACTTCGACTTTGAGCTTGCCTATACACCTGGTAAAGGTAATGTAGTAGCTAATGCACTAAGCAGGATGACTTAGATACAGGCAGTGCAGGAGGCCAATGGTGAGTGGTAGCTTATGGCTTTATTCTCTGAGATGAATTTGGGGGTGCATGATAGTCAGGGGAAAACCTATCTTTCTTCTTTAGCTGTGACTTCTACCCTCCTAGATAGAGTGAGGATGAGATAGCTATCTGATTCAGAAGGCCTAGTTCTACAAGAGTTGGTGGAAAGTGAGGACCCTCCTCTTGGTTGGGAAATAAGTGATGATGAAGTACTGTGTTGTCCATCCCGGAGTTACCAAGATGTACCGTGACTTGAGACATCAGTATTGGTGGCCGAGTATGAAGAGGGAGATAGATGGTTTTGTTACAAGATGTTCCACCTGTTAGCAGGTGAAGGTAGAGCATCAGAGGCCAGCCGGACTGTTACAGTAGTTACCCATCCCAGGGTTGAAATGGGCTGATGTCGCGATGGACTTCATGACTGGGTTTCCGAGGTTACCGTGAGGCAATGATGCCGTGTAGGTTGTTGTGGACAGACTCACGAAGGTAGCTCACTTTTTTCCGATCAAGGAGACCTTCAGTGTTGATGATCTCTGAAGGTTGTATATTCGAGAGTTCGTACGTCTTCATGGGGTACCTCGTTCTATCTTTTCAGATAGGGACACCCGTTTTACATCTCGTTTCTGGCAGGGTTTTCAGAGGGCATTGGGTACACAGGTGCTTCTGAGCACAACTTACCACCCTCAGATCGATGGTCAGTCAGAGCGTACGATACAGGTACTTGAGGACATGCTGCGTGCATGCATACTAGACTTTGGGGGCTCTTGGGAGAAGCATATACCCATGGTTGAGTTTGCCTATAATAACTATTTTTAGGAAAATATTGAGATGGAACCTTACGAGGCTTTATATGGTAGGCCATGCCAATCACCTTTGTGCTGGATGGAGGCAGGTGAGACAGCTTTACTGGGACCACATCTCGTGCAGGAGACTTCTGAGCAGGTCTAGTTGATTTAGAAGTGGATGTCTACCACACAGTCTCATCAGAAATCTTTTGCTGATTACCGCAGAAGACCCTTGGAGTTCGTGGTCAGGGATCGGGTTTTCTTGCATGTTTCACCGAGGCCAGGACACAGACAGATCAGGAGGCGGGGTAAACTTTCACCGAGGTATGTGGGGCCATTTGAGATTCTGGAGAGAGTCGGGTTGGTTTCTTATCGGTTGTATTTACCACAGAGGTACCAAGCCATGCACGAAGTCTTCCATGTATCTCAGTTGCACCACAATCATTCAGACCCATCTCACGTCTTTTATCCAGAGGAGGGTGAGCTTCAGATCGATGTGTCCTTTGAGGATCATCCAATTCGTATCGTGGATAGAAGCACGAAGGTTCTCCAAGGCCGGTCAGTTCCTCTCGTACGGGTGCTATGGTAGCATGGCCGAGTGCAGGACGAAACCTGGGAGCGGGAGACCGACGTACATGCTCAGTAGCCTGAGTTGTTTACAGTAGTATCTTTACCATCCTTGGAAGGGAAATTCGGGGATGAATTGCTTTAAGGGGGGAAGTTTGTTAGGACCCGGTTCTTATTCTTGAGGTATGAGTTTCTTCTTTTCTATTTTCCTTAAGTGTTTTTGAGAAAATAAGGAAAATGGAGAAAAATATTAAATTTTGGGGGTACAAGCCATGTATTTTGGCCGTGTGGGAAGAGAACATAGGGTGTGTATCCCTAATGACTATGATTGGTGTAAAAACTGACTACACGTTGTGTAATGGGTATGTACATGCCGTGTAGTCAGTCGGTAGGCAAATAGTAAGGCAGTGAAGGCAGCCACCAGCTGAGCAATAGTACATGCCGTGTACTCGGGTATTACATGCCGTGTAATCATGTCGATTGATGAACAATACCGTGGTGGAAAGAAGTAATCATAGGATCAGTTAAAAAAATGGAAAGTACACGACATGTAGTCAATAGTACACGCCGTGTAGTTTGTTTTTTTATTAAAATGGGCATTAGCCTCCTCTATTCAAAGGGAAGGCTTAGAAACGGAGGAAGGCTTAGGAGAGATGGCTGATCCTTTGGAGATCTTCTGAGCGAGTACTGGGAATCCGATTCCGCCTCTGTCGATCTCATTGGAACCGTACGGGTAAGCCTCTTCTTCTCCTTAAGTCATTCTTACCAATTCTTTCCCGAGGGGAAGTTAATTACATTTGAACGAGGATTTATTTCACCTCATATCTTTGTCATTCTTGGACGATTCAAGGATCATCATTCGCATATACTGATCAGGGGCGTTTAAGGTAGGTGGCTTAGTGTTTAAATTCCAAATGTTGTGCATTTTTGTGTACCGTTGAGCTACGGACCCATGTTGGGGTGTCGTGTGGCTGTGGGATTGGATGTTTTAAATACCTAGAATTTTATAGGTAATTAAATGTGATAATAAAACTGCTGTTTCGGATCGCTGCTTGGATCCAGGACCACCCCAAAGGTACGTTCCTTTGTTTAGCTGTTTGGCCAGGATACCCGAGGGTATGGAATGTTTATTTTATGCATTACTTTTGCCTTGAGAGGAATTGTATATAATTTCATGTTTATGCTTTGGGATCGTCCTGGTTACTTACGCCTGATGGCAGTGTTCTTTTTATCCTGAGGGCGTGGATATATATATATATATATATATATATATTATTATCTTGAGGGCATGGGTACATTCTCCTGAGGTCAAGGCCTGAGGGCAAGATTCTGTTTCTATTGAGGGCAAAGCTTGAGGGAAAGATTCTGTTTCACCCAAGGGCAAGGACTGAGGGAAAGATTCTATTTCTCCTGAGGGAAAAGCCTGAGGGCAAGATTCTGTTTCACCTAAGGGCAAGGCCTGAGGGAAAGATTCTGTTTCACCTAAGGGCTAGGCCTGAGGGCAAGGTACTATTCCGCATTAGGGAAAGATTTTATTCAGCCTGAGGGAAAGCCTGAGGGTGGGGTTTTACTATATTAGCCCGAGGGTGTGGTTATATTATATTAGCCTGAGGGAATGGTTCTGATGAGAACATAATGTTATTAAATTGAATTGTTAACTGAATAATAAAATGTCAACATAACTAGTAAAGTTAGTTACTTTTGAGTACTACTTAGTTTATTTCTTTTTACTACTACACACTGTTGTTTCATATTTTCACACAGTTGGGCATGAGCCTTTAGTGGGTACCTACTAGGATTTATTTCTCACACCTTGTTTGGGTCAGGTCTTCAGCCCAAACAGATTACGTTTCTGTAGGTGTTGACAGGGGCAAGGGTCCTTATACATGTACTTGATTGCTACAGAGGAGTAGGAGAGCATGAGACCGAGCTTAGGCTTGCAATGCTGCTGAGCTCCTGTTGCATTATATATTTTGTTTTGATTTGCTATACCCTGTATTTTATTGTACTGTATTGCTGTATAACATGTGCTGGTTTCTTTCTTGGAACCAGAGACATGTTGCATCATTATCTGTATGAACAATGGTTATCACTTACTACAGTTGTTCATTTTAAATTTTTCCGGTTTATTGATTCCGCTGTCGTTGTATGTTTGTATATTTTATTCTGCTGCGCTACAGTTTGACAAATGAGGGCATAGTTTCCCCACTATCATACTTGGTCCCTCACTGCTAGTCGGCAACCTCTAGAGTTTGGGGAAATGCGCTTGAGTTCATGTGGCCAACCGGGTTTGGGGCACCCGGATCCAGGACGTTACAGTTTCATTAAAATGCGATATTATTTGAGCTATCTCCATAGATTGATGTTATAGATTTTCCATTGAGGACACCTCACTTTGGAGGTGTTCCAATTTATACTTATAAGTCCATGTGTTGTTAGAAAATAGTGTCTGACCAAGGATCCACTGAAAAGTGAATATAATTATGTTTTCACATAGAGGATACCCTATAGGATATCAATACTTGAATTCATTTCCAAGAATCCCCATAGGGATGAGTTTTTTTATGTCTGTACTTAAATTATACAAAATCGGATTTCTCAATGGTGTTTGATTTAGGGAATGTAGTTGATGACCAAGTTTTTGACTAACCCCGAGATAGTACATTGGGTTTGAGTAGAGGTGTTAGTGGGTGTCACCTTAAAACCTATACTAAAAATGTGGGATTGAGGGGTTGTTTAAGTAGTGGTGGGTTTATGAATTTGGATACCCTCACTAGTTTATTTTTGTTTCCCACTGTTTCAATATGATTCTATGATTGGGATGACCAAAGGTATTTCCTAGGATCCTTCCTATAATATAACTTGACTGATACATGGGTTCCATACATAGAATTTCTTGGATATGCTTATAAGATGAATGAAATTACAGTATTCCTTTAGAGATACATGGATTCTTTACAAAAAAATTCTTTAGATAAGGTCATAGATTAAATGAAGATGTAGTATTTTTTTTGCAATACACAGGTTTCATACGTGGATTTCCTTATATGAGCTCATCTGCTAAATGAAATTATAGTATGCCTTGAGTGATACTTGGGTTCCTTAAACAAAATTCCTTTGATGGTATCATAGTCTAAATAAAATTACAGAATCCCTTGAGGGACACATTGATACCATATATGTATTTTTTGATGGACTAAAATATTAGATGAAATTATATTAATCCATAACCGATACATGGGTTACTAATGTATATTTTCTTGGATGGGCTCATATGGTGAATGAAATTTACAGTATTCCATAATATATATAGGTGTTTCTTATGTTGAATTCATTGTTTGAGATCATAGGGTATAAGGAATTAGGTAATTTCTTGAGATATTATAGGGTTCCCACATATAACTCCATGGATAAGATCATAGAATTATTTGAATCATTTTATGATTGGTTATTATTATACATGTATTCATGGGTAAGATACCTCAAGTCACAGTTTTATTTATATAAAGTAAAATTGATAGATACATTTTCATCACTGGATGAATCAGGTATGCTTTACTGTGATTATATGCCCAAGGATTGACTAGTTTATACACATCTTGAGTGGTATGACCTATTTAACAATACCTTATTCACAAGATATCCATTAAATCATTTGAATGGACCAAGGATAGATGGAGGACTTATTTCATTCTTTACCTTGTATCTCATCTATATTGAGCATATTTCATGAGCATGCACTTACAATAGAAGATTATAGGTTCACCACTGGTGGCAGCCTATTGAGATCTATTTCTCACCCCTATTATGTGGAACATAGCATGTATGAAGACCTTATGTTTATTTCAGGTTGAGATTAGATTTATCATGGAAAGGGATGAGGCCCTAGGTTACATGATTGAGTTGAACCGCTCATATGGATTATTTTGATTATGCTAGGGAAACTCATCTGTTTAATAGAGACTCGGTATGTGGTTCATCTCAGGGTTACCAGTTAAAACTTAAACATTTATTTGTATTTTATATTATCCTTGTATTTGAGATTGGTTTTTATTGATGATCAGTGTTGTATGTATGACATGGCTATTCAGGACTTTACTAAATTTAATTTTATTATTACTAAATTTTTATATTTATTTCTATAAAACACTATTAATTTATAATTATGTATGGTGTTTTTTTATTTTAATAGGTTTGTTTCTCGAATATGAGGGAATAGTCTCCCCAAAAATACATGCTAGTACCTCACTGATAATCTACAACTTTTTTATTTATGGGTAGTAAAGCTTAAGTCATATTCTCTAACCGGTCATGTTAGTGTTTATAGAGTAAATTTAGTCATGAATTAAAAATTACTATATTATTTTCCTTAGCCACTATTTATAATTAAAATATCTAATGAAAAGTTTTGTTCAATATCCATGATAATTATTCCATGTGAGAGTTTCAAAAAATATATTCACAACATAAAACAACTATAAACAACTAGAACCATGATTTATTTATATCTCAGTGTATAAATATCATTAATATTAAAAAAAATTAAAACCACATTATTCATGATTCAAATAACTCAATAAAACATCCAATATTCTTTTTAAAATTTATATATATTTTACAATCCAATATAACTATTAAAAACATATTAATTTATTGAAAATTAAAAATAAAAATGAAACAAAAATAGAGTATCAAAAATAAAATTTATTTTAAATGATAATATAAAATCAGTTCATGAAACATTTGTAAATAAAATCTCAATCATTCACGATTAATTCCACATGTCTTTGAAAATTAGTTTAAAAAATTCGCTTTGTTCCAATGCAGGAATCATAAAATATGAATGAAACATAATAACTATAAATACATAAAGCGATGTATGGGTCATTTTATATATATAGATAATAGAAACCTCATAATATATCAAGTTGTATAAATTTTTCACATATGGTTAATATGTACATCATGTAAATGTAGTTAAAAAATATTATAATTATAAATATAAAAGAAATTTATTACGGAATCTAGGTCTTCATCCCATAAAATAATTTCTAGGACTTTATATGTCTAGTCATTCGAGTCATGTAATGGGTTCTATATCAACCTATGAAAAACTGTTTTTTCCCTATTTAATAAAAGGGGCTTGACCCTAACCAATTTATATATGAAAAAGATTTTACTCTAACATAATATAAATGTGCATAGAGATAATATATAGTTTTTTTAATGTAATTTTTTTTATTAAAGCTATTCTATAAATTGTAAAGGCTATGTAATAGTGATGAATTAATTCGAATCTAAAGATAAAAACCATTTTAAATATTCTATATAAGGGTAATTACAAAACTAAGTAAAGGTAAAATACTTGATGAAAATATTATATAATGGTATAGATTATGATTCTATGTAATGTAAATGAAACCAATTTCAAAAAATTTAAAAACATAAAAATACAAACTTTGTAAATAGTGAATACTTATTGAGTTAATAAAAATAAATATCAAACATGTATGATCAATTAAAATAAAGATTAAAAAAAAGAATAAAATAAATAATTTAATATCAAAAAATTTAATTAAAAACATTATAAAAAATAAATTTCATATTATAAAACTCCATAACAACAATAGTAGGCCAATTCCATGATTCACTCTCTTGATTCTATTTCTCAAACATACTTAATGGATATAATTAAATAGAAAAAATGATTTTTTTACATGGTTTGGCCTAAATGAGTTATATACACTTTTCTTTATCAAAATTTGGTTGGGCTATATTATTTATGATAAATATAATTTACAGTTATTAAAAATTCCTTCAATCATAACACAATGTTCAACTAGTGTTTCTGTATTTCTTTTTATGGACTTGTATTATCCACTTCCCACTATAATATGATTGGTGTTATTTATGTGGGAACCACCAGTAGATCATAATATATTCATATCTATTTTATTTTAATTATATATTTATATTATCACTATATGATTCATCCCTAAAGGATGGATCTTCATCAGGAAATAATTCAACTCCATGATAGATAACATTTAAGTAGAAGGTGATTGATATTCATATAACCATTTTTCAGAATACTTTTATCATGAATTAGAGTATTCCTCCAAGGGAATACCATATTCCATATCATAAGTAATCACATAAATCTATAAAAAAATAATGAATTGCCTCAACCTATTTAAAAGATCATAAATATAGTGTATGTTGATCTCCTAAAAACTCTCTCCTTTTAATAAAAACTATTTTCTATGCACCAACATATTGGATTTATACAAAAATTATTATACATAATTTTTAACCATCATTAATTCCATTTTAAATGTTAGGTTATGAGAGAAACTAATTCCATAATTTTGGGCACATTAAATTATTATAGATATTAAAGATTCCATTTTATTCAAATAAATCTAGAAAAACATATTTTTTATAACCCTTGAAGACATGGTCATGAACCAATATGTGGAATTTCAATCACAAAATTTTATTTTTCTCTAAAAAAAATAACAATTTAGTTTTATCCATGCATTTAATAATTGTGTGTAGAAACAATGTGTTACATGGTATGGATATCCTTATTCTAGATATCAATCATCTTATAAAATCGAGGGATTCTCGAAATGGTCATCAATATTGGACCTTGGTTTGGTATTCATAATTTTGATTATCAAACATAAAATTCCATGAATTTAACCATTACTACATATATTGAATGGAACAACTCATCATATTTCATTATTCAATTTCTTTTTTAAAGAAGTCACTTTATCATCCATATAAAATTTACCATGGTGTGGTTATAATCAAACTTCTTTTTTTAAATTTACCAAAACCTTTAATATAGTTTGGTGTTCATAGTATTCCAATTTTTCATATAAAATCATCAGAAATAATTTATAGACACCTCCATCATCAATTTGGGGATATTTACTTTGGTATAGAGGATCTCAGACCCCATCTTCTTCCTCAGTTGGAACTCCAAACTCAATAACATGAATCCCAATTATTCTCATTGATTTTGATATTTTCCCCATGAATATGATTTTTTGAAATCATCATTTGATTTTATTCTATATATTTCATCAGAATATAAATTATAGATTCTTAATGTACCATTACATAGGTCCAAATACACAGTGTGACTATTACATATGATAGAGATGAAATTTATGTAGCTACTGAAACTCAATGATAACCATTAACAATGTACTTTTTTAGTGTGACCATTACCTAGGTCCTCAATTACATTTACATAAATCTCGGTTTATTATGTTTACCTTTATTAAAATATTCATTACCTTTTATCATCTAGTTTAATATTTAAATTACCTTAGATACCTCAAAAAACATTGTATTACCCAAACATCAGTTGGAAATTACCTTTACATAGTTCACTATAAGTCTTATTTTCCTTTTATTAATTCCATATGATTGTTACATAACATAATAAAATCTGTAATGGCCTAAACATAGGGTGAAATAACCCATATGTAGCTTTTAAAATCTGATGAAATGAAATTAATTAATAATATGCAATTTCATATAGACAATTCATATAATGGCTCAAAGTCCTATTATGTAATGGTATATGATGAAGTATTATGATCAAATAATAGAATTATACTGGAATCAATTTCATACATTTTATTCAAAGAAATTGAATTTATAGATATAAATCAAATGAACTCATAACCATTAAAAAAATATAATCTACCAAAATCCATAAAAAACAACTTTTCATAAAACACAACATGATTCTTATATATGGTTGACAACAAATATTCTTCAATAATTTGAAGGACACTTCAATCTACCCCTAGATATATTTTCAACACTGAAACTATTTCAAAAAATTATTTGAATAATCATATTCTCATTCATTAGACACCAAATTATTGAATTTTCTAAAAATAAAACCATCTAGACACCACACCAAATGTTACAGTAGTGTTTTTGAGAGAAATCCATCTCTCAATGATAAAAGATGTTTAATCCAACTGATAAGATGCACCCAATTAATGAGGGAACTCTATTATTAATTAAATAATACCTATTTATACAATAACCTTAACTACTAAATTTAAAATAGATAAGGATGAAATGGAAAAAATTTACCTCTATTTGTTATTCATCAAAGTAAATAGTTGTAAATTTACTTCTCCCCTTTTTATAGCATAATCCAAAGAAGTTTGGGGTACCCCGAATTCCATATTATTGAAGTGATAGGGGATTAACACCCATGTTCATCCTTTAAGTCTCAAATATATCATTTTATATCACATTGGGGAAAACATCATCCAATTTATCTCTAGTTGGAATAAATTATAGAATTATGCATCAATTTTTCATGCTATATTTGAGAAAATGAAATATGTTATCAATAGTATTTTACCTTTCATGTTGAAATTATTTTTTAAATGTTCAATAACTCTTTGATTATCAAAGTAAATTATGATTGGTCATCTAACATAGTGTGATTGATTTATATTTTTTGTAGTGTTTCCTGATAGAATTATCTTCATAGGAAAAAATTATACCTAAATATGATCTTCGATCATCATAATATTCTACTCGGTCCAAATCTATAAATCTAGATAGATTTTATTTTTTTTCCCCTATTATAATGAAATCCTAAATTTAATGTCCAATTAATGGTAAAACCTAAATATTTTAATATATTAATTCATTTAAATAATTCAATTTGTTTGATAACATTCCCCATACGCAACACCGAACTTAAACGAAATAGTGATATATTTAGATAAATTTATAAATATTAAGTATAAATATTAAGTATAAATATTAAATCCATGCCATTTAATTAGCCTAAATGAATATGTGTAACTTATTTATTAAATATATTTTAAAATCAAATAAATATAAATTTAATTTTAATGAAATTCATTTAGTTTACCTAAAATTGATAATATAATTATTTATATTTTAGAATTTTTTTTCAAAAAAATGAATTTTTATGTGATATGTATTTCTATTTCATGAATAATATTAATAATGATGAAAATTTATATTTGTTATTAATAAATTCATAACTCAAATTTATTTTTTAAGTGATATAAAATAAAAATTATAATTTTTAATCTTTAAAAAAACTATTTCCCTAAAAAATGTTTTTCATTAAATTTTTGGATTTTATAAAAAATTAATTTTTTAATTTTAGATTTTAAATATGAAATTATGAACATAATTTATGGAATTAAAATAATAATATTATTATAATATTAATTTTTTGTATTTTTATGAAATAATTTGGTTTTAAGTAAAGAGTGAAAAAATATCGATTCTGCTAAAAGTACCAGTTTCATGAAATTATCATAATACAAGAATGAAATAAACTATTTTAAAAACTTTTAAATATATATATATATAATTAAAATAAATAATTTAAATTTTTTATTTATTTTATAAAACCCATGTATATGTTTTTTAAAACAAACGTAATATTTGACTCGAAAAATAATTTTTATTTGCTTATATTAAAACTTAATTTTCACCAATTTTATAAACTAAATATATAAAAACGAATTTAATATTTTATAGGAACATAATAATATTATTTAAAAATATCAATATCAATTTCAGGAATAAAATTATTGTTACTAAGATTAAGGTAAATGACTATGAAAATGGTAAAAGAAATATTTTCAAAGAATTGTTTTTTTAATATTGCATTTTTTAATTCATTCAATTAAACAAATATAATTTAAATTATTAATTTAATATGATGTTTAAATACATATATAATTATATTATAACACATTTAATTGGAAACAAATTCTAAATATTATTAAAACACACTATGGTTAAAAAGCCATCTTTCTACAAAAACAAATTTTTTTATATATAATATATTTTAATATAAATGTTAAAATTATATAATTTAAAAATTTAATTATATTAACAAGTGATTAAATTTATTTTCATCACACCCAAATTTATAATTATTTTTTTTAATATTTTTATTAAAATAAAAATTAAATAGTTAAAAACTATTTAAAAATTTAAAAAAGGTAAAAGTAAAACCCTAACAATAAGTGACATCCAAAAAGTATAAAAAAACTATGAAAATACCTATTATAGGATTTAATGACCCAATATCTCTCAAAAATTTATTATTTAATACTTTTCAAGTCCTTATCCCCTGAATAGACTATTGATATCATTGATATTTTAAGGGTGTTATCAAAAGATCCATTTTCTTCACTTATAAATGGGGACACATTCACCCCCTCATGAAACAACTAATAATTTGAGTACATTCCTGATAGTCATTAATTTTTATCCAAATAGAATAATATCTCATGTTAATAATCCCATATTCATTATAAGTTTTCATAATCGTTTCCTTTCCAAGGATACTTTCATGTGAAATTTCAGAGTCCCAATGTGAGTAACACTAAATACTTGACATTTTGTTCTTAATATTTATCTTCATATACAATCCCCACCATATTAATATTATAAAATAAGTATCATTATTATAATTATTTATTATTATATTATGGTAAATACCTTTATTTATTCGTTTCCATCAAATTATAAAAACAATAGATTGTTAACCATGTGTTGTGCGAACTACCCCATTCATGAAGTAACATTTTTTTCATCTTGATTTTAATTATTCATCCAAACCACATTAAATTTGATTCAACAAATAAAAAAAATAAAAATTACTTTATTATTTAATTATAATGATATTATACACTTCATTAGCCATACTCAACCATTTAGATATAGCATGCTCATGTTTTAAGTTTGTTTAACAGTTTTCTTCAACAATAATTTAAAACGATATCATGGATTAATTTAATTACATAAATAATTTTATTATTGTAATAAAATAATAAATTAATTCATTTTGGTTCTATAATGGTTATATTATTTATTTATCATATTATTAAAATATCAACCCTGATCACAAAAATTTCTAAAATAAATCAGGACAAATTTAATTTTCATGACAACAAAAGAAAAAAACATAAAATAATTTATCATAATATGAAAAGATAGTCCATATTAAATTATGTATTGCTTAAAAAATTTACCATTAAAGAATATAAAAAAATTAATTTGATTATTCTGGATGTTAGGCGCATGCACATAACAAATAAAGAACAAGGTAACTGTTTTGGTCTCAAATTCCTCTTTAAGAGATATGCATGGTATGATACAAATAAATTAATTTATGTTGTGATTATACTACCTATTTGAGATATCATTTCATGAGTAGGATTTTAATCATTTTATTTTATGCTCAATTAAAAGAACACACTTTTAATAGGTTTTGATTAAAATTTTACTTAATCTACATGGTTTCTCTATCTCAAACATTAATTCTCTGAGAAATGTTTATGAAATGCACCATGTATTCTATTTAATGGTGTATTCGCTAACCATGGATATTTAATCATCACATATTTTCTTTATTTATGGTAAATACTAATCCAAATCAGTTCTAGTTCATGTAATTATCTTTACTCAATTGTTACCCTAGTTCTAAATCTTTTTGTAACCCAATTTTCATTCATTGAGTTATGATAAACCCATGGAACATAAAAGTTGGTTATAATATAATAATTGATTATATTATATATTATTACATTTTTTAAATTAATTTAATTTTCTACAACATAATAATACTTTTTAAAATATTTATTACTACAAGAAGTGTGAAGCTCATATGGTACATTGTTAATTAATGTCTCCATTCCTTGAGTTAAATTGTATTTTAAGTAAATTTTTTCATCCATTATTGGGTTTTAAACAATAATATTTTATTTATTTGTAATTTTTATACCTCTATGAGTAAAAATATATTGTTATATAAAATAATTTTTTTCCTCTATTAAAAATTGGAATTTGGAAAAAAGTTATTTTGTTTAAATATTAAGATTTTGTATTCCTTTCAATTTAATATGTTTTTATTCCTATTTAAATTTAATAAGTATAAAACTTATTAAATTTAAAGGCCCCAATATTAATGATTATTTTTATATGAAATGGTTTTCAACTATTTTTTACTTCAATTTTTAAAAATACTTTTGGAAGCGATCCATAACTTCATCTTTTACATCAATGTTTAATTTTTTCCCCAAAACCCTTTTATGTTATCAATTCCACTTTCATTATCATATAAAAAATGATTTTCCCTCATGGGGAACATGTTTCATAAGTAATAAACTAATATTTATTTTTATTTTGTGAGTCTGAACTCCTGTTATCCTAAAATTTGATTATTGATGCTGTCATGGGTGATACCATTCAACAAATACATATAAAAATATTTCATTCAACTAGTTCAACATGGTTATATGTTTCTATTATTACATTATAGATATGTTACTTTTGAAACCATCCAACTACTTTTTATTAATTTATTATGATCATGTTACTCTATTGTTGACTTAACCATATACTAATTTCTCTGTAATGCATGGGCATCACATTTTACATAATTGAAATTGTATGATGTTCACTTAGAAAGAAAGTTATTTTATTAACACGAGGAAAATTATTAGTGTTCAGTATGATGTTATTCCAATATGAATGATTATTGGCATATTGACTATGTATTTATTAACCATACACCTTTTGTGTCTTCTTGATTCATTATCATGTTATCCATTTTATATATTTGGGGATAATTATTGAAATTATGTTTTTTTTCTCTATGGATGATTTTTGTCTTGTGGAATATGAATTGTCATACCATCAAACTTATTTTTATATATGGGTTATGATAATGTTATCCATTTTATTGATATAGGTAAAAGTAGTGTTGTTTATCATGTTTTTATTCCATTACTAATGATTAATTTCCATGATGATTTTTTATTGTTTACTCATCATCTCATATAAGAAATACATTGGATATAAACATATAATGGATGGTTCCAGACACTATATAGCCTCTCAATGAATCATAGGATCTCATGACACAAAAATGTTTTGGCATTTTATTTTATTCTCTACAAAATAAAATGTTTTCCTAATGGTATTTTCAAGAATTCTAAGATCATGATTTCATAGATTATTGTATGTAATGATTTGTTCGATATTGTAAATTTCAAAACATTAGACCAAGTTTTGTTATCGATGTGGTCTATTTATTTTCATTTCTTTCCATGGTAATGTTATTCTCTTATTTTTAGTTAATTATGAAGTTATGATGATTACTTATTTATTACACACTATTTATTCCATTTTTATGACATGATTTTTATGTCAGTTTCTTTTCATTTCAGATTGTCTCATCTCAATCCTCCCAATATATAAATTTTTATAGGTTATGATGAAAATAATTATATATGATATCTATGAATGTATATCATGTTTCTATAATTTTTGGGATATGGTTAATGCCTATTATGAATTAAGTAGTCTCTTATAAGATGACAATAAATATACACCATTTAATAAAGGCACTTGTTTTATTAGTTTATGTTTTTCCCAGTATATTAGAGATATAATCATAAAATTCCATTAGAATATATGTAATGAAATTTTTGATTAAGTCATATAACTGTTGGAATATTATGTCTTATAATCTATAGTTTTTATCCAATATAGTATATAAAATATGTGTTTTAGTTACCAAATTTAGGTGATTTGGTCCAGGGTTGTACAATTTGTATCAGAGAAGGGTTTAGAACCATGGATATTAGAATGTTTTTAGGATAATTTAATGGTTGATAAGTTATGGTTGAAAAAATAATTTAATGAATAGATTACCCTATGGGATATTATATTATTTATAGTTAAATAGATACTGAAAATATTATTATTTTTATTTAGAAGAGGGAACTTTATTGAAAATATTAGGGATAAATATATGAAATAATTAAATTTATAGGATAACGTCCCAAATTTTTTTTAATATGGATTATTTATGGTTCTCCTTGTAATTAAATCCACACCCTGATGTTACAAGTTGACATAAGCTCTAGCATAGACATACATAGGGGTAATAACTCCAAAAGGGAGGATTGGGTATTAACTGAATTATTACTTGTTGTGTGATGAAGAAGCCTAACTGCATATAATGTTTGAAACCCAAAGGGATATTATTTGGTTAATCACATTCTAATTACCTTGTATTATTAATGATTTATTATGTTATGGAATTAATTTTAGTATAGAAAGAAAAAATAAATTAAAGAAAAATATATTTAACGTAAAGTATAAGAGCATAAAATGAAGCTATAATTAGAGAAGACATATTAGGATTGAGTTTTATTAATCAAATAATATTTTAATCATATTCTTTGACAAAAATTTTAGGTTGTATTATTGGTTTGAAATGAGATTGTGTAAATGAATCTCAGAAAGGTATGTACCAAGAACCCACTATGTCATATAACTAAATAAAGGTTAATATATAAATCGTTATAATCTTATTATATGATTATCAAGAGAGAAAATTTGAGTATGATAGTATTACCTAAGGTATGTATATTGGTATTTTAATGAAAATTAAATCTTCAAAATTTTATATATTATCATTAGTGAGTGATATTTATTGATGAAATTTATATATTTACTAAAATTTATTAGGATTATGTGAAATAACTATGGATTTTACTTTAGTATTTCTACTTACATTGTATAAAAATATATATTATGTGGAATAAAAATCCTTGAAAAGTGACTTTATGACAAGTTTGTATTTTTGGGGATAACTATTGAAGAAAACAAAATTGAGGTATAAATAAAATTTATGTTTAATAAACCCTTGATTTTTAGATAATGAAGGTTAGTTTTATTTTTAGTAATTGTGTAACATAATATTGTTAACCTTGGGATTAATAATTTATTCAGGATATTTTTTGTAAAGTTCATTAGATTTTTTTAGAATTATAATTTATAATGACTAATGTTTGAACATATGAACTAGTGTTTGATACTATTTAAGAGTAACAGATAGTGCTATGTTTTGGGGAATATATAATTTCAATATTGTTTATTTACTTAGAGACTAAAATTATAATTTCCTAGACCCACATTCCTAGATCTAGTGCTTAAAAAAATATTTTTATTTTATGATTTAATAAAAATAATTATGACACAATTTCAAACCACAAAAAAATAAAAAATTGAAATTGAAATATTTGATCACAATCTTACCAAATGACATTTTAGGTTTATATTTATTTTTAACTAGGAAAATATCTTACATAAAAACTTGGAAACAAGAAATATTGTTTAATAAATGTCTACATCATCTCCCAGAAAGTTCATAACATTTAGTAACATTATTAGGAATAAAATACTCAAAATGATTACTCATAACCTAGAGGAATGGAAAATAGTATTATGATGAGCTTAAGGTATCCATGAGGGTAAACATAAACATTAATAATTTAATGTCATTCATGAGCACAATATGAGCATATGGGTATGATGACATAATCAATGAACATGAGAATATCATAAGATAATTAATACCCATCTATGTGGATCATAAATATTTATACATGGAATAATGCTTTAAAAATAGAAATAATCATAAAAATTAATAATCAAGAGCCATGTAATGTCAATATTGATCAAATTAACCACTAAAAATCATATAAAATGTATAGAAAATATGTTTATATCATTGTAAATTATCTACATAACTCATGTTCAATCATGGAAGGAATAACTATAGTCTAGTTGAATATATAGGATAAACCACCCAAGTTAGCACCCACCATATTACCTTTAATAACAAGTAAATTTACCCAATTCATTATAGCTATACCAGGTTATATGAGGAACACCCATTTTTATAAGATTTATTGGGATCACTCTTTCTTATAAGAGGTATCAGGCACACCATTTTATATAATCTATATTAGTATCAACCACTCATATTAAATATATCTGGATCACCCATCATCATAAATAATTTTTAAGTACTAATCTTGAATAAAAAATTTATAATCTTTAACTTTTCAACGTAGCACAGTTGTAAAAAACTATCATTCCTTATAGCTTGGTTAACATGTGGAAATTAAATTATTTTTCAGGAAAATCATTTTAGAAAAGTTATCATACACAATCTTTAGAAATAAGATGATTGGAATCATAATATCATTTTATAATTTAAGGTGAGAAATCATTAATGGATTTATAAATTGATGAAATTACCTTTAAAATGACATTTGAAATACTTCTTTGAAAACTGAGGAAAATACATGTTTCTTTTGGTACCATTAAATATAGTTACAAAAATATCGAGAAAATAATTTTCATTTAAATTAACCATTAAGAACTATAATATTTTAATTAAATATGATATTGTTAATTATAGAGGGAAAACATCTTAATTTCTTATGCATTAAATATAAACATTATTTTCAAACATTTTGTAATGAGAGATAAAAAATACCCATATAGAAAACATTAAGAAATTTCTAGTTAAAAAAATTTATATAAGGTAAAATATAATGTAAAATACCAATATAAAATAATTTTGTTAAAATAAAATTCTTGATAACATTTTAAAAAACATGGATATAGAAGAGAAAGATTCATTATGTAAAAGAAAATACAAGATTGATATCACTTACAATCAACTATATTAATGTTTCTTTAATCAATGAGGGAGGAATTGGAAACTAAAAAAGTAATCTAAATTCATAATAATAGTAAAAATATATGGGGATCAAAAAAATAATATCATATGATTTCTTCCAACGTAACATTGAACGTAAAAAATCTCTAAAAGAAATGAGATTGTAACAAGAAGCCTTTATCGCTATGGTTACATTAATATCAAGTCATTGAAAGTAAGATTATGATATGGATCTATAAATAAATTCAATTACATGAATTAATGTTTAAAAATCATTCACAATTCTATAATTACACCATATAAGGAAATAATGGTTCACTATAAGAAATAGGTCTCATGAAATTGAGATTGATATAATAAAAGACCATTATAAAAATCATAACTTTTGATGTGATAATTAATCCATGAAATCATTATGTGAACATATGTAATTCCATATAAAACATTAGTAAATAGAAAAAAAAAACAATTTATATATCAATTCACACATATTCATGTCATTAAAAAGTCAATGATGTATATGTATAACCCAATGAATTAAAATTGATTTAATAAACCACTTATAGGTTTGGGATAATACCAATAAAAACCCCTTGGATGAGTTAATAAGAATATTAAATTAAAATACCATTAATTTTGATGTATTAATGATATAAAATATAAAAGGGATAGTATATATAATACATAAATTAAATTAGGTGAATGAAATTAAAAAATTCCCCGGTGATGGGAAAATGAGATGAAATCCATTACCTCGAGTTCAAGCGTTCCAAGTATGACCTTTAACACATGAATAAAAAACTCATTTTAAATATTTTAATTGTTTAAGAAGCATTTACAAGTTTATTATACTATTTTAAAACATTATTTCTCATTTATATCAATGAAATATATAATTAATTAATCAATTAAACTAATATAGTGTGTTTTGAGGATGTACAGTTCATAGTTTCAAAATGAATTTGGTATGTTGACCTTGTTCAAAGAGGTAACATGTTAAATAATATCTAGAATAATAACTATGATATATTTATAATTTTTATAAATAAATTATATATTTAAAAATAACCATTAAATATGGTTATGGAATTTGAACTATGTTATAATCATGGAGTTGGTATGTTGTACAAACGCGTGAGTGACATTTACATTTTTCAATGATCATGCGAGAAATAAGGTAAGTATTATTTTATCATTATAAAATTATTATAATATCATAAATATCATATTATTATTTTTAAATAAACTTATATATACAATCCATGAGATGTGGTAAATAAAAATGAATCACATCGCCTCATAGTGGTGGTAATCCACATGAAAAGAAAAAATGATATTTTCATTTTTTAATGGAAGGAAAGATAAGATAATTGATGATATATTATATTAATAGACTGGTAATTATGTAATAAATATCACATATATATATATACATTAATTACATAATTATAATCATTCATGAGGGGTGGTGATGGAAAACTAATTACATCGGTTTGTGAGGCAGTAGTTGGCTGTAAAAATGAGTGATGACTCTATTTCAAATTTGATAGAAGGGGAGATGGATATAGGGTATAAAATTAATACCATATAATATAAGTATAATTAATATACTTTTTATACTATTTTATCATGATTCAATAAGATTTTATGGAGTTGGAATATGAAATAAAAATAAAACATGTGGCTAAGAACTATACCTCTTATTTGGGGAACCTCTTTTGCATTACATGTTAATCACTCCAAGGTTTCTAATAATATGAAAATAAGTAATCTAGAATGTGGAGTGTGATTTTATGAAATTATTTTGTTATGTATTTACTGAGATATAGTACTCAAAGTTCGTGAGGAATAGAAGAGAGTATGATCCCTTTTTTATGTGAGGGGAGTGGAATTAAAGGAATTTCTAAATGTATTAAATTAATATATATTACATAAAACATTAAAGTGTCTAAAAATTGATCTAATTAAAATATAGGATGGTTATAATCTGAAATAATATAATCTAATAGTTTTTCCTATTTTATTTTACTTTTTATCCCTTATCACCTTATTTAACCCCACTCTTTTACCCTTTTGACAAATATCATGATATAAATGTTTTTAAACCACAAGGGATAAAAAGTTTATAAAAAATAAAAACTGAAAGGTAAATGGACCATAGGTAATATTTTCAACAGTATAAAATTCCCTTTCACAATTATATGATTTTTATCAAATTTAAATAATTTAATAAAATATCATTTATTATAAAATATTATTAATTCTATTTTTTAAAACACCTGAAATATTATAATATAATTTGTCCCTAACTCTAGTAAAATGGATCCAAAATTTAATTCAATAGAATATAAGGATGATATGGTCTCAATATGATCATATAATAAAATTTTTATATGTTTAGATAAAATTATAATACTTATCTTTTGGTTTAACCCCCTCTTTTTCAAATTTATCCTCAAGTGCGGTAATAACATTGTCAATATTAAAGGGATATAATTTTAATTATAAGGCAAAAATTGGCTGACTAATGGATAGGGAATTATATTTCCTAAATTTTTCATACTAAATTTCATATTAATATTTTTTAATTTTAATGAATTTAATAAAATGTTATTTGATATAAAATATCATTAATGCAATTTTTTACACTAATAATTTAAGTTGAATTTGAAAATAAAATAAAATAAATGGAAATGGAATATAAACCTTAAAAATATATTTAATATAATATTTTAATTTTTAAAAATCATGGGACACTTTATCTCATAAGAAAAGATTACTTTTAGTGTTTTTAAAATCAATTATTTATTTTTCTACCCCTTGCACAAGAACTATGTATGCGTTGAAAAAGTACTAATGAAAATTATTTGACCAGTAAAAATTAAAAATAAATTTCAATGATAATATTAAAATAATAAAGATTAAAATAAAATTTTAGTTTCATTCAATATTTATATTTACTCACATATATTTCATGGTAACTAATTTAACAAGTTATTTTTACTTTTCTAAACTTTCACAAGATTTTAACATGAATTTGGATAATATTCCTGTAATATAACTCAAACGTTTGAAAATATAAATAACAATAATCACGTATACATAATATTGACCTAAAAATTCATGAAAATACTTTTAAATATCCATTATTATCATTAGGATACCACATTTATCTTTTCCAATGAAGCGTAAGCATTATGTCGGTAGTGAAAATTATTTCCATGTTTATCAAGAAAAGAATCCTAATTTATATGTTTTTAATTATATATATATGTATAATATTATACTAAATTATTAATTCCACAAGTTTAATTAATTTTTACATCATATATATGTCTTGGTGATATCAAAAATTATATCGTATTTCATAAAAACTCAATTTTTTACTATTTACTAAAAATGTATTTTTTAGTAAAATCACAATAAATAATAATATAAAAAATTTAAATTTATAAATAAATAATTAAATTCCTTTTCATAAAATTAAATTCCTATATATGGACTAAATTAATTTCAATAAAAATTATTAAAACACAACGAAAATGTGTTTTTAGAAAAAAAAATTGTTTTCAAACTAAAAAGGTACTTATACACAAAATCAATTATAAAGATGATTAATATATATATATATATAATTATATTAATGATATCTAAGGGAGGATTATATCAATTTAGAATCAATTTCATTGAATAACGAGACTTTTTAAGGAAAATATATGATTTTTTTAAAAAAAATTGGGTTTTTTACTATTCATTGAAAAATCAATGAATTCAAAAAAATCATAATATTTTACCATAAGATAATTTTAATATTATTATTTGAAAGGTGATATATTTTTTACTGAATAATATCTCTAAATGTGACATAATTTAATTATAACATTATCTCACAATATTTAATAAAAACCTCTTTTAAGAAAACATATTTTTAAAGAATTAAATGACTCTTAAAAATTAAATACTTATTTATGGAAAATTAATAAATGAATATGTACTGAGTGATTACTTTAGATATATTTCATAATTAATTTAATCTAATTCATAAATTACGGTTTAGTGTCTAGTTTATAAACACAACATTTAAATATTAAGAAATTAGTGTTCATTTAAGAGTAGTGTTGTGTGTTGTATGCACCATCAAATATACTATTCCTTTAAAATAACAGGGTGTTAAATTCTATCAAATTAATAAATTTCACCCATAAAATTTAAAATTTAGCTCATTATTTTTGTATTATAAATTTGAAAATACCATTATTGAAAACATATATCATGAAAAGGGTTAATAAATATTAATCTTAAAAATAACGAAAGGGAAATATGAATGTTATATTGAATAACACATAACTAGGTTTCCAAATATTAGAATATTAGTATAATATGAAAATGTGGAAAATGGAGAAAATAATTTACACATAATGATGAAGTTGAAAAAGAACATTAACTAGAATAAAGTGAATTATTGTGAGAAATTCAAGGACCAAAAAACCATAAACCCAAGGTGTGTGGCAAACAGTAGAGTCAATGAAAAATAAGATAATATGGTTACATATTTTTCACTATAGTTTTACTAGATTTGAATAATTTTAATATAATATAGATTAATAACATAATGATATATAATTTCATGAATATTATAATTTCATTTTTTAATTAATTCTCACAAAAATATAACTTTTCTCATAACTATGAGTATTTGAGATGAATTGTTTATGCATAATTCACAAAAATAAACTTATAATTGATTGCATAATACATAAAAATATATCCATTTTTTCTAATCTTTATAAAATAACCATAGAAAAATGGTTTAAAAAATGTTAAGATAATTTGGAAAATGAAAAAACCACCAAACAATGAAATAATTCAATAATATCCGAATTTAAATAGTAATACCAAATGTTAAAACTAATCCAATCCTTAAATTAGTATCTGAAAAATTCATTACAATAATATTCACAAATATAGACAAAATAATGTTAGAATTATTTGATCACATATTTTTCTAAGTTAAATTTAACATTTAATTCTAAATAACTTCAGTCACTATTAAAGGGTCATACCAAAAATGTATATCCCCTAATCATATAATCTCTATGAAATGATAATCATCACTATAAATACACATTAAAAAAATATATGCAATCAAAAGATCAATTAATCATTATTCCAAAAAATGATTATAGAATTATTATAAAATAATATTTCACATTAAAGCTAATGGTTAAATATACATCAACCCAATAAAACATATCCAAAAATATAATTAATCTCTTTAAAATACCATCACTTAAAACTATAAAATGGAGTGGATTTTACTAAAAACATATGGTCAAACATAAGCTTATAAAACCATGATGGTATCTATAACTCTTAAAAAATCCTAACCTGAGAACATACAAATTTTCAATGTTTTATAAACCCTTCTCTAATAGAAACTTTAACAACCTCAGACCCACACTCACTGATCTGATGCAAAAAAAATAACCTTTATATAACTAGATTTGATATAAAAAATGTGACCCAATTTGAACCATCCAAATAATAATAAAAAAATGAAATATTGGATCACAAAAATACACATGAACATTTTATATTAGAGTATTAGAGAATTAGGAAAAAAATATTACATAAGAACACGGATACACGAACAGTTGGTTCATCAAATTCTAAATAATCTCCCATTATGTTCTTCACATCCGGTAACCTTGTTACAAATAAAATCGTTAATACCATTCATTATAACCTAGGGCAATGGAAAACATAAGCAGGGTGAGATAAAATACTCTGTAAGGGTAAACATAAGAATTAATAATTCAATTTCCCCAGGGATTATAAGATGAATATATGTTTGGATGAAATAATCAGTGATAATTAGAATAATATAAGATAATTCATATACATCAACATGTATCATAAAACATGAAACATGGAATAAAAAATAAAAAATAAAAAGGAATAAGAATCAATAATCTTTCACCATGTGAAGTTAATCATAATCATACGAACCAATAAAATTCTTAGAAAATATAGATAAAACATGTTGGTATCTTGGAACATTATCTTCATGACATGTGATCACTTGCATCCAGAATAACTACTATCCAATTATATCCATTATAGAAACCACTGATATCAATTACCTCTTTCATTATATTGTATAAAAGTAACATTAACCAATTCATTTTTAATTTATAATGGTCCCACCCATTCGTATAGGTTGTATCATTCTCACTTATACTTATAAAATGTATTAGGACAACCCGTTCGTACAAGTTTTTTAGGCTCATCTATTTTTATATTCCATATGAGGATCACCTAATTAAATAATTTATATATGGATTACCTATCATATTCCATAATTTCTAAGTACCATTAAAGAATAAAACAATTAAAAGATTTCAATTTTCAATACAATACCCCATTAAACAAAAATCATTCCTCTATATCTTGGTTAACCTATGGAAAAGAAGTGTGTAATGTCCAAAACTTGGATGCCACTAAAAGGTTCCTTGAGCCTAGTGGGTCACATATCCTAAAGCGTATATCCCCCAACACCATTGACTGCTGACCAGTAGTGAGGTCCTAGTGTGTGTCCGTGGGAAACTATGCCATCATTAGAAGAGTTTAACACTGTAGAATAGTAATAACAATTAATAGTCGTAGTAGATAAAAAAAGAAGACAAATGATAAATAAAAAATATAGGAAGGCATAACCAAGTGAGAAGTGTCTCATATAAAATGGTGACGATACATGTATCTAGAAAAAAAATCTAAAACAAGTTCAAAGAAATAAAGTAAAATACAAGTATATAAAATATCAAAAATACCAAAATGTACTATCTCTAAATAGAATTAACAGCCTCATATCAGTCCCATGCTCCCCTGATCCAAATCATGGCACAAAATCAACCCTATAATAGTAGGTGATTTCCCATGTCTCTACCTATATCTCAAAATTCTTTTCTGGTACCCATTGGTGGTTTGAATAGGGTGTGAGATATAATCCACGTAGGCAACCAGTCAATGATCTAGACAATTACAGGTTGTACAATATAACAAGCTAAACAGTGTGTAGGTATGCAGGTAAGTAGTAATAAAAACTAGATATTTCCATGACATGTAAATTTCTATACTAGAAATCCTAACTATCTTCTAAAGGATCCTTGAAAATGATATTAAAGCTCTTATATAAGGAAGATACAAGTAAAAAAGTAGTTATCACAAAGACCTATTTGTATAAACCATTATGTCATATCGACCATAACCTTGTCATGTAAGAAGAAGAATCAAATAATTGAAGACCGATCCGTATAACCAATCATGTCGCATTCACCACGACCATGACATATACAAGATGTTTTAGACCACCAAGGTTTGGATCTAATGTGTAGATGACCAAATCATCCTCATAGAGTCATACGATCATCTCGATGGAAATTCAAATATGCAATGGTTGAGTCCTAGGATCATTTCATACTTTTCCTGTCCTATGTGAGTACAAGAAAGTCAGATCCAAGGGGTAGCAATGACCACATAATCCCATGGAATCAAAACCCAGGGAGAATACTCCATCCATGGTGTCTGCTACCACATCAAGATCCAAGGAGTAATGTACAAGGAATCTAATGAAATCATTTACCATTATATAACATAAGTATACCCACTCATGTTTCCATTTCACATTCAATTTGTCCAAATGAATATACCCACTCACATTTCACAATTCACATTCAAGAGAAAACAATTAGTATAACCACTCATTTAACCTAACCATTTATAATTAAACCATTAAATAAGTCAACATCAATATGTTATCACATGGAAAAGGAGTAAACACATCTACTAAACATATCATTCTATTCAATTAATTTATTAAAGGGATTCATTTATCTGGGAAAGAATCAACTCACCTCTTGGTTGGTTTAACATGGATTAAAGAAGGTAAACTCATAAGGCATACCCCATGGTTGGACATGGTTAGGGAAAGAACCTCCAACTCAATACCATGGAACCTGAGGACATCCCTGATATATCACAGTCCATTTAATTCAATTATTTAATTTAATTCTGGGGTTGCACTAGAATGTAAAAATGAAATCACAAAGGAAGATAGGAATATAACGCACCAAAAACAACGACAAATGTATAGACCACATACCATAGCTCGGAAGTAGAGTGCTCATCTAGAAATAGCTTCTGATGGGACTCATATATGGGGGAAACAAAAAACAAATAAATATCCTAAAATTAGGGAAAATTAACACGTACCTAAATAATAAAGATGATACCAAGAATAACGGATAACATCTAAAAATGAAACGATATATTACTGGCATGGATATAATGAGACTGAAGTCAAAGGAAATGGAGTATGAATCTAAAATTTGGAAAAAATCCTTCATCTAGGCTTCCATGGGTGCTCCTGCTTGTGAAAAATTAGGGTGGGGGCTTCTGTCCAAAAAGATAAGAGGCCCTACCACTTTCTTACAAAAACATAGTCATATAAATGACATGTAAAAACCTTCAAATCATTAAAATAACTTGACATTACCCTGGGAACACCCTTTAAAATGTGTGAAAGGTTCCATCCATACCATTACACATTGTGTAATTAAATACATGTCATGTATCCCAATTACAAAGTGTTAAATTTCCCTAAAGAAAATATACTAGCCATAAACCTATTCCTTCCCAAGATATAACAAACCTGCCCACAACCCAACTTAGGGTCTATGCTAAAAATAATGTAAGGAAAATTTAAATTTTAATATAAGAATATGCACCTCAAGGAAAACATGGGTTCTTACAGTCTCCCCCCCCCCCTTAAAGAAACGTTTCCCCGAATTACCCTATGAAGTTTGGTCAATATTCATCTAAGAAAAACTCTAACCACTGTGCATATTGGTTAGCCTCCAAATAATAAGTGTACTACTATAAGAATTTTTTCTTCCATAGAACCCATAAAAGAGGAAATAACCATCCTAGTAAGACCATCAAGATACTATAAATGATACAATTCAGATTCTCCTCAAAGAAAACATCAAACTATATCTCAACCTCTATGGGCTGAATATAATGATATGAGTCTGAGTGATACAATTATAGCTTAGATATGTGGAATATTTTATGCATGGATCAATAAATATGAGGTAACAACAACCAATTCGCTACCATCCCAACTCTAATAATAATTTGGATTGTCTTGACATATCAAAGTGAAAGATTTCCTTGAATCCTGATCCTTCTATGTACCATCCACATGGAAACTCATACCAATACCTGATCCCCAACAATGAACTCTAGAGGTCTTCTGCGATGATAGATGTAAGATTTCTATTGAGAATTTGAGTACCCATACGTTTTTTAATCAACTAGACCTACTTAGAAGTCACCTACACGAAACGTGGTCCTAATAAAGATGTCTCACCTACATCTAACATTCAAGTGTTGATCAACATGGCCTTCTGTAAAAAAACTCATAAGATGCCATATGTATTATTTTTCTTGATTGTTCTTATTGTAGGAGAACTCAACTAGGGGAATATGTATCTTCCAAGATCCCCCATATTCTTGGATGCATGCTCACATCATGTACTCAAGCACCTCCATCATACACACCAACTTACCATCAGTCTTAGGGTGGTATGATGTCCTTATAAGCACTTATGTACCCACTTCCCTCTAAAAACTCAGAATGAAAAATACATAAACTGGGTTTCACTATATCATCCAAATCTTTTCATATGTTAACATTACATAAATTTTTCAGAGTACATGAAACATTATACAAAAAGACTCCCAATGACCATACTAGTCTAGTTCTTTTAGAAACATGGAATCATAAACACCAATACATAAGTGAGATACATTATCTCCAGCTAGGGTCACCAAGACTATCACACTTATTAGACACATCAAACATAATACATATCTTTATAAACTATTTAAATAAAAATAAAAATGTTTGAGATTAGATTCTAAATATGAGTAATCAAGTTATAAATTTAATCATAAACATGATCATATGGGTAAGAAAATTTAGTTATAACATTATAATATCATAGCCAACATATCATAAGATTAAAAAAACTAATCATGTAATAAAACATGGAAGTTAATAAGAAATGAATCATAAGTAAATAAATAACATAATCCATGAAAGCATATCATAGTAACAAGGCATGAAATTTTTGAATTCATAAACATGTGATTTCATTCTCTCTAAGTCAATCTCCTTAACTATAAGTTATCAGGGTACTTCATGGGAACTACACCTATTGGGGGGGACACACCACCATCCCTAGTCACAATTATTTCTTTATAAGGCATTGGGTTTCCCCATATTCCCAAAATGGTTCAGGCCTCACAATCTTCTGTTTTCATGGTGACTACACCGGTAAGGCGGGACACACCCCAATCCCCAATCGCAGTGTTTTCCTTATATAGGATTGAGTATCCCCATCTTCCCATTGTGGATAGAGCCCATTGACTTGATTTCCATCATTATCTAATGAGATATAAGTCTTTAAATAATGAATTTGAGGGAGATAAAGGTCTCACCCTTATCATAATAAAATAATTCATACATATACCGTAACATATTAAAACATTAATCATATAATGACCCATAAAAAGAGATGGGTTTTATAAAGATCAAATCCTAATACATGAAATAAAATAGGTATCATTAAAATACCATCACATAATAACATTTGGAAAATTTATTGGTTTAATAATAATTTCATCAAAGAATAAAATATGAAATGAAGCTAGATTCAAAATCATATAACTCGTGGAAGAGAAATATGTGTCATATGCATCATTTTTTAAAAACATAAACCATTCAAGAAATACTATGATTGGAAAACTTGGATCATTTCCTATAAGGGAATGTATAACATCAACGGATTCTATCATAGATGAAAAATATCTTCAAAGGATATTCTGAAAATATTTCTTGAGGTATGTATCCTTTTAAATTTTAAAAAGGCTCTTTAAAACATAAAAATTTTTGGAAAATATTTTTTTGAAAATGAACTCGAAAAATTATAAAGAAATAGTTAAATTTTTTTTGGAAAAATATTTCTTTTAAAACATGTAATGATAGATTGAAATAATTTTCAAAACCATTTTCCTTAAAAAATCAATCATGAATGTTAAAAACTTTTTGAAAAGCATTTTATAAAAAAATAATCTTGAAAACATTTTTGGAAAAAGGATTCATTGAAAAGACTTTGTAAAACTATAAAATAATATTGAAAACCATAAAAACATATTTAAAATCCCTTTTCCTTGAAAATAAAATTAAAATATCATCTTTGAAAATATTTTTAAAAACATAAATCATAAAGTTCGTGGCATGTGTCTCAAAGAAGGAAAATTATGCCAATACAACATTACTGATTTGGTAACTCTTGAAACATAAACATCATGAAAGAGAGAGATCATAAAATGGATATGTAATTACCCATAAACATAAGGATAATAACCATATTATATATTCATGGGAATATAATCACCACACAAAATAGATGAGTGGTGAATAAGGTGTAAATATCAAATAAACAATAGTGAGACTAGAAATCCCGTTACACTGTGTCATGACACTGTTCATAAGCGTACAAGATTCTTATATAATAAATGTAAGTTTATTTTAAATATTTTTATGAATAAAATTATTATATCTCATATCATAAATGGTTTTATTATTACTTCATATTACCCTCTTGTTAACAATCATATGTTAAGGTTTTATTTCTACTGATATCGTCTTTATTCTTTTCATGTGTTATAATTTATTATATATTCAGTACTTATTATTATATAATGATTCTAGAATGTGAAACATGAATTAAATATCATTTATATTTACCATATTTTTATTATAATAATCTATAGAACATAGAAGTAGGAAATAAAATACATCATTCATGGAGACGGTAATGCCTACGTACGCATGAACGTTGTTTCGGTTTTGATTATCGCATTGAATGAAAGAGATTAAGTGTAATATAAGTATATATATAGGTATATATATCATTATTATAGTATAATAATTATATGATATATTTCATACATGTTTATTTAACCCATCATTAATACATTCCATGTAGTGTGTGGACGAATCACATTGCTTTGTGGGGGCGGTAGTTCACATTCCCCCAAACAAAATTTTTATATTTACACAAAAAAATTAATGATGTGAATCTTAGTAGAATTATATAAGCTTAAATACGTTAAAAATGATATATATTGAACAAAAAATAGTTCCCATCATAATTTCCTCCATCAGAGGTTGTAAAGGAAGAACGCATAGTCATCGTTTTGAGAGGTTGTAGTTCGTCATACACATAAAAATTATGTTCGATACCCATTATATTGAGATGTTTGTAAGTGTAGGTTAAACCATTAGAATAAAAATATATAATTATATATAGGATAATGGTTTTTTTAGAGTGGAGTGGGTGGAGAAATAAAATAAAAACAAAGGATCTTGAGAGAAGTGGTTACCTCTTAACCGGGTAACTCCTTTTATTTCTTTCCAAAAGTCTTACATAGATTTCTTTATAACCATAGTGATGATTCAAGGCATAAGTTATGGATGTTGGGAAGAGGGTTTGGACACGATTTTCCAATTCTAAGTGGTTTGAGAGGTGTGATGAATGGGGAGACATTGTGGTCTTTTATAGGGAAGGGAAAGGAATCACATGATATTTGTGAAAACAAGTTAGGTGTACCCATGATTTCATGTAACAAAAGTCATAAAAACCCAAACAATGAATAATGTAAGGCCCATGTACGATTAATGTCCTGAAAAGGGGTGTCTCACATGTTTACAGGTCATTTGGGCCTGTTTTGTTTAATTTTTATTCACTTGATAAGCTTAATTTTACCTTAATCATTTCAATTATATTTAATTACATTTACATAATAGTTCTAGAAAAAAGTAAGATGATCATATTAAAAATAAAAAATTATGAGTATTCAAAATATGGAATCCATTTTTCTAAATTCTAATTACAAAAGTGGAAAATATTAATTTAAATTTAATCTTTCTGATAAAATGACACTACATGTTTTAAATTAACAATGTTCAAATTATTGATAAGTTTTTATATTTTATTTTAATTTAAAATTTTTTCAGATGAAATAAATTGGATTAATTTATAAAAACATGATCAATTTTGAATTTTAAACAATTTTCAAATATAATTTGACATTATAAAAAATTTGATGAAAAAGTAGTTTTGAATTAAAATTCTATATTTTTTTACTATTCATCCAAAAAATACGTTTCTCATAAAAATCCAAAAAATTCACCCTGATATAATTTAGAAATTATAAATTAAAAAATGAATTTTATTGTTCCAAATTATTTTTATAAATGTTTTTAACATTAATTTTATTTATTTTTATAGAATTACAAAAAAACAAGTTCATTTGAGAGAATAATATTTATAAAATATAAGGACTTTACAAAAAATTATATCTTTTGTTATAAATATGTTTTAATTTTATAAAACCACTGTAAAAAATATTTAATTTATTTTATTACTACTGTTATTATTAGGTTTAAGACCTAGGTTATAATTATTTCATTTAAAAAATATACCAACAATATGGTGTTTCTTAGAGACTCAGTGTTCTATGTTACTTACACTAAGTTGGTGTTGCATGTAACTTATTCCTTATTGGTGTTTCATGAAATGTACACAATGCTGGTGTTATTGGTAAAATATTCCATCTAATTTTTTGTGTTTAAATTTTTACTTTGTTCATTAATAAAATCAAATAAAATTAATTCATTTGAAAAAAATGGTCCATAAAAACTCGCGGGGTTAAATTCTTCCCCCTTTAAAATGAGCTTATCCATTAAAACTCAATATTTGTGTAAAAAAATGAAAATATTTTTTCTTCATCATATCCTCATGTTTCCATGTAGCTTCATCTAATTGGTGATTTATCTACAAAACTTTTACCAGGTGAATGGTTTTGTTTCATAGAACATTGTATGTACGGTCAATAATTTCAACTAGTTATTCCTCATAAGAATGATATTTCTCTAGAGGTATGACCTATGATTTTAGTAAATCTAAAGGGTCAGGTATATACTTCCTCAGGATAGATACATGGAACGCATCATGGAATTTGGAGATATTTGTAGGAAGTTCTAATCTATAGGCTACCATCCTAATACGATAAATAATTTCAAAGGGATCGATATACCTAGTGCCAGGTTTTCCGTTCTTTTTGAATATCACAACATTATTACTAAGTGAGATTCATAGAAACATCTTTTCACCAACATCAAATTATAGATCATGACTCTGATTATCAGCATGAATTTTGTATCATCTTTGAGATTCCTTGATATGTGGCTGAATTTTTCTAACATTCTCAAACATTTTTGCAATGATCTTAGGTCCTAATATATTTCATTCTCTTAACTTATCCCTGCACTTTAGAGCTCTATATTTCTTCCCGTATATGTATTCATAACTTTCCATCTTAATTATTGAGTGAATGATAGTATTCTAGAAATACTCAACAAATGGATGATGTGGATACCAACCACATTTGAAATCTAGATAAGAATATATCAACATATCCTCTAGTGTTTGATTTTTTTTTGGAATTTTCATTTGTTTAATGATGATAATCATTACGGAAACACTTTTCTGTAAAAAGTGATTACTGAAGACTTCTCTAAAACATTGATGTGATCCTCAAATCTGAATTTTATATAATATATTTTCGTCCTCCATGAAACCTTACCAGTTCGTTAATGTATATCCTGGAATGATGAACCCAAGAGAAGTCTTATATAATAGCTATGAAGTGTGTCAAATTAGTAAGGAAATCAACTACCACCCATTTATTATTAAACCCTTTATATGTATTGGGTATTCAAACAAAGAAATCCATAGTCATGTTCTCCTATATCAATTATGGTATGGGTAATGGATAAAACATCCCCTTAGACTTTTTTCTTTTAGATTTAACTTGCTGGCATACCAAACACCACAAAAACAAATCCAGGATATCCTTCTTCATGACATCAATACAGAAGTAATATTTCAAATCCATATAAATATTTATAATTTCAGGATGAAAAAAGAATGAAGAACTATGACTTTCCTCTAATATCTCATTTTTTAAATCTGGTATGGAAAGAACACATACATGGTTCCTAAACCTTATCATTGCATTCTAGCACAGGTTAAACTCTAGAACATTACTAACTTTATTTTTCAGCCTGACATCTTCATTCTACTACTCCTTAATCATCAAATAGATAGAGGGTTGAACATTCATTTGATAAAGATAATATTAAGAAAGGTTGGGTCCGAAGCCTCAATTTATTATTAAAGAAAATAGCTCTTTAGACTGGGTAGAGGGTGACCCATTACATAACCCGAAGGCCCAAGGCCAAGTGGCCTGCAAACAGGGCTTGAAAGTCCATTTTTTGGCCCTATGTGAATATATATTTCATACTTTTAGTATCGGTATTTGTATCACACATTTCTCTATTAAGATAATACCTCAATATCTTTAATGAAACAATTACTACTAAAAACTCCAAATCATGAGTTGGGTAATTAGTCTTCAACTTCAGTGAGGCATATTCTATAACCATGTATTTTTGTGTAAGATAACATCCTATTCCCTTTATGGATTCATCACTATATGTTAAAACATTTCTTCACTATATGGTAATGTAAGAACATGTGGATTAACTAACCTTCCCTTTAGTTCCTAGATATTTTACACACATTCATCTCTCCGGAGGAACATGACACCCTTCCGAGTTAACTTTTTTAAAGGATTAGATAGTCATGAGAAATTATCCTCAACTCATTCATGATATCCACATAAACCAGGAAAGCGATGGATCTAAATCACCATGGTTGGTATAGACCAATATTCAATAGCCTTCATCTTTAATGGATCTACAGATATACCATCTATTGTGAGTATGTGACCCAACACTACAACATTTTCCAGCCAAAATTCCCACTTTTTAAAATTTTCATATTGTTTCTCCATCTTTAGGTTCATTACTAAAATTCTCAAGTGACCTTCATGGTATTAATTTTTTTGAATATATAATTATATCATCTATAAATAATACGTAAAACTGGTCGAAATATTCTCTAAATACTATATTAATCAAATCAATAAATATAGAAGTGGAATTATTAAGGAAAAAGGCATCACTATATATTAATAGTGTCCATGAAATGCAGGGAATGCTATCTTCAGTATATACTATTTCTTGAGGGTTAATTGATGATATCTATAATAAAGGTCTATATTGGAATGGTATTGAGCTCTACACAATTGATCACACAATTCATCAATACAGGGACAATTATACTTGTTCTTGATTGTGATCTTGATTAACTCCTGATAATCAATGTACATTCTCATTTATCCATATTTATTTTTCACAAAAATAACTGGTGAACCCCAAGGTGACACACTTGGATGAATGAATCCATTATCAAGTTTTTCTTGGACTTTCTTCTTCAATTCCAAAAACTCAATCTAGGCCATTCTATAAAAATTCTTTTATGTTGGTGTGGAATTAATTACAAGTTCTATTGTGGGATAAACATTATGTTATTTTGGATTCCTAGAAAACTATTCTTAGAAGAAATCCCAATTTTCCCGAACTATTGGAATATCATCAATGTAGATTCCCCCCCAACCATTCAAGATAAAAAAACCCTTCTAAATGAGAATTAAGACCCACACACTGGTTGTAATCTCCCTTGGAATTCCATACTTATTATCACATTGATTGACAATGATAGGATGGTTTGAAGTATCAAACATAACATTCCTTTCACAAAAATTGTTATGGGATTTATGAATATAAATAAATTCCATGCCTAAGATGATATAAAATTAGACAAAAGGAGGAATGGAATTATTTTTAGGTAGTAGGTTCCCACAAACATCACTATAGAGGAATCATAGACCTTGGATGCAATCATCATGCCCTTAGGGGTTTTCACTACTAATTCAACATCAAACTGTCTTAGTGGTATCTTAACACCATTAAAAAATAATTTAGATATGAAATATTTGGTAGATCAAGAATCAAATAAGACATTAGAATTTCTATAGTGGATGGTAAGTGTACCATTTACCATGTCGTTATCGTAGACTTCATCAGAAATAAAAATTCGAAGATATTTCCCCTTTTCCCTCATCTTAATAAGTTACTAACATCGATCATAATCACCAAACCTTGGGTTTCAACACTAGTTAACATAATTACCACTCTATATAAACATAAATCATTTTAGTATTAGAGTTTCATTATGTATAGATTTTCATCTATTTTCATTATTATCCCAATTAATACCATCATTCTGATAATCATTTTCCTGTTGGCCATCCCTTCCGCACATAAAACACTTATTAGAACCCATAAGGGAATTCCATCTAGGATTATTTACACACTTACAACATAATGGATGGATCATATTCTTATCTTCATGTTTTTAGGATTTTACTTTATCTCAATGTTCCTTTTCTTATTCAAAACATGATATGGATATGTAACTCCATCATCCATTTCAAATTTTATTTCCCAATGCACTATATATTCATAGATACTCACATATATTATGGACAATTCCCTTCCAAAACATGGAATTAATCCAATGAAAAACATATCAACAATACTTTTGGGATGTATGATAATTCTAGAAGCATACCTCGCATGTCTTTTGAAAATTTCCTCATAGGTACTAAGGAATTCATTATCCTTTTGCTTCAACTCAAAGAACCCCTTTTCCATCTTCATATAAAGAACATGATGAATGTTCTTATTGAATAATAAATTGTTTAACTCTTCTAAATACATTGATTCAAATTCATATTTTTTCCTCATATTCTTGATTAGATTCCACCACGGGTATTCTTCTCCTTCTAACTGATAAATAACTATAATTACTCTATTTTGATCTGAGTACTGTAGAATGAAGAATATATTTTCAATGGTTCTGATCAAGAATATTATACCAAAATAAATGATGAAAAAGTGGGTGTTTCCTCATAAAAGACTCAACAAAATGTTGTTCCCTTTTTTTTATCATTTGGAATTCCCCCATGATTCATAGATTAAGAATGTTCTATGAGTATAAAAATGAGAATTTTCATTCCATATCACATAAAATTGGGTTTCTTAGGATAACAATAACTACATTGTCTATCACAATCACCATTAATGTGGTCCTTTCAGTTTCCATCCATTGACTAAAACCAAAAGCATAGTGTAAGAATTTTTTATCATAATGAGGAACCACATATTCCTGAAAAGTCACCTATAGGAAGTCTAAATAATGAAACCTTACTTAATATATGAAACCATATATTTATCATAATTTATTCATAGAAAACATCTATTTTAAATCCTTCAATATAGTTTGTGATGTGTTTTTGAATTTCCAAAGCATATCCCTAGGAAGTGTCATACCAAGTGTGTAGAAAGGCCCATTGTCGTGTACCACATTAATATGAGTTAGAACCAGAACAATTTGGCTGAGTTGTTACCCCTAGGTACATCTATGCTAGACCAAAATCCCCTTATAGTATCTATATATGGATGTATTTCTAGGAAACTAATCACTATATAATTTTCTATAATTCCGTGACATTTCTTATTATTTTCCTTATCCTTATACTTATCCTTAAATATATACTTAGAGTTCTCACTATGGTTTTCTCATATTAGTTTCCAATGGATAATGAAACCATTTATTTAAAACTAATTATATCCAACCACACTTTTCAGACATTAACATTACATAACATTTGAACAATACTGAAAACATTATACAAGATGATTCCCAAGGACCGTACCAGTATTGTACCTTTAAAAAAATAGAATAAAAAAACACTGATACATAAGTGAGCTACATCATCTCCCACTAAGTTATCCAGGAAAATCACCCTTATAAGACTCATAAAACATATTTCATATCTTAATAACCTAGGGAATAAAACAAAAAAATGTGTGATCTCAGATGATCAATAAGGGTAAACAAGGGGGACATTTAATCATAAACATGATCACATGGGTAAGAGAATAAGATCATATCATTAGATGATTATACCCTGCATATCTTAAGATCAGAAACATTAATCATTGCATAAAAATCGGTAGTTCATAAGACATGAAAAATTAAAAAATAAAGAATATAAATCATGAAATAATATTATAGTAATAAGACATAAAATTTTGTCATACATAAAAAATGTGATATCATTCTCTATAAGGTAATACACTTTGCTATAACTTATCAGCGCACTTCATGGGAATTTCACCTTTTGGGTGGGACAAACAATGTTCTCCATTCATAGTTATTTCATTATATGGGACTGGGTTTTCTCCATATTCCCATAATAGATTTAGTTTCCCCATATTCCATATTCTGGGTGACTACAACTATTAGGACGGACACATCACCATCAGTAGTCGCAGTAATTTCCAAATAAGCGATAGGGTGTCTCTATCTCTTTGTAGTGGATCTATCCTGTCATCATTATTCCCATCATTATATCCTAATATATAAATATTTCCCTAATTTATTTTAGAGATATATATGTCTCGCCCATCTTATTATAAAATCATTCATACATGTTCCATAGTATAAAAAAACATTTATCATATCATGACACATAAAAATAGAGGATTACTATAAAGGAAAAATAATAACCGATTAAATGAAATTATTATCATTAAAATTTAATCATATCATAAGATATGGAAAAGAGATATGTTTCATAATCATTTACTCAAATCATAACCTGTGAAAAAAATGCGATTCAAAAAAATATTACCCATCTAAGAGAAACGAGTGTCATGAACATCATTTTATCAAAACAAAATCCATTCATGAAAGAATATGAATATAATCTTTAAATAATTTACTACATGGGAATTTTTAACACCAACAGATGTCATATTATATGGAAAATAACTTGGAAGGATATTTTGAAAATATTTCTTGAGGTAAGTATCCTTTCTTCTTTAAAAAATACTCTTTATGACATAAAACAATTTGAAAACAATTTTCATGAAAATAAAATTGAAAACTAATAGTGAATGATTTGAAAAAAATTTGGATTTTTTTTTCTTTAAAATCATATAAAGGGAGAATTATAATATTTTTGAAACAATTTTCCATTAAACTTATAAATAAATCATTAAAACATTTTGAAATTCATTTAAAAAAAATCTTGAAAACATTTTTGAAAAAACTTTTCATTAAAAATACTTTATAATCATAGAAAGGAAGATTGAGAACCACAATAACCCTTTTTAAAATCCATTATCCTTGAAAATGGTCTTAAAATACAATCTTTGAAAACATTTTTTAAAACGTGGTTCTTTAAGTTCATGGCATGTAATCAACAAAGGAAAATTTAGAAAAAAAAATACTCTACCGATATGGTTACTCTTTAAACATAAATTCCATTTAAGAGAGAGATCATAAAATGGATATTTAAATACCCATAAACATAAGGATAAAATCCATATAATATATTCATTTTAAGTATAATCACTACAAAAAATATATTATTTGTGAATAAGGCGTAAATTTCACATTAATAAAAGTGAGACTAAAAATCCCCTTACCACGTGTCTTGACTCTCTTCATACTTGTACCAGATTCTTGTATAATAAATTTAATTTAATTATATATCATTTATAGAATAATATTATTATATATAATAATATACATGATTTTATTATGACTTCATATTACCCTCTTGTTGACAATTAAATGTCAAGGTTTCAATTCAGGCAATATCTTCTTTGTTCAACACATGTGTCTTAATTTTTTATATCATCAATTATTATAATTATAATATTATTATAGATTTTAATCCATGATATAAATATGATTTAAATTCATTATAATTTTTTTATAATAATCTATAGAATGGATTCATATGAAATGGAATACACCGATCATGGAGACGGTATTCCCTACCTATGCATGAACGTTGTTTCTATTTTTATTATCATATTAAAAAAAGAGTAAGTGACATATAAATAAATATAAATATGTATATATATCATTATTAAAGAATAATTATTATATCATATATATCATACATTTTTAATAAACCCATACTTAATATATTCAATATAGTGTGTGAATGAATCACATCGCTTTTATGGGGCGGTTGTCCAAACTTCCTCAAATGAAATTATTGTATTTACACAAACAAAAAATTATAAAGATGTTAATTGTAAAAGAATTAAATAAGATAAAATAAATTATAAATGAAACTTATATTCTATGTAAATAGAGTGTCCATCATAATTCCCACCATGATAGGTGGTAATGGAAGAATGAACAATCTTCATTTTTTTTGTGGTAGTTCGTCGCACACATAAATAATATGTTCTTTACACATTAGATGAAGGTGTTTGTAAGAGTAGGTAGAAACCTTATAATAAAATCATATAATTATATTTATGATACTTTTGTTTTTTTATAATTATGAAATAAGTAGAATTTATGGGGTGGATAAAGAAAATAATTGAAAGGAGATTGAGATAATATATTACCTCTTAATCCGGTAACTCCTTTTGGTTTGTTCCGAAAGGATTCCTTGGATTGATTTCATCCAAAAAATAGGATTATTGGAGGAATGGAGGTATGTTTTTAAGTGAATTGGTTAGTTATTGTCTGAAACTAAGTGTTTCTAGAGGTGTGAGGAAGTGGAAAAGTGGTGGCCTTTTATAGGCAAGGGAAAGGACACACGTTGTATTTTTTAAAACAAGTTCGGTGTACCAACTTTTTCACCTAAAAAACTCATCCAAAACAAATAAAACTCAACATTTTAAGGTTAAAATACTATTAATGTCCATAAAATTTGTTTTTATGAGTTTATAGATCATTTGGGACCTTAATTTTTAGATTTAATTCCTTATTATTGTTAATTTTACTTTAATCATTTTAGTTAATTTTAATTACTTTCACAACTCATTTTTGAAAAAAAATATGTTTACCTTATTAGACACTATAAATTATTATAATTTCAAATATGGAACCCATTTTCCCAAATTATAATAACATAAGTGGTATACATGAATTTAAATTTAATCCCGTTGATGGCACGACACTACAGTTTCTTAAAGTTATAATGATCTAATGGATGATAAGTTTTTATATCAAATTATAATGTGAAGTTGGTTCTAATCACATATATTGGATTAATATATTAAAATATGATATAATTAAATTTTAAACAAATTTGAAATATAATTTAATATTATATAAATTTTAGATGAAAAATAATTTTTGAATTAAAATTCAGCATTTTTCAATATTCATCAAAAAATGAGTTTTCTGAGAAAAATCCCAAAAATTCATGATAAGATAACTTATAAATTCTAAATTACAAAATGAAGTTTAGTTTATCAAATTAAATTTCTAGATGAGTATAAAATTAAATATATTTATTGTCATAGATGTACAATAAAAGCACTTAATTTGAGAAAGAATTATTTTTAAACATATAAGGAATTTAAAAAAATATATCTTTCATTAAAAATATTTTTTATTTATATAAAACAATTCTAAAAGATTTTAAAATTATCTATCACCATTCATATTAATATTTTTAGTGGACAAGTTAAAATTATATCATATAAATAATTATAATACTAAAATGGGGTAACGTAGAGACTATGTGTAGTGTGTTACGTACGCCAAGTTAGTGTTTCATGTGATGTATGCCAAGTCAGTGATGAATGAAACGTATGATAAGTCAGTGTTGTTTGAAACATATTTCAAGCTAGGTCATTATTTCTCTTCTATATTCACAAGAGAGACTCTAGTATGTGTAGATTCTTCATGTTGCATGATTTATCGATGAATAGATTGGATGAATGGTATATGTGTTGTCTATTTTTTTTATCCACGATGTAAATGAGTTTTTATTGATATGATATTATGATAATATTAAATATAAAACATACTTTCATAACATAAATAGCATATGAATACCTAGAATTGAATGTTAAAATTCTAATAGACTTCTATTTGATAAATGCTCATGAATTCCCACCGACACAAGATTATTTATTTATACATTTGTTCTAGCTATCTTGAAATTAATTAACTCCCAAAAGAAGAATATAAGAGGATATATGTCCTAGAGGGAGAGTGATATCTCTTTTTCCAAAGTCAATAGACATGGTGAGAATATATTGATTTTTTCTAAGGCTATATAATGGACCTTACAAGCTCTTATAGGCTAAATTACTATGTATTGTACCTTAGGGTCTTTTAGATCGAACCTAATATCACTGTAGTTTAGATTCATTTTTCTCAGACATACTATTGATGTAGTTTAAGGTATTTTATGTCATAACTACTTTTTTTTATGTTTTCTTATCTTAGACATACTATTTATGTATTTTAGTGTCCTTTAGCTTATACCTACTATTTCTATTCTTTACGGTCTTTTAGCTTTGTCCTGTTATTGCTGTAGTTTAAGGTCTTTTAGTTCGATCATACTATTTATACAGTTTAAGGTCTCTTATATTGGACCTACTATTGTTATAGTTTATGGAATTTTAGCTAGGACCTTATTTTTTTAAGGTCTTTTAGCTCATACCTAGTATATCTTTAGTTTAGGGAAATATTTCACTGAACTACTACTGCTATAGTTTATGGTATTATAGTTGAGACCTTCTATTTTTTTTACTTGAAGGTATTTTATCTCAGATATACTATTGATGTTGTTTAGGGTATTTTATAATGGACCTAATATTGTTGTGGTTTAAATTATTTTAGATCAGAACAACTATTGATGTTGTTTGGAGTCTTTTAACTTGGGCCTGTAATTAATTTCATTTAGGGTCATTTATCTTAGACCTGATCCATGATCCTGGAATATGGTTTAGATGTGTCAAGAGTGACCCAAATCACTTTGGGGGTGTTGGGTTCTTCCATAGTGTTGGTGAGGCTCATGATTATTGGAAATATGTTTTTGTATTGTGGCACATTCTGTTGACAACTATAGTGCATATGCTTGATCCATATGCATACATGTATAGTCATGAAAAGGGTCTCTTGAAGACGAAAATATTTTCCATGAGCTATAGGAGATTTATTTAGGTAATATTAGTTGAGTAAAAAATATTAGGGAAGGTAGATATACCTTTATAGAGGAAAAAATGAGTGATTCACATCGTAATCCAAAAATTTGAGTCTTTGAATATGGGATGGGGCATACATACTAGGTATTTATCTTGATATTCCATGATTTTAGGTTCTGTTGGGGCATTTCTGGTGTTCACAAGGGTCAAATATTCTTTTTGACAAGGGGGGATGCCTTTAGTTGGTGGGACATGCTCCTTATGCATCAATAGAATGATCAAGAAGAAGGTGATATTATATCATTTTAAAGGTCCATCAAATATTTAAAATGACTCCAACATCCCAAAAATGAGGTTGGATATAGGAGGGGGTATCCAAAAAGGGTTCTTCCCCTAGGTAAGTTCAGATCTTGATCATGAAGCTCGATCCCAATTACATATGGTTTTGAATTAAGAGGTGTGGTCCATAAAATGTTCAGAAATGATGTGTCACATTACAAATTTGGGAAAGGGTAGAAAATAGAATTACATAACATCAAGGATGTCAAACACACTCAAATAGTTTAATGTGAAGACTGTAATTGATAATCTAAGGTGATAGAATCAGTAGGATGATATGAGATAATCATTTCGGGATTAGTTCATACACACTGAGGTGTTTATTTCTCCCATAGTGATGTCAGGGATCACAATTATCAGAATTTACATTTTGTGATGTGGAGTTTTCAGTTGAATACCATAGTCACATATGTATGATCTATATACATACATGAATAGTAAAGAAAAGTGTCCCTTAAAAATAGAAATACTTTCCAAGGGACATGGAAAATTTATGTGGATCTAAGGAAACCTAAACTTGAAGTTTGATTTGAGGAAAGTGTAATATCCAATAGGGGTTTGAGAACCCAAATTTTTTTTCACCACCTAGAGAACATATTCATGCAATGTGGAAATGTGAAAAATAATTACTCTAACATTTACCCTGACCAGAGGGTCTGGTGACCATATATTGGATTTTACCAGGGATATAGTGTATGCCCAATAAGCTTTATGCATTATTTATTTGTGCCCTAATTTTTTAATTAACTTTGAATATTAAGAGTTTGGAGAGAGAAGAATTGACCTTTGATAAGGCCTCCCTTTGCAGGTTTTTAACCAGACAACTTTTGTGTCTCTTTTGCTAGTAGTTTAAGGTCTTGCGATTTAGAAAATTATACTCTAGATTTTGATGTCACACAAATCTGACCAAAGTACAGTATTTTTAAGGTCATGACTTAGATGAACCTAATATGGGGGACGGTGCACAAGAGGTCAATTATGATACCTAGGGCAGAGAGTACCTCATCAAAATTCAAAGTGGGGGATGAGAATATTGTAAATCATGGGTTAAGGACCTTTGGTTATGCTAATGATATCGGACAATCATATTGGGATTTTTTCTGATCACACTGAGGTGTTGAGTTATTCCATGGTGATTGTAGGGCTCACAAAAATCAGTATTCCCATTTTGTAGAGAAATTAATTTGGTTGATGGGCACATGTTCATATGAAAGGGCCATACAAATACATGCATTGTCTTGAAAAGCTTCCCCTGAAGCTGATTTTATTTTCCAAGGGCCATAGATGATTTATGAAAACATGAGGTGATTAAAAATTGATGTATGATTTATGGATGAAGGTACTTAAAAGTTAATGGAATCATCATATACTTTGGTTGATTGGGGTAAGGCTCTTGTGGTCCCTTGATAGGGGATGAAAAATGGTTGATGGTATTCATACTTTATTATCATATACTAGGGATGTAATTTGTGATATTTATTGTCATGTGGTAAGAAGGTTTTTAAAATTATTATTAAAATCAGGCTACAAGTATGTGGGAAGCAATGTGAAAATAGTATGCATGGTATAACACATGAACAAAAAAATCCATACATAGATTTTCCTCATAAGTAGAAAAAATGATAATGTTTGAATCAATCTATGTGTAGTTGGGAGTAATTTATTTTTTATTGTTGTATCTAGGTCCAGGATTAAAGCCCTAAACATCACTACATATCCTATAATGATAGGAATGAAGCCACACATAGTTCTTAAACAAGAAAATATCTACGTAGGTCTAACACATACGTTATGGTGTGATTATATTATGTTGATTTCTATAGATATGCCAAGGAATGGAGATATAAGCATTACTATATATCCTATGATGATAATAATCAATAAATACATAGTTCTTGAAGGGTCTTGTAGTTAAAAGTCATGCGATATGGATGTGGGATCCCCTATTTGAAAAAGGGAATTCTGGATGGACAAGAGAATGGAAATATGGGTGTCATAATGTAAAAAATGGAAATCATAATCAAGCCTTATACAATTATTAAAATCCAATGTAGTTTAACATCATGTGGTGAGGATGAAAATGAATTGGTGTGAAATAAAAAAAATTGTTACTAGGAAAAAGGGCAGAAGTTAAGGCATCACTATAAACCATAATAAAATAATAATCAAGCCACTAATAGTTATTTATGAATGAAATTCCTACAAAAATCAGGACTAACTAAGAGAGGGTTTTTTGTTATATTATTTGTTACTGGAACTAAGATTGAATAGTAGATCATCACTGCATATATTGTGATGTTAGGAATCCAGTCACCCATAGCACTTAAATGCAACTATGGTAGGAGACCAACACTAGCACTGATGCTCCTCTCTAGAAAGGTCCACAAGAATGTGTAGTTTTATGTCATGTAATGGAGCACAACCATACAGTTTAACATCATGTGGTGGGTACTCATGGTATGCCTTTTATATTCATTCATTCAGAACCATGATAGGCCTATCACCACCATCCATGCCATGTTTATGTAGGGAAATCCTTACTGCAATTCCTATAATAATGTGACCAATGCTTGGTGGGAGAAATAAGGAAATACAATGGTTCCACTCACTGTGCATGGAAAATTAAGGAAAAATAAAGTGTATTCCATATCATGTGGTTTCTTGAACAAGATATAAGATCATGGTTTCCATAAATATCTCATTGAAATTTATAATCGAGCCATACATAGTTCTAGGAAACCCTCAAAGTATTATGTCATGCGTAAAGGACATATACCAGCTGATGTGAATGAAAATGGAGGTCATGGATAGGCCCAAAAATAGTGGTTTGGGTGTCACTACATTTATTTCACTGATAGGAATAAATAAATATGTAGTTCTTGAATGATAAATTCCTTATATTGAGATGACTCTCGCATGGGGATAGGGGAATGTCATTATTCCTTTATACAAAGTTTGCTCGTTTGTGGTGAGTCATTAGTGATATAGTTCATTTTTTTAGTTTAATGTCATGGGGTGAAGACCTCAACCATTTAGTGTAATTTCATGAAGTAAGAACATGAGGTAACATTTGGTTTAATGTATTTTTTACGACATCAAGTTCTCTAGATATTATCATCTTGCTGCAAGGATGAGATCTAATAATTTAAATTCATATAACAAAGATGATCCCATATATTTTAACATCATCTAACCTGTAAGACTTTATGGGACTCATACTGATGTGTATTCACTTCTGATTATATATTTGAAAATTATTTGAAAAATATAATATTTTTTGGTGGTGTAAAATTCTCCCCATCTGTTATGGCCACTGAGTAATACCTGTTGTGAGAGAAATTTCATAGTTGTACGGTCTATCCCATTTGGTTTCTAGATTTGGAGAATGCTTCCTCGATATCACTTGCGTCCTGAGAGACAATTCTAGTTCTTCATAGATGAATGAATGGAGTTGAACCTTTTCTTTGAGGGAACATGTGATCCTATTTTTATGGACCTTTAGGTTGTATAGTTTGTGCAACCTGTTCATATAGAGCTTCTTCAATTAATTCATTCACTTTTATCAGTACTCACCATCTAAGAGATATCTACAAATTGATATTCAGAGAACATTCAACTTTACCAATAATATAAACACTACCTTGTTCCCATACACTAATTATTATGGCATTTCTTGTGTAGTAGTATGTGTGGTGGTACAATAGGTCCATAGAAAATTGATGAGTTTGTCCATCCATGACTTATTATCCGTGTTCACCACTATATAGAGTATATTTCAATGATTCTTATTGAAGGCATATATATTTACATTTTACACTACATGATAGTGAGATGATTGATTATACTAGATGTTGTACTCCTAGTTGAGTTTCCTCAACTTGGATGTAAAGAAGTTGATGTTGTTCTACGTCAATACTGTGTGAGTGAATCTGAACTTTGTGATGATATGGGATTTTACAATGTTGATGGTGTTCTTTTTCCAAACATTTTCTATGGTTATTTCCTTATCCCATTTGGAAAAGAATTTGGTAGTTTTAAGGATGTACTTGAACTACTTAGATGTTGTTTAGGGATATTTTCCCACAACATCCATTCCCTAAATGGGAAATGACGATGAATATTTAGCAGTATACATCAATTATAGGGGTTTATTGATGATTTGGTCATCGATTTGGAACTCATTACATATCATTTTTAATTCCATGTAGTCATGTCTCAGTGTTTTCATGTAATATCCCAACCTCCTAATTTTGTGGGAGACCATGGTCCCAGATTGATGGGAATCATTGGAGGCCGCATGCACTTCCTCCATGAAGGAGAAAATATATCCTTCTACTATGCATCTGATGATTATTCCATAAAATACAAGTTTGTAGAGGGTTTTTTATTCATTTGGACCATATTATAGGGTGAAGTTCACTACAGGACGTCCAATCAATTCCCTTTTGGATCAGACTATGGGGAGAGTCCCATTTTGGAGATAAATAATTATGGGATTCATCCATCTAGGGGTGGTATTTATTTCATCACTCTTTGGGGAATTGTTGAACAATTTGATATATTCCATATCATATATGATGATTGATGAGACCATTATTTGATGTGTGATATGGATGACTTCATCCTCCTGATAAGGTCGTCTAGGACAATAGATGCATTAGCTAATGCATCGGCAAGAGGATTCTCTTATCAGTTAACATAATGAAATGTGGGATCAAAAGGGAACTCCTCCATCTGTCCCATGACATACATAGTGATATGGTATATTTGTACCTTTTATGGAATATTTTCCATTAATCTTCTTTATCACTAGTTTTAAATCCCCTTTGATATTTAGGTTGGCTAAATAAAGTGGTAGGGCTTGTTCTAAGCCAGCAATGAGGTCTTAGTATTCTGCATCATTATTTCTATAGCCTTTGGACAGTGAGAAAGTGTAGGGGAAAACTTCTTTGTCCGGAGAGACAAATATAATACCTGTTCCAACCTGATTTATATTCAAATTTTCCATCCCTTTACCAATATGAGTTCAAGAGGTTCCATCAATGTACATATGACATGTCTGAGGAGTGTCATTAGAATAAAAGACCTCATCATATGGAAGATCGGTGTCCACATGTGTATTATCTGGGGTAGGATATGCTATAAGAAAATCATCTAGGGAATTCCCTTTCACTGACTTCTATGATATAAACAAAATGTCATATTTCCACAGACTGAATGCCCATCAGGTCAATTTTCATGTCAACATGGGACATCCAAGGATGTAATTGAGAGGATCGATATGAGATACTAGGTGTACTTTTTGGTGATTTAAGTAATGGATCACGTTTTCATTATGAAGATGAGTGGAAGGAATTTCTCCTCGACATCAAATTATTGGGTCTCAGTACCTAACACTATACTTTTGAGGTAATAGAGAATCTTCTCTCTCCACACATCATTCTTCTATATGATGAGGTCTCATAATGATAATTTCATTGGAAGACACATATAAGATGATTTTCCACCATTACACAAGAGGAATCAAGACCAGTGGGTGCAGAAGATACTGCTTCAGAATTTTGAAGACACCATTATAGTCATCATCCTATTGATAGGCAATTTGTTTCTTCATTATCATGGTGAATGATATTGTTTTTCTAACCAGGAAGTGTATAAAACATCGAATGTAGACAATATTCCCTTGGATCCCCCTTAGTTGTTTGATATTTATGGGTGGATACATTGCTAGAATATCACTAGTATTCTCTGGGTAGACCTCAATGTCTTGGTGACATATGAAAAATAAAAGAAACATCACTGATGTTACCCCGAAAGTACATTTCAGTGGATTCAACCTCATATTTTGTTGTCACATCTTGTTGAGGAATATTTTTATATCCATGAAGTGATCACATAACTATCAGGACATAATAACTAGTTTATTGACATAACATTCCGCTATCTTTCCCTATTTCCCATGAATGGATTAAATATATGATGCATAACACATTGACATGTGGATTTAGTGTTCTTCTAATAAGGGGCATGATATAATAGAAAAATATCCCTAGAATATCTTTAAAGGAAGTGTATTATTCACCTTCAGGGCCATATTTATTAAATTTTACCTTGAATAACTATCCATAAAGGACAAAAATTGGAAGCCAGCATGTTCATCAATCAAGATTTTTGCGATCGGTAATAGGAAATCATCCTTTGGGGAATGCCTATTAAGGTCTATGAAATTAATGTAGACCCTAATCTTCCCATTCATCTTCTTGACGGGGATTATGTTGAAAAGATATCATGTGTATCAAAATTCACTGAAAATGGTTCCTTTGGTCAATTTTTCAAATTTCACATAAACATTGGTGGAATAACATGGATATATCCTTCCAGCTACATTCTTTAAGACTTGATGCTCATCGGGTAATTCATGACGGTGCGTAGCTGCATCTAGATTTATCTAGGGTATTTCTTATGTTGATCTAAGCGAACAAAAATCAGTTATTATTTATAAATTCGATTTATATTAATTTATCTACAAGGTTCCTGGAAGAAATAATCATAATCATCCATAGGTCTTCTCCCATTCCAAAATTTATTTATTTCAACTCATTGATGGTGGTGGAGACGCCTTCCTCGAATGTGGGAGGGGTGTTTGTGATTTCATGCTTATCATTACAAAATTAAGAGTTTATGGATACATTTTAGATGAAATTGAAAATTTGGGGGATTCCCCATCATAATCTGTATGAGGGAGGGTATGAGATGAGTCATTATCATCCCCTACTACTTCAGTCATTGAAGGGAGATTCTGGAGCTGGTTGTCTTTTTTGATGTCACTGGGGACAGGAGGGTCTTGAACTTATGGGGTTAAGTACATCTCTTAAAATAGATAAATGAGGAGTAAATAGTCATTTTTGATCTCTTCTTGGGATTCTAAGGGGAGTCCCCAAGCCATTGGGGGATGTAAGATATGTATCATCATCCTCCATTGGTTGTTTGCATCCCCTTTTGTAAAAATCTACTTCAGCAGATGTGGATCCATGAGTATCAAAGTGGGAATTGTCACTATGCAGTATGCCAACATTTCCATTAATGGGATACTTCCGTACCTAATGGAATGTTTAAGGTAAAACTAAGTGCCTATAGAGTCGGGGCCTTATGAGAAGGAAATTATATGTGGTATCTTACTAGATAACCACAAACTCATCATCTAATAAGAGATCCCCAAAATGAGCATGGAGTATGATCTCCTAGGGAGGTATATGCTCATGCTTATCATACCCTTTAATGTATAGCTTTGTGGGAGACAAAAACCCTTCTCCATATTCCAAATAGCAGAGGGTTCAAACCAGGATAAGGTTGACCCTAGAGCCATTATCAATCATGGCCCTATAGAAATTATCATTATTGAGTCTTCTGGAAACATATAGGGGGATGATGTGTTCTTGAAGGAGCACTTCATGATACCAGGTAGTGAATGAAATGGAGACCTAAAATTCTCCTATTATAGTATCCACCTGATAATAATCTGCTACAACGACTCCTATCATGAATTCATGTGGGATTCAGATGGAATCAATAAGTTCCTTACAAAGTTCTTTTGAAATATGGAGTGCATGGAGGAATACGATCTTGGTTAAGAATACCACTAACTATTTATGAATGTTTTAATTTTTCATAATAGGTTGGTGATTCCAAATGTGGGGTTTCTCCAGAATATGAGTACTAGGATAATTTTTTTTGGGATGGATTGTTCTAGTACTTTTTTATAGGTAAAGGGAGTATCATATGCTAGTTGTGTAGGTCATGTCGGCCTTCTCCATTTCCTAGGTTGATATGTTAATCTAACCTTTGTCTAGGATGTACTAAAAGACAACTAGTTCTGGACGACCCTTTGGGGTTCTAGGACACCTCCATGACTCTTTTTATATTTATGGAGAACTTTCCCATGATACTCACCTAAATATATATCCAAAATGATGATGCAGCCAAAAAATTGTGTATGACCACACCTGCGTTGTATCCTATATCCTTGGTACATGTGCATGTAGTCTCCCATTCCTCAACTATGTATGGGAAACTCATATTATGAGTCATGTTCATCATCAAATAATGGGTTCCCCTAGTGTATCACAATAACATAATCAAATACAATCTATTCACCCGATTATGATTCCATTTGGTGGAGTAGTAACCATGTGGCATATGTTGTAGGGAAGAATTCTTCAGGATTTATATCATTCATTAGAGAAAAATATGAATCTTCGCCTTCTATTCCACCCAAATTATTATTGTCATTCCCACTTTTTGGGTGTTAAATAAAATGTTTCTTTCTTAGGTGGTGTCTCTATTTTGGTTCGTTGTAGTTGTGCTCTCATGGTTTCATAAGCACGTTCAACCATTTTTCGAGTCATCTAGTGGTCTAACATCCATGAATGTCAGGACAAATCATTATTCCAACCAATGTCTTCTATAGACTAGTAAATGGATATACAAGACACATACTCTGAGGATTTATCAAAGAAAACCTATATAGAATTGACCATGCCTTGAGGGAATTCATTAAAGATGATGCAATCCTATATATTATTAACTAGCCTTATATGGGAAGTGGTGTAGTCAGGATATTTAGTGAGGATGGAATCATTAGGCTTTTGAGGATGTGGTAGAATGATCTTGTTATTATTTATAGATACCATGAAATAACTGGGTAATTGTTCATTTCGTAAGGAGTATGCTTTGTTCATTTGTTCCTCAATTCTCGAGCAATGCTGATTTCCTTATACTTCTAGACAAGGGAGATTCTGTGGTTTTTAGCACATTATAAGAGGTGATGGGTGATTTAAGTCCTACTTGGGTGGTTTGATGGGTACAAATTCTTGTTTGGAGAGTGGGAACTATATATTCTTCTTTTCCTGGAATTTTCACCTATGTTGTGGGAATGATCAAGTATTGTATTGGATTCATTGAATGAACTCCTCAAGATGTTTCACCATTTCAAAAAATACACAAAACCCACCTAGATATTTTATTGAGATCATTGGTGTCTACAACTCATCCTGATTATTTTTAGCACATAGATCCAACAGTTTCTCCAGCAAGATAGGGATGTTAAGTGAATATGTTAATCCTTTCCGCCTAGCTATAATGAAAGAAATGCTCTCATTTTTTTCATTGTTTGTATTTATTCATTTCGAAGATTGATGTTTTCCTCAGTGTGGATCTGAATTAATAAAGGAATTTATGATGAAGGTCTTCCCATCATGTAAAGGAACCCATTGACAAGTTGTTGTACCAATAAAAGGCTGGCTATGTCAGTGTCTTCATAGAAAACATTATCTTTTTTATCTCTAGTTGATCTTAAGGGCACATCATCATCCCTCATTAGGATATGAAGTTTGTGAGATTATATTCAGGATCTCCTTCATTATCGAAGGTAGAGAAGTTAGGGTTTCCAAAATTTGGTGGAGGGAAATTTTTATCCACCCACTCAGGATACTTATTCCTCTCAGGATTCACAGGTTTGTGTAACCCTTATATGGATTACATTCTTGTAGTTAGAGACTCAATGATGATAGGAATCTCCAAGAGTAATGTTTTTTGATCGACCACCCATATACCGATAGAGGGTGGAGCTCAATGAGGTGGCATTGCCTCTGTCTCATGGGGACCCCCAATTCTTCCTAAGATAAATGATTTCCTTGATGAGGGAGAGGATTTCGATGTAATAGTGGGGATCCATGATCATTTTCAACATCCTAATTTATGTATACTAGTTTCCTAGATCTGGATCCATTATAATGATCAGATGCTGCAATCTCTGGTGGATCAGCTATAAGAGGAAGAATATTCATCTCTACCTAAAGACGATACCCATTGAGAATATTTTTACCAAGTATATCTTCATCATGACTTCTTATATTTTTTATCTTTCTCACATATTGATAAAATTGTTCCTCTATGGAAGGAACCTCGACTCTTTCAGGTGATTATTGGAATGTAGCCACACTGTTTACTTTTTCTTTGGTCGTGTTCCATTATGGAGGTGGAAAATCGGTATTTAGAGGTGATAGATTTCATATACTTATTTGGTTCTTGGTGAATATAGCCTCATTTGGTGCATCCAAAACACCACCCCCTTAGGGTACATTTTCCATGTTTTGACCTACTGAATTTGTGTCTTGGTCAAAATCATTTGTCTTCTTAAAAGTGATTCAATTCAATGAGGCATATCAGGAAATGATGATTGAACCATTACTCTTGATTCAACATGGTGATTCTATACTACCTTCATTAGGGTTATTATTCAAACCCTTTTCTATATTGGGACATTTTGGCTAGTGACCACAACAGGGTCTAATTTCATTTTTCGTACACTCCTCACGTCTTAGTCTACGAATAGTGACATTAAGGGTGTTTTCGGTCAAGGTAGCTGAGTCAGCCCTGACCATCATTGGATTATCTTGTATTGGGTGGAACATGTGGGGCACCAACCATTGAATTTTCCCTCCCAAACCAGAAAGAACTGATTCTCTATTTACTAATGACAACAAAAAAAATTCCCTCATCCTAATTGCATGGTGGTTATTTAGGGCCACTATTAGCATTTATTGGACCCGATTTTTTAGATCTAATGATTCTAGTCAGGGATTTGATTACTCCTATAATTGAAATGAATATATAAATTCCCCTAGCCCAGTGGGGTGGATTGGATCTAGAATCACTATTAATGTCCCTATAGAACAATTAGGGATGATGATCTTCGATATGGTGGGTTCGATATAAATTCCCCCAACCTAGTGGTATAATATTTTTTTCTAGCTACTTCCAATGTGTCCTAAATCCAATTGGGAATTGATTATCCTAGAGGTGGAGGATGTTGTTGATATTCTTCGGGACTGGTGGGATGGGTCTGCTCGTAGATATCTACTATGGAAAATTCTATTGCAACATGTTTGATGTGGTTCTCTTGTTCTCATGTGGGAAATGAGTTTTATGTAAGCCCATGGTGAGAAACAATATTTACATGATTTTTTCTGAGTGATTGCAACTTTGGATTCCATGTCTGGAATGCATTCTAATTGCTTCGAGGGGTATAGTTTGATGTTATTTTGTCTATTATCTCCCTCCTTTCATGATGTATGGGCATCATTGAAGTGGATTAATTCTATTTTAGTCGACAACTAGACCCAATGTTTCCTAATACTCTCATTTTGTAGGAGGATATAACATTATTGGATGAGGAGTCTAAGGGGTTTTGTTGTTACAGGGGGTGGAAAAGTGTAACAATCCATACTTTCCCTATCATAAAATACTGATTCATGACATGGAATTAGATATCAAATTTTGAAGAGTTATGATGTAATTGGGACAGGAATGTTGCAAATTTATGTTGTTCTTTTCTAGTTTTGGATCACAGGCCATAGAGATAGTATCTAGGTGTAGCTGACAATAGAGTATATTGATTTTCTAAAGGTGAAACATGTATCCTAAATAAGGTATATATAAATCCTTACATCGATGATAATTATCCCACATATTATAGAACTTTTAAAGCATGAAATCCTTTTCAAAATTATCTGGGATCTTATAGTTATAGGTTGAGAGGGGTCAGAACATGATAGAGAGATTGTTTCTGGATAACTCTCTCCAAATTTCATTGTTGGGATCCTCATCATCAGACTTTCATGCCTCCATTCAGTTAGACCATAATAAATTCTTATGATGTTTTCCTACTAATTGAAATAGAGTGCACCTAGAAATTCATGGGGGAACCATATGAATTTTACCCCGATGTTTCTAACACATCACTATACAAGGATGTTGGAGTTTTGATAACCTCTCTATATAAAGGTGTCTACACAAGGAGAGGATATCACTTTCCATTGGAGATATCTCCATAATGAGGTTTACCATGATGGATATCGGGATTAAATTCCCTATGATCCATCTACACACTACCATAAGGAAGAATATCATTTTAATGACTGTATTATACAATATTTAAAGAGTTGGAGAAAACTTCTAGCATTTGGAATGTGTCTCGAATGACCTCAAAGAAAATGTAATTGAGTAGATTCAGAATATGGGTCTCAATTTACATTATAAATAGAATATTCTGGCCTGTATTTTTAAATTGTATATGGATATGATCCCACTTTATGATAGTTTCTAGAACATTCTTATAACTATTTGGTGCTGGGAAAATATGAGCATGCTGCTAAGAAGCTATTAGAATATGCCAATAAGTTGTCTCATAATTGAATGGATTGTGATCCTGTCCTAAGGCATGTACAATTATTACATGGTTTTCTCAGTAAAAATGTGAATATGAGCATGATCCTGAGCCTTTTGGATATGTCACTAGTCTTTATTAGCATGGATATGAGCCTTCCCTAAGGAACGTACTACCCTCACCTGGTGAGCCCCAGTTGGAATCAGAAAATGAACCTAGTCTAAATATGAAATCCCCACTAGAATATATCTATGGTCCTCTTGAATTGGATAAGGGATATGAGTGTCATATTGTATTTCCTTGGAATGATACCGGCATAGTCATTCATTGTTTTAAGTAGAAATATGTGCCCTGATTCTGTGATCTTCTGGAATATGCCATATAGATTTACAGACATGAATATGAGCATGTCCTAGGGCTTTTTCCATTCCCACATGGTCTTCCCCAACCATGATGATAATATATTAATAATCTTAGGTATTTTGAGTTTATATTTGGACTTATTCGATATAAATATGAGCCAATCTAATTGATTGTTCCCCCATTACTTGGTGATCCCTGTCAATAATTGGGATATGAGCTTGATTGTAGGCCTTTGAAATATGCCCATGATTTTTTAACATGCATATAACCCTATCCTAAGTCATGTTCCTCTCTCTCTTAGTGATACTTAGTTTTAATGGGAGTATGGTCACAGTCAGAAGCATCTTCCTTTATCGAATATGGTGATAATCCTCCTGGATTGGAGAAATAATTTGTTCTTGCTCTGGTATAACCACATGATTTTAATGATCATAATGTTGAGTTTCCATGGCTCTATTGATATAAATATGCATCTATACCTTTGTCTTTACCAGTGTCATAATATGATCATGAAGTTCCTTAGTTGTTCCTAAAATATATTGGTATTATATAATAGTGTTTGCATGGATATAATTATGAACATTATAGATGACTTCTATTAAAGAGGGGATATTTTCCCACTTAATTACTCTTTATGCCACCAGAACATGTATATAAGATTCATTCATGAGGGTATAAACATGTTCCACCCCATTCATACTACATTAATATGCCCATAGACTTGTTTTGAGTGAGTAGGAATATGCGACTACTAACTAGTTACTACCAAAATATGATGGCAATCATCAGTAGCAGGGGTGGGGATATAATCCCACTCTTGGATATCTAGTGCCTTCCTAGATCTATCGGTCTTCCTTTTTGCCCGTGTGTGGGTGTCATAGGTGGTAGTGTGATGGTTGGTACCCTCAGTAGGTGACTGATAAGTACCTATGTAATGGTTCTAAAGACAAAGTTTTGTTAGGTTCCATACTCTATGGGATCTAAAAAAAGGGGGAGTTGTATCTGACTCATTGATCTACCTTCATTGGAGATGTAAGGTGTAAGTTGTCAGACATTGGGGATAATATCCTAAAGCTATTTTTTTCTAATGAGGACCACTATCTTAGATACATATTTCCCTGTGAAATACATAATTTTTGGTTTTCTTTGTTGGATAACCTCACATGAATATTATAGGGTCAGGATTGTACCATATCATTGGTACTCTAGTACCATCATGTTTTCCACCTGGTGTTGGAGCTGTAGAATTAGTGAGATCATTTTTCAACCCACAGAGGATACATCAATAGGTGGTTTACAGGATTTATCATGGGATGATGAAGAAATTGTCTCCGATCAGGATGCTAAGTGTAGTATCTAAATTCATTTAGAAAACAAGGAAAAATGTTTCCAATTAGAGAAATATTGTATGAATTATGTGCTCAATCCGATATTAATGGTTCATAAAATGTTCCTTTTAATAATGATCTGGCCAATCTGCATTATTGGACATGTCAATGTTAGGATAGACTTGTTTCATGGGATCCCCATTTAAATATAACCAACTGTAAGATTAAGATAGACTTACTAGCATTGTTTGTGTAGGATATGTAAGAAAATTGGCTAGACACATTATTATTCTATCATTTGAGAGATTCACAGTCGGTTTGCTTGTTTTTATTCATATAATGTGCAACAAAAATGGAAAAAAGTAAATAACAAAATTGTTTTTTTATTTTAGAGATTCATTTCAGGTTCACCATTTTTATTTCATCAGGAAAAAGGGATATATGGTGATTGGGAACAGTCATTGTAGTAGGTCTGGTTTGGTTTGATGGTTGATTGTGGGGTGGTTTATTTTGTGCAAAATATTGAACTTTAGGTTATCGACATCGTTCTTACCAGAAAATCCTAATGGTTCCATCATCTATAATTTTGTACATACCTTCTTTCCAATGGCAGATGATCATCTTGGTTTTCAGGACCAACAAATCTTAGAGACTCACATTTGTCAAGAGGATGAGAGGTCAGGATCATCACACCCTTGGGGGGGGGGAATTGATTCCTTCTCCAAGACTCTGTTATTTAATTAAGATATATTCAAAAATATTTTCCTAATATCGATACGGGTCTGGTTACCCTATGTAAATGTTTTTGGGATAATTCTATATTATGTACAAAAAAAGGGGTCTCCTTAGTGAAACCATTTAAATAAAAAAATGTGTGGTTCTCAATTATTTTCGAAGTAACAAGTAGATACATATGTGTGGAAGCCGTATAAATACGAGCATCATAGTATGATTCCACGTAATTGGGAGATTAATATTCATAGGTGGGGATTGAGCCATTATGAGTCATCCTACACATCGTGGTTAATGCAAGAATCAGAACCCACATGCCATTGAACCCATTTTATTTAACTTCATATGGAGAGGTCATCTAAGTGTACTATCTGAGGTGTTGGGTATTGAAGATCGAGTCTCGGTAGGAAATCATAGGTATCACAATAATGTATAGTATCAACATTATCATATTTTATTCAGGCCCTTGTGACTTTCCCAAAGGTATAATCCCACATGTGTTGGGGTGTTCATATCATACAACCCATCAAGGCTTATATACTAGGATTTACCTGTTAGGTGGGGTTTTTGTGATGTGAGTGATATTACTATTGAAACTTTCTAGTCCCAAGTGAGATATATTTGGTCTGGGAAATAGCAGATAAAGAAAAATTAATGTATCAACCTATTGATGTAGGGATTATATTAAGGGTAAAACCTTAGGTGTTCATTATAGGGATCAAGCCTCAGAATGACATCCTACATATCCTATTTATCGACAGAATCAGAGTTCCTATAGTTTAGTACATCATAGGCTACACACTGATGATTCTTGAATAACTGGGATTACACACCAAGGATGGACAAGGTCATCAAATTCTGGGATGCCCTCTGAGTTTGGGCTAGGGCCTTAGTAGGGCATCCTATGTATCATTGTTATGGAAGGAATCAAATTCCTTGTAGTTAAATTAATTTCTCAATACATTGAGGTATGAGGAAGAGTTATTATCCCATGGGAATGATTAGGTCCCTATGATTCAAATATTAGATACTTGAGGCATACGTTGAAATGGATATTTATTTTAGATCAATCCATAGGAAGGCATCCTATATATTCTGGTCATTATAGGAATAAGATTTCTCATAGTTCATTGAATCATGGAATTCATAAAGTCGTTTAACAATAATTGTATAGTTTTATGATGTAGACGATATGATCTTTGCTACTCCCTATGCTCACATGAGCAATTCTCAGTGTGAGAAACAAGGGATGGAAAATGATCATTCTCATTTCTTTTAGTTGGGGGAGTTATATAATGGGACATCCGTTTGGATGGTTAATATAGAGCTTGATCCTCGGAGAGGATACCAATTTATCCTAGTTATGGAATGAATCAGATTCCTCATAGTTCCCTTGATCAGGGTATACACACTGACATTTCCCTTTGGTTAGGGATTACACACCGAGGGTGAACAACATTATCAATCCCTAGTATTTCCTTTGAGTTTAGGGTTGGGGATTAGGAAGGAATTCTACATGTCTTGGTTATGGTAGGAATCATAGTCCTTATAATTCAATTTATCTGGGCTTACACACTGACAATTCCCTTAGGTTAAATCATACACACAATGTGTGAACAACATTATCAAGACTTGAGATGCCCATTAAGTTTGGAATTTGGAATGAGGAAGGTTTCCTATGTATCCTGGTTATTTTAGGAATCAAAGTCCTCATAACTCAATTGACCAGAGATTACACATTGATCTTTCCATTAGGGTGGGGCTTATACACTGAGCGTGAATAATGTTTTCAAGCCCTGATATTCCCTTTGAGTTTGGGATTTGGCCTTAGGATGGTGTCTTACATATCCTAGTTATGGTAGGAGTTAGAGTCCTCGTAGTTAAATTGATTAGGGATAACATGCTAACTTTATAATTAGGTTGGGGATAACACACTTAGGGTGAACAATGTTTTCAATCATTGGGATTCCATTTTGATCTAGCCTTCTTTCATGACTCATATGTGTTGGTTGACTATATGGCATGCCCATATTGCCTACACGACATGTCATATAATGTCTTTATGAAATGTTTAATGAAAATTGTATAATCTAGTTTATATTTCCAGTGGACATCATATAATCTAGATTGCATGTCTAGAGTTTCTCATGAAATCAAGGTTAACATGTTTAGAAGATTTTCAATACTTTGCTGGTTGGTATTGGTAGCCATCTCATGACCTATGTGAATTTTCCAGAGGGTGTCATGTGATCCTAAAGACTTTCCTGGGAATCATCTCACGAGATAACTAAAACATGTGGAGGGAATAGTGAGAGTCAATGTGACCTATTTTAGAGGGTGTTTTCTGTCCTGGATGACTTTTCTAGAGTGTGTCATGACACCTGGATGACCTAATCGAAGGGTTTCATGAGAGCCAATTGACATGAATTGGTTCTACTGTGAGACTCAGTTGAAATGAGAAAGTGCCATTATATGAGTCAGGAAACATGTCTAAATGGTATTGAAAGACTTCAACAGAGAACATAGAGGGTTTCTCAATACTTTTTTGGCATGCTTGAAGGGAACCATGTGACATTCTTCAATATTTATAGTGGACTCTACTTAACCCAATGTGTATAAATAAGGAGCGTAACAAGATCTTTGTGACATGTCATGGTGTTTTTCCACATCCATAGCGGGTCATGTGAAGTTCATGAGGGTCAGTGTGCATGTTCCTCAAATAATTCTTCTACCTTTAGTCTTTTTTTCTATCCTTTAAATTTAGAATGCCTTATATTTATTCAGTTTTAGTTTAATTTAAGTCTCTTGAGAACTAGATGATGTGCGAGGTGTTGCTCGTGTGTCGTACCCGAAGTTATTCTTGTGACATATGGGTGATCATGCAATGTGCCTATTCATATGGCATGATTTCTTCATTCGTCCACTGGTATATTACCTAAGGTAAATCTTTAATTTTTTATTCATTTTATAGTGGCAGAAGTCAGTCACTCCATACATAAGCATTTTTAGTTTATATTTCATTCTTGGGAGGGAGATTTATTGGCCTCACTAACCCATTTTTTCATCGCTTTGTGTGGTGTATCATTCATGAATCTAGGATGGAATAAGCGAAGGACTTCACCATCACATGTCTTAAAAATTCTCTGACATACATCACTCAGAGAGAATCACAATATTTTTAGCAACCACAAGTCCCTAAAATCAATTTCTCCTTTTTTGGATTATTTCAAATTAATTGGAACTTGTTGAATCATGAAGGTGTGCTAAATGACTAACATATTTTTCATATTGATTTTTCCAAGAGCCTCAGTGAGACTAAGACGCCTACCAATAGGCATTATCATGATTCTCAAAGCCTTGTCTGGAGGCATTCATTAGATCATGTTATAGGATTATTTGGTGCATTATAAGATTTTTATGCCCGTGATAGGCTTTTACACCCTTCCCATTTTATTTCATTTATTTATTTTAAAATTTATGGGGAGTTCATGAGGATTAATGTGTGTTGTCAAGGACAATCACCTTGCATCTCGGTGATGTGTCACATGACCACAAAAGGCCTTATGGAGGTGCATGTGCATTTTATGGAAAATTCCATCCAACATTCCATAGGAAGCCAAAGGGGGAGTACAAAGTTTCCTGGACTACCCTGAGTCACTTTACATGATGAGATTGACATAATTAAAGGCGTTAGTGAGATGAGGATGCCATGTCACTTGGGTCTCATGACGTCTTGCAAATATACAGGGGTGCATCACATGAATTTTATGGCTGTGAGAGACTCCCACCGCCCCCAAATTAATTTTAATTCTTTTATTTTAAAAAATCTCGGGGGTCTCAAGATTTTAGAAGAATTTTTTCAAGGAAAAACAACCTCAGCATCTACGACCAATCAGATGACTTTAATGAATGAAAGATACCTCCTACTTTTGGATATTTTACTCTTATTTTCAAAGGAGTTGAAGATGTTTTGTCGGGCATCCACCAGTTGATGATACACATGGACAAGGGGATCTTATTTGGTTGTTTCCACATGACCACTAGTTTTATGGTGTTCTTTCTCAAGAGAACACATATTCATGAAAAGTGGTTCCTTGAGATTAGTTTCAGGTTATGTGCGGCATTTGGTTCTATCACATGACCCCATAATGGTCTCACGATTATGTATCCTTGAAAGGCTTATGCTATCCATGAGCCTTATCCACCTTCCCCTTATAATTCATTTGTGTGGAAAATAATATCCAAATATACGTATCTATTATTTTTTTAATTTTAATGTGTTCATTTGGAGAGATCCAACAAATAAATTTTCATAACTCTATATTGTAAAACACTTTTGAATTCATGATATTATTTCATCAATTCTTCCCTTATTCTAGAAGGTAATACAAGACTTCCAAAGAAATAATAAATATACATGATATCTTGAGTCTAACCATCAAGGATCCACCTAATATTGATATTTTTAAATGGTTATAAATTCATTGTAATATATCTGTGATTATCTAACTCATTCCTTGATAGATAAAGAGTTAATAATATGGAATAATTGAATCCTATATAGATCCTATATAATTATTAGATAAATATCATCTATAAAGTTGATCAATATTTAACATTCCTTAGCTTCATATATCATTTGAGGATTAAATTTACTAATAATAGTGTTCACCACAACATTTATATTCCTATGTGCATACCAAATATAAAAATAAAAGGATTATATGTATTCTATATAGTGAAATAGCCTTATATTTAAATATATTTGTGAAAATATATTCTTCATGTACTTTCAGATAGTGAAATTATAAATTATTCACTAAAGAAATATTTTATTGAGACCTAAAATCATGGAAAACAATGACTGATTCTAATTCATGGGTTTCATAGATCAATTCATGAGATCAAATATTTATCACATTCACTGGTTTAGAGACAGTAGACCTAAAACCCTTTATCTATATGTGGTAAAATATAATTTAGAGACATATTCAACAATATATATAGCTCCTATAATACTACTTCACATTGATTAGACTAGAAATATTTATCACATTCATTGGTTAAAACTTTCATTGAGGTCAGTATATTTTAACAACATTTGATAAATTTGTAATAATCACATGTGATCCATTGAAAAAACTATTTTTTTAAACTGTGCGATTATTCTATGAAATTTTCAATTATAGCTTTTTTTGGATCTATTGAGATACAATATTAAGAAAATAGTATGCCCAATAGACCAATATTAATATATCCACAAAGAGAATTTAGGGATCTTGGTATATAATTGGTGCTCCAATAATTTTTTTTATGAAAATCCACATATTTCGACCATTGTCATCATGAGATTTCTAATATACTAGAATATCGATTCTAATTTCTATTATAAAGGTGTATAAAAAATGATATAATATACTATTAGTTAAATCCTTAAACCCAATATAATCATTTACCAGTAAAAAATGTAATAAAAAATATTTAAAGTTACTATTGAAACATTAAAATTTTAACTTTGTAATATAGTATTTTCTCACTTTAAGCTGATGATACCAAGAGAATAAGACTATTTACTAATGAAAATTTTACCTATTTAAATTATCAAATGAATAATAATTTCTATTTATTTTGGTATTATATATTAATTTTAACCATGATTAACATTCAATAGTATATACATTGTTTTATAAATACATCATATTTCTTTGAAAATGGAATCAGCGAACCCCAAGAAAGTAAATCTCATTCAATAATCAATTTCATTATATCTCTTAAAAATTAATATTCAAGTCCATGATATTAGTTATATATATATATATATGATATAGAGAAAGATATATCATTTCATTTCTTGGAAATAGATAAATAAAGACCCCACCTTCCACTTTAAATGATTTTCAGACCAGTGGGTCACAAAGTCTTTCCTAATGCACTCTTATAGGAGGAGGTTTTGAATTTTGGTTCTATTTAATTTAAGTATTATCTTTCACGCTCAAATTTAACCTTCACTCATAATAATATATATTTAACTTATTTTATAGAAATAATTCAAAAATTATATCACTATATATTTCTCTCACATCAAATACTTAATAAATTTATTAAATTAACACGGACAAACACATGGATTTTTACTTATTTCACCGAAAATAGGAAATAACAAATGAGCAGACACATGATGTTGTTTCGATGTACCGATACCATTAATCCCCTCTATTAATATGATATATGATTTATTTTATGGTCCCCTTATTCCCCAATTTAGATCCATACAAGAATTTAGGGATCACTCCCTACTCTCCCAAGGGCCACTCATTTTACTCACTTATCTGATCACTATATTAAATATAGAGATTAGTTTTTAAACATATATCTTTCCTCAGGAACAAAATATAAAATTTCATAGATATTATTAATAAATAAATAATTTGATTTTAAAATACACCTTCACTGTTATTTTCCTCTAAAATGATAGATGAGAATATATCCCTAATGAGGGTGTTGTTTTATTATTATTCACAATAACTTTATTGAAATAATAACACAATAGGATAAAAATTAGCTCTATATTTGAAAGTATTATGAGTAAACACATTATATTCCCCTAAAAAGAAAGGTAAATAAATGAAAATACACTAATAAAGGGCCTTTATTGAAAACTATATATAGAACTGACTCCCTTATCAGTTAGTAATTATTCCATTTTGTAAACAAGAATTTCAAAAAAAATTCCCTATTCGAGTTGGTTCTATCAAATATAATATAATATTTACTTCTATATTCAATTCGTTTGACAAAAAATATAGGTTATTTCACAATTTTTTTTACATTGTGGTAATTAAATGTTTAACACATAATTTAAAGTGGTAAATTTCATCCACAAATATGATTTCAAACCTCCAAATAGCAAGACACATCGAATGGATTAAAATTGCAGTTTTTTTTTTAATTTTTCATTTTTTACACGAACCATGGAAAATTCCCCCCATCACCATACTATAATGAATTCCATATCATCTTAGTCCTCTTAAAACAAAAACATTTAATGTCTCTATATCTTTATAAATCAATCTTTTTGAATTTGGTAATTTTTCAAGAATTAAGACATTACAATGTGACTCTCACATGACAGAGAAATAAAATTCCTCCAAATGAAATAAATTTAATAATGGATACCTCTTTATATTATTTCTCATTTATTATTCAATACCTAATAGACTAATAATTATTATGGATTTCATTATTGAATAGGAGTATCCCGTATCCTTATTTTGGATAATAATTCACAAGGAACACAATATTTATCAATCTGAAAAACCATTAGGTTATTTCAGTCAAGTATTTTTAAAACCCTAATAGAATTCTTCACAATGTTTCCATCTTTAAAATTATGACTCTATTTCTTTTGGTTCATCGACATAACAATGCAATATCAACTATTTCCTGGTAATATTTTACATCCATTTTAATACTTATACTCATTTAAACATATCACAACCATATCTCATCTCTAAAATTTCTCAATCAATATTTTTCATTTACAACACTACCCTTATTATAGAATAAAAATAATTCCATTTCCAATAGAGTTTTCTCTAAATAATATTGATCCCATAATGGTAATATACTTCTTACTCTCACAATGGTTAGTACCACCGTGAAAAAATCCATTCCATTATTGTGTGGTGATGTCATTCTATAACATAGTTATATATTTTCCATATCCAAATTATTTTCCCCTATCACACTCATTATAATTGAATAAAAATATATGATAAACAATATCTAATCATATTGGAATCATCTAATCTAGATTTTATATCACACATTGATTTGCAATCTCATATTTAATTCTCGATATTCTAATGTAATGTATATTAATAATATGTAAATTATCTTTACATGATAATAGGGAAATTGAATTACCCTAAATTTATATTAATTAGTCATGATGCCACGCCAATGTCTCTAATAAAATAAATAAAATATTATAATTTTTTAATGATAGTAAATCAATTATATGTATCCATCACCATGTATGATTTCCACATTTCCTTAAAAAGACACACAACATTTGTAAATGACGATTTAGTACCAATTATACAAATGATAATCATTATTTATAATTTTAAAACGATGTTAATAAATAAAACCTTTATTGACAACATTTATTATCAAAAAATTCAATAAAAAATAATTTTTTTCCAATATTCCCCACATTTTTGTCAATTATTCTATAAATTAGACTTTATAAAATAACAATATTTTTTACATGGGAAATTTTTTGATCTACAATCCATTCAAATTTATTCCCTATTGTTAAAAAAAATATAATTAGTCTCCCCACTAGATATTGTTCTTTTTTTCATCTTTTAATCACTGAAATGACTAGGGGTATCATCATTAGATTTTGATCAATCATTTTAATCAAACAAATTTTTTATTATTTTTAAAAAAATCACTTAACCTAATTTTATTCACAGTAAATTAACCATGAAATTCTTTACCCATTGTATATACATCCATATTTAAATAGTTAAGACGTCCATTTTGTTATAAAACTAAATTATATCTTTTATTACCTTCTTCTATGTCATTAAAAAACATAGGATATCACAATATAATACCTAATTTGGCCTTCTAAAAATCATGTGGACTATTCTTGATCACCCCAAGCTAGAAATTAGAGAAAATAAATAAATGTAAATAACCTATTGTAATAGATTTATCATAGAAAAGTAATAAATGATCATTGATGAAAAATTGAAAATATGTAATTTTGTATTTATGAATTATAAATATATATATATAAATATGAGAAACATACAAGATTAAATAATAAACCCAAATAAGTATAGTATAAAAAAATAATCAAAAAAAGTTTTAAAATATGAAAAAAATCTTCTAGAATAAAGAAAAAATGATCTATCAAAATGAATCATAAATTACAAAAAACATACCGGCTGAATTTAATGGTATATAAATTTCCCAAAATAAATAAATAACATGAGATTCTAGAAAAAAAATCCATATATCCCATGGTAACCCTCCACATCCATATATTCCACAAACACAACAACTCAAACAACAACCGCTTTGATATGGAAACCTAGGAATTAAAATAAAAACATTAATTATACACACACACACACACACACACACATTCTTTTCTGTTGGGTGTGATATAAAAATTCCTAATATAATTTCTCTAATTATTTTATGTAATTTATCATTTCAAAATACCATAAATTCAATTTTAACACCATTTAGAATATATATTTTTTTAATTAAATAGTAAAAATAAATTAATTAACTTGTATATATCCTTTTACACATCAATACCAAAAAAAATATCTTGGAAAAAACCCACCTTAGGATTATAAATAGTACTTTTAATCATATAAGGAAAAAAATTCCCTTAAAACATTTCACTAATACCATACTTATATAAAAAATGAAGCAAAAATACATTTAAATAAATAAATAAATAAATACCTGAAGGAACAAATAAAATTTGTATAAAATAAAACAACTTCACTATACAATTTCAAAACATTTTACAAAAATAACCCATTTAAAAAAAATTGAAAAGTGAACTAAATAAAAAACTAAATTAGGCACAAAATTCCTAGGAAACAATTATATAAAAGATGTTTTATATGAATCCAAAATAAATCATGTGGTTCCATAAATAAAATTTCAGCACAAGGGTATATAAATAATGTATAATGTGTGGAACCCTTATGAAATATCATCACAATAGTAGAAACCATTACTGAAAACTCACTAGGTCCTAATATGAGATAACCCAAACAATACTCACGTGAAAGAAAATACCTGCCTATATTACATTTCAAAAAAATATTATCCAAACATACTCTTTTTGGCCTCATAATGAGCACTAAACTCTTCAAGGAATAGAATACACCAAGGGACACTAACCAATTTAGTTATATAATATAGTGTAATAAAAATCATGTTCTATCACATATATTACAAAGGTTCCTAATACATAATGGTAGTTTATTAGAGTAAAAAATCCATACATATTATCATTATATAAATCCATGATAAATTATAAAACAAAATTCTCATATCACAACCAACACACTATTAGTAAATATCTCATTCCATATTTATCTAGGCATTACATAATATATTTCATTTATTCACATATAGGTAAAAGGTATACATGATACATAATTTAAGGGGATTGAACTATGGTATCATAATAATGAAGAAATATTTTTTATATGGTCTAAAACTATACATTCAAAATAAATTGTAAGACCAAGTAATCTTTACATCCTTTTAAAACATAACAATTTGGAAGTCATCACTTTCCCATTGGAGTATCATAAAAGAGGACCAAGTCTAATATTTCCCAAAATAATGTTTTAGGTTAAAACACCCCATTTTAATAACGTATTCCTCTATGGAATAAATAATTAAATATGGAAATGAATATAATTTCAAAATTATATTTAATTTTCAATTCATTTTAAGGAAGCCACATTTTCATATTCAAAGACACTTGGTATTGATATACATTTACGTTCATAAAATTGGAAAATACTTGGAAAATATTTTATTCTAATAATTTAAAACCATGAACCATATTTAGAAATCCATTAACAGAATCACATATAATTTTAACTATATTAAAATAATACTAGAATGATCAGGAATTTCATGAAATTGAAAAAAGTCATTCTCACAAAATCATCTAGCTCAATCATGAAAAACACATGTCCCTATTTCTAAAGAATAAAATAATGAGTCACATGTGTGTTTTCAGAATCACTAGGAATAAAAATCTCCGTGAAATGAAAACTATAATCATGAAATTGACCACTATAGACATTGGGTTATATAGAAAGATAATATTTATGGATGAAATAAATGAAAGAAATATATAGGAGGGACAATAATAGATAAATGAGGTTTACGTTTAGATTCCATGAATAAATAATAGAATGAAGATCTTGGAACTCTGGGAGGAAGAGGGACATCATCCCTTTAGGCCTTAGAAACATCTAAAAAATTTGGTATAGAAAGTGGACCAACCCTAAATTTTTTTCCATAATACCAAATTTATAGAAGGTCAAATTATTTTTCAACATAGTTTACAAAAAAAAAATTAGAAACCAGTATCCCACCATTGTATTTGAATCACCCAAAACATAAAAAATTTACCCATATAGTTTTCAAAAACTCATAAAAACCAATAAAACTATAAAAAGAAACTGAATATCAAAATTTATAACCTAAAACACCTCAAACTCAAGAATATATACTTTATAATAATAATAAAAACCTAAAAATGACTTTTGGGTGTGAAAATGCTCCCCACCATACCACATTCTACTACCCAAAAGTTATGAGTTAATGGTGAAATCTTATGGATTGAAACCTCTTCACCTAACCAAAGATTCAGTGATATAACAAGAATAAAAATCTAGTAAGGTGGTATAAAAAAAATTCAAACCCACCAAACTGTTATCTAGATATTTAAGGTGGGATGGTTTGGATAAATTCCTGGAATCCCAAAGGGAAGGTAATTCCAATCCATCCTATCTCCAAACTACATCGATGAGGATTTTATGATTAAAATAACTAATCCTCTAAGTTATGCGATATTAATAATAAAATTTCATTCTACATATCAAATAATAACCCAAATACCTATCAATAAGACATGAATATCATAAAATATATAGTTAAATAATAGTTCTTCCCAACAATAATAATTTACCATTAATTGTGATATGGACACTATCTACTCTTATAATAAAAGAACTACTAATGAAAATGTGTCTCCATAAAATACCATAGGAAATGAAATTTCTCCACCAACCACAACTAACCAATATAAATAATTTTTAAAAATTAATAAAAGGATACATAAACCAAGGAACACCCAATTGACAATATACTAGTTCAAAAAATCAATCAACATCCCATAGAATAATAATAGGTAAGATACATAAACCCAAAAATAATCTCAAATAAACAACATGGAATCTATCCTCATGCCATTAACCAAAAGGTGGTGGGGGTAACTTATGAAGTTGATCATGGAACACCTACCCACATCAAACATGATAGAATCTATACCATGTACCATAAAATGTATAATATATCTTGGTGTGTCAATTTTCCCAATTATCCAAACACTTAATGAAGGCTTCCCATTGGAAACTCATCAAAGCCTAAATCTCATCAAATGAATTACATCAAATAAAAATCTCATGAAAAGAACTTAGAAGTCATTAACACATAAATAAATAAATAAAAAGTCATAAGTAATGATAAATTAACAGGTAATGGATACACAAAACATGATTTACCTCAACAAATTTAATATAACAGAAACTCATAAATCCTAAACCCATAAAAGATAATCACTCAAAAAGGGATACACCAATGATTTTTTCATCATTAATCAGTAAATAAATAAAAATAATTCTCAATATGACCTATTTATCCTCATCAAATACACTTCCTATGATATTTAAATAATGAGATAATAGAGTGTTCATGTGTTATACATAGCAAACACATGATATGACTCTTTGTCTTATAAAAATAATAAAGTTATTGAGAAGACAAACCCTTCTCAATATACCCATTCGAATTGATCTTTTTTATCTTCCACTTCACACCAAAGGGAATATCCTTACTCAAAATTGATGAAACTATGTTATCACATAGAATAGGTCAACTTATGTGATTAGCTTCCTCAAACATGAATTCTCCGACCACTTATTTATAGTTTTTTGGCCAGATCCAATCCCCACTAATCTATGGTTTGGATGAAAACCTCCTTTAATGAATCAATATTTCATAGAGTTATTTTTTATGTATATTGGAAAAAAATAACACCAACTCATAGGAACAAATAGTAAACTCCTTCAAAATCCTCACACCTTGATAAATACTCTTGAATTCGATGGATTTCATCATTATTACATTATTAGTTTATTTACACTATATAAATTTTGTCTATAAAAATTTATATTTCATGTCTATATACAACATATAAGGTACCAAGGTCTCCCGCCACATTCTATTTGGTCCCTTAGACAAGCCTATAATAACAGTCACCACAATTTATTTAGAATGTTAGTAAAAATTAATGATTCCCTAAATCATATCTAACCACTCCTTATCCCACAAAATTCGTGATCATTATGAAAAGTAGGTACATACTAAATCATAATTTCTTATATAATTTCTAATAGTAAAGAAGAATTTATCTCGACCACATGGTTCTGATTCTAGGTAGAGGTAAAAACTGAAAGGAATACACCTAGACAATTAGAAGAATCATCCCATGTATTTTCCTAGAGATGACTTTTGATGTTCTATATTGAGATTTCATAAAAGAATATTCTATATACAAAAAAATATCATAATGTATTCATTATTTATAAATGAAATCAAATAATCCCATTATAGAAAATGGATAATACCAAAAAGGAAAAATCACCAATAGAAAACATAAAATAAAAATTCATTTTCTTTTAAGTCCTTATAATTAAATGAATCATCTAATTACAATTTAATCAAAACAAAAATACTTCGAAAAAAATAAACTATATTTATAAAACTATGAAATATCCAAGTCTAAATCCCATCCTCATTAAAATATCACAACATTGGGATTTTAATCATTTTTATAAACTGAACATTAATTAAAAAAAATATACATGATTTTAATCATAAAATAGAACAATTTTCAAAAAATTACCTATGAGTCAGAATATATTACAAAAAATATAATAAAACCTCACTTAGAATAAAATCATCTCATAAAATCCTACTTTCCACACAAAACTAGTTTTGTAACAAAAATCCAAACAACACCCAAACATAAAAAACCATATTTTTTCTAAATCAAATAAATGGAAACAAATTCAAGAGAAATTAGGAATCATAAGTGGTAGAAAACAATGGAGGGAATATATAACTATGAATAGTTTGAAAACTCTCTTTGGAATACCCTAAGACAACTATGTGATAACCTCTATAATGTTTCTAGAACAACACAGATAGGCTTCACATGGTATTATAGACTATGTGAGATAAGTATTTACCCCATTTTCCTCTAACACATTTACTCCAAAAAATCATTGAAACCCCCATATAATATTATTTAACTCAGGGAGGGTAAAAGCATTATCATATGATATAAAAATAAATAAAAATTATCAAAAATAGACATCTAAATCAAGAAAAATTTATAAAAAACCTAGGGAACATTCAATCATAATCATGAAAGGTGGTGATTATTCAAAAACTAATGACCTTCCTATTGAGTTATAATAGTATTATATCCATACTTCCATGGCTCCCAAATCAATAAGTGGGTGTTGTGATACCATTAATTCAAGTTCATACATTATTTTTAGTACGTAAAGGTAATGTGTGTGGGATATGGGTGGTTAAAATCCCATTGTGGTTACATGGTTTCCACATTATCTGTCAAACCATGTTGTTAAATAATTATTATTTGAAAAAACTTGGTGTTCTTTAATTTTTATGTGTTTTTAGGGTTTCCCAATTCCCCAACTCACACATTTAGGAAACAATGGAGGACTCAAATGATAATAACCCTCTTCCTCTCATTTTTATGGGTACTCCCTTCATCTATTTCTACATTGATTATAATTGTAAATATTTCTCCTTCTCATATTCTCCCTTTTATATTCTTACTTATTTTATTTCAACATTCATAGTTCGCCTTCTAAGAACCTTATTGGTGATTTTTTATAATTTTTTATTTGGGTTATATTACAATGGTGATTTTTATTTACAGGGATTTTGAAATATCCCACATGAACGAATCATTTATTCTTCACTAAAGACAACATGGTTTCTACATAATTATGGTAGGTTTTCTTGGTACACTTACATTTATTGAGAGGATATGAAATTCTTGTGATTAATAAAATTATATCTTATCATGTTATACTGGTATGTGATATCCTTTATGTGACATACTTATTTATAAAATAATCATAAATCCCTCTTATGATGAATTATTAAGTGAAAAAATTATTTATCTGCGAAAAGTTGTGTTTTTAGTTAAACGCATCACGGAATAGTAAACACCCAATTAATACCCTAGAACATTAGATTAAATATTTTATGAGCTAAAAAATGAGTAAGTATGAGTCCTGAGGTCTAAAATTCATCGGTGGATATAGAATTAAATATTATATATACTATTTTAAGAATGGACATGTTATTCAAAATATTTGAACAACTCCAAAACGGTGTGTTGTATGATAAAGTTGAGACCACTAATATGTCCATAATGAAATTTTTACCCAATGTGGGGTATAAATTTTTAAGGAATTGGACGTATGAATGCATCACTCACAAAAATAACCTTTTTTATTTTTGATTAATTATTTATTCTATTTTTTAATTTATAAATCGTTAATATCTCTAAAATGGTACATCATTTGAGAAATCTGAGACCCCGTTGTTTCCGGAATGGGGTGATTACCCTAGAAATGAATAACTTTCATGAGTAATGGGAATTTGATTAGGTCTCCTAATAAATATAGTTATTTAATATTTTTATTAAATTTATTACAAATTTCATTAAATGAAAATTTATATTTATTTATCTAAATCATCTTCTTGAGTCTTGCAACACGTTCCTCCATTATTGTCGGATAATCCACACCAAAAAATTCATTTTCAGTCCACTTATTTCCTGGTTAATTTAGTGACGTCATTAATGGGTAAAACTAAATGGTCTGTAATCAATTTTGGGGAGAACCGATTATTGTTATTTGGTTTCAGTGGTACATGAAGATGAACACGGGTTGTAGTTTTTCCTAAACAATCAATCATTTTATATTGGTTCTTGGTAAATTCCATTGAGTATTAAAATAAAATAAACCTAATTAGATACTATCTAATGTTCATTGGAATGTAGAATTGGGAAATTGGAGGTCTCCCCTCATCTTTGGTGCGCCACAAACAATAGTTGGTTCTTCTTTTCCATTGTTCTCATTTTTCATTTTTTTCATTCTATCTTATGCATTTCAATGAGAAAAAATGATAAATAAGAAAAATAATAAATTGAGAATAAATTGATGTTGAATAAAATGATAATCATTAATTTATCAGAGGATGTTTTTAAGAAAATTAGAAAAGTTAATTATAGTTAACTCAATCAAAAATAAAATGATAATTATTTAGAAATTATCAAAGGGTACTTTTGTGTGGTGTATCAAAATAAAATTTTAAAATAAATTATCAAAGTTTATTTAAAAAAAATTATCAATAGATAATTTAAATTATATAATGGAAATTTAATTTTTCAGCATAAGCGGTAAATTTAATATTATGAAATCATAATTTTAATAACTTTTAATTATCCAATTAAGTTAATTAACATCGAATATGTTTTTAAAATTGATAAAATAATAATTTAAATTATTGATCCACATGAAAAATTATTATCATGTAATGAAATTTTTCAAAAATCATAACATGATAATTTAAATTATCAATGCATATGAAAAAGGTTTTTCAATTTATGTGATGTTTAAAAAGGTAAAAGTGATAATAAAAATCCATCAGCATGTGTGCTAAATTTATAGATAAATTGAAAATTATTTGATATAGAGAATGAATTATCACATGTGATGTTTTATAAATTTTTAAATAAAATGAATGTTATGATTCTCGAAAAACCTCTGCTAAACCTCACGCTCTGACGTGCCGATAGCTTGAGACTTCAACGTTCCTCTCTGACGTTTGGAAAAAATACGACATGGTTTTCCCATTTATTAAGGTAGTAAGTTCATTAACTTTTTTGGGAATGTTTACAAATTAATTTCATTAATAAAATTTTAATAAATACTTAATGACCATTTTATATAGTGAATGCATGTGGGTATGTGTGTAGCCCTAGAAAAACATCATTATTCTTGATGACATGAGTACATGTAGCCGTTTAATCACATTTCTTGTGTGATTATGTAGAGATTGTTTAGTACTTACTCAAGATGATGTGTTATTCTTGTGTATATATACACACATATATATATATCATTTAATAGTATTTATACCTTTTGGTTTCGTTCTTAGATCCATGATATGTAGACCATCAACTTGCATCATCCTTTGGAGGAGGGATGCACATGACTGATGGCTAGGGTCGAATGCATGGAGTAGCCACATGGTGATGCTTAGGGGAATCCATGTAGTTGAACATTTTACCTTTTGTTATCCTCTGTTGGGGGATTCACTTGATTTATGACAATGATCCAATATATAATAAATACACATGACGATGCCTTGTGATGCGCATGTCTAACAACGAGAGATATGATGATGCCTTAAGAGTATCATTTTATAGACCATTGCGACATGTGTTATCTTTTGTAGGGGGGATGTTCCCTACTAATGACAAGGGTTCAATGTATGAGAAGGACATACAATGATTCCTTGGGATGCACTCAATGAATATGGGACTGATTAGCTCTCTGTCCCTAGTATGTATTCTTGACGGTGTACTTTGATGACTAAGGGACATGATTAGCTCTCAGACCTCTATATGTCAACTCGACGATTAAGGGAATATTATTAGCTCTCACTTCCCATGAAAATACATAGAAACACATATTATTTCATAGCATTGATTCTGTCACATGATGACGCCGATAAAAATGATTCATTAGCATAATGAAAAATCATTGATTCATCTCATATTGTGGTTATCTATTATGGCATAGAGCCAACGCAGGTACAGAGGATGGTTATGGAATCTTGGTTGATGCACAACTGCTCAGTTTTGGAGTGTGTGTTTATTATGCACTATTTATTATGATGTACAATTGAATTTTGAGATCATCAGGTTTAGTATGCATTGGTGGTTTCCTACTGAGTCTTATACATAGACCATACTTGGGAATTTCAGTGCGCTTGTAGATTTCATGACAAAAAATATGATGAAGGGAAATGTCCCTATGGAAGATGGTTGAGAAGTGAAGCATGGATATGGAGCAGAATAAGAACAGCACGAGAGAACTCCACAGTTGATTGTTTATTTACATTCTAGTTTTGTATTCTACTTACTTGGGTTTTCTTTCCACTTTAGGAGATGTAACATTATATTTATTCCATACTTACATTTCCACATTTTTCTTTGATTATCTACATTTCTGTGGTTTATTATTGATCCTATGACTCAATAAAAAAGGTATAGTATCCCTAAATTCTATTTGGGACCCTCACTACTAGTCGGTAGCCTCTTGCGTATGGGGGTGCATGCAAGATGACATGTAGAATTCCAGATAAGACATGGTGATCTGGGATGGGATGTTACAAAATGGTATCAAAGGATTAGGTTTTTACTATATTTTTTTCTCAATATATGGGGTTGTGAAAAATTAGACATGAGTTAGGATGGTTTGGACTCAGGTAGAAGAATTATGTCAATGCCCAACCATCACTACATAGTAGACCTATGAGTTTTCATAAAGTGGGGAATTTATGATCTTTTGTTACTATTTATTCACCTTGGGTGACACACATGATGTTATATGTGATTTATGAGATTTTAGGTCTGTTCGTGTATCATGTCTAGGCACGTAAGTTCAAATGAAATATATATACCTCTTGTTTTGCTGTATAGCAATTCATTAATTAAATTACTTGATTTGTACTATATTTTTGGTATAGATTGTTCTGTGTGATATATCTCTTTTTCTTGGTTGTGTGATATATATTTATTGAAATTAATTGGTTGGAAAGAGCATGTTGTTTTGTTAGCATATATTTTATGACTGTGACTAATGTGCAGAGACGAAAACATGGGATAGTGGAAGGAGGGGATACCTTGGGTTAATGGTGGAATCCTAGGAAAACCTTGTTTTATCCCAAAGAATAATTGGAAAACCTTGAGGGGTATCATATACTGACTAGGGTTATTCCTAACACCTTTTTTAAGGGTTTTTCTTCACATTACAAGGGAAGTCACCTCAAAACATTTGATGGGACCACCAGTTGAGGCAGACCAGAAGCTCATGGAGTTAAGAAAAGGTTCTATGGATGTCCATATATACTCTACACATGTTAAGGAGTTATATCATTTTTTCTTTAGTTAGCTAGTAATGATGCACAAACAGCTTAGAAGTTTGAGATAGGCCTGTGAATTAAGCTTAGATGTCATGTTAGTGGTTTTGGACAGACGATGTTTACACATGTATTCCAAATGGCCATAAAATTTGAAAAAGTACATGACGAGTATAGTAAAATGGGCTTACATCTGACCCACAGTGGGCTAGGGATTGGGTTTTTTCCTACTGATATAGGAGTCCCTTTGGATGGTAGGAAGAGAAAGCTAGACAAGTTGTGGAAGATTGATGGAAAATCATGTCATAATTGAACTTTTTCAAGAATGTTATATAATTATAAGAAACATGGAAATTATAAAAGAACTTGAAAAAAGCTAAAAATGGACTACCACTAGTGTGGAAAGGCTGTGCATATTTGACATTTTTTCACAAAGGTTTCCCAGAGGAGTACTAAGAGTTTAGGTTATGTAGGGAGTGCAGAAACCCAAAATATAATACAGATTCCCAAATGACGATGACTCGGGAAATTCATGGATATAATCATGTAGTTAAGCTAGACAGTGTTTCTGTAGTGGACCTAGCACCAAATGACGGTGATAATAATCTTTTCTCTATGTGAGGAATGGTTTATAGAATGTCCATTAGATCTTATTCCTTATTTAATACTGTTGTTTTCCCTATATTTGGGATCCCTGTATGGACTTGTTTTACCAGTATAGTTATTCTTACTTAACATACCTTTATCTAATACATCATAAAATGATGACATGATACCTTAGTTTATTAGAGGATGGTGGTCAATACTTATTTTTAGAAGCGTCTGATAAGGGACTCACTCAGTGGATAAGGGTAGCGGTATACCATCTAGGCCTCAGTTTTCACTATTGAGGTATGTACGACGTGTTCCATGTGTCACAACTTCAGAGGTCCATACCCGACCCAACACATGTCCTAGATTGTGAGGATGTTGGGTTGGGGATTAATGCATATTGTGATGATCATCAATGTGGAACATATTTTTATGTGAGTAGGCATTGGGTGGAAAGACGACACCACTAGTCTGGATTCAGGGGAAACATGGACAGATTTAAGAAGAGATAAGTGAACGTATGTCTGATCTTTAAAAAATGTGGTATGAGTTGATCATTCAAGACCACTAGAGATAGTTCTCAAGTTATGTAATTTGATAGAGGGGTAGAATTGTAACATCCTTATTTTACAATAATCATAATTCCTTCGTATGATGAATTATTAAGTTGGAAAAATGATTTATCATCGAAAAGTTGTATTTTTTTGATAAACACGTAGCAGAAGGGTAAACACCCAATTAATACTCTAGAATATTAGATTAAATATTTTGTGAGTTAAACAAAAGGTATGTATGAGTCCTGAGGTCTACAAAGTCTCGTCAGATACAGAATAAAATATTAAATATATTATTTTAATGGTAGACAAGTTATTCAAAAACTTCCAATAACTCCAAAATGATGTATCGTTTGATAAATTTGGGACCATCGATAGGTCAAAAAAACCTTTTTACCCTAATAGCGGTATAACATTTATAGATATTGGATGTTTTAATTCCTTACTCTAAAAAATAATTGTATTTATTTTTAATTAATTATTTATTCCATTTTATAATTAACAAATCATTAATATCTTTCTAAAAGTTCATCGTTTGAGAACTCTGAGATCACCATTGTTTCCGAAATGTGGTTTTTACATGAGAAAGAGTATAAATTTGATGAGAAACAAGTGTTTTATTTTTTCCACTGAAAAAATTTAGTTATTTAATATTTGTTTTAAATTTATTACAAATTTAAATAAATAAAAATTCATTTTTATTTATATAAATCATCTTCATCAACCATGAAATGCGTTCCTCCATTTTTAATAGAGATACCACACTAAAAACATCAATTTTAAGTCCACTTCTTACTATGTTAATTTAGAAACATCATTAATCAGTAAAACTAAATGCCCCGTAATCAATTTTGGGTAAAACCGGTTATTGATTTGCAGTTTCTGGGAAACACATGGATGAACACGTGTTGCACTTTCACCTATATAAACAATACTTCTATATTGGTTCTAGGTAAAATAAATTGAATATGAAAATCATATAAACCTCTTTAGACGTGATCTTATGTTCCTTGAAAGGAAGAACCAAGCGATCAAAGGTCTCCCCTCATCTTTGGTGTGCCATGCACAATAATAGGTTATTCTTTTCCATTTTTCTTATTTTGATTTCTTTTTTTCTCTCTTATGTGTTTCATTGAGATAAAAAGATTTAAATAAGAAAAATAATAAATAGAGAATATTTTGATGTTTAATAAAATGGTAATCATAAATTTATCATAGAATGGTATTAAATAAATTTGAAAAGTTAACTGAAATTAACTCAAATAAAAATAAAATGTTAATTATTTAAAAATTATTAAATGGTATTTATGTGTGGTGTATTGAAAGAATGTATTTCAATAATTTACCAAAATTAATTTAACAAAATTTATCAAATTCCAATTTAAATAATTTAATGGAAATTTAATTTATCTGCATAAGCGCTAAATTTAAAATTATTAAAACATAATTATCATCAATTTTAATTATATAATAAAGATAATTATCATCACATATGTTTTTACAAATTATAAAATGATAATTTAAATTATTAGTGCATATGAAACATGTTTATCATTTTATGCGATGTTTTAAAAATGATAAAATGATAATTTAAATTATCAATGCATGTGATTTTTTTTATCATTTTATGTGATGTTTATAAACGTTAATCTGATAATTAAACTTTATCTATGTGTGTGATTAATTTAATGATAAATTGAGAATTGTATAAGAAAGATAAAGAATTATCACATGTGATGGTTTATCTCTTTTTAAATAAAATTAATTTTATGAATCTAGGAAAACCTCTATTAAACCTCAAGCACTGAAATTATGAAAACTTCAGACATTGACCTGCCACACTAACTTCAAGAAAAACTATGAGAGGTTTTCCCAACTATTGAGGTAAGAAGTACCTTAAACTTTGGGATTATTTACAAATGATTTTCATTAATATGATGTGAATACATGTTTAATGACCATGATATATAGTGAATGCATGTGGGTATGTGTGTAGCCCTGGAAACTCTATATTACGATTGATGCCATGAGTACATATAGCAGTTTATTCACATTTTTTGTGTGATTATGTATACATTGTGTGCTACTTGGTCTTGATGATGTCTCTTATATATATATATATGTATATATATCATGTTTTACTATGTATACCTTTAGGTTTTGTTCTTAGATCCAAAATAGGTAGACCATCAACTTGTGTCATCCTTTAGAGGAGGGATGCACATGACTGATGAAGAGGGTCCAATGCATGGGGTAGGCACATGGTTATGCCTAGGGGAAGACATGTAGTGGACCATTGTGACTTTTTTTATCCTATAGAGGGGTCAGGCACATGATTTTCATCAAGGGTCCAATATATAAGGAATTCACATCAAGATGCTTTGCGATAAACCTATCTGAAAATGAGGGAAACAATGATACCTAGGGAGTATCTTGTAACAGACCATCACGACTTCTGTTATCCCATTGAAGAGGCATGTGCATGACTGACGATAAGGCCTCAATACATGAAAAGGTAATACGATGATTCCTTGTGATGCACTCAATAAAGAGGAGATTGATTAACTCTCAGTCTCTAGTATGTCTTCCCGATGGTATGCTTTGATGAATAAGGGACGGGATTAGCTCTCGATTCTCTATTCGTAAACTCAAAGATTAAGGGAAGCTGATTAGGACTCATTTCCCTTTCAAATATACAGAATCATATATTTTTGTAGATAATTGATATTGTCACACAATGATGATGAGAAACATGATTCATTAGCCATAATGGAAAATTGTTAATTCATCTGACATAGTCGTTATCCATTCCGACATAGAGCCAAAGCAGGTATGGTTGGGGTTGTGGTAGCTTAGTTAGTGAAAAACTACTATGTTTTGTATTTTGTGTTCATTAAACATTATTTATTATTTCATAGAAATTAATTTTGAACACATCAGTTTTAGGAAGCATCGTTGGTGTCTTACTGAGTCTGGTACTCACACCCTACATGGCCATTTTGGTGCACTTGTAGATTTTATGACCAGAGATCCGATAAAGGGAAAGGGACCTATGGTGGATGGTTGAGCGGTGGAGCATAGAGCTGGAGTAGACTGAGAAATGAACTAGAGAAATCCATAGAATATTGTTTATTTAATTTCTCGTTTTGTTTTATGCTTACTTGGGTTCAATTTCTATGTTGGGAGCAGTTACATTGTATGTATGAAATCATTACATTTCCACATTTTAATCTGATTATCTATATTATTGTTCTTGATTATTGACCCTATGACTCAATAATGAGGGTATAGTGTCCCCAAATTTCTACTTTATTCACCCGCTTCTAGTCAACAGCCTCTTGTGTATGGGGAGGCACATATGACATCATGTATTATTCCGACCCAGACCTGGTGATCCGGGTCAAGATGTTATATTTTATATGTTTATTAAATGGTTTTTATGTTTTATATTTTTTTTAAATGGGTTTCCATAGATTTTTAGAATTCAATTCAATGTAAATTTTCTTTTATTCCATTTTTTGTGAAAATTTCATAGAGTATTCATCCAATAGAATTGAAAATGAAAGGGGAGTTTGACACAAGATTTTTTATTCAAAGGTGGGGATATATGTTTTTAAAGGGTTAAATTATAGGGGGGAGGGGTTCTTTGACCTTATTTAACTATTCTGAGCCTTATTAATATTAGTGGTGTTTTTTGATATTTGAAATGAAATGTCTTGAATCTAAATTATTTAAAAAGGATATTTTTAAGTTTATGCTTTCAATTATTGGAATGATACATTGGTCCCCCATATTTATTTTATCTAACATTCTTACACCTTATAAAACAGATATCCACATTTTTTTGACAACCTAATATGAGCCCCGTATCTTATATATTTTGTAGTATTTTTCTCTAAATGGGAAGAAATTAAAATTATTATGTTATTCTTGGATAAATGTGGAAGGGAATATTTATTAAGAGGGTGTTATTGGTGAGTTGAGTTTTATATGTTATTATTTATGATTGATTTATATGATGATCATATGGATTGATTATTTTCTGACCAAAACTTATATTATGTCTTGGGAACCCTATGAATATCATAGGTAATTCATGGTTTATACTATAATAGCATAGATTTTATCATTGGTTGGTTCCTCATATTGTATGATATGTATTTTTTATGGGATTTCTCATGATGAGGGTGTAAATAATATATCAATTGAAATTATCTACTGGAAGGAAACATAGGACAACAATTTGATCAACTTGATTATTTCTAGGGTCATCTATCATTAAAAAGTAATGAGTTTCCCAGGATGTTTATTATAATAGTGATGATATTACCTGGTAGATTCTCACTTCAAATAATATATATCCTCTTGTTCTCACCTTGGTTTTTTGGAACCACTTTTGATATTTTTGATTCACATTTTAAAAGTTTTTGTTGATGGTTCCCTCTTGATTATATGATGAGTCTTATTTATAATTTTGTTTAATTTTCATCTTGTTTAAAAAATGGAGATTTTGTTGAAATGTTTTGAAATGAAGAAGTTTTGTTGTTTTGTTTCCATTAATATGGATTTTTTATTCATGTATGTAAATTTTTTGTTATTAAAAAATAATGTTTCTTCATTAGGGTTATAAAATGGATTTAAATGAATTATTTTGAACATTTTTTTATCATTATATGTTTAAATGTACTTTTTCAAAACCCAAGGAGGTTTTTTTATATCAGACATAAATTATGGATTTGATAAATAATATATGCATGTTACATGATTTATTTATGCACTATTAATGTAAAACTTATCTTCTAAATAATTTAAAAGATATCATTTATATAATATTTTATAAAACTAATTTAATAGAACCTTCGATGAAATAATTAGGTGCCTTTTAGTATCACACTTTAAATATACTTATCAATGTATATATATTTTATATTATTATTCATGTTCCTATGTTCTAATATTATAATATATTTTTTTCGAGTTGGTTTATTAGAGGATATTATGGATGTATTATGTTACCATGTGTTACATAGAGACGTTTTGTTGTAAGAAGGGATACTTTTATATTTTTGAACATTTTTTATTATCCAATATTGATATCTATTTATCTGTAATTTAGTATTAAAATATGTTTAATATTTTTATTCTATGTAGCTGAATGTGTGTATGTTTTACAAGTGATATTTATTGTTCAGTTAATTAAAATGAACATAATTTCTCTTTCAAAAATATAGTCATTATTAATCACTTATACTCTATTTTCAACTCTATATTCCAACATGATTTAGATTGAGACATTATAGCTCTATTATAAAAACACATTCAAAGATTTTTTGTAATTGAGAACACACCTTTATAAAGGGTAACAAAAAAATACTCTAAGGATATCATGTATGAATTCGGTAAATAAAACATGATTACTAGGTTAAAATATCAATTTAATCTATTTCACTCAGTTGATTTCATAAAAATAAACTACATGGGTTTTAACTTCCTTTAAATACCTCCCTTTAATATCAATCTCACTTGGACATGTTTTTCCGTGAAGAATAAATAATTCAAAAAATGTGTGGATCATACCACAAGATGAACCAATTGATTCCAATTGGTTTAATAAAATTGTGACATGTCTTGTAATCTGGGATCTTTATTTTCCTTCATATGGAATATATCCCTTTCCAAATGTACTAAATAAACATTAAATCTTAAACAATATTTCTCCTTAAATTATTATACTCCTACAAAAAAATTTCAATTGATATTTATCATGGGAATAATTCACCTTTAGCTACATTAAATATCAAAAAACATCAGATGATATAAAATGGTAGATAAAAATTTAAAAAACATGGAATTGATCTTTGAATGATAATTATTATTCCGTAAGATTAATATATACTTATCTCCCTTCAGGGTCTAAATGAACTTGATATATACTAAATACCACATGATATACATCATTTTTCTATGAAGACCACATTATACTTAAAAGTAGGATTTAAACCCACTTTTAATTTAAGATCAACATCATTAAAAAATTTACTTATATATAACCATATTCAATTCATGATATTTTAATATGTCACATTAATTTTTCTAGAATAATCCATAACACCTAATGAAATTTATATTAAAAAACATATATTTCAAAACTCTTCATTGATACAACTTGTGATTACACTAACACCACTTCATTCATTCATATTTTCTAATGAATTCATTAAAATTTCATTACATTAATTCCAAGGATCATGTATCATTATTAAATATGAACCACATGTTATAAAATTAAATACACATAGAGAGTTGTACATCCCACACATCCTTTTGTAGAAGAAGTTGGTCAGACTTGGTGATTTAACCTTTTTCTTTCAACGTCATTCCCAGAAGTCTTTATGGTTCTTAATTGTACATCACAACTAGTATAAAATAAATTTAAATTATTTTAATCATCTATCATATTTATCTTGTAACAAAATTTGAGTACGATGAAAATTCCTCATATATATTCCTCCTCAATTTAGGTATCATAATTTAATCCATCATCATTACTCCTCCATATAAGGTATTTACACCCATTTTTTCCTCCTTCCATAGAGAAATGTGTGTGATAAACTTACTATTTTTTCATCATTATCAACGTTAGTATCCATTAAGACCAATTCATGTTTTTTATCCTTATAGAGTTTTTTAAGAACATTTTATCATTATTTTTTCCATCAGGGGAAACTTTATCATTATCCCCCATGATAACTTTTGAGAACATTCTACTGTTGATGTTTTATTCACAATGTTAAATTATATATCATTAAAAATATAGTTAATTAAATAAATTTTTTGATTCCTTATATTTTTATTCCATATATAATTTCCTCCCCTATAAAATAAAACATTGATTTTATTTATAGAATGTCATTTATCTTTCATAATGTAAAACTTAATCTTATTTAAATTGATAGAATAACTAAAAAATCTATCGATAAAATCATACCTTGATTATTCATTTCATTGATAATATAGTGTATCTTATATACCTTTTTTCAGTATTTTCTCTCCTCATATAAATATTGGGTTCTTATCATAACTCCACAATAGTGTCACATTAAGGAAATTTTTTTCTGAGAAACACCACTTCCAGATTTAGAAAAAACTTCCTATTTTAGAAGTAATTTATATTTTCACCTTTGAGTGATATACTTCATGAGACTTATATGGAAGTGATTATAAATTTTCAATTTCATTATTATAACCATATTTTAATATCCATGGTATTTGGATCATTCATCCCTAATTGGAAATCCATATGTTCTGTATTTGAAGAAGTTTCATATCTCAATTTTATCCTCACCACATGTAGTGATTTGATAGGAAAACATTTACACATAATATTATACACATAATATATTTTTTCTTCTGACTTAGTTAAATATTCTTCAATTAAATTACTTTGTCTCTTAATTTCTAAACTCATCTATTCAATGGATTCATTCAGAGAAAAATCCACATAAATAATTCTTTTTTTTCTCTATAAAAACTCTTCTATAAATGTATAATAAACTATAGAAATGATTTTTAATTGAACAAAATTTCTTAAGTATTAGATATTATTTTCTTATACAAGAACATACACTTTTTTTATTAGTAGATGTAATTAAAAATTTTTCATTAAATCACCATTAACATTACTCTTTGTTGAGAATACATAATTTTTATATTAAAAAGTTTCATAAAAATACTATTAGTTTCAGATATATCAATATATTAATATATGATAATCTAAATTGTAGATTCTATTTTCTTAAGTTTTTTCTTCTTATTACTTATTCATTTTTTCTATTGAATTGAGAATTATTTCTATAGCTATTCTCGATAACCCATCAATACTAATTTTGAAATTATCTCCTATAGAAGATATCATAACACCCTTGGTTTCAAAATAATATATTTAAATTTATTCTAATGTATTACACATTTCAATTGAAGTATCACAATGAAATATTTTCTTTTATACCTCATTATTATTGATTTAACCATGAATGTTTCAAGGTTTTTTTCATAAAAACATTCACTGTGCTTCCTAAAATTTTAATCATGATATCTTTAATACATAAGATCATAAACAAAGGCTTATAGAAACTAAACCATTTATTTCTTTTATAAAATTTAGATAAATTAAAAACAAAAGGATTTATATGAAATTCCATTAAATATCAATAAATTAATTTAATATATTATTTTCCAGGAAAAAACAATTGGTATATTATTATACATGTTTGGAGTTGTTGGTTATGGTGTTTGTATCTAGGAAAATTATATGTGAGAGGGTGAATTAGGGTGTTGTTCAATTTAAATTTTTTCTTTCACTCTCAAATATTAACCACCACTGATCAAAAACCTATGTTACCTAGTAGAAAAAAAGATTATATATATATATATATATATATATATCTCATAGTTATTATCACACAAAAAAGTTCAGAAATGATGAAATTAATGTTCATAAACACAAATAATTTTATTTGGTTGACCTGAATATGAATAATTCCATAGATCATACATATTGTGATATTTTGGTGTACAAAAATACACTATAATCAATATTCAATAGATACAAAATTAATTTCATGGTTACTCCATGCCTTATTTCGATACTAAATAACAATTTTGGGATCAATCACTACCCTACCATGGGCCACTTTCTTTTCTTCATCCACCAAGTACTACTTTATGGACATAAATCTTGTTAAAGTTTTATAGGTCTCTTAATGATCAGATTGTGGAAGTAAAACTATTATCATAAGAACTATATAATTTAAGAATCATGAAAAAAATATGATAACCTTACTCATCTAATATCAAGGAAGATGAGAAAGAATCATTAATGTGTGATTATTTTTTTAGTTCCTCACATGAACCATAAGAAAATTATAACACCAACATATGATAAATAATTCTACATTGAAATTTATCTCTTTATTCACCATTTAATCCTTCATTATTAAGATATATAAATTAATGGAACTCTATTAATAAAAATACTTCCTTAAAACAACAAGTAGTTATGACTCCCTGTTCAGTATGATCTCATTTTCCCATATAAACAATATTTATGATTTCATTCAAACATAACACCAATAAAGTTAAATAATATATTATACTAAGATCAATCTTAGTTACCTTCAACCAATGGTGATGATCAATTCAATCCACAAAATCTCGATCCTCATACTCTATATTTTACTTCCAACTAAATCACATATTTTTTAATGTTTGTATGAACCTAATGGTGTTCATTTCTTTAAAAGGATATTAAAACATCAAGATTGTCCATGATATCCTAATACCATGACATTCAAATTCTCTATATCAGGATAAATTGGACTATTTTAAATTTTAAATTTTGTCACACTATGTGAATCTACGATATTGAACTAAAAATACCATTACAAAATATGACACCAAATGAAACAAATTTCACCCATATCTCCCTATAACTTGAATCCCATTTATATTTAAACCCATAAAAACATGAAATTAACTATAGAATACTCTATTTAATGGTAATATAATAGGTCCACATTCTTTCTATCTTTAGTGATGACCAAAAACTCTATTATTAATTTAAACCATCAACCGATTTCAGTTATAGATCATTCAAATACATATGGATCCCTCTACTATATTTGTACCTTCAACATCACATTTCACTTAGTCTAACTTTGTTATAACAAAACCTTGATTTAATATATGTTTTAGTGAAACTTATATCTATTTTTCACTTCATCAAAACTAGCCATGTTCACAAAAACTCCATTAAAGTGGATAACTCCCCATTTTGAACATTCTATTTTTTTATTTCTATCACGAAGACTTCATCTCTGTTAGGGTAATATTGTTTATACCATATCAACTTTAAATCCATTCAAATTTAACGTGACCATAGTTTCACTACAAAATTTATAAATCCTCATTTTTTGTTTACCTCATAACTTTCACAACATTATAATCAATTTTTTATCCAATAATTATTTATCCAAATGAAACCACTGCCATAATGACCACAAAATCCTTCCTATCACTTTAGATACAATTATCATGACATAGTTCATTCCATTACAATGTAGCAACATGTTCCTACTTCAAAATTATTATCTAGACCTATCCAAATGATTAATTTCTTGTTCTTCATCCTTCTAGTCACATAATTTGAAAAAAAAATCTACCAGATTTATAAACCATACAATATTTTTTTATCATATCTTATCATGTCATTATATCATGTTAAATTACTCATTTCCCAATAACATTAATATCAATTCCATTCTTCATTTACTTAGAAATGATTCCACATTCTATTTCATATTCACACAAACTTTCAAAACAGATATAAAGTTATAATTATTACAATAACCAACCTTTGATTCAACATTCAACCATTGTTAAAAATACAACCATGATTTTCAACATTTATTTTTTATAAATTAAACATGAAACATAGTTCTTGCAATAGAGTAATTCCTAATAAATACTTAATAAAAACATCTAGAAATTGTTCTCCCACTAGAGGAACGTCCAACCATTCCCTAATGTTAAATACATTGAGATTTATACTAGCTATTTCAGTGTAAATAAATCCCACTTTCCCACAGTTCAACAATTCTCAACTAGTTTATAATTTCTATTCTTCAATCATAGTGTGCTAAATTCCAAAAAGATAATAAAAGGATACCTTAATTATATAGAAAATTAAATAACCAAAAAAAATACTTTATCCAATATATTCTTGGAATGAAATCATACGATTTCATATAAAGACTAACTAGATCATAGAGATATTAATATTTATCTACCACTATATCACAATAATGATATCTTATTTTAATATTTATTCACTTTCATATAGTAGTGTCAAGAGTCATAAATATAAGGGATTCTTATGCTTCATGTTCCTAAGGACATGAAAATTATTCAAGGAAAATATAATGCAAAGATATTGTATTATATAAGTAAATTTTAAAGTAGAATTTACTAAAGTAGTATATGCTACTATAAAAGGGCCCTATATAGAATTAATGATATATTACTCTAATGTTGTTGGTTTATATTTCCAATTATTATTTTTGGGTAATCCATGATTTATAAGGGGGTTATATTCATTATTTATTATTTTTGGTACCCTTGTTATTGTCTCTAGGATGTGGTGATCAAGAAAACAGATTGGGCCTCATAAAAAAACAACTTTGGCAACATTCTAGGTTAACCTGGGTTAGTTTGTTACAGTGATGTATATTTTATAACACTCATACTTCATGGTACATGTTTTTAATTTTATTTTACATGTTTTATTGATATGAATTATTGAAAATATTTTTTTTATTTTTTATTTCTAATAAGATATTTCTCTCATGTTAATGTCTTCTCAAATTCTTAAGATCTAAATAATAATGTAAAGCTGAAATGTGTTTTATTTACTATTCATTTTAGATCTCCATTTTATTAAATTTCTTTTCACTAGGTTTTTAATAAGATTATAAATTATGAGAAATATAAATTAATTTTTAATGGTGTTTAATTATACAGATATGTTTACAAGTATTATATAATTAGTTTATTTCAAAGATGATCGTCAATGAAATTGAACTTTCTTTTCAAGGGTTTGTGAGATATATTATTTAAATAAGAGAGGTTTTATAAAATAACGATATGTCTATCTGGTATTTCCTTAGTTTATATCAAAACCTATAGGGAAAGTATGTGTTTTTAGAATAGTACTTGGGAGTATATGTTTGGGTAACCTCACTTCTCCATGTCACATGAGGGCTCCTCGCTAGAAAGTCACCAACACAAAAATCAAGGATAACTATCATGAGCATCCACCACTACCAAGAATTGATTCACCCTTAACTAAATCTGTGAAAAAAGTATTCATATACACAATAGTGCATGATGTCTAGGAGAATAATGAGACCCACACAATCTCACCTTATGTTTCATATAAATCCATTGTTATAAAAACCAAACCAAAAAAGTTTAAACATATATACATGAAATTTCCGTTTTAATTTTTTTCACTAAAAACACAATAAAAACATTTCAAAGAGAATTAAATAGATATAACTGTAAATAATTATCATTTTAACAATAATTAAGAGAGTGCTCAGTATGGTTCCAAATAAATGGGCCACCTAATAAAATGACATCACTATATAAGGAAATACAATAAAATGGGGTTATAAATAATTGAATTCATTTGCTAGAGGGATAAAAATGTTTATTACTTTACTATTTTGGGTAACAAACATAAGTAGTCGATGAGGTCCTCGTATGATATAGGGTATCATAACTAAGAACTTGAGCTTCATATTTTGATAAACTAATCTAAAAAATGAATAATTAATAAGTAATTTTTCAAAATAATTGAAAAACAACATATTAATCTTGACATTATACATTATTAAAAAAATATACATCACCTATGTTAGGCTAAATATAAAAAACTACAATTATTGTAAATCAGGCCATAAAGAATGTATAAATTTTTTTAAAACATTTTAAATATATATTTACAATGATTAAGATCCAATGATTAATAATAAAAATGGATGATACATAACCACCCACCATAAAAGAAAAAATCATAGAAACATGGGGGAAATCTAAATAGGATGTAGAGGAGGGGCTCTAAAGAGTTTTAAGGGATGATAAATATAATGATGCCTCACTTTAAAATGAATCAATAAGTACACTAGTTCACTATGTCTATAGTATGAGATAGAAGACCTCAAATAACAGAGCATCAGATCCATGTAATGTGGTAGAAGGAACTTACCAACTATTTTGTTTGTTGAAAAATAATGAATCCCCATCAAAATCAATCCATAATATGAGTGTTTTTGTGGAGTTTAAGATAGAGGAGCCTTGGTTTAGGAGGGAGAAAATGATATGGATATGGTTGTTGTAATATTGGGTTTCCTAAACCCATCCTAAAATATCATGTATATAGTGAGATGTTAATGTTGTTTACATACCATTATAGTGTAAACTTTTCTATGTCCACTATTAAATGGTAAAGTCCATATATTAATTGTCGTATTAAAAGGTCATAAAAGTCCCATGATATAATGAGAACTTCGAGATACTATGGAATTAATATAAAACAAATGTCTTATGGTTTAGATAGATCATACTAACTAGACATAGTTTATTTTTGACTATCCGGTGTTGGGGGATCATAAGTATTGTGAATTATTCTCAAGATGTGCTCACATGGAGATATCTAGTAGTGTGATCATGAGGTTATACCTAAAAATTGGAACACCACGCGTTTTAGGTTTCATTAGATCTTTCTTTCTATGTAAATGGGTATTAGACTCCTGAAATGATATCATTACCAGTGTGTGCCATTTGATTGCATAATTTGATGCAAGGAAAACCATGATAATGAAAGTGTGGTAGGATAGATTGTGATGGTTGCATCATTGGTTGTTTGAAAATGGTTAAATATTCAAGAAAGGATTTTTCACTTTAATATTAAGGAAGTAATATATCTCAATTCAGGCTCATTAGAACTATATTACCTTTATAAGACCATGAAAATGGAATTTGAGAGTAGATATGTCAAGTTAGATCAACAAATAATAAAGCCAGAATGGACAATGGCACAAATGTGCATCCGAATTTATGAGATATCTAAAGACAAAGAAATTATATTAAAAAGTAAATATTAGTATATTGGTTGTAATTTCTGTGACTACTCCTAATCTCTTTAGGTTTTTTGATGAGTTTTGTGACAATGATCTTGTTTTGCGAATACAATTCACTATTATTGGGATAAGGGCCTAGATGGTCACACATAATGATGTATTCAAAAATCATCTATATTTAGGCGAATAGGTATATTATAAATCATGGGACCCACTATAGAGTTTGATTGTTGTCCCTGTTTATAGATCACTAATAAATATATAAATTCATTATTATTCAAGTTAAGAATAATTGTGTTGAATTTATTTATTGAATTTATTTACATGTTAAGTAAATATGAGGAATAATATTATTTGAACTAATATTATTTTAATATTCCTGATTCGTTTAATATCATGATGGAATTAAAAGTTGAGTAAATGGCTCAGATTTATCACATAATATAGTTTATATTATAGGTATGGGATAAAATAATAGATAATATTTAGGATGTTGATTAGTTAATCATTATTCATTATTTATTTAGTGAACAATATATAGGGTAGTCAGGGAACCTAATCCATGTATTTGAGCATTCACTATAAGTATAGGATATATTCCCTCACACAATGATTATTCAATGTAATATTTCTATATTCTCCTCAACCTATACCACTTTTTAAAGAGATAAGCACTTGATCCAAGTGATCAGATCGATTTCATGTCCCTGGATCAATGGATTACCAATGTGGTGATCATCAGGACATTGAAGGCACCATCTAATAACTACACTAGAACCTAGAATTCAATGAATGACGTTACATAAATTTATTGATGCCCATGTAGGTGATCTAGAAGGATTCTACTTTGGATACATTGAGAAAAAATAGCTACTGAAAAGCATATGTTGAGTGTGCCTTTCTATAAAAAGTGGTATGTTTATTTTATTTTATTTTTCAATGTTTCACTTACATGAAATCCTAGAACCATAATAGGTCTTATATTAATAAAGGTGACATGTTTAATTATCTTAACAATGAATATTTTTAAATCCATAGAATATTGACATCAGCTGCATGCCCTGGTACCTTCAAAGGGGGTTTATTTCTGTCAGAGATATTTTATAAATTTACAATTTTTTAAATCATGGAAAATATTCATGATTTTGTAGCACAGTTTGGAAAACCATTCAAAAAAATTTAGAATGTAGCTGCCTCACCTAGGTGACCCACATGGGATTTTTTTAGGTCCACTAGGTCATATACCCTATGAGGGGGGTGAATCAGGGTATGCAAATTTTAAACTATTTCCCTTCGGATCATGTTTCTTCATTAAACAAAACACACATATCTCTTTCCCTCATATCTATATATGAACATAAATGAAATAATGCATAGTAAACATCAATTTTAATTGGCTCACCCTCATTGGGAAACATCCAAGGAACATTCAAAGGTGATGTTCTGATGTAACGAACCCACTACATCCCACTTATAATTACATGGTTTGGGCTAGATCACTTCTATGCATAGAATCACCACCTTTACAAGATTTAGGTTCTACTCACTGTATTTCAAAGGGACAATCCTTATATCTCTTTCTCTATCTCACTACATGTGGAAAAGATCATTGTCTTCCTATTCTTTCGATCACTTCTTTTGGAAGGGATCCTCTCACAGTTTATGGACTTATAGGTCCCTTTATTTTTAAGAATTAAAGAATCCTCAAATGTACATATCTGTCCAATTAAAGTTCCTTTTTCAGTCATAGATATAATCCTCTTTTCTATGTACTGTTAGTTAGCTAAAATTTCATTCACGAACGTTTTAATTCCCTTTACGAACAAACTTCTTACTCCATGAACTATGTTGTTCCACTTAGCACATAAGCTTCACAGACCACCTCGTTCACAAACTACCCAGGATCTGTGGACTATCTCAGATTTTTCCTTCATGTGCTGTATATAATTAACTCCTCCATGAATGGTCTCTGCATACCACTTCCACTTCTAAATAATTTCAACTTTTTTGGAAAACTCATTCCACAAACTGGTTATTCCCATTTCGCAAAATCCTCCTCACAAACTATATCACCCTTCACAGAATTCACCCTCAAGAACCTCTTTCGGACATCACTGAATTACCATAGAAAAGGTGTATTCTTATGAAAATTTCTCTCACCATAATGATGGGATTATCTCTCCTTATATTGTAAAATAGATGTAAAAATCCGATAATCTATGATTTAACAAATAATCAATTTTGTACATCCTTCACCACGTACAGTGACCCCACAATTCATTATTCCCTACTCGGTCTACGCACAACCACTCACCCAATGCTATGACTATTCTCTTTCACGGATGAAGTCCCTAGCAACACCTAAAATCAACACCTCATTTCTGCCAATGAAATTACACCCTAGGTAGCACAATCCCTCTACAAACCATATACCTCTCGCAAATCATTTATGTATGTGGTTCATATACCACACTTTATGGTCCATATAGTTCTATTATGTGAAATCCTTTACCAATTTTCCAAACTCGATCCATGTATCACCATTTTTATTCCGAGAACTATTTTTTCGGTCCACATAATATATACCCTTAAGAAAAAATATTCCTCTACCAAAAACAAAACACCCAATTTTGAGGACCAAAAATTTGAAAAACACTATGAAACTACACTACCTTGAAAACCTTCTTCAGAAAACCACCAACCATACCCATTCACAGTCATCTATCTTTTTTAAAAAACACAATCTCACCCAAAAACAAAAATAATATTACATTAATTATTATTTCCCAATAATATACCCTATTGGGTTTGTTGATAAATCATCTCAATTTAATACATCATTAATCCGTATTCCATCTTCTATCAGTATTTTCTTCTTATGATTAAAATACCAATAATGGATTTACTCAAAACACACTCCAAGCCCAAATGATCCATTCTCGGATTGATAATCAAGATTATAATATAATGTTCATAAATTAATCATTTCATTCCATTCAAAAACACCCTTATACATTCATCACAAACCTCATCTATCGTGATATATATCATTTGATAAATCATGTCTAGAATCATCATATTTAATACTCCCCCTACTTCATTACTCCATGTAACAACTTCAACTGCCCCTATCTCACTACTTTACCTATTACCTTCTCCCCATGTATTGACTAATAAGTTTTCTCCCATTAAATAGCCACAATTCCCCCCATTTACTGACCAACCCAAAGGTCATGTCATTTTTCTATGCAATAGGGTAAAGAAAACACATCCATACATTAGGAAAAAACACACCATACCACATGGTGAGGGGAACGAACATAGAAACTTCTTCAAGAGTGGGGAGTTGACTAAATTCCTAGATCCATTCAATGCTTTTCAAATTCTTTTTTGAATAAGGCCTTTGTCAGAATCACTAAATATTTATGTTCTATAGGCACCTACTCCAACTTCACAAGTAGTTGCTCCACCTTCCCCTTGATAAAATGATATTTGATTTCAATATGATTTGTCATTGAGTGATGGATAGTAACTTTTCTAAGATTTATATCACTTTAATTATCTCAATGGATTTTGATCATATTTTTCACTTCAATTCCTATATCCTCAAGCTCCTTCTTCATCCAAAATAATTATGTTCATGCTTGAGTTGCATCAATATATTCATCTTCTATGGTTCTCAAGGAGATGAATTATTTTTTATTGACTATCCAAGAAATACACATTCCTCTATGATAGAATGGACCACCTGATGTTGATTTTCTATCAAATTCTAAACCATCCCAATTTGCATCTGTATATCTCAATAAAACTTACTAAGAGTTTTCATTATAAATCAATCAGAAATAAACCATTCCCTTGATATACAAAAGTATTATTTTCACTACATGAAAATGGGTTTCCTTGGGATTGATTTGATATCTTACCACTTGGCATGTGGAAAAAACAATATCAGTTATTATCACTATCATGTACAATAGACTGCCAATGATTTTCTTGTATTCTGTGATATTGACTACCTTCCCTTAATCATCCCATGAAAGTTTCATCCAAGTATCTAGCAAAGATTCAATATCCTTGTAATTATCCATTCCAAATCATTTCATAATATCCTAAGACTATTTGTGTTAAGAAATGAATGTGCCATCCTTTCCCTATGTCACATATAAATCAAGGAAAATAATCAGTTCACCAATCATTGACATGTCATATTAACTTTTCATGAATTCAAAAAATTGTCTACATTATGCTTATTTTTATCCACTAAAGATTATGTGATCAACATAAACCAGAAATATCATCCTTTGATCACTTTCATTGTTGTAATATAGATTCTAGTCAACTTCACCACGCCAAAAACCAAGATTCTTTAGAAACTGATCTAGAGTTTAATACCATGATATTGGTGCTTACTTCAAAACCCATATAAATACTTATTTAGTAGATAAACTAGGTTCTCATCTTCATGAATGAAAAAAACATCTGGCTACTCAAGGAAAATTTCTTCTTCCAGAACTCCATTAAAAAAGTATGACTAGACATCCATTTGGAAAACCTTGAACTTTATTTTCACTACAATGGCCAAGAATAATTTTATTGTTTATAGCCTTGAAATAGGTGAAAAAAGTATAATCAATAGTTACACCCTATATTTGGGAGTACCATTTTCACACTAGTCATGCTTTGTTTCAAATCACTACACCATCTTAATTAATCTTGTTATAAAAGACCAATTTATTCTTAATGGCATTATAATTTTTTGGCCTTGAAATAATCTCCCGTGTATGATTATTCTCAATTTGGTCAAGATATTCATTCATATCCTAAACCCAATTCTCATCTCCAACTACTTCATTAAAACATATTTTCTCTACCCATGATAAGTATGATGTTTTTTTGTAGAGTTTTAATCCTCCTTGCCTTCACTGGAGCTGTCTGATCACCAATTATGTTCTATTTATCAATTTCGGTTCTTCTATTCTTTCTTTTCCCAAATATTGAGTTATTCTCATACTTTTTATTATCTGAATATTCTACTAAATAATCCTCTAGAACTGGAGCATTCTCGGATATTCTTTTCTCTTCATCACTATCCTCCTTAGAAGGATCATGTATTTTCTAATGATTCTTCTCATTCTCCACTATTGTTACATCATGAATTTCAAATACATTTACTAGCCTCTTGCTCAAGAATTTATATTATTTTCTTTTCATTGAATATCCATGAAATATACCTTCATATCCATGTGATTCAAACTTCATGCATTTCTCCTTATTGAGAATGAAACAGATACTTCTGAAGACTTGAAATAAATTCAATGATGGATTCTTTCCATACCATGGCTCAGGTAGAGTCTTATCTTTTTTAAAACTTAGTAATTCTCTATTTTAAGTGTAGACTGCTGTAATTACTTCATTTTTCCGAAATTTATCTAGAATTTCTTTCTTAATGAGCATTGTTCTGACCATTTTATTGACAATATCATTTCTTCTCTAAACTACTCTATCATGTTAAGTAGTTATCACCACTAAAACATGATGCCTTATCCCATGTTTCTAAAGATATTCCTCTACTTGGATATTTTTAAACTCTGTCTCATTATCTATTTGGATCTTATATTTTTTTGACCTATCATCATTTCAACTTTTAGTGTATATCTTGTAATTCAACAGAATACCTCACACTTGTTGGTAATGAGTGATACCCATGACATTCTACTATAATCATCAATGAAGAGAAAATAATATCTCCTCCCAACATGAGATCATGGTGAAATTATTCTGCACACATCAATATGAACCAAGTCAAGTAATCTTTTTGGCATTTTCTATTTTTTCTTATATGTATTTTAAATGATATTACCTTGTTGGAAGGTATTGAATGTCTGTGTAAAATCAGATGATAATCTTGGTAGATCTCTTGAAAAATCATATTTCACTATATATTCTTTGGATGTTTGGCTAACATGGCCAAGATTTTTAAGCCCCAAATTATTGTATTCATACATGGATTCAAATAACATATCTTCTTCTCCACTCATGAGGTAGAGATTCCCATTTATATGCATTACCTGCAATAATATAACACCATATTTTTCCTTGATGAAACATAATTTCTTGGAAAAGAGACTGAAATGTCCTAAGTCACACAATTGACTTATTATTAATAATTTGTGACTAAGACCTTCAACAACTAAGACATTTTCATGCCTCATCTCTTTTACCCAAACATTACGTTTGTAGATCCAATAATTTTCAACCCTTTATCATTACCAAATCTTATGACAACTTATTTTTTGTACCTAAATTAAATTACTATATCCTTGTTCCCTATCATATTTGAGGTTTATCAACAATCAATTATCCATATCCCAATGTGATCTTATTACTTAATGATAATTTCTTCCACCACTACCTACTCAAACCTTTTCTTTGTGACCCATGTTTTTGAGTTCATAGCCGGTTTGGATTGATAATCTTGATATTCCTCAGAATATAAGGGACCATATTTATCTTGTAGAGATGCAACAAGATTTTTTATTTTTAACTCATTTGATGATACATTTTTTCTTCTATTTATAACCAAACTCATTCTGCTTCGACACATTCCTCTATGTTGTTGATGGGAAATATCTTTCCTTTTCTCTGAATCCTTTACACCTGAAATAGTGAACATCAAATTATTACTTGGAAATTTATGTTCTGTAAAACTACCTATGTCGGTCCTATTTCATTTGGTTCCTCTTTTATATAGAAAAAATAATTTTTTGAGTGTCTCATCTTTCCACAATAATAGCATCTTATGCAGGGTAAATTCCTGTGTGGAAATATTGTACCACTGGTTGTCACATGGGTTCTCTAAATATTATGATTATTCTTTGTACCCATATCAGTATTAAATATCAAAGTGGGTTCTTGTGGTCTAAATTCAATCATTACTTCATTATATTTTATATCAAGACCCATAGAATCCTTATTTGGATATGACTGTTGCTTCTGTTTTTCTGGAAAACTATGCTCCACATTTATCTTTTCTATTTCTTGTGTTATCTATTTTCCCGATGTTATTTTGATATTCAATAGTTATTTTTAATCCTTAACAATTCAACACATAATGTCAACTTCCTCTTCAGGTTCTTCAATAAGTTTTATTTGATCTATTCTAGTATTTGTCAAACTATCAATTTATATTTTCTATTCATCAATTTTAATCTTGTACTCAACAATCCTAATTAAAATATCTAACATTGAGGACTTCATTTTTTTATGTCTTCATTCAGCTCAAACTTCTCTACTTCCAACTACTACATGTAAAGTTTGGAATCATGAACCACTTTATATTCTTTCTACATTTTATCTCTAAAAACATCTATTTCCTTATGGATAGATTATAATTCAACATTATGGTCAACTCTTCCTTGAAATTATCCTTTTTAATTGTCACATTATACTTTTCATACAAAATTTTTTACAACATCCCAAAAAAAGAATCTACTTCATGATCCTTGAAATCCTCCAACACTTCTTCCTCAGATTCTTCAAAACAGTCATCTAATTTGGAAAATAAATTATTCTTTTTGAAGAACATTTTATTATAATATATCCTACCTTTTAGATTGGATGAATACTTGTTTTGGGGAATTTCATCATTTTCTTCATTTTAATTTTCAATCATCTCGGGAAACTTTGCTGCAAAATGTTCAATTTTTCCACATCGAAAGCCTGAAAGTGGATGTTTATAATTAAAAATTCTTATTCTTATTTTCATAATTGAGGATAGAAATGACATGAAATCATCCAAATTGCCTTCCTCTTCCCTATCTTCTACAAAGATATTATTTGTGGCCTTGAATTATAATTCTATATACCTCCCCTTTTCCATGAAACCATTATCATCATTTCTCATTCTATAGGAAACATGAGTACTATGAACGTTATCCAAGGTCAGATTCTTAATGTCCTTGTATTCCAATTTAGAAACAATAGGATTAAACCGAGGTTGAAATTTTCTCAAGATGCACATGAAAATATTTATATCATTAATGATTTCTCCAAGAACACACATGTATTCCACAAAAACATTAAATTGGGCATAGAATATATCAAAAGAATCATTTGGGTACATTTTGATATCTTTATATTTGTTCCATAGAACCTGCATCATTTCTTCTCTATCTTTTTAGTCAGCCTCACAAATATTCAAAAAAAATCCCACATAGAATGTGATGACTTACACAACATCAACTATGTATAAACAACATTTAATAGGGATCCCCCTAATTAATTGATCCCTTTATCTTCAATATACAATCCCATTTGGTAACCTTATGATAAATCACCACTATCGATATTGTATGATATTCCCTGCATAGATACTGTAAAGAAAACCATTAACAATGATCAGAAGTAGTGTTGCATCCAATTCATCCATAGCCGAAAATTGTTTCCATCAATAATTATTTCCACTTGTGATTGAAAAACATTAATTATTCTACTGATATAGAGCCATTGCATTCATCCTTTTCCTTTGATACCAATTGTTAGTTTCAGTTGGTCAAATACCCCAAGAGGGTGGATGAATCTGGGAATGAATTATTAAAAATACTCCCCCTTCAGGTATTGATTCATCATTAAAAAAATACACTTCTCTCTATCTCTCAAATAAATATAAGAATAGAAATTAAATCATGCATAGGAAAAAATCATTTTACTTGGTTCACCGTCAATAGGCTACATAAAAGGAGAATAAAATAGCAATGTTCCGGTGTACCAAATCCACAAAATCTCACTACATATTAAAAGGATCATGCTAGATCACTTGTCTACCCAGGATCAATTCCTTTACAAGAATTATTAAATGCTCACTGAATTCCCAAGGGTCACTCCCTTATCTTTCTCTGGCTCACATCCAGTGGAATGGATCATCGTCTTCTTATTCCATCGCACACTTCTCTTGTAAGGGATCCACTCAATGTTTTTGGAACAGTTTGTCCCATTTTTTATTGAATTCTTGCATCCTAAACTATAAGTAGATGCTCTGTTGAAGTTCCTTTTTTAGTAATAGATTAATCCACTTTTCCATGTAACTTATGTTAGTGTATTTTTTTTCAAATCATTGTATGTCCCTTACCGAACAACCTACCTCTTCTGTGAACTACGCATCACTGTATAGTATATAAGATTCATAGACCACCTCTTCTATGAACCTCCCCAACTCCTTGTACTATCTTTTCTTCTGCCTTCATGTACGACCTTAGTGTAACGCCTCCGTGAACCGCCTCCATGTACCACTTTTTGTGTAATTACTTATTATGTTGACTACTCATTCCATAGAATAATTATTTTACTTTTTCATAATCCTTCCTATGAACTACATCACCCTTGAAGGAATTATCCCTCATGACCCACTTTCAAACTTCATCGAATTCACAGAGAAAAGATGTTTTCTTATGAAATTTTATCTCACCTTAATTATGGGTTTAGATCTCCTTATATAGTAAAATAGATCCACATTATCTGCTAATTTTTGATTTAACAAATCTTAGATACATTACTCCATTAATCGTGTACCATGCTCCAATGAACTGTTCCTCCCAACCCAGTCCACAGACTGCCACTCTTCCTACAGGGAGACTATTTTCTACCTCGTATGAAGTCCTTTACGACTCCTAAATAACTACCTTATTTCTACTAACATAAATCCAAAATGCATACCATAATACTTCCTTGAAGCATCTACCTCCCATGAACCATTTCCATATGTGTCCTGCATACCTCGCTTTAGACTCTTCATAGCACTACTATGTGGAATCCTTCCTTTACCGATTTCCCAAAGTTGTTCTATGTACCACCTTTTGCATTCCATGAACTATGGTTCACTAAATGTGTACTCTGTACCCCTATGAATAAATATTCATTTTACAAAAACCAAACTCTCTATTTTGAGGCCCAACATTTGGAAAATCCTAGGAAACTACACCACCTTAAAAACCTGCTTCAATAAAACACCATCCATACTCATTTTCAGTCATTTGGATTAAACAAATCTCACTAAAAATACAAAGAGGACACCTTGAGTTATTTTATCCAATATCTTTCCACATGGGTAGATAAACCATGTTATAAACTTGTGAATAAAAAGTAATTAATACTATAGGTTTTACAAAGTTAACAGCACAGATATCTTTAACCATGTCTTAACCATGTGATGACAACTACCCCTCAAATTCCTCAAAATGTTTAATGGAAAACAACTAGGAATGAAATTTGATGAATAAAAAAAATAAACAATAAATTCATACCTTAAAATAATACTATCATATGTTAACACTCCACACTATATAAATTTATATGGAAAAATATTAATTCAAATCTTGATCAGAAAACGGATAAGTTCATAAGTTGTCAATAGGGACTCTTACTCCAACAAATAATGTGAAGCACTCTCATGCTAAAATAATATTTTATAAAACATGATATATTTCCTTTAAAGAACCTAAACATGGAATTCAACCATCATCATTAGGTTCTTAGTGTCTAAAAAATATCTATTGTAACACCCCAAGCTTCTACGGTATGCTCCTCTTTGAATAATGTGATAGCGTGTGTTGTACGCAACACCGAGTTCTAACACACCATAACCAATTAAACTAGCCGTTATGAATAGTAATACCGACTTTTTGAAAGTATATATATTTTATATTTTAAAATTGACTTCATTTTTGGATTCAGAATATCGAATTTAGCCTAAGGTGAAATTTTGGTGCTTTTCGGATAACTTTCATATTTTGATGAATAGTGAAAATTACTAAATTTTAATTAAAAACAACTTTTTTAATCAAAATAATTAATAGTGATAAATTATGAATTTGAGGGGTTTTAAATTATATTTAGAATATATTTTTACCATTTAATATAATATTGGTAATTATACATAATTTTACAATTAAACCGAACATAAACAAGTGTCAATCTTTTGATAGTTATTATCTCTTAAAAACACGCTTTTTGTTTTGACAGCGGGAATTAATTTTAAATTAATTTCTGCCACTTCTGTGTTTTTAATTTATAAAAATGGATTCCATATTTGGAATCAGGATGTCCAAAATGTGTAAATAGGTAACTTTTATTTTTAGAAATTTTGAATAATTACTGCGGTAAATATTTTATTTACCATGGTTAAGGGTAAATCTAGTAAATAAGGGTTAAAACAATAATATTATAATAATACTAAATTACCCTAAAACGTGTCTTAGCCTTATTGGTTGATACATGATCGACCATAGGCATCTTTGTGTCGATTTTGGTACCCCATGGTGGCACTTGTAGGTGATAGGGACACTTTATTTTAATTAAGTTAAAATGAATACAAAAATGACACAAGCATATATCTTTTAGAGAAAAAAATTTCACATAGGGTTATATATGTTGGATTTTATATTATAAATATTCATTAAAAAGATAAACAGATTTCCTACATAATAATATTTTATTTATAATTTTTAGACATTAAATAATTTAATTTATTTATGACACGATGATGATGAATTAATTACTATAATAGTGAAAAATTAAAATAATTGATATTATAAATACCAAAATAAATATAATATGAAACTTTTAATGAATTAAACTAATTTTATAGGATAATATGATATATTAGGATTGATTTAATTGACTTTTTTAGAAGTAATCAATCTGTTATGAGTTTCACAAAAATCAAATATTGAATAGTGTCAAAATTGACATAAAAGAGTTCTTAAAACAAATATTATATTATTAATTGATATTAAATTCCTAAAAATCTAAGGTTTGGTAAAGAGACTTATATCATGATAGGTTCATCATTAATGGACCACTCGGGGGTCTCTTGGATGTATATAGTAAGTTTATTAACCATATTATATAAAAATACAAAGAGACATTTTAAAAGTGAAACTAATTAACTTAGAGTTAATACTTAAAGATAAGGTTAATATAAGTACCCAAACCTGTCTAAATTCTATTGGTTGAGTTTTTTTCAACCTATCCCCACCTTAACATTTAAATAATCAACTTTGGAGTCATTATAAACCGAATATGAATTTATTACAAATTAATATTTCTAGCTTTTCCAAAGGTGCCCCTCACCCCTCTTATAAAAGGGAACTCCTCCTTCTCTTTTCTTCACACATTCAAAACCTTTTGGTTCGGCCAAAATCTACCCAAATACTCTCCCAACTTCCCTCACTACAACCTAGAGGCATTATTTTGACCAGAAAGCCAACCTATGGAGCCCTTTTGATCAAATCAAAAGGAAGAACCCGAAGAAGAGGTAATGATTTCACCACCCTTTTCCAAGTTCCTTTCTTCTTCCACTTCTTCTTCCTTTGTTGTTACCATTATAAAATAATAAATCCAGTATCATATATATACTGTGATGTTATTATAAATATGTTACAACCATATTCAGTATTCTATCCACCCTTTGAATAACATGTCATCATACGTGCGTACGTACGGCTTACCGTCTCCACGTCGTGGTGTAATTGTTATTCAATATATTATTATTTGGATGGGTATAATAATGATGTGTAAATCATGTAAATAATAAATATAACATGTTAATTATTCTGTATATATGATATACCATCCATTTATATATTATTTTAATATCAAAAGAATGATATTGTCGCTCGTGCGTACGTACGGACTACCGTCTCCACGAACGCGATAAGATTCATTCTCCATCGTATCCATTCAAGTATAATTATCATTTGATGATTTAAAAATGATGTTTAAGGACTTTATATCATTATGGATATGAATAATATACAACCTATCCATTATAAACATGTCTTACATAACAAAACATATAAAATAAAACAAGTAAGTTAACACCCGAAACAACAATAATACTAAGATATTATTATCAAATCAATATTAAAAGATCATATATGATATCATATTAATGTATATGATTCTTGTATAATTTAATAACAATTATTTCACCATTATACAGGAGGTTAACCTACCCCAACCATGGAAAAGTACAAGGTAAGGGTTATTTCACAATCTCTTCATTATCCGAGGTTGTTTATATGTAATAATCTATTGGGATCTCTTTATCATCCACATCCATGTTTTCTTAAAAATGTATTTCAAATTTTTTTTATTAATTACAAGAATATGGGTTAAAGTCATTTATACCCTTGTTTGACTTTTTATAAGAGGAATCTTTCCGTCGTTTTCAAAACAAGGTCCTTTTTAACCTTTTCGACAGAATTAAGGTAAGAATGTTTTTTTTAACTTATACGGCAGGTGTGGCTATTTTACGTCGTTATAAAATCTTCAAATATTTCCTTACAAGCTTATAAGAATATTTTCAAAGAAAATGTTTTATTTTTTATGGCTCTTAAATGATTTCAAAAATAGAAAGAGATATTTCTCTAAAAAGAGTTTTGATTTCATCTCTGTCAACATCCTTTGATGGATTTTATACTGATTTATTATGATACAAAACTTCTATATTGTATTATAAGGTTTTGTGATATGTTTGACTTTGGATGTGCTATTTTTATACAATTCATAGTTTATGGTGAAATTATTGACATTTCCTATGCTAGTTTTAATACGAATGTTTATGTTATGTTTAAACCTTTTCATATGGGAATGCATTGGACTTAATATGTGACGGGTGGAGCCCGCTATAGCTCCCCGATGCATCGGTAGGTCTCATGAGACAAACTAGTGTCTTGGCACAAGGCCTTGACAAAATCTTATTTGTAGTCTTGGTACGAGGCCTTGGCTATGTGGTTATGATAGTCTGGCATTATGCATTCCAACATTATGAAAGTGGTTATTGATTTTGCATGTGATTATTCGATTAGTAGAATATCCATGTGAATTAGTAAATGGCATTATTTAATTTTATTTATGCCATACCATGTTGAAAGTTCAAGTTTTAAAGGCTTTTTTTAGTTATACATTGCCTTAAATGTTTATTATTATTTATGAAAGTTTCCGCTATATTGTTATCCTTACTGGGCATTTGAGCTCACCCCTTTTCCATGTTTTATTTTTCCCAGGTAGTGAAGAAGTAAATTATGAATGACCTGCAGGGATATTATTTGGGGATATGAGTGTGGATTATGGGGACAATATGTTGTTGTAGTAGGTTTTCATTTTATGATGTAATGTAAGACTTATGAATATATCTAGTGTTTCCAAGGCTACTAAACCAATCGGTCTTTCGAGATTTGATCTTTCTTGTGATCATGCCAATGTTATGTAATAATGCACCGACTCTGGGTAACTAGGGTCAGGGCATTACATCTATCTAGTTCAAGATCTTCCTAAATCAATATTTGGAATTTATTATGATTATACCCAGCTAGATAGGTGTTGTGTAAAATGTCATGAGTATCCAATTAATGAGTTATTTTCAATTAGTAAGATAATTTTCTATAATTCTTACTGATTTCTATGGGGCCCACACATCTTAGAGAAATCATTCCTTACATCCCCAAACATCAATGACCCAATCAAGGAGATGTATTAAAAAACACTAGGTCTCTCAAAATGTATTTTAAGTGGAGAATATTTGTCCACTATTTGAATTATAATTGATTTGGTCCATTTTGATACACCAAATGGGTAATTTGGATCATCCCAGTCATCTCTCGAATGAGGCTCAAAACCACAAGGGATGGATTACCCACTTATTCCCCACACAAGGAAAAGTGGAATAAAATACTAAATAAGTATTCAATAAAATTGAGATGTATTATTAATAAGTATACTAAAAATATAATTCCAAAACTACCAAATGGATATCCCAAAAACCCTTGAAATTTAAATCAAAATCTTAGACAATATCATCCAATAACATGAATAAATTTCTCTTTCGGAATATCTTTTTGTGAGTGGTAATATTCACTTATCATATATTGGGATCCCATAATGTCTTGAATACCTATTATAATTGATAAGTGAAACATGGATCCCTTTCAGAAATATAGCTAATACAACACCATAAAGTCTCTCAATCTATTTTATATATAATCTCTCATATTTTTGTACATTCATACTATATTCAATCTATATAAAATTTGAAGATTTAGTATATGTATCAATTAAGACCCATATAAAATTATTTTCAAGAGGGGAATACGGTAATTTAATGATACTGTTTATATACACCTCACATGAGATCTAATTAGGGATATGAGGGGGTTAGGGAAAATAAGTTGGAATCTAATGTTTACCTTTAATCTCATGATAGGTGTAACACTAGGATTTGATGTCTATTATATGTATCCCCATTAATGGTCACTAATAGAAAAGTATTGTATCATAATATATCTTGGTGAATCCAAAATTGATAGACCATTGAGATTGGTTGAAATCCCCTATCATTGTATTCCTCATAAATAAAGGAACTACATATACATTGTTTAATAATTTAAGGCCCTCTAGTGATAGAGACCACTCATTGGTAGTATCCAAACCATATATAGATCCCCTGCTACATATACACTCTTGATCTCATACATAATCTTGATAAATGAATTCAAGGAGAGAATGACTTTGATGTACACTAGTAGTAAACAAATAATCTTCACCCTTCTACAATTTTAGGTACAACTCTACAAAAAAGGCTCATGAGAGTATTCTTTCAACTACATTCCTTCAAATCCTTGAAGATGATCTTCTGATAAGGGTGTTAGTGATGAAATTTAAATTTCCCAGTTTATAGGTAATATCAAAATAATATTCCTAAATTTATTACACCCATATCATCTTCTATATATTTAAAATATTTTAGGAGAATATATAGCTCAAGATGTTGTGATCAGTGTATACTTTAAAATTCTAAAAACATAGTTTTTTCAATAGTTGTGAATATGAATAACATCATCAAACTTATGTTCATGAGTGGGGTAATTCCTCTCATGTAATCAAATCTACCATGATCCATGAGCTACTACATGTTAACCTAGTATGACCACACATCCTTGGACCATTTATGATTTATCATAAAAGTTCACATAAGCAATATAATATTCTAGAAGGATTTGGATAGTGTTCATAGTCAAACATTTCTTCATCACCATAATGTATTCCTAACAATCTAACCTCGAAAAAAACTATAGTCCCTTATGAGTAGGATCTACCAATAAAGAGGAAATCGTATAAACATACTTAATGAATTATCAATAGAAACCGACTTGTCCATAGATTCATTATAAATCAATGACATTGCATGGATGATCCTAAGAAAAAATGTCATTCAAATTCTTGAGACCATCCAAAATTCCCAATTCATACACCTCATTCCCCCACAGACATTTCCACTTACATCTACAAACTGCACTTAAGCTATTTATAATAATTATTTTGAACACGAATAATCCACATAATAGTTATGAAATAATTATAATTATTACATTTATATTTATAATAGACTATATTATAATCTATTAACTACAAAATAAATGAATCAAGGATTCTATGAAATTTTATGTTCATTAGTTTTGTAAACATTAATGATGTTTTATTAGTATTAAAGGTATAACTATGTATTTAGTGGCTATATCTACTTTAAAAATTGGTATTTGTAATGTATACTTATTTTACCCTTGGATGGTGGTATCGTAAATAGAGTCCAAATTGTTAAGACCACCTTTACACATTAAACTAGTCATATTGTTCATTAATATGATGAAATAAGTATTTATTCTATATACTGGGATTTTTTAGATTCCAATAATGAATATAAAATTGGAGGGTATCTTGTTCCATCTTATATAAAAAGAATAGTACCATCCCATGAGCTATAAATAACTAGACTATATTTTCATCTTATTAAATTATTTTAGGGCCATATGATATTTCTGTATGGATATTAACAAAATATATGTAATCAAGTCAATATAGAACTCAATTTTTCACGACCGGTCCTGATTATGCCCAAGCCATGACTACCCCAATAGATCTTCAAATAGGCCAGTTCCAGGTGTCCAGCGATGAGTATTCATATCATACAAAGGAGAGGCATTATCCAAATGTGCATATACACAAAAAAACGCACATCTCGAAGACCATAAAATGATGAAATGTAATATAACTAAAACCAATTCTTGAATACATCTATGATCCCATTGAAAAATTATGATAGTAATGTATTGAATATGATAAAGATTCCAATACAAGCCCAATTAAAAAATATAGAGACTCTAAATGTCATAGAATGTGAGTACTTTAATAAAATGAAACCATTCAAAAAACACCTTAGTATATCTATCTTATTCTATGGTCCAGTAGATCACTATCCTCCTAGAAAACCATATAATGGGATATTGTTTTAAAAAGACACAACATGCTCTTAAAAAGTCCATATAGGAGTGAGTATGACAATACTATGTAAAAAATCCTAAATCACTAAACATGTAAAATCAAGAATGGTAACCTCCTTAAAAGGATATAACAATCAATGGAAAATCTCATATATACATAGGATGGTTACTGAACCTCCTGGATGCCTCAACCAAACTACCGACCATTTGATTCTTCTCAAATATTCTAGTAAATTCTTATTTTGGTAGAACCCACTCCATGAGATATACTATTATCTGAGATAGTGATCTGAGAGGTCATCATCATTGGGAACCAACACAAAAAACTCAACGGTGATTGCATATTGAAATACTTACATATGGGATCCCACCCAAGACCACTAGGGGACACCACAAACCCAATATGTATCAACCAAATATGTAGGGGACAATATAACATTGATACCATGAACCCTACTAGAACAATATAAAATATGTAGGATCAACACCACATGCCCAGATGTCATGCTGATTCCATGAACCCCACCTAGGTTATTAGAATAAATTATAAGGGATCAAAATCTATTATCATAGAGTGACACCAAAAAACTTGATCTAGGAATCATCTTACATAGGGGATCACAGTTCAATGATGTTGATGTAATACCACACTGCTCCCTTGAGGGGATGGAACAAGTGAATGAACTCAACTGGTACACATCCAATATTAATGAATCGAAGGGAAAAAATACCCTTAAAGTGGGTACACAGTGTGTAATAGGGTTATACTAAATGTTCATCCCACCCATGGTATTCCTATGTGGTGCTTCCACACATGGAATGTATAAATCAAAATATATGCCATGTATGTAAATATAAAAAACATGTAGATGTATGTCAATTCCCCTCTTGTAATGTCTATCTATGAATTTTTACAGTTATCTGGGATTGTGTACCAACCTATGTACACCTGTCCTTCCCATGTACACTTTTCAATGTCTGTATATCCCTACCTACTCATTCCCATGTATCCTCTATGATACATGATTACCCACTAGCATGTTTCACATGACTTGTGATATACGTCACATGGTGTGTGATTATTTTTCTTCTTTGTGGAATCCCCAGTGATGCATAGAGTGTTCGACATGGTGTGTAGTCTTATATTACAAGTTCTTTATCACATGATTTTCTTGAAACCTATGATCGATTGATGAATCACCCGGATCCACTACCTCTACCATCAATCACACCCAAAAAATTAAGATATGCGGTTGAACGACCTCACCATAACCATCTCAGTAGATTTTGACAACCTGAATGGGTAGGTAACCCAACTTGGTCAACTGTTTCACTGTGTGCCCATTGATAAAGAGAAATACCAATGGTTCAGTATCATAACTCCTTGAATCACTTTTCATCATCCTCTATCCAAAGATAACAGCTTTAATTGAATGTTGTACCTGGGGTAAATATTTTTTGCACTAAAGAACAATCACAATATAATTGAATACCAAGTATCTTTAAAACTATAGAGCATAGAAAATACCAATGATGATCGAGGAAAAAATTGGGGATAAAATAATAAACCATAAAATTTTCAGAATGAACATTTTTCTAATTCAATTTCGTCTCGATCTTTTGTCAAATAATTAAATGAACTAATATGTAAATAAAGAATGAACAAGTAAATCCATCATGAACAATTCTAACATCGATTCATGAATCAATCCTGGTTTTTGAAATTGATCTTCATTCAACTGAGATAATTGAACATGATAGAATCACATAAAGCCATTATTTTACAATGAATTTTGATCAATCACAAATGGAGAATAGGTTTTCATTTCCATCATTAGTGAGATCCGCGAACACCATTGGTGCACGATCCTTGATCATATTCTCGATATGATAACGTCTTTCAATGACCCTCTAAAGGATCCTCTTTAATGGATCTACTAAATCAAAAAATTATTTTCATAGACATATTGATTGAGTCATATTAATGTATTTATTAAGTAAACAAGTTAGTGTGTAAATATAATAAAAAAGATAAACAACTAAATTTATTTTATTAATTTCACTCGTTACTAAACTTTACTGAAACACCCGACACTAAAAATTATTATTCCATGTCGAGGATGAATCCCATGATATAAACTCAATGGATTCCTTAAATTTCTAATTTGAGCATCCATTTATGATTTATTATGTTTTAATGAAAAAATTTGTGTGCGTGATATTAATATTTTTAATGTTAATCAAACAAAAATTTGATTCTTACTAGCCCTTGGAATTCTACACAACCATAGTACCTAGATCAAAAAATAATTCATATAATATTCTGAATTAATGTATGGAAAAATAAGATTCATTAAATTCTCCCCACCTAAGGGATTTTTATCATGAAAACTGAAATGCCTACTCAGAAATATGATGGTAATGGGATCACATTAGGATATCCCACTCTTATGTGGTCTCCTAAAGATTTATGTGCCACCAATGGACACACAATATCATAATATCTCACCCACAATGGACCCTATTCTTATAAAACTAGATTTCAACTGGGTAATCAACAAAACAAACCCCATCCTCAAAGTTCATCTCTCCTCAATCGATAACATTTGATGGGTCATGCACATACATAATCTGATATAATGTGTGGAAGGATTTTTCTACCTTTTACAACTATTTTGGTGTATCTAATAATTATTAATCCTCTCTAAATATACAAAATATCTATAAATGTCTAATGAATCTCGAAGATAGCTTTCTACCATCAGAAAATCTCAGTAATCCATGTTTGCATGAAACCCAGAGAATCACATGTTCTCCTAAAACTACAAATTACAATATAGTAAGTACACGTAGGACTTATAATGGCTTTGTAATGTTATCATATACACCTAGATGATCTACACATTATCCATTGTAGCTCACACCAAATCTAGATCCATGAGTGCTGACTCGCCTGGATCAGTCCAATAGGGTGGTGACTTACAGGGTTTCCCATATAAGGTCTCGAATAGTGCCATACCAATGGTGGAATTATCGCTGTTGTCATAAGAAAACTCCCCCAAGGGAAGGTGATCCCCCTTAATGTGGACAAAATCTAACATGAAATCCCCTAGAAAGTCCTTAGAGACTTGAAAGGTCTACTCTGTTTATCCATCTATTTGGGGGTGAATCACCATGCTCAAACACATTTCAATCCCAACAGACACCCACAATCCTCTCCATAATCATGATGTGAAATGAGAATCATGGTCTAAAACCATCGTTGAGGGACCTCCATTGAGGAATACTATAAATTCTATGTACATGAATCCTAATATCACTATTGAACTTTACTATTGAAGGGATATAAAGTGGGATGATATGGTGAGTTGGTCTATGAGAAACCAGATGAAATCATGTTTCATGGATATATGTGGTAACCGCATAATTAATTTCATGAATATCCTATCCTACATCCACTCTTGAACCTCAATGGGTTGATCTAAATCCATTGGAACCTAGCGCATGGCATTCACATACTAGAAAGTAAGGAATAAAGAGATAAACCCGCCAACAAAACTCTTCATGCCTATCCAAAAAATTTACATTGGAGGTATTGGTTAATTTTTACCATTGCTAGATATATCACCAAGGAAGATGTATAAAACTCCATCGTCACCTCCTCTCATAATGTCATGGTACCATCATCTATCTTATGAAAAAAATAACATTCTAATCACCTATAGAGAATCTATCTAGGGCACATCCAATGAGTACTTTTGTATATGAGGTCTCATAGTTGATGTCTCCATCCCGAACATTCATAACATATTGTAAAAGTGATGGAGTAAAAACCATCGACTAAATATATAAGGCACCATCCTTTTCCACAGAGGAAAACTGCAATGAAGCTAACAGATCTAACACCTTATGAAACAACTCAACATAAGATCTCATACTAAGAGGATCTTCCACCAAATTCCCCTTTTTAGGAGTATAGATAATCTAGAAGTCACAGTCCATGAGTATCTATATCAATCAACTCTATCTCAAGATAATATCCTTATAAGAAAATATATAATTGAGACTCTTTTGGTCATGGTAGATGTTGGACCTCTCTTCCATTAGGTAGTGTAACCACATTATCATGGAAAAGACTACAATTACTACCTCAAGATCATGGGTCAAATAGTTCTAATCATGTAGTATCAACATCTTAGATGCATATGCAATAATTTCCTACATTTTCATCATGACACCACCATTTATGGTTCCAGGGGAATCACATAACACTTTATACTTGACATCCACCTATCAAAATATCAGGATGGGGGAACTCATCAGCCCCTTCCCCAACTCCTAAAAAAACTATTGGAACCTTTCTTTACTACATTAATGGAGTCCCTTTTCTGGTTTATGATATTAGGGGTTCATCCACTCTAGGTAAATTAAGTAGAAACCTCAGAGTACCCTACCAACCCAATGAAAATCTAATCCATGGTAATAATATTGGGTGGATCACAAGCTATAACATCCCAATATTCATTATGTCCACTACTAATCCTTCTTCTAGTAAGACGTGTCTATAGATTTTAACCTCATGATTCCAAAACTAACACTTAGAGATATCCCCACAATGATAGATCTCTTGGACTGTGTCCATGACTATCTCAAAGTGTCTCATGTTTCCCTCCTCGGGAACCAAATACATTTGGATATCATCGTTGAATAATAACAAAAAATGGTCTATGAAAGGCTAAAATATCCTATTCATAAATCTCATAAACACTACTGGGGAATTACTCATGATTAAAGGAAACACTATGTACTCATAGTGACCATCGTGACATCTAAATGTTTTTTTTCGGTATATCATCATCTCGTACTGATAGATAGTGATATCCCAATCCAAGGTTAATATTCAAGATGCATTTATCCCCAATCAATTGATAGAATATTCCATAAGAAATCGATAATGGATATTTATTCTTAGTGATCACCACTTTCAATTGTTATTAAACAAAACATAACTTCATTATTCTATACTCCATCTTGGTGAATAACACTAGGGCTACCTAGGGAAAACACTAGGTCTTATGAATCCCTTCACCTTCAAGTCATCCAATGAAACCCTCATCTCATGAAGCCATATAGGAGCCATATATTATTTTGGTGAAGATATTTGGGTATTCATGGAGGTGAAATTCAATGATTAATTCTAGCTCATAGAGTGGAGGTAATCTTAGTGCATCCTCAGGTAAGTCATCTTCATATTCCACCACCATTGTAGTGAACTGGTTTTCCATAGTATCCACTTATCCAAGGGCCATTCTACCCAACTTTTGAGTAATTCTATTCAATCTTCTATGATAAATCCCATCACAATCTTCCAAGGTTTTTGTTTCACGCAGAATAGAAAACATTGTCCCATCACTACGTACACACCACATCCTCTACCTAAAATAGTAAATCTAGTCATGAACTATAGATAGAAATTTCATATCAAATATGATGTCATAAAGAATAATCATTGATATAAATGACATCACATATTAATTTCTCACCACTAAGCATCAAATTACACTATCAGTAGAAGTGTTCAATCACTACATCACCTCCTTTCAGAGTGTCCAAACATAATGATCGAGTTGAAGGATGTTTTGAAATATTTATGTCCCAAACCAGATAAGTGATAAGAAAGGAATTACTCACACATTTTTATATTAGTACTAAAACTAATATAGAATGGACATAAATCATACCTCATATCATCCCTAGAGACTCTGGGTTATAGGCCTCTATAGTCTACAGTTGTTCTCATGTCTGATCACCAGCTCCTTAATACTATAATGGGCCACCTAGGGGTAGTGGTGAAATAGGTTAAACATTCAACCACCAATGACTGATGTACCTTCCCCTCTGATGCATCCTCCATTCTATAAACATACATTATCCTCCCTCTACCTCAAAATCATTCTTACCTCAATTATCTAACAATTAGATATATGAAGGGTTAAAAAATATTGTGAAAAATCTTCTCGACCATCATAGGAGAAACATGTCCTGTATAATGGATAATTTGATCTATCATGAGAGACATGCACCACTAATACTCTATCATGGGATCTTTACCTCAAGCATCCGAAATTCCCAGATTCATTCGACTATTGTCAGCCAACTTATTCTATGGTCTTAGATCATGGGTGGAAACTATCATCACCCAATTTTGGTGCTTCTACTACTAACATGTTCTCCAAAACACATTCCATTTCCAGCAATCCAAGAAAAGATAAAATGAAAATAGACATCACTAAAAAATTTATATATCGGTGAAAGACCTACTCTATGATATGTCTTATGAATAACGGATCTCTCACAATATTTGTTCAGTATCATGAGAGATCAATAAACCTCACCAAATAATACACCATGTACATAATACCCTGATACAAATGTAGAATCTTTTGGATGTAAACTAATCACAACATTCATTAATAAAAACCCTCCATGAAGAGATTCTCAAATTTTGAGCAGGAGAAAGCTCTTTAATTCTATGATTGAGATAATAAAATTTACCATCACCCAGAAGATCCCCAAAGAAGTATCTCCATAAGGAACTCCATCTAATATACAAGAATCCTCATAATGATGAAAACATGAGTGACTAACTCTATCCATTTTTTAGTCACCTGGAAGTTAGGATTCTTATAAAACTTGTGAGGTCACTAGATTTGGAACTCATACAACACACCCAACCTGCATGAATCCTCATCTGGAAATTCCATTGTTAATTTTTTCTCAATAGGTGGTGGTATAATTGGTAAAACACACATAGTTAGTATCAATAGTACAGAACACTATACTGATGCCACATTGCTCAGTTGATCATCCTCATGATCACATAGTGTAATCATGGTTGTATGTATTTGTGGAGGAATCCCAAAATGAAGAAGATGTACCATGGTTAATGAGTATATATTGGGATTTGATTCAATAAGGACATAATAAACATATCCATTTCCTATTTTATTCATGTACCACTATTTTCCCTTAAACCAATGTCTAAAATCACCAAGTTGAAATGAAAGTGGTCGGAGTCATGGTGGATGGATACATCGACTGCCACACTAACACTGGAGTCTATGAATTGAATGAAAACTCAAAACACATAAAAATGTTTCAATGAAACCAAAAACAATCTCAAATACTCCATTCCTAATGTACTACCAACTCCTCTGATACCACTCTAGCACGACCCACCTCAACGGGGCCCTAATAGGGACTACCCCAAGACTAGTTCAAATAGGACAAGGTTTAGAGACCAATGTTGAGTATGCATATCACACACATGAGAGGAATTATCCTAATGTGCCTTTACACATTCACACATCCCAAATCCCATTAAATCTTGAAATGTATAACAACTGAAACCAAAGCATGGATAAATCTTTGATCCCACAATCAGAGTATGACAGTAAAGTTCTAAAAGTGATAAATGGGATAAATAAAAGACAAACCAAAACATGAGGAGAGTCAAAACTACACAGAAGGTGATGACCACTATCAAATGAAAACACCTGGGAAACACCTTGGTCAATCTATGTCATTCTATGTTCCACCAGCTCCTTGTTATCATCAAATGGGTTTTTTTCATATTACATGGAACATGAGAGAAAATACAATGCATGGGTGAGTATAAAAATACCCAATATGAATCCCCAAAATAACTAAAAACAATTATTCATGAATGTTTAGATTATAACATGTATATAGAAATCAAATGAACAACACATAAATACTCTAGGACACAACACCTCTAGGTACTCTCAAACAAACTACCAGCCATAGGATTATACATAACTCTTCTAGTAAAATATCATTCCGGGAGAACCCACTCCACAAAGTATATTATACTTGGAGAAACTCATCCAAGAGGTCATGATCATTAGTCCCTAATGTTGAAAAATTAAAATTCTTTAATGAAATTGATACTCCGATAGGGGTTTATATCCAAGACTACTAGGGTACACCACAAACTGAATCTAGATCATCTATTTATATAGGGTTTTGTATACCAATGATTCCATGAACCCTAATAAAATGTGATGAAAATTATAGGATCAATTCCACAATTATAGGGGTCACAATGATTCCATGAACCCCACCTAGATTATAAGAAAATATGATAGAAGATCACTCACTAGTCGCATAGAGGGACACCAAAAACTATATATGAGACCTATCCTGCAAATGGGATTTAAATTTGAGGATGTAGCTATAATGGCTCATTGTACCCTCAAGGAGATAGAGTAAGGGAGCATGGTGAACTGATACTATTCTAATACTGAAGAATTGAAGATATAAAAACACCATCAAATGGGTACATGGCGCGTATTCAGGGTACACAAAAATGTCCACCCAACCCTTGTACATCTCGTGTGATGCTACCTCAAAAATTTTATATAAATATGAATACACAACATGGATGTAAATGTACATGGTGTGCACGAGTCCTCAAAAACCCTATGGTAGTAATCCGTTTGACTGATCAATGGTCACACAATGATCAAATACTAGGTATTCATCAATCCATAGTCTAAATAAAATACCAAATATGATCAAGAAATGAAATGGGGTAGAAAACCATAAACCATAGTATGCGAGTAATGAACATTGAACATTGTTCATTTGTACTTGAACTGTTTCCAAATAATTAGATGAATAAAGCGGGAAAATTACCAATGAATAACTAAATCTATTTTGGATAAATCTACCATTTATCCAAGAATCAATTATTGATTATGAAATTGATCCTCAATAAAATGGGATAAAATTAATTGATGAAATCATATAAATAAAAAAATCCTACCAAGATTTTGGATCAATTGCTTATGAATAATTGTATTGTGTTGCAGTCATTGGAATGATCTACATAATTAATTAGGGAAAGATCCTCGATCTGGTATTAATCTGATTTTTTCTTCTAATCATCATGTAATGGATCCTCTCAAACTTCTCCTCTCAATATCTAGGTTTTTTGGATAGAGTTAGAGATTGATTCCAAGATGAGTATTTATAGAGGAAACATGTCTATTCATCAATAAGATAAGATAAATAAATATATTTGTTTGTTATATTTTATTTCTATGATGATAACACTTTTCTAAACACTTGATGTTAGAAATGATCATGTCACCCCTATGGTAAATACCATGATATGAAATTAATGTCATACTTATATTTAAGATACATTCTATACTTATTAAACATTTTATGGAAAACTATTAGCATGATATATTAATATTTTTTTTAAAAAAAAATAAACATCAATTTCAAGTTAATTGGGCCTTAGAATCTAACTACGTCTTAGAACCTATCCCAAAAAAATATAAAAAATATTCTAAATTATTACATGGAAAAATTAGAGTCATTATAATATTTCTCACTTTAGAGGAAATATTAGAAATCACCAATGAAGGCATCTAAAATTACCTAACTATATGAGGCAACTCACTCCCATCATTCTCTACATAGGCCTTCAACTAAATGGATTGAATCTGGAATTCAAGAGTTTAAACATTATGAAGACGGATTCCTACCCAACCATATCATGGATCTCATTCCCCTAATAGGTAATGAAATATACCAATAAATGGTAACAATAGATATGATAATTGAATTAAATCATTCCATCTATCATAAATATTATGTTAATGAAATCAATTACAATGAATTGTAAATACCATGATATCTCTACCTCCATCATAACAACCAAATAATAGGGGAACTGAAAGAATATATCTATATTTATCACTAGATAAGTCTATAAATCCATAAAATATGGCGTGAGATCCAAGAGAAAATTCATAAAATTCACTACACGAGAATAAATAAATGATTGTGAAGCCCCATTTTTATAAAAATCAACCAACATTGATTATGTAATATTAACTATAAATTTCATTTTCTCTTATGTAAACATATTTTCCATGTGACCATGATTGATAACTCAAAATTTAATACTCTCAACTTGATTCATGGGATTAATATAAGACTAGGGATTACATCTCAGTTGACTACACCCATTTTTTTAACTCGTTCTACCATTATGAATATGATGATGGTTACCATTCACATTTTATGAATCATATTGAGCCTGAGATCCCTTAGAATATAAATATAATGCATCACATTTCTCTGAAATATTATTTTTGAAAATTCATTTAAGGTTACCCACACACCCACAAGATGATAAGCTTTAGGAATAATAGAGATATATGGATTGATATTACCAATTTATTTAAACTAGTGGAAAATGTAAATCCCGGTCCATGTAGGGGTATAATAGATAGCCTAAAGGAGGATTAATTGTCACCACCATATATTTTTTTAGTATGATCTATCATTACCTTTTATCTTTAATAACACCCATCCTTGCAAACAATAATGATTTAGGATGAATCAATTATATCATACATCCTTGAATATTCAATTCCTTCTATGAATTATTTATTTATAAAATCTATATAGGACTTATCATTTAATAAGAATACATGATACCATTTATATACCTAATGACATATTTTAAATTTTCGATCCTAGAAACTATCATTGGATACTATCTCTAGATAAAACTAAAAAATATATGTGAACCAATTAGTATAATCCATGTTGATTTAATCATCTATTAAATGTTGAAACACTCCTTGTACATAGGATGACCCATTGCGTCTAGGTAAAAAATGTGATAAATCATCATTATGATGTGTTTTTATTAAATATATTCACGAATTTTTCAATGATCTATAGATTAACACCACATTTAGTTAGGTATATCAATCATAAAGGGAGAATATGTTAGTTTTAATACAATAAGTGTGTCTAAAATTTTTAATCTTATAGCCATCTTCTCTAACAATTTTTTCATTTCCTTGAATACTGGAATATTTTTCAGAGATACTAATGGGATCAATCCATGTACAAATTGAGACCCATGCATGTCTCATGATGATGATGTAGATATATTCTCTATCCTTAATTCATATCATGAACTATCCTTACTATATCCTTAATATGATATAAATCAATCATTGGAGAAACCCATGAAAAATTATCCATAGATCTTTTGGTAGGGTCAATTGGGGCTTTTTAGGAGGCATGTTATTAAATGATAATCAAATAAATTAAAAGAAAACCCATCAATACAAATAAAAAATTAAATTTAAATTATAAAAATAATTAATAGTATAATAATCCTAAAAAATATTTTGAAAGTGATAAATGAAAAAAGACTCAAAATTCAAAATCTTATTAGTTTTCACCAATGTTCATGTAAACTGTGCAACATCCTTTTGTGTTATACCAGAACATATCTACTCAAGGTGCATGGTTTGTTCACGTGGTCTACAAATCATTTTCCTTATCTATGGTTCATAAGATCTTGCCTTAATTTATTTAATTTTAGATAAAAACATGAAACATTTCAATAAAGAAATTAAAATAAATTTCACAACACCGATTTAAAAACATAATGTGGTGAATCATGGATCACTGTGATGAGTGTTGTCCAAAAAATCACTCATAACCTTTCCCTTAAGTCCTAACAATCCTATATTATTATATTAGGAATCCGAAAATATCATAAATAAACAATTGGGGCTCTAATAGGATTTTATCACAAACCAACCCAATATAACCCTAACATAGGAACCCAAACTTATCTATTGAAAGTATTAAAGGGTTTTCTTGATCCCCACAAGCTTGAAAAATGTTTTTGAATAACAGGAACACTCATTGGGAATTGTTTCACTCAATGACTAAGTCAAAGAGTCGTATTAGTGTTCCAGACATAACTTCACTATATATTTTTTGGTCATTCCCTCAAATAAAAAATAACATTAAATAATGAAAAACCACAAAACTGAGACATAAAATGAAATATAATAGTAAAAAAACCAATCATACCATGCCAACATCAATAGAAATATTTATATATTAACATTTATAACTATAGGTAATCAGTTGTAAGATACAATAGGATGTAAAATTTTTTATATAACAATAAATGAAAATATACAAAAAATGAGTCAAAAAATAAACAAAATGATCTAGTACCCATTCAAGTGTGACATGAGGGATCATCCCTAACTAGCCACCTCAAAAAAATCGATCATATTTATCATGAACTTCCACTTATACATGGAGATTCTTTAACCATATATGTATTATATAAATTTTTGTTGGATAGACCAATTTGGTGTAAATGAGGTGGTAATAGAACATTCCTTGAATTATTCCCCCAATAGTTACATATAATCACATTTTTAGAAGTAAATAACCATAATAGTTTAAAATGAAATACATTAAATTATCTTTGGAATATATTTGAGTGAAAAAATAGCACAATAGGAACCATTTTTTTAGAAAATTCTTGGAATGGGACTGTGATAACATACCATAAAACATAAATTATGGGGGACCACTCTAAGTTCAATTCATCTATGGACACTTAGTAAAAATATTTTACTCATTAAGTAATTACTCTCAACTAGTCAGGTTGACAACAAATTCCTTCACTTTCTAGTGGTGGTACCATATATAATACATCCGAGGTTAGGGTGACAAACATAACTAGTGGATATCTACCATGTAAAATATCAATTATATGACCTAAGAACCCAGAAATCACATGAAGTTAAATTAATCTAGTAATACTTTGTTTAATTAGTCATTTTACAAAAAAATCATAAAAAATTCTAAAATCTCATAGAAACCGTGAATAAAACCATTTTTATCACCTAATTCACTTGTCTTGTAAAAACAACTACATTTTCTATAAACCATTCCAAAAATTATGAAAACATGTTAGTATGAAATTTCTATTTTATTAAAGAGAAAGGAACAATGATTAAGCTAAAAAAGGTAGAATAAATAATCGCATACCTCAATGGGATGAATTTATCCAAAAAAACACAAGGAATACACTTCAGAGGTGGATGAGGGACCCTAAAAAGAAATATCAAACCCAAAACATTTCAAAACCTTACTCATAAAATAATCAACAATAACTGTATGTCACTATGGCCATTGGAAGAGAGAGAATATAAAAAATAATGTAAAAAGGGATCCATAAAAGGGAGATAAATACCATTATGATTGATTTATTGATGAAACATGTGAAATACAAACTAAAATAAATCATTTTAATAAGTTAGTTGGAATGTTTTAGTGAGAGTTGTACATTTGATCATGTTAGAGAGAATGAGAGGTCTGCGTTGTTTATTTCATCTTATGGTAGCTTTAGAATTTCAATTTCTTATTAACATGAGCATTCTATATGGGTTGGTTGAAAAAGTTGGTAGTTTTTGTACAAACTGTGCTGATATGACTATATTACTTGGGAAACAAACATAATTAGGTAAAAAAAATCCAACCATGTGAATCAACAAAAATAAAACAACAAATTTTTAATGGTTACTTACACAGTTTTCCCTAACCATCGATTAATTGTGCATTGACCACTACCCCTATAATTATAAATATTTCTATAGAAAAAGAATCGTGTAATAAAATATAATAATATAGATAATAAAATAATAAATTTAAACATGAAAATAATATTTTGGGTGTGAAATTTCGAATGAAATAATAAATGTTTCAAAATAAAATATAAAGTATACAAGTGACTATGTTCTATAATAGGGAGGTTTTTTAGTCATTTTAAAATTTTGGAAACATATTTTCATTAATGATATATTGAATATATTAATTTTATATTATTATTTAGTTAAGAAAGGTAGTTTTCATGTTTCATCAATTTATATCAACATGAATATGAAAGAATAATGTTTGAAATTAATTAAATAAAAACTAAATTTTAGTGTATAAATTGTATAATTTTATTTTATATTGAATGTATAGAATTGAGTTTATCCAAATTAAACTTTCAATAATAAATGTTATATATAATTTATTCAATGTTAATTATCGATTTCTATTTAATACAAAACACTATTTTTATTAACTTTAAATGTATTTATTTTGAAAAAAAATTCAATGGGAGATTGTGTATTAAGCTACATAAAAATATAATAAATTGTTTTTAATATATAATTATAAATGGTTTTGAGGAAATATTGTGTAATATACCTATATTAAAAAAAATTAAAATTTTAAAATATTGGATATGCTTTTCTTGAGAAAGAGATGGTAACTCATAGGTTCTTCAATGTAAACATTAATCACATCACCGACACCAAACAAAAAGACCTTTTCTAATTTTTTTCTTATACTATTATTTGATCCTATTTTTCTATAATTCTAATATGTCATCAATATATATTTATTATACATTATTTGGCTTATCACAAGTTATTCCTTGATTATGTATTTATTATTATTTGTTTAGATTTTCATGTAATATCCCATGATTAAATATTTCTTATACATTGTTTGTAATTTCATGTAATATATCATGATTATGTTTTTCATATTCCTTATTTGGTTTTTCTTATAACATGATATGAATATGTATTTATTATGCTGTGTTAGTATTTTCAAGAAATATTCCTCGATTTTTTTCTTATTCTTTATTTGACATTCCAATATAGAAATCCTTAAATATAGAGCTATTTTCCTTTATTGCATTGAAATTAATAAAATATTGAATGTTTTATGTCGATTACTTATTTTTGAATTCACCAATAATGTCTTGACGATGTTTTTATTACATTTTTTCATGAAAATTATTGTTCCTTGGTATATTAATCATGTCTATGAATATTATCTCTGATTATGAGTTTCTTATGTAGGTATATTAGCTTATAATAGATATATTTTTTGAAATGGAATATTCTTGCAGTGACCTTAATATTATATGCCATTGGGACATACTATAATATTATCCTTAGAATGGTATATTCTATATTATGTATTTATAAGAAGGGATGCATGATTTCACTAAATCTTTATTTATAGATTCCATTTTCAGATGGGATGATATTTATATCATGATATTGTTTATTCCATTATATATAGTTCAAGGATATTCTTTATGTAGGTAGAATTAGTTTTGATCTACATTATATATGTACTTATTGGTTGTAATAAAAAATTGATCTATGAGTTACTTAATTATATTATCACTCAATTTTACAAGAATATCTATTTTATTAGTATATATATAACTATGTAGGAACATTTTGGTGAGGTTATATATTATTTTTGAATGAAATGAGTCTCTATTGTTTTAGAAGTATGTATCCTTCATGGACACAATATATAAGTACACATCTGTGGTCATGAAAATTGATTTACTGTAATTTTATAACAAACATTGTTTTTTGATAGAAGGTTATGCCAATTTATGGATGTATAAGATATTAGTGTGATGAAAAATTTGTGATTACCCAAATAGTTTTTGAATCATGTGATGATGATTTTGGGTTGATGACTTATTTTTCACATCTCACCCTATATTTTACATTATTATGTCCTATGTTCCAATTTTCTATGTTTCTAGACTACGGATATTTTTGTGTAAAAATGATTTATTACATCTATATAGATATAGTTAAATATATATAATTAAATTATTATCTCAGGCACCACAATCAAGAAAATAGGTTGTTTTATTTGTTTTAATAATCTCTTGAATATAGATGAGAACTCATGATTTTAAATGGAATATAAAATTGACTTATTTTAATATTTTCAAATATTAAATCACTCTAAAAAGATTAAAAATGTTCTTTAGTTTCAGTTTTTATATCTTGATTATTATGGAGCACTATTTGGGTCTATAATAATTGATTTTATATATTTTATGGGTATATAAATTTGGAAAATTATAATATAGACCATATTCACACAAAACATAACACATAAAAATTTATAATACATAAAAATTATAAGAAATTTGGGACTACTGAAAATATTAGTTTTAGTTTTTTATATTATTTAACTCCCTGATAAAATATAGAGAATATATGAATTAATGATAAATAAACATTACAATTATTATGATATCCTGATTTTATTATACTGGTAAAATTCATTATATCTAGCCTCCCATGTATTTAATACCTAAAAACCATATAATAATCATAGTATTTTCCCTATAATAACAATTTTTTCAAAGTATCCCCTATGTTCCCCACTATATAAACCAAATACAATATTATATAACCCATATTAATGATTTAAAAAATGAGAATGTTCTTGAAAATGATTTATTTTTCTAACTTCTGAGAATGTGTTTCCTTGGTCCTTGAAATTACATCAATACTATCATATTTTCTCCATTGATCCTAATATTCATGGAATTACCCCGCGTTTAGTGATAATATTGATCAAAATATTTTTGATTTTTAATTTTGAAATATAATTGTACACTCCTTCAGTTTTGAGTCCTTGATGATGTGTTATTTTGTACTCTTTCTATAAATAGCCCTACTATTCTGGAAAAAAAATAAACAATATTAGTAATTTTCATAATCTATTAGTTTATTGGATCAAAACAGTTTTACTCCTCATAATGATATCTTCCTCCCCTTTCAGGACCCATAATAGAACCATACTTCATTTCATGAAAATAATGATATACATTACTATAATGCAGTAACTTAAAAATAATTTTACTAGAATTAATAAGTAATTCTATAATAAAATGAGATATTGGGTATAATGTATATAATGGAATACATTATAGATATAATTAGTGAAGTAAATGGAAAATTATTAATACATATCATTTGAAATCAATTATACCTACAATGATTATTTGTAAGACTCAAATCATATAATATAATTAAAAATAAATATTTAGGGTTCTCGGTGATAAAATTTTTTAACAGATAACCATTTTTTCTTGCTCATAAAAAGAAACATATTTTATATATCCGTACAAATCATTATACCTGTCCATCATGATGCATCACCATGTATTTCATTTTAAATGATTATCTAAAAATACATTGTTATAAAATAATGTTGGTATTTAATTTCCAATATGAATTATTTCATCATCCGAAATCACTAAAAATACAACAACTATAACAACCCTGACCCAAAATCCTAGATCTAGTGATAAATACATTATCATTAAATATCTGTAAATGGAAAGGTTACAACTTCGTTAGTGGGAGGACCTCTGTATCGACGACGGTGGTGATGCTCCTTCTGTAAAGACGATGGAAGCATTCATGTCAGTCCCTCACCTCCTGAAGGGGGAGGGACCTCTTGCATCATTCAAGATAGTTGGTCCGTCATTCCGCCTCTTTTCTAACCCTGATTTTTTGCCTCCTTTCTTGAAATCCTCTTTTGGCCATAATGTCTAGGATCTGGTTTATGGGTTCCCAAATCTTCAGTTTTCGACTTCAGAGTTCACAGAAACCTCAGATCTTCTAAACCTCACCTCGGTAACTCAGTTTAATTAGATGCGACCTTCAGTAGAATTGTTCTACCGGTTCATCTTCGAATCATGGGACTTGTAGGATATAGAAATAGCAGGTTTGGCAGATAGACACCACATTTTGATTTGTTTCTCTTTGGAGGATGACCTCATCCTTTCTTGGTTGAGTGTCCCCCCACATAATCAATGGATATCAGTTCTTATTCCATCGGTCCTTCTACTTTCATATGAAGAGAGACTATCGTACTACTTTGGTCTGGGTGTGTTTTCTGAATTTACCTTTTCTGTTTCAAAATCCTTCTATAATTAGGATGATTGGCAATCTCGTGGGTATATTTCTCTATTCTGATAGTCGAACTGAATCAATATGTCATCCCATAAACCCATAGGTATGTGTGGAAATGGATGTTTCAAGGATTAGTTTCAGGTATATTTGGGTTACAGTTGGTGAGGAATACAGGTGCAAGTAATGGGTTGTCTATGAGTATTGGGTGGACTTCTGTTCTACCTAAAATTGGATGGGTCATTCCTCATATAACTATCAACGGGGAGATCTTATTCCCATTAGGAAGGTGGGTAGAGGCAGTGGTATTACTTCAGAGTCTCATGATGTGTTTGGCTCACTGAAACAGAAGGCTAGGGGTTTTTAAGGTAGTGAGCGGGGTGTCAACACCAACAAATTACAGAATGGGGTGGATGTGCCTCAGTAATCACTGCTTGTAGAGGTGAAGTGGTCCAACTATCACCCAATAATACCCAATGCGTCTTTGGAGGCCAGTCATGGTGAGACTTTGTGGAATAAGGCATTGGAATTATTGGTTAATCCGAACGTCTCTGAGGTATTTAACGGGGTGAAGCCAGATCTTGCAGGTCCTTCTTGTGGTAAGGAGATGATTCCTTTTGAGGGTGTAATAGTGGAGGCTGGTTTGGTTTAGTATGATGTTGTTCATGAGGCAATACCTTAGGGTGGGAATTCAACTTCTATAGAATAAAGGGAAAGTGGAGAGGTGAAGGTGGTAGATAATTCTTATATTGAGGTGTTGTGTAGAGACCCTAATCTTGACGCACATGGACATTACATTACTTTTTTGAAATACTTAATACATAACAAAAACAGACACACAAGGACCGTAATAATTTAGTGTCTTTGGAAACTCGGACGGTAATATTCTAATCGTGGTGAAATATCTTCAACATCTCCTATAAATATCTTTCCCTTTTCGTTTTCTTACCTAAAACCTTTCTTTAAATCATGGGGAAAAGAAAAAATATAAAGGGTGAGCTCAAATGTTCAGTAAGGGTAATAATGGATAAAATAAAACAAATCATATACATTTTAACATAAAAACATGAACATAATGTTTAAACATCAAAATCATGGGCAATGACATAAAACATGGAAGTACATAAGGCATAGATCATAAAGATACATTAATCATGATAAAATAGCATGGTAATAAAACATGTGATTGTGGAAACCATTAAGTACATTATATGATTTCAATAGTAGCCAAGGCATTGCTTCCAAGACCGTCTTAGTGGACAAAGTCCCTTTCTAAATTGAGTTCACTCCTCATTCCAGTCATGTATTACTAAACCAGATTAACTTACCATTACATCCATGTCTATCTTGTGAGATATAAATCTTTACCCAATGCATTTGAGGGAGATATATGTCCCACCCATCTCATAATTAAATTATTCTTACTTGTGCCACAAAATAAACATAAATCATTCATCATAACCCAAGTAATAAAATGGGTTTCATAAACATCATCCCATCATAACATAATCCATATAATACAAATGGATATCATTCATCATAAGAAAAGTGAAACCATGTAAATCATAGAGACATCATACTTGAAATATACACATATGAAATAATGTCATCTTAGATGGAAAATGGTTTTGATAAAACACTTGAAAAGAATTCTTCAGGAAAATATCATTTCTTCTTAAAAATCCTTTTCTTTTCACAAAATTCCAAGGAATTTTAAAAGAAAAATATTTTGTTGAAAATAGTCATGAAATCTTTTAGAGTAAGCTTCATGATAATAAGGCGTTATAAAACCATAAAAATCTGTTCATGCCATATAAGTTAAAAAAATATTCTTCTCGTACTTTTGCTGGAAAAGTCAAAAAGTACCTCGTGTGGTAAACAAAAGAAAGATTCCTTCCATAAGATGTGCTAAAAGTAAAAAGGGTAAAAATGAATTTAAACATACACAAAATAAAATTAAACATTTTATGAAAACATTTTGAGAACATATGGACATGGATAATAAACATAACCCAGTAAATAATTACGAACAAACAATCTCGAATAAGAATGAGATTGGAAGAATTATCCCTTACCTTACGTACGATATGATTAGTATGTATCCAAACCTCCTGAATAATGATTTAAATAATGTCATTGACTTATTACAGAATTATATTCATTGTTATGATATCATATATGGTTCACTTATGACTTTATATTACCCGTTCTTTTTAAAATTCCATGTTAAAGCAGCATTTTGGGTAAAATTGTTTCATTTATCGTACGTGTTTCGACTTGTTGTTCTTGATATTATTACTTATATACTGATTTACATAATTAAATAATGTAAAAAATGATTTATATATAATATATATTCATCATATACATATATATATGATAGATCGATAAATGGAATGAAATACACCGTTCATGGAGACGGTAGGTCGTACGTACGCATGAATGCTATTTTTGTTTCCTTATTGAACTGAATGGAATTAAGTAGATGAAATAAATATATATATAAATAAATTCAGTATCATTATTATGTAATATATTTCATTATTATTCATTATATATACTTTATAATCATTCATGAATGGTTAACATGGAGAATGAATCGCATCCTGTCATGGAGACGGTAGTTCGTACGTACGCACGCGCGGTGATTTCATTTTCCGTAGGATGGATAGAAAGTGAAATAAGGTTGTTTAATATTTATAATAACATATCAATATATAATTAATACTGATTTTATTACTTTATAATGATACAACTAAATAATAAGAAGTAGAAGAAGAAAGAAACTTGAGATAATCGGAAGAAGAGATTACCTCTTCTTCGACGCACCTCCTTTATGCTTCCTATTGAGGAAGTAGAGTTGGTCTTTTGAGAATACCAGAACCTCCAGAATGTTGCTAGTAAAGTGGAGAAGATAAATTTTCAGGGGTTGTCCAAGATTCAAGGCTCAAAAGGGTGTGAAGAGAATAGGGAAGGGGTTCCCTTTTTATAAGGGAGGAGAGGGGCACCTTTGGAAAAACTTAAAATATTTTTTTATAATAAAGTCATATTCCATTTTTAATAGCTCCAAATTGATTTATTTAGAATCTAAGGTGGGTATGGGCTTAAATCCTCTCAGCCAATATATTTTAGACAGGTTTGGGTCATTATATTAACCTTATCTTTTAGTTTTAACTCTTAGTTAATTAGATTGACATTTACCATGTCACTTTGTATTTTTATATTATATAGTTAATAAACTTACCATATACATCCAAGAGACACCCAAGTGGTCCATTAATGATACACCTATCATGATATAAGTATCTTTTCCGAACCTTTCATTTTTAAGAATATAATAACAATTAATAATATAATATTTGTTTTAAAAACTATTTTATATCAATTTTGAAACTATTTGGTAATTGATTTTTGTGAAAATTATAAAAACATTATTAGTTCTAAAAAAGTTAATTAAATAAATACTAACATGTCATATTAACCTATTAAATTAGTTTAATTCATAAAAAGTCTCAAATTAAATTTATTTGTGTATTTATAACATCAATTATATTAATATTTCATTAATAAGGTAATTACTGCATCATCATTGTGTCATAAATAAATTAACTTATTTAATGTCTAAAAATTATAAATAAACTAACATTATGTAGGAAATATCTTTATATTTCTAATGAATATTTATAGTTGAATTTATCTTATGTATAACCCTATATTAAAAATGATTTAGTTATTAAACTTTGATTTTAACTATTTTAACCCTTCTTTAAATAAATTAATAATAAATGTCCTAATCTAATCCAATGGACCTAAATGGTCATATTTTATTCCTAATGTTGTTTTTGGTCGAATTAAACTTATCCAATAGAATTAGGACATGTTTTAGGGTATTAATAATATCATTTTTACCCTTAATTACCCTATTTACTTTTAACCGTGGTAAATAAAAGTAAAAAGTTACTATTCACCAAAAATTATTTTCATCTCATTGAACCACATTTTAGTCTTTGATATTAAACATGTCTCTCGGATTTTTGAAATTCCACTCACAGAAGTGGTAAAATTAAGTTTTATGTGAATTTCCAAATTCTCCTAGGAGGTAGGTAAAAGACGGTGAAAAGTTCAATAAAATTTTTATATATCTAAAATTATTGTAAAATGACTCCAATGAATTACATTGAACTTATATAGGTATTATGTATCAATTTTTACCTAAAATAAATTTAAATAAAATAAATAATTATTTAAATGAAAATTCGGTTTTAAACTATGACTCAGTGTTTTTTCACTATTCATCAAAAATTGAATGTTTTCAGAAAAATACCAAAAAATCACCCTAATCTAATTTCGATATTCTGAATCCAAAATTGAAGTCCATTTTGAAATAAAATATTTATCAAATTTCAAAAAGTGGGTATTACTAATCATAACGGCTAGTTTATATAATATTATAATAACATATCATTGTTTAGTGAAACTCGATATTGCGTACAACACACGCTATCGTGGAAGGTCGCGATTGCATGTAAAGAAAACCAAGTCAGGGATGCATGTAGTGAAATCTCCTTTTGGTGTAGCTTACAAGACAATACAAGACATCAATGAAATTAAAAATAATATTTTTCATAAAATCTTGGGGTGTTACATTCTACCCCCCTTAAAATGAATTTCGCCCTCGAAATTCATCAGGGTTATAAATGGTTTACTACTTGAAAGTTTCTTTTATTGAAACCCACATCGTAAAAAGGAATACCAAAACTTGACTTTAAAAACTAAAGTATGAAATGTAATGGTTACCCAAATTAACTAATCACTGGGTTTCCACATAGGAGAACATGGGTGAAAATATGGATATGGAAGAGAAATATAACCATCAACTTCTGATGAAGAGTGGTAGAGGACATGGATATGAAAAATCCAACAATCACAAAGCCATAAATTTTTGATGATTTAAGGTACCATCTGATTCATCAGATATAAGAGCACTAGAACAAAAAAATTATTTTCAAGATCTTTTACCTAAATTTGAATAATTTGAATTAGAAGAAATACTTACTTTATTTCAGTATCATCTCACCGTTACTCATGACTCGAACAATTTCCACTTCATCTCTTAAATAAATGAAGTTGAATTTGTCTTCTGTGAAGTGTTAGCAGATTATGCGATAGAATGATAGGTCATTCCATCTATTTCTATCGCAAAAAGTTTAGCACAATTTATTAAATATACAGAAGTCCATCTATGCTGAGATTAATCGTATATGGTTGCCAAAATGGACGTATACTTCAGCTATCATAGCACTTAATAAAATAAAACTAGTTTCTACTAACCAGGTACTTCCTGTAGGCTAGTAATAGGCGATAAAGGCCTGTTGCACTTTGGTTGTGGGTTCGATTCCCACATCCTTGTCTGACGTGATGGGTTGTCGCCCATCCTATGGGTTGTCCTTTTTCTAAAACTATACTATTACAATATTCTATCAATAATATCGAAAAAAAAATTTCTAGCCTTAAACAATACTAACTTTTGTTCAACATAATCCATTCGAATCTTTAGGCTTATCCAAAATACTTCTTTCCAAACTCATAATATAAAGAGAACGATTACTAAAAAGGTTATATAACAAGCATGTGAATACCATCATTTATCCCTCATATATCTTGTCAGTCACATTCCAGTCATGTGAATACCTTAATCATGAATTCTCCTGAAAAATGAATACCCATTCAACCTTAGCGAAAACATGAATGCTGTCAAAAGTTAACTCTTTCCACATACTAAAATCCAAAAATTCTATATACTCAAACCATGATATAACTTTGTCCTTATATCAGTCATGAGCTCATGAATACTGTCAAAAATTTCATTTTCTCCTTATCCCTTCATTATGCTCATATCATATTCTTTCCAAAAATATCTCAATCACTTTCCATGGTTACCGGTACCATAAAATTATTGAAAACCACAATAGACCAATACATAAATATTTCAATATTCCACGATACTATATACAACATTATTTTGGAATCCCATTACATAAACACTTAATCATTCCACCACATCGGTGTAATATTCAACATCTCCAATAGTGATCGCATGTGACTTCCCTTTGTCCTTTGCCTTAAGTGGTTTCTCATGTCGATCATCATTAACCCTTGAATTAGGGCATTGATTAGCATAATGCCCCATTTCATTGCACTTGAATCATTGAAGTGTTGGTGGTGCCTTCTCTATAGTCTTTTCTCTATTCACATCATTAAAAACCTTTTTCCCATTACTTAGCCACTCAGCTGCTCGATGACCTTATTTTCCACACTTAAAACATTTTCTAGTCCCTTTAAAACAATCTCCACCATGCTTCTTTCCACACTTTGAGCATAAAGAAACATTCATCTTCTTTTCACCATTGTTCTGAGATTTCTCCTTGAACTCCATCTTTAGTTTCTTTTCCAAACCATGAGATGGATATGTAACGCCAACTTCTATTTCTACCTTGATATCACAATGCACGATTTCTTCATAGCCACTGAAGTCTCTTATAGCTAATGCCCTTCGAAGACTTGGTTTTAAGCCACTGAAGAATAGATCAACTTTACTTTCAGGTTGGATGATAAAGCCAGATTCATACCTTGCAAGCCTTGTAAAATTTTCTTCGTATATACCAACAGATTCATCATCCTTTTTCATAAGCTCAAGGAACTCCTTTTCCATCTTTATTCGAAGAATACGAGGGAAGTACTTATTGAAAAATAAGTTCTTGAACTCATCTCATTCCATGGATTCAATTTCACCTTGGGGCCTTGTGTTCTTAATTAGAGTCAACCACTGGTCTGCTTCACCTTCTAAACGGTAAATAGCCAGAATGTCTTTTTCATGTTCTGAACAGTGAAGTATGGAAAATATCTTTTCAATGATACTGATCCATTGTTCAGCAACAAGTGGATTAGAAGACCCATTGAAAGAATGTGGACATTGCCTCATGAGGTAATCAATATAATATTGTTCCCTTCTCTAGTCACTTGGAAGTCCAGAATGATTCATAGCTTGTGTAAGTATAGAAATAAGATTTTTTACTCCATCTCCCATAACATTGGTTTGTTCAGGAGGACAATCATTGCATTGTTCATTACATTGATCAACACGGTTCCTTCGGGTTCCAGCCATCGTCTAAAACCCAAAAAGAATAGTGTGAGAGACAAAAATATTTCTAGGGAAAACAACATAATAAAGGGGAAGTACCTTTGATATCTAACATCTTAGGTTTAATTCTAATATCATTACTTTAATTCTAGACTTATAACATATACTTATACTTAACCTTAGGGACATCCCTACACATACCTTAGAAATATCTCTAGGGATATCACTAAATTTTTCGCATCCTAATTTCCAAAGGTTAACTAAACCTTTCCTCTGATACCAACTGTAGAGACCCTAATCTTGACATACATGGACATTAAATTAATTTTTCTGAATACTTAATACATAACAAAAACAGACACACAAGGACCATAATAGTTTAGTTTCTTTGGAAACTCGGAACGTAATCTTCTAATCGTGGTGAAAGATCTTCAACATCTCCCATAAATATCTTCCCCTTTTGGTTTTCTTACCTAAAACCTTTATTTAAATCCTAGGGAAAAGAAAACATATAAAGGGTGAGCTTAAATGCTCAGCAAGGGTAAGAATGGATAAAATAAAACAAATCATATACATTTGAACTTAAAAACATGAACATAATGTTTAAACATCAAAATCTTGGGCAATGTCATAAAACATGGCAGAATATAAGCCATAGATCATAAAGACACGTTAATCATGATAAAATAGCATGGGAATAAAACATGTGATTGTGGAAACCTTTAAGTACATGATATTATTTCCATAGTAGCCAAGTAATTGCTGCCGAGATCATTTTAGTGGAAAAAGTCCCTTTCTGAATCAAATTCACTCCTCGTTCCAGTCCTGCATTACTTAACCAGGTTGACTTACAGTTCCAGCCATGTCTATCTCATGAGATATAAATATTTACACAATTCATTGGAGGGAGATATAGGTACCACCCATATCATAATGAAATCATTCTTACTTGTGCCACAAAATAAACATAAATCATTCATCATAACCCAAGGAATAAAATGGGTTTCATAAACATCATCCCATCATAACATAATCCATATAATACAAATGAATATCAATCATCATAAGAAAAGTGAAACCATGTAAATCATAGATACATTATACTTGAAACATACACATATGAAATAATGTCATCTTAGATGGAAAATGGTTTTGATAAAACACTTGAAAAGAATTCTTGAGGAAAATATCTTTTATTCTTAAAAATCATTTTCTTTTCACAAAATGCCATGAAATTTTAAAAGAAAAATATTTTTTTGAAAATAGTTATGAAATATTATAGAGTAAGCTTCATGATAATAAGGCGTTATAAAACCATAAAAATCTGTTCATGCCGTATAAGTTAAAAAAATATTATTCTCGTACTTTTGCCAGAAAAGTCAAAAAGTACCTCATGTGGTAAACAAAAGAAAGATTACTTCCATAAGATGTGGTAAAAGTAAAAAGGGTAAAAATGACTTTAAACATACAAGAAATAAAATTAAACATTTTATGAAAACATTTTGAGAACATATGGACATGGATAAAAAACATAACCCCGGTAAATACTTATGAATAAAAAATCTCGAATAAGAATGAGATTGGAATAATTATCCCTTACCTTACGTCTGATATGCTTCGTATGTATCCGAACCTCCTGTATAATGATTTAAATAATGTCATTTACTTATTACAGAATCATATTCATTGTTATGATATCATATATGGTTCACCTATGACTTTATATTACCCGTTCTTTTGTAAATTCCATGTTAAAACAGCATTTTGGGTAAAATCGTTTCATTTATCGTACGTGTTTCGACTTGTTGTTCTTGATATTATTACTTATATACTGATTTACATAATTCCAAAATGTAAAACATGATTTATATATTATATATATTCAGAATATACATATATATATATATATGATAGATTGATAAATGGAATGAAATACACCGTTCATGGAGACGATAGGCCGTACGTACGCATGAACGTTGTTTTCATTTCCTTATTGAATTGAATGGAATTAAGTAGATGACATACATATATATATACATAAATCCAGTATCATTATTATGTCATATATTTCATTATTATTAATTATATATACTTTATAATCATTCATGAATGGTTAACATGGAGAATGAATCTCATCGCGTCGTGGAGACGGTAGTCCATACGTACGCACACGCGGTAATTTTGTTTTCTGTAGGATGGATAGAAGGTGAAATAAGGTTTTTTAATGTTTATAATAATATAGTAGTATATAATTAATACTGATGTTATTACTTTATAATGATACAACTAAAGGAGAATAAGTAGAAGAAGAAAGAAACTTGAGAGAATCGGAAGAAGAGATTACCTCTTCTTCGACGCACCTCCTTTAAGCTTCCTATTGGGGAAGTAGAGTTGTTCTTTTGAGAAGACCAGAACCTCCAAAGTGTTTCTAGGAAAGTGGAGAATATAAATGGGCAAGTTTTGGCCAATATTAAAGGCTCAAAAGGGTGTGAAGAGAAGAGGGAAGGGGTGACCTTTTTATAACGGAGGAGAGGGGCACCTTTGGAAAAACTTAAAATATTTTTTTATAATAAAGTCATATTCTGTTTTAATAGCTCCAAATTGATTTATTTAGACGCTAAGGTGGGTATAGGTTAAAATCATCTCAACCAATAGATTTTAGACAGGTTTGGGTGATTATATTAACCTTATCTTTTAGTTTTAACTCTTAGTTAATTATATTGACATTTACCAAGTCACTTTGTATTTTTATATTATATAGTTAATAAACTTACCATATACATCCAAGCGACCCCAAAGTGGTCCATTAATGATACACCTATTATGATATAAGTATCTTGGCAGAACCTTAGATTTTTAGGAATATAATAACAATTAATAATATAATATTTGTTTTAAAAACTATTTTATGTCAATTTTGACACTATTTGGTAAATGATTTTTTTGAAACTCATAACAGCATGATTAGTTATAAAAAAGTTAATTAAATCCATACTAACATGTAATATTAACCTAGAAAATTAGTTTAATTCATAAAAATTCTCAAATTACATTTATTTGTGTATTTATAACATCAATTATGTTAATATTTCATTAATAAGGTAATTAATGCATCATCATTGTGTCATAAATAAATTAACTTATTTAATGTCTAAAAATTATAAATAAAATACCATTATGTATGAAATATTTTTATATTTATAATTAATTTTTATAGTAGAATTTATCTTATGTATAACCCTATATTAAAAATTATTTAGTTATTAAACTTTGATTTTAACTATTTTAACCCTTCTTTAAATAAATTAATAATAATTGTCCCAATCTAATCCAAGTGGACCTAAATGGTCATATTTTTATTCCTAAGGTTGTTTTTAGTCGAATTAAACTTATCCAATAGAATTAGGACATGTGTTAGGGTAATAATAATATCATTTTTACCCTTAATTACCCTATTTACTTTTAACCGTGGTAAATAAAAGTAAAAAGTTACTATTCACCAAAAATTATTTTCATCTCATTGAACCACATTTTAGTCCTTGATATTAACCGTGTCTCTCGGATTTTCGAAATTCCACTCACAGAAGCGGTAAAATTAAGTTTTATGTGAATTTCCAAATTCTCCTAGGAGGTAGGTAAAAGATGCTGAAAAGTTCAATAAAATTTTTATATATCTAAAATTATTATAAAATGATTCTAATGAATTACATTGAACTTATATAGGTATTATGTATCGATTTTGACCTAAAATAAATTTAAATAAAATAAACAATTATTTAAATAAAAATTCAGTTATAAACTATGACTCAGTGTTTTTTCACTATTCATCAAAAATTGAATGTTTTTTGAAAAATACCAAAAATTTACCCTAAGATAATTTCGATATTCCAAATCCAAAAATGAAGTCCATTTTGAAAGATAAAATTTAAAAAATTTAAAAAAGTGGGTATTACTAATCATAACGGCTAGTTTATCTAATATTATAATAACATATCATTATTTAGTGAAACTCGATATTGCATACAACACACGTTATTGTGGAAGGTCACAATTGCGTGTAAAGAAAGCCAAGTCAGGGATGCGTGTAGTGAAATATCCTTTTGGTGTAGCCTACAACACAAGACATCAATGAAATTAAAAAGAATGTATTTCATAAAATCTTGGGGTGTTACATGTTGAGATCAGGTAAGGATGTTTTAGGTAAGGGAAGGTAGGAAATGGATAGTATCGTTAGAGTTGGGTGGCCATGGGGTTCTATTTCAAGGATCCTCAATCCAATTAAGCTGAGAAACAGTTTTGAAGGTCTTGCAGAGGATGGTTCGTGTTCTGAGCTCAGTATTCTGATCGATGCAGATGGGGAAAATTATTTAAAAACCAATGGAACTTATCCTACTCTCTTTATTAGTAAAGATTCAAGTCCAAGGAGTAACAGGAGTACTCGGAGGAGGAAAATTAGGAAAGATTACTCCTTTTTACCTCCTTCTTTGGAGAATCGATCCACGAAAATAGAATTAGATGTTGTGGATAATCAGAGTCTGGAATTATTGTTAATCTCTAAATAAGAGGCGGTCGACCAGGTTTTGTTGATGAATGTGTTTGAAGAGACATTAGATAATATGATGGGGAGGTCTTTAAAGGTGTCACTCAATCAGAAATAATACTACTGGGTTGATAAAAATGACCTAATTCTTGTCGGGGGATTCAATAAAGGTAAGATTGACCTTGAGGAGTATATACAGACCTCGGATCAGATACCTTTTAAACTAGAAAATATGATTTCAATTGTCCTAAGTATCCAAGTAACCTCTATCTCTTAGAATTTGTTTAGGGAAATGGTTTTTGGTAATAAAAATCATCATTCAATGATTCTGATTAAATTGGTGGAATCTGTTGAGTGATTGGGAAGCATGTCGGTCCAGGTTGTGTGGGCTTTTGGTGAAGATTTTTTTTGATTTTGAAGGTAGATTAGTGGAGTTCAACCATCATTACAAAGGGCCTTCTCCAGATGGGGACCAGAGCTCAAAGATTCACCAGTGCATGCAATTTGGAATGGTTTGATTGAGAGGGCATGGATATACCATCAGCTCAGAGCTTGTGCATTCGTGCATGGGAAAACTTTCTCAGTGGTAATGTGATGGTAATGGTTTTCATCTCTTGGTATTTTATGGTGAGGGGCGTTCCCTTTAGTTTGGTTCTGGGTTTTATGGTTTCAAGAGTTAGGAATTCAAATATGGGGTTTCTCACTTTTCCTTAAAAGTGTTTTGATTATAATAAAAATAATAATTTTCAGTCATTAAATATCTATCTTTGATACCAATGAAGGTTGCCAAATTTTTTCCATCCATAACATTTATCATCAAAAGGTAATAGTATATCACATACATACTTAATGAACTTTTAAGTTTATAGTTTTAGAGAATTAGGAAAAACTCTTACATTAACAATAACCAAGACGTGAAAAGAGTATATTTTCCAAAATATCCATATTTTCTTATTTCAAAATAACTCTTCATCATAATAAAACTGAAATGAGTATAGAGATAATTCATTTTAAATAATTCTTCATAACCTACAGAAGAGGAAACATAAGAATGGTGACCTCAAATAGTCAGTTAGGGTAAACATAAGAATTAATAAGTGAATATCCTAAATGAGTAAAATTAGGGTGTAATGGTATGAAAAAATAATCTGAAATCATGATAAATAACATAAAATAAGTCATACCCATTAATAAATGAATCATCAATCAGGAAACTTGGTATAAGGCATTAAAAATGAGGAGTCATTGGATTCGATAATCACAATCTGTGTGATTTCAATATTGATAAAAATAATCCTTAAAAACCCATGACATGAATAAATAAAAAATATTAATATATTAGAAAAATATTTTCATAAAATATTTTATAACTATGTCCGAAATAGCAAGATCCCAGTTAAATTAATAGGAGAAACCATCGGGTAACTCCATCATTCTTCCATCATTTTTTACCACATGGTAACTTTCATTCCAAATAACCATTAATTAAATAAAAAAATTTAAACATAAAATACCATCATGTATGAAGGATTATTGATATTAATTTTGAAATGGGTAGTATATACCCTATATAAAATAAATTTGGTGGCATAACATTAAAATTTCCCTTAGTGAAGTAAAACTCAAATAACGTACCTTACTTCTTTGGTAATCACAAGATCAATGCCTCATGAAGTGGAGAAATTCAAATATATTTGTTAATCCAAATAATTCTCATGAAAAGAACCATAAAATATATTTATTGGATGTATACAAACTACATAATAAAAATAAGTGGTGGATATGCAATATGTTTCATTACAGTAAAATCTAGATAAAAACCCTTACCTAAAGTCTAGATATTCCATGTATGTTAATTAAATCATGTATAATAAGATTATATTAATTATAATATTTCTTAAGAAAAAATTATAGATTTAATTAATTATAAATAATTAAATTAGTTTATTTATATTTATGGAAATAATTAACTGATTAATCTATCAAGTCTACATCGGCATTTTGGAGGACGTTCGGTTCATTATTTCAAAACAAATTAGGTGTGTCAACCTTGGTCAAAGAGGTTATTATTCCTTCATATAAAAAATAATAAACATGATAAGAATTTAAAATTAAGACATAAATTATAATTTTAAAATCAATCAGGAAGTATGGTTATGAAAAATTAACTATGTTACAATTGTGAAGCCAGTAGGTCATACATATTCTTGAGCAACATTTCTATTTTTCAATGATAATTACTAAAGAAGTTATATAATATTTTATATTTAAATAATTATAATAATATCATAAATACTGTATTATTTATTTTAATATACTTATATATATTACTCATAAAATTTGAGGATTAGAAAATAATCAACTTTCTTTATGGATGTGGAATTCCACACGTACACATGAACAACATAATAATTTTTCAATGAGTGGATATGTATGAAATAGAATTATATATTATCTTTTAAAAATGATAAATAAGTAGTTAATATGAATATTATATCCTATTTATATCACATATATTCATTAAAATTATCCTTATTATCTACCATGTAATGTGTTACTAAAAAATGAATCACATTGTTTGGTCTGGTAGTAGTCTTCCGTACACATGAATGGTGATTTCATTTCCCATGTGATGGAAGGGGAGATGGAATCAGGTAATGAATTTTACATAATAAAATTTCCTTATATATGAGACACTGGTTTTATTATATCGTCAATATTGAACAATATTTGATATCGGTGGAAGAATAAATAAAATAAGGATGATCAGTTAAGGAAAATACCTCTTCTCTGGACAACATCCTTATGTAAGAAATAAAAGGATTGTTAGAATGGATTTCTGACAAAAAAGTGCATCTAGGTCATGGGTTGGAATATAAATAAGTTATCTGGTAAGTTATTGTCTTTTCCAAAGTGATTTTATGTTGTAAAGAGGGGAATAAATGGGGTGGCCTTTTATAAGTTAGGTGAGTGGCATAGTAATTATATTTTTTTTAAGGTGTACCCACGTTTTTCACAGGCCACACAAATCCAAAATGAAACATTATCAAGTTTTATACATGATAAGGTATAACTATTGATATAAAACATATTTTAGACAAGTTTTTAGGAAATTTTAATCCTTATATTTTTAGTTTAACCCACATAAAACCTATTTTCACGTTAACTATAGAAAAATATTTTTATTGTTTTCACTATTCATTATGACCAAAAATTACATTGAAAATATTATATAATTTAAATTATTTTTATTCCAAACATTTAATAAATTTTATAACATTAATTTTACATATTTTTTATAATTTAATTAAAAATAAAATCCACCAACATTATGATTTTTTTTAAATGTATTTTTTTAAAAAAAAAATAAGATTTCATATTAATTATAAAACTATTAATAAAAATTATATAAAGATAAATTTTTATTTATTGATAAATAATATACAAATTTATTTTATTTTATTTCTAAATAATGTTATTTTAATAAATTTAAATGGAGAAACATTATATAATTTCAAACAGTTTTTATAAAATCTCATTTTTAATCCAGAAAAATATATTTATTCAAAAATACAACATAAATATGAATCAAATGTAATTAATTATATTAAAAATAAATAAATAATAATGTTTTACATGAAATTATATTTAATTAATAATGGTACTTTTAAATTACTTATTTTATTTAAAAAATCCCATTTTTAAAAAAAATAGTAATTTTCACTATTCACTAAAACATCAATATTTTTCAACAAATACCAAAATTTCACCTTAGGTAAATTTTTAAAAGATTTTTAAAAAATTAAGTTATATTATAAATTTAATATTCTAAACTATCTTGAAATCAGTTATAATATATTCTTACAAAAATAAATAAAAATCATTCCCGAAGAGAATATAATTTTGAAGAATAAAAGTACGTTAGTAAAAATTGGATGATTATTTAATAAGAATTTGTACATAAATTAATATTTGGAAAGAAATATATATATATTTAATAATTTAGTTAATACTATTCCTACCATCCAATTTAAAAACTAGGTTTTAATGATCATATATAAAAATTAATAACATTTTGTGTTTTGTTTACGCTTGGTGTTGCGTACCAAATACAATATCAAATATAAATTAATTTATAAAATATCAGGTTGTTAAAATATATCAACTTTAATAACTTTTTCCTTGAAATTTTAACATTATATAGTAAATTAATTATTCTATATTTGAAAATAATTTTTTTTGGAAACCCACATCGTAAAAAGCTAAATGAATCATTTTCTTGATAATAGAGAAAATTAAATATGAAGGTCATCTATAATAACACATAATTTGATTCCAAATAGAAAAAAATAGTGTGATTTAATGATTTAGGCATGAAATAAAATTTGAATTCATTATTAATGATGTTGTGTGAGAAAGATAATTTATCTCAAGAAAGTGAATTATCATAATATTGTCAGCAACCATAAAATGATAAAATATGTAGTTGGGGAAAAGAACATTGTTTTATCAAAAATAAATATAACAAGATAATATTATCATTTTAAAAATACTATTCTATGGTATGGGGAATTACATACAATATAGACTAATAGTATAAGGAAATATACAAAAATTATACGTATAATTTCATCCTTTAATCAATCACCATAACAATATCATCTTTTTCTCCAAATAATGAGTATTCATGATGATTTTTTCATTCATAAAGCACTAAAATAAACATTTAATGGAAAACATAACCATAAATTGGAAAATAAAATATTCCTCCTATCGTTAAACATTAACCAACGCCAAAAATGTAATTACATAGTAAGATAATTCCAAAAATTAATAAACTATCTTATGATGAAATAATACGTTAATCCACAAAATTTAATAACAATACCCAATGTTCAAAGTAAATTATTCCAGGAATAAATAACATTATATCCCAAATAACCTAAAAAAAATCAACATTACAGAGTTTTTTTAACCTAAAATTATATCATAGATATTTCATCTTACATAAACTAACATATTTTGATCTTTTTCTAAAATTTCATTAATCACATACCACAAATTCAATTTTCAATCCCATGGTCTTAAATATGATACATCATGTTTTCCCATAATCACCTCATCATAAAAAATGATAAATACTAGAGGAAACTAATTACATTAAACTTATGACCAAAAAATTAATGGTATTAATCATCAAATAAAAATTCTCATTAAACCTAAGGGTAACATATACCTTCCCCTGATAATTTTTCCCTAAATTTAATTAATAACATTTTGATATAATAACTTAAAACCTAAAAATGGGTATCTTAGACAATGATCATATGATAAAACATAAACCCATAAACCCATGATGAAATTTGTAACTATTATGATAACCTCACAAGAAAATTTTATATTACCCATTGTTATCATTACATTTATATAATACAAATGATAAAAATACCAACCTCTTAATTGAGGATAATATGTGAAATAAATTATCATTACATTTTTGTATTTGATATTGATGAAGGTGACTCAATTTACCCATGAAAAAAATGCAATATCTAAAGGAAATTTTGGATCACTCAAATACTCATATTCATTTTAGGTTTATAGTTTTACAGAATTAAAACAAATACTTACATTAAAAATACCCATGAATTTGAGATACTGTCTTTCCCATTATACCAGCTTTTATTATTTCACATATAGTCATCATCATCCTCTAAGTGAAACCCTTATATACATAATTCATTTAACATCATTCTTTATTACTTGGTGAAGATGAAGTAAAATAAGGGTGAGATCAAATACTTAGTAAGTTTAAATATAAGAATAAAAAATTAAATATCACCAATGTGCTTATGATGTGTGTAAGGGTATGGAAATATAATCAGAGTTCATGTGAAAAAATAATAAATAAATCATACACTTGAACACCTAAATCATCAATCATGAAACTGGAATAAGTATATAATAAAGATAATAGCCATAGTATTCAATAATTATGATATGTATAATGTCAATATTGTTTAGAGTAATCATCATAAACTAATATAGAGAATAATGAAAACATATTGATAAATTGGAAAATTATCTACATAACCCATTTTAATATTGTATTGAAAATAGTTGGAGCCCATTTGAATCTATAGGAGAAATCCCCATGTAACTCCCTTCTAATTTTCTTTAAATACAAGGAACATTATAAAATGCATTGGAGGGATATCTAGGAACACCCATCACATATTCTATATTGGTCTTAGTCGACGCTATTTAAGTTCACCCATCATTATAGCTATATTGGTCTCAATCTATGATATCTTGGCACACCAATTATATAAACTATATTAAGAAAATAAGTGATCTTAAATAAGGTCCACATAACATTCATGAATTAAGAATTTACAAATCCATCACTTTTCTAAAAATTAGTAATCATTTTTCTTTTATTTTGTAATTCATTGGTGGAAAAGAAATGGATTCTATGTCAATCTCATAATCATTCCAGAGAAAGAATAAGGATTATATCAATAGTATATATCCCAGAGGAGTGTAAGAAATATAAAATGTATTTTACAGTTAATAATGAAGATACAATTAAAATATCATTAAAAACATTCTTAAGGAAGATTTTGTTTTCAATTTTATTATCAAAAATGGATGTCATCGTCGATGGAAAAATATTTTTAAATATTACATGGAAACTTTAAGGAGGAATATATCTATTCAATTTTGGAAAAAACTATTTTAAAATAAAAAATACTCTCAATAATTAATTAAATAATTTTATTTAAAAAAACTTTTCAAAAAAATTATTCTTTAAAACAATGAGTGAGAATGATGGTGGGAAAATTCCTTCATTTCATAAATGTAAAAAATAAACATTCTTTGAAACTATTTGGTAAAGGTAATAAAAGTGACCAATTTATAAAACATTAATAAATTTTATTATAAAAAACTTTATTATAGGGAAAAATATCATGTAAAATAATTTTTAGGAAATAATTTATTTTTAGAAAAGAACATTTTTGAAAGTATATTAATAAATATGGATATATAAGGAAAAGATACTTGATCTAAAATAAAATACAAGATCTGTATCACTTTCAAATGAATTTATTGATGTTTCATTAACCAATAAGGGAGTAAATAGAAATAAAACATGTTAAAAACACTCATAACCACTATAAAGTAATTATATGTGGTTCAATAAAATAATTTCTCATGATTTTATCATAAATAACCTTCAATATATACAATCCAGAAATGAAAAGAGATTGCATCAAAAAACATTTTCCACTATGGTAACTCCTCAAACGTAATCCCCATGAAAGAATAAAATCTAATGAAACATTAAATATAATGAATATAATTAAATTCATGATATTAAATAAATAAATGGTAGTAGATACACCTCATAAAATAATATATGTGTATAACATCAAATATGTCCCAAATATGACAATTTGATATGAGCAACCCTTACAATGATCATAACATTAAAGTGAGAGTTAATCAATGAAATGATTATTTATATAAAATATAAATCCATTTAAATTAATTGTAAATAATTCATAATATAATAAAATAAATTAAACATATAATATTTTAATATCCAATACAGTGTTGTGGTAATATAACCCAAAGAAAAGAAATTTTGTTATGAAATTCAATACAACTTGGTAACATTCAAGTAAAATCCCCTATGATTAAATAAATATAATTTAAACATAAAATAAAGTTATTTATAAATTATTGATGATATTATATATTAAAGTTTTATTACATAAACCTTACTTAATAAATTTGGTTCAGAACATTATAACATGCCTCAATGAAGTAAAATAGAGACGATGTCCCTTACATAAGTCATAATCTCTGGATCAAAACCACATGAAAGGAGGAACCAAAAATGGATTCTTAAATAACAATAATATTGATAAAAATAATCATAATATACTTTTATGGTTTTTATATACACTAAAAAAATAAACCTAATTTGTGAATATGGAATATGTCTCACAGAAGAAAAAACGAGAAAAAAAACCCTTACCTCGAGTAAAAACTTTCCATGCATGTCCTTTAACTACTCTATATTAGGATTATATCAATTATTTTATATCTCAATAAACATTTAAAAGTTTTATAAATCATATTTAAAAAATATATTTTATTTATTTTTAATCAAATATTTAAATACTTGGTCAGTTAATTTCACATCGGTTGTTTTGAGGATGTTAGGTTCATTTTTTCAAAACAGCTTCGGTGTGTTAACCATGTTCAAAGAATTAATTGTTCGATAATAACTATAATAATGTTAATTAAATAACTATAATTTTAATACATGATTTATAATTTTAAAACCATTAATGATGGATGGTTATTAAAAATGAACTATGTTATGATCTTGGAGAAGGTAAGTCGTACGTATGCAAGAGTAACACATCCATTTTTCAACGATCATTATGGAAATGAGGTATGTAATATTTACAAAATAAATATATATAATCATATCATAAATAAAAAAATAATTCATTACTTATACTTATATATTTATTCTATTTTATGTGTTTATGTAACAATAATTGAATCAATTAGTGGATACATCAGTCCACATGAATGCAAGAATGATGTTATCATTTTTCATTGAGTTAAATAATGAGAAATAAAATGATATATTTCATTTTTAGAATGATAAATATATCATTAATATCACATTTATATCATATTTATATCAAATATATTTATTAAATTTATCATTATTACCTTTCAAGTAAAGCATTTATGAAAAATGAATGATATCGGTTTTCAAGGGGGAAATCCACTATAAACATGGCGGATATTATTGTATCCCCCACATAATAGAAAGTAATAAGTTATATATTATATAATAATTAAAGGAGTATAAATATTTTAAAAACATAATATAAATAATTTAAATTATTCCTATTTTTTAGACCTGAAATGCGATGATGGAAAATGAATCACATCCATTTGCAAGGCAGTAGTCCATTATAAAGACGAATAATTAATTTGATTCGCATTTGATGCAATAGTAGATAGATTTAGGATCTAACATTAACATAATAAAATTTTATTTTATTTTATATAATTCTGTTACTAACTAATCATAATTTATAAATATTTGAAGGATGTGGAAGAAGAAATAATGAAATGACACTCAGTTAATCATGATACATCTTCTTCGAACAACCTTATTAGGTAATGCAAAAAGGATTCTCATATAAGATTTTGGATCAAACTAGAGGATATAGGTTATGGGTATGGAAGTAATGAAGGTATTTTGGTATATATTTTATGATATAAAGGGTTCATATTTTTTGAATAGGAGAGGAGATGGGGTGTCTTTTTATAAGTGAGGTGAGTACCAAATTTGTAATTTATTAAAATAAAAAGTTGTAACCATGTTTTTCATCTATCAAAATGATCAAAAATGGAAAATAATTGATATTTATACATGATAAATTCAAAATTTTAAAATTAAATAGAATTCATACATTTTTTATGTCATTTTAACACTTATCATTTGATTTTAACCCTCAGTAAACTAGTTTTCACCTTAACCATTGTAAAAGATTTTTACTATACTCGTTATTCATTATGGATGATAATTATTTATAACATATTAGATAAAATAAATTATTTTTTATTTAAAATATGTAATAAATTTTAACAAATTAAATTCATATAAGTGGAATAATTGATTTTAAAATAATACATAGCGACACAATGAAAAAGATGTTTTTGAAACAATGTATTTTTCTTGAAAATGATGATTTTATATTAACTCTAGGAATATTAATAATAATTATATGAAATTAAATTAATATTTCTGTATATATAATCTTTATTTTTTTGGTTCATTCATCATTTGGTATTTTTTTAATTAATTTTAAAGGATAAATATTATGTACTTTAAAACAGTTTTTTAAAAAAACTCCCTTTTTTATCCCAAAAATAAACTAATACTAAAATATAGTATAAAGATGATTAAAATATAAATAAGTGGATTAAAAATAAATATATAATTATTATGTTTCATTAAAAAATATTAAAAACCGAATATTACTTTTCAATTACTTAATTTATTTAAAATGAAAACATTTTATGAAAAGTCAATATATTTCTCTATTCATAGAAAATTCAATTTTTTTTTAAAAATAAATTTTTTATCCTAAGATAATTTTGATATGATGATTTAAAAAATTTACATCATTTTAAAAAACTAATTTTATGAAACCACTAGAAAATAGTTGTCATATTTTATCACAAAAATAACAAAAATTATATTTTAAGAACACATATTTTTGAAAAATATAATTACATTAATTAAAATTGGTTTATTATTAGATAATAATTTATCAAAAAAATTATATTTAGTAGTGAATATGTAACAACCCAAGCTTCCACAGTACACTTGCTTTTAAAAAATTTAGTAGCTTGCGATTCAAGTAACACTAAGTTCAAGCGCACCATGACATATCAAACTAGTCATTTGAAAAGCAGTTATGAACAGTATTAACCACATTACAAAAGTTTTATTTTTCAAATTAGACATTATTTTTGAATTAGTAATATCAAAAATAGATTACGGTGAAATTTTGGTAATTTTATGAAATGTTTTATTTTTGGATGAATAGCGAAAAATATTACTATATTATTAAAAACCGAATTTTTCATTTAAATAATAATTTTACATTAAATTTATTTTAATGAAAAAATAGTAAAATAATATATATATTAGTATAATTTTTTTCATTGAAATCATTTTTATAATATAATTATATATAAAAAAATTATTGATCTTTTGAATGTCTCTTTTACCCACCTTCTAACCACATTTGAGAATAACATTAAATGTAATTTTACCATATCTGTGAATTTAATTTCAAAAAAATACATAAATGGTTGTAATCAGTATAAAAAATGTGGTATAATAATATCCAAATAATATTTAGTCAATTGAAACTTTTGAATTTCATTTTACACATTTAAAGGGAGAATGGGTCATTAAATTGAGAAATAATATTATAATAATATAAAATTACCCCATAACATGTCCTGGTTTAATTAGATAAAAAAATTTAGACCAAAATACAGCTAGGTAGATAATATAAACCATTTTAATCCACTTTTTTATGGTTTATAAATTTATTAAATTTTATTTAAAGAATAGTTAAAAATGTCATATTAAAATTTTAATAATTATATCATTTTTAATATTATATTATATAATGTATACGGTCAACTATAAGTATTCTTTAGAAATATAAAATAATTATTGACAACATATTAATTTTTTTATAAATTTTAAGGGTTAAATATTTACCATTAAGGATGACACAATAGTAAAACAATCTATTTTATTAATTTAAATACTAAATAAATGTTATTAAAAATATTATAATAAATCTTATTTTTTATAATTAATTAAATAAATGAATTTAATATATACCAAAGACATGTTAGTCAGATATTTGATGTATTTTTTTAAAGTTATCATATTGGATTGAAATTTTTAAAAATGAAAATATTGAATTGTCTCAAAATTGACACAAATGATACTTTGAAATAACTAATATTTTATTAAATGTCATAAAATTTATAAAAATATATGTTTTTTTCAAAAAACTGTTATAGTGATAAATATTTTATAATTTATCCAATTGGGTTTCTTTTTTCATTTTATAGTAACTATATTGACCCTATAGTATAAAGAGGAAAATAGGCATGATGTGTGTTAATCAGTTTAACTAAGGGTTAAACCCAAAATACAAGGTTACTTTTGGGACCAAAACTTTTCTTGAAATCAATTTTGTGATGTTTTTGACCCATCCTCATCCTATCCTCTAAATAAATTACCTTGGATCTATTTAAAACTGAAAATTAAATTATATTAAATTAATAGTTGTGGAGTTTCCAAAAGTGTCCCTCGACAATCTAATAAAAGAAAACATCTCCTTCTCTTTTATTCACACCTCTAAACCGATTTGTCTTGCCCAAACACTACACTTTTATCCTCACAAATTAAATATATTAATACTAGAGTGTATAATTTGGGATTAAATCCATTCTATGGAGTCCATTTGTTCAACGAGATACCCAAAAAAGTGGTAATTATTTTATTAACTCCTTCAAGGTTCATTTCTTCTTCAACTTCATCATCGTATGTCGTTTCCATACCAGATAATTACTAAAGAATCAAATAAATTATTATATGTTATTATAATTATGTGTCAACCAAATTAATACATTTATATATCATATGAATAACAATATCACCATGTGTCTGTACATATGGCTTACCATATCCACATCGTGGAGTAATTTATTATTCAACACTAATTTATTTGGATGGGTATAATAATGACTATAATGGATATTAATAATGAATATAACATGATAAATATTATTTATAATTTATATACCTTCCAATTCCATACCATTTAACCATTATGGGAATGATACCATCACTCATGCATATGTACGACCTACCATCTCCACAACACGGTGAGATTCATTCTCACCGTTAACCATTAAAGAATGATTATAAAATCTATATGATGAGTAAAAATAATAATTATGACCTTAACATCATTCTATATATGAATAATTTACATTCTTTTCATAGAAAATATGATATTCACAGCAAAACATGTATAGGAAAACGAAGAAGTTAACACCCAAAACATTGGCAATACTAAAATATTATTAACAAAATGATAGAAGAGAATAAAATATGATATCATAAATATCGATATGGTTCTGGTATAATTTAATAACATGTTTTAAAAATTATATAGGAGTTTAAATCACCCTCTACTAAATTAAAGTATAAGGTAAGGGTTAATTTCACAACCTTATTCTTATATAAGGTGGTTCATACATTAGTATAAACTAGGACATCATTATCATCCATATTCATGTTTCTTAGATTATATTTCAAAATATTATGAACATTTTTTTAAAGAAAATTTTATCCATGATTGGATTCATATAATATTTTTAAAGGAATCGTTTTTTCATTTTCTAAATCAGGTACTTTCTGACCATTTCAAAAAATTAAGGAAATATTGTTTTTTACATAAAGTGATCGAGTAACTATTTTCTTCTATTATAATTCCATAATATTTTTAAGATTCCCTTAAAATATAACTCCTTTATTTTCAAATTAAATGTTTTATTTTATATCTTTCCATATTTTAAATGATTTCAAAGTTAAAAATGGGCATCTCTCTCAATGAGTTTTAATGATTTTATTATATTATTTCCATTTTGGACAAAATCATTTATTGGATTTTATTCTTAATTGAGGTTGATTTATTATGATAAAAGTATCCATATTGTATGTATAGTTTTATGATATGTTTGAAAATGGATGTTCTTTTTTTATACCATTCATGGTTTATGGTTAATGTATTAACATTTCATACACATGTTTTAATATGAATGTTTATGTTAGGTTTTAGCCTTTTCATATGAGGAATGATTTGGACCTAGTAACTGACAGGTGGGACCAGCTATATCCCATCAATGCATTGGTAGTTTTCAGGAGACAAACTAGTTTTGGTTTTTACTCATTTATGTATAGTCTTGGAACTAGTCCTTGACAGTGCGGTTATGATGTCTCACATTATGCATTCTCTAATTATGAGACTAGTTAATGATAATACATGTGATTATTCAAATATTATACTATCCTTTTGAAATTTTTAATGAAATTATTTCATTAATTATTTCCATATTATTCAAAAAAGTTATATTTAAAAGTCTTTTGTTTTATTTTTATAAATTTTCTAAAAACTTTATTCCTATTTATGACACCTTCCACTGTATTTTTTACCCTTGCTAAGAATCTATGCTCACAACATTGTTATGTTTCATTTTTCCCTTGAATATAATGATATATATTTTGACACAACTTCACGGATAATTTATGGAATATGAGTGTTTCTAAAGGAGGTACTATTTTTTTATTTCATGATTTAATGAAAAAATTATGTTTGAATCTAGTTTATCCAAGGTTATTAAACTAATCGGTCCTTTGGGATTGGATTTCTTATGATCATGACAATGTAATATAATAATTCATCAACTTTGGGTAACTGGAGTTATGGTGTTATAGTTGTTATCATTGTATTTTTAGTAAAAACCATGGAAACAAGATTTATAAGAACCTTGATTAGAGAAAATTACCCAAAGATATACTTTGGGGATAAGTATAAAAGAATATCCTTAGATTTTGGTAAAACAGAGACTTTGTGGGTATTATAAGAAAATAAAACCCTAAATGGATAAAAAAAAGAGGACATGGTTCTAGAAACAAATTTACCTAGGAGTAATAACTCCAACAATGTTTTTGGGATCACTTGAGGTAACCTGGTACATGACAATGGGCCTTACTGAACACCTAGTTTGACACTCCCTGTAGATATTCTTAGGAAAATTCACATTTTATTTTAAAAAACTTACAAGGTATTTAAAAGTAAATATGTCCCCAAAGAAACCAATTTTATTATTATGATATTAGATATACATAAAATTTTCAATTTATTTTAATTATTTTACTAGTTTGGAATTATGAATTATGATTCATTACATAAGCTAGTATATTCCATTATTTAGAAATGGCACCTAGTGAATAGAAAAAATACCATTTTTATTATCTTATGAAAGATAATGATAGTGGTGTTGGTGAAAAAACTGGAGATGAACATCTTATAACTATAATGGGATTGCTATCCCAGGTTATAACCAATAACCTTACCCATATAGTGCACCGTAAGCCACAACACGGAGGATCAATATCAGACTTCTTCATGAGAAAAAAAATCAATCATTGAATGGGACTAAAAACCCATTTCAAGTTGAGTAATGGATAAGTTACTTATAGAAAATAATTATTTTTTGGGGGAGTAATGAAAGGGAAAACGTTTACATTGTAGTTTATCATCTCATAGAAGATGAAAATCACTGGTGTACATTAATTAAAAACATAAAGGAGGATGAAGAAGTTGAAAAAATTGAATAGAGGTTGTTTAAAGAAAATTTATTATAAAAATAAATTCATTGTTAAAAAGGAGACGATATGGAAATTTAATTTCTACATCTAAGGAAAAATGTTAATGAGAATGTTGAAAATTATGAGGCTAACATAATAAGGTTTGAAAGGCTTGGTGTGGTCTACATACAAAAAAAAGAATAAATATTTATTGATTCATTGATTGGTTAAAACCATTCCTCTTATTAGCACTGGTCTCATAATCTTTATCATCGTACGAAGATATAGTCTCATGTTCTATAAAAATGAAAAAGGAATTATCTATATCATATTAATTTAAATTAATGAAAGATAATAATAGGGTCTTATGACTATAAAGTAAAGAAAGAGAATAAGAGGGTTTTTGAATAGTCTGGAAAAGAAAATAAGGGGAGGAAGGGAAAATTTAACTTTCCACCCTTTGCAATTGTGGGGAGGAACAACCTAGTACTCACCTAATGGGAATAATAGTTTATTCCAAATGTGGAGAAAAAAGCCTCCAACTCGTGATTGCAAGGGTAAGAAATAAGATGTAAATTATCGATGATACAATTGTAAATAAATGTTATATTATGAATCTGATTTCCATATTCATTAAGAAAAGTTTCCCTATAAAAGGCCTCAGGAGCAAGGCCAAGCTTATGCGATCACAACTGTTGAGGTTGAAGTTCTCAATGATGTAGTTGTAGGTACTTTAATTATCACCTCAAACATAGATAATTCTTTATTAGATTTTGGATCATCACATTCATTTATATCTTCCCAGTTTTCTTTAAAAATTAGATAATTTCAATTCACATTAACAAGGTAGTTGACATTCAAAACCACTAAGGAAAGTCTCATTACAAAAAAGATGTGTTAGGATGTTCCCATTATAAAATATAAATGTGATTTATCTTCTAAATATATCATCATACCTATGGTTGATATTGTTATAATCCTAACTAATTATTGGCTATCAAAATATGATATGAAAATTTTTTACAAAAAGAAGGAACTTACTATTTTTTAAGAAGATGTAGAATCCATTATCTTTAGAGAAGAAACATCATCATCTGGTTGTTATCTAGATCCAACCAAAGTAGCTATTTTGAATCAAATTCTTATGGAGGAAGAGAAACCATCATCCATGGATAAAGAAATAAATATTCTAATTGAACATGTAACTATTGTAAATGAATATATTTATTTTTTCATGATGATTTACTTGGACACCCCCCAAAGCATGTATTTTAGTTTTCTATTGATTTAATCCTTGATGCAAGACTAACATCAAATAACCCTTATATAATTTCCACTGTGTAACTAGTATATCTGAAGAATCAGCTAGAGGAGCTGAGTAATAAGGTATTTATTCTCCCTAGTGTATCCCCATGGGGAGACCCAATTCTTTTTATTAATAAGAAAGATGGATCAATGAAGCTAAGTGATAACTATTGAAAATAAATGTTATTACAATAAAGAACAAGTATCCTCTTAGTCACATCAATGATTTGTTTGATAAACTTCATGGATCCTAATATTATTTGAAGATTGAACTTCATTCTTGATATCATCAATTGTGTGTAAGAAATGAATACATTCTGAAGACAACTTTTCAGATGAGTTGTGGTCATTAAGAATTTATTGTGATGTCATTTGGAATGGCTAATGCACCATCTATTTTCATGGTTATAATTAACATAGTTTTTTAGGAATATCCTTATGATTTTTTTATAGTATTTAGAGATGATAACTTGGTATACTCCAAATTCTATGAGGACCATAAGAACCACTTATGGATTTTTATGAATAATCTTAGGAGAAATGATCTATATGGGAAATTTATAAAGAGTGAATTCTTGATTCTGTAAATTTTTGTTGTTGTCCAGATTGTCTCGAAGGATAAGAACTCAGTTGTTCCTAAAAAGATGAATGAAATATATGAATGGGAAATAACGACAAGTATAATCGAGTTATGCAGTTTTATTGGGTTTTAAGGTTGCTATTGGATTTTCATTGAGAGTTTCACATGATTAGAAAACCCATTATCCAAGCTCACATGTAATGGGTTCAAACTCATTTGGGAAAAAGAGTGCGAATAATGTTGAGAAGAATTGAAGAGAAGGGTATTAAATGCCCTTATCTTAATCTTAACATCTAGAAATAATGTGTTTTTTATTTATAGTAATGAATCAGGGAAATGACTTGGTTGTGTCCTTATGAATAATGACAGGGTTATTTCTTATGCATCAAATAAATTAAAAATTAATTAACAACACTACCTAACTCATGATATTGAGTTAGCTATAGTAATATTTTATCTAATGATATTGAGACACTATGTCTATAGTTAATGATGTGAGATATATATTGATCACTAGAGTTTGAAATAAAATTTCTCATAGAAAGATCTCAACATGAGACACATGAGATGGATTTAATTACTTACGAATTATTATTTCACAGTGTAGTACAACCTAAGGAAGGAAAATAAGTTGGAAGATGTTTTGATCAGAATATACCACGGATTTATAATGAAAATGATAGCTGAAAAGGTTCCTAATTTCCTAGATATAGTAAATATGGATACATGAATTATCATGGAAGGTGAAACATCGTTAATTTTTTAAATGGTTTCCAAACCTTCTTTATTATAAATGATAAAATGTTCTCAGCCTGATGATGAGAAGATTCAAATGAAAATTAAAGGTGTGAATGATGGGAGATTTATTGAAGTTTTATTTTAATATGGAATTTTGAAATTTGGGAATTAGAATTGTGTTTCTTCTATACCAGTTCTAAAAAGAGGATTATTTGATGATTATCATAGCTCTAATTTCTCTATACACCTTTGTAACACTAATATGTATAGATATTTGAAGGAAATGTTTTGGTGGGACAACATGAAGTGGGAGATTTCTTAATATGTGTTGATATGTTTGGTTTTTCAACATGTGAAGGTTGGAAGATAACATCCTAGAGGATTCAAGCAACCTCTTAATATACTTAAATTGAAATGGGATGATATTATGAAGGACTTTGTCATGGGGCTTCCAAATACTCCCATATGAAAACATGTGATGTGGGTTATTATTGATCGTCTTACCAAATCAACACATTTTCTTGCTATAAGAGAATATTTACCTCTTGAAAATCTATAAGGACTTTACTTTAATGCCACTGTAAGACTTCATAGAGTACCCCTATCAAATTTTTTTACACTGTGATCCCCATTTTACATTATTATTCTGAAAAATTCTTCAGAAATCCCTAGATATTAATCTTCATTTTAGTACATCCTATAACCCTCAAACTAATGTACAATCATAAAGTACTATTAAAAAAATAGAAGAAATGTTGAGATATTGTTCACTTGGCTTTCAAGGTATATGGGATTAGTATTTACATATAGTATAATTTTCCTATAACTTTAGCTTCTATTCAAGTATTCAGATGGAACCATAGGAAGAGATATATGTAAATAGATGTCATACACCTATTTGTTGGGATGATGTTGGTGAAATAAAACTCGTAGTCCCAAAACATGTTCATAAATCAACGGAAAAAGTTAATATTATTCAAACCCATATAAAAAATCTCAAAATAACCAAAAAAGATATAAAGATAATTGAAGGAATGATTTTGAATTTCTATTAGGATATCACATTTTTTAAGGTATATCCATGGAAGTGTGTTACATGATTGAGTAAAAAGGGTAAATTATGTCCTAGGTATGTCATACTTTTTGTGAATTTGGAATAAATTGGAACTGTAGCTTGAAATTTGGAAATACCTCATTATCTCTCTAATGTTTCAGATGTTTTCCATGTATCAATGTTAAAAAAATAATTTCCAGACCCAACACATATACTCACCTATGAAGAAATATAACTTGAACCTTATATGTATTAATGTGAAGATCTATTCAAGATTTATGATACTAGATAATATTTTTTGAGGAATTGTACGACTTATTTGGTAACGGTACTTTGGAGAAACCATAAAATGGAAGAGGAAACGTGGGATCATGAAGAACGTATGATGAAGAACCATCTGAGTATTTTTATGATGTGATTTTATAGAAATTTCAAGGACAAAAGTATTTGAAGGAGGGAATAATTGTACACCCCAATCATCAATAGTACACTTCTTTTTAAAAAAATCAATATCTTGCATTTCACGTAACACTATGTTTAAGAGCACCACGACCTATCAAACTACCCATTTGAAATGTTCTTATGAATAGTATTAACCAAATTATGAAATTTATAAATTTTATTTTTCAAATTAGACTTCATTTATTATTTCAGAATATCAAATTTAGTTTATGGTGAAATTTTGGAAATTTTCCAAAAAGTGTCAGTTTTTTATGAATATTGAAAAATATTACATTATCATTAAAAACCCAAATTTTTCATTTAAATAGTTATTTTACTTTAAAATTATTTTAATTACAAAATAGATACATAATACATATATTATTCCAATTTCTGTCACTGGAATTATTTTTATACTAGAATTATATATAAAAAATTTATTGAACTTTCGAATGTCTTTTTTACCCTCCTTCTAACCACATCTGTAGATTAGCATTAACCTTAATTTTACCACTTCTATGAATTTAAATTTAAAAAAATTACATACATTGTTATAATCAGTATAAAATTAGTGGTCTAATTTGATCAAAGTAATTATTAGTGAGTAGTAACGTTTGAATTTTATTTACTATAGTTTAAGGTAAACAAGGTAATTAATCGTAAAAAAATTATAATAATATTAAATTACCCTAACTCTTGTATTAATTTCATTGGATAAGTATTTTTAAACCAAAATAATCCTTAGTTTGAAAATATTATTATTTTAAAGGCACTTGTGTATAATTAGGACAATCATTATATTTTATTTAAAGAATAGTCAAAAATATCATATTCAAATTTTAATAAATGTATCATTTTTAATATTAGGGTATGTAAGTGATGTGGTAAACTATAAATATCCTTTGAAAATATAAAATTATTATATATATCATTGTATATTATTTATAATATTTTGAGATTAAATAATTACCATTAATGATGAAACAATAGTGAAACCAAAATTATATTATTAATAGAAATAGAAAATAAATGATATTAAAAATATTAAAATAAATACAAATTGACTTAATTAATTGCATCCACGAATTTTATAGATAACATATACATGTTAGTGAAATATTGGATGTATTGGTTCAATGTTATCATATTGGATTGATATATCTAAAAATGACAATATTGAATAGTATCAAAATTGAGATAAATGATACTTTAAAATAAATAATATTTTATTAAATTATAAAATTTTCATAAAAAAAATTTGTTCATAAAAATAACTAATATAGTATTATAAATTTCCTAAATTATACAATTGGGGTTCCTTTTTCATTTTATAGTAATTATATTAACCCAATAGTATAAAAAGGCATGTAGACACGATAATAGTTAAACTGTTTATCTAAGGGTTAAACCTAAAAGATAAGGATATTTTGTGACCTAAAATTTTCTAAAAATAATTTTTTGTGAGGATTTAGACACATACTCATTTTATCCTTGAAATAACTCACATTTGAAATATTTAAAACCGAAAATAAATTTATAATAAATTAATAGTTTTGGATTTTCCAAAAGCGACCCTCCCCTCTCTTATAAAAAGAAACATCTCCTTATCTTTTATTAACTCATATAAAGCCATTTGGATCAGCCAAAACCTGAAAAATTCTCATCCCAACTTCACTAAATTCATCATATAGGCCATGCATTTAAAATAAATCCATCCTATGGACTTTTTTGTTCAAATAAAAAGGATATACACGTAAAGAGGTAATTGTTTTATCAACTATTTCAAAGTTCATTCTTATTCTACTTCCTATTACTATATTTTCTCCATAAAAAACTAATAAATTCATAATAATATACATAATTATATGTAATTATAATAATTTAACAACCATATTATTCCATTTATACATCCTACAAATAACAATATAACCATCTGTGTGTACAAACGTCTTACCATCTCCAGTTGTGGTGTAATTTGTTATTCAACACTAAATTATTATTATGGGTATAATTATTAGTATATTGGATAAAAATAAATAATTTAACATGAAAATTATTCTTTATAATTAATATACCATCCAATTCTTAACCATTTAACCATTAAGGCAATAATATCATCGCTTGTGTGTACGTACGAGCTACCGTCTCCACGAAGTGGTGAGATTAATTCTCCACATTAAACATTAAAAAATGATAAATATATTTTTATGATGAGTAAAAATAATAATTATGAACCTAAAATAATTCAAGATATGAATAAAATACATCATATTCCTAACAAACATGACTTACATAACGAAACATGCATAGGAAAATGAAGTAGTTAACAACCAAAACAATGGTAATACTGAAATATTATTATCAAAATGATATAAGAGGATCATATATGATATAATAAATATGGATATGGTCATGGTATAATTTAATAACATCTTTTAGTCATTATAAAATATTTTTACTCGCCCTTGACTATTGAAAAGTATAAGGTAAGGGTTAATTTCACAAATTTATTATTATCCATGGTTTTTATACGTAAGTATCTACTGGGACATATTTATCATTCATGTCCATGTTTCTTAAAATGTATTTCAAAATATTATCTACAATTGATTAAATAAATTTGTACATATTTTTTAATTTTTATAAAAAGTTTTTAAATGAATCTTTCGGTCATTTTCTAAATTTGATACTTTATGACCATTACTACAAATTAAGAAAAGAATGTTTTTTAACTTATAAAACATGAGTTGATATTTTCCACCAATATTTATGCCTTAACATTTGAACGCATAACTTAAAATCTAACAAGGTTATTTTGAAATGAATTTTTTTATAGTTTTACAACATTTAAATGATTTCAATAAAAAATGGGATATCTCTCTCAAATAGTTTAATGATTTTATAAGAATGTTTTTATCTATGTTAGAATCCTTTGCGGGATTTTTTCCTTCATTGAGGTTCATTTAGTTTGATATAATCTTCCTTATTGTATTAAAGGTTTTAAGATATGTTTGAATGTGGATGTGATATTTTGATACTATTCATGGTTTATGGTTAAAGTATTAACATTCCATATGATAGTTTTAAAATGAATGTTTTTGTAATGTTTCACCTTTTTCATATGGGGAATGCATTGGACTATGTAAGTGATGGGAGAGACCCTCTATATCCCCTCGATTCATCGATAGTTATCATGAGAGAAATTATTTTTGGGTTTTACCCATTTATATATGGTCTTAGAATGAGGCCTTGAAGGTGTTTTTACGGTATCTAGAATTATAAATTCACTCCTTTTGAGATTATGTAATGATAATACATGTAACTATTTTACTAGTAGAATATTCATGTGATAATTTAAATGGAATTATTTTATTAATTTATTCCATATTATGATCAAGATATATTTTAAAGGCATGTGTTTTAGTTTTATACATTGACATATATGTAATTTCTTATTTATGAAATCTTCCACTTTATTGTTTACCATTACTGTGCATATGAGCTCACACTTTTCTTATGTTTTATTTTTCCCTAGGATGTGAAGAAGTATATTACTACTGACATATAGGGATAATATAAGGAATATTAGTGTTTTTAAAGGGGTTGATGTTTTTTTATTCATTTCATTTTGTAATGTAAAATATATGTTTGTATTTAGTATTTTCAAGGATACTAAACTGGCCGGTCCTATGGGATTTTATTTTCTGTGATCATGCCAATGTTATAAAATAATGTAATTAATCTGGGTAACTAGGGTCAGGGTGTCACAAAATATATAAATATTTCATAAATTAGTTAATAAATATCATACACTCTAATTTAATTGCTTAGTTATAATAGTCATATCAAAATTTTTATGGCATGTTTAATCTTGGTGTTGTATGTCAAATACTCCATCAAACACAACATTTTTTTCAAATAATAGGGGTCTAAAAAATTATGAATAATTTTATTTTATATGAAAATTTTAATGTTTTCTTGTATATAAAAACTCTATTATTCAAATAATAAATTAAAAAATCCATCTTTTAAATTCCTACATTATTCAATAAACAGATGATTAAAATTATTGGGATATGTTATTTACACATTCTATAGTGAATTTGTGTAAAATAAAGAGGAAAACATATCCATTATATTTAGTTCATAGTAATCATGAGTTATAATTTCATGAAATATCTGGAAAGAATTTATCATCACAACTAGTGAAATTGTCTCTTCATAGTTAATACAATGAGTATTTTATACTCATTTACCACTATGGGAGTTTTTAAGAAGAAAATAAACCTTTCATATTAATTTATATATATATATAACTCAAATTAATACAATGTGTTTCACCCATTTAGATATATCAACTGAATTCCATTCATGTTATGTGTAAATAGAGTCCATCTCAAATCTCATTTCTTCTAACCATTTTTCATAATTAGTACTTTCATGGAATCCTTGAAAGTAGAAATTTTTTAGTTTTTATTCACAATTTTAAAATGACGTTATATATGATATCTATATATCTAATTCTAATAATAATTCTTTCTAGACGATTTTTAATTCCTCATTACATAAACAACCCATAATTACATGATTTATAAATACGTTTTCACTGTGGTACACATCGAGGATATTTTCTATTTAGATGAATTATGAATTGGAGGGAAAAAATTATATATCATTCCCTTACAAATTTTTTTGGAAACATACAATATATTATGATATTTTCAATATACAATAGTATTATTAAATTTTAAATCATTTTACATTAAAAATAAATTCATTTCATTTACGACATATCACTACAAAGAAAAGATGGACCCTGTTTATGTTCATATTCATCCTTTAGTATTTTGAAAAACATTTGAAAATATAGGATGATGAAAATAAATTCTCAATATGTGATATAATAAGAAATTAAACATGTTAATCCATTTGAAAATAATGAAAACCCATAAGGTTATTTCTCGTTTCTTATAATAAACATTGAATTTAAAATAATCACTTACTAACTCTTGAAAATTTAATTTAATCACATTGTTTTCAAAGAACATTTATTAATCAATTAAAAAGGAAAAATAATAATTCTTTGGGGTTTATTGAACAAAAATTATTGTCTTTATTTAAAATAAACCTTTTATCCATATAATATCTCAAACGATCATTTAAATCAATGTTTATTTTCTTATATTACGAAATCGTAATAATTTCGATAAAAATTTAACAATAAGAACATGCATAATATCCAAGGATATAAATATAAATAATAACTAGGATAAAAATAAATTATTTAATAATTATTTAATTAATAATTTTTGAAATAATAATCTTGTTATATAGGCCTAGTTCCACGATATCATAAAAATACCACTGAGGGATTGTGCTATGAAATCATAAAAAAATTGGCAATAATTCAAAAATAATTGTTCTATTATTCATCATGAGAACTACTGATGAATCTAGTGGATATAATAATCCTAAATCATCGCTTATATCATCTAATGAATTTATATTATTAAATAAATTAATAACAATTCAATATGTAATCAAAATAAACATTCATATTTTAAAATTAGCATATGAAATGGTAATAATTTCCTGAGTAAATAAATTAAACAACATGATCATAATCCATCTATAGGAATATTTTATATGGTATAATAATTTTATATACATAGTGAATCAAATGAATCAGAAAATTACATTGAAATAGATAAATATATCTTTAAAATGGTGTTGTATCATTTCATTAAAAAAATAGAAATATAATTTTCTATTGGTAACATTTAATATAATAATTTATAGAATATTTGGGAAATTATATTATTAGAAACTTAATATGTAAACTTTTAATGGAGGAATTAAATAAACTAATGGTAATATTGTTGTAATATCTTCATATATTATATACATTAAAATAGAAATTTTTTTCCACACATTTATAAAAAGTCAAAAGTGTTTCATATGAAAAACATTTCAAAATATTGCATTTAATCATCTCTAATCGAAGTAAAAAATAATTTAATGTGAAATTAAAAAATATTTGAAGCATAAATTGGTATATTATTGAAACATTTTATGAACGTGGAATTTGAGTACAAGTATTTTGAAAAGAAAAAAAACAAAAAGGTTTTAAAGGAGAACCCCTCACCATTTTTGTACGTTTAAAATAAAAATGAAATTGAATAATAAAAAATTAAAATAATATATAAACCACTTGAATTTCATTATATGAATGATAAAATATATCCTTATGGTTATATTTTCACAACAAAAAATAAATCATGTAGTCAAAATGGTATAAGTGACAAATAAAAAAAGTGAAATTAAAAATCCCTTACCATGTGTCCTGATTAAATTTTTTCATTATTAAAATCATAAATAATAAAATTAAATTAATTTTATAGTTAAATAATAATTTTTTTAATTATTATTCCATTTTAATTATTATTTTCATCATACTTATTACCAGTAATTATATATTCTGAAATTCATTTATGTTTACATCATACATTTTCAGTATGCTTGGTTCATAATCCGAAAATGAATTTGGTAACTTGACCATAGTGAAAGGGTTCATGGTTCCATAATAATAAAAATATTAATCATGAAAAAAAATTATTATTAATAAATTATATATAATTTTATAATCATACATAAATGTTTAACATTAATAATAGATCACATCATTTCATGGAGGTGGTAGTTTAGATGTATGCATGAGAAACATTGTCATTTTTAATGGATGGAAGGGACAAAAGTTAAGTAATATATTCTATTTACACAATAGAAATAATTTCAAGAATATAATATATATTCATTAAATAAAACATAATAACCAACCATGAATTATGGTGATGAAAAACTAAACATGTTTCCTTAGAGAGGTGGTAGTCTAGACGTACACAATAGAAATGTTTTCATTTCCATTTATATTTAAAAGGAGTCGAATAAGTGGTTTTACATAACCATAATAACATAATTATATGATTTATTATACGGGTATTATATCATAATGGGTATTACTTAATTGATGAATAGAAAAGTTGAAATAAATTTTAATAACTAATTTAATTGTTATACCTATCATTTTGAAATCCTTATTTGGCTTACACCTTAAGCCTACATAGTATGGTCTTAGGGGTGGACAAGAATATCAAGGAAGTGGATAAGAAATAGTTGAAGGAATTTGGGTAGATATTTTTTACACCAAATGGATCATTAAATTTGTGTAAAAGGGAGATGATGAGACCTTTTATAAGTTAGGAAAGTGGAAATCCTGTAAATAAATGAAATATTACTATATAATATGTGGTCAACTCATGAAATATGAGTCCAATTTTAAATATCATCGAAGATAATGAGGTAGAAGTAAATTCAACCAATAGTATTTAGAGAAGTTTAATCATCATATTGAAATACATATTTTGGTTTAACCCACTGATTAACTCTCTTTAACCTTAGTCGTTATAACACATTTTTCAATCATTAAAGGAAACAAATGTAATTCTAAAAATACTGAGTGGAACATACATGGACCATTCATGATTTCAAAAAATATTTTCCATACAAATTTGTTAATATTTTATTTTTATTATTTTATAATTGTTTAAAAAAACATTAAAACATTTAATACCTTTTATGTTCATTTTTAGGACTATTTAAAAAATATACTTAAAACTTATCAAGTGTTTAATTGAATTAAAATATAAACTATTTCAACTTAATATTGTACTAATAACGTGTTTAAAACAATTTAATGGCTTTTTCCTATTTCATGCATAAAAATGTGTCAGCATTGTGTAAGAATTTAAGGTAATTATTCCACCTATAACAACCAAAAATAAATTACTATAAAAAATAATATTTTTTAATATATTATTTTAAAATAGAAAACAACTTATTTTTATCCCAATTACAATATATTATAGATAGTAATAAAATCAAAGTGTAATTTTTAATTATCTTTTACTTAAAATAATTTAAAGGCCATTATAAAAAAATACCAAATTTCCATAATTATAATGCATGATTTTTTTAAATATATTCATATGATGAAATAAAATAATGTGTAATATTTATTTTTAGACATTATCCTAAAGTTTTCAATATCATTTTTCTCATATTAACCTTTTATCGTGGTCATAAACATTAATCATGGTAACTATTTATAATGACCAAAAATTAAATGAAACCCATTAATAAATTTATACCTCCTAATTCAAATTATGAAATCCAATTTTCAATATAAAATTTCCATAATTTATATAATATTTTTTATATAAGTATGAAAAAAGAAAAAAAACTTATTTTATAAGAACGTGATTTATGTATAAAAATGATCTTATACCAAAAATAAAATACAGTGGTGATTAATTGATAAATAATTAGATATAATTAAATTAATGAGATATTTGGTTATATAAAAAACAATTCCAAAATATATTGGTTCTTTTAAACTGTATTATGCAAATAATGGAAATAAATGATTTTAAAAAATCAAAACAATTCATTATTCTCAAAAAAAATCTATTCAGAGAAATCACAAAAAATTAAATGAAAATAAATTTGAAATTATAATTTCATAAATTAGGTCCATTTTTTGAAATAAAATATTCAAATGACAATAAATTAATATATAACACTATGCACAAAAATAATTGATTTTTTCTAATAAAATATATTTTTAAGAATCAAATTAAATATTGGTTAATTATTGAGTGATAACAAAAATTAAAGGGATATTAATTAATTTTATTGGATTTATGATATATTAAATTTATTATTATAATTTACCAATATAGATAAATTAAATATATTAAGGTATAAATATGTCATAGACATAATACAATTTTATGGTAACTATATCTTTAACTTAGAAAATATTTTATATTCATTTATATGAGATTAATAATCAAAATTTGATTGATTATTAATTTTATTAAGGAAATAAATTCTATATATATTTAAAATTGGCATTATTCATATTCATACCCACTAATCTAAAAGGTTTGTCATAGTGGTCATATATGTATAATAATATCTCAAAAATATAAGGAGATTTGTGAGACTTAGTAATTTCTATGGAATAAGATATCAGAGATAGTATTGAGGTTGGAGTTGGTTACATAGAACCAAATGCATTTTAATTTATGATAAACTTTTATTCATAGTTTTGAATATTAATAAACAACTTATAATATCATGATTGTTCTTCTACATGACACAGTATGTTATAATTTCATAGGAGTAGTTGCCGCACTAAAAGTTCATAGGAGTTCCCTGATATAATGAGAACCTGAAAGTGCAATGACACTAATATTGAATGTATGTTCAATTGTCGAATGATATCATTTGAGGGAAAAATCCTATAGGATATTAGGGTTGGAGACTCATATGACTATGAGGCACCATCTCATGGTGTACTCCCATGGTAATATCCAATATGATAATATGAGTATGAGACACTCCAATACGAAATCCACATTTATATGTGTCAATGGATGTTCTTATATGTGGACTTTTGTATTAGTCCTTAGACTCTAATATTATTATTAATGAGTATTATGAGTCACACACTTAGATTTATTGACAAAAATAATTATGACATATTCTTGCGGCGAGGTAGGATATATTGGGTGCATCATGAGTAATATTGCATTAATGAATATTATTTTGAAATTATTTATCCATTTATTCATTAATGGAAGTTAATATCTTAGTACCATTAATTGATATTATGTATCCTAAAAAAATCCATAGACATGGTGTTCTGTAAGAATTTTTTTATTTCCTAAAATTCAAACAAAGAGGCATCAAGCACATAGGTTGATGGCACCGACATGCAACCTGTTTGATTTGAGATATCGTGATAAGGGGATTATATTACCTTGTATGTGTTTATATAAGGTGACATTTCATTTTGGCATTATCATTTTCTCTATGGGTTCTTTGGTGTGTTGATAGATGATAACCATGGAATTTAGGTTTATTCGCCTAATGCCATTGAGAAAGAGGCCTCCAGGGTTCCACACAATGTGCATCCAAAATCTTAATTTAATAAAATTTTATTATTTATTATTTAATAGTTTGAATAAATATTATTCCCATACATGGTTTGAAAATTATTCATGTATTCTTGATCACATTTATTCTTACGCTAGTTATTCACGAGAATATATTGTGAGCGGAATGTTTAATAAATATTTATTTACTATTTAGTTAATATAATAATTATTTATTTATTGTCGAATGATGTAGTGATATTTATTTAGTAAATAAGTACACATTATTCAACACCGGATAAATAGAGTCAATGAATGGGGGACTTAGTTTAATGGTTCACTAAGAAATGTTAAATATTGAATATTATTTAATTAAATAATATTTAATTTTAATTCTCACATTAAGCACATGTCGAGAAATAATAATATTTCTATTATTATTTTACATGGGGGTTATCTAGGATTAAATAAATAATTAAGGTAAATTTTAGAATTATTTTATTTTAACCCTAGAAATATTAATGACCAATTATGTTATTTTCCCATGAGCCAATTCATTTTGTTGGTTCAATAAAACAAATCTTGGAGGATCTTATCAACCCATGATAGCTCCCTTTTCCATGAATTCTCTTTATAACATAGAGAAATCATCCTCCGTCGAATCAAGGATAATGCATTGGAATCGATTCTCAAGTCAATCAAGGTGGACAATATAAACACAATAATGTTCCATGATATTACCTGGAGTCTCATTCAGTAAAGTCTATAGATTCTCGAAACATGTGTGGATAAATTCTAGATGAAATATATACTTGGTTTCTATAATGAAAAGACAGTAAACTACAGATTTCTCTCAAGATTCATCAATGTTGAAATAATTCCTTAGATTCAATTTTTTATCTAATTAAATTAATTATAAACAACATGTCTTGATCTCCTTTACATAGGTTTCGGTGTTATTATCCATTGTATATTTCTTTAATTCAATTCTGTGGATCACTACTATTATTATCATATACATATCTGATTGATTATCTATTATCGGAAAAGAAAAATTGGGAAACACATATCACACACTTACATTATGCTCGAAACCTAAAAGAGGTTTTCTAGGGAAAAATAATTGTTTATAATTATATTACTATTATTGGTGATTTATTCATTTTAATTTAGTTTTTCAATTCGGATTTAATCGTTATTTTAATCTAAATTGTGAGATTTGTTTCTTCCTCCATCGTCTATTGTATATCTAATCAAGACATTTAATTTTATGATTAAAATAAAATCAAGGAACTCGTCTAGGGGTTCCATGGGTTATGGAAAGACAACATCATACTACACATCATGTAACTAGAGTTACATAATGTGTAGTAATGGTCAATTTATCAATATTTGGTTTGGAAATATTTTCAAGATTATGTAACGATTATTTCATTAATTACACCATTTAATGCACCTCATGTTGACAAGAATTAAATGGTCCATGTTCATCCATACTAAATACTAGTTATCTCACATACATTCCCTGTAGACCCTTTAGGACAGAGATGAAATATTTATTCCCTACACAACCTACCTAACTGGTGACCATATAACATGGATTCAATACAGCTTGTGTCCCATTAGAGATTCCATGTACTCCAAATATTATGAGGTACATTTTACATACAGAGAATCTAGGTGTGTACCTCAGATAGATGGTAAAGGGTGTACATTCCCTATATATTGGATTTACCCAACGGGTACTTTTCCAAAATTACATAGATTTAAAATTTATTTATTTTACTATATAAAACTTGAGACTTTTACTTGTCTATGATCATAAATATAGGACAATCCATGTGATAGTTTTTAATATACATAAATATTTAAATTATTAGTTAATATATGCATAATGTTCATATATTTATATCTTGTATGACTTGTAATACAAGTTGTTACTCTACATGAATTTAATCATAACATATGACCTAAACAATCACATAATTCATGTAATCATCCATGAAGTACATATCGTGAAAGTACATGATATTTCGTGTATTCCTTATGTCATAAGAGTAAAACATTATTTGATTATAATACATGTTGGGAAGAATCAGACGAGTATTCAATTTGTTTCCTACAAGGTACATTTTTATAAAATCTTGATTTTAAATTAATTTATTTAATTTTTTTAAAATTATAATTTAAGATAATTTCAAGGAAACTAGAATGATAATTATTATAAATTGATTTATTAATTAATGAAAAAAGTTAATTTATTTAGGTGTGGTTTATCATAAATTTGAATTATTAATTAACTGAATGATAGTTTTATTAAATGCATAATTCTTTCCATGCATGTGGATGATCATGAGCTAGAATAAACCTTTTTGGTTATTGGTTTCATTAAATTTATTATTAAATTAAATTTTCGGCATGCATGACTTCTATCCTCATTATTTTGTTGGCCATGCATTCCCTTGGAATATTTTATGTGGACCCACTTTTTCCCCCAATTAGGTGCGTGTAAATGGAATATGTAATGGATGCAGCTTCCTAACTAGTAGAGGGTGTTCAAGTTCATAGCTAACGTGAAACCAATCAAAGGAGATACAACTGTGGACTGGTGGAAAGCTATAAACATGAACCTCGATTGGTTCATCATGTTTCTACCCTAGGTCAATGGTGAGTTTATCAACTACTAGTTAAACTAACCATTAGTATAAGCTCATTATCATAGCCTTTATTTTCTTTATATCATGTTTCATGGTAATTTCATTCTAGATTTTTTTTCATGATCATATAATCAATGAATTAATTATCATGAAATATGGAACTAAAATAAACTGGCTTTTATGTAGATAATATTTAAGACAAGGTTAATCATTTACGCAATTTTGATTAATATTAAAAAGCACATGATAAAGATAATAATTGTAAATTTATACATAAAAGTATAAAATACCTCAAAAAATATTAATTAAGTATAGCCTTACATTACTTTGGTTAGAATCGAACCATAATTTAAAGTGGTTGACCAACCAATTTTGGGGTGCTATCAATTATCAAGGAATTAAACAAGAGGTTTTGGGTTGAAAATAATTGGTTTACATCAAGGGTTTACTACCAAATAAAAAAATGGCGTGACTAAGAGGAAAAGGTTGAGAAAATCTAAATTAATGATTTCAAGATTGGGGAGTCCACTCAACAAATTACAGAACTGTGAGTTAATGCAGTTGTAATTTGTAATGCTTGCGTAAAACCATTAATGTTTCATAACAAACCAATTTTGCGGTAAGGATAAGGGATATATGGATCCTTTTCACAAGGATTTCTATGAAACAAAATATTCTAAATCTAATGGTGAGGGATATTTTGTTTCTTTAAAATATTTACAGACCAATAAATATAATATTTATTTATTTGTAAAAATTTTATCAGATAAATTACTAAAATTATGCTTATCCGATTTTTTAGAAATAATAATAAATTGACATCAAACAAATCATTGTGATGCATACATTATAATGAAAACATTCTCATCGATAAAAATTTCCAAGATTCACACAAAGAAGTAAAAGGTTACTACCTATACAACCCCTCATACAAAAAATTTATCTTCGCCAGACAAGACGACAATCATGAGATATAAAAAATACTCAAAAAGGAAAGTGGGGGAATGATTAACATTGATTATGTTTATTCTCAAGATACATAATATTTGGTTAAGGAACGGATTCCATAGATCCCCATGGAAGAAGTATTTCACAAAACCTAAGTATTTCATCAGAGTGTAAGAGAGGTAAGGAAACTAGAGAGATTTTATTTTGTAGTCACTGAAGATGGTGATTCATTATTGGTTGACAATGATGAAGTTATCTTCTACATGAAGGAAGTATAGAGATTACGAGCTATAAGATGGAATGAATCCATGAATTCTAAATTTAATTCCATTAGTTTGAATCATGTTTTGGTTTTGGTCGATGTGCCAGTTGATGTAAATCATGTTGGATGAAATTGGGATTTCAAGAAGAACCTAGACATGGATGGTAATATAAGTAAATATAAAGAATATTTATTGGATAAAGGGGTTAAAAATAATAATTGAATTTACTAGGATGACACATTTTCGCCATTTTCTATGTTTAAATCAATTTTAACTATAATTGGCATAACAACACACCATGGTTATGTGATTTGGCATATGGATTTCAAAATTGTATTCCTTAGTTAGAACCTTTAGAAATATTTATATATGGCACAACCAGAAGGTTTTTTGAATCCAAGTGATGAAAAAAGGATATTCAAAAAGCATAGATCCATTTATGGATTCAAGAAAGTATTTATCACACAGAACGATTGATTTGATGAATTGATAAAAGAATTTGGTTTCATTAAGAAATAATGTGAGTTGTGTGTTTACAAGAGGTTTAGTGGTAATGAAGTAGTTACCCATGTAGTATATTTTGATGATATATTACATATTGAAAATGACATACCAGTAATATAAGCAGTCAACGAATGGTTAAAAAGGGGTTTCTCTATGAATTACTTTAGTGATGCAACCTATATTATAGGGATCAAGATCATTAATGATAGATCCAAGAGTTCTTGGACTATGTTAGTGTACATATGTTGACCAAATACTAAAGGTATTTTGTATGGAACAATCTAAGAGGGGATTTGTTCCAGTGTCACATGATTTACATCTTTCTATGAAAATGTGACCCAGAAAAAACAAGAGAATGATAGAATGAGTAAGATATCATACACTTCGGAAATAGTATCAATAATTTATGCCATGTTTTGTACTATAATTGATATTTCAGATGAATTAATCTTGATAGGAAGATATCAAATAGGTCCATGAGAACAACATTGGACTATTTCTCAGTCTATCCTTAAGTATCTGAGAGGAACTATGGATATGTTCTTAGTGTATGGAAGAGATGAGGATCTCAACATCAGGGGTTATATTTTTTCTAGTTTTTAGATAGATCATAAGGATATGAAGTAATTGTCTGGATATGTTTTATATTTCAATGGAGGATAAATGAGCAATAAGAGTTCAAATAAACTAGTTTTCCCTAATTCTAGATTGGAGTTCGAGTATATATTGTCTTCTAATGCAATCAAGGAAGTCATTTGGATTCCAAACATTGTTCAATATCTTGATGAGTTACCCCATAGAAAAGACCCTATCACATTTTATTATGATAATACTATTGTTGTTTCTCTTACAAAAGAGACAAGGTCACACCAACTGATAAAACACATATTGAAGAAATATGGGAATTATTTCAACCTATCATATAAATTATTATTTAATATGTTGAAATGAAATGATATATTATAGATATACTATGTTACTCTATTTTTTCATTCATATCATATTTATTTTTGGGGGAAATCATTCCCACATTTTATTTTAATGTTACCTAGTTCTTAGTCTCCATCTTTTAGAAATAGAGAAAATGTTTTGGTCCTTGTGACGAGACTATTTGGATGACATTATGGGTTGACCTAGTTCATTTTATTATAAATTGTTATCAAATACTCATGTTATGTTAAATATTATTCTCAATCTTGTGTATCAGCCCCCTGTGTCGAGGTCTTATCAATAAGTTGAAGCTTCAACTATCAAAACATAATAGGTAATGAGGTATTTTTCTTAACCAGTTCTATTTTATAATGATACTTAAGTTACTATGGAATGTAATTGGGTTTCCATTATTTTTATTTATTACTTTATCATTTTAGATTCAGTTATATTAAATTTTGATTAAGATAAAGGAATTACATTCTATTTTTAATGATTTTTATCATTTTCATTCATAGTTTATAAATCCTTAATAATTAATAACTCAATATGCCAAAGTGGAGGCTATAGAGAAATATCTAAAGTAAAATCCTTATATTTACGTAATTATGGTGTAAAATATCAATTTAATAATCCAACCAACGTCCCATGTCAGAAATGTTAAAATGAATGGAATGGTGGACCATACATTGTAATTCACTAAGAAGCATCCACCAATCATCCATATTAAAAAGGGTATATATGATGTAGAATAATGGATCAAAAAGATAGGTATAATTTTCCACTTCCAAAAAACTATAGAATAATATTTTTTTGTCTTCACCACATTTATTCTTGATGGGTTTGGAAGAAATTTGTTGGAATCTATCATGTAAGCTAATTTTCAGGATGATCTCATCTGGAATACCTTTATGAAATACTTCAATAACTGTAATATCCTACTACATTGAGATAATACAAGGGATAATAATTAGTTATTTTGGATAGTCTAAATCATTCTATCATTGAGTATGATAAATTGTTTTCAATGTTATGGTGTTTTTCTCTATATATTTTTTCCAATGATTGTTATATGGAATATTTTTTGAAAATGTGTTAAATGGTAGATATTCAGTCTATGTTGATTCATATGTTCCTATCGATATATATATATATATATATATAGGTAATATACAAGGATTACATAGATAAGTTGGATACATCCAAGAAGACCAAACACTTTGGACCATCTGTGATAATAATAGGTAATGAAGTTTCACATTATGGTCATAAATGGAAGGGGGATTCCCATTATCATGGTGGTAGTAGGATTGTGTAATAGAAATGAGGGTAGAGTTGGGTGGTATTCTTCATGTGTGGGTAAAAGGTACACCTCAAACATGATTATATGGCAGTACCTAGGGTGGGTGGCATTGTGGGAAATCTAGTCATCCTTAGAGTTTTTCTGAGAGTGGATCATAGGGATGTAGAGATAGATCCACCTTCACTAAGGGATCTTAAGTTTGACTAGATGAATTAAAAGGGGTGGGATCTCATCATTATGGAAAGGATGAATATCTGGTGGTGATGAAAGGTAATGATGATACTTGACATCTGTATGCAATTTAGTGTTCACTAGATGAGTCATAGAAAGGCATGATTATCATAAAAGGTACAATGTTAATTACTTATTATATGTCTATGGATTTTTTTTCTGTAGGTGAAAATAATTACATTATATCTTCCATGATTATCAATATATAGATATTTCATTCAGATATTATGCTCAACATGAAGACTATTTCCACTCCTTTGGAAAAATATTCCACCGTATGGATTTAAATGTCTACAGGGTCAGGTGAAAATCACTTACCATAATAACATATGCACATTTTAGTTCTAGATCTTCTTGTCTTTGACATTATTATTTGGAATGTATTGGATTATTATCAATAAATTCCAAACTAGTTTTTATCATCATTGGGTATAGTTTCATCCTCCCAATTAAGTTAGTAATGGCATTGTGTGTGAGTGAGATCCAAGATCAAGGTGATAAGGTAACATCACTCCAAGTATTGAGATGATCTCCTAAATGTTTGCATGGTCTTTCTTGGTTTTTTAATCCATTCATTATTTTTTCTCTTCATGTGATGTTGTGTGAGTATTCATATGTTTTTTCAAAATATTCATCTAGTTTTGTACCTCGTAGGGAAGTGTAGTTATCTATATACATTTATCCATGGATGAAACCCATTTCCATAACTTTCTAGAGTATGGAACCCACTGAATATAAATAATTAAATAATTATCATTAGGATCTGATTAGAATTTTTTTCCCTGGTGTTCCCCCTTACGATTCACCAGCACTCTTTGTAAAAAAAGGAGTACTAGAATATCTAAAATATTATTGATTATTGAAAAATAAACCATATGATAAAAAAAATATCCCCTACAAATTATTGATTCCCATTTTGACCTTCTCAAGGGGACTCCGTGGTTTCCAAAAATTGATATTAGATCAGGGTACCAATAGCTGATGGTTAGGGAGGAATATTTTCCTATGATGACAAACATGGAATGGAATGGAAATTATAAGTATTTGATTATTCCATTTGTCCATACTAACTCTATTTTAATTTTTATGAATATATATAATTTAATCTTCCATCCGTTCTTGGAAACCTTCATGATTATTTTTGTGTTTGATAAACATTTTTGATTTTAGATCTATAGAGGAGCATGCTGAGAATATAATTATTATACTTCCAATCCTAGGAGTACATTATCTATATGGAAATTTATCGAAATATTAGTTTTAGTATCAATATGTTAAATTTATTCACCATGTGATTTTGATGAAGGGTGTATTAGTGGATCCTAAATAAATTCATGTAGTGATGTTGTGGGAGAATCCCAGAAATGAATTTGAGATCCATATTTTCCTAGTATTAGCTTATTATTATAGGAATTTTGTTGGGTACATTCCCAATATTTCATCCCCTATAGAATAGGTGACTCGTAAAAGTGTATTTATTTGAATGATAAGTTCTAATGTTTATTTGAGGAGTTAAAAGTGAGAGTGAATTTAGTTGTTGTCTTGACTATTCATGATATAGTTGTTGGTTATGAGGTTTACTATAAAACCAATAGTATAGTTTTGGGTTTTGTTTTGATTCATTGTATATGGTTATCAACATAAATATCAATTTTTATGCTATTATGACAATAACTACCATACTCATGATTTTGAGTTTGCAATAGTGATGCACAAACATACGATTTGGAACCACTATCTCTTTAGGTAGTGTTTTATGGTCTAGTAGAACTATAATATTCTTATATATATCTTAAACCATATGAAGATCAACTTGAAATATAGATAAATGATGGTGTAAGATCAGACCGTTAATTTTTTTTATATCCTTCACCATTATAAATTGGATCATGGTCTCAAACTCTTTGAGAAGAAAATTAATGACATAATAAGTTAAGGAATCAATGGAAGAGTGGTTATTCATGATTTTTTTTGAGATGAACATGGATATATAGATATATTATGGACATGTATTACTAACTTTTATTTGGGAAGGATCATTTATGGATGACTAGATTCAACTTGGACTAGTTGGGTATGTAATGTATCAATGTTATAGAAAGAATATTTATAATTAGGAGTATTATAGTAAGGGGTCATCATTTTCTGATGAATTTTTTAACTTATAAGGTATTATGGTTATTCCAATAAATATGATACATGAGTTGAGTAAAATGGAACCTCATTTAGTTAATCCATGCACCCTTTAGATTCCATGACGTACCAAGGATTGATACATCACTACTGGTGGCCAAGAATGAGATTATCAATTGTCAATTTTTCATCTCATTTCCTCACATGTAAGAAAATTATGGCTGGAAATTAGAATCCTAATGGTTTTATGAAACCATTACCCATTCATGTGTGTAATATGGATGAGATATCCATGGAATTTTTGATTGGTCTATCATGGACTCCTTGTGGTAAATATGAGATATCAATTATTATTATTTGACTCATGAAATTAATGCATTTTCTAACTATCAATGAGTCAATGATGGTAGAGGACCCTAGGAACCTATCTATGTGAGATATTTTCAAACATCATGGTGTGACATTGGCTATTATCTCTGATCTATACCCTCTATTTACATCCCAATCCTGGAGTGGATTATATAATATGTTAGGTTCTAAATGATGTTTATCATTACTTTTCATCCTAATATGAATGTTTATATAGATAAATCCATGGAGATTCTTTAATACATTCATTAGGGATGTATTTTTAACTTCATTAGGTCTTGGTAGAAAAATCATCCCTTACCACAATTTTCCTATAACAATAATTTGTATGCTTTGATCTAAATGGTTCCATTTCATGTGTTGTAAAGGGGGCCTTGGGAATTTCCTCTATGTTGGGAATAGGTTGGAGAATCATCCTTGGTTGAACTAAGCATAATTTTGGAGAAGCTATAAATTGAGTTTTTTATTTGGAATATGTAGTGATACCTATAGTCCCAATATATATTATTTCATTTGGTTCCATCATTATTTGGACTTTTTTGTAGGTTATTAGTTTTTTCTCATAGTTTCACCATATATGGGACATCTGTTCTTATGGAAGTCGGATATGATAAAAATCTATTATGTTAGACCATTTGAGATTATGTACTGACTCATGAAGGTCGGTTTTCATTTGAAAATACATGCTCATTTGACTTCAATCAATGACATTTCTCCTAACCCAAACCTTAATAATTATTAATATGATCTATCCCATGTGATTGAGTGGGTGGAAATTGAGACTGAACATGAAACCTTAGTAGTTTTAAGTCTCATGAAGACTATAGACTGATATTATATATTACTTTATAAAAATAAATATGATTAGTTTGAGTGAGGTGGAAGTGTGGTAGTTTTTATCATGATACATTGGAGTGTGATTCCTTAATGATGAAGTAACATAAATATCTCTTTTTTGTGTCTATGATCATATTCATTTCTTGGGATAGAAAATTATTATAGTGGAGATAATTTTCACACCGCAAAGTATAAAATAATTCATAGAGTTATTTTTTGTTTTTATATTTAAATTTTTTTATCCTATGTTAGGATTTTTTTTCTTTTTAGAGGATGTAGGAGGTCTTTGTATTGCTGATTAAGGGAACTAGATATCCATTTCAGGGGGTGGGAAGAGCTCATTCATGGATATAGGTTCCATTGGATAACTGATGGAATAATTGGTAACATGAATTCTTTCTATACCAACCAGAAAACTAAGGACATCTACTTTTATGGATGTGGATGGATTTTATATATAGAACTTTGTTCTGAATCAATAAACCATCTAGTGAGGGCTCGTGGCATGTTGATGATTCTCCTAGGCTTGCAAATTTGTAAGGGTCTAAAATGCAATTTGTCCCAATTTTTTGTTTCAAATACCCAAATATTTCCCTTATGTATCTAAAATAAATTTTCATGGTTTATAAGCTCCTTGGTGAAATATTGGGAACCCTATCTCCCTAATAGAGAATCAAAATGCTGATTGGAATCTTGGATATCTATTGTGTGTAATCTGATAAGTGTATCAATTCCATTCATTTTGATCCATTATTCTTAATGAATTTGATGTATCATGTGACTAGATCATCAAATTTAGAATGAACATGGAGGATTGTTTTCCAATTCATCAAATATAGGATCCTGAGAGTCTGATAACTTCTCTTCCAATCACAGTTCAAGAAGGAAACATCATTCTCAACATTCGTGAGGTAGGTGTCTCCATCTTATAGTCAATGCCTAATTAATGTGTTCTCATGATGTTACCATTTGGTTTTGAATACTTAAATTTATTTATATATATATATGGATAAAGGAACATGGTTATCAAAGTAGTTTTTCATTGAAAATATGATTTTATACTGTTTTTGTATTTGAAAAAATTCCTTTGTGATGATTTTGAAATAGAAATTTCTTTTCATAAATTGGATCAGTGTGGTATCACTATTGAAATGTCACGAACCGAATCTGGTAGCCACTAATACCAGCACCTATCTGGCCCATGACAAGTCTTGAAGGGCATTACCTATCCCCATAGGCTGGCACAGGTTCTTAGGTATCAATAAATTAGGTTTGGAACAATTTACCTGAGTATGAAAGCATAAAACATTAAACACAATCAATAATATGAATCTGAAATTTTCATGCCAAACAATCCTTAAAAAAAACAGATCTGAATACATGGTTTTAAATAAAGTAAAAGAGGTACAAACATAAATTAAAATAGCATAAAAATAACCAAAATGACTCCACACGACAAGGAGTCACCACCCTCGACCCGTCTCCACGACACCACACCATAGGAGTAGACTAACAACCCGAACCGCCTTCACCCGAGGCTCTTACTTTACCTGATTCAAACATAATCAAGTATACTTACAACCAATGGGTGTATGTAGGGTGTGATCTTAAGACCAGTAAGATACCACCCAATGATTCCAAAGAGTATGGAATATAAGTTGAGAAAGCAAGTACTTTTAATATGTAAGGGAAAGTAGTAATAAATTCTAAGAAATGCAACTTTCAATTGTAAACAGTTTTCACAATAAAACCTTGAGAATGATAACTCATTTGAATAATAAATTTTACCTACAATAATTTATAGCCACACACACCATATGACAAGGTTAAATACCACAAATCCAATGAGCACCATAATCAAGAACACCCCTAGGCACTAGATAGTCTCAGGCCCTATATACCTCATAACTCGATGTAAAATATCCATCTCATAATACTATCTCGTGCATGATCCAATAGTAGGGAAATTAACCATAACTTATTTGTCCCATAACATCTTCCATATAGTTTAGTTATATTTGTCATTATCCAAAATTCTAAGTGAAATAGATAAAAAACCATCCAGATCACTAGTTGTACTAGTACACATCCGCCCACCTAGGTACCCGAGCTTCCCCCTTTGTGCTCAAAAAAATTCATCATGATACATATATCTCATTGAATATATAAACACCAATACTGGTCACACAAAAAATACAGTGTCTATACACACATTATACAACTTAACACACACAACAAAACAATTTTATTTTTAATAAAACATCTTCTCAAAATCTCACATTGTTTTGCACACAAAAATCCTTGAAATCCACACTTTGCACACTTATTAGCCACCAAAACAGAAATGGGATCCCAATACCCTTAAATTAAATCAAAAAATAAGTTATATGGAAGCCCCATATAAACTAATAAGCTATATCATTTTAAAACATCCATTTTCACACAAACATGGCACTTAAAGTTCATATGCTTCACAAAAACTACTAAAACAGATTTTCACAGCAACAACCAAAGGAGATAAACATTAAAAACATTATTTTCAACTCTAATAAATTTAAGTCAACTAAACAGTTATAGGGTAGCCCCAAATGAACCAATAAAATATTTCTATGAAAACCCCCCAATTTCACATAAAAATGGCACTTAAAATTCATTTTCTCTACAAATACCACTAAAACCAATTTTTTCACAAATAATCAAATTAAATAAACATGAAAAGATCATAAACACATCAATCTATTTCACAATGATTTCATACACAATGGAATCACCTACCAAAATTTTTAAAACATTGAATCCTTTGTATGAAAATTCAATTGCACCTCTACCGCACCTCAAGGATGATAGATCAAGCCTAAAATGAAAATATTGGACCAAGAAAACCCAATGATAAACCCTTAGTTTTAAACCCTTATCTCTGGTCATTTGAGACTTCAACTAAATTGGAAGAAACTTCATGAAAAGGGGAGGAACTGAGAAGGAGAGAAACTTACTTGAGGTTGTGTGAAGTTCCTCCACCAAATCCCCCTACAAAATGAAGTTCAAATGAAGGTTTGAGGGATTTGAGGGAAAACATGGATGAAATGTTAGAATGAGGGAAGAAAGGGGTGAGTTATGATAAATCCCAGAAGGTTAAGGAAATCATTTAACACACATTTTAATGACTTGTATATAGGCACACGGTTTGGAAAACCGTGCACCTAAACCATGCCCCCTCCTTTCTCCCCTCCAAACATAATGAAATAACACCAAGATTTGTGGGGGATTAAGGGGGAATGTTATGGTAAAAATATAAGAAATATATGTACCTTTAATAAAGAACATGGTTGTGACAATTCTCCCCACCATGAAAAATTTCCATCCCGAAAAGTTGACTAGATGCTTGATTGAAAAACAAGAATGGGTACTCGTCCTCAACCCATGAATTCAGCTCCCAGGTCTCATGTGAATCACTAAAATGATGCCAATGAACCCAGACCATAAGAATAGACTTCTTTAGAACCACCTTCTCTTGGAAGTGCACAATTTGCACTGGCCTCTCAAAAACCGACAAGTCGGGCTCTATCTCCAGTTCTTCCCATCTCAGCACATGGGATAGATTCGGGTTTTATTTCATCAATTGGGAGACATGGAATATGTCATGTATGGATGTAAACTGATAAGGTGAGTCCAACCTATAATCCACCTATCCAATATGCTCAGTGATCTCAAAACGTCCAACATATCATAATGTCAACTTCTATTTCCTTCTCAATCGACGATGGCCCGGACGAGGGGCCACTCTCAAGAATACCCTATCACCCACGAAAAAATCTAGGTCTTGATGCCTCTGGTCAAAAAAATATTTATGACAACATTGAGGTGTCAACAATTGTTTCCTGATTAACTAGACCTTCTCAGAAGTCTCCTCCACAAGGCTCTTCCCCAATAGTGAAGTCTTACATACCTCAGCCCAACATAGGGGGGACCGAAATGGACAACCATAGAGAACCTCAAAAGGTGTGATTCAAATAGGGGATTGGTAAATTTTATTATAACAAAACTCAACCAATTCCAAATGGCTATCCCATGAAGCTCTAAAGTCCATAACAGATACACAGAGCATGTCCTTCAAAATCTATTTTGCCTGCTCTGTCTGACCATCCTTCTGAGGATGGTATGTCATTATCATCTTAATTTGAGACCCCAAGGCCTTATGAAGGCCTTACCAGAACTAAGAAGTTAAATGGGGGTATCTATCTGAGACAACTACTGATGGAACACCTTGGATCCTTACCACCTCTTAAAGATACAAACGACACAACTCATCAACTTTAGCTCTATCTCTGATCAGAATGAAGTGGGATGATTTGTTCAGACAATAAATCACCAAAAAAATGGAATTATTACCCCAAGGCGTATGTGAAAATACAAAAATGAAGTCCATGGAGACCATATCCCACTTTCAAGTAGGAATGGGTACTGGATTGAGCAAACCGGAGGGTCTTTGATGGTCTGCTTTCACCTGCTGGCATGTGTAGCATCTCGAAACAAAGCTTGCAATGTCTCGTATCATAAAAAGACACTATAACATCCTTCACACATCATAATACATCTTGGTGGAGCCCGTATGGATAGCCGAATAAGACTGGTGGCTATCCTCTATCAACTCCTTCCGTAGACACAACAGAACTACTGAACAACCCTTAAAGAACAAGATGCCCTGGGGAGACGAAGACCAATCAGGGGATGTCTCCCTACTATGAAGAAACTACCTTGACCACTGACAAAGATCATATCTATGTTTTCCCCATTTAATCAACTCTAATAGTGAATGATTCAACTAAATTGTCACCAAGAATGCACCCCCATTTTTCTCTCTGGTCTCCACATGCATCTGAGGAAAGAGCACACTCAAAGTCCACTCATCACTGGACTTCCTCAAAGCATGAACTAGAACTATTCTACTCAAGGTATCCACCAATACATTTCCCCTTCCTGGGGTATAAACAATTTCGAAGTCGAACCCATAAAATTACTCTATCTAATAGAGTTGCCTCAGATTAAGGTCTATCTATGAGAAGATATAGGACATGATTTTGTGACAACAGTAGAGCTCAATCTTCTCCCCAAAGAGGTAGTGATGTCAGGACTTCAATTAATGCATCACCACTTCAAAATCCATGTCATGGGTTAGGTAATTCTTCTCATGTGGTCATATTTAGTGAGATACATATGCCACCATGTGATCATCCTGCATAAGCACGCACCAAATACCCATACCTGAAGCATCACAATAGACCACATACCACTTCTCGACCTCAGGTAAAATTAGCATGGGGATATTAGTCAACATCCACTTCACCTCATCGATAGATTCCTGACATTCTGGTCCCCATAAATACTTCACCTTTTTCCAAGTAATTGCGGTCATCGGTGAAGCATTCCGAGAGAAATCCTGAATGAATCACCTATAATAACCAACCAGGCCAAGGAAACTCCTAATATCAAACACATTCTTCTGTTTTTCCCTTGAAATGACCGCATTGATCTTATCAGGGTATGTTGAAATCCCCTATTATGAGATCACATGACCTAGAAATTTCACCACCCTGATCCAGAAAGTACACTTTTACAACTTTGCATAGAGGCGATGATCCCGAAAAGTTCCCAAAACCTTCCTCATGTGGTTTTCATGTTCCTGCTTAGAGCTAGAGTATACTATAATGTCATCCACGAACACCACAATAAAGGAATCAAGATGATGATGGAACACCCTATTCATTAGTTCCATAAAGACAGCTAGATAATTGGTCAATCCGAAGGGCATGACCAAATTCTCAAAGTGGTTGTACATACTTTGGAAGGTCGTATTCAAGATATCTACCTATTTCACCCTGAGATGATGGTATCCTGAACGCAAGTCTATTTTTTAGAACCACCTTTCCCCACATAAACTGATTGAACAAATCGTTTATTCTGGTAAAGGGGTATTTTTTCTTAATTATTACCTTATTCAGCATCCGGTAGTCAATTCACAATCAGAGGGATCTGTCAACCTTTTTCAAGAACAACATATGAGAGGCCCAAGGGGAGATGCTCAGGAGAATGAATCCTTTGGATTCCAAGTTGTCCACCTATATATTTAATTCCCTTAGCTTAGTAGGGGCAATGTGATATGAGGGAAGAGATATCATCTATGTTCTCGATGCCAGTTCAATCGAGAACTCCACATCCAGCTATGGGGGAAAACCTAGAAAATCATCTGGGAATACTTCTGAAAACTCATTCACTACATGAGGTAGTGCACCTTCAGGGGAAATAATACCTTCCTATAGCACGAGTGGCGATAACTGGATGTTATGCCTTCCAAACGCTTGGAGTGGATGTCATGAGCGACCCGACGGAGGATCCCATTCTCCGCAAAAAAACCTGATGACTCCCATCAGGTTCCATAAAACACACACACTGCCTGTAGAAATAGATGTGTGCCTGGAAGTGTACTATCCAATCCATGTTAAGTATCACATCAAAAATATTCATATGTAAGACCCAGTGTTCCCACTGCATCTCAACCCCTGACACGGAAAGCGCACACGACGGCCACCTGAGACCCTGCTCCTTCTTCTTGCCCAACGACATCACCAACTCCATTTAAAAAGATAAAAACTCATTTATAAAATTCATTGTGTCCAAAAAATGATAAGAAATGAATGAAACAGAGGAACCATGATCCAAAAGAACAGCAACTATAGAAGATGCGATCAATATGGTACCTAGAACTTTTGACGACCCCGCCTCTGACCCTGATGGAACCTGATCCACCACATGGAGATGTCCGGTATCTTCCTGAGGATGACCAATAGTATGTGGGTGTGCCCTGAACTGGCTCTGCCAAGATGATGACCAAAACCTACCACCACAACCACCAAATTGATATCCTCCCATCCTTGACAGATCTGACTGAGCTGGCACTCCTCTTGAAGCCACTGACCCTTCCCAACTCTGAAGTGGGCGTGCCACCCTGAAAAAGTTCTGAAAGTGACTCATGCCTCAAAGTTGATAACAAGGTTTCAGGGGAAGTAGGCATACTGGTCGGATGTTCCCCAACCTACCACACTGGTGGAACATGACTGATCTTGAATCAGAATCCACAGATGAAAACTACCTGGAAGAGTGGCCTGAACTACCACCTCCATTATTCACTTGTTCCTACAGCTTCTTTTTCTTCTCTGAAGAGATACCACTTCCCATTATTGATACATACCTAGAGAAAATATCCTTACCTTTATGGTTAGTCTACACCATACATGCCCGTCCAACGACCTCAGCAAAGGTCCTCATCTTGAACAAGAAAAACTAGAAGTATATCTCTTGTCGTAAGCCTTTCTCAAACCTCTGGGCCATTGCTTGTTCATTCGAGATGATTTTAGAAGCATACTAAACCAAATCAGAGAAATGATTTGTGTAATCCATCAAAGAAATTTTCCCCTAAACAAGATACATAAACTCTCATTACCTTGCATAAGACAAAACTTCAGGGCAATATTGTTCATTGAAGATGACCTTGAAATATCCCTAGCACATATGCTCATTCTTCCTAGTCTGAAGTACCGATTACTACCACTTGCGGATGGGACCCTCAAACAAAAAGGTGGAAAATTTTACCTTGATATCCTTGGGTGTATCCATGAACTTGAACATGAACTCGATCTTCTTGACTTATTCCTTTGCTTCCTGGGGTTATATGTTGACTTGAAAACTAAGTGGCTTGTTTTTCAGAAACACCTAAGCATTGTCTTTTCTAAGACCCATCTCATATGCCCAAATGGGAATGGGAATATGATCTTTTCTCTATCCCAAATCTTGTACAGTCCGTACCACAACCTCAATTAGCCTCTGATCAATCATTGTGGGAGAACTCTCTTCAGCTTCCTCCCGTGGGTGCATGGGAGGTTTCCAGGGAGGCATGTTGCCACAAAATGAAATAGTCACAAAAGAAAATTCAATACCACAATTCTAAAAATTTTAATCATATACATAAAATATAAATAATCTATTCACATTACAATAAGAAAAGAATAAAATACTCCACCCTCGTCTGATGTCCACGTGTGGTTTGTAGCCCACACATCTCACATAGAAGTGAAGTCAATCAGAAAATTCCAATGTCCCTTGGTGACTTAAGGTCTACCACAAGAGGTGTGGGCCAACCACCCTACTCATAACCAAAACCCTGAGCCCCAATAGTCCTATCTCCTATCTATCCTGAATCATCCCAAAATAGTAATATAACTAAAAGGCATTGTCCTCCTTTGATACCATTTTATCACGAACCGAATCTGGTATCCATGAATACTAGCACCAAATCCATCCCATTAAAATGAACAAAGTGAATTACCTATCTCCATGGGTTGGAACAAGTTCTCAGGTATTAGTAAATTAGTTTTTGGAACGATTTACCAGAGTATGAAACCATAACACATTAAAACAAATCAACAATATGAATCTGAAATTTTAATGCCAAAAAAGACTTAACAAAAACCGGATCTGAATACATGGTTTTAAATAAAGTAAAAGAGGTCCAAAAATAAAATAAACAAGTAGAAAAAAAACCACAATGACTCCACACGAAAAGGGTTCATCACCCCCAATCCGTCTCCACGACACTGCATCATAGGAGGGGACTAACAAACCGAACCGCCTTCACCAGAGGCTCTACATTTACCTGAGTCAAACATATTCAAGTATACTTACACCCAATGGGTGTAAGTTGGGTATAAGACTAATACAAATAAAATACCACCCAATTATTCCAAAGAGTGTTCTATACAAGGTGAGAAAGAAGGCAGTTTTAATTTGTAAGGAAAAGCAGTGATCAATTCCAAGAAATGAATCATTCAGTTGTAAATAGTTTTCACAATAAAAATTTCAGAATATTAACACATTTTAATAAGAAGTGTTATCTACTATAATTTACATCCAAACACACCCGATGAAAAGGGTAAATATCCCAAATCCAATGATCACCAAAATAGGGAACACCCCTAAAAACTAGACAGTCTCAGGCCCAATGTACCTCGTACCTCGGTGTAAAATATCAATTTAAAAATCCTTTAACATGCATGAGCCACTAGTAGGTAACATACCCATAACTTAGTGGTCCCCAAAAATCTTCCATATAGTTTATTTAGAGTTTTATTTATCCAAAATGCTAAGTGAAACAGGGACAAAACCCATCTGGATCACTAGTCGAACTAGTACACATCTACCCACCTAGGTACTTGGGCTTCCCCATTTGTTCTAAAATAGTTTAAACATGCTACATAAATATATTTGAATATAAAAACATCACTAATGGTCACATACAAACAATACATTAGATATACCCATTTTATACCACTTAACACGCATGATAAAACATTTTTATTTTCAATAAAACAAGTTCTCGAAATCTCACATTTTTTTGCATCCAAAAATCATTGAAATGCCCAATTTTCACACTTATAAGTCCCCAAAACAACAATTTTCAGCCCAATACCCTTCAATTAAATCAATAAATCAGTTATAGGTCAACCCCGTATGAACGAAGAAGTTATATCTTTTTAAACCTCCATTTTCACAAAAATCGGGCACTTAAAGCTCATATGCTTCACAAAAACCATTAAAATAGATTTTATCAAAAAAAACCAAAGGCAATAAATATTAAAAAAAATATTTTCATCCTTAATATGTTTCAATAAAATCAAATATGAAGTTATAGGTAATCCCCAAATGAACCAATAAACGATTTACATGAAAACCCCCAATTTCACATAAAAATGGTACTTAAAATTTATTTGCTCTACTAATACCACTAAAACCAATTTCCAAACCAATAATAAAATTAAATAAACATGAAAATATCATAAACATAGTAATCTATGTCAAAATTATTACATACAAAATGGAATCACCAACCATAATTTTTAAAACCTAGAATCCTTTGTGCGAAAATTAAATCACACCATGGTTGCACCTCAAGGATGGTAGATCGAGCCTCAAAATCAAAATATTAGACCATGAAAACCTAAATTTAAACCCTAGTTTCGAAACCCTACCCTCTGGTAATTTGGTACATCAAGTAAATTGGAAGAAACTTCATGAAAAGTGGAGTAACTAAAAGGTAGATACACTTACTTGAGGTTGTGTGATGTTCTTCCACTAAATCCCCCTTCAAAATGGAGTTCAAATGATGGCTTAAGAGGCTTTGAGGGATTAAATGGATGAAATGGTTGAATCAAGGATGAAATGGGTGAGTTGGGATAAATCCTCGGAGGGAGAATAAGTCATTTAATACACATTTTAATGACCTGGACATAGGCGCACGGTTTGTGTGCACATATTGGTAAACCGTGCACCCTCATTTCTCCCCACAAAACATGTCCACATGCTGTGAAAATTTGTGGGAGCTTATAGGGGAAATATGGGGGAATGTTATTGTAAAAATATAGTAAATATATGTACCTTTAATGAATAACTTGGGTGTTACATGAAATGTTGTTTTGAAATATGGGAGAGGATTTGAAATGGTTTCTTCCATAGAAAATGTTTTTCAAAAATGATTTTATATTATTGTTTGTATTGAAGATGAAAATAAACATGGTAGACCTTAGGGTTTAGAGGAAAGAAAATAATATAAATGACCTAGTAGATTTAACTGTCATTAAGGGAGGTTACCTTGATTATAGTGTATTTAATAAGTATCCATTGTGAAAAACCATGGTTCCTGTAATTTTTATTCACATATGTTAGATAGAGTTTCACATAATACTAGTTTTATACACTCGTGCACCATGGAATACCCTCTTTGAATGTTTTGATATTATATTATGTGAATGATCATTAATTATTATTATTTTACCACTTGGTTATGATATGGATATCAAATAATGAAACATATTTTATTGTTTTTTTATTCAATTGGTCATGTGATTATCATATTTCCATTTTCATTAAAATATAGAATTATTTTATTGGAATTGCATGTTTTTTAGAGGAAAACAATATGATAATTTTTAAATGGAAAAGGGTTTCTTCAACATTGTTTTATATTTTTTTTATATAAGAACTAATATATGAATGTGGATAGAAATATTATATTTTCTTTGGTTGTATCCTACTAAATATATGTGATCACACCCAATATTTCCTTTTTTTGAATTTTTATCCCTATTTTTCCAGGGGACTGGGAATGTAAAGATCGTCATGGAGAGGATGAATCTATTAGACTGTGTTTCATTTACTATGGGTTGGGATGGTGGTGAAATATTGTCATATAAAGATATACCCATTGGTTGGTTTGAGTTAAATGTTCATGATGGTATTCCTATTGTTCATTGACACCATGTTATCCGGATGTTGGATATGGTCTTTTTGGTTTGATTTTTTGAAACATGATTTGTATTTTTTTTTTATTCTATTTTACATATATTTTATAGTTTATTACACATATCTTTAATCGGTGAAATCATTCCCATCATCTCTTTGTATGATAACAAGGTTCTTGTTGCTAGCCTATGGTGATCAGTAACATTTTTCGGGACTTGTAGTGGTATAGTTTAGGTGACATTATTAGATCACCCGGTTTGGTCTATTAAATTCTAAGACATCATAAACAGATAGTCAGGTCCTCATGATAATACATCATAAATAATTGGGAAAACATACATAAAATACCATGCTTAGTATGTATCATGAGACCTACTGATGCATTACAGGGCTATAATAGACCCAAAAAAGTACTTAATAAGTCCAATTCATTCATCAAATGAAATAAATGAATCGTAAATCAATACATAATCAAAATTAATATTTATATTAAAAAAAATATCATATGAAATGTCAATATCTTTCCTATTAGATTATTATGAGCACATGATCATAATACATTCAATGAAATATAGTGGATGTTTTCATTACTGTATATCCCTATTTAATAATAATAATTCTCCAAATATACTTACATAGATGAAAATATCTATTAAATAAAATTTGATTCATTCTTTTAATACATGGGAAAATAAATTTTTATTTTGATACCATTTTAATTGAAAATTTATAAAATATTATGGAAATTAATTTCATTAAAAATATCCATGGATTACAATAATGTAAGATTAAAATAAAATAATGGCCATGGAAGAGGGAAAAAAATTTCTTGTTGTAATGTGAAAAAAACATTTTTTTACACTTATGTAAAAAATGAAAAGTGAGTCATATGAAAACATTTTAAATTGTTCCCTTTAATCAATTATTAATGAAAAAATTAGTTTAAGATAAAATTTAAATATATTAGGAAATTAAATAAAAAAATTCTAGAAATAATTGTTGAACAAAAAAATAGAGGAGAAAGTTTTTGAAATGAAAACATTAAAAAAATGTTTTAATGGAAAGTGCCTTACCAATTTGTTACATTTAAATAAAAAGAAAATTAAGGATGAGAAATATAAAAAATATATCTAAACCACACAAATTTATATAAATGGATATTAAAATACATCCATTTTTTAGAATATAAAACACACAAACAAACATCAAGTGAAAATGGAATATGTATCAAGGAAAATAATTAGTGATGGGAAATATCATACTTCATATACTAAATTGTATTGTACATTGTATAAATATTAAATAATAAAATTATATTTGTTTTTACTTATATAATAACCTTTTTAGGTTTCTTCCAATATCTTTATTCTATTATATTATTTAATACCATGTCTTATTTAGTTACTAAATTAGTTTAGTTTACATCAGGCATTTTGAGGATGTTTGATTTTTTATCCCAAAAATACATTGGTAAATTTACCATGGTCAAATGGAAAATGGTTACATAATCTAAATAATATTAATAAGAAATTAATTGTCATTAATATACCTAAAATACAAATTTAGAGTCATCCATGAAATTCATACATGAAAAATGAATAACATTGCTTGGGGGAGGGGGTAGTCCACACGTATGCACATGCGACGTTATCAATTTTTAACGTGTGAAAAGTTAAAAAGGTTTGTAATATGTTATCATTAAAAAATCATAATTATTTAATTTTATTCAAATATATTCATTAAATAAATCATAATAACTATTCATCTAGGGGGAATGAAGATCGATACATATCACTTTATAGAGGTGGTAGTCAACACATATGAATAACCGATTTCATTTCCCATATGATGGAAAAGACAATGGATAAGGGTCATTTATTAATTATAGTTACATTTTAATTTATAGATGACACTTATGTTATTATATCATATGGTTTAGGACCTTATTTATTGGTTTATAATAAATAAAAAATGGAAGGATCATGTTAAGGGTTATACCTATTTTTCACAAATCCCCCTTTTTCATACACCTTAATTATTCATTGGATTATATTAGGGTAAGAAAATATTCTATAGGAAATGGATAAAGGTGATGGGAATGAATTTGGGATTATATTTTTTAAAATAAAATTATCATGACATTTGAGGAAGAGTGGATATGAGGTTCCATTTTTAAGTGGGGTGGGTTTTCGTTTTGTAAATTAATGATAAATTAATATATAATATGTTTCCAACTCATATAAAATGGAACCAATGTTGTGAGTATTATTTTATAATCAGTATATGATTGAAATAAATTCATATAATAATATTTATACATTTCTATATTTAATTTGAAATTGTTTTTACCCCTATTTTAACACTATCTATCCTTAGCCACTATGACACATTTTTTAATACTTAATGGGATTTTTAAAATACATAGTAGAGAAAAATAACCATTAATGACATCAAAAAAAATTCCAATCCAATTTTTTCATGAATGGAATTTAATATTTTGTATTCATTTATAAATAACTTTGAAACCATAAATTTCATTTAATGTCATTTTTGTGACTATTCACAACATTTGTCTTTAAAGAAATGATGAAAATAATGGAATAAAAATATAACCTCTTTCACCAAAACTATTAAATTATAATTATAAATTAAATTATTATAACACTATAGTTTATTCCTAAAATATTACTTTGCATGTTTTTTGAAATAATTCACCTTCTTTTTCTACATATGGTATAAGGGTTGTGTCATCATTGTGTAATCGTTTAAGGCAACTATACCTTATTTTAGAATTGAAAAAATAAAAATTTCCTAATCATTAATAAAATAATTTAGAACAATTAATAACAAATTTTTATCTATATTATTACATATTATAGATAATAAAATAATTTAAAGTGATATTATGTAATTATCATTTACTTAAAATAATATAAAGTTTATTATTCAATAAAATGAAATAATTTTTCTATAATTTGAATATAGGATAAGGATGCTCAAAATACACTAATCTTATGAAATAATTGAATTTTTTATATTTAATTTGAAACCTTATCTAATAGTTTTTTATCTTATTTAACCCATATTAACTTTTATTATTGTGATAAACATTTACCATATCTACTATTATTAATTACCAAAAATTAGATCAAACCCATTACTAAATTTGAGGCTCTAAATTAAAATTTTTAAATCGATTTATGATTAAATTTAATGATTTCTTAAATATTATTTTATTATATGTGTGCAAACCATAATGAAAATATTTTTCAGAAAAATGTGTTTTAACTATTAAAATGGTCTTAAAAACTTATAATAAAGATGATTCATAATGAATTAATTTAATTATTTTTAATCAATGTGATCATATTTTTCTTTAAAACCAAATCCAAACTAGTATAATAATTTCAAATTTTTTGTTATATAAAAATGAAATGATTGTTTTTCAATAATCAGTAATCCCAATATTCACTCAAAATTTATCATTTCAAAAAAAAATCCCAAAAATTAAATCTAAGATAATTTTGACATGATGATTTCAAAAATTACGTCCTTTCATCAGATAAAATTTCTAAAAGTGTATGAAATTAAATATAATATCTACAAAAAAAATACAATAAAAATCATTTTTGAAATTAATGTATTTTGGAGAATAAAATAAATTTAACCTCATTCTAATCATAATAAAAACATTGAAATTAATGTTCTTTAATTTTATTTCATATATAATCTACTAATTTCAGTAGAATAATTTATTAATATCTATAAATTTAATTTATAATGTAGAAAATATATTTCCCATATAAAAATAGTTTTAGGAAAAATATAACTTTCACCTATAAATGATTCTATATTTATTTCTAACCAATATATTATCAATGAATGATTTAATTTTCATTTAATGAAGGAAAAACAATCTACATATATTTCATTTCATTAAAACTACCTAGGTAACACTATAAATAAGAATCCATATCTGTTATGATATAGTTGAAAGGCCTTTCTCAATCCCCATTGGATGAAAACAAGAATCTGTGAATCATTAAGTATCAAGAAAGAATAATTTATACACCTGAATAACCATAAAATAAAATTATATTATAATAAAATCCATATATAGTCAACAATTTAATGAAATCATTAGGATAAAAGTACCATTGGAAGATAAGTAATAGTCTAGAAAATGGTATGCTAACTTGATTCATTAGTTAACCATTAAGGAAATCATCATTATATCTCATAAATAATTTATAAGATGATCCACATACCACTTCCAAATCCCAAGCTCACACTATTAGGAACACCCATCACCTATGAGTGGAGATTTATTTTTTAATGGAATAATAATTAAAATGTCTAGAAATTCTTAAATGCAAATGTAATGGGTGGGAAAAAATTCCCATTAGTATCTTACCATGTATTCAATATGTAACCCATATAAAATACACCAAATATAATTTTTATTGATAAAAAATGGCATTATAAAATTTACACGATTTATATAAAAAAAATATTTTTAAAATATTTCAGTGGCTAGAATAAAATTTCTACAAAACAGAATTTCCATTAAAACAAGTGTTTTTAAACAATTATATCAAAATATGTTTGAATGAATCATTTCAAAAAAATCTCATATATATTTCATTTCCAAATGTATCATTATTAATGATAGATCAATAATTAATTGACCTTGGAATAGGTTAATACAAGGATTTTTGCACTCATAGTGAATTTATGGCCCCTAGTGTACACGCATTACCAAATATTAAGGAATGTTAGAATATACGAAACTACCAATGAATAAAATCGCATCCCTCCTTATATTTTATTTTTCATTATTAAAACTATCCATTTCCTAGTATATCTAATACAATCCTAGCATTTATCCTTCACATGTAACTATCCAGGATCATATGTTCTTCAATAAAATGAAACATAAAATGGGAAGGGATTCATTTAATCATCCCAAAATAATATAAAACAACGATTTCAAATTTTCGCTAAGTTTATTTTAAAAAACATACCATTTCATTTAAGAAACCACCATAAAATTTATTTAATAAAAAGTAATTTTTTAGAAACAATTCATTTCTTTTTGAAATAATATTTCATTTCAAGACCCAATTTCTCATGGATCATCATAAAACTCTTCTATCAAATAATTCATTAATTTCAAATATGTATTAAAAAATAAATAATTTTGTGAAAATCGAAAACCAATAACTTCAACACAGAGACTATAAAATTCACTAATCCATAACTCTCTCATATGGCTATCACAGGTAGGTTACTATACCTCACACGCACCTCCCCAGATTCCATAGGCTTCTGATTTTTAATGGGGTGTAATGAATATAGTGAGGATACTATACCCCCTAGTACAACATCATAATACATAGAAAATAAATAGTAGAAATGAATATCATAAAATTGATTAATAAATTATTTAGTACATCATGCAATTTGAAAATATATTATGAACCATGTAAAACAAATAATAATAAACCATGTAATGTTATGATAAAATAGAGGTAAATGAAATGCCTGAAGTCATACAAATAAGAGGAAAAAATGAAAAAAAAATAACTCAAAATAACCATGTTTGGAATCCATGGTCTGTCCAGACTCCAATAACTTACTCATATAGTAAGAAATAATTCAATAAAAAGTCCCTTACCCTTTTCTTAAAAACAATACATATAATCTTCTTGGGAACCAAACAACATCCTGAATGGGTTGTGAGTAAAACACATTAGGTCGAAACAACCATGTCAAAACAAAACCAGTCTAATAAACATGGGGTCGTTATGGTGAAAAAGAAAAAGAAGAACAATGAAAAGGGGAACCAAACCTATAAAGATTCTAATGATCCTGAGGACTATCCTTCCAAGAAGGGGAAGATACAAAGGTAGGGTTAGTAAAAGGAGGTAGTGATTTTTTAATGTGGAAACCTAGGCCACTGGAAGAGAAACTACAGCTAAAATCAAGGGGAATCTAAAGGTTCCTTAGTTATCGAGTGAAATAATTCCATTTATCCACATTGTTTATTTGATTCAAATTGTGGTGCTCACATCTATATCCAAATATAGGAACCAAGTATAATTTTTAAGATTTACAAATGAGATGTTGATCTATGAGATTTCAATTGCATGAGGATGGATTCTCTGGCCATTGTTGACTACCACCATTCATTGGAAACAGTAATGATTTTGGTTTTATGAGATTGTTATAATGTACCTACAATTACCATGAATATTATTTACGTGTCATGTTTAGATATAGATGGTCTTATTTTCAAAATTGGACATAAAGATTTATTGGTTTATAAGTAAAACATATTTTATGGTATGGATTATTTAAATAATGGTCTTTATGTTTTAAATAACAAAAAACATGTGTTAGAAATCGATAAATAAACAGGTTCACATAACTCATATTACACCCTAATGTGGGAAAAAATCTCAGTAATGTAAACAGGAAGTGTTTGAAGATTCTCTTTAAAGAAGGTTATTTATACTCCTCTTAGCTAAGACCACTCGATAGATGTCATTAATGTTTATAAGGATAAATAAAAAAACCAAAATTCAATGGACAGGGTGAAAGGGACACATAAATTATATGATTGGTACACACTAATGTATGTGGAACATTTTCAATAGAGAAATGTGGTGGAAATCATTACTTTGTATCTTTTACTGACAACTTTTGTAGATGTGGCTATATCTAATTAATGAGGTATAAATCCGAGTCCTTTGAGAAATTAATGGGATTCATGAATGAAGAAGAGAATCAACTTGGTAAGAAGATAAAATAGCTTTAATAGGATCAAGGTGGTGAATATATTAACTAAGAGTTCATCAAAATTATATGAGAGTTTGGGTTTCTATATCAACTTAATCCTCCTTATACACCATAGTGGAATGGTGTTTGTGAAATGAGGAATCGTACCTTATTTTACATGGTATGGTAATTGATGAGTCATGAATATATCCTCTTTTCCTATTGGGAAATGAATTAATATCTACAACATACACATTAAACCGAGTACCAATAAAAGTGGAAAATGAAATTACCTTCAAGTTGTGGAGTGGAAAGAAACACATTTTTTCACATACACATGTACATGGTTGCGATGAATTTGTTAAGGCCTTATCAGGAAACAAACTAGAACCCAGGGGAATGGGGTGTATCTTTATAGGGTATACTATGAAAACAAAGGGATACTACCTATAAAACCTTTCAAATAGGAAAGTGATTGTCACCAGACAAGATATATTTCTTGAGAGGGATAACATCCTAAAAAATATAGTGGGGGAATGATTTACTTTGATGAAGTTGATGCTGAAGATTCACAAGAGTTGGTACATGAACTGATTCCATAGATTTCCTTGAAAGAAGTAGTTCCTAAAACACATGTACTAAATTGGAGTGTTCATGAGGTAAGATAAATAGATAAATATGGTTTTCTAGTCACCAAAGATGGTGATTCATTATTGGTTGACAATAATTAACCACTATCCAACAAGGCAGCAGTTGTAACAACCCAAGGTTTAATGGCACATCATCTCTTTAAAGTAATTCAATGACTTGTACTATACGCAACACTAAGTTCGAGTGCACCAGGACTTACCAAACTAGCCGTTCAAAAAGAAGTTATGAATAGTATTAACTTAATTTTAAATTTTATATAATCCATATAATTTTAGAATCCATATTAGGTGTTTCATATAAATAATATAAAAACAAATTCATTTTTTTAGGTAAAGGAAGTATTTTTTTAAAAAAAATCAATTTTACTACCTTTTAATGGCGAACACTTTTTAAATCCAATATTTGAAACTTTTACATATTTAATTTTAAAAAATAAAACTCTTCTTTAGAATTGGTACATCAAAATTTACATTGGATGAAATTTTGGAATTTTTCTAATAATATTCATTTTTTATGAATAGTGAGAAATACTATATTTTAATTCAAAAATGCCTTTTAATCTAATTTATTTATATGGTTAGATTATATTTTTAATTTGTTTTGAAGTGTAATTATATTATATTTTTACCATTTAATCCAATTTTGTTAATTGGAAGTAATTTCACTTTGAAATTGAACATAAACAAGTATCAATCTTTTGATAGTTAATATTTCTTAAAAACACGCTTTTTGTTTTGACAAAAAGAATTAATTTTAAATTAATTAATCCAACTTCTATGTTTCGAATTTGTTAAAATAGAAATAATTTTTGAATTTGGAATATCAAATATATCTTAGGCTGAATTTTTGGTATTTTTCTGAAAAACTTCAATTTTTGATGAATAGTGAAACCACTAAGTGGTAGTTAAAAATCTGAATTTTTCATTTAAATGATATTTTACCACTTCTGTGAATTTAATTTCGAAAATACAACATACATGGTTTTTATTAGTAAGTAAAATGTGGTTTAATGATATTAAAATAATTTTTTGTGAATATTAACTTTTGACTTTTATTTACTACGGTTAAAGGTAAATGGGGTAATTCATGGTAAAAAGAATATTATAATAATACAAAATTATATTAAAACTTTCCCTAACCTTAATTTATAAGTCATGATCTACCATGGGGATCCTTGGGTATATTTTTGGACCCCATGGATCCACAAAAGAATGATAATGACACATTATTTTAATTAACTTAAAGTGAAGACAAAAATGACATTAACAAAAATATTTTAGAAAATCGATTTTTAAATGGGGTTATATAATTCATCTTTTAAACTATAAATATTAATTGTAAAGATAAAAATTTTTCCTACATTATTGTATTTTTCTTATAATTATTAGACATAAAATAAGTTAAATTATTTATCACACAATAATGATGTAATATTTACATCTTTAATAAATGATTTAAATAAATAAGATTATTAATATTAAAACAATATAAAAAACATGTAAAATTCTTATTGGATGATTTTATTTCGAATATTAGTCATATTATCTTAGACTTTAATGAGTTTTGGACCTTTTTAAACCGAATATATGTTTATAATAAAATAACATTTTCAAACTTTCCTAAAGATCCCCTCTTCTCCCTTATAAAATGACACCACTTATAACCCATTCCCCACACCTCTCAAGACCCTTCACTCGTCCAATCCCTGCCGAAATAAGCTCTAAATATCCCTCTCATCCACCTAGATGCCTTACCTTATTCATAAGTCACTTCAAGAAGTCCTTTGGTTAAAACCAAAGGGAGTTACCCAAATTAAAGGTAATGGTTTCTCTTAACTTCTTCTATTTTATTTTACTTATCCAACCCCTAAACTCTTTTTATTACTTTATTTTATAACAACACCAGTATACTCAATATAATATTATGTTTTTATTATAAGTATTTTAACTACACTTACACACACCTCCATCTAATGGGTAAATAATATAATGTTTCTGTGGATGGAAAATTAACACCTCACGAAACGATGATTGTTCAATTATAGCTTACCGCCTCTCATGGTGTCCATTATGATGGCACTGTATTTATATATGATATATATTATGTTTAATTTTTCTATATTATTAAATAATATTAATTTACTAACACACCTTTATTCTTTCCAATATGTGTGAACACGATAATTTCATTTGAGGAAGTGTGGAGTACCGCCCCCTCAAGGTCATATGATTCGTCCATCACATACATGGAACGTATAAAGGATGGAGTTAATTAAATTATGTAACACATATATCATATGATATTATACTTAAATTATAAAATAACTTTGTATCATTAAGTTTTCATTTCATTAAATATGAAATAGAAATGAAAGTAGTGTTCATGCGTACGTACGGTTTACCGTCTCCATGAGCAGTGCATTTCATTTCTTATCTCCAAATATACTAAACTAATTATAAATATATATATATACTGAATATATATTATATATATTATATTTAAATCATGAATATGATATATGAGATAATATAATTTAGACCACATAGACAATTTGTAATTATAACAAGTTCATTTTTGACTCAAGTACCAAATATCGACAAAACGACCATTATGATTACATAATGTTTATAACATGGTAATAAGTGATATAAATGGAATAATAAACTTGTAAAAAGTTTTTAATCAAGTATAAATTAACTTTATTTTATTATTAAGAGAGTAAAGAATGAACGAGTCAAGTCAGACACGAGGTAAGGTGTTTCTTATCTCACTATTAATTTCGTCAGATTTCCATTATTCACCCCTTATTTATTGCATGTGGAGTATATACTGCCCCATTATTGTATTATTTGTGTAATAGATTTTAATTTATGGGTATTTATATCATCATTTTATGATCCTTATTTCATGGGGTGTATGTTTAGTAAGTTACCAAATTGGTAAGGTAATTTCAAATTTCAAGTTCCACTCATTGGGTTCTATGCAAACTTCATTGATTATTTTACTCCAAGAATATCTTTGAAATCACTATTTATTTACTTATTTAGTAATTTATACTCCCATTTGTGTGAATATACTTTTGAAACACATAATCACTCCATTGATTAATTCTCAAGTCATCGATATGAACTTGATAAAAGTAATTTTAACTCAATTTCCATTCATTGAGTTAAACATCCAAGTCATTGGTGTTGTATTTGCAAGAATATGTGTGAATATCATATGATTGATTTACACTGAATATACAACCATATTGAGTGTATTTATATTTTTCACACCTAATTATGTCATTGATTTATCCTTAACCTAAGGATATGGTCTTTATAAGGGATTTCATCTCAATTTACATTCCATTGAGACTTCTTCATTGTTATGTGCCAATTCACTTTTATATGGTCTATATACTGTACTTTGACATAGTATATCATGAATTAATTTATTCTCATGATATTATAAAGTTTTTATTATCTCATTTATTTTTATTCAAGCATCTCTAATTTAGTTAGGAACTCTAACTAAAATATCATTTTAAATGTTTTAAAGATTTATTCTTCTAAATCATTCTCATTAATGTCCATGTTTTAAAAATGGTTTTAAAGATTTATTTATATGGACATTAATGTTTTAAAATTAAAATTCCTTTTAAAAGTTTCAAAGTGTTGTGGGACACTTTGATTAAAAAATCTATTTTAAACAGATTCTTGATAAATAGTGAGACTTTTAAATGTTTTCAAGAAAAAGGGGGATATTTCAATCAAATAGTTTTGATGATTATTTTCATCTATGTCAATATTCTTCATTATTATCGATTGAGGTTAATTTATTATAATAAAATCTTTTATATTGTATTTATTGAGTTATGTTTGGCTTTGGATGTGCTATTTTTATATCATTCATGGTTTATGGATAAAGTATTGACATTTCATATGCTAGTTTTAATACGAATGTTTATGTTATGTTTCAAACTTTTCATATGGGGAATGAATTGGACTTAGTATGTGACGGGTGGAGCCTGCTATAGATCCTCGAAGCATCGGTAGGTCTCATGAGACAAACTAGTGTCTTGGCACAAGGCCTTGACAAAATCTTATTTTTAGTCATGGCACAAGGCATTGACTATGTGGTTATGAAGTCTAGAATTATGTATTCCATCATTATGAAATTGGGTATTGATATTACATGTGATTATTCGACTAGTAGAATATCCATGTGAATAATTAAATGGCATTACTTGACTCATATTTGCCATATTATGATGAAGTTTAAGTTTAAAATGATTTTTTTAGTCTTATAGACTGCCTTAAATGTTTATGCTTATTTATGAAAGTTTCTTCTATATTGTTATCCTTACTGAGCATCTGAGCTCACCCCTTTCTATGTTTTATTTTTACCAGGATTCAAATAAGTATTTTACGATTAACCTACATGAATAGACTAAGGGATAGTATAAGGGATATGAATGTGGACAAAGGATAAAATATTCTTTTTTTTTCATTTTATAATGTAATGTAAAACTTATGGATGTATCTTGTACTTCCAAGGCTACTAAACTGATCAGTCTTTCAGGACATGTTTTCCTTGTATCATGTTAATGTTATGTAATAATGCACCGACTCTAGGTAACTGGGTTCGGGGCATTACAGTTGGTATCAGAGGAAGTTTAGTACAAACCTTGGAAGCTATATTTAGAAAAAAATTGATTAGAGAACATTTCCCTAAGATAGACTTTGAGGTTAGTATAGAAGAACTTCCTATAATTTCGGTACTGTAGATATTTTATGAGTTTTCCAAGCAGTACATCCCTGTCTGGATATGAGCAAGTAGAGGCGGCTCTAGAACAGATGTACCTAGGGGTAAAACCCAAAAACACCGATTTGAGCTAGACTCGAATGGGAACTACTGCATGACAATGGGCCTTGTGTCACTCTTGGTTACAACACTCCCAGGGGATATGCTTAGGATAATACACAAATTATTTACAAACTGATATGAAGGATTTTAATAAAAGATGAGAATAAATAACCTTGTTTAATCCTAAGGTGTTTTAGATTGAAAATAAGGTGTCATGATATTATCTAAATGATTTTATGACTATTGTTACTCACATAATGTTTTCTAGTTTTAGTCAATTGATGGATTCCAAGGAAGTCATAGTAACATTGAACATGATGTACAAGGTGGGAATATTTGTGGAAATGAGCAAAGAAATTGAATGTTGATAGGTGTAAAAGATATCATCTTCATGCCGAATCAGTTTTACACAAATATGATCAACAATATATATATTAACCAACTCTCTGACTCAACAAAGAAGATAAAGGTGATGAATGATAAGAGATCCAGTAGTAGAGACCATAGAGAAAATAAATATCAATTACCATCGTGTAGGAAATGTGGAAGGAGACACCCAGGAAAGTGCCTAAATGGAACAAATAAATGCTTTATGTGTGGGAAAGAAGGACATAAAGTAAAGAATTGACGAGGAAAAATGAAGAGTACTATGGAAGAAAAAAAATGATCCTGAGAATCTATTTACAGTCATTTTCCATAAATATAGGGGACCTGAGCATTACCTGAGTGAATTAACTATTCTATAAGGTATCCTCTTGGTCAAGGAAGAACCTATGTGGAAATAAATGGATGGCGAAATGTTTAAAAGTATTAGTACTCTTTGTTGATGGGATTACTTTAGAAGTTTTTTCTCTTGTATGTGTAACCCAGCTGTTTGTTATGTGAGAATTCTATTATAGGAAGAATTATCTTTTCTATTGTGAATATAGTTTTAAATAACCATTTGGGTTTATATGATCCTTGAATTTGAGGCAATTACAAGTTATTAAATTTTGGAATAAAAATGTGATGTATGAGATAACATTGGTGGTGAAATTATGTAATGGTTATTTTGAAGAATTTATCATATTTTGGGAATGTAATAAAATATTGAATTTGAAAAAGGACAACATGCAGACCGTGTGACAACCCGTCGTGTCAGACAAAGCTGTGGGAATCGAACCCACAACCAGAGTACGATTAGGATTTATCGCCTACCACTGGACTACGTGAAGTACCTGGTTATTATGAATAATTCTTTTTAGTTAAATGATTTTATGGATCAATAATATTTTGATTTTGGTAACTTAGGATTTATCCTTAGTATAGAAAATGATTTGGTGATTAAGAGATAAATTTTATTTTGGAATATGTTCTCTCATTTGGTAACACTATATGTCTATGGAAAATAAAATACTATGAGATTTCATTTGAGGAGTAATGGTGGGTTTTTATCTAAGTTTTTATTATGTATTTATAGCGATTTGGGTTATTTATGGAAATTATTAACCTATCATAGAGAATATTCAATTAGGATAATTACTTTTAAGTATGTGATTTTAAGAGTAATTGATGTTATTTGGAGATACAATTTAATGTGGAAGACTACGTAAGCAAATTTTTCGGAGTTTTAGGATTCAATATTAGTTTGGATTATATTGAAAGATTTTATGTCCAATTGTTTATTTAATTGTACTTATTTAACTTTGGGTAATGTTGGTTTAATTTTAATATTAGTATTTCTTTCTCTAAAGGATTATCCTTTTTGGGGATCATCTGATCATTTACAAACCATTTTGGTTTTTGTTAATCTCTAAAGAAAAGGGATATATATAAATCATCCATTGTGAATTATGTGATTCTCTATAAGTTGATTATAGAACTTCAGGTGTGACTAATTCATCTTGAATACTCATCGTTTGGAGTGAAAGATGTGTTTGTGGTAAGAATTAGATGAAGGACAAAACTCTACTTGTCAAGTATATATATTTTTTCTTATTCTATGAATAAATTAATTATTAAACTTTAATGAAGGGATATTAAAACCAAAAATTTGTTATCCTAATGCTTTATGTTTTGTTGAACCGATGATATTTTAAATTATCCTAGATTGATGGCTTTGAGGCCCTCAATATTACACGTGTTTGTGATTGATGACCTCAATCACTCCCTATAAATATTTACATTTTTCCTCTAATTATGTGTCTCTAATTTCCACCAATGTTCTCCTAAGTGAGATTATAATTTGGTTGTGACTTTTACATTTCCCTTTCCCTCTTATTAAGAATAAATTTTATTAACCCAATTTTTGATGTGGATCTTCCAAAAAGGTATTTTCTATTTTTAACCTTTTATTTACTAAGAACAATTTCAAATTGTGAGGACACAATTTATTTAAGGAGGGTAGAATATAACACCCCAATATTTAATGGTACATTATCTCTTCAAACTAATTCAATGACTTTTATTATACGCAACACTGAGTTTGAGTGCACGAGGACTTACCAAACTAGCCGTTCAAAAAGAGGTTATGAATTGTATTAACTGAATTTTAAATTTTATATAATCCATATAATTTTAGAATCCATATTATGTGTTTCTTAGACATAATATAAAAATAAATTCATTTTTTCAGATAAAGGAAGTATTTTTCAAAAAATCCAATTTTACCACCTTTTAATGGTGAACCCTTTTTAAATCCAATATTTGACACTTTTACATATTTAATTTGACAAAATATAATTCTTCTTTAGAATAAGGACATCAAAATTTACATTGGATGAAATTTTGGAAGATTTCTAATAATATTCATTTTTTATGAAGAGTGAGAAATGCTGTATTTTAATTCAAAACTACCTTTTAATCTAATTTATTTATATCGTTATATTATCTTTTTAATTGGTTTTGAAGTGTATTTAGATTATATTTTTACCATTTAATCCAAATTTGGTCATTGGAAGTAATTTCACTTTGAAATTTAACATAAACAAGTATCAATCTTTTGATAGTTAATATTTCTTAAAAACACGCTTTTTGTTTGGACAACGGGAATTAATTTTAAATGAATTAATCCAAATTATATGTTTTGAATTTGTTGAAATAGAAATGATTTTTGAATTCATAATATCACATATATCTTAGGCTTAATGTTTGGTATTTTTCTGAAAATTTTTTATTTTTGATGAATAATGAAACAAATAAGTGGTAGTTAAAAATCTGACTTTTTCATTTAAATGATATTTTACCACTTCTGTGAATTTAATTTTGAAAATATGACATACATGGTTGTTATTAGTAAGTAAAATTTGGTTCAATGAGATTAAAATAATTTTTGGTGAATAGTAACTTTTGACTTTTATTTACCGTGGTTAAAGGTAAATAAGGTAATTCAAGGTAAAAAGAATATTATAATAATACCAAATTACCTTAACACTTGTCCTAACCGTATTTTATGAGTCATGAACAACCCTGGGAATCCTTGGGTAGATTTTCGGACCCCATAGAGCCACTTAAGAATGATAATGACACATTATTTTAATTAACTTAAAGAGAAGTCAAAATGACATTAACAAAAATCTTTTAGTATATCAATTTTTACATGTGGTTATATAAGTCATATTTTCAACTATAAAAATTAATTGGAAAGATAAAAATATTTCCTACATTATGTTATTTTTATTATAATTTTTAGACATCAAATAAATTAAATTATTTATGACACAATAATGATGTTGTATTTACCTCATTAATACATTATTTAAATAAAGAAGATTATTAATATTAAAACAATATCCAAAACATGTAAAAATTTTATTGGATGATTTTATTTAGAATATTATTCATCTTATATTATACTTTAATTAGTTTTGGACCTTTTGAAACCAAAGATATTTTTATAATAAAATAACATTTCAAAAACTTTCCTATAGAGCCCATCCTCTCCCTTATAAAAGGACACCACTTATAACTCATTCCTCACACCTCTAAAGCCCCTTGGATCATCCAACACCTACCCAAATAATCTCTCGATATCCCTCTCATCCATTTAGAAGCCTTACCTTAGGCATAAGTCACTTCAAGAAGTTCTTTGGTTCAAACCAAAGGGAGTTACCCAAATTAAAGGTAATGGTTTCTCTTAACTTCTTCTATTTTATTTTACATATCAAACCCCTAAACTCTTTTTATTCATTTATTTTATAACAAAACCAGTATAATAAATATAATATGATGTTTTTATGATAATTATTTTAACTACACTTACACATACCTCCATCTAATGGTTAAAGAACATAATGTTTATGTGGATTGGAAATTAACGCCTCACGAAAAGATGATTGTTCAATTATCCCGTACCGCCTCTCATGGTGTCCATTATGATGGCACTGTATTTATATATGATATATATTATGTTTAATTTTTCTATATTATTAAATAATATTAATTTACTAACACACCTTTATTCTTTCCAATATGTGTGAACACGATAATTTCATTTGAGGAAGTGTGGAGTACCGCCCCCTCAAGGTGATATGATTCGTCCATCACATACATGGAACGTATAAAGGATGGAGTTAATTAAATTATGTAACACATATATCATATGATATTATACTTAAATTATAAAATAACTTTGTATCATTAAGTTTTCATTTCATTAAATATGAAATAGAAATGAAAGTAGTGTTCATGCGTACGTACAGTTTACCGTCTCCATGAGCGGTGCATTTCATTTCTTATCTCCAAATGTAACACCCAAAGCTTCTACGGTACGCTTCTCTTTGAATAATGTGATAGCGTGTGTTGTACGCAACACCGAGTTTTAACACACCATAACTAATCAAACTAGCCGTTATGAATAGTAATACCTACTTTTTGAAATTATATATATTTTATATTTGAAAATGGACTTCATTTTTGGATTCGGAATATCGAATTTAGCCTCAGGTGAAATTTTGGTACATTTCGGATAACTTTCATATTTTGATGAATAGTGAAAATTACTAAGTTTTAATTAAAAACAACTTTTTTAATCAAAATAATTAATAGTGATAAATTATGAATTTTAGTGGTTTTAAAGTATATTTAGAATATATTTTTACCATTTAATATAATGTTGGTCATTGGACATAATTTTACAATTAAACCGAACATAAACGAGTGTCAATCTTTTGATAGTTATTATCTCTTAAAAACACGCTTTTTGTTTTGACAGCGGGAATTAATTTTAAATTAATTTCTGCCACTTCTGTGTTTTGAATTTAGGAAAATGGATTCCATATTTGGAATCAGGATGTTCAAATTGTGTAAATAGGTAACTTTTATTTTTAGACATTTTGAATAATTACTGCGGTAAATATTTTATTTACCATGGTTAAGGTTAAATCTGGTAAATAAGGGTTAAAAAATAATATTATAATAATACTAAATTACCCTAAAACGTGTCTTAACCCTATTGGTTGATACATGGTCGACCATGGGAATCTTTGGGTCTATTTTTGGACCCCATGGATCCACTTGTAAGTGATAATGACACTTTATTTTAATTAAGTTAAAATGAATACAAAAATGACACAAGCATATATCTTTTAGAAAAACAATTGTTACATAGGGTTATATATGTTGGATTTTAGATTATAAATATTCATTATAAAGCTAAAAAGATTTCCTACATAATGATAGTTTATTTATAATTTTTACACATTAAATAATTTATTTTATTTATGACACAATGATGATGCAGTAATTACTATAATAGTGAAAAATTAAAATAATTGATATTATAAATACCCAAATAAATATAATATGAAACTTTTAATGAATTAAACTAATTTTCTAGGATAATATGATATATTAGGATTTATTTAATTGACTTTGTTCGAAGTAATCAATCTGTTATGAGTTTCACAAAAATCAACTATTGAATAGTGTCAAAATTGACATAAAAGAGTTCTTAAAACAAATATTATATTATTAATTGATATTAAATTCCTAAAAATCTAAGGTTCGGCCAAGAGACTTATATCATGATAGGTGCATCATTAATGTACCACTTGGGGGTCGCTTGGATGTATATAGTATGTTTATTAACCATATTATATAAAAATACAAAGAGACATTGTAAAAGTGAAACTAATTAACTTAGAGTTAATACTTAAAGATAAGGTTAATATAAGTACCCAAACCTGTCTAAATTCTATTGGTTGAGTGGTTTTAGACCTATCCCCACCTTAACCTTTGAATAATAAGCTTTGGAGCCATTATAAACCGAATATGAATTTATTATAAATTAATATTTCTAGCTTTTCCAAAGGTGCCCCTCACCCCTCTTATAAAAGGGCACTCCTCCTTCTCATTTCTTCACACCTTCAAAGCCTTTTGGTTCGGCCAAACTCTGCCCAAATACTCTCCCAAACATCACTCACTACAACCTAGAGGCCTTAGTTTGATCAGAAAGCCAACCTAAGGATCCCTTTTGATCAAATCAAAAGGAAGAACCCGAAGAAGAGGTAATGATTTCACCACCCTTCTCCAAGTTCATTTCTTCTTCCACTTCTTATTCCTTTGTTCTTACCATTCTAAAATAATAACTCCAGTATATCACATATACTGTGATTTTATTATAAATATGGTACAACCATATTCAGTATTCTATCTACCCTTTGAATAACATGTCACCATACGTGCGTACGTACGGACTACCGTCTCCACGTCGTGGTGTAATTGTTATTCAATATAATATTATTTGGATGGGTATAATAATGATGTGTAACTCATGTAAATAATAAATATAACATGTTAATGATTCTGTATATATGATATACCATCCATTTATATATTATTTTAATATCAAAAGAATGATATTGTCGCTCGTGCGTACGTACGGACTACCGTCTCCACAAACGCAATGAGATTCATTCTCCATCATATCCATTCAAGTATAATTATCATTTGATGATTTAAAAATGATGTTTAAGGACTAGATATCATTCTGGATATGAATAAGATACAACAACCATGGCTTATGTAACAAAACATATAAAAGAAAATGAGTAAGTTAACTCCCGAAACGACGATAATTCTAAGATATTATTAACAAATCAATGTTAAAAGATCATATATGATATCATATTATTATATATGATTCTTGTATAATTTAATAACAACTATTTCACCATTATACAGGAGGTTAACCTACCCTAACCAAGGAAAAGTACAAGGTAAGGGTTTACTTTACAACCACTTCATTATCCAAGGTTGTTTATACGTAATAATCTACTGGGATCTCTTTATCATCCACATCCATGTTTCTTAAAAATGCATTTCAAAACATTTTTACTATTTACTAGAATATGAGTTAAAGTCATTTATACCCTTTTTTACTTTTATAAGTGGTTTATAAAGGAATCTTTCGGTCGTTTTCAAAACAAGGTCCTTTTTAACCTTTTCGACAGAATTAAGGTAAGAATGTTTTTTTAACTTATACGGCGGGTGCGGCTATTTTCCGCCGTTATAAAATCTTCAAAGCTTCCCTTACAAGCTTATAAGAATATTTTCAAAGAAAATGTTTTATTTTATATGGATCTTAAATTATTTCAAAATAAAAGGAGATATTTCTTTAAAAAGAATTTTGATTTCATCTATGTCAACATCCTTTGATGGATTTTAAGATTATTTGAAGTTGATTTATTATGATACAAAACTTCTATATTGTATTGAAGGTTTTGTGATATGTTTGACTGTGGATGTGCTATTTTTATACCATTCATAGTTTATGGTGAAATTATTGACATTTAATATGCTAGTTTTAATATGAATGTTTATGTTATGTTTAAACCTTTTCATATGGGAATGCATTGGACTTAATATGTGACGGGTGGAGCCCGCTATAGCTCCTCGATGCATCGGTAGGTCTCATGAGACAAACTAGTGTCCTGGCACAAGGCCTTGACAAAATCTTATTTGTAGTCTTGGCACGAGGCCTTGGCTATGTGGTTATGATAGTCTGGCATTATGCATTCCAACATTATGAAAGTGGTTATTGATTTTTGCATGTGATTATTCGATTAGTAGAATATCCATGTGAATAAGTAAATGGCATTATTTCATTTTATTTATGCCATACCATGTTGAAAGTTCATATTTAAAAGGCTTTTGTTTTAGTTATACATTGCCTTAAATGTTTATTCTTATTTATGAAATTTTCCGCTATATTGTTATCCTTACTGGGCATTTGAGCTCACCCCTTTTCTATGTTTTATTTTTCCCAGGATGTGAAGAAATAAGTTATGAATGACCTTCAGGGATTTTATGAGGGGTTAATAGTGTGGATTGTGGAAACAATATGTTTTTGTAGTAGTTTTTCATTTTATGATGTAATGTAAAACCTATGAATATATCTAGTGTTTCCAAGGCTACTAAACCAATCGGTCTTTCGAGATTTGATCTTTCTTGTGATCATGCCAATGTTATGTAATAATGCACCGACTCTGGGTAACTGGGGTCGGGGCGTTACAGTTGGTATCAGAGGAAGTTTAGTACAAACCTTGGAAGTTAGATTTAGATAAACTCTGATTAGAGCACGTAGACCTAAGATGAACTTTGAGGATTAGTATAGAAGAACTTCCTAGAATTTTGGTATTGTAGAGATTTTGTGAGTTTTCCAAGCAATACATCCCTGTCTGGATATGAGCAGGTAGAGGCGGATCTGGCACAGATGTACCTAGGGGTAAAACCCGAAAACACCGCTTTGAGCTAGACTCGAACGGGAACTGGTGCACGACAACGGGCCTTGCTGCACTCTTGGTTACGACACTCTCGGGGGATATGCTTAGGATAACTCTCATTTTCTTTACAAATCATTTTGAAGGGATTATGAGTATATACTTCCTCAAAGAAAACATTCTTATGATTATAGATTATATCCATAAATAGTTCAATTTATGTTAAGTGTTTTATAAGTATGGGATTATGTATTTTGATTCATAAACTGATCTAGTTTATGACATTGTTTAGAAATGGCGCCTAGTGGAAGAAATGGAAACCGTATCAATGCACGCACTCCATGTAGGGATTGCCCTCCTGCTCAAGATAATTATAGTGGGGCTGGTGATGCAACTGGTGCTGATCAGCTAATCACCATACTGGGACAACTTACTCAGGTTATGAATAATAACCTTACCCGTATGGAGCACCCTGGTCTGCAGCGTGGAGGATCAATGTTAGATCGATTCATGAGGCAACAACCACCAACGTTCAATGGGAATACAAATCCCTTAGTATCTGAGCAATGGATATTTTCCCTAGAGAAAATATTTCAGGCTTTGGGGAGCAGTGAAAGGGAAAAAGTTATCATGGCAGTTTACCGCCTCACTGGAGATGCTGATCAATGGTGGTCATTGATTCAAAATACGAAGGAAGATGATGAAGTATCAAATATGGAATGGAGGGAGTTCAAAGATCTGTTTTTAGAAAAATACTTCCCTCGCGACCATCGAGCAGATATGGAAAGGCAATTTCTGAGTCTGAGACAAAAGGAGGATGAGAATGTCACAAAGTATGAGGCTAACTTTACAAGGTTAGCGAGGTACGCTGGTGATTATATTAGTAACCCAAGAAGTAATATTGATCGTTTCTTTGATGGGTTAAAACCATTTCTCTGTCGAGCGTTAGTCTCACAATCCTTTTCATCGTACGAAGACATTGTCTCATGTGCTATCAAGACCGAAAAGGAATTCTCTAAGTCTTATGACTTTAAAGCAAAGCAAGAGAAGAAGAGACCTGCTGATCAATCTGGGAATGGAAATAAGGGGAAGAAGGGAAAGGTTGAATATCCATCTTGTGGTAAATGCGGGAAGAAACATCCTGGTACTTGCTTGAAGGGAATGGGAGTCTGTTACAAGTGTGGTGAAAAAGGCCACCAAGCTCATGATTGCAAGGGGAAGAAGGAAGCTACCAACGTTCAGTGCTACAATTGCAGGGAGATGGGGCATTATGCAAATGCATGTCCTAAGCGTCAGGAGAACTTACCTTAGAAAAGGCCAAGGGATCAAGGCCAGGCTTATGCTATCACTACTGCTGAGGTAGAAGCTCCGAAAGACGTGGTGGCAGGTAATTTAATGGTTTCCTCAAGTTTAGAAAATGCATTATTTGATTCTGGATCATCGCATTGTTTCATATCTTCCCAGTTTGCTAAGAAAATTAGATATTTCCAATTTGATTTAATAAGGGAGTTGTCAGTTAAAACTCCTAAGGGAAGTATCGTTGCAACAAAGTTTTGTGAATCAGTCCCCATTAGAGCACATAAATTTTCTTTATCTGCTGATTTCATCGTCATACCTATGATTGAGTTTGATATAATCCTCGGTATGGACTGGCTTTCGGACTATGATGCGAAGATTTATTGTAAGAAGAAAGAGGTTACGATTCTTGATGATAATGATAAGGAGCACCTTATTTTTAGAGCAGAATCGTCACCACCTAATTCTTATTTAGATCCACCCCCAGTAGCTCAACTTAATTCAATTATTGGGGAGGAAGAGAATGAAATAACTGTCGGTGAGGAAAGGAATGTTCAAATAGAGGATGTACCTGTTGTGAAAGAATTTTTAGATGTATTTCCGGAAGATTTACCTGGACATCCTCCAGAATGAGAAGTTGAGTTTTCTATTGATTTGATTCCTGGATCAAGGCCTATATCGAAGACCCCTTATAGAATGGCCACTGTAGAGTTAGTCGAACTAAAGAAACAACTAGAGGAATTGAGTAATAAGGGATTTATTCACCCTAGTGTTTCTCCATGGGGAGCCCCTGTTCTTTTTGTTAAAAAGAAAGATGGATCTATGAGGTTATGTATCGACTACAGGGAGATCAATGCTATAACGATAAAAAACAAGTATCCCCTACCTCGTATTGATGATTTATTTGACCAACTGCATGGAGCTCAATACTTTTCAAAGATTGACCTTCGATCTGGATACCATCAGTTGTGTGTGAAGAAGGAAGACATTCCGAAGACAGCATTTCGAACCAGGTACGGGCATTACGAGTTTACTGTAATGCCGTTTGGATTGACTAATGCACCCTCTGTATTCATGGATCTGATGAATAGAGTTTTCAAGGAGTATCTCGATGAATTTGTGGTGGTATTTATTGATGATATCTTGGTATACTCCAAAACCTACGAAGATCATGAAAATCACTTGCGCATTATCTTGAAGACTCTGAGGAGGCATGAATTATATGGGAAGTTTAGAAAGTGTGAATTATGGCTTCAGGAGATTTCTTTTCTTGGCCATATTGTCTCTAAAGATGGAATCTCTGTTGATCCTTCTAAGACCAAGGCAATCCAAGAATGGCCATCACCTACGAGTATAACTGAGGTACGTAGTTTTATTGGTTTGGCAGGTTATTATCGACGTTTCGTCCAGAATTTTGCCCGATTGGCTAACCCATTAATGAAGCTCACACGTAAAGGGGTTAAATTTGTTTGGAAAAAAGAGTGTGAAGAATGTTTCGAAGAACTGAAGAGAAGATTAGTCAATGCTCCTATATTGACTCTACCATCGGGGAATGATGGGTTCGTTATTTATAGTGATGCATCGAAGAAAGGACTTGGTTGTGTCCTTATGAAGAATGATAGAGTTATTGCCTATGCATCACGACAGTTGAAAATTCATGAACAAAACTATCCTACTAATGATCTCGAGTTAGCAGCAGTGATCTTTGCTTTGAAGATATGGAGGCACTACCTCTATGGTGAAAAATGTGAGATTTATACTGATCACAAGAGTTTGAAGTATATTTTCTCACAAAAAGAACTCAACATGAGGCAAAGGAGATGGCTTGAATTACTCAAGGATTATGATTGTACGATACACTACCACCCAGGGAAGGAAAACAAGGTGGCAGATGCTTTGAGTAGAAAAGACCATGGAGTTTTGAACAATATGAGAATTGAAAGGGATCCAATTTTCATGGATCTAGTGAAGATGGACATGGGAATAACCAGGGAAGGTGAAACATCAATTCTTTTTCAAATGGTTTCCAAACCATCTTTACTAGAAAGGATTAAGAGTTCTCAGACCGATGATGAAGAATTCCAAAAGAAGATTAAAGCTGTGAATGATGGGAGATTGAGATACTTTGTGTATGAAGATGGAATTTTGAAATTCGGGAAGAGACTTTGTGTTCCCAATATACCTGATCTAAAAAGGGAATTGCTGGATGATGCTCATAGTTCCAATTTCTCTATACACCCTGGGAGCACCAAAATGTATAGAGATTTGAAGGAACATTTTTGGTGGGACAACATGAAGAGGGAGATTGCTGATTTTGTGTCAAGATGTATGGTTTTTCAACAAGTGAAAGCTGGAAGGCAACAGCCTGGAGGAATCATGCAACCTCTTCCCATACCGGAGTGGAAATGGGACAATGTTACGATGGACTTTGTCATGGGGCTACCAAAGACTCCTAGAAGGAACGATGCAATATGGGTTATTGTTGATCATCTTACCAAGACAGCACATTTTCTTGCTATAAGAGAAGATCTACCCCTGGAACGTCTAGCAAGACTATATATTAATGAAGTTGTGAGACTTCATGGAGTACCCCTATCGATTGTTTCTGATCGTGATCCCCGTTTTACTTCAAGATTCTGGAAAAGTCTTCAGAAATCCCTGGATACTGAACTTCATTTGAGCACTGCTTACCACCCTCAGACAGACGGACAGTCAGAACGGACTATTCAAACCTTAGAAGACATGTTGAGATCTTGATCACTTGACTTTCAGGGTATGTGGGATCAATATTTACCTTTGGTAGAATTTTCCTATAACAATAGCTTCCATTCGAGTATTTAGATGGCACCATATGAAGCGTTATATGGAAAGAGATGTCGTACACCAACCTGTTGGGATGACGTTGGTGAAAGAAAACTTTTAGGCCCAGAACTGGTGGAGGAAACGGTGTAAAAGGTGAAAGTAATCCAAAATCACATCAAAGCAGCTCAAAGTAGGCAGAAGATCTATGCCGATAATCGAAGGAAGGATTTGGAATTTCAAGTCGGTGATCATGTTTTTCTGAAGGTATCTCCGTGGAAGGGAGTCATACGTTTTGGTAAGAAAGGTAAATTGAGTCCCAGGTACATCGGACCTTTCGAAATTCTAGAACGAATTGGGGTTGTAGCTTACCGATTGGCAATGCCGCCAAGTCTCTCCAAAGTTCACGATGTGTTCCACATATCTCTATTGAGGAAATACATGCCTGATCCGACGCATGTACTCACCTATGAGGAATTAGAACTGGAACCCGATCTGTCTTATTGTGAAGAGCCCGTCAAGATTCTTGATACGAGAGAACAAGTGATGAGAAACCAGACGACGCGTCTGGTAAAAGTTTTGTGGAGAAACCATAAGATGGAAGAGGCAACGTGGGAACCCGAGGAACTTATGATGAAGAACCACCCGAGTCTTTTTATGCAGTAATACCCTAGAAATTGCGAGGACACAATTATTTGAAGGAGGGGAGAATGTAACACCCCAAGCTTCTACGGTACGCTTCTCTTTGAATAATGTGATAGCGTGTGTTGTACGCAACACCGAGTTCTAACACACCATAACTAATCAAACTAGCTGTTATGAATAGTAATACCTACTTTTTGAAATTATATATATTTTATATTTGAAAATGGACTTCATTTTTGGATTCGGAATATCGAATTTAGCCTAAGGTGAAATTTTGGTACATTTCGGATAACTTTCATATTTTGATGAATAGTGAAATTTACTAAGTTTTAATTAAAAACAACTTTTTTAATCAAAATAATTAATAGTGATAAATTATGAATTTGAGTGGTTTTAAAGTATATTTAGAATATATTTTTACCATTTAATATAATGTTGGTCATTGGACATAATTTTACAATTAAACCGAACATAAACGAGTGTCAATCTTTTGATAGTTATTATCTCTTAAAAACACGCTTTTTGTTTTGACAGCGGGAATTAATTTTAAATTAATTTATGCCACTTCTGTGTTTTGAATTTAGGAAAATGGACTCCATATTTGGAATCAGGATGTTCAAATTGTGTAAATAGGTAACTTTTATTTTTAGACATTTTGAATAATTACTGCGGTAAATATTTTATTTACCATGGTTAAGGGTAAATCCGGTAAATAAGGGTTAAAAAATAATATTATAATAATACTAAATTACCCTAAAACGTGTCTTAACCCTATTGGTTGATACATGGTCGACCATGGGAATCTTTGGGTCTATTTTGGGACCCCATGGATCCACTTGTAAGTGATAATGACACTTTATTTTAATTAAGTTAAAATGAATACAAAAATGACACAAGCATATATCTTTTAGAAAAACAATTGTTACATAGGGTTATATATGTTGGCTTTTAGATTATAAATATTAATTAGAAAGCTAAAAATATTTCCTACATAATTATATTTTATTTATAATTTTTACACATTAAATAATTTATTTTATTTATGACACAATGATGATGCAGTAATTACTATAATAGTGAAAAATTAAAATAATTGATATTATAAATACCCAAATAAATATAATATGAAACTTTTAATGAATTAAACTAATTTTCTAGGATAATATGATATATTAGGATTTATTTAATTTACTTTGTTCGAAGTAATCAATCTGTTATGAGTTTCACAAAAATCAACTATTGAATAGTGTCAAAATTGACATAAAAGAGTTCTTAAAACAAATATTATATTATTAATTGATATTAAATTCCTAAAAATATAAGGTTCGTCCAAGAGACTTATATCATGATAGGTTCATCATTAATGTACCACTTGGGGGTCTCTTGGATGTATATTGTAAGTTTATTAACCATATTATATAAAAATACAAAGAGACATTGTAAAAGTGAAACTAATTAACTTAGAGTTAATACTTAAAGATAAGGTTAATATAAGTACCCAAACCTGTCTAAATTCTATTGGTTGAGTGTTTTTAGACCTATCCCCACCTTAACCTTTGAATAATAAGCTTTGGAGCCATTATAAACCGAATATAAATTTATTATAAATTAATATTTCTAGCTTTTCCAAAGGTGCCCCTCACCCCTCTTATAAAAGGGCACTCCTCCTTCTAATTTCTTCACACCTTCAAAGCCTTTTGGTTCGGCCAAACTCTTCCCAAATACTCTCCCAAACATCCCTCACTACAACCTAGAGGCCTTAGTTTGATCATAAAGCCAACCTAAGGAGCCCTTTTGATCAAATCAAAAGGAAGAACCCGAAGAAGAGGTAATGATTTCACCACCCTTCTCCAAGTTCATCTCTTCTTCCACTTCTTCTTCCTTTGTTCTTACCATTCTAAAATAATAACTCCAGTATCTCACATATACTGTGATGTTATTATAAATATGGTACAACCATATTCAGTATTCTATCCACCCTTTGAATAACATGTCACCATACGTGCGTACGTACGGACTACCGTCTCCACGTCGTGGTGTAATTGTTATTCAATATAATATTATTTGGATGGGTATAATAATGATGTGTAACTCATGTAAATAATAAATATAACATGTTAATGATTCTGTATATATGATATACCATCCATTTATATATTATTTTAATATCAAAAGAATGATATTGTCGCTCGTGCGTACGTACGGACTACCGTCTCCACGAACGCGATGAGATTCATTCTCCATCGTATCCATTCAAGTATAATTATCATTTGATGATTTAAAAATGATGTTTAAGGACTAGATATCATTCTGGATATGAATAAGATACAACAACCATGGCTTATGTAACAAAACATATAAAAGAAAATGAGTAAGTTAACTCCCGAAACGACGATAATTCTAAGATATTATTAACAAATCAATGTTAAAAGATCATATATGATATCATATTATTATATATGATTCTTGTATAATTTAATAACAACTATTTCACCATTATACAGGAGGTTAACCTACCCCAACCAAGGAAAAGTACAAGGTAAGGGTTTACTTTACAACCTCTTCATTATCCAAGGTTGTTTATACGTAATAATCTACTGGGATCTCTTTATCATCCACATCCATGTTTCTTAAAAATGCATTTCAAAACATTTTTAATATTTACTAGAATATGAGTTAAAGTCATTTATACCCTTTTTGAATTTTATAAGTGGTTTATAAAGGAATCTTTCGGTCATTTTCAAAACAAGGTCCTTTTTAACCTTTTCGACAGAATTAAGGTAAGAATGTTTTTTTTTAACTTATACGGCGGGTGCGGCTATTTTCTGCCGTTATAAAATCTTCAAAGCTTCCCTTACAAGCTTATAAGAATATTTTCAAAGAAAATGTTTTATTTTATATGGATCTTAAATTATTTCAAAATAAAAGGAGATATTTCTTTAAAAAGAATTTTGATTTCATCTATGTCAACATCCTTTGATGGATTTTAAGATTATTTGAAGTTGATTTATTATGATACAAAACTTCTATATTGTATTGAAGGTTTTGTGATATGTTTGACTGTGGATGTGCTATTTTTATACCATTCATAGTTTATGGTGAAAGTATTGACATTTCATATGCTAGTTTTAATATGAATGTTTATGTTATGTTTAAACCTTTTCATATGGGAATGCATTGGACTTAATATGTGACGGGTGGAGCCCGCTATAGCTCCTCGATGCATCAGTAGGTCTCATGAGACAAACTAGTGTCTTGGCACAAGGCCTTGACAAAATCTTATTTGTAGTCTTGGCATGAGGCCTTGGCTATGTGGTTATGATAGTCTGGCATTATGCATTCCAACATTATGAAAGTGGTTATTGATTTTTGCATGTGATTATTCGATTAGTAGAATATCCATGTGAATAAGTAAATGGAATTATTTCATTTTATTTATGCCATACCATGTTGAAAGTTCATATTTAAAAGGCTTTTGTTTTAGTTATACATTGCCTTAAATGTTTATTCTTATTTATAAAAGTTTCCGCTATATTGTTATCCTTACTGGGCATTTGAGCTCACCCCTTTTCTATGTTTTATTTTTCCCAGGATGTGAAGAAATAAGTTATGAATGACCTGCAGGGATTTTATGAGGGGTTAATAGTGTGGATTGTGGAAACAATATGTTGTTGTAGTAGTTTTTCATTTTATGATGTAATGTAAAACCTATGAATATATCTAGTGTTTCCAAGTCTACTAAACCAATCGGTCTTTCGAGATTTGATCTTTCTTGTGATCATGCCAATGTTATGTAATAATGCACCGACTCTGGGTAACTGGGGTCGGGGCGTTACACCAAATATCCTGAACTAATTATATATATATATATATATACTGTATATATATGATATATATGATATTTAAATCATGAATATGATACAGTAGATAATATAATTTAGACCACATAGACAATTTGTAATTATAACTAGTTCATTTTTGACTCAAGTACCAAATATCAACAAAACGACCATTATGATTACATAATGTTTATAACTTGGTAATAAGTGATATAAATGGAAAAATAAACTGGTAAAAGGTTATTAATCAAGTATAAATTAACTTTAGTTTATTATTCAGGAGATTGAAGAATGAACGATTCAAGTCAGACACGAGGTAAGGAGTTTCTTATCTCACTTTTAATTTCGTGAGATTTCCATTATTCGCCACTTATTTATTGCATGTGGTGTATGTATTGCCCCATGATTGTATTATTTGTTTAATATACTTTAATTTATGGGTATTTACATCATCATTGTATGATCCTTATTTCATGGGGTGTGTGTTTCGTATGTTACCAAATCGGAAAGGGAATTTCAAATTTTAAGTTCCACTCATTGGGTTCTATGCAAAGTTCATTGATTATTTTACTCCAAGATTATGTGTGAAATCACTATTTATTTACTTATTTAGTAATTTCCACTTCCCTTTGTGTGTATATAATTTTGATACACATAATCACTCCATTGATAAATTCTCAAGTCATCGATATGAACTTGATAAGAGTAATTTTAACTCAATTTCCATTCATTGAGTTAAACATCCAAGTCATTGGTGTTGTATTTTCAAGAATATGTGTGAATATCCTCTGATTGATTTACACTTAATATAAAATCATATTTAGTGCATTTATATTTTTCACACATAATTATGTTGTTGATTTATCCTTAACCTAAGGGTATAGTCTTTATAAGGGATTTCATCTCAATTTACATTCCATTGAGACTTATTTGTCGTTATGTGCCAATTCACTTTTATATGGTCTATATACTATACTTTGACATATTATATCATGAATTAATTTATTCTCATGATATTATAAAGTTTTTATTATCTCATTTATTTGTATTCAAGCATCTCTCATTTAGTTAGGAACTCTAACTAAAATATCATTTTAAATGTTTTAAAGATTTATTCTTCTAAATCTTTCTCATTAATGTCCATGTTTTAAAAATGGTTTTAAAGATTTATTTATATGGAAATTAATATTTTAAAATTAAAATTCCTTGTAAATGTTTCAAATTAGTATGGGACACTTTGATTAAAAAATCTATTTTATACAGCTTCTTGATAAATAATGAGACTTTTAAATGTTTTCAAGAAAAAGGGGGATATTTCTATCAAATAGTTTTGATGATTATTTTCATCTATGTAAATATTATTCATTATTCTCGATTGAGGTTAATTTATTATAATAAAATCTTCCATATTGTATTTATTGGGTTATGTTTGGATTTGGATGTGCTATTTTTATACCATTCATGGTTTATGGATAAAGTATTGAAATTTCGTATGCTAGTTTTAATATGAATGTTTATGTTATGTTTCAAAATTTTCATGAGGAATGAATTGGACTTAGTATGTGATAGGTGGAGCTCGTTATAGCTCTTCGATTCATCGGTGGGTCTCATGAGACAAACTAGTGTCTTGGCATGAGGCCTTTACAAAATCTTCTTTGTAGACTTGGAACAAGGCCTTGATTATGTGGTTATGAAGTCTGGAATTATACATTCCATCATTATGAAATTGGATATTGATATTGAATGTGATTATTTGACTAGTATAATATCCATGTGAATAATTAAATGCAATTACTTGAATAATATTTACCATATTGTGCTGAAGTTTAAGTTTAAAAGGCTTTGTTTTAGTCTTATACATTGCCTTAAATATTTATTCTTATTTAAGAAAGTTTCTGCTATATTTTTATCCTTACTAAGCATCTGTGCTCACCCATTTATATGTTTTATTTTTTCCAGGATGCGAAGAAGTATTTTATGATTAACATATAGGAATAGACTAAGGGATAGTCTAAGGGATATAAATGTGTCCAAAGGAGACAATATTCTTGTTGTGTTTCATTTTATAATGTAATGTAAAACTTATGAATGTATATAGTACTTCCAAGGATACTAAACTGATCAGTCTTTCGGGACATGTTTTCCTTGTATCATGCCAATGTTATGTAATAATGCATTGACTCTGGGTAACTGGGGTCGGGGCGTTACAACAGTGGATAGCAAAGAAGCTGCAATATGGAAAGAATCCAAAAATTCTGAACAGGATTCCATGTATCAGAACCTGGTTTGGATTCTGGTCATTTCTCTAGTTGATGTATATTATATTGGATGAAATTGGGAATTCAAGTGAATATTGTACATGGGTGGTAAAGTAAGACCCTATAAAGAAAGTCTATTGGATAAAGGGTTTAAATGACATCAAGGAATTGGATATAATGAATTCTTTTCTCTAGTTTTCATGTTTAAATCTGTTATAATTATACTTGTAATAGCAGACTACCATGAAAATGATATTTGGAATATGGATTTCAAAGTTTCATTCCTTAATGGTAACCATCAGGAAGATGTCTAAATGACACAAACACAAGGGTTTGTGACTCTATGTGATTCCAAAAGGATATTAAAGTTACAGATATCCATTTATGGATTGATGTAGGCATCCAGGTCATGGAACAATTGATTTTATGATGCCATTAGATAATTTCGTTTTATTAAGAACAAATATCAGTCGTGTGTTTACTAGAGGTCTAGTGGGAATATAGTCATTATCCTAGTAGTATATGTATCTGACACATTACTCATTGGAAACGATATACCAAGAATATAATTAGTTAAGGTCTAGTTAAACAAGTGTTTCTCCATGATGGAATTAGTTGGAGCTACATATATTCTAGGGATAAAGATCATTCTTGATAGATATAAGTGGCTGATTGGAAAATTTCAATGTACATATGTTGAACGGATACTAAATAGATTTAGTATGTAAAATTAAAGACATTATTTGTTCCAATGTCACATGGTTTACATATTTCTAAGAAAATATTTCCCCAGACACAATAAGATATAGAGTGAATGAGTCGGATCACAAACACTTCAATGATAGGATCAATCATGTATGCCATGTTATGTACTAGAATATATGTTCCCTTTGCACACAACATGGTAGGTAGATATCAAGAAGATCCAGGAGAACATCATTGGATTGTTGTTAATGCTATCCTTATGTATATGAGAAAAACTCAGGATATATTCCTGGTGTATAGAGGAGACGAGGATCTGTTCATCAAGGTTTATACTGATGCTAGTTTTCATACAGATCATAATGATATGAAGTTAAAATAAGGATATTGTTTCTATATCAACAGAGTATCTGTGAGCAGGAAGAGTTCAAAGAAGCCAGTTTCCACTGATTCTATAGTGGAGTCCGAGTATATCAAGTCTTGTAACGTATCCATGGAATACATTTTGTATCATAACTATATCCAAGATCTTGATGTGGTGCCAAGTATAAAAGAACTTATCACATTGTATTGTGATAATACTAAATTGATGAAACTTGAAAAAGATCTAAGGTCACAACTACAGAAAAAGGACATACTTCAGAATTATCACATATTGAGATATTTTCACACCAATAGATCACGCACATACTCCTGAAGTATCACCTCTTGAGGGATTTTTCATTCATATCTTATTTCTCTTTAGGGTTAAATCATTCTCATTTTAAGTTACCTAGGTGCCAGTCTCCAAATTTTGGAAATCGATAGCATGTTTTGGGCCTTGTAAAGTGACTATTTTTGTGACATTATGGGTTGAACTTGGTTGTTGAATTTCATATTACTATTAGTGCCTCATGATTTGTTAATAATGATGTAAAATCTTGTGTATCAGCCTCTTATTTATGGGGCTTATCAATAGACTGAAGAATGGACTATCAAAATCTATGAGGTAGCAATGGATTGTGCTTGACCAGATCAATTTCATGATGAACCTTGAGTTACTATGTGATTTAAAAGGGTTTCATTTTTTTTATTTATGATTTTATCATTTTATATTCAGTTATATTAAATTTGGTTTATGATAAAATAATAAAATTATTTTTTTAATGGTTTTTTTCTTTTTTTATTCTTAGTTTATGGATCCTCAATGTATAATAACTTGAAATGAAAGAGAGTAGGTTGTAGAGAATTCCCTACAGGAAAATCCTTCTAATGATTTGGTTTTGGTAAAAACTGCCTATTTAATGATCCTACGACCATCCCAATTCACAAATTTTAAACCAAAATGAATGGTGGACCATATATTAGAATTCACTAAGAGTCATCAACTGATCTTGCATGGTGACCAGGGTGCACAATATGTAGAATAATGAATCAAAAAGGATTGATAGAATTTTCATAATCCTAAAAAATCTAAAAGAATCTATGGTCATCTTCACCACATATATTCTTTATGGGAGAGAAAGATAGTTGTTGGAATCTACTGTGTAATCTATTTGTCATGAATATCTCAGATGGGCGGCCATCATGAAATACTTCAATGAAAATATTTATGTTCTAAAACACTAATAGAATCAAATGGAAAAGACTTTATTACATTGGATAGTGAATATCATTCTATTATGGAGTATTCTATGTTGTTTTATAAGTTGAGGTATATTTTTCAATATATTTTCCCAATGATTTTCATATGGATAGTAGGTTCGAAATGGGTTTATGGTAGATATTCAGTCTATGATGATTATTATGTTCCTATAGATATATGTAGAGGTTCTTGACATGGTTGATATAGATAAGGTGGATATATCTAGAAATAGAGAACTCTTTGGAGAAATAGTGATAAAAATAGGTAATGGATTTTTACATTTTGGTCAGAAAAGAAAAGGGGATTCCTATTGTTGTTGTGGTAGTAGGAATGTTTAATAGAAATTAGAATAGAGTTTGGTGGTCAACTTCATGTGTGGAAAAAAGGTACACTGCAAAAATCATTTTATATTGGTACCCATGGTGTGTCACACTTATGGGAAATCAAGTCATCCGTATTGTTTTTTAGATATTGAATCATATTGAAGTAGATCTGAAACCACCTTCACTAAGGGCCCTTAGTTTAATCCATATGGATGAGATTTTGTAGGATCTCATCCTTATTCAAATGGTGAAGCTTATGTGGTAATCAAAGTGAAGTGTGATTTTGGAAATCTATATTCAATGGATTGTTCAATAGATGAGTCAGAGAAATGAATGACTATATTGAGAGGTACGACGTTCATTACATATTTTATGGTTATAGATTTTTTTTGTTATAATTGAAAATAATTTCATTACATCTTTCAATCTTATTAGTATTTTGATACTGAAATCAAATATTATTCCAAACATGATGAATATTTTAACTCCACTAGAAAAATATGCCACCATATGAAATTAAATGTCTAGGGGGCCAAGTAATAATCTCTTTCAACAAAAACATGTGGCATATTTTAGTTCCTAATATTTAAATCTATGAGATTATTATTAGAATAAATTGGATAATTATCAATAAATCCCATATCAGTTCTTATCATCATCAGTTATAGTTTCTTTCTCCCAATAGAGTCACTCATGACATTCTATGTAAGTTTGATCCAAGATCAGGGAGAGAAGGTATCATCACTCATATTGTTGATATGATATCCTCTATGTTTTCATAGTTTTTTCTTGATATCGTCAATCCATTCATTAGTTTCTCCCTTCATGTGATGTTGTGTGAGTATTCAGTTGTTTTTCATGTGATTATTCTAGTTTAATACTACACAGGGAAGTGGAGTTATCTATAGGAATTCATATATGCATGAGTCCCATTTCCACACCTTTTTACTATACATAACCCACTGAATAGAAACAATTAATGGTTCATCTTGAGGGTATGATGCTATGTTATTTTTTCCCTAGTGTTCCCCTATAGGATAAACTAGTTCTCTTTGTAAATATAGAGTAGTATAGTCTTTGAATTTTTATTTATTATTGACAACTAAACCATGTGATAATAATTATAAAATTTCCCTTGTATAGTATTGATGACCATTTTGACTAGCTCAAGGGGTCTCAGTGGTTTTCAAAAATTGATATTAGTTCAGGGTGCCATTAGCTAATTATTATAGAGTAAAATTTTCCTAATATCCCATTCATGGGATAAAATGAAAATTTTTAGTATTCGGTTATTCCATTTAATCATAGTAACACTCTTTTAGAGTTTATATATATATATTGAATTGAGCCTTTGGTTGGTTCTTGGAAACCTTCATGATTATTTTTTAGTTGATAGCCTTTTTTTATTTGAGATCTAAAGAGGAAAATTATGAAAATATATATATTATCATTTAAATACTAAGAGAACATCATCAATATGAAAATTTATACAAATATTAGTTCTGTAATCAAGAAGTGAAATATCATCACTATGTTATATTTAAGATTGGTGTCTTAGTGGATCCTGAAAAAAATTCAAGTACTTATGTCATGGGAGAATCCTAGAAATGTGTTTGGGATCTAGTGTTCCTTAGGATTAACTTATTATTATAGGATTTTTGTTTGGTACCTCTCCAATATTTCATCCCCTATACAAGAGTTGTCCCATAATAGTATATTTTTTTGAATGATCATTTCTAGAGATTTTTTTAAGGACTTGAAAGTGGGAGTGACCTTATATCCATTCTTGATTATTCATGGTATAAGTGTTGGTTATGATGTTTACTATAAAACCTTAGTTATAGTTTTGGTTTTTGTTCTAAATTAGGGGATATAGGGATCAACATAGACATATTTTTTTTGTATTCTATTATGAGAAGAACTACCACACTCATGATTTTGAGTTAGAAATAGCGATGAACCAACATACGATTTGGAACCACTATATCTTTGGGGAGTGTTTTGTTGTGTTTTAGGACCATAAGAGTCTAAAGTATGTCTTCACCCATATAGATATCAACATAATATAGAGAAAATTTATGGAGTAACATTAGATAGTTTCTTTTTTTATATATTTCACCATTATAAATAGGATCATGGTCTCAAACTATTTTAGAATAAAATTTACAACATAAGAAGTAATTAAATCAATGGAATATTGTTTCTTGATGAGATTTTTTGTTGAGATGGACATGGATGTTTGGAGAGCTGATGGACATGTATTCTTAGATTGTATTTGGGAAGGAATATTTATGGACTATCAGATTCAACATGGAAATGTTAGGCATGTAAAGTCTCAATGCTTTAGTAATAATATTTATGCTTTGGAGACCTCAAGTAAGGGTTCATAGTCAAATGATGCATTTTTTCATTTCTGAGGTAGGTTGGTTGTTCAAATAAACATGATTAATGAGTTGAACATAATAGAACTTAATCAATTTACTCCATGAACCCTATGGATACCATGATATACCATAATATGATACGTCACTATTGGTAGCCAGGAATGAGATGATCAATTGTTAAATTTTCATCTCGGCGCCACAAGTGGAAGAAAATTATGGTGGGAAATCAGACTCCTAATGGGTTTCTGAAAACATTACCCTTTTAGGTGTGAAAAATTGATGACATATCCATGTAATTTTTTATTGAAATATCTTGGAATCCTATTGGTAAAGATGATATATTGGTTATAATTATTTTACTTATGAAATTAGTGAATTTTCTATATATCAATGAGTCGATAATGGTTGAGGACTATGTGATCTTGTATGTGTGAGATATTTTTAGACTTTATTGTGCGACAATGGATATGATATCTAATAGATACCCAATATTTACATCATAATAAAATATTGGATTATAAAATATGTTGGGATCTTAATGATGTTGGGATTTACTTTTCACCCTCAGATGGATGTCTAGATAGAGTGCACCATGTATGTTCTTGAATACAAACTTCAAGTATGTATTTATAACCTCACTTGATCTTGGTATAAACATCATACCTTACTAGATTTTTCCTATAAAAATAATTTTTATTCATTGATCTGGATGGTTCCTTTTCAAGTGTTGTAATGTAGGCCTTATAAATTAAATCTATGTTGGTAATAGGTTGGAAAACCATCCTCAGATTTAACTAAGAATTGTTTTGGAGAAGATAGATATTGGGTTTTTGAATGGGAAGATGTAGTATTAAAAATAGACCCTAGATATATTATTTAATTTGGTTTCATCATCATTTAGACTTTTAGGTGGGTTATTAGGTTTTTCTCATAGTTTCACCTCAATTTGTACATTACTATTTATGGAATTAGGGTCAGTTAAAAATTTATTATGTGAGACCATTTGAGATTATAGACCGACTGAAGAAGGTGTAATATCATTTTAAAAGACTTTCTCATTTGAATTATATCAATGAGTTTTTTCATGTTCCCCAACTGAATATGTATAAGTAAGATATGTGCGATGTGATTGAGTGGGTGGAAATTGAGATTGAACATGACACATTAGGTTTATAAGGCCTATGAAGATAGTGGAAATATATGATATTGTGCTGTATAGGAAGAAAATCCGATTAGTTTGAGTGAGTTGAAAGTGTGATATGGTGTATCATTATACATGGGAGTGAGATTCCTTGATGATGAAGTAAATTCATTACCACTTATCGGGTCTATGATCGTGTACCATTATGGGTATAAAACATTTTTATAGTGGGGATAATTTTAAAACCTCAATGTATAAAATAATGTATTGTGTTATTTTTTTCTTTTATATTTTGATTATTGGGTTTCTCATAAGTTATGATATTGTTTTTGATTTTTTGAGATGTATGAGGCCACCATCTAGCTGATGGAGGGAACATTCTAGCCATTGTAGGGGGTTGGAAGAGCACATGCATGGATATAGGATTCACAGGATAGATGATAGAGTTATTCATAACAACCATTCCCTCTTTACTAGTTGTATAACCAAGGCCTTATACTTATTTTCTATTGGAGGGCATGTAGGTACAGAACATTAGTCTGCACCCACCAACCATCTAGTGAGGGCCCATTGTTTGTCAATTATGATACTGTGTATGTAAATTGGTAAGGGAATAAAATTTCATTTTCCCAATTTTTTGTTTCAAATGCCCAAATATTACACTTATTCATCTAATATATATTTTAATGGTTCATAAGATCCTTGGTAATATTTTGGGCTCTCCCCCTCTCCATGATGGTGAATATAAGTGTTTATTGGAATCTTAGATATCTTTTGTGTTTAATGTGAAATGTGGATCTATTCTAATACTTTTTTATCCTTCATTCTCAATGAATTTTTTGTCCTATAAGACAATATCATCGAATCTAGAAAGAACATGGAGTATTGTTGGTATTTTTTTCAAATATAGTTTTTTGAAAGTATGATCACTTCATTTTCCATTATTGATCCAGAAGGAAACATCATTTTCATCATTATTGTGGTAGGTGTATCTATCTTACAGTCTATCACTTTACAATCCATGTGTTATCATGATTCTATAATTTTGTTTTGAATATTGAAATTTATTTCAATATTTGGCGATACAGTAACAGGGTTCTCAAAAAAAAATTTAATTAAAAACATGATTTTATGCACTTTTTGTATCTGAAAAAAATTCAACAATGATTATTTTCAAATGAAAATTACTTTACATGAATTGGATCAGTGTGGTATATGTATATAAATGTTGTTATGAAATTTGGTAATGTATTTGAACTAGATTTTCATTGGAAAATGTGTCCGAAAAATGATTTTAAATTCCTTATTCTTATTGATGATTAAAAAGAACCTTGGTTAACTGTGGGGTATAGAGGAAAAATAATCATAGACAAGAAATAGTAGATTTTTATATCACTAGGGGAGGTTTCCTTGATTAAAAGGTTTTTAAAAAGTATCTTTTCGTTGAAACTAAGGTTCGAAAACTTTTTTCTTCACATATGTTGGAAATAGTGTCTTAAAATATTAATTTTATATACTATTGAATTAGGGAATACCCTCTTTTAATGTATTGATATTAAATTATGTGAATGATCATTAAATATTATTATTTTCCCACTTTATTATGATATTGATATTAAATAATGAAAACTATTTTTTTATATTTATTCCATTTGTTATGTGATATACCCTATTTACATATCTATTAATATATACAATTATTTGATAATAATTTCATTTTTATGAGAAGAAAACAAATGGATAGTTTTTACATGTAAAGGTTTTCTTCATCATTGTTATATAGATTATTTTAAAAAATGATCTAATGGATGAATGATGATAGAAATATTATAGATTATTTTGAGGCATCCCACTAAATTTTAGTTTTCACACCCAACTTTTAATTTTGGGAATTTGTGGCCTTGTTTTATAGGATACTAGTAATGTGAAGATTGTTATGTAGAGGATGAATATCTGAGACTGTGTTTCCATTTTTATGGGTAGAAATGGTGGTGAAATATGGTCATATAAAGATACACCCAATCGTTGTTTTGAGTTCAATATTCTTGATAATCTTAAAATTGTTCATTAATACCTAGTTATCTAGATGTTGGATGTGGCCTTTTTGGTTTTATTTTTTTGATATATGATATATATAATTTATCTTCTATTTTAAACTATTTTTTAACTCGTAACATATATTTTTTGTGGGTAAAATCAGTCCCATCATCTCTTTGTATGATACCAAGGTTTGTGTCGCTAGACTGTGGTGATCAGGAACATGTTTCATGACATGTTGTGGTTTAGATGTGGTTAAATTACTGGATGACCTGGGTCAGTCTCTTAAATTCAAAGACATCATAAATATACTGTCATGGCCTCATGACATGAAATCATAAATAATTGGGAAAAAGTATACAAAATATCAAGGTTAGTATGTATCATTAGTCAAACTAATGAATTTTAGTTCAATAACTGACCGGAACTATTAAATAATAATTCCAATTCATTCATTATATAAAATAAATGAATCATAATTTAAAACATAATAATCATTAATATTTATATGAAAAAAGTATCATAAAAATTTTAAATATTTTTCCAAGTCAATAAATATGAACACAGAACCATAGTTCATCAATTGAAATATAGTGGTCGATATCATTAGATTATATATCTATTAAATCATTACAATCCTCAAATTATATTGGAATGGATGAAATTATATTCAAAATAGAATTCGATCCATTATGTTAATACATGGGAAAATATACTTTTCTTTTGATATTTTTTTAAATAAAAATTTATAGATTATGGAAGAAATTAAATTCATTTAAAATATCTACAAAAGACTATAATGTAAGATAAAAATAAATAAATTTTCATTTAAGAGGTAGTTTTTTTATGTCATAATGTTAAAATGGAACATTATTTTGACACTTTTTTAAATATTGAAATGTAAGTCACATGGAAAACATTTGAAATGATTATTTTTAATAAAATTTTAATGAAAATAAAAAATAAGTTGAAAATAAAATTTCAATATGTTTTAAATAAAAATAAAAACATTATTTAAAAACATAATGAACATGGACATAGATGTAAGAACTCGGTTCTTATTTTGAGGTATGGGTTTCTTCTTTTCTCTTTTCCTTAAGCATTTTTGAGAAAATAAGGAAAATGGGGAAAAATCCTAAAATTTTGGAACTACATGCCGTGTACTATTCAAGAAGTCGTGTAGTTTGGCCGTGTGGGAAGAGTACACAGGGTGTGTAGCCATGTCAGCGACGAAGGGTGTAAAAACCAACTACATGCCATATAGTGGGTATTTACATGCCGTGTAGTCAGTCGGCAGGAAAATAGTAAGGAGGTGAAAGCATCCGCCAGCTAGGCGACAGTACATGTCATGTATTCGAGAATACACGTCATGTACTCATGTTGACGGATGAACAGTTTTGCGGTGCCCCCAGAGGAACAATTAAATGAGGAAAGTACACGTCGTGTAGTCAAAAGTACATGCCATATAATTTGTGTTTTTCACTTAAAATGGGAAGTAGCCAACTCTGTTCATAGGATTGTCTTATAACCGGAGGAAGGAATCAGGAGAGGAGGCTGGACCTTCGTGGAGCTCCATATCACACGTCGGGAATCCGTTTCCGCTTCCATTGATCACGTTGAAACCGCACGGGTAATCCCTCCCTTCTCCTTGCGTAGTTCTTGCCAATTATTCCTCTAAAGGAAGTTATTTGAGTTTTAATGAGTTTTATTCTACGTTAGATCTACGTCGTTCTTGGGAATTTCTAGAAGCAGCGTTCATGTATACCATTCAGGGGCGTATAAGGAGGTGGCTTGGTGTTTAACTTCCAATTGTTGTGCGTTTGTGTGTATTTTTGTGCTAAGAACCCATGTTGGGGTGTCGTGTGGCTGAGGCCTTGGCTGTTTAAATACTTATAATTTTATAGGTAATTAAATATTGTTGGTCGGATTGGATACTCAATAGGGGGGTGAATTGAGTTCCAATTAAAAATTTCTGTTAAAATATTTCTCCAAAAATCACCCAATTTAAAAACAAAGTTAAACTGTTGTGAATCTATACAGAGTGTAAATGTTCAATTAGTTTCTCAAAGATTGATTAGTTCTCAGTTGACTTAATCTGAAGATTAAATTAACTTTTGAAACTGACTTACTGATTTACAATAAGTATAAACACTTGCGAATTTAACTATCAAAGTAGCTTTAAAATAGTTTTGTATTTCAAAGTAATAGCAGCAGAATAAGTATATAGTTTACTTATAGACTTAAATTAAAATTCACAGCAGAGTTAACCAAGAGGTTCAGTCTCAAGCCGAGACTTAGTCCTCTCAACAATTTATATAAATTTGATCCACACCCTGGATCGGGGTTCACAACAGTTTACATTTGTCCAGGTCAAAGACCTCTACCATAGTTCTACGTGGGAAACAAAAACAACAACAAATATAGCTTTCCAGGTCACACACGACCTCTACCACTATACATAGTGGGAAATAGAAGATTTAAAAAGTTTTAATGAGGATTTACAGATCCTCTAGTTAAGGTTCAGGAGACAGTGTGTGTGTAAATTAAAACTGATGACACACACTGCTCGTAATGTAAATAATAAATCACTAAGAAAGATATAGAGTTTATAATGGATCTATTGATTGGAAGTGCAGCTCAAGACTCGTTGGATTTAGCAGAAATGCTTCTAATTCCTTCTATGGTTTTTCCCTTGAAAAATAGAGTATCGTGATTCACTTCCTTCACTTCGAGTGTAGGTGTTCAGCTCAAGTATGTGTAGTCATTGTAGCTCTTGAGCTTCTACTTTGAACTTGTGTTCTTGATGTATATCAATGTTCTTAAAGTTCTTCTTCTCTTGTATATGGAAGAATTTTCTCTCTTTTTGTATCATCATATCTGTTGTATATCTGTGTGTATCTTTTTGTGTTGTATTGTCGTCTATCTTTACTGCAGCTCGATCTTCCTTTTATTCCATGAGCTCCGGCAGTAGGAATGATTACCTTTTCATAGGTACGAGGTACGGTCTCCTTACATGCCAACAATCAACATTAAATAACATTAATTGCATTAAAAACATAAAAAATGACTGTTAGAGTTAAATACGAATTTATATAAATTCAAACAATTTTCATGACTATCGGTGAGTCATGTGATCGGTGAGACATTTTGAATCTGTATTGGTTTCGGTAGCATTAGCATCGGTGTCTCAGCATCAGTGTCTCAGCATCGGTGTTTCATGGTCGGTGTCTCAGCATCGGTGTCTCATCATCGGTGTCTCATCATCGGTGTCTCATGATCGGTGTCTCAGAATCGGTGTCTCGTGATCAGTGTCTCAGCATTGGTGTCTCAGCATCATCGGTATCGGTGACACATGATCGTTGGTATCTCTTTAGATCTTCGGTAGCTATCGGTGCGACCATTCATCATCGGTACGACCGTTCATTATCAGTGCGACCGTTAATTATCGGTGCGACCGTTCATTATCGGTGTGACCGTTCATCATCGGTGCGACCGTTCATCATCGGTGCGACTGTTCATCATCGGTGTGACCGTTCATCATCGGTGCGACCGTTCATCATCGGTGCGACCATTCATCATCAGTGCCTCAGGAAAATGACTATCGGTGAGTCAAGATGAGGAATTCTTACAAAGTGTATGTTCAATCCAGAATACTTCCAGGTCAACCATAACTATACATTGATCATAGATAAACAATTGTAAATATGATTTAAACATATTTAGAACAAGTTTGAACAAGAGATTAAAAGGAAATAAATAAAACTAAGATTTGTGATTATTAAAATAACTATTCCATAGAGAGCTCAACAATCTCCCCCTTTTTGATAATCACAAATCAATGTCATAAATGAAAAGAGAATACAGTATTTCATTCATTATGCTCCCCCTATAAAAAATAATATATGCCAAAAGATAAAACATGGTTATAATAGCAACTAGAACATATATATAACTGAGGCATTCTCCTCTTTCAACATTTCTCCCCCTGTTTATACATGCATCTGATAAATATCCAGCATGGGCATTCGGGTCACCCATCTAGACATGATGCATCCAGAGATGATGCATCCAGAGTTCGCATATGCATGCATGATTCACCTGTTTTCTCTCTGTGATTTCTCTCCATGATTTCTCTCCCCCTTTGGGATTATCAAAAAGAAGAGATAAAGAAAGATAAGCAAGAAGATTTCATACCAACAAAGGGTACACATATTACAAACAAAAGATAATAGTTCTGGAAAACAAACACCCTATAAAAAATATATTGACAGTAACAGCTATTTCTTTGGGTGCAAGGGAGATTTCCCTTTAGCAGTAGGAGAAATTGAAGGTCCAGAAGGTTGTTGGGTAGAAGGTGGAATTGGCCTTATGGAGAAAAGAGGTAGGACAAACTGAGCTAGACGAACTGTGGGTTCAAAGGTCACCTGCTGCAAAAAAAGTTTTTCTGAAGGTTTTTGTTGAAAGACAGGTCTAATACTGGAAAGAGCTTGAGAAACAGACATCTGTCCAGGAGCAACATCTGATGACTGTAGAGTCTCAGTTGTAGGAAAAACAATGGCTTTTTCTTGCACATAAAGGTATGGTTTTAGCAAGTTAATGAAGTCCTGAATGACTTCTCCACCATACTTCATGTCTTTTTCAAAATCATCCTTATTTTGCATGAAATTTTCTAAAGTGGGGGTAAAATATTTTAACTGCTGAACTTGAGCTTTAAAAGCTTGAGTCACTGGAGGGATTCTCAGATTATCATCCAGTACTTTAAAATGATGATTCAACTCATGCTTTGTGTAGATCTTAGAGAAATAATGATCTACTTTCTCTTTAATATCCTTTTGAGCTTTTTTAGCATTAGTCGAATACAAGTGTACCATTTTATGCACATGATCACTACGCTCTTTCATTTTATTAAAAGAATATAAATCTAAAATCTTCCCAAGAGCCGCTAGCTCTTATCTAACAACATCTCTTAAGGTATCTAATTCTCGACCAGTGATCTTGGTTACCTTGGCATTTCCAGCCTGAGCAATAACCTGAGTAATCTCAGCTTTTAACTTCCTCAAATATGCTTTCTTCAAATGTTCTATCAGATTTCTTAACACTTCCATCATGCCAGAGATGGTTGTTCTGAACTCACCTGACAAAGAAACAAGATTGCTGCCTAACTCCATAAGTGTTTGATTCAAAGAGGTAACATGTCTGTCAATTGATTCACTATAATTGCAGAGCTCTGGTTTGATAAGGTTTGCCACTCTTTGAGCCAAATCATTCATAGAAGCATCAGATAAAGTCAAAAGAGTATGAGCAAGAATATGAGATAACTCACTTTTCACAGTCTCCCTAATAGCTTGAATCAATTCAATCTTGAAATTATCAAAGTCTGACTGAGCAACTGTCGGATTAGGTCTACTTTGAGATACTGAAGGATCTGGTCTAACATCTGTTCTTTGCAAAAACTCAGCAACGAATTGAGCCTTAATAGAATCACTTATTCTTGCAAGATCCACTTCTACACCTTCCTCTTCCTCTGGGTAGTCTAATCCTAGAACATCAAGACCTGGATGCTCTTCCCATGCCTCTTTGCATGAAGGGTATAGAGGTTTCACAAACTGAGCTCGTCCAGAATTTTCAGAAGGGACTTCCTCATCCTTATCACTCACCAAATGTTCTGTCCTCTTAACTTCAGGAATATGCTCTTGCTCAAGTGGTTGGGGTTGAGGATCATCTTGGATCACATATTGACCTTCTAAAGGTCGAGCATCAGCATCATCATCATTACTTTCACTGTCACCGCTACTACCATCACTATCAGCATCACCCTTATCCCCATCACCACCTTCATCATCATCATTATCATTAACTGATATCTCATTAGAATTTTTTGTACTTCCAGATTCATACTCCTAAGAAGTTGATTCAGTAGTCTCACCTTCGTCTTCATCATCTAAAAGCGGTTCAATTTCTGGTAAATTGAGAGGAGGACTTGCTGAACCAAATTCCATCCTTCTTCTCTTTGGTCTAACAGTATCAGGATCAATCCTTTCATCAAGAGATGATTCATCCTCTTATTCAGCATTTAGATTCTCATCAACTTCTTTTTCTTCTTCTATTCCTTTCGTACTGGATTCACTAGTTTCTTTAGGAGCAACCACTTCCTCTTCTTCATTTGAATAGATCACTTCCTCACCAGGTATTAAGCTAGGATCTCTTACTTCCCTTGGTCTCCTTGGATGATCAGTAGGATTGAAAGACTCATATAACTTCTCTTCATCAGCAACCTAGGCTTTCTTCCATGGGTTCCAATTGATTTTCATTCTCTTATAAATAACTTTGTTGAAGCAAAAACAAACTAACGAGATACACTCATCTCCATCATCCACACAGCCTAAGAATTTTAGCATGGAAGAAATTTGTTTAGAATAAAACAGAGTGGTAGCTTTATTTGTAGGTTTTATCATCTCAACAATATGCTCGGAAAAATATCTACATAGATTGATCTTTTCACCATTCAGTAACATAAAAATCAAAAAAACATCGTGATGCTTTACTGCAGAAAAATTAACTTTTCTCGGACATACCTGATGTTGAATAAATTTGAACAAGATTCGGTTCTCACCATCCAACTCAGCAGCAATTATCCTTCGTGATTCAGACTTCCCAGTCAAAAATTCTAGGGAAAACTCATAAGAAAAGTAATCAGTTGTGGGGGGAATATTACCAGAATAGTCCTCGTATCTTCCATTGTGAGGTACTCCTAGACATTTAGACCATTGTTTTGATGAAAATGTAATATTTTTCCCTTTTACTATAGAAGACAATATCGCAGCCTCTACTCCCTTCAAATCTATATCCATGTTCAAATAGAACTCGTGTACTAGCTTCGGGTAAAAGACTATATCATTATTACAGAACCACTCCTTCCAGCCTTGAGTTTCCAAAACTTTCAAGAGAATGGACTTTCTAGATAAAACCCATTCCAAGAAAATTTCCTTTTCAGCTATAACTTCTCATTTTTCTAGCTCCAGGTTCATATACCTCTGTGTCGTACTGCTCGACTCACCTCAAGCACGCTTCATAGGTGAAGTTCCTTCAGATTACTTGCTCTGTCTCTTTTTCTTAGCCATTTTGAGGTTTTGAGATAATCGAGAGGCTTGGAAAGATTCAAAAAGGCTCGAGTTACAAAGAAGAGAGGAGAGAGTTCGGCGGGAAATGGAAGTTCAATAGTCTTTAGAGAATGTAATAGCCGCGTGTCATTATTTGTATCATTTAGGGTTAAGAATAATAAAATATAAATTAAGTAAAACAGCATCGTTTTTAAACACACACAAAAATAGTACGACCCAATCGGTAGCACTAGTCAACATGACAGATCGGTTTGAAAGATCGGTTTGACAGATCGGTTTGACAGATCGGTTTGACAGATCAGTTTCACAGATCGGTTTCACAGATCGGTTTGACAGATCGGTTTCACAGATCTGTCATACCTAACTCTCGTTTAATCGAGTTTAACCTTTCACAAATTAAGGGCTTGGTGAAAATATCGGCTAATTGATGTTCAGTACCTATAAACTCAAGAGTGGTATCACATTTTTGGTAGTGATCTCTCAAAAAGTGATGTCTGACATCAATGTGTTTGGTTCTAGAGTGAGACACAGGGTACCTTGAAATATTAATTTCACTAGTGTTATCACAGTTAATTGAAATATGCTTAAAATCATATCCATAGTCCAAAATAGTGCATTTCATCCATAGAATTTGTGCACAACAACTACCAACAGCAATGTATTCTACTTTAGTAGTAGATAATGCAACCGGGTTCTGTTTCTTACTACACCAAGATACTAAGGATTGACCCAATAAATGAAAAGTTCCAGATGTGCTCTTCCTATCTAACTTTCAACCAACAAAGTCAGCATCTGAATAACTGATTAGCTCAAAATATTGTCTTTTTGGATAAAACAAGCCTAAGTTTACAGTGTGTTTAAGATACTTAAAAATTCTTTTAACAGCAAGTAAATGAGATTCTTTCGGGTTATCTTGAAATCTTTCACACATACACACACTAAACATAATATCCGGTCGACTAGCTGTAAGGTAAAGTAAGCTTCCAATCATACCTCTGTAATTTGTTTGATCCACTGGTTTCCTAGCTTCATTTGCATCCAATTTACAGATTATACTCATAGAAGTATCACTTTCCTTAATACAATCAAAACCAAAACGTTTTAGAATATCCTTTTTGTATTTACTTTGAGTCAAAATAATACCATTTTCATTTTGAAAAACTTTAAATCTAAGAAAATATTTAAGTTCTCCCATTAAACTCATTTCAAATTCATTTTTCATACTCTTTGAAAATTCAGTACATAAAGAAGGTTTAGAAGATCCAAAAATAATATCATCAACATAGATTTGAATTATTAAAACATCTTTAGAAATTATTTTAATAAAAAGAGTTGGATCAACAATCCCTTTAGTAAAACTTTTCGAAATAAGAAAATTACTAAGTCTATCATACCAAGCTCTTGGAGCTTATTTTAAGCCATATAAAGCTTTAGAAAGTTTAAAAACTTGATTTGGAAAATGAGGATTAATAAATCCAGGTGGTTGTTCAAAAAAACATCTTCAACAATAAACCCATTTAGAAAAGCACTTTTTACATCCATTTTATATAACTTGAAATTCATATGAGCATCATATGCAAGTAAGATCCTAATGGATTCTAATCTGGCTACAGGTGAAAAATTTTCCTCATAGTCTATACCTTCTTCTTGACTAAAACCTTGTGTAACTAGCCTAGATTTGTTTCTAACTATGTTTCCAGACTCATCAACTTTGTTTCTAAACACCCATTTTGTGCCTATTGTTAAAGTGTCCCCAGGTCTGTCAACTAATTCCCAGACTTTGTTTCTTTCAAATTGATTTAACTCTTCTTGCATAGCCATTACCCAAAATTCATCATTGATAGCATCATTGACATTTCTTTGTTCTTGCTGTGAAAGAAAGGCTTGATGTTCAACCTGGTTTCTTAGAGAAGCTATAGTATGTGTCCCTCTATCAAGATTACCAACAAAAGAATCTAAAGGATGATTCTTTAGAATTCAGGCTGATCTAGTAAAGGTATGACTAGAAATTTCAGGTTCTTCTCTTGGTTCGGGTTCATTAGGTACAGATTCTGGAATAAATCCAGAACTGGTTGTCTTTATAGCAGGTGCTTTAGATTTTTCATTAAGGTCCAGAACAGATAAATCTTCTTCAAGATTTTCAAGAGAGGTTTTAGGCTCATGTGGATCAGTTTCATCAAATTTTATGTGAACAAATTCTTCCACACACTTGGTTCTTTTATTGAAAACTCTATAAGCCTTGCTGGTTAAAGAATATCCTAAAAAGATTCCTTCATCACTCTTAGAAGAAAACTTATCAAGATTATCTTTTGTATTGAGAATAAAAACTTTGCATCCAAAAACTCTAAAGTAACTAACTTTAGGTTTTCTATTATTCCACAACTCATATGGGGTATTCTTAAGAACTGGTCTAATTAAGACTCTATTAATAATATAACAAGCTGTATTGACATCTTCAGCCCAAAAGTAAATAGGAAGGTCATATTCATTAAGTATAGTCCTTGCAATTTCTTGAAGGGTTCTATTTCTTCTTGCTACTACACCATTCTGCTGAGGTTTCCTAGGAGCAGAAAATTTATGACTATAGCCATTTTGTGAGAAATTGGATTCAAATTCATGATTCTCAAACTCACAGCCATGATCACTTCTTAGAGTTTTAATCTTATGTCCACTAAGGTTTTCTACATACTTGGAATATTTAACAAAGTAAGAACAAGCTTCACCTTTGTGAGCTAAGAAGTATACCCAAGTATATCTAGAAAATTCATCTACTAGAACATAGACATAGTGCTTCCCATTTAAAATAGAAACTCTTGATCGTCTGAACAAGTCCATGTGAACCAACTCGAGAGGTTGAGAAGTAGAAACTTCTTTCTTTGATTTAAAAGAAACTTTATGTCGCTTTCCATTTTGACAGGGATTACAAACTTTGTCAATTGTGAATTCAAGTTTAGGTAGGTATCTAACCAAGTTTTTCCTAGTTATTTTTCTATGTGAATGTACATTGCAGTGTCCTAATCTTCTGTGCCAGAGCCAAGACTCATTATGAAAAGCATTTAAACAAGTAACATTTTTCTTAGCTAAATAATTTAAATCAACTGCATAAACATTTTCATTTCTTAAAGCAGAAAAGACTAAAACATTTTTATAATTAAAAACATTACAAAAATCATTTTAAAATTTGACATTAAAGCCATCATCACACAATTGAGAAATACTTAACAAATTATATTTCAGTCCATCAATAAATAAAACTTTGGAAATTAAAACCGAATCAGTGTTACCAATTTGGCCTAGGCCGATGATTTTTCCTTTAGAATTGTCACAAAAGGTGACATGTCCTCCATAAATATTTATTAAACTCTTTAAGCATGAGTAATCTCCAGACATGTGTCTTGAACATCCATTGTCCAAGTACCATACCTTCTTGTGAGAACTCTTCAAACAGGTTTCCTACAAAACAGATTTAGATGGAAAATGACTTTGGTACCCAGATCTTCTTGGGTCTAGATAGGTTAGGAATCAATGATTTTGGTACCCACATTGGTCTTATGGGTTTCATACAATTTACAGAATCAATAAATTTTGAAAGATAAACTTTATTTGATCTATAACTATGTGAATTACTACTTGAAGCATATGAGTGTCCAGAACTAGAACTACCAGTATTCTGTCCAGATTTAGAAATAAATCTATTCTTAGTAATCTGTCTCTGTCCAGGTTTGTAGCCTATTCCAGTAGTGTATCTAGGTGCAATATGCATACCTAGCATTTGAGTAAGAGTATCTTTTCCATTTGTGAACTTTTCTAAATCCTTCCCAATTTTCTTATTTGACAATTTCAGTTCAGTGTTTTCTTTAAGCAACTGAGCATTATTTTACATTTCTATGTCAAGAGCAGATTTATGTTTAACTGTTAAAGCATAATGTTTCTTTAAACCTTTGTATTTGTCTTTCATATCATTACAGGTTTCTTCCAACATATCACAGTATTCAAACAGTTCAGATTTTGACATATTTTCAGAATCAGAATCATCTCCAGAATAATATGAATTTAAAGCATGAGTTTCAGATGTTACCTCAGAAGTGTTTGTCATAAAACACATGTTTGCCTTATTTCTGTTTTTAGTCTCAGAAGCTTCAGATTCACTGGAGCTATCCTTAGAAGCACTCCACGTAGCCTTCATGGCTTTCTTATACTTATTATCCTTACACTCATATTTATTCTTGTATTTCATCTTTGGAAAGTCTTCTTTTATATGTCCTTTTCTTTTGCATTCATAGTAGAAAACTTCATCAGATTTGTCAGATTTCTTCCAGTCCTTTTTTCCGTGTCCCTTATTGTTATACTTACCTTTGTAATTTGATTTTCTGAAAAACTTATTCTTCCTATAAAACTTCTTGAATCTTCTGGCTATTTAAGCCATTTCTGCATCACTGTCAGATGCACTTTCACTTTCTTCACGGCTTGATCTATCACTTACAGCTTGAAGTTTCTCCTTATCCTTATTCATTAAAGTAGATGTCTTGAAGGAAACTGACTTCCTTTTTGGTTCATCTTCTTCTTCTTTGTTTACCTTAAGTTCTTCTTCATACATCATCAACTTACCAATAAGTTCCTTGACTGGCAGAGCTCCAGTGTCACATGATTCTCTGATTGAAACAGATGTGCCTCTCCATCGGTCTGGTAAACATCTCAAGATTCTCATGATTTGTTCCTTTGCTGGAACAGCCTTTCCGAGTGAATTCATTGTATTGACTCTCTCATTGAACCTGAGATACATATAAAAAATAGGTTCATCAATCTTCATTTTAAAATTATCATATTTAATAGTATAAGTATTCAATCTCATTTCTTTAACATTAGTTGTTACTTCATGAGAAACACCCAAAGTATCCCAAATTTCAAAAGCAGTTTTACAAGAAGAAATTATATTAAAATCCTTATCTCCTAAAGCACAGTACAGGGCATTCATGGATTTATAGTTATTATTGTAAGCAGTCTTTGTAGGTTCATCCCAAGTTGTTCGTTCAGTTTCTGGAATTTTATATTGAGACTCTACAGTAGTCCAGATATCAAAACCCATAATTTCTAAATGTATTTTCATTTTAAGTTTCCACTGAGCATAGTTTATACCATTTAAGAAAGGTGTCATGTTAGTAGCAGCACCCTCTAGTCTATTGTCCATAGCTAGATTTTGGAAAGATAATTTAAAGAGATAAAATTTAGAACCAACAGAAATTTAAGATCTTTAAAGATGCAACTAAAATCACAGTTGAAAAACAGAGTGTTTCAAAAATATTTATAACAAAAACAAATCCTCTGATACCAAATGTTGGTTAGAGTGGATACTCAAGAGGGGGGTGAATTGAGTTCCAATTAAAAAATTATGTTAAAATATTTATCCTAAAATCCCCCAATTTAAAAACAAAGTTAAACTGTAGTGAATCTATACAGAGTGTAAATGTTCAATCAGTTTCTCAAAGATTTATTAGTTCTCAGTTTACTTAATCTTAAGATTAAATTAACTTTTGAAACTGACTTACTAATTTACAATAAGTATAAACACTTGCAAAATTAACTATCAAAGTAGCTTTAAAATAGTTTTGTATTTCAAAGTAATAGCAGTGAAATAAGTATATAGTTTACTTATAGACTTAAATTAAAATTCACAGCAGAGTTAACCAAGAGTTTCAGTCTCATGCCGAGACTTAGTCCTCTCAACAATTTATATAAATTTGATCCACACCTTGGATCGGGGTTCACAACAGTTTACAACTGTCCAGTTCAAATACCTCTACCACAGTTCTACGTGGGAAACAAAAACAACAGCAAATATAGCTTTCCAGGTCACACACAACCTCTACCACAATCCACAGTGGGAAATAGAATATTTAAGGAGTTTGAATGAGGATTTACAGATCATCCAGTTAAGGTTCATGAGACAGTGTGTGTGTAAATTAAAACTGATGACACACACTGATCGTAATGTAAATAATAAATCACTGAGCAAGATATAGAGTTTATAATGGCTCTAGTGATTGACAGTGCAGCTCAGGACTCGTTGGATTCAGCAGAAATGCTTCTAAGTCCTTCTCTGGTTTTTCCCTTGAAAAACAGAATATCGTGATTCACTTCCTTCACTTCGAGTGTAGGTGTTCATCTCAAGTATGTGTAGTCGTTGTAGCTCTTGATCTTCGACTTTGAACCTGTGTTCTTGATGTATATCAATGTTCTTCAAGTTCTTCTTCTCTTGTATATGGAAGAATTCTCTCTCTTTTTGTATCTTCATATCTGTTGTATATCTATGTGTATCTTTTTGTGTTGTATTGTCATATATCTTTACTATAGCACAATCTTCCTTTTATTCCACGAGCTCCGGTAGTATGAATGATTAACTTTTCAGAGGTACTAGGTACGGTCTCCTGACATTCCAACAATCAACATTAAATAACATTAATTGCATTAAAAACATCAAAAATGACCGTTAGAGTTAAATATGAATTTATATAAATTCAAACAGTTTTCATGATTATTAGTGAGTCTTGTGATCGGTGAGAAATTTTGAATCTGTATTGGTTTTGGTAGCATCAGCATCGGTGTCTCAGCATCAGTGTCTCAGCATCGGTGTTTCATGATCGGTGTCTCAGCATCGGTGTCTCATCATCGGTGTCTCATGATCGGTGTCTCATGATCGGTGTCTCAACATCGGTCTCTCATGATCGGTGTCTTAGCATCGGTGTCTCAGCATCGTTGGTATCGGTGACACATGATCTTCGGTATCTCTTTAGATCTTCGGTAACTATCGGTGTGATCGTTCATCATCGGTGTGACCGTTAATTATCGTTGCGACCGTTCATTATCAGTACGACCGTTCATTATCGGTGCGACCGTTCATCATCGGTGCGACCATTCATCATCGGTGCGACCATTCATCATCGGTGTGACCGTTCATCATCGGTGCGACCGTTCATCATCGGTGCAACCGTTCATCATCGGTGCGACCATTCATCATCGGTGCCTCAGGAAAATGACTATCGGTGAGTCAAGATGAGGAATTCTTACAAAGCGTCTGTTCAATCCAGAATACTTCCAGGTCAACCATAACCATACATTGATCATATATAAACAATTATAAATATGATTTAAACATATTCAGAACAATTTTGAACAATAGATTAAAAGGAAATAAATAAAACTAAGATTTGTGGTTATTAAAATAACTATTCCACAGAGAGTTCAACAAATATGATAATAAATTGTTGTTTGGGATCACTACTTGGATCCAGGACCACCCCAGGGTTCGTTCCTCTATTTAGCCATTTGGCCAGGATACCCGAGGGTATGACATGTTTACTTTATACATTACTTTTTCCTTGAGAGGAATTGTATAAATTTCATGTTAATATGTTGTGAATGGCCTGATTACTATATTAGCCTGAGGTCATTGTTGATTAGCCTGAGGGAAAGATTCTGTTACGCATGAGGGCTAAGCCTGAGGGCTAGGCCTGAGGGCAAGGTACTATTCCGCCTGAGGGAAAGATTCTGATTACCTGAGGGTTTCATTTCAATTCGGCCTGAGGGTGAGATTATATTTCACCTGAGGGAAATTCCTGAGGGCGAGATTCTGTATAGCCTGAGGGCAAGCCTGAGGGCGTGGTTTTACTATATTAGTCTGAGGTTGAGATTCTGATTGTCCTGAGGGCTTGGTGTTGTTGAGCAAATAATGTTACTAAATTGAATGGTTAAATGAAAAATAAAATGGCAATATAACTGGTAAAGTTAATTGCTTTTGATTACTTCTTAGTTTATTGCATTTTTACTACTACACACTATTATTGCATCTTTTCACACAGTTGGGCACAGTCCTTTGGTGGGTGACTACTTATATTTGTTTCTCACACCCTGTTTGGTTCATGTCTATGGCCCAAACAGATTACGTTTCTGCGGGTATGGATAAGGGGAAGGGTCCCTTTACAGGTTCATGATTGTTGTTATGGAGTAGGGGAGCATGGGACCGGGCTTAGGCTCGTGATGCTGTCGGCTGTCTTGTTTTGTTCTGTTGTACCTGCACTTTTTGTTCTATTGTATTGTACTGTTTTGTAACATGTTCTGGCTGTTTTTCTTAGAACTTGAGGCATGTTGCGTCATTATATATATATATATATATAAGACTGTTTGTTGTCTTCACTGCAGTTGTTCCTTTAAAATTGTGTATGGTTTATTGCTTCTGATGTTGTTGTATGTTTTATCTTGTTTTTCGATGTACTAAACTTTGACAAATGAGGGCATAGTTTCCCCACTATCAGACCTGGGCCCTCGCTGCTAGTCGGCAGCCTCTGGAGTTTGAGGAAATGCGCTTGAGGTCATGTTCCCAACTAGGTTTGGGGCACCCATTGAGTGGTACCCGGATCCGGGATGTTACAAAGTGGTATCGGAGGCATTCTTTTCTTTGACTTACTATTTGGAGCCTTAGTCAGGGATAGGACAGGAACTATAGTTCGTAATAAGCTGTGCCCAGGCTTAGCTAACCCATGTACAGGGAAAAGCCAGTATACCTCGTATTTTTTCAATTCTTCAAATTTTGAAAATTTTACAGTTGATTTGATTTCACCGTTGGGTGACGCACTTGTGATTGTGTTGTTTATATTTTATCTATGGGTTCTATTTAGGTGCAACCCGATGAGATGAGGGTATGCCATCTCATGCATCATTTAGGCACATTCTAGGAATCACATGCCATGCATAGTTCCATGCCATGTAGGTGCATTAGTAATTGCATGTTATTGTGATAGTTGTTGTTCTAAAGAAGCATGTTGTTGTGATAGCTGCTTTGATAAATACCTTCTATGTGATAGGGTACTCTTTGTGAGAGCTTGTAGATAAAATGGAAGCCAAACTTTGGTTTTTGGGGAGTATGGGCCCTCATTGACTGGAATTTGGTGGATCATTGACTGCTATTTTTTTATAACACAAATAAGATGCCAAACTTTGATTCGTGGGGAGTATGGTCCCTCACGGATCAGAATTTGGCACTTAGGTGTTGTTTTTTTAGTATTTTCTGGGTTTCAGAGTAGTATCTGAGCCTTACTGTTCGGAAAACTCAGGATACATGTTGTGTAGTTCCTCGGATACACGTCGTGTGATCTTCTGTTCAGGAAGAAAAGAAAACTTTTTATGTACACACCGTGTACCCTCAGTACACGCCATGTAGTCTCTACCCGTGTCATAGACCATGTGGGCGGGGACACGGGGAAGGGAGATGCTTGGGGAGAACACACCGTGCACCGGATGTACACGCCGTGTAGTGTTGACCCGGAGTCCGCCCGTGTAACTAACAACACGGACGGAGGAATCCTTAAGACATATACGCCGTGTCAAATTATGTACATGCCGTGTAGTCTGACCTGGGGACCCGACCGTGTAACTAACAAACACGGGTTGGTGTTACCTCTTTTTGAACACGCCGTGCAACTGTGGGGCACACCGTGTAGTCTCGTCTGAGGACAGACCATGTCACAAACGACACAGGCAGTTGGAAAATTTCACCAGACATGCCGTGTAGTTAATATACACGTCGTGTAGTGTTTGTTCTATGGGAGTCGTGTGGCTTAGCCGTGTAGAAGGACCCGGGAAGGGGAAGAAAAGTCAATTACATGTCGTGTAGTCATTATACACGTCGTGTAGTCTTGTTTTTCAAATCTTGAAATTCCTTCTTCCTCCTATTCCCTTTTTGGTTCCTTCGTTTTCAGTCTTTTAAAATATGGATCTAAGGTGTGTGTTTGACCTTGTAGTGTCATGTCGTCGAGACGACCACGCGTTTTTTTCCAAGAGAGCGGTGATGACTATACTTCAGAGATGGTGGGCCATGGGTTACCAGTGGATCCACCAGCAGAGCCAGATGCAGCGCCAGCCATTATACCGGACACAGGTGCGGAGGCACAGTTCCGTGAAGGCTTTATGCGGTTCATGCAGACCTTTCAGGGAGCACCGCCGACTGCCACATCCATGGCTGTGCTGACTCATATCTTCCAGCAGCAGCATCTGCCTACGTTCTCAGGGGATGGCAGACCACAGGCTGCAGAATCTTGGCCGGATTCTATGCAACCTATTTTCGAGAATCTTGAGACGCCTCCAGGGCAGAGGGTCAAGCTCGCGACGTATATGCTGCTTGATTCTGCCAAGAGGTGGTGGGATGTTACCACCTAGTCAGAGTATCACAGAGACATGGCGTGGGAAGATTTTCAGACAGCGTTCTATGACTTATTCTTCCCTGAGACGCTGAGGGAATATCGAGCTCGAGAGTTCATTAATCTGCAGTAGGGCACTATGTCGGTGATGGATTATTCTTCTCGTTTCACCGAAATTCAGTGTTTTGCACTCGTTCTGGTGGGTGATGAGATGTTGAGAGCCAGACACTTTGAGGATGGTCTTCGATATGACATCTGAGCACTGGTGAATGTATTCAGTCTGCCTTTAGTACATGATATTGTGAACCAGGTGCTAATTATAGAGAGGAACCTTCGACAAGCTAGTGGTGTTGGCTAGGGCGGTTCAACACCAGCTTCTGGTACCATTTCTGCTGGGAAGAGGAAGTGACAGATGAGTTTATCTCACGGTGGTTGTGCTAGCCAGGCAGTTTCTTCAGGTGGCCTGATCATGTGCTACCAGTGTGGTAGAGAGGGGCACAAGAGACCTCAGTGTCAACGAGACCCAGTGGAGTGCCAATCTTTCGGCAATATGGGTCATCTACAGTGCTTTGTGGGGTGTTTGTACCAGTGGCTAGTGAGAAGGGTTCTGTGCAGACTCCGCGGGCGAGAGCAGGACCAGTACCTTTTTACTAGTCGGGGAACTGGAATACATCAGGGCGTGCAGGCAGAGATGGTGGTCATGGTCGTTGTAGCTAGACTCCAGGATCTCAGAGGCAGTAGGGTGGGACAGCTCAGGGTAGCCAGGCTGTGTCATAGGGTCGCGACACTGGGCAGACTTATAGCAGACCCAACAGGAGCAGGATCCTAGACCTTCTACTATCAGAGGTACTATTCTAGTAGCTTCTGTTTTATCTTCGGTACTTTTCGATATGGATGCTACACATAGCTTAATATCTTTTCCCATTTTGGAGAGCCTTGGGATCTGTGTTTCTTTTTTATCGTCTATTGTTATGACACTGGACACTATGTTGGTAACTAGAATGGCGTGTGTGCGTCAGTGCAAGGAGTTCCCCCTTGAGGTTGGTGGGTGTCACTTTATTTGGGACCTCTATGTCTTAGAGATGACAACTTATAACGTCACTCTCGGGATGGACTGGTTGGTTCCCTTTCGAGCCTTTTTAGATTTCTATCATCGCAGGGTGAGTTTCACATCACCTGAGGGTGGAGAGTTTTTATACAAGGGAGAATGGGATGTTCAGGCAAGTCGAGCTGGACTAGAGCATAGTGGGCGAGGTGGAGTCATAGCCCAGATTGCGAGTTTATATCTGGATGATCAGGGGACTTGTTAGACGGATTTCCCTCCAGTGGTTGATCATTTTAGGGATGTCTTCCCAGAAAACTTTTCAGGTCTTCCTCTAGAGTGACAGGTGTATTTATCTATTGAGCTTGTGCCAGGATTATCACCAGTGTCTATTCCTACTTATAGGATGGCTACACCAGAGTTTCAGGAGCTCAAGAGGCAATTAGAGGAGTTACAGGAAAATGGTTTCATCTGACCCAGTACTTCTCCTTGGGGTTCGCCGATCCTCTTTGTGAAGAAGGCAGACAGTACCCTCAGACTCTGTGTGGATTATCGGAAGCTGAACCAGTTGATGGTCAAGAACCGATATCCCTTGCCGAGGATTGATGATCTTTTTTGATTAACTTCGTGGAGCACGAGTGTTCTCGAATATTGACTTCAGGTCAGGATATCATCAGCTGTGCATGAGACCATAGGAAATACCACTTACAGCCTTTTAGAGCAGATATGTTTTATACGAGTACTTGGTTATGCCGTTCGGACTCACGAACGTGCCAGCAGTTTTCATGGCTCTGATGAATCGTGTGTTCCATCCTTATCTAGATTCTTTTGTGGTAGTATTCATGGATGAAATCTTGGTGTACTCTCACACTCGACATGACCATGCCACCCATCTTGAGATAGTATTGAGTACACTGAGAGAGCATCAGCTATATGCTAAGATCTCAAAGTGACACTTTTGGATGGACCAGATTCAGTTCCTAGGTCATATCATCTCAGAGGAAGGAGTTTAAGTAGACCTATAGAAGGTGAGAGCAGTAGTTTCCTAGGAACAGCCTAAGAACATGTTTGAGATGTAGAGTTTCTTAGGGCTGGATAGTTACTACAGGCATTTTATATAGTACTTCTCTTGCTTAGCAGCACTGTTGATGGGACTAACTAAGAAGGGTGTAATGTTCGTTTGGTAGAAGGCTTGTGAGGTAGCCTTTCAGGACCTGAAAGGAAGGTTGACATCAGCACCAGTCCTGATACTTTTAGAGAAAGTGAAGAGATATACAATTTACTATGATTCATTAGGTATTGGACTAGGAGCAGTGTTGATACAGGGTGATCGAGTTGTTGCGTACAGGTTGAGGCAGTTGTGTCCACATGAGACGAATTACCCGACGCATGATCTCGAGTTGGCTGCAGTTGTTCATGCGTTGCACTGTTGGAGAAATTATCTCTTGGGAGAGCATTTTTTGGTTTTTACCGACCACAAAAGTCTCAAGTACATCTTTACTCAGCGTGACTTGAATCTGAGGCAGTGAAGGCGGGTCGAATACCTTCAGTACTTTGATTTTGAGCTTGCCTATACACCTGGTAAAGGTAATGTCGTAGCTGATGCACTGAGCAGGAGGACTCAGATACAGGCGGTACAGGAGGCCAGTGGTGAGTGGCAGCTCATGGCTTTGTTCTCTAAGATGCATTTGGAGGTTCATGACAGTCAGGGGCAGACCTATCTTTCTTCTTTAGCTATGACTTCTACCCTTCTGGACAGAGTAAGGATGAGACAGCTATCTGATTATGAAGGCCTAGTTCTACGAGATTCGGTAGCAAGTGAGGACCCTTCTCCTATTTGGTAGATAGACGATGATGAAGTTCTGTGTTTACATGGATGAGTGTGGGTTCCAGGGGATATACGAGAGGAGTTGATGTGAGAGTTTCATGCTTCAGTATGGGAAGTTCATCTCAGGATTACTAAGATGTACCGTGACTTGAGACGTCAGTACTAGTGGTCGGGTATGAAGAGGGATGTAGCTGGTTTTGTTACGATGTGTTCCACCTGTCAGCAGGTGAAGGCGGAGCATCAGAGGCCAGCCGGACTGTTATAGTAGTTACCCATTCTAGCGTGGAAATGGGATGATTTTGTGATGTACTTCGTGACTGGGATGTCAATGTCACCTCAAGGAAATTATGTCATGTGGGTTGTTGTGGACAGACTCACGAAGGTAGCGCACTTTTGCCGAGCAAGGAGACCTTCGGTGTTGATGAGCTCGGGAAGTTGTATATCCGAGAGATCGTACATCTTCATGGGGTTCCTCATTCTATCATTTTGGATAGGGACGCCCATTTTACGTCTTGTTTATGGCAAATTTTTCAGAGGGAACTGGGTACACAGGTGCTTCTGAGCATAGCTTACCACCCTCAGACCGATGGTCAGTCAGAGCATACGATACAGGTGCTTGAGGACATGTTGCGTGCATGTATCCTAGACTTTGGGGGCTCTTGGGAGAAGCACATACCCCTAGTCGATTTTTCCTACAATAACAGTTTTTAGGCCACTATCGAGATGGCAACTTACATGGATTTATATGGTAGGCCATACCGATCACCCTTGTGCTGGTTAGAGGCAAGTGAGGAAGATTTACTAGGACCATGTCTCGTGCAGGAGACTTCTAAACAGGTCTAGTTGATTCAGAATCAGATGGCTACCGCACAGTCTCATCAGAATTCTTATACTGATTGCTGTAGATGACCCTTGGAGTTCATGGTTGGGGATCAAGTTTTCTTACGTGTTTCACCGAGGTTGGGACACAGGTGGATCAGAAAACAGGGTAAACTTTCACCGAGGTATGTGGGGCCATTTGAGATTCTGGAGAGAGTCGGGATGGTTTCCTATCAGTTCTAGTTACCATAGAGGTATCAGGCCATTCATGACGTCTTCCATGTATCTCAGTTATTCCACTATCATTCAGAATCGTCTCGCGTATTTTAGCCATAGGAGGTTGAGATTCAGGTTGATGCATCCTTTGAGGAGCATCTGATTCATATTGTTGATAGGAGCATGAAGGTTCTCTGAGTCTGGTTAGTTCCTCTCATACGGGTGCTATGACAGCATGGCCGAGTACAGGACGAAACCTGGGAATGGGAGACCGACGTACGTGCTCAGTGGCCAGATCTGTTTTGAGCTTTATCTTCGCAACCCTTGGAAGGGAAATTCAGGGACGAATTTCTTTAAGGGGGGAAGTTTGTATAAACCTTGTTCTTATTTTGGGGTATGGGTTTCTTCGTTTCTCTTTTCCTTAAGTGTTTTTTAGAAAATAAGGAAAATGGGGAAAAGTCCTAAAATTTTGGGACTACATGTCGTTTACTATTCCACACGCCGTGTACTTTGGCTGTGTGGGATGAGTACATAGGGTATGTAGCCATGCCGGCGACGAAGGGTGTAAAAACCATCTACACGTCGTGTAGTGGGTATTTACACGTCGTGTAGTCAGTCGACAGGCAAATAGTAAGGTGGTAAAAGTAGCCGCCAGCTGGGTGACAGTACACACCGTGTAGTCAAGAATACACGCCGTGTACTCATGTCGATGGATGAACAGTTTGGCGGTGCTGCCAGTGGAACAGTTAAATGAGGCAAGTACACATCGTGTAGTCAAAATTACACGCGTTTTACTTTGATTTTTTCGCTTAAAATGGGCAGTAGCCAACCCTGTTCATAGGATTGGCTTAGAACCAAAGGAAGGAATCGTGAGAGGAGGCCATACATTTGTGGAGCTCTAGATCGTGCGTCGAGAATCTGTTTCTGCTTCCGTCGATCACGTTGGAACCGCACAGGTAGGCCCTCTCTTCTCCTTGCGTAGTTATTTCCAATTATTCCTCTAAGGGAAGTTATTTGAGTTTGAAAAAGTTTTATTCTATGTCAGATCTACATCGTTCTTGGGCGTTTCTAGAAGCGACGTTCACATATACCGTTCAGGGGCGTATAAGGTAGGTGGCTTGGTGTTTAACTTCCAACTGTTGTGCATTTGTGTGTATTTTTGTGCTACAAACCCATGTTGGGGTGTCATGTGGCTGAGGCCTTGGCTGCTTAAATACCTAGAATTGTATAGGTAATTAAATATGATAATAAACTGCTATTTGGGATCACTTCTTGGATCTAGGACCACCCAGGGGTGCGTTCCTCTGTTTAGCCGTTCGGCCAGGATACCCGAGGGTATGCCATGTTTACTTTATGCATGACTTTTTCCTTGAGAGGAATTGTATAAATTGCATGTTTATATGTTGGGCATGGCCCGGTTACTATATTAGCCTGAGGTCATTATTGATTATCCTGAGGGCAAGATTCTGTTATGCCTGAGGGCTAGGCCTGAGGGCAAGGTACTATTCCTCCTGAGGGCAAGATTCTGATTACCTGAGGGTTTCATTTTAGTTTGGCCTGAGAGAGAGATTCTATTTTTCCTGAGGGAAATGCCTGACGGTGATATTCTGTATAGCCTGAGGGAAACCCTAAGGGCGTGGTTTTACTATATTAGCATGAGGGCGAGATTCTGATTGGCCTGAGGGCTTGGTGCTATTGAGCACAGAATGTCACTAAATTGAATGATTAAATGAACAATAAAATGGAAATATAACTGGTAAAGTTAGTTAATTTTGAGTACTACTTATTTTATTGCATTTTTACTACTGCACACTATTGTTGCATCTTTTCACACAGTTGGGCACGGGCCTTTGGTGGTTCCTACTGGGATTTATTTCTCACACCCTATTTGGGTCATGTCTTCGGCCCAAACAGAGTATGTTTATGCAGGTATGGATAAGGGAAAGGGTCCCTTTATAGGTACATGATTGTTGTTGTGGATTAGGGGAGCATGGGACCAGGATTAGGCTCACGATGCTTTCAGCTGTTTTTTTTATTCTGTTGTACCTGCACTTTTTGTTGTATTGTATTGTACTACTGTGTAACATGTTCTGGTTGTTTTTCTTATAAATTGAGGCATGTTGCATCATTATTTATATATATGACTGTTGGTTGTCTTCACTACAGTTGTTCATTTAAAATTGTGTATGGTTTATTGCTTTCGTTGTTGTTTTATGTTTTATCTTGTATTCTGTTGCGCTACACTTTGACAAATGTGGGCATAGTTTCCCCACTATTAGACTTGGGCCCTCGCTGCTAGTCAGCAGCCTCTGGTGTTTGGGGAAATGTGCTTGAGTTCATGTGACCAACCGGGTTCGGGGCACCCGTTGAGTGGCACCCGGATCCGGGATGTTACAATAGAGGTGAAATATTTTGAAAGTAAAACATTAAATTAATGTTTTGAAGGAGAATCCCTTACCAATTTGTAGCATTTCAATCCAATGAAAAGAAAGGAAGATAAATCTAAAAATTATCTTTAAACACATGAATTTAAATAAATGAATAATAAAATACATCAATTTTTCAGTATAAAATCCAAAAAAAATAAAACATCCAGTGAAAATGGAATAAGCCTCAATGAAAATAAATACCATTGGGAAATATCATACCTCGTATCCTAAATCATATTGCACGTGATAAAAAAATTAAATAATAAAACTATATTATTTTTTAATTATATATTTATTTTTTTGATATTTATTCCATTATCTTTGTTCCATTATATTATTTAATACCATGCCTTCTTTAGTTACTAAATCAGTTTAGATTACATCAAACATTTTCAGTATGTTCAATTATTTATCCCAAAAATAAATTGGTATGTTGACCACGGTAAAATGAAAAATGTCTCCATAATCTAAATAAAATTAATCATAACATAATTATCATTTATATATATTAAATACAATTTTAAACTCATCCATGAAATCCATACATGAAAATTGAATAAAATCACTCGGTGGAGGTGTTATTTGGTGTCCCTGCTTTTATTACATTACTTTTACATCATTTTAATGATAAACAACATAAAAACATTACACCATGAAGTTCCAAAGGTTTAGTGTCTTGGGAAAACTAGGACAATACATAACATTAACAATATAAAATATAAACATTTGTTTAATTTAATCTTCTCTAGATTCTTATTTTCCCTTGAGTTTTCCTTGGTAAACATAATCACCAGAGGATATACTTCAAAAAGGTGTGAGTTAAAATCCAAGTAAGAGGATAAGAAAATTATACAGTAAAACATTGGGTGACCATAACCATTATCATCATAACATAGGCATATGATCATAAACTTGAGAGGATGCATTAAAAAAGGACTTAAAATGTGGAAATCATAAAAATGAAACACCATGTCTTAGTGGCCAACTACCACAAAAAGTTATGAAAAATTATATCATCATGTTCACAAATATATCACATTAACTTATGAGATTAATCATATAACCCGATGCATTAGAGTGCTATATAATTCCAGGCGCACCCGTCACATCATAATATTTTCATTATCATGGTTTCCACATAGAAGATATATCAATCATGAACATAAAAAACCCATTGAATATAATGGGTTTCACTTCATAAATAATACATTTATAAAATTTGGGTTCCCAAATGTATGAGGTAATAACATACTTTATACAAGAACCATCAATATTGAGTGAGTAGTAAAAGGTGAGTTTTTGAAAGTAGAGTTCATTTGGAAAACATTGCGATTGAAATAAAATCTAGTGGGAGAACTTTATATCCTAGAAAAGGTAATATAATTATGAATAAATTATTTTTATGGAATAAACATACTAAGAATGGAGTGAAATAGGGAGAACTCGATGAAGGGATGTTGGGTTCGAGAATCCCCCTTACCTTGTATCTGAATGCTTTCTTCACCTTAATGTACTATATTTTATGACATTAGCTTAATTAATTAACAATTCCAAAAACTTTTATACATGAAAATTATTCACTATGGTTTTACTAAATGCTTTTATGGTACTTTCTATGAGTTATAGAGTTTAATTTCATTATTTGGGAGTGTTCTTTTTCTTAGTTTTCATGAATGGTTCACTTGTACACATGAATAGAAGTACGTGTAGAACATGGATAAACACCCAAAGTTTCTATTACATGTTATTAATGTTATTCAAGTAAATTTTCTTATAATTAAATTTTTTATATTCCATGAGGATGAATCATTAGATAAAATTTAATGATGATCGTTTAAGGCTAATTTGGACTGTTTTTGGATCACAACAAACATGTTTTGTTTTATCAATTAGTTCTATGTATAAATGTTTATTCTAGATGATAAAAGGTGTCAAAACATTAATTTTACATTGTTTCTTTAATATATTTAATTTTTTTAATTTACATCCTTGAATGTGTTGAAGGAAAATGAAGGTTCATTGCCCACAATGATTGTAAATTGACACATTGTAGGTAATGATTTCATTTTTAAAAATTAAAAGAGAAAGATGGAGGAGTTTCATGGATCACATTACATTAACATGATAAAATTCCAATATATCAATCTTACTAGAGTTATAATGACATTTGGATAATATGTGTTTATAATAAGAGAATAAAAGAAATGAAATTTGAAAGGAAATGGACTGAAAATAGAAAGAGAGGAATTACCTATTGAATTATCCTTTTAAGATCCTCATCAAGGCACCTAGTCTTGTTATTTAGATGGAGCCAAGTGTCCATGGACATAGGGGAGGGTGTAGGTAAGATATTTGGGAATAATTTTGACAATTCTTGAAGATTGAGAGGTATGAGGAAATGAGGTTGTGAGGGGTGGTATATATAGTGGAGGGGAGAGGGGTTTTCTCAATATTATAATAATTAATTTATTATTTCTCCACAAGATAAGAAATATGGTGGAATCTTGTGAATAAATACATAAATTAGTGCATTCAAGTTTGAACTAATGTATATTTACAACATCCAAGAATCAAGCATGATTTAGAAATTCATTTATTTAGTATATCTAGTAAAATATCGAATTTCACTATTCACAAAAATTAAAGTATTTTTGAAAAATTCAAAAAAAATAACTCTAACCATTTTTCCATGTAGAATCCCAAAATAAACTGCATTTTATGAAAATAATTTTCTAAATATGAGTAACTTAATTTTTAAATAAAATCATCATTTATAGAGAAAATACTGATTTTAAAAAACTGATTTTGTAACACTTTGGAAAATTACTCAAGGGATCATAAATTTATCATATAATAATAAGGTATCAAAATATTTTTTTATGAATACATTCTATGAAAAATAATTTATTTTAATTTATTAAATTATTCATTAAATATTCATGACTTAAAAAATACCCACACTATAATATAATTATATCATATTGTCACTTATATGATGGATAAATTTTATTTATACATTCATTGGTAAGGTTACTATTCTCTTGGCCAATTTAATATTCATAAGGGTCATATTAGTATTATTAAGGGTAATATTACTATTCATAAGTGTATGTTACTATTCACCAAAATTTAAGTTTGTCCTATTGGACTACAAACATATTGTTGATCACAACCGTTTATGTCCGGTTTTTTAAATTCAAATCACATAAATAGAAAAATTAAGTTTAGAACTCAATGAATTTATCAGTTCATTTAATCATGATGTGGTATTGTGTATCCTAATGTAATTTTATGTGATTATAATATATGACATTACCATAAAAAGGGAGAAATTAAATTGATAAAGTTTTGGTTCATTACATTATTCCCCCATTTTAAAATTTCTCCCTCGAAATTTAGTTTTACATAAACAGGTGAGGGTACTTCTCTTTCATCATATCCTACAGTTCCCAAGTTGCTTCTTTATACTTATGGTTCCTCCAAAACACATTATCATAGTGGATTTTCTTGTGGCGTTGAATATTATATATCTTTTATAGAATCTTTACTGGCTGATCCTCATAAGATATATCATCTTCTTGCTATACCACCACTGAGTTCAGTACATGTGATGGATTTGGTATTTATATCTTTAAGAGTGATATTTGAAACAGATCATGAACTTGAGCCATATTCGATGGAAGTGAAAGACTATAGGCCACAATACTTATGCGGTTAAGGATATCAAAGGGTCCAATATACCTTGGGATTAGCTTCATGTTTTATCCAAACTACATGACTCTCTTCCATAGTGATATTCGAAGGAAAACATTATCTTTAATGATGAAATCCACGTCCCATCGACGGTAGTCATCATAGATCTTTTTCCGATTCTTGAATATCATTGATATGTTTTTGGATGGCTTGATCCTTCTCATTCATCTAATGTACAAGATCAGTTCCAAGTAGCTTTCATTCTCTAAATTCATCCCAATAGGTTGGAGTTCTACATCACTTTCCTAATAGAGCATTATATGGAGCTATATAAATACTTTAGTGGAGCTATTGTTGTATAAGAACTCATCCAATGGGAGATGTTGATTCCACCCACCTTTGAAACCTACTGAGAAAGCTATAAGAATGTTTTATAGATTCTTAATGGTCCATTCATATTGGCCATAAGTTTGGGGGTGACACCCCATGAAAAAATTCAATTCAGTACTCAAAGAATGATAAAGACTCCTCCAAAATATAGATGATAAAATTTGATCACGATCAGAGAAAATTGAGAGTGGAAACCCTTGAAGTCTCACCACATCCTTCACATATATATTTTCATGTTGTTTATGAGATAGATCTCTCCAAATATAGATAAAGTGGGTAGTCTTGGTGAGTCGTTCCACCACAACCCATATCACATAATTTCATTTGTACGTATTCGGGAGACCCATGACCAAGTCCCTAGTGACATTCTCCAATTTCCACATGGGTATTGGCAATGGTTACATCATCCCTTTGGACTTATGTCAATATTAATTAACATGATGAAATATGAACCACATTGAGATATACTCATCAATATCCTTCTTCATGTTGTATCACCAGAAGTTTTCTCAGAGATCATGGTCCATCTTGGGGCTACCATGATGGATAGAGAAAGTGGATCTTTGTGAATTGTCCAATAACTCCTTCTTTATCCAGAGTGATGAAGACACACAAATCTACATTACAAACTTAATAACACCATCATCATCGATATGGAATGCTTGTAGCTTCCCTTTATTTACTTCATTCATCATCTCTTGTAATTATATATCATCTCGTTGTGCATCCTTAATATTCTCTTAGAAGTAAGGTTGGTCAATAATTTGGGCAAGGTAGTATGTATTCCCAACCTTTAAGATTTTCAAATCCATCATTTTAATATCCATGAAAAGAGGGTCTTTCTCAATCCGCAACATGGAAAGTGTAGATGGTTATTTTCTCCTATGTGCACCAAATACCCTATTTTCCTTTCTATGATGATAGTGAATAGAAAAATCATAGCTTTTGATTAGTAATAACGATATATTTTGAAACATGTTGATCTCCTTTTGTGTGAACATACACTTTAGGATCTTGTGATCAATATATATGTCAAACATCTCACCATAGATGTAATGCCACTAGATATTCAAGGTAGAATCATATATGGTAGCCCTAGATCGTGAATAGGGTAGTTCTACTCATGGATCTTCAACATTAATGAGGAATAAGCTATCAAATTAACATTTATAATGAGTAAAAAACCCAAAAAATTCTTGGAATCATAATTGTATATAACAAAACATTCTCCAATTTTCGGTAATGTGAGTGAAGGTGTAGTGATCAACCTTATCTTAAGATCCTTAAATATTTCCTCACATTCTTCCATCCAGACATACTTCTACCATTTCCTTGTCAACTTATTTATTGGGATAGAGAATTGGGATAAATTTCTCACAAAACATTAGTAGTACCCATCTAATTCAAGAAAACTACAGATTTCAATGACACTTGATGTTCTGGGCCATCCCTCAATCACCATTGTTTTTTAAGGGTCCATAGAAATTCCTTCACTTGTGATCACATGTCCCTAGAAAATGACATGCTTTATCCAAAATTCACACACGCTGAACATGGAGTATAACCTATCATTTCTCAATGTCTCCAACACATGCCTTAGATTTCATTCATGTTCCTCCTTTATCGTGGAGTATATGATAATATCATTGATAAACACTACCACAAATTTTATAAGGTAATGTTTGAAGAATCAATTCCTAAAATCCATGGATATTATAAGGGAATTTTTAAGTACAAAGGGAATCACCATAAACTCATAGTAACCATACCTTGCATGGAAGTAAATCATCTGAATATCTTCTTTCCTTACCTTTGGTTGATGATATCCAGAAAGGATATCCAAATTTGATAAATATTGAGCTCCTCGCAACTGATAAAACAATTCATCAATCCTTTAAATGGGATACTCTTTATTTGTGGTGATCTTGTTGAGTTCCTGATAATCAATACACAACCGCATTGATCCATCATTCTTCTTCAAAAAGAGCACTGGCGTACCCCATGGTGATTCACTAGGGCGTATAAATCCTTTATTGAAATGCTCTTTCAGATATTTCTTTAACTTATCCAGTTATATAAGAGCTATCCTATAGGAAAACATTGAGATAGGGGTAGATCTAGGTGGGAGTTATATTAGGAACTATACCTCACAATCTGGGGATAGTCCATGTAACTCTTTAGGAAATACATCACGGAATTCTATCATGATGGGAATTTCCACTACGATGACACTTTACTTTGACTCAAAAATTTGAGCGAGGTATGATTATTCACATGGAATCAAATCCCACACCATTGAAGGATTTTATAAAGGATATTCAAGACCATCCTGTCATTTTTATAGGATAATGAGACAGTTCATAATATGAATACATATTTACTTTTTTCAATAGTTGATATGTTCTCTATATAATGAGATCCAATCCATTTCCATCATTACATAAATTCTACCAAGGGAAGTATCATGAGATTTACTTCAAGAACCATCAAACATACACCTACATGAGTAGATTCCAAAACTTGGGTTGTAATGATTTAACCACATGGTGTTTTTTATGGATATATCTACTTGAACGTTTTAGATATTCAATTAAATAGTTCTAGAAAACTTATGAGATATAAAGGAATGCATAGAAATGGAATAAAATAAAACTTTTTCCATTCATGAGTGAATAGGAAGTGTACCTTTTACAACATCATTTTCATTCTCAACTTCCATAGTAGTGATTCTATAAGCCTTCCATTTCACCTTTTTCTTTGGTGGATGATGACACTCATTACCCTTGAGAACTCATGGTTTAGTGCATTGGATTGCATAGTTCCCTTCCTCCCTATAGTTGTAGCATTGGACCATGGATAGTGCTCTCATTTCCTCTAAAACATTCTCATACATTATCATGTATTTTTTGACACTCTTGAGCTTGGTGGACTTCTCTTACACACATGAAGAATTTTCCTATACCTTTGAGGTAGTTCCCATGATGCTTCCTCCTACATTTTTTACAAGTGGGTGATTGAGTTTTCTTTCCACCTTTCTCATTAGATCCTCTGGCATGAAACACCATCATTCTTTTCTTATCATCAAAGTTAGGGGACCATTCTCCAATATGAATCTCCACTTTGAGATGACATCAAACAACTTCTTTATAACTCCCAATGTCTCGAATGGAAAGAGCCTTTCAATAGTGTGGTTTTAATACACTAAAAAATATATCAATTTTTTATCATTGTTGATAAAAAATCTCAAAGAGTACCTTTCATGCATTGTGAAATTCGATTCATAGGCCATGACAGACTCCCAATCCTTTTTCATTATCTTTATTAATTATCTCTCCATATTCAATAAAGAGTTATTAGGGAATACATTCTATGAAACATTATCTTAATGTCTTCCCACTCCATCTCTCCAATTTCATCTCTCAATGTGGTGTTCTTAATCAAATCCCACCATTGGTTGGCCTCTATAATGGGATCTCCATATCAGAATAGTAAAGAACATAAAATCTCTTCTCCATTGAGTTTTCCCCCTATTTCGCAACAAGTGTATTGGAAGATCCACAAAATATTGGTGGTCGTTGCCGCATAAAACACTTGAAATATAGTTGCTCCCTCTTAGGTGAATGAGAACATTCCACATTATTCATTTTATTATTAAAAACCCGAGACAACTGGGTAATCATATCCATGATTTTTTGAACTCCACACCCCAAAGCATTGGGGATGTTGTTCGAGAAATCACTGCATTGCCCCTCAAATAGTTTATTGGCCTAGTTTCTCCAAGATCACACCATTTTTTAAAATAGAAAAGGTTAGAACAAAACATAAGTCAAAAATTCATGAATAAACAATTTATTAATTTGTGAAATTAACAATAAAAGAATATCTTATGGAATCCATATGCTTAGAAAATTTTATTGGGTGTTTACTTATACTTTGTCTTGTTCTAGGTATTTTCACTTAGGTTCTCTAATCATAATTACCAAATTAATTAAACTATCCTCTGATACCAACTATAGTGATCAAGATTTTCTTACATTACTTTTACATCATTTTAATGATAAAAAACATAAAAAATTACACTATCACGATCAAAAGGTTTAGTGTCTTGGGAAAACTTGGACCATGCATACCATTTATGACATAAAACATAAACATTTATTTAATTTCATCTAATATATATTCTTATTGGACCTTGAGTTATCAATAGTACACATAATCTCCAAAGGGTATACATAAAAAGGGGTAATATAAAATCTATGTAAGATTATAAGAACATGAGACAATAAAATATGGGGTGATCATAATCATTAAAATCATAACATAGTCATAGGATCATAAAAATGAGAGGAAGAATTATGAAAAGAATTGAAATGCAGAAATGCATAAAAATGAAACCTCATGTATTAGTGGTAAAATGATAAACATAGTTTTGAAAACAACTAGAATTATTTTCATTCATATTTCACTTTAACTCACAAGATTCGTCACATTACCCAATGCATTAGAGCGCTATATAATTCTGAACGGACCCATCACATCATTACATTTTTATTATCATGATTACCACATAGAACATATATCAATCATAAAAATAAAAAAAACCCATGGAAAGGAATGGTTTTAACATAATAAATCAATCTTTTATAAATAGTGGGTTCCCAAATGAAAGAGGGAATAACATACTTGAAACAAGAACCATCAACCTTGAGTGGGACGTAAAAGGAGTATTTTTTAAAGAAGAGTTATTTTTGGAAAATAGTGTGTTTGACATAAACTCTAGTGGGAAACATATATATCCCAGAAAAGGTTAGATAATTATGATGAAATTATTTTTAAGTAATAAAAATACTGAAAATGGACTTAAAGAGGGAAATCAGATGAAAGAAAGTTAGGTTTGAGAATTCCCCTTACATTATATCCAAACACTTTCTTCACATTAATGTCATATATAATGAAATTAGTTTCATTAATTAAAAATTCAAAAAAACCTTTTATACATTTTATTTACTTATTATGGTTTTAATAAGTGTTTTTATGGTCCTTTTTATTAGTTACAGAGTTTAAATTTATTGTTCAGGAGTGTTCTTTTTCATAGTTTTCATGAATGGTTCACTTGTATAGATGAATGGATGTTCATGTAGAATCTGGATAAACAACCATAATTGATATTAAATTTTATTTATGATCTTATAGGAGTTTAAATGATCTAATAATGATGTTTTAATATACCATGAGGATGAAATATTAGATAAAATTTAATGATGATCGTTTGAGGAGATTTTGGGCAGTTTTTGGATCACAATGATCATGTTAAGTTTTATCATTTAGTTTTTTGTATAAAATCTATTTTTAAAATACAAAAGGAGTTAAAATATATATATAACTATATTTTTTCGACCATTTAATGGTTTTATTGGTATCCATGAATGCATTGAAGGTAATTGAAGGTGCATCACCCAAGTTGATGGTAAATTGACACATCACGAGCAATGATTTCATTTTAAAAAAATGAGAGAGAGAAAAGGGGAAGTGTTTAATGAATATTATTACACTAACATGATAGAATAAAACTATATCAGTCATACTATATTCATCATAACATTTGGATAAGAGAAGTTGGGGATTTGAGAAGAAAAGAAATGAAATTTGAAAGGAAATTGAATGAAAAGAGATAGAGAGAGAGAGGAATTACCTCTTGAATTCTCCAATTGATATCCTCTTCAAGGCACGTAGTCATGGTATTTGTAAGAGGCCAGGAGATCCTTGACGTGGATGATAGTCTATGGAAGAGCTTCTGGAAGAATATTTATAGGGAATTAATATTTAGAGGTGTGAGGAAATGAGGTTGTGAGGGGTGGTATTTATAGTGGATGGAAGATGGGTTTTCTCAATATTATAATCAGTAATTTATTATCTATCCACAAGACAAAAACTAATGAATATTATTATGAAAAAATATAGTAATTAGTTCATGTGAGTTTGAACCAATGGAAATTTACATCAGCCATGTCTCAAGCATGATGTAGAAATTCATTTTTTTATCATATTTCATAAATTATCAAATTTCACTATTCACCACGAATTAAAGTATTTCAGAAAAATTACATTAAACCACCGTAACCATATTTCCACATGTAGACACAAAAAATGAACTCCATTTTATGAAAATAAGTTACTAATTATGTATAACTTTGTTTTTAAATAAAATCATCATTTACATTGAAAATAAAGATTTTAAAATTAAAACTGATTTTGTAGGTCTTTGGAAATTATTTAAGGTCTAATAAAGTTATCATATAATCATAAGAAAAAAATACTCATTTATGAATAAATTTTATGAAAATAAATTTTCTTATAAATTATTAAATTAGTCATTGAAATTCAGGACTTAAAAAATACCAACACTATAGTATAATTATATCTTTTTGTCGCTTATATGATGGAAATTTTTTATTTATAATATCATTCATAAGGTTCATATTCACTTGGCCAATTTAATATTTATTAGGTTCATATTACTATTAATAAGGGTAAAATTACATTTCATAATCATATGTTACTATTCAACAAAAAATTATGTTTTTCTTATCGGACTCCAAAGATCTTACTGATCGCAACCGTGTATGTCAAATTTTCATACTTCAAATCACAGAAGTAGAAAAATTATGTTTAATGGTCACTTAGAATTTAGCAGTTCATTTATGGTTGATGTAGAATTGTATTTCCTAATGTGATTTTATTTGATTATACTATATGACATTACAATAACAAGGTATAAATTACATTGATAAATTTTTGGGTCATCATAGGGTAGTCCATACTTATGCACATGCAACGTTATCATTTTTAATGGGTGAAATTGTAAGAAGACGTGTAATATTTTATCATTCTAAAATAATAATTATTTAATTCGAATTAAATTTATTCATTTAATACATCATAATAACTATTCATTAAGGGAGGTAATGAAGAATGATACACATCTCTTTGTGGATGTGGTAGTCCACACGTATGCACAACTGATGTTTTCATTTCCCATAGGATGGAAAAGGAGATGGATAAGGGTTGTTTATTAATTATAGTAAAATTTTAGTATATATATGATACTTATGTTCTTATATAAATAGGTCTAGTATTTAATTGATTTGTTTATAATAAAAAATAAAATTAAAGGAATTGGTCAAGAGTTATACCCCTTCTTTACAAATATTTCATTTTCATACACCTTAATAAATCATAATATTGTATTAGGATAATAAAAGAATCTATAGGAAATGTTTAAGGAGGATGGTAAATAAAATTTAAGGATATGTTTTGAAATAAATTTCTCAGGATTTTTTAGGAAGAGTGGAGATGGGGTTCCATTTTATAAGTGACGTGGGTGACTATTTTGTAAATTAATGAAATATTAATATATAATATGTTTCCACCTCATACCAAATGGATTAAATGTTCCAGATATTATTTTATAATTAGGATATGGTAGATATAAATTTATAGATTTATATTTATACATGTTTAAGTTTCATTTTAAATCATTTCTTAGTTTTACCCTAATGTTACCCATGTCTATCCTTAGCCGTTGTGACACATTTTTTAATACTTAAGGGGAATAAAAGTAATTTTAGAAATACATTATAGAATAAAAAATAAAATTAATGATATCATAATAAAATTCACATCCAATTAAGTCGTGATAGGAATTAAATATTTTCTATTAATTTATAAATAACTTTGAAACCTTAAATTACATTTAAGGTCATTTTCAGGACTATTCACAACATTTGACATTAATGTAATCATGAAAATAATGGAATTAAAATATATACTCTTTCACCAATTTTAATAAATTATAATTATCCAATAAACTATTATATAACCATAGTTTATATATAACATATTACTTTTAATGTTTTTGAAATAATTTTACTTTTTTTCTACAGCTGGTATAAGTGTTGTGTCATCATCATGTAAGTGTTTAAGGTAATTATACCTTACATTGAAAATAAAAATAGGTTATTGTCATAAAAATAATTTATTAATCAATAATACAATCATTTAGAGCCATTAATAACATTTTTTATATTTGTATTGTAATATATTATATATATTAAAAGAATGGAAATGATATTATGTAATTAAATTCTACATAAAATAATATAAAGTTCATTAGTCACATAAAATGATATAAGTTTTATGTAATTTGAATATAGGATGCTCAAAATAAACTAATCTTATGAAATAAATGAATTTTTTATATTTATTTGGGGACATTATTCAATATTTTTTTATCTTATTTACCCCACATTACATTTTATTATGGTTATAAACATTTAATGTAGTTTTTATTATTAATTATCAAAAGTGAAATCAAACCCATTACTAATTTTGAACATCTAAATTTAAAATTTTATATTAATATCAATATTTAAATTAATGAATTTTTACAAACTATTTAATTATAAGTGCGAAGAACACAATGACAATAGTTTTTAGTAAAATGTATTTTAACCATAAAAATGTTTTTAAAAAATCAAATATAAAGCTGATGCACAAGAAATTAATTTTATTATGTTTAATAAAATTTATCTTATATTAAATTAAAAAAAAATCTAAACTAGTATAGGAATTTAAAATTACTTGATATTGAGAAAAGAAATGATTGTTTTTCAATAATAGGAAATTTTAGTATTCACTCAAAATGGATCTTTTCACAAAAATAAAAAAAATACACTCTAAGATAATTTTGACATGATATTTTAAGAAATTGTGTATTTTATTAAGATAAAATATCATGAATTGTATGAAATTGAATATAATATCTACGCACAAAATAAAATAAAACCCATTTTTTGAAGAATTGTATTTTTGAGGAATAAAATAAATTTTATCTCATTCAATTCCTAGTAAACACAATGAAATGAATTTTAATTCATTTAATATTATTTATAATATACTAATTCAATAAAATAATTAATCAATATCTACAAATCTAATTTATAAGGGAAAAATTATATTTCATATATAAAAATAGTTTTATGAAAATTATATCTTTTACTTATATGTGGTTCTAGGTTTATTATTTAACCAATAGATTATAATGGTTTGATTTGTTATTCATTTAATGCTAAAATAAAATTCTTCTTATATTTAATATCATGAAACTACCAGGATAACCCCATAAATAAGAACATAAATTTATTCTAATACAGCTCAAAGGCCTTTCCTGATCCTCATGGGATGGAAACTAGAACCTGGGCATCATGAAATATCAAGAAAGAATGATTTATCCACATGAATAACCATGATATAATAAAAATTATAATGGAATCCATATACATTCAATAAGTTAAATAAATCATTAAGATAATCATACCACTGGAATACAAGTACAAGTCTCAAAAATGGTATTTCAACATGAGTCATCACATAACCATCAATTACATCATCATAATATCTCCTCATAAAAATTAAATCACATGCTTCACTAACCATTGTAAAATATCAGGGTCACACTATCAGGAACACCCACCACTTATGAATGGAGATTTTCCTTTTCTTGGACATGGAATTAGAATGTCTACAGATTCAATAATGCAGAAGTAAGGTGTGGGAAACAATTCCCATTACTAACTAAACATATATTAAATATGTATCCAATATAAAATAAACTATATATGATAAATTTTGAATAGAATATGGCATTGTAAAATTTACATAGTTTAGAACAAAACATTCTTTTAAAAAAATCATTTGATATAATATAATTTGTATAAAAGTGAATTCAAATTAAAATAGCATTGATTAAACAATTACAAAAAATATTTATTAATAAATCACTTCACAATAATATTATGTATATATCATTTTTAAATATATCATTTTTAATGATATCTCAATAATTAAGTGACATGGGAATAGGTTTGTACTAGGATTTTCACGCTCATAGTGATGTTATGGCCCTCAGTGTGCACATATTCTTAAATCTCAAGGAGTGTTAGAATATGAGAAAATACAAAAGAATAAAATTCCCTCCCTCATTATAGTTTGTTTTTCATTATTATAAATATCTATTTCTAGTTAGATCTGACACAATCCTAGCATTTATCCTTCCAATGTAACTACATATGATCTCATGTGCTTAAAAAAATAAATCATACAAGGGGAAGGGATTCATTTCAATCAACCTCAAATCCTTTCAATCAACCATTTCAAATTTTCCCCATGTTCATTTTTTAAAACAATCCATTTCATTCTAAAAACAACCATAAAATAGATTTCATAATTTGTTTTTCAAAGAAAAAATTGATTTCAATTCAAAATCATATTATATTTTAATCCATAATATCTCATTGGTCATCATAAAACATTTCTATGAAATCATTATTTAATTTAAAATAAATATTCAAAGTCAATGTTTTTTTTCAAATCCAAAACCAAGAGGTTCAACATAGAGACTATATCATTCAAGAATCCCTAATTCTCTCACATGGCCAACTCGGGCTGCTTAATATACCTAAAGTGTGTTTCCCCACATGTCATAGGCTAATTATTTGATGTGGGTGTGTAAATAATATAGTGGGAAAATAATAACAACTAGAACAAATTCACAATACAAAAAAAATAAATAGTAAGAATAAATATTAGAGTAATAAATAATAACTATAGCACATCATACAATTGGAAAATAATGAATGAACCATTTAAAACATATAATAATAAATCATGTACTGTTAAGAGAAAATATAGGTAAATGATATTCATGAAGTAATTAAAATAAAAAAAATGTCAAAAATAAACTCAAAATAACCTAGTCTAGAATCCCAAGTCTATCCTGGCTCCAATATCTAACCCATATAGGAAGAAAATATTCAACAAAAGTTAATTCACCCTTTTACACACTAGAATCTATGTAATCATCTTGGGAACTAATCATCAGCCTTAATAGGTTATGCATAAAACTCAATAGGCTGACACCACCATGTCAAAATAGAACTAGTCTGATAAAAAATTGAATAGAATAATGATAAAAACTAGTGTATTAATTAAATGAAAAAATAATATACAAAAATCATCCTTCTTTGACACACTTATAGAATATGTATAAGAATGTAGCACAACTATTCCAACCATAACCATATAAATCTATCAATATCAAATAACTAGAAAATTTTCTATATATAATTATTGCAGCATAATATTTCCAAGCCCTTTTTATAAATATTTTAGCATAATAGGGAAATTACATATTACAATTATAGCATAACTAAGTCGAGACCTTTATATAATCATTTCAAAAAAACTGTGAATAAAACTATAAATATTACATCATAACTGGGTCAATCCCATTATATAATCATTTCAACATCCCTCAAAAGCCCTATAATTATTACATCAAAACAGGATAAAGCCCTTTATTTAACAATTTCATCATTTGGGAAAATTACTTTATATAAGAATTTTTTCATTCACAACCGCACATGTCATAATGGAAAGAGTACCATCACATAACATCGTATCATAGGACATAATAGTTTGTTCTTCTAATTTACATTTACCATTCGATTTTCCATTCATTCATTAAATAACAACTTAAAGGATTTTCATTATAACTACACAATGATTTTATATAAATCATCATCATCCATTTCAATAATGAATTAATCCCTTTTATAAGGTGAATATAAAACAAGAAATCTTGTAAGGCCTCATGTCATGCTAAACACACATTAAGCCACTAGAAAAATCATTATTTTTTCAGGGTAGGCTCACCCAATAGGTCTCCACAAGATATGATCAACACCAATAAATATGAAGGGATCTAAATAGTAATCCACCACATGATCTATCATCATCAATCATCAAATTAATTTAACCACATGTTATGTTGGTGAAATCTCAATATTACATATACATAAACATTTAAATGGACCATATAGTTTGGTTTTAGACCACATACCATTCTTTAGTGATCAAACGATGCTCTTAATAGGTAATACCAAAAGAAAAAAAAGGATAAAAAGAACCCATTAAGAAACCTATAACATGAATAATCTTGATAAAAACCCATTAAATTACAGTTAAGATATTTCACTACTAAATCCGAAAATAAATAGAAGAGAGGGTAAAACAGAAGAAAAATAACTCATAGGGAATAATAAAATTGATCAAGACATCTATAAGGGAATAATTCACTCCAAAATTACTTTGAGTTGTCCTATAGTCTGAGGTATAAGTGATTCATTTATATAAAATAAAATCAAACATGAATCATGGCTTTAAAACCACTAACTTGGAGAAATACATATTTTATAATCATGACACATCATGTGTTTCTCAAATTATGAGATACATTGAAAAACAAATTATCTCATATTAAAATATCCCCAATTGAATATTACAAAATGTGGAAATTTTTCATGGAATGTTACGATTTGATTCCCTAAACAAGTTCACGATTTTTTCCTTGTAATATTTACATATTTTGAACTAGTTTCATGAAATATAACTAGTTCAATATTTGAACCAATTAATGATGTTTTCCAAGAAACATTTATTCATTATGAACCCATTTAATGGATTTTAACATGTTCACTCCATGAAATATTACATGATGTATTCATGGAAACATTTACACACCATGTAATAAGTTCACAATGTGTAAATGTATAGCAGAAATCTCTCATCATAGTTTATGAAAAAAGCATGAACCCCCTCTAAATCCTTTAATACTCATGGAGAACCATCTTAATACCCTTTTCACATTTCTATCAAGACTCAATTAATTAAAATAATAATAAATCCAAAAATAATAGGTTTTTTCCATCAAAAATACTCTCCATAATCAAAGGAACTCGACAAAGATGGTTTCAAGAAGAAGAAAAACAATAATGATAAAGTTTCATAAAAAATATTATAGAGGGATTTACCTAGAAAAACAAGGTATATGACAACCTCCCACTATATTATATATAACCCCATGATAGTCCAAGAATCTCTGCGAGGTGTTGGCGACTAAGTTTATCCATTATGCTTATATATCATATTCTTTCTCCCATGTCTCCTCTTTTATACACCCATGCTGCCTCTGCAATCAAACTTAAGTTATTGCCTTTCCTTAGATATACTTCTCACTATGGTCTATAATGTACCTCACATGATCCAAAAAGGATGAATCTACACCATGATCAATTTTAGAAATGTATACCTGATGAGAAGGGTCAGGATGATATCTCTGATGTTTCGACTCATGAAACACATCATGCATGGAAATATAGTGTTTTGGAGGGGATAATCAATATTCCAATGGACTAAACCATTCCACCATCTCAAATTTCCCGAAAAACATGGGTTACATCTCACCCTATTCCATAATATATTGTTTCCCCAACATAGAAGATGGATGAAAGAAAACATGATGAGTAACTTCAAACTCAAGATGTCATGTCTGATGGTCATTATAATATTTCAAAATTCTTTGAATTTTCACCCACCACCTCCTAATCAATGAACCTTTTCAAAAAAATCTTACATGAGAAAATTTCTAATAAGTTCTGACACACAAGCCTCTAACCAAAAAATATGAGAATTGAATAACCTGGATTTTAAGGCCTCAAAAGGTTCCATTTGGATCGATGAATGGAAAATTTTATTATATGGGTTCATCATAGTTTCTCAATGCACATCCAATTATCCATTGAAATAAAAAAACATACTCAAAATGTATATTCTAGAATATAAATAGTATTTTCAAATTGGGAATCAATCCATGGATGATAGTTTGTTCATAGAAGAACCTGTGATCCCATATCCTTTTGAAGACCCTCCTAGAATTGAGACATGAAACACGGATCTCTATTAGAAATGATAATCCATGGAACATTGTGAAACTTGACTATCTATTGTACATAGATACTACCCAAAACATCAACTTTGAAGGTATCCCTGATAGGAAAGAAGTGGGATACCTTTTTCATTCAATCTATGATCACCCATATTGCATCATTTTGTGAGGTGTCTTAGGTAATCTTGTTACAAAATCCATAGTGACATCATCCAATTTCCATTTCAGAAGGTACAAAGGCTATAAAATCCTTGCATGCCTCTGATGCATGACTTTCACCTTCTGTTAGGTGAAAAATACCTCAATATCCCATTACCTCCTTCTTCATTCTAGAAAAACATAACTATTTATAGGTATTATGAAACATAATTTTTATACATTGATGTATTGACCATCTCTATTCAAGAAACTATCTCATCATCTCCTCATGAAAGTCTGTAGGAGCCCATAATCAGCCAAAAAAAATGAAGATAATTGTCACTTCCCACATATCATTATGATGGTATCTCCCCACCTAATAATATTTCTCTAGGAAGAAAGACCTCTAGGTGATAAAACAACTCATTCAGGATCCATTCCAAAAGAGATGGATTAACATGTATCGATTTTAGAGAGACTCACCCCTAGGACTCCTCAACATGCAGATGCATGTCTTCAATGAGTTCCATCATGTGACGCTCATCATATGACACCAATAATTCATATATTTTTACATTCCCACTCAAGGAATCATAAAAAAAATCTATTGACCTATTAATAATCCAAATATAAGTCGAAGGAATGGAGATACATGACCCACCTCCTCAACTGATCACTACTTGTTATTGAGGAAATATGTACCTATTTTTCTTGTGATATGTGTACAAAAAAACCAATCACCAAAAATAGTGTTTCTATAGAATATAATGGATTTTAACATGGTATCTAACTTCAACTCATGATTAAGATAAATTATCTCATGCAGTCTCACCTTTCTACATCCATAAGCAACCAATCAGTCCTGTTGCATCCAAACTCATATGAGTCAAACTCTAGAAGCATCATAATATAAAATATATGCATTACCTAGAATAGTTAATGAGATTATAGGTGATGTGGGTATCCGGGATTTTAGATTTGAAAAATTTATCTCTCAATAATCAAACCAAACAAAAACAACACATTTCAGGGTGTTCCTAGAAATTGGATCTTCTGGACTATAGAAGCCCAAGATGAAGTGCTGAAAATAAAATGTTAAACCCAGAATTATCCAAATCTTGAATAAATTATTATGTATCTCCTAATATATCACAACTAAAAACTACTATGGGTCCACTGACACAACCTCCTTAGTGATTACATGACCCAATATGAGAACATTATCAATCTAGTATATACATTTGGTTATCTTAGCATAAATCAAATTCCCACACAATGTAGTAAAGAGGATTTCAGGATGATGGGAATAATTGTATACTAATTGGGATTACACTAAGAAAACATAAAACAATATAAACTAACTAGTCTAGAAAAGAATGAAATATCTTATTTCAAAAGGAAATGAATTCCACTAGGGCATTTTTCAAACAAAATGGAATCACTACGAACTCATACTAGGAAAAGATTCACATGTAAGTAGTCCAAGGTATGTCTAATGTTCAAAATATCAATAGGTGGTATCAAAATATCAAATTTATCATAGAGAATATATTATCACCACCTAAGTAATAGAATATTTTGTTAATGTGTTAAAGGGGATATTGGTTGTTGACTGTCATCTATTTAAGTCTCTAATATTTCATAGACAAGGGTAGAGTCACGTTATCATTATTGGAGAAAAGAATTGTAGAACCCAAAGGATACATATTAGTTTATATTAAACCTTTATCTTTTATATCTTTCAACTGTACTTTCATTTCCCGAAGCGTTACTAGAGATATCTTGTAAGGGGGAATATAAATTGGCTTGTCTCTAAGAACCAACTCGATCATGAATTAAATATCCCACTTGAGTGTAAAGTGATAATACTGATCTGGAAAGAAATATTTAAAATAATATACTATAGGAGGAGAAGTATCTTTCTACATTCCAACTTAATCCAAAGTAGGACCTACTATATAATATTTTAGATAATTCAATATATATTTAATTGGTCATGCACTACAAGTATAAATATTCCCCTCACCCTAGTGAAGATAGTTTTCTTTTTATTGAGATTGAAAAGAATCTTTCCTTCATTAACAGTCAATATGATCCTATTATAAAGATATCCAATCCAAACCATGAACCAAATAAGAAACTATAATTTCTGCCCCAAACGGTTCCCAAAAGAGTTAGTAACCATGAATTTATGGAGAACATGCCTTACAATGTTTTATATTTTTTGACCACACTCCCAACTGTGTGTTGATGGTCAATACATCATTGAATATTTCCACATCCATTTCCAAACCATTAGAAAAAAGAGTATATATAATGGAATGTGATGGTACTATTTCAAAAACACATTCTAGTATAGATGATATAATAATTATAACTCTAATTATAGAATGGAAAACATCTAAACTAGCTAGAGTAGACAACATATTGTGTAGATAACAATCCCCTCTACCCTAGGATCCATCTTGACTCCCCTATATATTTTTTCTTCCTGGGACTTCTTCTCATGCACTAGGGTACCATGTACCCTACCTTGACCTGAATGTCTAGTGGAAGTCTATCTACCTATCTATTGAGGGGTATATTTATCCTTCCTAATCTCTAAAACCTACATGACGACCTTCTACTACTATACTACTTCATTCCCCAAGAAATCCTCTATAAGTTCCCATCTTAATGTAATAACAAACCCTTAAAGTAGGGTGCACACACTGAGGCTTATTGTGGAAAAAATTTCAATACTGATATCCTCAAATAGAACACATTCTTGAGATGGATTTACACTGTTTGGTATGTTCTTACCATTGTTTACATGGTGATAAATATCATAAATGTGCATATTTCTACCAAAAGAATAGATCCCAGATCACCCTGTTGAAACACCCTTTCCACTGCTTGGGTTCTCTCTTATTTTCCCTTCTATGATGATTAATGATTCTTAAAATCTAAATTTATACCCAAGAAGAATAAATTCACATGTGATATGATCTAACAAATATTCCCATCCTAAAAACATCTCTCCCTAGATATATCATTAGCTGCAAAATATGTAATAAAGTACTGCATGTCAGTAAAATTTCTAGCATAGACCATCAATGATATACAATCATGCGTCATGTGCATGAACTTGATAGTCTTATCATCACTCAACATGTTAAATATAATTGGGTATGAAATTTTTACTAAACTTCCTTCCATGATAAAACCTCCTTTTTTCCAACATTCTCTAAAGTTCCCTCCAACACTTATCTAGTCCACCAAGAATGTATGAAGTAATCTTAACCCTCCTATCCATGAGTTTCTTGAGTTTCTTATAGATTATGTTGATTGATTCAACCAAGAACTCAACATTATAGAGGAATAATCCCCTAGTGAATACAAGATGATGTTATAGCTAAAAGTATCTCATTATCTTCGACATTGATGGAATAGTGGGAAAAATATCCCTTTCCTCAGATTGCATGACCTATGGGAGGATGTCACAGAACTAATCATCCATATAATCCTCAAGAGCTATAGGAAGATCCAATTCATATCCATTAGAATCATGATGATTTCCTCTCTACTGATGATCAAATCAATGAACATGATAAGGAATTTTCTCTATATGAAAAAAACACTCCATGTAACACTAGGTAAAAATATTTTCAACCTCAACAAGTGACATCAACCGAAAACCACTGGATCATAGTCTCTCTAATCACACCTTAAAATTGATCTAGTATGAAATAATAGTCCATTCATTTCTTTTATTAGATATAATAGGTATCTTATATAATTTTTCATATAGGATAATATATTACATGAAATAAATATGAATATATCATGAAAAGTTCATGTCAATATATAACCATATGTGCCTATCATGATGCATGAACACTCATTTCACACAATATTGGGACATGAGTATAAATACCATGAAAAAATAACATCACACAACATGTAAATCACTCAGGTGGAGTAACATAAAAAATAACCCACAAACAACAAGAACAACAATCCCATCCCTGAGAACTTATATTTTCCCATGTACATGGGTTATCTACTCCCATGAATATTCTCATTACCAATTCCCAACACATAAAAGTCACCTTTCTTCCTTTTTAAAATATTAAAGTAAAAAAATAACTATATTATACCAATGATACCACTTTGCTTCATCCCCTATTTTAGAACTCTCTTGTATGGAAAAATCATGTTTAGTTACTATACATCATGCGCACCACCCAGTATGCCAGAGGCTACCGAATAATAGCAGTGGTATAAATAATATAGTAGCAAGACTATATCCCTTGGTTTAGAGTCACAATATAGTAGAAATAAATAGTATAAATAAATATCAGATTAATAGATAATATCATAAATAGTACATCGTATGACCAGAAATTAAATTGATGAACCAAATAAACCAAATAATAATTAACCATGTAATGTCCAGATGAAATGTAGATATAATAAAAAAAATATTCATTCAAATAAAATAAAAATCTGAAGAAAATTAATTAAAAAACAGCAGTCCTGAATCCCTAGACAATCCCAATGACATTCTCAAACTCATCTATAAAAAAATCAACTATAAGGTCCCTTTTCGTTTTCCAAACCTACATCCATGTAATCTTCTCAGGTACCAATGGTGACCTAAATATTATATTAGTAAAACATATTATTTTGAAACCACCATGTCTAAAAATATTAGATAACTAAGTGAACACAATTAAAATGAAATTAGGTTAATTAAATAATTGACTTGAAATAATACAACAATAAGCCTACTTTGACATGCTTCTCAGATATCTCTAAGTATGTAGTAAACCCATGACAACTATGACCACATAAATATAGAATTAGTGAAAAATATATCAAATCCCTCTATATAATAGGTACATAAGAATATGTACAATACCTTTATATAAGAAATTTATAATAACTAGGAACATCCTTATAAAAGTTATAGCATTACTGGGCCTTTCCCATTATATAATCAATTCAGATTAATCAGGAAAATCCCTATAACCATTATAACATAACTTGGGTAATCCAATTATATAATAATATCAATATCTAGAAAAATACTTATAATGATTACATCAAAATAGTGACAATCCCTTTATAAAATCATTTTAGCATCTAGGAAAAACCCTTTATATAAGAATTTTAGTATCAATAACCTCAATTGTCATAACAATAATAATATCATCACATAACCTCATATCATATATCATAATTGTTAATTTTTATAATTAACATTTTCCTTTTAATTACCCTTTCATTCATTAAATTATATGTTAATCCATTTACATGCCAACTTCACACCCATTTTGTATAAAGTCATCATAATCCATTTCATTAATCAGTTGTGTAATTTTAAAAGGTGAATCTATCAAAATAACCCAAACGAGGTCCCATTTCTTGTTAACCACACATTATTCCATTAATAAATTCACTATTATTCTAGGGTAGGCTCACCCAACATTTACCCACAAGCCATGTTCTTCACCATTGAATCTAAAGGGATCCAAAGTTTAATACATCATAGGATCAATCATCACAAATTCTTCAATTAATTTATATGAATTTTATATTGGAACAATCAAAATATTGCATATACTTAAATAGTTAAGAAGACCATATGGTTTCATTTTAGACTGCCTACCATTATCTAGAAATTATACAATACTACCAACAAGAAACAAAAAAAAACCAAGGATAAGAATATCCTATAAAGAATCTAGGATCACACAACAATAAGATAAAAACTCATAACAATAATGGTTAAGAGATTACACCAATAAATTAGAGAAAAATAATAAGTGATGGGAAAACCTACGAAAAAACCCATCAATAATCAGCCACTAGATCGAGACACTCAAAAAAGAAAAATGAAATCCCAAATTTCATGGAGTCACCGTAGTGTCCATGTAAGAAGGGATACACATAGAAGAAATCAAATCATATGAAAATCAAGTCATTAAATCCACTAATACCATGAAATAAAAGTCATGTAATCCTTCAACATCATTTATTTCTAAAATTATGAGTTAAACTAAAAAACATGCCATGTCAATTTAAAATAACCTTGGTCAAACATAACACAATGTGAAATAGTTTCACAGTGTGTAACCATTTCATTCCCCAAACAATTTCATGATGTGTTCCTGTCAACATTTACACATCATGAAATAGTTTCATAGCAAGTAACTAGTCAACACCTTGAACTAATTCATGATGTATTCATGGGAACATTTACACAATGTGAACCAGTTTCATTATGTGTAACTTGTTTAGTCACTGAACCACTTCACAACTTCTTCCTAAAAACATTTATACATTTTGTAACAAGTTCATTGCATGTGAATTTCCAGAATATTGGTCTCAGTCCATTTTCGTTGATGAAAAGAACGAACCACCTCCATATCCTTACAAACTCATGGAGAAACCTCATAAGCCCCATTAACATGATTATATTTGGAATCTATTAATATAAAAAACAATATAACTATGAACATTATTCCATTCTCCTCATTAAATGAACTCCATATTCAAAGGAACTTGAACACATGGTTTAATGATGATAGAAGACCCAAACGAAGGAGTTTCAATAAAAAACTCAAAAAGGGGCATGCATGGAAAAAACCAGATCTTACATAGATAAACTATTTCAAATAGAAAAACTCAATCAAGAATGTCAAATCATGATTTTTATATTTATTCTAAATATAATTCAAAATAAATAAGAATAAATGTATTCAAATAATATATACTTACATTCAAAACCAGCAACCTCAATTCATGATATTGGTGAACACCCAATATGAAATATACACTTAGAGAGGCATGAAGGGTAGGATCGATCAATAGAGAATCCATTAACCAAAAATAATCAGACAAGGATATTAACATAACAATGAAATGAGGATGCGCCATTATTTAAGTAGGTCATATATGAGAAAAGAATAATTTACGATCAAATCAATATTACATTTAAAATATGATATTCAAAGCATCAAAAATCACATTGATCTAGGTTCGTTCAAGGTTTGATGGGATAATGTTGATAATAGTGAGTCTGAAAAATCATGGGGGTCAAATTATTTTCAAATGAGATAAGGTGGAAAAAATTCAGGATTGAGAGGAAATAAATATGACCATAAAATTCATATCATTTCCTCAAAGGGAGTCACTAGATCCCACCGGTCAGTTGGTGGTTCTTGGTATAATTCCAAGGCTTCTAGAAGTATAACTATCTAGTTAGTGAGTTTCTATGGTATGGATGGTGAGGTTCAACTAGAAACCTACTTTTTCTAACCATCCATCTACTATCATATGGATTTCAGATAGGAAAGACCTACTGGAATCCATCCATGGTCTAGAATGTGGACCTCACTAGGTTATCAGTGGACCATGTATTGTAATTTTAGCTATAGTACCTAGTCCATTTTTTTCTAAAATACATGAACACCTTATGAAACCTCAAACAAAAAAAAACCATCCCATCCCCTCAAAAGGCTTAAAAAAGAAGGAAACAACCATAATAAACAAAAAAACTAGAGATCAAAATAGAAAAAATAAGGGTAAAAAAATCCAAGAATCATACATGAAAGTTGGTGTTAGGTTGTTATAATTTTCCCCACAATAAATGATTTCTTCCCTCAAAAATATGATCAAGAAGACTAGTCAAGAAAGAGATGAGGCCACTACTCTCACACCAACACCTCCTATTACCACATCCCATGAGAATTAAAATAATTCATCTAGATCACCCAATCTTGGGATATAGACATCCCATTAATAACCATTTTCTGATATTTAATAATATGATATAGCTCTTTACTCACAAACTTTCCATTATCCATATATTTTTCATACACAATGAGGACATGAGACAAGTCTAAAATTTAATTCCTCTTATATCATATGTGAATAAAAAAATGGATCATTGTCATTCAAGGTGGAAAATCCAAAAAAATATCCCACCTATTCAATTCAATCAATAACTTCAAATGGTCCCAAGTATCTTTGTGTGAACTACCCCTGTGTTTCAATCCATTAGTGACCCAACTAAGGAATTAACCTCATGAACACTTAGCCCCCCACTGATAACTCTAAATAATTTTTATGAAAATTAACATAATATTTATAACAACTTTGAACCATTACCATTATCTAATGAATCATTTGAGTATTATTTGTTGTCTATTAGACCAGATAAGGACAAAATTTGGAATATACACTAATTTCCAACCAATAGAGCATTGATTTTAAAGGTCTAACATATGAGGCCTTAAATAGTTTCATTTTAATGGATGACGTAAAACAATTTTTATAGTAAAACTCAAATATACCCAAAAAAAATCTCATGATACTTTAATTTCATGAACACAATAACTAAAATTTTCCTATATATTTTTTTTTTCATATTCCATATAACCATATGACTTGGGATAAAACATTGTACTAAAATTCATCATAGATACCAATGAATCATGTAGACCTCTATAAAAATAATAAATAAAATTGGAATCCATATCATAAATAGTGGTGTATGAAACTCTATAAAACTAGACAATCACAGGAAAATAAATATTTCACAAGTCCTAAACTTTGGAGGTATCATAAATGTGAATATTTTGAGATCATTTTGTTATTTTTTCAATCCCTAAAAAAATAACATTCTTCATAGAAAAGTAAATAGAAACATGACCATGAATTCTATCAGTATTGCACTCCACTTCCATGTCTATAGTGGAAGGTGATATAGAAAAACTAAATGATCCTAATGCCCAAAATAAATTTATTGACATGTATTATAATGAGAAAAAAACTATAAATGTATTATTTCAAAAATTTCAACAAGAATAAATGATTCAAAACATAAAAAATATTCCTTGTAATTGGGTGTACTACCCAGTGGGAAAAAAATCCCCTATCATAGCCTTTATCATTAGAAATTTAATAACATAATAATTCTTAATGAAAGAGATACCATTTGAAGATAGAGATAATGTGTTGATGGTATCCCCATATATATATAACCCATAATTCCTCAAAACTAATCCTTTCACTATTGTTCCTAGAGAATTATTGTGAATTTATAGGATGTCAAATAAACACTTACCATAATAATTTTGGTCTCATACTCAATGATTCCTAAATGTATATGGGAAAATATATCCATAAGATTATGATCCTATGATGATTCCTTCATAGAGTGATATGAATTTTTCCTTCTTAGAGAATTAACAATGACATTTTACATTCTAGGGTTGTCTGAAATTTCAATGTCAAAGTATTTAAGGTATATTACCCATCACTACTAATATAAATTTAAATATTTTTTGAGAAGATATAACTCAAATTTTTTATCAAATTAAATGGTAAACCATTCTCCAAAAAGTTGACGCCAAAAACTCTTAATAATTTCAATCCTAGATGTGAGGTATATATATAATCTAGATAGGTTCATCTAATTTAGTCTAAGGTGATGAGAACCATAAGAAACCACATGATCACTAGAAATGAAAAAGAATACCAAACCCATGCATGATCTATCACATAAGACCATATAGTCCATCCCATAATTTCAGAGATTCAACACTAAACATAATGTAATAAACCTCTTCAAAACATCAAAGGAAGATGAAATTTCAAATCCCATTTGAACTTCACTCCCTTCCTTATGAGAATGGTCAAAGGAGATGATAAATTTTAGAAAACATTTACAAACCAGTGGAAACTCCCTACCAAACCTAATAAGCTATGAGTCACAAATAAATTCAATAGTTTTTCAATTATATAAAAGCATCCACCTTTTCCGGATCAGATGAGATAATATTTTCAATGAAAATGGTTCCCAAAATAATTACTTCCTAAATCAAGAAATTAAAATATTCTATATTGGAATAATGTTGGGGATTTCTCAAGATACCTAGAATTTATCATGAATATCAAACATGATCTTCCACTTTTTTAGTAATACATGAAGTCATACATGAATTAAAAAATTAATGAATCAAGGTATTTTTGGAAAATCATGTTCATCTATGTGATAAAAATATTAGGAGCCTTCGTAAGGCCAAATGGAATATGATAATACCCATTATAGTGATACCTACTCCCAAAATAATTATTCGAGATATTTGAATCCTTAATCATAATATAATGGTAACCCGACCAAAGGGAAAATTACAGAACCACTTATCCCCCCAAAAATGATCAAAAAAACAATCAATATATTAAAATGAGAAAATTTTCTATACTATTACTAGATTGATCATTTAGTAATTAATGCTCAAGAGAGGGAATCAACCGAAATTATTAGAAAATATAACCAGAGTCCCCCAAGATGATATGTTGGATAAAATTAAGCCTTTGGACGTCAATTCATCCAAATATTTCATTAAACTATTCAGTTCAGCTACTTTTATTGTGATGTATGTAATATATGAGGGATGAGTTCCAAAAACCAAATCAATAGTGAAATCTACCTCCCTCATCGAAGAAAAGACAAAAAATCAAATCGAAAAACATTGGGAAGGTCAATAGATACTAGAGGAAGAAAACAAAATTAAGAATCATGATCCATATAAAATTATACATGGATATCATCTTAACAAACTATAGAAAAGGGGGTGAATCTTGGCTATAACTGATGTCATGTTCTCTATGGAAAACATTATACTCCCCATTAGAAGTGATAATGGAGACCCATATAAGATAACATTAAATTCAAGATTTATAACAAACCAACTAGTCTATCTGAAGAATTAAGCCTAGAGGTTTAATATAATGAATAAAAATTTCCTAGTTGTGCTAGATTTTGGAAAAAGATAATATAAAAGAGGTGAATTTGAGAGTATACTCTCTCTTCATTCTGAGTGACATTGAAATTCCCATAAAAAAGGAAAAACCTTCATAGGCAGATTCCATAGCTCCATAGTGTTGGATGATATGAGATAATGGGAGACACCTGTATCAAATAAGGTGTTAATTAAATATGAAGTAATAGTAATGGTACCTATCACTATCATGGGTCATGCATTCATTCCCATAGGAGGTTTTCCAACTACATGAAGAAGCTTGATTCCTGATTCATGTTTATGGAACCCATTTATTCATGAAGTATTTGAATATTCTATATATTCCCTCTGTAATAGCTAGCTTGTACCACTATGTAGAGAATTAAGAACATATAAAACCCACTATAAGTGACTGTTGTATCTGCATGAGGTCTAGAAAGTCATTGCCTCTTTGTAAGAACACATTTAGTGACCACATTTTTCCACATTGTAAATAAGTAAGTGGTAATTTAATAGAAAGTGTAGATGGTTTATTAGAAGTTTTTTGCGTAGATCCATGACTACAGTTCCACCATGAGACACATTCTTCTTCCACTTCCCATTTAATAGGACACTAAATCTACTTCTGGGAGTAAGAGGAACTCCTATCCACCTCAAATTAACAACTGGGTCAATTTTAACCATCATAGCTCCATCTAGAACATATAAACGAGAGTAAATATTTAGTATAAATACCTGATATTAGATATAGAATCAATGAACCATCTTAAATCTTAAATATTTATGGTGAAAAATATTTATGATTAGAGAAATAATTGGTATATTTAGTCAATTTTTGATCAACATTTTGAAGGTTAGTAAACTCCATAGAATTTTCTAAGACCATCGATTATAGATATAATGTATCAATTAAATGAGTTATTAAGACATTCCACTCAAATAAATCATTCTTATTCTATGTAACTATTATTTCCCACCACCACCTATTGTGACCTTAAATTTTAGAGATGAGACATTTCACCTTAATGGATTCTAAAATATCAAAAAAATCAACTATTTCCACAATATATTCGAACCAATCATATACCTAATGTAGATCATTCATTCCCTAAAATAGTTGTGTTTTATATAGAATAAAATATTGGTCATGATCATTGTCAACTTAACTCTATGGTACAACCTCCGTAGCCTTATTGGTATCCAATACATATATTCGAACCAATCCTATACGACATGTTGTCAAGTAAAAGTCTCAAAAATGCTACATTAACCTATTTCAACACATAAACATCAATTTAATCATTATATGATCTACTCATAACAAGTGGATCAAATTCTCAACCAGTAATTTCCAAATACTACGTTCCCACGATGAAAACACCCACCACATATGAGTGGTGTTTTCCCTTTTCCTGGACCTTTCATAAGAAGGTATACAAAAGGAAAAACACAAATTTAAGGTGTAGAAAACAAATATTAGTATGATCTCAACATGTATTCCATAAAAAATCCATATCAAATAAATGAAAAATGATCAATTTTAAATATAACAAAGAATTGTAATCATTTAAAAATTTCTATCAAAACAAGATTTCCAAAATATTTCAGTTTCTATAATTAAATAGGTGTAAACATTGATGTCAAGAAAAACATTCGTGAATAAAACTACATATAAAAAATAGAATCCACAAATAATTTCACAATATCTTCATGGAAAAATAAATTCTTAGGAACACATTTTCACAAATAAAAGTATGGTTTAGAGATATAGGAATAGGTTTTTACAAGGATTATCATACACTTTGTGAAGTTACATTTATTGGTGTGCACACATTCATAGATCTAGAAACTATGGGAAATATGATAAAATACTAAATAATTAAATATTTAATCAAATAATAGATTAGATTACTTTTCATAGTCAATCTATTTCTAGGTAGAGGTAATACATTCCTAAGATGTTTTCTTCCAATATAACTCCCTATAATCCCTTGTGCATGAAGGAGATCAAAAACATTAGGTGCTATAGTTCATCTCAATCAATATAAAATAATTTCAATAAAATATTTAAAATCATACCAATGATCAAAATTTAAAACAATACATTTCTTTTCAGAAAACAACATAAAATGGTTTTCAATAAAACACATTCAGTTAAAATAAAATAATTATTCCATTTTGAAATAATAAAACATTTTATCCATTATTTATTAATGCTAAAAAATGTATTTCATTAAATGAATATTTCATTTAGAAAATATTTTTTAGAAATCAATAGTTAATTTTCGAAGACATACCCAATATTCTTAACACACACAGACACCACACCATTTATAAAAAATTAATCAGGAAACTCAAATAATTATTTTGAAATAAATTGGAAATCCAATTAATAATAGAAAAGTGATAATGTTTTCCTAATGATAGATATTTCTTTATTAAGTCACCAACCTTAATTGAAGATATAAATGAACACCCAATATGGTATACACATTTGAAGGGAGGTAAAAGGATAAGAATAATCAATAGAGAATCCTAGAACAACTATTCATAAAATAAGAATCTAGATCCAAATTTAACATGAGGATCAACCACTCTTCAAGATGGTGAGATAAGAGAAAAGAAAAATCCAGAATCAAATCGAGATTACACATAATGGAAGAGAATCATAGCATTAGCTGACACATCAATCTATTATGTTTCACAGATGGAGGGGGGAAAATAACCTCTATAATGTATTCAAACTCATGGGTGTTAAATTAGGATTGATAGAGATTATTTTATTAATAAAATAGAGTATTAATAGAAAATAAATATGATATTCCCCTTTCTATCCTCACTTTAAAAAACACCACCAGCTATCTGATGGGATTTTGGAAAGTTTAAAGCCTTATGGAAGTACAATTAGATAACTACATGTCTTATAATAGATAACCTAGTGTATTCCTATAGGAACCCATTTCTATCATCCATCAACTAGTAATTCGGCCAGTCCCAATGAGTGGATTCTATACTTCAAGTAGGAATTTCATACATCCATCCATTCATCAGCTCTTGGTGGCCCTCACAATCCAATAGGTGGACCTCTTATTTCCACATTGGATATAGGGCCCATTATACTCTGATGATGAAAGAACCAGAATACTCTCAAACCCTAAAAAAACACCCTCCCAATCCCTGTAATGTCTCACATAATAAGAAATAAACCCAAAATCTACATGAATGACCATAGATCGAGTCGAATAACAAGGAGCGTCAAAAAAATTTATCTAACACGAAATTTGGAGTCAAGAAATTAAATTTCATAACATGGTTATTCTAATTCATACCCACCAAACCGGTGGGTATATTATAATTGTAATATTTAAATAATAATGTTTCTATTATATATCAAGGTTTTTTTAAACTAGTAATTATTATGTAACATTCTATGAAACATGTTATTTAATTAAAGGGGAATTATATATTTAATTATTAGGATGTTACCCATTTTTTATTATTGAATTATATTTGACAGTTTAATTTCTATAAACTGCTATAAAACGAACCAAATTTAAAACTCATGATGTATTAATGGTTGTTATTCTATAACATTTCTAGATTTAATTATCCTCTAGATTACACCATCAATAGTGATATCTATTTCATTGAAAATACCACATTGGTTCAAAAAAGTATTACATAAATAATATCCCATTTCTCCCATGATATATTAAATAAAAATGAATTTATCTAATTTTATCCTTTTTTTTTCTAAATTCAATCATCACACATATTATTTACTATAATAAACCCATAAAAAATATGCGATCCATTCTATTTATCATATTTTTTATTTATGAATTTCTATGATAGAATATGGTATGTTATAATTTTTTTCAATTTTATATAATATCCATTGAAAGATATATTGTGTTCAATGTAACTCATCATCAATAAAATGTTATATAACATATATTAATTTTTTATTTTAGATATACCATTTAACTATGATATTTTATATGTAGAGAGTAGTTAATTTAGTTAAAAACCTCTGAGATGATTAATAAATTATTCAATCAAGTATTCTCCACATTGAGATAATGGAATCATCATTATAATATTAACATGATAAATATTTACTTTATTTTTTAAATATTTAAACTTTTTAAATGTTTTTAAGTTATGTCTCAAAAGAAAAAAATGAACAATAAGTTTAAGTTATCTAAAAAGTGTATAACATATCCATGACTACCACCTTTTTATGTAATAATTTTTATATATAAATCATTATAGACAAGATCTGATAGAAAACTAGACCATTAAATATCTCAAAAAATGTTATTACGTTATATTATCTAATTGAAACAACTTATATTTGTAAAAGAAATTAATCAAATGATTCTATAAATGTATATCTGTAGATTTTTTTCTGATTCTAGTTTATATTCCTAATGATACAATACTAATTGTATGTTTTGTTACAATGAATTACAATTAAGCTGTTATATAGAATTTCATAAAATAGACTATCAATGTTTAGAATGTATAAACCATTTACAATAATCTTCATGAAATTAAATATTCCATTAAATTATATTTATGAAAATTTATATTTAATATTGACTAAAAATACATTGAATTTCAAAAAATTATTATAAAATTTATATTTTTAGTCAAATCAAGAGAATAGTTTTCAATTCTATATTTAACCTCTTAACAAATTATGGGGAATATGTTCCTAACTCTAATCAAATAACTCGTTCTCCACACAAAACCCATAAATCAACTACACCATTCATCAATTAATTTAAATTTTGGAGTAAATTTACATAACCATATATATGTGATTCACACAAGGTACCTAATAGTAATTTATTATAATTTAAAAATAATTTTTATAACATTCACATCCCGATGATCATAATGTTTATCCTTTTAATATCTTTTCATATATAGATACCAATATATTAACCTATAGTCACAACTAATAACTAATATTAAATTGAAATTCCTTATACACATCTTAAACTATAATAGAATATTTTTATTTTGTGACTATCCACTTTCATATATTTTCAATAAGGACTTTTAGTAAACATAAATAAAATAAAATTATAAGCACATAAATCATATATATTTTATTCCAAGATATATATTTCTTCCATAAATTAATTTAATGTATACTCTTAATTAATATATATATATATTATAATCAATCATGCCAATACTATCATATAAGATTCTTATATAGGTAAGATGAAATTTCATTGCTAAATTACTTATATGAAGTATCTTAACATTTTACATCTAGGAAAAAAACATAAACAGTCTCCCAAATATGTGTAACCAAATTTTCACAATAGATGAAGGATCCTAGTAGTTAGGACAACCCAAAAAAATAATATTAGGTATAAGATAATATATGGGAACCAAACAGTTAGGGTTTCTGATACTAAATGAACCAGGACTTAATTCACATTGAATGGAATATCATATTTAGTATTTTAGCTAATTTCTTGGTATTTTAATTTTTTATACAACGAATGAATATATTTACATATCATTTTATCCACATATATATATATATTCTTTATTAATGGGATTTCATTAATTATTGAATAAATTTAACTTAATTAATATGTTCTTTAAATAGGAATGCATAAAACATTATTTTGAAAATTATTTTCATTGCACACACAAAATGAATGAAAAATTAAATTAACACATATTTAAATGTATTTATTTCATAAATCCAATGAATCTACCTCTATTAATTATTTACAATAATATGAAAAAAAATATTAGTCAAGATAATGTATAATGCATAAGGTAATCAATTAATCTCCTTTTGGGAAAGCTAAAATGCCAAAATTAATGTGTCTTGTCCTAAAGTCCTATTCTCGATACATATATATTCAATATAGATCTAAATTTAAATTCAGTCACAACACCACATATACATAATTAAAATTTATTTATTATTCTTATAATAATTAAAAATTCATAGTCCCATATGAATGAAATATACCATGCCTAATAAAAAATATGTAACTTCATATATATATGGTATAACATTTAAAATAAGAAATATATACACATAAATTAAACAATTACCATATTAAATATATAAAAAAATTACATACTTGAACAATAATTTAGGATTTAATAAATAATATAAAATTTTAAATATTCATCATTATATATGAAAACCTTACGAATCCAAAAGTATTTTTTAAATAATTAAAAAATTATTTTTTCATATAATAATTATTACTCATATAATGGGTAATTTTAAATCATAAAATTTATTAGATATAATAATAAATAGGAAAAAATTACTCTAGTTAGAATATTTCCAAAATGCATTGACATTTCTTATGAGGTAATATTTTCTAAACATTATCTTATATTCCATAGTTTATGTGGAATTTGGTATCACCATACGACTCTTGAGAGAATTATTTATTTTCTATTTTTAAAATATCATGTTTTAAAAATAAATATATTTCACTGAGTTTTGTTTGAAACTACATATAGGATTCGTTGGACATTTAAATGTGAAAAATTAGTTTATTAAAGACCGCAATTACTTAGATTTCAAATTGATAAATAATGTATAAAATAAAATTATCCCATCTAAAATATTATTACCCATTATTGTTTTGAATAAGATATATCATGGTATGGAATTAGATTATATTTATTATTGCTAGTGTATTTTAAAGGGGTTTGGCTATAGTACTGGGTTGAATGGGTTTTGAACACATATTTGGATATGAAAAATTGATGTTTAAAAATGATATAGTAGTATATTGGCCACTAAAACATCAGTTAAATGAATAATGATTTATATTTACCATTGAAAGGAGGATCCCCTCTAACCATAAGATATTTACTAGTGGATATTGGAGAACTATATTCCCTTTGTATATTTAGTGGGAACCATTGGGTTTTTTTAGATCATGGATGAAACATTAGATGAGGACTTTATTTATAATTTAGATTTAGTTCTTCTTTTCAAGCCTCACTTTTTCTCCTCCCTTATCTAAAAAAGTCATCATCAAGGATTCACATCTCATTTCATATAAATTAGATTTATCTCCCTCATTTATTTAAATAATAATAGGCTTTCAATTGTGTTAACAGAAATTTTATAAGTATAACATTATCTTTTCATGTATGTTTTAGATGAAAAAATAATTTAGTGTTTCCCCACCATAATTTCCATAAATTTGAGGTTTTCTTATAATTTTTTAAATATATATATTTTAGGATGAATCAATCCAATAAAATTTATGAGTTAACATTGATATGAATGAGGTTTTTGATACCTATTATTTTCCCTACATTTATATGTATTTGTATTTGTGGTATAATTACGATCAAGGGTTAGTCTGTTTGAATGGATATAACTTAGACTAATAGGTCTTGGGTGTTTGTGTAAGGGTAATTGTGGATAACCAAAACCATGATTTTTGTGTATCTTAATATATAAAATGAGTACGAGTTTGATACATCAATTGGGCATGAGGATAATCATTTATATTAGATTTGAATTTAATATGTTATCGATTATTGGATTTTGTAATATGTGAGTTTCCTAATGGTAGTTATGTGATGAGACATCATTGGATGATGCATTCATTAGAAATTCAATGCATATAGGAATATATCAGGCTTGAATTTATCCCAAAAGTAGTCTTTGGTTGGGGAAATGTCATTGGACTATATATATTTCCTTAACAAAAATTTCCTATTTTTATTAACAAGATAAATTAAGTGGAAGATGTGAAGATATCAATTATTTTATTCATGTTACACCAAAGGAATTACACACGAATTTCTTTTATATTCTGAAAATATTTTCCATAGGATATAGAGTTTTTTGTATCACATCTACATTTTAGAACAAATTTTATTTATTAATTTTGATGTATTAGATATATTTTGATGCAAAAAGTAAAAAAAAAATTAGTAATTTTGTACTAAAATGAAATAAATTATTAGATAGTTAAATTAAATTTATAATTTAATTTAAATTTTTCAAAAGGGTTAAATTTATTTAAGGATACAAGATTAATTTTTCAAAATATATTTTTAAATGATTTGTTAATTTATGAGTTTTTATAAAATTATTAATTTTGAATAAATAAATGAATTATTATTATTTATTGAGTTATGTAAAAAATAAATAAAATAAATAATAATAAACTTAAAATTTCTATGTAATGATAAATAATTGTAGTTTAATAATTCATGGTTAAATGTAAATATGTTCTTTGAAAACAATGTTTTATTTTTATATTTTTTTATTTATAAGGTATTTTTAAATATTATTAGTAATAGACCTATGGAAAATAATTTTTAACATATGAAATAAAATAATTATCAATCATATATTTATTAGAAATTTTTTACAAATAAAGAAAAAATGTTAAAAAGTAATAAAATATATTTGACCGAGAACCATTTTAATTCTACCCAATGTATTTTATCTTAAAATTTTTGATTAATCACTATTGATTAACTATTTTCATTAATGTCATAGATAATATTTTAAATTAAATATATTATTGTACATCCAATGGATGTTACTATATACAGAATGATATTAAAATCATTATTATTCTCAAAAACAAATTCTCTAAAAAATGGGTTTTGCATATTTTGTGGAAGAATATTAAAATTAAACTTTAAATATTAAAGGAATTTAATTTTTACAAATGGATTCCATATTTTGAATTATAATTAATAATTAGGTAAAATTTTCAATATAATTTTTATCCATTTTGAATTGTTGACATGGTACCGATCATGTTACTAGGTAAGGGTTAAACAGGTTAAATAAAGGTTTAACCTATGAGGTAGTGTTTGAAATAAAAAATAATAATTAAATATCATTGTACAACTATATTTCAAATATAAAATTATTAATTTATTAATTATGAAAATTTTAGGCCACTTTATTTTTTCGATTAATATTTTATAAATCAATGTTTTAAGTCTTTACAAGTTTAGAACCCACCTCACTTATAAAAGGGTACCACATCTTGTCAATTATCCACACCACATGAGTCTCTTAGATGAAACAATATTTGAGAAATTTTATTTCCAAACATCCACCGCATTAAATATTATAATGGATCTCACCAAAATTAAATCTCAAAAATGATTAACATGTAATCTAAATAATGACTCTCAAAGTAATGTTCATTTTCTTTCCGAATCTATTTTGAGTTTTTTCCCTTTTTATATCTACCATTTAATCATTAACCATAATAATCTGATGTAATAAATATATTTACTATAATTAATTAATTTTATATTAGTGTTTTTACTATTTTCTACCTCTATTACAAGTAATAAAATATAGAAACACCACCCATGAGTATGTACATACTAAAAATTTCCTGAAGTGATTCATTTAATTTTTTATCACTGCCCTTCATGGATGGTTTCAGTTATGAATTTAACATATATATATATATATTAGGAAATAATTATGATTATTTTATTATAAAATGTAATTTAACTTCTATCCATTAATCCATTGAAAAATAATATAATTGCTCGTACGTGAGTGTGGATGACCACCTCCACGAAAAGATGTGAGTCATTTTACACTTTTCTATTATATGGATCACATTAATGATAGATTTAATGGATTTATATTATATATATTATATAATTATAATTATATAAATAAGAATTAATATTTATCTTTATTTCATTCCATCCATTGAAATTTTAAAACACCACTCGTGAATATGTACAGACTACCGCCTCCCCGAAGTGATGTTGTTCAATTTTCATGACCACCCTATATACATAGATATAAATGTATATTTAATGAATAAATATTTTATGTAGTACATGAATAATATTATGGATATTATGAAAAAAAATTCAAGGTTCAAGGAGTAGAACCATTGAACTGAAAAATACAACATAAATGAAACAGTTAACACACAAATGATAACTTTCATGGTGAATTTTTAATAAAATGGAATATGTAAATTGTAAATAAATTATATATTTTAATATATATACAAATATGTATCTAGTATATATTTATAATAAATATTAATATATTATATATTATTTTAAGAGTGTACATGAAAAGAGTCAGGACTTGATGTAAGTGTTTATTAGTTAATCTCAATTATTTTCAGTGTTGTCTTTATTAAATTGGAAATTAGGTAAATTATATGATTATTACATTTTAAACCACATATAATTTTAATAAAATGTTTATTTTATTTTCTTCTCTTGTTTATTTTATTCTACACTCCTCGGTACATAAATTGATGAAGAAATTGTTTCAACGAAAATTCAACCTTATTTTCTATTTTTTATGGGGAATCATTCTCTTCTATATCTATGTAGTTTAAATTAGTTAATGGAAGTTTTAATGTATAATATTTTTTTGTAAAAATGTCACTTCCACAAACATTAAATATTGTTACCAATGATTAAAATGAATAGTATGAATAATTTTTTCATATGACTAAAATTTGAATTTTATAAAAAAATGACAAGGCGATAATATTTTAACATATTTTAGGTGAATGAATTTACAACCATTTTTATTTCTATAATATCAAGGATTATTTTTAATGTTTAGAATATTTTATAAAAAAATCCTATTACAATTATTTAGAATATAAATTTCAAAAATATATGAAAAGAAAAATCATTTTTATCTAGTTTTTAAATTAATGTTTTTAATGTCTTTACTAAAGAGATTTTATATATGTGACAACATCCTGTAAGAATTTTTTTTCTTCATTGGTTGTGTGGTATTTTGATACCATAAACCTCATTTCCATGGATGTTTTATGATGATTATGTTATAATGGTGTTTTCCAAAAATTCATTTCATTCATATTGTTTAATTAATAAATGGAGGAATGATGTATTATCTTATATAATTATCATATATATAGGAATATCTTATTACTATATGATGGGTGGGTACATTAAATCGCTATAATTCATTGGGAATTTGTTTTGATCTCATTGGGTAAATATTATTTTTTTGATCCCTAATATAATATACAAGTTATTTTCTCAATCCCAATAAGGTATATAGGTGGTTATCATAGGCCTTCTATATAATGCATGTTTCTTAGGGAATAACTAACATATGATGTGAATAATGTCTTTGTGGGTTGCCCTGACATAGGTTTTGATGATTTTACTAGTGGTTATCATTCAAATATTATTTAAATGCTTATGACTATGCCATATTCTTCGGACATATTCTTTTTCCTATGTTATGATGTAATTGTTTAGGACTGTTGGATTCTACTATATATTTTGAGTTATGTATAATATTTCTTCCATGAATCATGATTTTAAATTAATTTTTTTTATAAAATTTATGTACTATGATTATGTTTGTACAAATGTATGATCATTTTATGTTCAAAAATGTTTTTTTAATTTATGACTCCAATGTTTACCCTTAATAACCATTAGAGATATTCCCCTTTTATATTTTCATTTCTCAAGGTTATAATGATGGGTAATAAGGAAAACCTGTCTAGAAGGGTTCCATAAGGGAATAATGTTTTATTATAACTTAATTATCATTCATAATTTTTTTATTATTTATATAGCCTCCATATTAAATAATCCATTACTATTGTAGAGAAATTATTATTATGAGATGTATTCAATATTAAATTAAAATTATGGAATATTGATGTGTAAGATATATAGGCTAATTCAGTCTATATCCGAGTAGAGTTTATTTTTTTCTAGATATTTGGAATAGAAAATTTTATGAAATCCTAGTGGCATAAAAAGAAGTATAGAATAATTTCATAAAGTTTTGATAAGTTATAAATTTTGGTGGCTTCTAAAAAAGGAATTCCCAATCTAGATACAAAAAAGTAGTTATATGATTTGTAACATTCGAACATATGGGTAATAATAGTTACAAATAATGGATAGGTATTAATGTGATCATAAACTAGTGAACAACAAATAATCCTATACACACAAATTATCTAAAACTCCTGGGGGATATGACCTGGTTAATTCATATTCTCTTTAGGAAATGTTATGTAAAATTAGAAGATAAAACGTATGAAAACCTATGATAAACCTTTGTGTTATAGGATAAACCTATAGTTACATAGGTTGATATGTATGCTTCCTAATTTAGGAAATCATTAGAATAAATTTCCTGAATGTATGATTTCTTACTCACATTAACTATGAATGATTCTCACACCGATGAATCGAATTGTGAAGAATCATATGAATAAGTAATGTGATATCTAACAAAATGAATATCATTTTGAGTTACAAAATAAAATGGGTGTCGTGATATGAAATATAATTTCTATGATCATACAAACCTATCATTCGATGAATGGTATCATGAATAATATGGGACATCAAAACAACCAAAGGAATGAACAACTCATCTATGGGGATTTTATACAGTAATATCCAAAATTCATCTGTGGTTCCTCAAATTTAATTTTTTAATCACTGCATCAAATATAAAAAAAAATATTTTTTTTTGATGTTCTAGGACCATGAGAAATTTTTAATGATTTTTTTTAATGTGATGCTGATCAATATTGGGAACTTATCTAGAATATGATTCATCAGGAAAAAATTGAATCCATTACATGAGAAAAGTTGAATAAGGTATTTTTCATTGACAATTTTCCTCAAAATCTTCACCCAAAAATGTTGTTGGAATTTCTAGAACTGAAGGATAAAAATGAAGAATCCATTACTACTTTTGAAGAATATTTTACCAGACATAGAGTGTTCCATTACATTTTTATCATCGATATTGAATGAAATATTCCTCTATTATTTATCAGAAAAAAAACATATGTCTAGAAGTTATTGGATATAAGATACCTTAATAGTTATGTATGTGTTTCTTAGTGTTATCTTAAGCTACAAGAGGTTAGTATAAACTATTATATTTTTGAATTTTTTGGGTCAAGAAGTGAAAAATGTGTTTTCAAGGTGATTCAAATAATAAAACCCTTAGGGGAATGAAAAATAATGTTTCATTATAGAAAAATATGGGAATAATCTTATAGTAAATTCCCTGGAAGGGATAGGTAAATATTTCATGTGTGGAAGATAAGGTCATCAAGAACATGAATTATTATGGAATATGTGTTAAATAATTCTCATCATAATATAAACCAACCACACTCCAATTCTTTAACATTATGATTATATATGTTATAAAAATTGTTTCTCAAGTAGAAATAATCATAAAGGGGGTTATAAAGATTGTATGGATAATAGTTCAAAAAATTCATATTATATTACACTTCATGGTCAAGAAACTATGAATTAAATTTTAATGTAACAAATTATTAGTCAATAAGATGTAAATCAGAGTTTAAAGGATTATAATGGATGTTTAATGGTTAAATGATCAACATATTGTATTTTTAGAGTTATTATATAATTTATGAGTTGATAAATATGAGGGTGTTTAAAATATTAAAACAACTTATATCCTTTTAATGTTTTATATGATGGTAATAACTTGTGATATATTTAATTAGTTTTAATATATTTTACAATAATATTTATCCCATATGTTTATCATACAATTTAGTGAAAAAGTTACTTAAATATGAATGGTTTTATAATTTTTGGATCTTGGTTGAATGGTATTTATAACTTTTATGGTTAATATGATCATTAATGTTAAGGTAATTATGGTTAATTGGGATAACATTATTATTAAATTTTGGAAACATATGGGATTGAAACATAATTTCGTGACTATGTTATTAAATTAATTAATTTTTATAAAGTTAACAATATTGGGGACAATATGTGATTAATATAAATAGAATATTATTGGCTAATATTGTATTTTATTTGATAAATAAAGGATGAGTTAAATTTTGGAGGAATATTTTATATTTTTGTTGTATTATGTTATTTTATGTTATTCATCGAAGATTAGTATATAGTTATATAATATGTGACTAGGGAATGTATATTTTTGGTATATTACTTTATGAGTTATTGATGTTGTTTGGAGATAAATTTTATGTTTATTTTTGAAGAATATCAAACCAAATAATTTTTTATAAATTTGTTAGGCATATTTTTTGAAGAGTTTAAAGGATAGTCATTTATGTAATTATTTAATTTTATCTTTAGGTATTGTTGTTGATGTTTTAAATATTAAAATACCATTTCTATATATGAATATTTTAACTATTTCTAACCATAATCTTGTTGGTAAATGATCAGAGATTAAAGGAATAAATTTTCATCCTTTAATGGATCATATGATTTGTTAAAATTTAATTTTAGTTATTCAGACATGGAAATTTATCCTCGTTATTTATCATATTACATGAATAAAAATGGGGAAATTATTGAAACAAAATTGAATATAAAATTGTGGAAATAAATCATATAAGTATACTTTCTCATATTATATATCTCGATGGTAAAGGGATTACTCAAAATTAGCAAAGTTGCAGAGAAACCAATAAAATACTATGGGGAAAACCATATATATTTAAAGGTATGTTTTTCAAATCCTATTCTAAAGTATGAATTTTATTATACAAACACGACTTAAGAAATATGTAGGAAATGATAAGTTTTCAGGTATTAAAATTTGAATTTAATTCATGTTCAAAATGAAATTTACTTGATTTTGATAAAATATTTTATTTCATAAAACCTATATATAAATATTATTTTTTCCCCTTGGATTTAATTTTAGAAATGTTTTCAAAAATTGACTATTAGACCTAAGATAAAAATTGTGAGGATTAAATTTCTTCTACATTTGTAGAATATAACCGCCCCCAACCCCTGGGATTTTAGAATATTTTTCTTTAATAATATGGATGATTTTGATTGATTATAACACACAAAAAATTAAAAATTAAAAAATAATTATTTTTTAAAATGAAATAAAATAATATATTGTTAAATTCAATTGATATGATATGTTATTTTCTAGAAAGAGTAAAATTGACTTAATGAAATGCCATTAATTCTTTAGAATCAATTTTCAAAACAAATATTTAGTTATTCAATTTATTAATTTCAATTATTTTGTGGAATGATTTAATTTTTTTGATAGATTAAATTAATAATAATTAAAACCAATAATGGTATCCATGAAATAGTTTTCATTAAATGGGTTTTTAATTATAATGAATACTATTTAGAAAATTCATGATTAAATAGAAATTTGTTTTTAAATTTTTTTAATTTATTTATGTTTTTAGTTAAAATATAATTTCAATTATTATTAGAATTAAAACTATGAAATTTATTTTATTAAATAATAATTATTATTATTTAATTATCATATATATATATATTACTATGTTGTATTAAATAAATATTAAATAAGATTAAATTTAAAAATCCATATTTATCAAAAAGTATTTTTATTATGAAAAATGAATTTCAAAATCATAAGTCGAATAAAAAATTATTAAATAAGAATATTGGTATAATTTTTTAATAATATATTCATAAAAATATATCAACATTAATCTAATGGTTTTTACTAGGAATTGAATGAGAATAAAATCACTTTTATGCGTAAAAATACATTTTCTCTAAAAACTATTTTTTACACATTAGGGAAACATATAATAGAATTAATTTTTTAAAAATATAGGAATTGAATATTGTAGACTAAATTCCATATTATAAACTATCATATATTATATTAGGAAATATGGTCAACATAATTTTTACTGAAAATGAATAGTTTTCAGGGTAAAAATTTTGTTACCATAGTAAGGGTTAAAAAAGTGTTTACCCTAAGAGATAAGTATTATAAAAATAATAAAACATTATCATATAGAAGTGGTTTATTGGATATTTTCATTGCACATATTATATTCTAAAATATGAAAATTTAAATCCAAATCACTTGACTAAGACATATATTATATAATAATGTTTCAAGTACTCACATGTTTTCTACCCATATCACATAAAAAGGGAACCTCCACATGTAACATATATACACCGAATATGCATATTATACATCTAATATGTACCCTAATAACTTCCCAAACATCCTCCACATGGACTCAAATTCTTGATCTCTCCATAATACAATATCATGATTTCTTATGGTGTAATCTAATGGAAGATACCTGAAGACGTGGTAATTGTATTTTACATTCAATATTGAGTATAATTATTCCATAGAATCCAAAAAATATTATATAATCATATTAAAACTATTGAATCAAAATATTTAATATTATTATATGTTTTTATGTTAATGTTACCGCTCTTGCATACATACATAGTACTCTCTCCAGGAAGCGATGTATTTAATTTTTGATTACAACCTATCATGGATGGTAATATATATGGATTCAATGGATATATATTAATTAATTAACATATTTTTTCCTAAAATATAAAATAGTATCTACCTTCGTATCCTCCATTCCATTATAAAACAATAATGTTTGTCATGCTTCTTTTGGACTACCATCAGCACGGAGTGAAGTGATTTGTTTTATGTGTCTATAACAAATGAATGGTCATAAGGATAGATTTGATGAATATATACAATATATATGATATAATTAATATTTTTAAAGGTTAATAATTATATAAATTTACTATTTCCATCCATTAAATATTGAAAACATTACTCGTGCACACATGCATACCACTGCCTCCACAAAGTTATATAATTCATATTTCATCACCACCTTATATGAATGGATATAAAATTTTATATAACTAATAAATGTGATATTTTTTAAATTAATATGATTCCAAGGATGATAAAACAATGACCAATATTCATGTACCCAAACCATGTAACTGAAACATGCATGGTAAATAAAATATTTAACATCAAAATATTGATTTTAATGTAGAATTGTAATAAATTAGTGATTGGAAATTATAATTGAATGATATATTATAATTTTTTACAAATATTAATTTCATTGATTCATAAAAATTTAAAAATTATTATAAATGATGTTATGAGTGAATCTTAATACGTTCAGGACTTGTGGTAAGGGTTTATATTACAATCTCATCTAGTTTAGATATTTTCTACATTTAATTTAAAATGAGAGAAGTTATATGATCATTATCTTTTAAAAACCATCAAATTTCTCCTACTCTAGTTATTTATATGTTTTCCTATTTTACTTTCATTCTCCACTATTTGTAACTTAAAATGGCCGAGGAATTTTTTTAAGAATAGATGTCCTTTTTCCTATTTTCGGTCTGAAATCGTTCTCGTCCATAATCGTGTTCTTTAAATTATTTAACATCAGTTTTTAATAATAAATTACAATTTTTAATTATTTTTTTCACAATAATTGAAATTCATTAAAAATTTAAAAAAATGTAATATTTTCAAAGGTTATTCATAGTACTAACATTATCCATTTTATAGAAGTGTAAAAATATTACTCGCTTTTAATTCATACAACATAAACAGATTTTTTAAATTATGTCTATCCTTTATCATGAACCTTTCTTTAAATACTGTAATTATTTTACAATGAAAATACTATAACCATTTTTTGGATAATTTTAGGTTTTAAATGTTACCAAAATAAAATTAGCATTTTCAATATATTTAAAAATGGAATTTTAATTGATTTTACAAAAGATATTTCTCATATATGTAAACATATTTTAAGGATTGTTATGATTGAATAGTGATATGATCTTATGATACCAACATTTCCATTCCATGGTTATTTTATGATGATCATCATTTAATGATGTTATCATGAAACTACTCTCATTCTCATGGCTTAATTGAGATATTGTAGACACCATGAAATGTTTTCCATGCACTTTTCCGCAAAAATGTCCTTAACTGGGCTCGAAATGTTCACTGTATGACTCTGCATTTTTGATGGGGGGGAGTCACAGTAATGAAGGCACCGACCCAAAGGGGTGGGAACAAAGCCTGACACTGATCCCAAGTAGGGGTGTGGGGGCACACCCCTCACGGTATGGAGAAAACATTTGGCTAATTCCCTAAAGAGGCACCCAAGGTACCTGTATGCAAACACCAGCATGTCACCATGATGGAGCTGATTAAAGTAATAATTTTGTCTAAGTCCTAAAGGTTTCTCCCTAGACTATCCAAATCACTAGCAGGGCGCAAGTATACTTGGGCACCAGCCATCCAGTGCCCAACTACTTACGCGCTACAATTATGCCGCACAATATAACTATGTGCCCAAAATATTTTCTCCCAAGGTCATATTTTTGCCTATAAATAGACCCTTGGGGATCTCATTTGTATGGACTAATTTCCTGGAAGCCCAATTGCTACTCTGGTCTCCCTGATTCTTCTCCCAAGTCTTCCTAAAATTTCAAGGTAGTTATTTAACACCTTGAGTGGAGGATTTACATGAGGATCATTTAACTTAAGTCCTTTTAGTGTTTAAAAACCATAAAACTTGCATTCCTAAAGCGCCCAACCTCCATAAGTCAGAAACACTTATGTGCCACCTATTACTTTCATAGAAACATGGGCGGCCCACTTCTAGGACCACTTGTGAATCCTCTTGAAGGATCGAGCAAGGTCTCTCCCAAGTATTAACACACAGGTTGTTCATCGCTTAAGTGAACATTAGGTCTCCCAAGCCTACTTGCGCGCCCATACTTGCACGCCCTTACCTACTAGGGATACCCTCTTTGAGTCACTTAATCTCATTAGTCTATAATCCATTAAGCCTTCCTCAAATTCATTCATGGCATGCTTATTCTTCCTTGGATCCCTTTTCTGAAAGGGATTCTATTGAGACCTCCACAAAAACCTCATATCTTATCAAACCTTTGGGAAAGGCACATCAGCATGTCTCTTATTTGGGTTTGTATTTCCATAGTCAAAGTTTCCCAAATTTGTTTTATAATGGGGTTAGGATTAATGGAATGTTTGTGGGTTTTTATATCCACAGTCACATGGAACTTTCTCCCCAGAACAGTGTTGGGAAGTTCCTGGTTTGAAGGAGGGTTTGGGACCCGACCTCACCCTTCTCAAAGAGATGAACCGGAACCTCAGGTCTCTTATAGGGAAGGTACGGTTCAAACTTTATTTTCTATGAAATCATAGGAGATGTCTCCCTCCCCTTCCAGGATCAATTTCATGGTCATACATCCTGGTGTAATCCCCTAACCTTCATCCCTTCTTCCTTCCATTGGACCCTTGTCCAATGTGAAGAGAATTGAGGGAAGTCTCATCGCCTCACCCTTTTCCACGGTCGATGCACCCTCTTTCACTAGAGGAGGAGGAAAAGTGTGAAGTTTCATTGTTGAATCTTTCAAATACTCTTGTTTCTCACACTGAGAATGACTCACGTGGGCTTAGAGATTCATGATGATTATAACATGTGCACAAACACTCACTGTAAAGAACTATGAGAACTTTTATTCCTATTCAAACCAGGATACGTAGGAAGCCCTTTTAGGGCCTGAGCTTACTGGATGTCCTCCTCATAAATCCAACCCCAATTCCCTTAAATATGGGAATCCTCCTTAGGAATAATCCCCTAATTAAACCCCCAAAATCATTAAGTCCTTCTTTTTAGAAATTAAGCCCAAACTCATTTATCTCAAAGGACTATACTCTCCTATGAGACTTATCGAGCTATGTGGGATTTTATTCCCATCTATATAGGATACGTAGGAAGCCTCCTTGAGGTTCAAACCCAATACCTTGAATCAACCCTATTCTCCTTGGGCCATATTCCCAACAGGGTCTGATCCTACTTGGAAACCCATATCCATTCCATGTTCCTTGGGCTGCTTCAGTATAAGTCATACACTATGTTTTGACCAAGCACCTTCCGCTTATATGTCCATACCAAATGACACTAAACTCTATGGATAGGTACTTATAACATGACCTTAAAAGTTATGATGTGTCCCATTTAGTGACACCTAATATTAGGGTTCTGATTCCTTTCACAAGGATACATAGGTATCTCATTTTATTGGAACAATCCCATGATCAAACTGAACCTTCATCTCCCTCAATGAAAATAAATTCCAGAGTTCCCCACTGAGTAGATTAAAAACTAGTATCATCATAATGATGATTTAAAGAATATCTAATTAGTATATGAGAGGATACCATTGATGGAGAACCTCGAATACATATGGATGATTTAAAAAAATTCACATGGTAAATAAGTTATTGAAAATTACAAGGGATACTTATGATATACTTGGTGAATTAATAAGGATTCACAAAAATATCTTAAATTATAAAGAGAGTCCTAGATTAGACAATAATTCCCCCCAAAAGGGTGTCATGAGACTGACCTCTCATCCTCTCGACCAATGCATGTTCTTAAGTATCATGATGTTCAAACTTAACGAATGCCTTCCTTTGGAATGTAGGTCCCCTTTGGATAAATACCTATTCAAAGTTTCTAGTTCTATAAATAAATCCAATGGAAACCGCCTGGATGCAGTGATTCTTAAAACTAGAATACACGTTTCAAGGAACTACGAATCAAAATTGGTGAATGCGACATGAATCCTTAAACAAGTTAATAATGTTACCCACCTATTAGGCCCCTATCAATTGATAAAGGAGGGGACGAAAAAGGAATCAATCACGCATGTATCCATCTAAAAGATGTTTCCTTAATGTAGTTTGTTGTTGTTTCAAGTTTTTATCAGAATTCCCTTCACTCTAAAATGGTTTCCTTCACAACAACATATGTAAACTTCCCAAACGTTGCTCAAGATGGATCCCCATCCATGGGAAGGATGTCATAACCAACCCAGCATCTTCAATTCTGGGTCATTAATGTGCTGGTAAAGGAATATCTCCAACATGGTACAATCCCAACATTGTAGGTTGCTTGGCGTGACCTCCAGGTCAATAATAATCCTCGATCATCTAGCCAAAGACGACAAATGAACAAGAAACAGACGGTTCCAGCCACTGTATTCAACCGTTTCAGGTCCTTATCCCTGGAACGCAATAATCAATCCCTCCCATACTATAGGGAGTTGGATCAAGAGTCCACTCCAGGGAGAAATTCAAGAATATAGGAGTCCTTCCTGAGGACTCCCACCAACAATCGCCGCCAGTAGAATCATGTGGTAGTGAACCCCCAACATGATGGGGGTGTTGCCTCTGGACGTTTGGCTCTGGTCTCGCAGACCCTAGAATGCAAGACAAACCACCAGGGACAACATCTATTCAACATGGAGCAGGTTCTTACCTCTAAACCTTCAGGAGAAGACCATCAACCTAATTTGATGGCAGACAATGAACAAGCACATACACCCGTCCGTCCTAATTTTTCTGTCCAGCAGACTCATCTGGAAGTAACCCACCAATCCTAACAAATAAATCCATCAGAGTACCATGAACAGACACATACACCTACTTATAAGTTATCAGTCAGTCAGCAGGCTTGTCTGACTACATTTAACAAATCTCACCATTCTAATGTGGTGACAACTGGTAAACAGGAACATACACCTATTTACAATCACCAATTCTACCAGCAGTCTTGTCTTCTAGTATTGAAGGATGTCTATCAACCATACCTGAAAGTAAATAGTCAGTAGGCACATATAACTGCCAATGTTCATTAAGTCTGCCAATAGTCATGTTTGGTAGCACCTAGAGAAGTCAGTCGGAAAGCTCCGATGAAAAATTAGGGGTAGACCCAATTTTCTTCCCCCATACATGAGTACTGTCAATAACAATTGATAGGAAAAGGAGGATAGGAGTAGGCACATACACCTACTCCAGATACAGAAAGGACGTATATTCTCATTCCGAATGCTGAAGTCACCAAACACATCTTATCAATGCTGAAAGGTAAAACACAAATCCCTGCCCATATTCTGGAAGCATGCCAGGATATTATAACAACCACTTCAGCAGTATCGAGAAAACAGAAACATAAATCTATCCCCACACATGGGATGACACATCGTCATACCATCCCGGAACAGATACACACCTCTGTTCTAGTCTAGGAGGGTCATGGGGCATACTCCCCTATATCATACAGACAACAAGATCGAGAAGATACACCCTTTCCAATTTAAGGTAATTGGTATATTCCAGTAACCAATCCAAGGAAGGCACATACACCTTACCATGATAACCACTTTTCCTAGAAAGTGGTTCCAACTAAGTATAAGAGAACATCAAAGAAGAAGTCTCCTCAGGCACTATTGGAAAATCAAGAGTCGGGCAGCTATTTGGCTCCACTTAATGTTGGAGTTCTTGAAGCCCTCATACATTTATTTGTTGTAGCTCATGATCTTATCCTCTCATTACTAAATAATGAAAGTGGTATTATTAATTATGAAGTTCCTCAATGGAAACTTCATTATGAAGGATTGGTTCATGAAAATTCGGTCATTCAAAAGTTCCTATCTCTGGATGAGATCCATAGAAACCCTATATGTGTCCAGAAGACCAAGGAGCAAGAAGATTTATCCCTTGTTGTAATCCATCATGGTGATCCTCACAATGATGGAATTCTCTATGAAATTACCCTTTGCAGTAGTATTTTTCATTGTCAAGACAATTCTATAATAGATAATGTAGTGATGAGAAAGCCCTCCTATCTCAAGGCAATTGCAAACACAAGGCCAGTCATGTCTGATGCCTTGTCATTGACAGGTGAAACACCTTCTCAACCAGAAGACATCCTAAGGGAATAGTAATTCTCTGAACCTCCCTTGGGTCATTTGTCTTCTAATATAGAGCATTGACTTTGGTTAGACCAAGTGGAGAAACCTCTAGTAAAAGATGATGAATATGTGATAAACACGAGGAAACAATTGGCTAATGGAGAAATACCAGTCATGTTATGGCCTTTGGAAAATTCTCAGTATAACATTCCATAATTGATTGCAGAAGATTGCATTCATGATATCCAACTCAACCTATGGAAGACTCTTCATCATTTGAAAACCAAAGTATTACCATATGATGAATATAAAAATCATTTTAGATTAATATAAGGGTTGTAATGACAAATTGACTTGACATATATCTTAGTTTTCCAAAATCCAAAGGTCAAAAAAAATCAGAGAATCCTTCATTGTGCATGCCTCAAATCTCTAAAGAGGCTACACCAATTAATTTCTGATTCCACATCTAGTGTTCATATCAGAGGATGGGGTTCCCATAGAGCATTTAATTTCACAACACTCCAAAATCAGAAAAGTCTTCCAAAAGTGGTCTCATGCAATGTTATTGCCCACGGTCGGCTATGATCAATAGATTTTGTATGTAATCAAATGTATACTCAAGAACAGGCCTCAACCAATTCTCATCAAGGTCAATCCCATAGAAAATAGGTTGTTGAGTTAAATTTACATCATGAATTTGAGAATCTTGAGCAGACATCCCTCTTAGAGGATTTCAGCCGTCAAAGAGTGAAATTGTCTAAAATAACACATCGATCTTCTGAAACAAGTGATTTGAGTGGTTGTTGGATGATGCATCCAGCTAATGTCCAAACCAAAATTTGAAAAATCAGAAGAGAATTTGCATGAATTTCAGCCATACTAGTTCAAGAATCACCCCAGCATGCAAGACTGGGGGATCATTTAATTCATCCATCAAATTCATTAAAAATGTTCAGAGATTTGAAGAAGAAGAACAGGAATAACCCCAACAAGCAGGGCTGAGGATTTTTCAAATCTGAAATCCCTTCCTCAACAGAAGTAAGTTTTCTCTCGATTAGGGAGGAAGCCACAAGGAGATAAAACAACTTAACTATTCAAGGATTCCCTTTGGGTTACTGTCTTCCAAACAGTTCCTGAGAATTCATCATATAGGAAAACAGAGCCTCATGGAAGATACAGAGGGAGATGATCTTATAAAAATACTGACAGAATATCATCGATGCATTATGCATCAGTGAATGTCATTAACACCACTATAGAAGATCTTCCAGAAAAAGAGTCCAGTTCAGTGGAATCAAAAGATGAAGTTCTTGTCCATAATATGGTACACACTGAGGAAAATTAAGAAGGTGTGCATACCCAAAATCAGATGCTTACCCAGAATCTAGGTATGCCTTCAAATGACCAACTACCACCCCTCCGAAAGTCATCTAACAAGGAGAAAGGAAACAGTGAGATTGCATCTCACTTTTCCACTAGATAAGGTCAATATCTTTCTGTTGAAGAGATATTTTCACAGAAATAAGAGGAAATGAAAGAGTTGAAAAGACTCAATACAAATTTACTTCTAAGTAGCATTTCGGCTAGAAATACTCCCCAGGTAGGTCCTCAATATGCACATCATGTAGGAGCTCCCCAGAAAAGGGGATTTTTACTAAATAAATATGCAGATAATGAATTCACTCTACTAGGTACAAAATCAAGTCAATATCAGATACATCATGATAGTCCTGTTCCCGTGGGTTATCCAAGGAAAATATCAGCACCATCATCAGTGGTTTTGTCGGTCATTGCACCAGCTCAAGCTCCAGATGCTATACCTGCACAAGTTCCAGCTCATCCATATTCTCCCAGAATTCTTATGAACACAATTGAGGCATTAAATCCTTGATTGGAAGCTATGGAGGAACGACGTGCACCAGTTCAGCTGGAAAAGAGAGCTTACCCTGAATGGGTGGATGCAATTCCTCCCCCACAGAATTATTTGAATATCACATTCCCAATATTTAATGGTTTGGGAGATACAAAACAACACTTAACTCATTTTTTCTTATTATGATCCCATGATGGGAACTCTTCAACAAACAGAATCAGTTAATCTTAGGTGTTTTGTGTAGTCATTACAGGGACCAGCTTTTGTCTGGTATACAAGTTTTCAATCTCAATCAATTACTGGATGGGGAGATCTCTGTCAGAAATTACTTCTTCCATTTATCTCAATGCTACCAAAGACGATAGTTTTTATCTTACCAATTGTAAAAAAAGGTATAATGAAAGAGTTTTATATTTCATTGCGTGATGGAAAGGATTAACATATTCCTTAAGTATATCACTCCTTCAAGAAGAGTTGATGACAATTTGTGTGGAAAATCTACATGATGAGTTACACACACCATTGATCCATGTGAAATACAAATGAGAGTTTCAAGACCTTACTTTAATCTCTCAAAAGATATAATACTCTATTATAGAAACTAAGGCTAAAACTTGTGTAATTCCATCAGATCCATGGAGGAGGATAGGAAAGGAAGAAGCTACTACAGTTACACTCAAGAAGGAACCTATACCTTATTCTACTTCAACATCATCATCATACCAAAGGAATACGCCTCCTGAGCATCAACATCAATGAACATCTCATCAAGATGATCAAAGAGATCAAAAGAGGAAACATTTTGAGGAATTAAAGAACAAAGTTTATTCTTTCCGGAATGAATAACTTCCATTTTACTTCATCCCAGCACTGGAAAACAATTTGGTTAAGTTTCCAAGGTAGAAGAAACCTATTAAATAAGGATATGAATATATTTTGAATTATTGTCCCTTTCACCAGATGTTAGGGAATCCCATCTAGGAATTTTTTTTTCAAGAACATCTTGCAAAAGATGGTAGATTCAGGACAAGTGAAACTGAAAAGTTAATCAGCTCAAGTAGCATGTGTTATGACTATTGATCCAGAGGAAGAAGGCAAATGGAAGGAAGTAAAAAAGTAAAAATTTGTAGAAATATGATGATTAGATGATTAGAAAAATGATCAACTAGACTCATTCCATTTTACAAACACAGTCGAAACAACTGATTGTGTCTTATGCCACTCCTCCACAGCAAAACCACTTTCATCAAAATTTTGTTCCTCAAAGAAGAGAGATGATCATAAGGACAAAGAGAAATCAGAATAAGATGAGATCACATTAAGGACATGGTTGTCCTTAACCCTGGTAGATTTCATGCCATCTGTTTCAAAACACGAGCACCGCCCCACCAAATGACACAATCAGAATTAACCTATCAGGAAGAATCTCTATCATATGAAGAGTTGATCTTTGGTTCTATCAACATTATCCACTTAACGGATCCATATACCGATGGTGAGTTTGATTTTAATGATCCAGAATTCCTTGTAACTAACTTGTAAAATAGTGGAAGAGGCCAAGGTTGAGGATACATGGGAAGACATGGGAATTCTAGAAATCGCCATTTTAACTCTACCCCTACTCGAACTGTGTATACGGTAGAAAATCGTGGAAGAGCCCTTTAGTGGGCTTAACAAGAACGAGGAGTTTCCTCCATGAAAGACATGTTTAGTTCTAACACAATTATTTTGTAGGACCGATTAGAAGTCACACCATCTTCCTCTCAGCAAATGAATAGACCAAGTCAATCTAATCTACCAAATCCAGTAGTATTTCCAGCTTCCACTTTGACACAAGGTACATATATATCATAAGCATTAGCTTCCAAAGAACCTTCGAAACCACATCTCCATGCTAGGAAACGTAGACCTTTGGACCAAAATTATGATGTATTAAAAAAATTGGCCCAAGTACCGGCCAAGTTATCAATTTTGGATGCCTTGAATCTGTCAAAATATCTTCAAGAAGCACTCATAGAGGCTTTGTCAAGTCCTCAAGAGTTTGAAACCGAAGTTGCTACTGCAAAGGTTTACCGTATAGAGAATGATCCTACATAATTCCATACATTCATATCTTTTACATATGAAGATGAAGATGATGTTGTACATGGACATACCAGACCCTTGTAGTTGTCTGGAAAATTCAATGATATAGACATCCAATGATCCTTCATTAATAATGTCTCATGAGTCAACCTCATTCCCATTTATGCACATCATCGATTGGGTATGACTAAATCTGACTTATCTTCTTCCAATTTAATGTTTCAAGCTTATGATAAGAATTAGCAAGAACCTCTAGGAAAAATTACACTCAGAACTCAGTTTGGAGATCTTGTATTAATTTCAGACTTCATGGTTATTCATTAGGACACAACCTTCAATATTCTACTTGGAAGACCTTGGCTGCATCAACATGAATCCAAACCTTCGTCATACCACCAGTGTCTTAAGTGTTGTTTCAATGGTCAAATCGGGACATTGTGTGGTGATAAATCTCTGTTCAAAATTTGTGAATCTCAATACATTGAGGTGGAGTTTTATCACACAAAAGGAACGAAGTCCATGAAAAAATAAATAACCAGAGTGAATGATCTGAATGGACTAGAAAATATCCTATCAAATCCATTCATACATTTGAGTATAGATTATTTTCTACCCATCAATCAAATTGAAAGGGTAAAACCAAATCCAATAACTTTTCCAATAACTTCCATAATGATAATTGCGGAAATTGAGCCTGATAACATGGGAGAAACTGCTGATCCACCAAGAAGTGATGGAAGCTTAAATGGAGATGTTTTCATTTCATCTGTTGAACTACAACAAGCCTCCACTTCATCAATCAGAGTAGAAGAAATTGTAGCTATACTAGAGGAAGAAAAATATGTTGATTCCCAATCTAGCATATCATCTTTACTACCACAAGAAGACCCTTCATCATCAGTAGGTTTAGATATGGTGGCCTCTTCTTCATAATTTTCAAATACTAACTCCCCTTATAACTCTAGGAGTTTTTCCTCATCATCTACTATGCAAGTGAAAACAGAAGAGGTAACACGTAATGAAGAAGAAGAGGAAGATATTGGGGATGCTCCTCCAGTATTTGAGGAAGGTGTCTCTACCACCGTGGATGAGCTCAGAGAAATAAATCTGGGTAAAGAAGAAGATCCATGCCCCACTCTAATTAGTGCAGCCATAACCCTTGAAGAATAAGAGGTGTATAATTCATTTCTAAAGAAACATCAAGATATATTTTCTTGGAATTATAGAGAAATGTTGGGTATTAATCCTGATATAGTCACCCATCATTTGGGTCTACCAGAAGAACATCGCTGATTCAAGTAGGCATCAAGAAGAACACACCCAACTTATGCCTCTAAAATTGAAGCTGAAGTTGATAATCTTATAAAGGCTAACATTACCATAAAAGTTCAATATACCAAATGGATTTACAAAATTATCCCAATTAAAAATAAAAATTGATAAATAAGAGTTTTCATTGATTTCATAGATCTTAAATGGAATTGTCCTAATGATGATTTTCCAGTTCTAATTACAAAGGTTCTAATTGATCTAACAGCTAGCTATGAAGCACTTTCCTTCATGGATGGATACTCTGGGTATAATCAAATCTGTATGTCCCTAGAAGATAAAGAATTTAAAACCTTAAGATCCCCTCAAGGTGTGTTTTTCTATAGGTTAATGCCCTTTGGATTAAAGAATACAGGTGCAGCATATGAACGTGCCATGCATCATATCTTCAAACTATTCTTAGGGAAATTTGTTTAATTTTATGTGGATGATTGGGTGGTCAAATCCAGACAATGTTCCAATCACTTGGATTATTTGGAAACCATATTCCATAAACTCTGGTAACACAGTTTAAAGATAAACCCTATGAAATGTGCTTTTGGGGTAACCTCAATAAAGTTCCTTGGATTTGTTGTACGCCATTGTGGTATCGAAGTTGATCCTGAGAAAACAAAATCAATCCTTGGTATTCCAAATCCTCGAAATTTTAAATAATTAAGAGGACTACAAGTACACTTGGACTTCATTCGGAGCTTTATTGTCAATTTAGCAGGCAAGTGTTTTCCCTTCACTATATTAATGAAGAAGATAGTTGCCTATCAATAGACTTAAGACTTCCAAGAAGCATTTGAAACCCTCAAGAAATATCTCTTGATTCCACTGGTATTAATGACACCTCTTGAAGGAAGACCACTTATTCTTTATGTGATAGATTTAGAGCGATCACTGGGTGCCTTCCTTGCTCAAAAGAATGATACTGGGAATGAAAAAAGTCATTACTATCTCATTAGAACTATGCTTAATGAAGAAACATGATATTCAAGTACTGAAAAGTGATGCCTATCAATAATATTTTCAGTTCAGAAATTGAGGCACAACCTGCAACAACATGAGATTCAATTGGTATCTCGTAGTAACCCTCTAAAATTTATCCTTAGTCGTCCTATGCTTACAGGACATCTGGCATGGTGGGTGGTTATTCTGCAACAGTTTGATATCCAGTTTGTACCTCAAAAGGAAATAAAAGGCCAAACTCTGGCTGACTTCCTTGTTGAGAGTCCATCTGCGGAAGATACATCATTAAATACTGAACTTCCAAATAAAGAAGACTTCTCTATTCATAATAATTCCCAAACATGGGAAATGTACATTGATGGTGCTTCCAGACATCCAACATGGATGAGATTGGAAAATCCTAAACTCAACAAAGTTGTTTTATGAATTGTCCTTATTTCCCCAAAAAAAGTAGTGTTTCATTATTCCTTCTTGATTTCATAAGGTGGTACCAACAATGAGGCAAAATATCAAGCTCTCATCGTAGGTTTATAATTGGCACTTCGGGTGAAAATGAATCACTTGAAGGTAAACGGTGATTCAGAATTGGTAATCAATCAAATCAATGGAGAATATTCTATCAGAAAAGAAGAGTTAATCCCTTTGTGTGAATACGTCAGATGTTTAATGGATGAATTTCCCTCATAACTGACATTGTGTTATGTACCACAATCACAAAATTCCCAAGAAGATGCACTAGAAAATGCATCTACAGCCTTGGCAGATCCAAATCAGGATGAGACAATCATTAGTATAGCCCATCATTGTGTGGTCTCACCTTTTTCTCAAACTAGAGTGGGGGAAATTAATTAAATTAGTACTATTTCTGAGCCATATGGTCATACCACGGGATGGAGAACATCCATCATGTAATATATTCAAAATGGAATAATTACATTGAATAGGGTTGGAAAAGAACAGATCTCGCGACAAGAAACCAATTTTATGCTTTATGATTGTCCAGACCACCAAAAGATCCTCTACAAGTGAGGCATTGATGGAATTATCTTTAGATGTATTGCTGGATAAGAGACTGCAGTTGTCATGAAAGAAGTACATTCAAGAGCTTGTGGTGCCCACCAGTCTGGGTACAGACTCTCTGATCAGATCTGAAGGCTTGGATACTTTTGGCCTTTAATGATGCAGGATTGCACATATTTCACTAAGAAATGTCATCACTGCCAAGTGCATGCCATCTTCATTCATCAACCCCTGGAGTTTCTACATATAGCTAAATACTCCTGGCCATTTTCCACATGGGGAATGGATGTAGTAGGGCTTTATCCTCCAGTTACAGCTAAGCAGTTCAAGTATATCCTTACTGCTACTAAATTATTTTTTAAATGGATGGATGCAATACCTCTCAAATAATTCGGAGCCAAAAACATTATTAGTTTTGTCAAAACTAACATCATCACCATATTTGGTGTCCCTCATACTATATTTATGGACAATGGAACCAATTTTTGTTCGATTGAGGTAAAGAAATTATACCAGGAGCATAATATCAAATTTAACCATTCATCTCGCTATCATGCGGTGACCAATGGACAGATAGAGGCCTTTAATAATACCCTATCAAATATACTCCAGAAGATGGTGAATAAAGATAAGAAATCATGGCCTAATAAACATTTCAATGATTTATGGGCTTATCGTACAACTACTTGTACTACCACCGAAGCAACTCATTATTCATTGGTATATGGAACCGAAACAGTTTTTTCAACTGAAATGCAATTACCTTCACTTAGATTTTCAATTTTTGATTATTTTTCTATAGATGAGAGGTCTCAAAAATAGTTCAAAGAACTGGAATGATTAGACGAGAAAATATTGCATACTTTGCATCATTTTGAGGTCTATCAGAACAGAATAGCGCGATCTTTTAACAAGAAAGTTTTCCTTCGTTCATTTCTTTAAGGACAATTGGTATTGGTCCTTAAGACTCCAATGATACCAGGGAAGAAACCTCCAATGCTTGATCCAAAGTGGTAAGGACCTTATTCCATACATAAGGCCTATTCAAATGGATCTTATACCTTAATCTTAAAGGATGGAGAGATTATTACAACTCCAACCAATGCGAGATTCTTAAAGAAATAATTTGTGTAGTTTTACATATCGTCCTCACTGCAAGACTTAAAACTGCATAGTACAATGTCCTTACTACAAGACTAAAAACTGCACATCCCCCATGTCCTTGCTGCAAGACTGAAAACTGCACAACACAACATCCTAGTAGCAAGACATTAAACTTCATAACAGCCATAATGTAGGGACCACTTTGTGTATAAGGTTGTATTTTTTGTAAATAGTTTTCAATGAAGATTGAAATGAAAGAGATCAAGAAGTACCCCCAATGAAATGGGGGAATGGAAATTCAGATGATTGTTGTACTGATCATAAATTAAAATAACTTGTGTAAAAGGTGACACATTGTTTACAAAAATGAAGAATGGTGAAGTATAATCCATCTGAGGATGATTGAAGAAGAATGGGGATTTGATAAAGACCATGAAATTATTCATGATTTCATGATAAACATGTAAGAGCCTACTCAAAGAATAGAATCATATGATTTTCATGAAGTAGAGAATGACGGTTGAATAAGAAGAGGGTGCAGAAGGGATTGGCATTCTGAGATGGTCGTGCATTTCACATTGTATCAAAATATGACGATGTTAAAGCTTATCTATCAAAGGATATATATCACAGTAGTGAATTTTTATGAAAGAAGAAGAGTTTTTGAAGAAGTAAAATCACAGATTAGAAGCATGAAGGTTATGGCCGAAGCATATATTGAAGGTGGCACTGTTCTCCAGTGTTTGCCAAATTTTTTGGCCTGAAAATTGGAAAATGCAGACATTTGTGGTTGGAAAAAGGAGGTGTGTGCAAAGAGAAATTGGTGCAAAAAATAGGTGAATTAGGTGCGAAAAAGAGAATGGTGCGTGAAATAGTGGAGCAAGGTTTTTTGTGCAAGAGGTGTTTCGGAATCAGAACGTCGAAAAATGGAAAAGGCATGGGCTGCGCAAAAAACTAGATTTGTGCACGGAAAAATGGGAATGCGTGAGGGAAAATGTTGTGTGTGAAATATCTGGGTGAGTTTTTCATGCAAGAAGTGTCTCGGATTAGAAATACTGAAAATCAGAAAATTCAAGAGACGCGTGAAAAATCAGAGATGTTTGCGCCATGTGCGCGGAAAATCAAACTTGTGCGCGAAAAGTTGGTTATGCACAAAATGTGGGTTTGATATTTTACGTGAAAAGGGGGATTCATGTTTAGAATGATGAAAAATGGTAAATTCATAAGGTGCGTGAAAAATCAAGGTGGTGCGCGATAATAAAAGGAAGGAGTGTGTAATATAAAGAACTGAGAGACAGTTTTACGTACAGGAAGGGGTTTTACGCACAGGGTCAAAAGAGCCTATAAATAGGAGGTGACCCCATCTCATTTGAAGGGGGATCAACACTTAGACAAATCCAGAGCTCTAATATGCAGAAAAATTGAAGTATATATTGGTGTGCGAACAGAATAAGTGTTTCGTGAAAAATAAAGTGTTGCGCGAAAAAGTGAAGTTCTGTGCGAAAAAGAAGAGTTGTGCGAAAAGGATTTTTCACGCCAAAAGGTATTTTTACGCGCAAGATTTTAATTTTATGTTCAAGACACCAAGAAGGTTGCATGAAAAATTTAGGGGTCCTGTAGGCCTTTGACAGGTGCTTAGCATTCTCAAAGTTGCTTCATGAAGACGGAAGTACAATGAACCATTTGGCTTTACGAAGAGAAGTAGTACCGCACACACACAGCCTGTGTTTAACACCCTCGTTGTGCTTTGCGAAGATATGAATAACAATACGTTAAACTAAACTCAGATCTTAATAGAAAGAGGGAAGTATAATGATACACTTAGGTGTCAGTATTGGGAATTAAAGGAAGAGAAGAAGGAGATTTAGTGCATTCAGTTATTTCACTAAAGTAGAAGATTGAATACAAAAGAGCATCAATTTAGGACTCTGATGCAAGCATTCTCTCAAGATGAATAGGAGACAAAGAATTCCATGCTTATCTATTGAAAATACCATCACATCTATAAACTGAGTGTGACTTCACCAAAGGTAGTGAGCCAGGGGGAGTCAACAGGAGTGACCCGAGGGACGCAGTGAGCTATCCCTGAAATTTTGTAAAGGTAGTGTGCCTGGGATAGTGTGACTGTGCCCAAACAATTGTAATATAAAACTAGTGAAAAATAGTGGAATTAGGTACTACCAGCAACCCCTCAGCGTATGCTTCTTGGACGTAGCCTTTAGTGGTGAACCTAGTAAAAGTGTTGTGTCAACTCATTGCATGTCAATGTTCAATTTCTGATCATATCCATCATACAGGTTTAACAAGTTCCTATCAACGTGGGAACAAGATTCATCACATTAAAAGAAAAAGTTGACACCCTGATTAACCCCTCCCCTCTCAGGGTGTCCCGGGGTCCAACACATAAGTGTCCTTGTTGCATGTTGTTAAAATGCATAGCATCTTCGTCCTTGTCATATGACATTAAACTGCATGACATCATTTTTCCTCATTGCATGACATTAAATTGTATGACTAATGTTTTATCTATTTTTACATTAGAATCTTCCATAAGAAAACATCATTGACATCATCACTACTCCTTAGTGGCACATGAGTCCCTCTCTTCCTTATGCTCGAGTCAGATCTGCATAGGGACCTTGAGTTAAGAACTATGTATGGCTTGATACTCATTTTAAATGAGATACGTAGAGACGCCTAAATCTATAATTTTGGTCCCATCTGTATTCACAAAATATTCTTATTTTATTTTCTCCTCCTATATGAATCAGATCTATACAAAGTGTTTCCTTAAGATATATGATTTGTTCCATATACCATTTTATGTCTTAAGATTTACCGTTCTCTCAGAACATGTTAAAAGCCCCCATTATTCATGTCAAACTCGATTGGTGTGATGAATGATTGTTTAAATAACTACGTATGGCTTGATTCTCATCTATTTGAGATATCTAGAGATGCCTAGATCTCTAATCTTGGGCCCAGCCATGATAAAAAACCCTTTATTCCTTGTATTATAATCAAACCTGCTTAGGGAATGCTTTAAGAACTTTTTATGACTTGATTTTTTTCCCCAATAAGACACATAGTGACACTTGGGTTTTATCCCTTAATCCAGTTAAAATATTTCTTTCTTTTCAAATTGGTTCATCTTCTTCCTTACTGAATGATGTTAAACTACATAGAAATCTATCACCCATATTCTTCACTTGTGTCCCCTTGGTGTTATAGAAGAAACCCTTACTACTCCTTGTTTTTTCACCCTGAGAATAGCTTACATGGGCTTAGGAATTGGGTAAAAGGCTTCTATATATAAATAAGGTATCTCAATTTTTATGGGTCTATTAATGTCCTCATTTCATGACTTAAAAATTGACATCATTATATTAATTCTTAAGAAACAAAGAAAGTCTCCATTTTACATATGAGTCATATATTTGTAAAGGACGTCAAACTCATTGCCAGTATTGGTTCAAATATTTCTCATATTCATTGGGCATTACCCCCTTCCATATTTCACAATATTAATCTTGAATGTTTCCAAATCTTCATAAAATTTCTTACGGTTTCTGGTGACATAATTTTTAATACCTGAGAACTCTTTTGCCTGACTATACAGCATGTGCCCTTAGGTGGCCCTGCATAAGTCACCTATATAACAAGCCTATTAGTCAAAAGATGTCATTATTTGGCTATGTAGAATATACCCCAGTTGGCCCTGCATAATACATCCCCCATAACGGGTTTGTCAAATAATAGTAATTTCGTTCTTGGATATAGTGTCTTTGTTCCCTTCAAAAATTGATGACAATATACAAGAATCTGTATTTTAAAAAAGCCATTCAGGTATATTTATCCCATTATATTTCTTTCAATCTAAAAGTCTTCAATACCATAGTTTAAACATTTCCCTTACCATGTGTTAAATGAAATATAAAATAACCCTGGAATCATTTGACCACATATCATATATTGTTTCCATTTCTAGTCCTAGTTATATGACCTAAAACTACAGACACTATAACTCATAAGTTTGGTTCAGACCTTTGTAAAAGTCTTATTCCTCTAATTCTTTGGAAATCCTTGATGGAAATACTCTCTCCATATTCATGTACCTTTCTCCATAAAACAAACTCTGTTCTTCGTAAAATCTGAATCTCCATAAACATTCTTAGGCTTTTAGAAATATAAAGTCAAATTTATTAAGAACTGTTTTGTCTGACTGTGCAGCACTTGCCCTTAGGTGGCCTTGCATAAGTTTCCTACATAATAGGCCAACAAGCCAAAAGATGTCACCATTTGGCTATGCATCATATTCCCTAGTTGTCCCTACATAATACAACACCCATAATGGGTTTTTTAAATAATGGTAACTTCGTTTTTGGAAAAGAATTCCTCTAATGATTTTATCCCTTTTCCTATATCATCCTTTGGATTCAGAAATTCTTAAATCACAGTTTACGATTTTCCATTTCATACCTGAATATGATAGTATATTTCAAAATAAATTATCATGAAATTGGGAGAGTCTCATAACTTTGGTTAGAGCTAATGACCTTAAATTAATGTCACACAATTTCCTCACGACATGAATTAAAACTACACAGTATGATATCAGAAAATACCATTTCTGATAAATTTTATCCATTACTCATACACCAAGTTTTTATAAAAATGGTTTTCTAATTCATGACATTAGTCGGTATAAAATAGCCCTTTCATTCTTAAAATTCATTTCCTTGGCAAAACCACCCACATCGGTCTTGAGTCACCCAAATCTTATATTCCCTTATCTATCAGCAAAAAAATGTTAAATTCCTAAAGAGCTATTTTTCTTGACTTTGAAGTACATTCCCTTAGGTGTCCTTGCATAAGTTGCCTACATAATAGGACTGTCAGCCAAAAGATGTCACAATTTGGCTATGCAGAATATGCCCCAATTGGCCCTGCATAATACAACCCCCATAAAGGGTTTGTCAAAATAATTGTAACTTCTTCCTTGTAGGGGACTCCACTAATGTTGATACATGTTTTAGATTTGGTGTCCATAAAAATCATGACTCAAGTTTCCCCTTGGAAATATTTAAAGATTATTAAAGCAATTCTTAGCCACAGAGTCTTTTTTGGGATCTAATTTCAAAATTTATAGTCAAATATATTTGACATTTAATACTATCACTTTATAGTCCAACATGCATGACTCTAAACTGCCAATAACAAGAGACATGGTTTTCACTAGATTGAGAACCCCCAAAGGGAAATCTGAACAAAAGTCGAGTCCCAGTTCACTAAACATAAATTTTTGTATGATTTAGGTAATATTGAGCAATAAAAAGTCAAAATATATAAATTTTTCTTGGTTGTCCATATAACCCTAGAAAAAATAAAACTATGCTCGCAAGGTCCCATAGATTTGGAAAAAATTTGAGCATCCTTCCAAACATGACATAGCTCCAACTCTAACCAAATGATGTTGGAATGCATCAAAGTTATCTACATTTACCTTAGAACAAGATTCTTTTCATTATGAATGAATCAAATTCTAAGGGGGGGATTTTTTAGACACCATGAAATGTGTTACATGCACTTCTCCACAATTGAAGATGTATTTCCATGTGTCGCGACTCAAAATTTCCTCAACCGGGTTCGAAACGTTTGATGTGTGACTCTACATTTTTCATGGGGTTGAGTGACGGTAGCAAAGGAAGCGGCCCAAAGGGCTAGGAACACAGCCCGATAGTGATCCGAAGTAGGGGTGTGGGGGCGCATCCCTCATTTTATAGAGAAAACATTTGGCTTAGTCCCAAAAGTAGCACCCAATGTACCTGCATGAAAACACATGCACACCAACATGATGGAGCTGATTAAAGTTATGATTTTTTCTAAGTCCAAAAGGTGTCAACCTAGTCTATCCAAATCACTAGAGGCATGCAAGTATACTTGGTCACCAACCTTCCGACGCGCAGACACTTGTGAGCCAAAAAAATTTCGTGCAACATACTTGCGTGCCCAAACTCCTTTTTCCCAAGGTCCTATTTTTACCTATAAATAAACCCTTGGGGACCTCATTTTTACAAACAAATTTCTTAGAAGTGCAATTTTTGCTCTGGTCTCCCTAGTGATTCGCCGAAGTCTTCCTAAACTTTCAAGTTAGTTCTTCAACACCTTGAGAAGAGGAATTAAATGAGAATCATTGGACTTAAGTCCTTTTAGTGTTTGAAAACCATAACACTTGCGCTTCTAAAGTGCCCAAACTCCATAAGTCAGAAACACTTGCACGCCATCTATTCATTTCATAGGAACTTGAACACCCCACCTATGGGACCACCTATGAATCCACTTAAAGACTCGAGAAAGGTCTCACCCAAGTATTAACATATAGTTTGTTCATCGCTTAAGTTAATATTAGGTCTCCCAAGCCTACTTGCGCACCCATACTTGCGCGACCGTACCTACTAGGGCACCCCTCTTTGATTCACTTACTCTCTTAAGTATATAAGCCATTAAGACTTCCTCGAATCCATTCATGACAAGGCTTATTCTTCCTTAGCTCCCTTGTCTGAAAGGTATTCCATTGAGACCTCCATCAAAACCTCCTAACTTATCAAACCTTTGGGAAAGACACATCATCATGTCTCCTATTTGGGTTTGTATTTCCACAGTCAAAGGTTTCCCACATTTGTTTTAAAATTGGGTTAGGATTCATGGAATGTTTATGGGTTTTTATATCCACTATCACATAGACCTTTATCATGGGAACAGTGTTGGAAAGTTCTCAGTTTTATAGAGGGTTAGGGACTCGACCACACTCTTCTTAAAGAGATGACTCGGAACCTTAGGTGTCTGGTATGGAAGGTACGGTTCACACTTTCTTTTCCACGCAAGCATAAGAGAAGTCTCCCTACCCAACCAGGATCAATTTCATGGGCATCCATATTGTTGTAATCCCCTAACCTTCATCCCTTCTTCCTTTCATTGGAACCTTGTCCAGTGTGAAGAGAATATAAGGAAGTCTTGTCACCTCTCCCTATTACATAGTCGACGCACCCTCTTTCACTAGTGGAGGAGGAAAAGTGTGAAGTGTAATTGTTGAATATTTCAAATCCACTTGTTTCTCACACCAATCATGACTCACATGGGCTTAGAGATTCGTGATAATTACAACATGTACACAAACACTCACTGGAAAGAACTACAGGAACTCTAATTCTTGTTCAAACCAGGATACGTAGGAATCCATTTCAAGGCCCAAGCTCACTAGATATCCTTTTCAGGAATCCAACCCTAATTCCCCTAATTTGGGTATCCCTATTAGAAATAAACCCTGAATTAAACCCTCAAATCACCAAGGCATACTTTTCCAGAAGTAAGGCCAAACTCATTTCTCTCAAAGTACTATACTCTCCTATGAGACTTATTGAACTATGTGGGCTTTGATTCCCATATATATGGGATACATTGGAAGCCTCCCTAAGGTTCAAACCCAATAACTTAAATCAACCTTGTTCTCCATTGACCATATTACCAATAGGGTATGATACATTTGGAAACCCATATCCATTCTAAGTTCCTTGGGCTGCTTCAGTATAAGTCCCACACTATGTTTTGACTAAGCACCTTCCGCTTATATTTACATACCACATGACATTAAACTGTATGGATAGGCCCTTATCACATGACCTTAAAAGGTATGATGTGCCCCATTTAGTGGCACCGATCTATGAAGGTTCTGATTCCTTTTAAAATGATGCATAGGTATCCCATTTTATGGGCATGATCCCAAGATCAAACCAAACCTTAGTCTCCCTGGATGACAATAAATTCTAGAGTTCCTCACTGAGTCGATTAAAAACTAGTATCATCATAATGATGATTAAAAGAATCTCTATGTAGTATATGAGAGGATACCATTGATGGAGAACCTCGAATACATATGGATATCTCAATTAATGAAGAACCTCGAATACATACAGATGATTTTAAACTTTTCACATGATAAATAAGTGATTGAAAATTCCAAGGGATACTTATGATATACTTGGTCAATTAATAAACATTCATGAAAATATCATAAATTTACAAAATAGAGTCTCGGAGTAGACAATAATTCCCCCCAAAAGGGTGTGATGAGTCCGACCTCCCATCCTCTTGACCAATTCATGTTCTTAAGTATCGTGAAGTTCAAAATTAAAGAACACATGCCTTTGGAAACTAGGTCCCATTTGGATAAATAACTCTTGCAATTTTCTAGTTCCATAAATAAATCCAATGGAAACTGCATGGAAGCAGTGATTTTTAAAACTAGAATACACATTTCAAGGAACTAAGAAATAGATACAAAGGGATTATTAATGATTTTATGTTCAATTTGTATATATATGAATTTTTTATTAATCTATTACATGGGTTACATTATATCCCTCAAATGAATTTGGTAACTTTTTATTAGATAAAAGTTTAAAAAATGTTTTTCCAAATAAAAAGAGGGTATATCAGTGTTTATGTGATGCCCAATAATGAATACAGGTAGATAGAAAAATTATATAATTTGATGAATGTCTTGGTGGGTTTCCTTGACAATGATGTGATGACTGTATTGATAGGAATCCATGAAATGTGATTTCTATGAATTTTTGTATACCACATTATTATTCCAAGTTATTATGCATATGGTATGCTATTTTGGTTTATGATTATTGGATACACCACACACTTATGATTTTTTCCATATGTTATGGAAAATATTTGTTCCTTGAATTACGATTTGTGATTTATGACTTTGGGTATGATCTTTATTTTTTATGATTATGTTATAAAATTCTTATGAACATATTATGTTCACTTATGATATTTTAATTGATGTCTCCCATGTTTACCCTTACTGGTTATTTGATTTAATCCCTTCATATGTTTTAATTTCACCAGGTAATGATGAAGGTAATTAAGTATGTTGATTCTAGTAGGGTACCATATGAGAAGATTTTTTTGTGTGGTGTTGAATATATTTCATGTTGTTAGTTTGTTATGTATCTTTCCTCTAAAGACACAAAACCATTATAGTAATAGGGTGTATATTATTTTGATATGTATCAAATATTCATCAAAATTTATTTTACATATATGCTTGTAATGCTTGGTTCACCACACAATATCTATCAACACACGATAAATTCCATCCCAAGAAATATTTATTGTCAACCTATAACTGACATTTTTTATTTATGATAAATATGGTTATATGTCTGAGATGAAATGTATCATTTATGATGAATATTTCAACCCATTTATTTATTTATATTACTAACAGTACATTAAAGTTTTCTTTCTTATTTTTATTATAATACTTCTAAATTTGATATTTCTATCCTTTTTTGATGGTATAAAACATTTAAGGTGGAATTTTTTACTTATATGGGATTGATATATTATTTATATAATGGAATTTATTCTTACCTATGATAGATCCATGATTTCTCCAAAGATTCTCGTTTACTTTTTTTATCAAAGTAACACATCTTTATTATCCATTTCAAGAATTAGGATGAGTATGTTGACTCTTTGTTAAATTAAACTATGAGGGGACAATTAATTCAAGCTAAATATACTACTACATGTACAATAAATCATTTGGAAATTTTATCCCATACACTACATATTGTAGGAGATATAATGTAACACCTCTGATTTCATTTACATGACCAACAATTTATGTATTTTAATTATATAAAATTATTGTGTCATGTTTCAGGAGGTTTAGAAAAGTTTTTACATTCTTTGGAGGCTTTTCGAGAGGATCACACTTTGAGAATTGAATGTACATACCATGAACCCCATCTAGGAAACTGTATGGATTGTGTGGTAGGAGGGACAATAGCTCATCATGGTTGGTGTATGGTTTTCTCAAACCGTGTAGATTCCTAGTGAAAACATGGATGTTTTGGCAGAGGTAAAAGCATGGTTAGAAGATTTTTTCTCAATCTGTATAATCCAACCATGTGAGGGGTTTCTTGAGATAGTATCTCAAGAACATTTATCATACAAATTTACTAATCCTACACCCCAATGATGCATCGTGAAAATTTAGACATGGGAATTGTGGATCTTGCTCGGAATATGTCCTAATAAAATTTTAATTTCCATATATTTCATAATCCTGAAATCCTTTTTCTCCCAAGGTTTGATATAAGATTCATTTCTATCTAATACTAATTCGTAGGAAAATCAATCTATGTTGGAGGTGGGAATTACTTGATATGTTGTCATTTTTTTCATTATTCTTAGATCTTGTGACATACCAACCTGGGTGCCACATACCGGTGCCCTAAGCCGGTGGATTATGTGACCTCAAGCATGGCTCCCCATATTCTAGAGTCTGTCAAATAGTAGGGAGGGTTTAATATATAGATAACACATGGAGACTATACCCTATATATAAAAGTAGCACAAAATAGAAATAACCAATAATTAATGAAAGAAAACAACCATAAATCAGTATAAATCCATAATAATAATAATCTAGTAATACAAGAAAAATTAGAGCAAAATACAATATGCAAAAGTAAAGTAGTAGTTATGTTATTCCAAATAAGTTTTATGTTTCAAAAGGAAAACCCAAAAATAAAGTCACAAATAACTCACCCAAGCTGTTCCCAAAACTGAGTCTAGTTCCCTCATCAATTATTTTTCCCAACTCACCCTTATAACATATGGATCTTATGCTTATCATTTCATGCAAACATAACATCTATTCAGGTACTCGTGCTGAATACCGAGTAGGTTTTGAGTATAACTCAGTAGTCGACCACAAAAGATGTCTAAAAGAATATCCAGTCAAAGAGTGCTTGAATATATATAAATAATAAAGTAAAATGAATAAAGTGAACAATTAACACATTTCATTATTCATTAATTAAGGAAATAATTTCCTTGGGTTCATGAAGACACCGAACCCATCAATAATTACTTCATCATGTGTCGGAGTATGAACCATATCACATAGTTATTTATAATTCATTATCAAATGGCCTTACATTTTCCATTTAATTTCAATTCATAACATAAAAAATTGGAAACATAGTCCAATTCACACATTTTGGGCTTAAAACTCCATGGATAGAACCATGTGGCTATTTGAAGCATCTGTTTTTGTCCCACAACCCATTTATCAAAAAATCACATAAATGGGATATTGAATCATCGGTATGTGTCCGACGGTCATTGTCATATGGATTACACAAGTGGACTTTTGATGAACCAAGTATCCCACACTCATTATCACATGCATCACATAAGTGTGATTTTGAAGCATCAGTATATGCCCCACACTCATTTTAACATGCATGAATTTTTGGTCTAGAACACCATGTCTAGATCCCCATGGACATCAGGATCATCGTTATATGTCCCAAAACTCATTTATAAAATAATCACCCATTTAAAATATATCACATTGAACAAAGATAATCACCATAAACTATCTTCTAAACATTTCTGAACATGTAATACCATTAAAATTATCAAAACAATCAATATTCATCACTTTAAATCCCATGTAATAACATGAAAAAAAATAATTGTTAGACAATTTATCACCCTTTAATAATATAATTCACTAACCTTTAAAGGTTCATACAAAAATTACTTAATTCCCATTAATCAATCAATTATTCAATCAATTAATCAATCAATTACACAAACCCATAAACAGTCAAATTAAAAAATTCTAACATCCCATCATTTCTATTATAACATCATTCCAATAATTAATTAACCAATTAATTAATAAAATTCTACTAATTTACAATTTCACCAAATTCATACCATTAAACTATAAAATTAAAATTCAATTTAATTTAATTAAATTATAGATTCAATAAACTAATCATGTAAATTAAAATTGAACAATTACATGCACATAATTAAATCATGGCTTTGTGAATTGAATAATAGACCACCTTCCTTGAGATCATTGACGAGCGCTTGCAAACTGAAATCCCCAATTGAAGTAAAAGAACCAAGTTATAATGAATAATAAGATCTTGATATTAAAACTATATCAAATATAAAATGAAATAGATCTATTAAAACCTTGTTCTAGATCCATTTCTAAATGAGGAAAAAGTCCATTCAAGGGATGAGAGAAATATGGGATAGAGGAAAGAATCTAATCAGCAGAAGAAAAAATAGATGAAAAAGGTGTTGATCTATCAAAGGTTCTTGGATTTTTGATGAAATGGGAATGAAATGGTTATAAATACATTTCATATCCTTTAAAATTTATAGGAATGATTTTAGGCATGAGTGTGGGTGGTTAGGGATTAATTCTGGGAAGTTAAATATTTTCTTTTAATTTTTCATGTGATAAATTTTTTCCCACACGGTTTCCTATTAGCGTCACACAATTTTTCTTAATTTCGAAACTATATGTGAACCTCATTATAAAGAATCACATGTTTAATACTATGAAGGCACACAGGTTGAAAAAATATGTGCTAACCATGAAAATCCCCTCAATTTTGGATTTCACGGTTTATTGGATTTTGCACATGGTTCGGGAAAAACATTCACCAACCATGACCTAACCTTAAACCTTCAAAATTTATCCAATTTTTTCCCAAAACATTCAAATGTAAAAACCTAAAATGATACAATAATTAAATGTTAAAAGAGTACCTGAAATTTAGATTCAAACATCTCCAAAAAAAATTTGGAATCTTACTATCTCCCCACCTTATAACTATAACAACCAACCTCATTATTACACACTTAAACATGATTTATTACATAAAACCCTCACTTGATACAATATAGAATATATATAGTTATAGTGTCTTTGGTTATTCAGAAAATTACATAACAACATAAAACATAAAATGCAACATCTTATTCAAAACGTCTTTTACATGACCACATCATTCTTTCGTACATAGCATTGCAATGGATAACCTAAGGACATGAATAATAAAAGGGTGAGAAATAAATCCCAAAAAGGGAGTAAAAAGGAATAACATTAAGAAAATAGTACATTTTAGGAAATAGTCATATCAATGGAGATCATGAGAAACATGAACATAAAGACTTGATATAGCATGATTATCATAACATTGAAATGTGGCAACAACATTTAATATGATATTAAAATGATCCAAGGACCATTGCACATGGAGAATAATTAAAACCCCATTTCCATTGAATTATAATGAGTAAAACTTCATTGTACATTACTTATAATGATATTAATCTTCACCCAATGCATTGGAGCGCTATTAGGGCATACCATTCTTAATCATTTTATTTCATGCGTAAGTGTGCCACAAGGATCATACAACTTGGAATCATTAAACATAATTATTTATTAAAAAATAAAGGAATGTGGAATAAATATATGAAAATATATAATAAATATGTAAATTTTCATAAAGGTGAATACCCTTGATAATGAAATGGGTATGGTATCCACTACATAATGACTTTGGCTTGGAAAATTGCTGTGCAATTTCGGCAGCATAACAGCGTGACATAAGAATACCTAAAAAATTTTGATGAGAGATAAATGGGTATATCATTATATTTACATTAAATTTACAGTAATGGAGTCATATAGATACATTTCCTATCATATTTAATGGAATTTAGATGCATAATACAAAATAATTTATTGTATGTAAATGAGGAGAGAGAAATCTCATACGGAATTTTGGCATGGTAACAGGTGTACATGGGAGGAATTAATGAGAGAGAAAGGGGTATATCATTATTAAAACATAAGGAGGGAATTTTTTGAGAGTTTATAAATCATACACCAGCATTTCTAATTGAAAATAAAATTGAATAAAAACATAAAGAAATTTGGACAAAAATGGGAAAGGAAGAAATCTCTTAGTTGTAAGTGTGATCTGAAAGGCTTGGGAAAGGCTTGAGAGTGGATTATTGGGAGCTTGGGGAACCTTGGGAGGATTATATAGAGTGGAGGGAATGGGTTTATATAGATCCAAATGCTTTTAGTGAAGATTAAGTGGTATTTTGGGTGAGTTTATATAGGAAAGGAGAGGGAATTCTTTATTATTTAGGTTTTTGACACCACACATTAAACTAATCAAAACCAAAAACCATACCATGGTATCTAAAAAAGGGGATTGAAAAAAAAATTATAAGTACAATGGAATAAATTATTAAAATCTTAGGCTTGCCTATGTGGAGGTGAGTCACAATCTCAAGGAAATTAATTTAAAAAGTTAAAATGTTTTATAAGTCTTGGAGGGTCCACTAACACACCATAAAATTAGTAAAATAAATCTAAAATCACATTATTTGAATGATAAAACATATATTGGTAGAAAATATCATTAATAGTTTCTATTAAATCACTATTGTGTGATTATGATATCATAAAACACATTATATATTTAAATGGTATTTAATTTTTACCCAAAAATTGACTGTCTCAGAAAATTATGAAAAATTCACCATTGGATAATTTTAACGTCCTGATTCCAAAAATAATATTCATTTTATATAAATAATTTTCTAAATATGTGAATTTTTACTTTTAAAATAAAAATTCACATTTATGGAAAATAATGGGTTTTGACAAAAACAACTTTCAAGCCTTAATAAATATTACAATTTTATTCGTAAAAATCATATGAACATTTATATCTAATAAAAATTAATTTAGTAATAATATTTTATTAAAATAATATTTAATAAAAAATCCATTAATTCATCAAGATAGATTTATTAATTGAATATTAACTAAAAATACTATTTGTGCTTTTAAAACTATTTACAAAGTAACAATGATAAAATGAATGTATATTATTTATACAAAATAATGTACATAATCATATTGATGTAGTATTTTTACATAAACCCTTAAAACACCCACATAATACCTAATTATAAGGTGTGTGATGGTGATAGACTGTTGTGGAGGATCAAATAACATCGCTTGGGTGGTAATCTCTATTAAATTTAACTTCCCCCATAGGCGATTTCGTTCGAGATTAACGTGATGAATCTCAGATTGGGTTTTGTCAAGAGAGAATCCTGGTGATGCCACCTCCTTTCCCTGATTCAACAAATGGGCTTCGTATGGGGCAATTCTACTAGATGAGGTCATCGCTTCCTTTTTCTAAGTAAATTGGATTTGTTAAAGCCCTATATTTATTGTAACACCCCAAGCTTCCACAGTACGTTTACCTTCGAATAATGCAATAGTGTGTGTTGTACGCAACCTCGAGCTCTAACACACACCACAACTGATTAAAATAGCCGTTGTGAATAGTAATACCTACTTTTTGAAATTTTATAAATTTTATTTATCAAAATGGACTTCATTTTTGGATTCGGAATATCAATATTAGCCTATGTTCAATTTTTGGTATTTTTCTGAGAACTTCTAATTTTATATGAATAGTGAAAAATACTTAAAAACAACTTTTTTTAATAAAAATAATTTATAGTGATAAATTATACTATTTAGTGGTTTAAAGTATAATTAGAATATATTTTTACCATTTTATCCAATGGTGGTCATTAGAATTAATTTAACATTGAAATTGGACATAAACAAATGTCAATCTTTTAATATAAATTGTTTCTTAAAAACACGCTATTTGTTGTGACAGCGGAAATTAATTATAAAATTAATTAATGCAACTTATATGTTTGTAATTTTTTAAAATAGGCATCATTTTTGAATTCGGAATATCAATTATAGCTTAGCGTGAAATTTTGGCATTGTTCTGAAAAACTTCAATTTTTGATGAATAGTGAAACCACTAAGTGGTAGTTAAATAACTGATTTTTCGTTTAAATGAAATATTACCACTTCTGTGATTTGATTTTCAAAAATCCGACATACATGGTTATCATTAAGAAGTAAAATGTAGTTCAATGAGATTAAAATAATTTTTGGTGAATAGTAACTTTTAAGTTCTTAATCGCGATTAGAGGTAATTAGTGTAGTTTAAGGTAAAAATAATGTTTTAATAATATGAGATGAGCTTGACACATGTCCTACCCTCATTGGATGTTCCATGGACGACCAATAAAATCCATGGGTCAACTTGGGGACCCCATGGATCCACTTTAGTTAGAAAATGACATAAATACCTTTTATTTAAGGTTAAAGTAAAAAATGACACAAACATGAAATTTTTTACTAAAACAATTTTTACATGGGGTTATACAAGTCATATTTTTAACTATAAATATTAATTGGAAATATAAAAAGATTTCCTACATCATAGTATTTTTTTATAATTTTTAGACATTAAATAAATTAAATTATTTATGACATCATTGTGATGCAGCGATGACCTCATTATTTAACGATTTTAATAAAATGAAAAGATAATGTACAATACAAGGCTTAAACTTGTCCAAAGACTATTGGATGGGTAGATTTGGAACCCTTATCACCTTATCCACGAATTATATAAGTTTGGGACCTTTAGAATCCGAAAATCATTGTATAATAATGTAACATTTCAATCTTTCCAAAAGAGCCCCTCCTCTCCTCTTATAAAAGGCCCCCACCTCTACCACCTTATTCACACTTTCAAGCCTTTTGGTTCGGCCAACCTCTGCCCAAATACTCTCCCAACTTCTCTCCCTTCATCCTAGAAGCTTTACTTTAGTCAGAAAGCCATCCTAAGAAGTCCTTTTGATCAAATCAAAAGGAAGAACCCGAAGAAGAGTTAACGTTTTCATCACCCTCTTTCAAGTTTCTTTCTTCTTCCACTCCCTCCTTGTTTATTATTTCAATTCTAAAATTATAAATCCAGTATCTTCTATATACTGTGATGTTATTATAAATATGGAACAACCATATTCAGTATTCTACCCATCATTTGAATGACATGTCACCATACGTGCGTACGTCCGGCTTACCGTCTCCACGTCGTGGTGTAATTGTTATTCAATATATTATTATTTAGATGGGTATAATAATGATATGTAATTCATGTAAATAATAAATATAACATGATAATGATTCTGTATATATGATATACTATCTAATTATATATTATTTTAATATCAAAATAATGATATTGTCGCTTGTGCGTACGTACGGACTACCGTCTCCACGAACGCGATGAGATTCATTCTCCGTCGTATCCATTCAAGTATAATTATCATTAGATGATATAAAAATAATGTTTAAGGACATGATATAATTCTGGATATGAATAAGATACAACCTATCCATGAAAACACGACTTACGAAAACGAGTAAGTTAACACCCGAAACAACGATAAATCTAAGATATTGTTAACAAAGCAATGTTAAAAAATCATATATGATATCATATGAATGTATATGATTCTTGTATAATTTAATAAAAATTATTTCACCATTATACAGGAGGTTAAACTACCCCAACCAAGTAAAAGTACAAGGTAAGGGTTTACTTCACAACCTCTTCATTATCCAAGGTTGTTTATACATAATTATCTACTGGGACCTCGTTATCATCCACATCCATGTTTCTTAAAAATGTCTTTCAAAACATTTTTACTATTAAATGGAAAATGGGTTAAAGTCATTTATACCCTTATACGTTTTTGAAAGGAATCTTACCGTCATTTTCCAAACAATGTACTTTTTGACCTTTTTGATAAATTTAAGGTAAGAATGTTTTTTTAACTTATACGGCGGGTGCGGCTATTTTCCGCCATTATAACTTCGTCGAAGCTTCCCTAAAAATATTATAAGAATATTTTCAAAGTAAATGTATTATTTTATAATTATGGGACTTTTAAATGATTTCAAAAAGGAGAGATATTTCTCTCAAATAGCTTTGATTTCATCTATGTCAACATCCTTTGATGGGTTTTAAGTTTAATTGAAATTGATTTATGATACAAAACTTCCATTGAACATTTTGTGAAATATTTGACTGTGGATGTGTTATTTTTATACCATCCATATTTTATGGAGAAATTTTTGACATTTCGTATGCTAGTTTTAATACGAATATTTATGTTATGTTTAAACCTATTCATATGAGGAATGTATTGGACTTAATATGTGACGGGTGGAGCCCACTATAGCTCCTCGATGCATCGGTAGGTCTCATGAGACAACTAGAAGTGGAATTGGCCGAGGCCCTTTCGCAATTTGATTTATGGTTTTGGCCGAGGCCTTAATCATTTTAGATGTCTTGGCCGAGGCCTTGACAAAATGTTTCAGAATGTCTGGCATTATACATTCTCTCATTATGAAAGTGGTTATTGATATTTCATGTGATTATTCGTCTAGTAGAATATCCATGTGAGTAAGTAATGGCATTATTTTATTTTACTTTTGCCATATTATGCTGAAGTTCAAGTTCAATAAGGCTTTTGTTTTAGTTATACATTTCCTTAAATGCTTATGTTTTCTTATGGAAGTTTCTGCTATATTGTTATCCTTACGGAGCATTTGAGATCACCCCTTTCAATGTTTTATTTTTCCCAGGATGTGAAGAGGTGTATTATGACTGACTTGAAAGAATAGTCAGTGAGGATATGAGTGTGGACTAGGGAGACCATGTTATTGTAGTTTTCATTTTTATGATGTAATGTAAGATTTATGAATGTATCTAGTGTTTCCAAGGCTACTAAACTAATCGGTCTTTCAAGACTTGATCTTTTGTGATCATGCCAATGTTACGAAGTAATGCACCGACTCTGGGTAATTGGGGTCGGGGCATTACAGTTGGTATCAGAGGCAGTTTAGTACTAACCCTGGAAGCTAGATTTAGACAAACTCTGATTAGAGCACGTACACCTAAGATGAACTTTGAGGATTAGTATAGAAGAACTTCCTAAAAATTTTGGTATTGTAGAGATTTTGTGAGTTTTCCGAGAAATACATCCCTGTCTAGATACGAGCTGGTAGAGGCGGCTCTGGCACAGATGTACCTAGGGGTAAAACCCGAAAACACCGCTTTGAGCTAGACTCGAACGGGAACTGGTGCACGACAACGGGCCTTTCTGCACTCTTGGTTACGACACTCCCGGGGGATATGCTTAGGATAATTCTCATTTTCTTTACAAACCACTATGAAGGGTTACGAGTATATACTTTCTCAAAGAAAACATTTTTATAATTATGGATTATATCCATAATTAGTTCAATTTATGTTAAGTGTTTTACAAGTATGGAATTATGTATTTTGATTCATAAACTAATCCAGTTTATGCCATTATTTAGAAATGGCGCCTAGTGGAAGGAATGGAAACCGTATCAATGCACACACTCCATGTAGGGATTTCCCTACTGCTCAAGATAATTATGGTGGAGCTAGTGATACAACTGGTGCTGATCAGCTTCTCACCGTACTGGGACAACTCACGCAGGTTATGAATAATAACCTTACTCGTATGGAGCACCCTGATCCGCAACGTGGAGGATCAATGCTAGACCGTTTCATGAGGCAAAAACCACCAACCTTCAATGGGAGTACAAATCCTATAGTAGCTGAGCAATGGATAAATTCCTTAGAGAAAATATTCCATGCCTTGGGGAGTAGTGAAAGGGAGAAAGTTATCGTGGCAGTTTACCGCCTCACTGGAGATGCCGATCAATGGTGGTCACTAATTCAAAACACAAAGGAAGATGATGAATTAACAAACATGGAATGGCAGGAGTTCAAAGAGCTGTTCTTAGAAAAATACTTTCCTCGAGACCATCGAGCGGATATGGAAAGGCAATTTCTAAGTCTGAGGCAGAAGGAGGATTATAATGTCGCAAAGTATGAGGCTAACTTTACAAGGTTAGCGAGGTATGCTGCAGATTACATACATAACCCAAGAAGTAAGACTGATCGTTTCTTTGATGGGTTAAAACCATTTCTCCGTCGAGCTTTAGTATCACAAACCTTCTATTCATACGAAGGTATTGTCTCGTGCACTATCAAGACGGAAAAGGAATTCTCTAAGTCTTATGACTTTAAATCAAAGCGAGATAAGAAGAGATCTGCTGAAAACTCTGAGAAAGGAAATAAGGAAACAGGGAAGAAGGGTAGAAATGAATTTCCACCCTATGATAATTGTGGTAGGAAGCACCCTGGTGCCTGTCTAAAAGGAAAAGGAGTATGTTACAAGTGTGGTGAAAAAGGCCACCAAGCTCATGAATGCAAGGGAAAGAAAGCGGCTGTCAACGTGGAATGTTATAATTGTAGAGAGAAGGGACATTATGAAAATGAATGTCCTAAGCGTTAGGGGAACTTACCTCAGAAGAGGCCAAGGGATCAAGGCCAGGCTTATGCTATCACTACTGCTGATGTGGAAGCTCCGAAAGACGTGGTGGCAGGTAATTTAATGGTTTCCTCAAGTTTAGAAAATGCATTATTTGATTCTGGATCATCGCATTGTTTCATATCTTCCCAGTTTGCTAAGAAAATTAGATATTTCCAATTTTATTTAACAAGGGAGTTGTCGGTCAAAACCCCTAAGGGAAGTATTGTTGCAACAAAGTTTTGTCGATTAGTTCCCATTAGAGAACCTAAATGTTCTTTACCTGATGATCTCATCGTCATACCCATGATTGAATTTGATATAATCCTCAGTGTGGATTGGCTTTCGGACCATGATGCAAAAATTTATTGTAAGAGGAAAGAGGTTACGATTATTGATGATGATGATAAGGAACACCTTATCTTTAGAGAAGAATCTTCACCACATAATTCTTATCTAGATCCACCCCCAGTAGCTCAACTAAATTCAATTATTGGGGAGGAATAGAAGGAAACTACTGAGGGTGAGGAAAGGAATATTAAAACAGAGGATGTACCTATTGTGAGAGAATATGTTGATGTGTTTCCAGAAGATTTACCTGGACATCCTCCAGAACGAGAAGTTGAGTTTTCCATTGATTTAATTCCTGGATCAAGGCCCATATCAAAGACCCCTTATAGAATGGCCACTGTGGAATTAGTTGAACTAAAGAAACAACTAGATGAATTGAGAAATAAGGGATTTATTCGCCCTAGTGTTTCTCCTTGGGGAGCCCCTGTTCTTTTTGTTAAGAAGAAATATGGATCTATGAGGTTGTGCATTGACTATAGGGAGATCAATGCTATAACAATAAAGAACAAGTATCCCCTACCTCGTATTGATGATTTGTTTGACCAACTGCATAGATCTCAATACTTTTCAAAGATCGACCTTTGGTCTGGATACCATCAGTTGTGTGTGAAGAAGGAAGACGTTCCAAAGACAGCATTTCGAACAAGGTACGGGCATTACGAGTTTACAGTAATGCCTTTTGGATTGACTAATGCACCCTCTGTTTTCATGGATCTAATTAATAGAGTTTTCAAGGAATATCTTGATGACTTTGTAGTGGTATTTATTTATGATATCTTGGTATACTCCAAAAGCTATGAAGATCATGAAAATCACTTACGCATTATCCTGAAGACTCTTAGAAGACATGAATTATATGGGAAATTTAGCAAGTGTGAATTCTGGTTTCATGAGATTTCTTTTCTTGGCCATATTATCTCTAAGGATGGAATTTCCGTTGATCCTTCTAAAACCAAGGCAATCCAAGAATGGCCAGCACCGACAAGTATAACTGAGGTACGCAGTTTTATTGGTTTAGCAGGTTATTATCGACGTTTCGTCCAGAATTTTTCCAGATTGGCTAAACCATTGACAAAGCTCACACGTAAAGGGATTAAATTTGTCTGGACAAAAGAGTGTGAATAATGTTTTGAAGAACTAAAGAGAAGATTAGTCAATTCCCCTATATTGACTCTACCATCGGGGAATGATGGGTTTGTTATTTATAGTGATGCATCGAAGAAAGGACTTGGTTGTGTCCTTAGGCAGAATGATAAGGTCATTGCCTATGCATCATGACAGCTAAATATTCATGAGAAAAACTATCCTACTCATGATCTTGAGTTAGCAGCTGTGATATTTGCTTTAAAGATATGGATACATTACCTCTATGGTGAAAAATGTGAGATTTATACTGATCACAAGAGTTTGAAGTATATTTTCACACAAAAAGAACTCAACATGAGGCAAAGGCGATGGATTGAACTACTCAAGGATTATGATTGAACGATACATTACCACCCGGGGAAGGAAAACAAGGTGGAAGATGCTTTGAGCAGAAAAGACCATGGAGTTTTGAATGTGATGAGAATTGAAAGGGATCCAATTTTCTTGGATCTATTGAAGATGGACATGGGAATAACTAGGGAAGGTGAAACATCAATGATTTTTCAAATGGTTGCCAAACCATCATTACTAGAAAGGATTAAGAGTTCTCAGACCAATGATGAATAATTTCAGAAGAAGATTAAAGATGTGAATGATGGAAGATTGAGGGACTTTGTGTATAAGGATGGAATTTTGAAATTCGGGAAGAGACTTTGTGTTCCCGATATACCTGATCTAAAAAGGGAATTGTTGGATGATGCTCATAGTTCCAACTTCTCTATACACCCTGGGAGCACCAAAATGTATAGAGATTTGAAGGAACATTTTTGGTGGGACAATGTGAAGAGGGAGATTGCTGATTTTTTGTCGAGGTGTATGGTTTGTCAACAAGTGAAAGCTGGAAGGCAACATCCTGGTGGAGTATTAAAACCTCTTCCCATACCTGAGTGGAAATGGGATAATATTATGATGGACTTTGTCATGGGACTACCAAAGACTCCTAGAAGGAATGATGCAATATAGGTCATTGTTGATCGACTTACTAAGTCAGCACATTTTCTGGCTATACGGGAGGATCTACCACTTGAACGTCTAGCAAGACTATATATTAATGAAGTTGTAAGACTTCATGGAGTACCCCTATCGATTGTTTCTAATCGTGATCCTCATTTTACTTCAAGATTCTGGAAAAGTCTTCAAAAGGCCTTGGATACTGAACTTCGTTTGAGCACTGCCTATCACCCTCAAACAGATGGACAATCAGAACGGACTATTCAAACCTTAGAAGACATGTTGAGATCATGCTCTCTTGACTTTCAGGGTATGTGGGATCAATATTTACCACTGGTAGAATTTTCTTATAACAATAGCTTCCATTCAAGCATTCAGATGGCACCTTATGAAGCGTTATACGGAAAGAGATGTCGTACACCAACTTTTTGGGATGACGTTGGTGAAAGAAAACTTGTGGGACCAGAACTGCTGGAAGAAACAATGGAAAAGGTGAAGGTAATCCAAAACCACATCAAAGCAGCTCAAAGTAGGCAGAAGAGCTATGCCGATAGCAGAAGAAAGGTTTTGGAATTTTAGGTGGGAGATCATGTTTTCCTAAAGGTATCTCCATGGAATGGAGTTATACGTTTTGGTAAGAAGGGTAAGTTGAGTCCTAGGTACATCGGACCTTTCGAAATTCTAGATCGTATTGGGGTTGTAGCTTATCGTTTGGCGATGCCGCCAAATCTCTCCAAAGTTCACGATGTTTTCCACATATCGCTATTAAGAAAATACATGCCCGACCCAACACATGTACTTACCTACGAGGAATTAGAACTGGAACCCAATCTATCTTATTGCGAAGAGCCCATCAGGATTCTTGATGTGAGGGAGCAGGTGCTGAGAAACCGGACGACTCGTCTAGTAAAGGTTTTGTGGAGAAATCATAAAATGGAAGAGGCAACGTGGGAACCTGAGGAACTTATGATGAAGAACCACCCAAGTCTTTTTATGCAGTAATACCCTAGAAATTGCGAGGACGCAATTATTTAAAGGAGGGGAGAATGTAACACCCCAAGCTTCCACAGTACGTTTCCCTTCGAATAACGCAATAGTGTGTGTTGTACGCAACCTCGAGCTCTAACACACACCACAACTGATTAAACTAGCCGTTGTGAATAGTAATACCTACTTTTTGAAATTTTATAAATTTTATTTATCAAAATGGACTTCATTTTTGGATTCGAAATATCAATATTAGCCTATGTTGAATTTTTGGTATTTTTCTGAGAACTTCTAATTTTATATGAATAGTGAAAAATACTTAAAAACAACTTTTTTTAATCAAAATAATTTGTAGTGATAAATTATACTATTTAGTGGTTTAAAGTATAATTAGAATATATTTTTACCATTTTATCCAATGGTGGTCATTAGAATTAATTTATCATTTAAATTGGACATAAACAAATGCCAATCTTTTGATATAAATTGTTTCTTAAAAACACGCTATTTGTTGTGACAGCGAGAATTAATTATAAAATTAATTAATAAAACTTATATGTTTGTAATTTTTTAAAATAGGCATCATTTTTGAATTCGGAATATCAATTATAGCTTAGGGTGAAATTTTGGCATTGTTCTGAAAAACTTCAATTTTTGATGAATAGTGAAACCACTAAGTGGTAGTTAAATAACTGATTTTTCGTTTAAATGAAATATTACCACTTCTGTGATTTGATTTTCAAAAATCCGACATACATGGTTATAATTAAGAAGTAAAATTTGGTTCAATGAGATTAAAATAATTTTTGGTGAATAGTAACTTTTAAGTTCTTAATCGCGATTAGACGTAATTAGTGTAGTTTAAGGTAAAAATAATGTTTTAATAATATTAGATGAGCTTGACACATGTCCTACCCTCATTGGATGTTCCATGGACAACCAATACAATCCATGGGTCAACTTGGGGACCCCATGGAGCCACTTTAGTTAGAAAATGACATAAATACCTTTTATTTAAGGTTAAAGTAAAAAATGACACAAACATAAAATGTTTTACTAAAACAATTTTTATATGGGGTTATACAAGTCATATTTTTGACTATAAATAGTCATTGGAAAGATAAAAATATTTCCTACATCATAGTATTTTTGTATAATTTTTAGACATTAAATAAATTAAATTATTTATGACATCATTATGATGCAGCGATGACCTCATTATTTAACGATTTTAATAAAATGAAAAGATAATGTACAATCCAAGGCTTAAACTTGTCCAAAGACTATTGGATGGGTAGATTTCGAACCCTTATCACCTTATCCACGAATTATATAAGTGTGGGACCTTTAGAATCCGAAAATCATTGTATAATAATGTAACATTTCAATCTTTCCAAAAGAGCCCCTCCTCTCCTCTTATAAAAGGCCCCCACCTCTACCACCTTATTCACACTTTCAAGCCTTTTGGTTCGGCCAAACTCTACCCGAATACTCTCCAAACTTCTCTCCCTTAATCCTAGAATCTTTACTTTAGTCATAAATCCATCCTAAGGAGTCCTTTTTATCAAATCAAAAGGAAGAACCCGAAGAAGAGGTAACGTTTTCATCACCCTCTTTCAAGTTTCTTTCTTCTTCCACTCCCTCTTTGTTTATTATTTCAACTCTAAAATTATAACTCTAGTATCTTCTATATACTGTGATATTATTATAAATATGGAACAACCATATTCAGTATTCTACCCATCATTTTAATGACATGTCACCATACGTGCGTACGTACGGCTTACCGTCTCCACGTCGTGGTGTAATTGTTATTCAATATATTATTATTTAGATGGGTATAATAATGATATGTAATTAATGTAAATAATAAATATAACATGATAATGATTCTGTATATATGATATAATATCCAATTATATATTATTTTAATATCAAAATAATGATATTGTTACTCGTACGTATGTACGGACTACCGTCTCCACGAACGCGATGAGATTCATTCTTCGTCGTATCAATTCAAGTATAATTATCATTAGATGATCTAAAAATAATGTTTAAGGACATGATATCATTATGGATATGAATAATATACAACCTATCCATGAACACACGACTTACGAAAACGAGTAAGTTAACACCTGAAACAATGATAAATCTAAGATATTGTTAACAAAGCAATGTTAAAAGATCATATATGATATCATATGAATGTATATGATTATTGTATAATTTAATAAAAATTATTTCACCATTATACAGGAGGTTAACCTACCCCAACCAATGAAAAGTACAAGGTAAGGGTTTACTTCACAACGTCTTCATTATCCAAGGTTGTTTATACATAATTATCTACTGGGACCTCGTTATCATCCACATCCATGTTTCTTAAAAATGTCTTTCAAAACATTTTTACTATTAAATGGAAAATTGGTTAAAGTCATTTATACCCTTATATGTTTTTGAAAGGAATCTTACCATCGTTTTCCAAACAATGTACTTTTTGACCTTTTTGACAAATTTAAGGTAAGAATGTTTTTTTAACTTATACGGCGGGTGCGGCTATTTTCCGCCATTATAACTTCGTCGAAGCTTCCCTAACAAGCTTATAAGAATATTTTCAAAGTAAATGTATTATTTTATAATTATGGGACTTTTAAATGATTTCAAAAAGGAGAGATATTTCTCTCAAATAGCTTTGATTTCATCTATGTCAACATCCTTTGATGGGTTTTAAGTTTAATTGAAATTGATTTATGATACAAAACTTCCATTGAACATTTTGTGAAATATTTGACTGTGGATGTGTTATTTTTATACCATCCATAGTTTATGGAAAAATTGTTGACATTTCGTATGCTAGTTTTAATATGAATATTTATGTTATGTTTAAAAATATTCATATGAGGAATGTATTGGACTTAATATGTGACGGGTGGAGCCCGCTATAGCTCCTCGATGCATCGGTAGGTCTCATGAGACAACTAGAAGTGGAATTGGCTGAGGCCCTTTCCCAATTTGATTTATGGTTTTGGCCGAGGCCTTAATCATTTTAGATGTCTTGGTCGAGGCCTTGAAAAAATGTTTCAGAATGTCTGGCATTATACATTCCCTCATTATGAAAGTGGTTATTGATATTTCATGTGATTATTCGTCTAGTAGAATATCCATGTGAGTAAGTAATGGCATTATTTTATTTTACTTTTTCCATATTATGATGAAGTTCAAGTTCAATAAGGCTTTTTTTTAGTTATACATTGCCTTAAATTCTTATGTTTTCTTATGGAAGTTTCCGCTATATTGTTATCCTTACGGATCATTTGAGCTCACCCCTTTCAATGTTTTATTTTTTCCAGGATGTGAAGAGGTGTATTATGACTTACTTGCAAGAATAGTCAGTGAGGATATGAGTGTGGACTAGGGAGACCATGTTATTGTAGTTTTCATTTTTATGATGTAATGTAAGATTTATGAATGTATCTAGTGTTTCCAAGGCTACTAAACTAATCGGTCTTTCGAGACTTGATCTTTTGTGATCATGTCAATGTTACGAAGTAATGCACTGACTCTGGGTAGCTGGGGTTGGGGCGTTACATTTATACTAATCAGGTGATCACTATTCAACTACTATATTAGAATGGTAAAAATTCATAACGGTATTTTGAAAACCAAAAAACAAAAAACCAAACCATTTTATATAATGAGACATTTAATTAGATCAAGATGAATTTTCATTAACAAAAGTTTTGGTCATTATAATCTTCCCCCTTAAGAAATTTCACCCTAAAAATCTCCTTTTTTCCACAATAAAAATATGCGGGTAACTCTGATTCATCCCTCCCTCCGATTCCCACATTTTTTCTTCAAACTTGTGGTTTTTTTACAACACCTTGACAAGGATCATTGTATTATTTCATAGAAATTTTTCCTTATAATATAAGATCATCATCAGATTATCTTCATAGGAGAGGTCATTATCCAATGGCACCACCTCTAGATTGATTACATACAATGGGTTGAGTATATAATTCCTCAAGAGTGATACGTGGAATACATAATGTACTTGAGATAGGTTCGGTGGGATTTCTAGTCTATAGGTCACTCCTCTAATGTGATAAAGAATCTCAAAAGGGTTGATGTACCATGGACTAAGATTTCCCTTCTTCCAAAATCACATTACTCTCTTCCATAGTGATATTCAGAGGAATACCATGTCTCCAACATCAAACTATAGGTCTCTTCAATGATTATCAACATAGCTCTTTTGTCGAATCTGAGAAGATTTAATGTGCAGTTGGATGGTTTTAACCTTCTCCACCATTTCTTCGACCATTTCTAGACCTAGCAGTTCTCACTCCCCAACTTCATCCCGATATGCCAGTGTTTTTCACCTCTTCCCATAAATGGATTTATAAGGAGCCATTTGCATGCTTGAGTGGAAACTGTTTTTGTTAGATAACTCAACTAGAGTAATATGTAGACCCCATATTCCTTTTAAATCCATTGAGAATTCTCTCAATATGTCCTCATGTGTTTGGATAGTCTGATCAGATTGTAAATCTGTTTGAGGATGATAATCCATACTTAAGTTCAGCTCAGTATTCAGAGCATGTTGAAGACTCTTCCAAAACATAAAGGTGAATCTTGGATCTCGATAGGATACAATAGATAGTGTTACTCCATGTAGCCTTACCACTTCTATGAGGTATATTTGTGCCAGTTGATCTAATGAGAAATCCTCCCGAATTGAAATGCAGTGTGAAGTCTTTGTAAGACGATCCACAATAACCCAGATAGCATTGTTTCCTTTGGATGTCTTCAGAAGTCCGGTGACAAAGTCCTAAGTGATGTTCTCCCATTTCCATGTTGGTGTGGGTAATGGTTTCATCATCCCCTTATACATCTACCTCTCATCCTTTACTTACTAACATACTAGTCACTTTGATGTATACTCAGCAATCTCCTTCTTCATGTTATCTGACCAATAATGCTCTTGTATATCTCGATACATCATTGTGTTTCCAGGGTGAATGGAGAAATTTGAACTATGTGCATCATCCAAAAGTTCTTTCTTTAACTCTGGATTTGATGGAATACATATTATTGACCCAAATCTCACAATTCCTTCTTCATGTTCATCAAACTCCAAGGATTTCCCTTTTCTGATAGTTTCCACTTTCTTCTAAATTCTAACATCATCCTTTTGAGCATCCTTTAACCTTTCCAAAAGAGACGGTTGAGAAATCATTTGTGAAAGGATTGATTATGTTCTTTTATTTATAATTCCCATGTCTATATTCATCAAATATAAGAATATTGGATCCTTTTCAATTCTCATTAATGATAGAATTGATGGGTCCTTTTTACTTAGAGGATCTACCACCTTGTTTTATTTCCCAGGGTGGTAATGGATTGAGCAGTCATAGTCTTTGATCAGCTCTATCCATCTTCATTGGTATATATTTAACTGTTTCTGTGTTAATATATACTTTAGGCTTTTGTAATTCATATATATTTCACACTTCTCCCCAAAGAGGTAATGCCGCCAAATTTTTAAAGCGAAGATTACTACAGCCAGCTCCAGATCATGTGTTGGATAGTTTTTCTCAGGAACATTCAATTTCCTTGAATCATAGGCAATGATTTTATCATATTTCATAAAAAAAACAATTGAGGCCCTTCCTCAGTCATCACTAAATACCACAAAAATTTCTCCACTTGTGGGTAATGTGAGAACGAGCGCAGTGATAAGCCTCATTTTTAACTCCTTGAAGCATTCTTTGCATTCATCTCTCCAAGAAAACTTGACTCCCTTATGAGTTAGCTTAGTAAGAGGGTTTGAAAATTGTAAGAAATTTCTCACAAATCGGTGATAATATACATCTAACCCCAAGAAGGTACGGATATCCGTCATCGATGTTGGCCTCAGCCATTCCTCTATTGTAGCTATCTTAGAGGGATCCACAGATATCTCATTTCTTGTGATGATATGACCCAATAATGAGTCCTCATTTAACCAAAGATCACACTTGATGTACTTTTCATAGAGATTCTCCTTTCTCAAGGTCTCTAGTACAGTGCTTAGATGCTCCTCATGAACCTCCATGGTTTTGGAGTATATTAGAATATCGTCTATAAATACTACCACATATTTGTCAAGGTAATATCTAAAGACTATATTCATCTAGTCTATGAAGATTTATGGAGCATTATTGAGTCTAAAATTCAAAACTATGAATTCATAGTGCCCATATCTTGTAAGAAAATAAGTCTTGGGGATATCCTACTTCATCACCCTTACTTGGTAATATCCCGACCAAAAATCCACCATGGAGAATTATTGTGCTCCACATAGAGGATCGAAAAAGTCATCAATTCAGGGAAGAGGATACTTGTTCTTTATTGTGATTTTTTGAGCTCACGGTAATCAATACAAAGGTGCATTTACCTATCCTTCTTCTTGACGAAGAGGACTGGTGCAGCCCATGGTGAAGCACTTGGGCGTATAAAACATTTATCTAGATTCTTCTGTAGTTGTTTCTTAAGCTCCTCATGCTCCACAAAATCCATTCTATATAGATTCTTGGGTATTATCAATGCCCCAGGTATAAGATCAATTAAGAATTCAATGTCACTTCTAGGATAAAGACCATACAATTCCTCGAGAAACACTTCGGCGAATTATCTCACAATAAGCATGTCTTCAAGGATAGTTTCTTCCTCGGACTCAATCATCTAGGCCAGATAAACATTCTCATAGGGCAGTGATATCCACGCTTGAGATGATGGTGCTAAGGAAGATTTATCCTCCTCCTTGCACTTGTACATAATCTGGGGTCGATTCTCCATATGAAGAGTGATTTCCATTTTACAACAATTTATGTTGGATCTATATAGGGAAAGACAATCTATGTCATGAATTGAATCAAATTCCACTAGGGGTAGTATGAAGAGGTTCTCTGGGAAGTTAAAACCACAAATTATGATAGGTGAGGAGTTATATTCAGGGGATTCAATGATTTACCCATTTTCCATTCTTACCTAAATCTTTACTTCCATGATTTTTGGTGGTGTTAGGATTGTTCTACTAAACTTTTAAGATAAAAAAAATAATGTGTAGAACAAAAATCAAAAAGTACGTTCACTATTCATGAATGGATAACTAGCATACAAGTCACCACTTATTTTTCGGGTTCACTTTGGTGGTAGTAATGACAAAATCTTGCCCTTTCTGCATTGAAGGTTGTTGGTTGCCTCTAAAAACCCTTGGTGTAGGGAACTGGTTTGCAAAGTGACTTGATTCTTTGTAGTTGAAAAATGAACTACGCATCAAGGGTCGAAGGGAGCATCCCTATCCTCTATCGTATCCATGTGTTTTTCTTGTAGGCAGTTAATGTCCATATACCCTTATCTTCCACACCTAAAGCATTTCCTTGTCCCCTTAAGGAAATTTTCAGAGTGATTCTTTACACACCTTTGGCATATGGGGTGCTAGATTTTAATAGCACCGTTGGATTTATCCATCGGACCACCAGAATTAAAGTACACCTTACTCTTCTTATCCCTATGATACCCCTGAGATTCTATGATCTCCATTTCGACTTTGAGGGAACATCAGGAAAAAAAATTCATAGCTCTCGAAGTCATGGATTGCTAGGGCTTTCTATAGGCTAGGTATTATCCCACTAAAGACGCATCCAACCTTGCATTCGGGGGTAACGACAAAGCCGAAGGCATATCGTGAAAGACTTGTGAAGTTTTCCTCATACACTCTAATGGATTCATCATCTTTTTTCTTGAGGTAAAGAAAGTCCCTTTCCATCTTAAGTCGGAGGGTGTGCAGAAAATATTTATCAAAAAACATTTTCAAAAAAGCCTTCCATTCCAACGCCTCAATCTCTTCCCCAGGATTCGTATTTTTGATCAATGTCCACCATTGATAAGCTTCAGCCTCTATATGATAAGAATCCAAAAGAACCTTCTCTTGTTCAAAACATTGAAGGATGGAGAAGATATTTTCATGGATATGATCCAATGTTCGGCGACTGAGGGATCAGACGATCCATTAAAAGTAGGAGGACTTTGTCTTATAAAGCACTTGATTGTGAATTGTTCTTTCTTATGGGGGGTTAAATGTTCCTATTGACCCATTTTCTATTCAAAACTAGAGTAAACTAAGAGAGTATCGTGACAAACTTCGTGATTACCGCTCCCATCAGATTGGACATCTCATTAGAACAGTAATTACATTGATCTTCACATCAGTTGTTAGCCTCAGCCCTACTATTATTGGCCAATGGCTGGAATAAAAGTAAAGTTAGGGGTAACACATAAAGGGTACTCCAAAGATAAAAATAGATGACTTATAAATTAATTTTATTTCCTCAACTTATGAATTTACAGGCTTCAATATATGTTATCCAGGATCTACTTCCCAAAATGTATTCTTAGGGGAATTTTTTTATTCTCATAATAATGGTTCATACTAAGCTTATGAATTTACCAAATAATATCCCATAGGAGTTTCATAACCAAGAGTTCAACAAGCCCAATTTTCGTGCACCAGTTACTGTTCGAGTCTGACTCAATGTAGTGTTTTCAGGTTTTACCCCTAGATACATATGTACCAGAGCCGCCTCTACCTACTCGTATCTAGACATGGATGTGTTCACTTGATAAAAAATACTCAATACTCACCAAAATTTATGGATGTTTTTATTATACTTAGTCTTACCCCTAAGGCTTTCACAATGGTTTTCTAATCCTAATCCCAAAATCAACTAAACCTATCCTTTGATACCAACTATAAGAACTATGCTCTTTATTACACACTTAAACATGATTTATTACATAAAAACATCACTTGATAAAACATAGAAGGTCAATAGGTCTAGTTTCTTTTGTTATTAAGAACATTTTATAACAACTTAAAACATAAAATACAACATCTTATTTTCCTTTACATGACCACATCATTCCTTCATACTTAGCATTGCATAGGATAACCTAAGGACATGCATAATAAAAGGACGAGCTATAAAGCCCAGTAAGGGAGTAAAAAGGAATAAAATGAAGAATATAGTACATGCTAGGAAATAGGAATATCAATGGAGTGAAAGAGAAACATGAACATAAAGGCATGATATACCATGATTATCATATCATGGAAATGTGGCAAAAACATTTAACATGATATTAGCATGATCCCAGAACCATTGCACATGGAGAGTGAGTAAAACCTCATTTAACTTGAATTATCATGATTAAACCATCGTTTCATTTGAAATATCATGATACTAATCTTTACCCATTGCATTGGAGCGCTATTAGGGATCACCCTTCTTAATCATTTCATTTCATACATAAGTGTGACACATGGAATCATTCAACATAATAATTTATTCAATGATAAAGGAATGTGGAATTCATACATGAAACTCTATAACCAATAAGTAATTGTTCATAAGGGTGAATACCATTGATAAAGAAATGGGCATGGTAACCACTATACAATGACTTTGGCTTGGAAAATCGCGGTGCAATTTCGGCAGTATAACGTTGTGACATAAGAATTACTAAAAATGGTTAATGAGAGAGAAACGTGTATATCATCATATGTACATAAAATGTAATGTAAGGGGGTCATATAGATACATGTCCCAGGATATGTAATGAAATTTAGATGCAAAATACAAAATAATTTCTTGAATGTAAATGAGGAGAGAGAAATCCCTTACGGAATTTCGGCATGGTAACAGGTGTACATGGGAGGAATTAATGAGAGATAAAGTGGTCTATAATTATTAAAATATTAGGAATGATTTTTGAGGGAGGTGAGAAATCATACCCTACCATTTTTAATTGATAATAAAATGGAATAACAATATAAATAAATTTGGACAAAAATGAGAAATTAAGAAATCCCTTACTTGGAAGTGTGATACAAAAGGCTTGGGAGAGGCTTGAGAGAGGCTTATTGGGAGCTTGGGGAACCATGGGAGGATTCTATAGAGATTATTTCATGGTTTGGTAGAGATCCACAGGCTTTCAGTGTATATGAAGTGGGAGCATGGGTGAGTTTATATAGGATAGGAGAGGAAATTCTTTATTATTTAGGTTTTGGACACCACACATTAAACTAATGAAAACCACAAACCTTACAATGATTTTTTCCCATAGTTTTTGAAAAAATTTAGTCGAAGACAATATTTTATAATGCCAATGGAGGAAATTATTAATATATTATTCTTTCTTTTGTGGAGGTGAGTCACACTCTCATGGAAATCAATTTAAAAAGTTAAAATGTTTTATAAGTCTTGGAGGGTCCACTAAGGCACCATAAAATTAATCAAAAAAAATAAAATCACATCATTTTAATGATAAAACATATATTGGACGAAAATATCATTTATATTATTTTATTACATCACTATTGAGTCATTATGATGTCAAAAAACACATTATATATTTAAACGGTATTTAATTTTTACTTAAAAATTCGACTATCTCAGAAAAGTAAGAAAAATTCCCCGTTGGATAATTTCGACATCCTGATTCAAAAAATAATACTCATTTTATCTAAATAATTTTATAAATATTTTATTTTTACCTTTAATATAAAAACTGACATTTATAAATAATTCACGGGTTTTGACAAAAACAGCTTTGAAGCCTTAATAAAAAATTTAACTGTATTCGTAAAAATTATATGATCATTTATATATAATAAAAATTAATTTAGTAATAATATTTAATTAAAATATTATTTAATTCAATAATCCATTAATTAATCGAAATATATTTCTTAATTGAATATTAACTAAAAATACAAATTTTGTTTTTAAAACTATTTACAATGTTACAATGATAAAATGAATGTATATTCATTATAAAAAATAATGTACATAATAATAGTGCTAGGGTCCTATTACATAACCCCTTAAAACACCGGCATAAGACCTAAGGGTAATGTGTGCGATGGTGACAAACTCTTGGGGAGGCTCAGATAACATCACTCGAGTGGTAATCTCTATTAACTTCCACTTCTCTCATAGGTGGTTCCATTAGAACTTAATGCATTGAAGCTCTACTTGAGCTTGGTCAACAGTGAATCCTAGTGACACCAACTCTTTTCTAAGCTCCAACAAATGGGATTTTTATGGGGAAATTCTTCTGGATGAGGCCATTGCTTCTTTTGTCTGAGTAAATTAGAATTGTTAAAGCCCTATATTTATACTAATTAGGTGATCATTGTTAAACGACTTTATTATCAACGGTAAAAATTCATAATGCTATTTTGAAATCCAAAAACATAAAACCAAACCATTTTACATAATAATACATTTAATTAGATCAAGATGAATTTATATTATCAAATGTTAGGGTTGTTATAATAACAGTTCATTTTTAAGATGTACTCCAAATCATATCCAAGATTACGAGGTACAAATATTGGTCCACTAAGCCCACATATCCACTTATCCCTCCTATGTTTCCCCAAAAAAAGTCCATGTGAACAAATATATAAACTATCATAATGGTATTTCCCTAAAACACTTTCTCATTAGGATACAATAGACATATCAGATGATCCTCATAGGATACATCAGTCTCAAGCTCAACATAATCAATATTGATCACATGATAAGGGTTGGGGTGATACATTCGAAGTTGTGAAACACGAAAAATGTCTTGCATAGCATTTTACCTTTGTGGAAGAGGGAATCAATATGCCACAAAATCAATTCTCTAAAATACTTAAAATAGTAAAATAAACTTGGTCTCTAAAATTCCCTATTTATCATATGATGACCAAATCATGGAGACACCTGAAGGAAAACATGATCACCCACTGTAAACTCCATGGGTCATCGAAATCTATTGGCATAAAAAACTTTTATTCTATGAGATATAATAATATTATTATGAATCAAATGAACTTTTTATGATGTTTCCTACACAATAATCAGTCCAAATAACACTATCTCACCTTCCTCCATCTACCATATAGGTGATCTTCATGGACTACCATAAAGTGCCACATATGGATCCATCAATATAGTTTTCTATTAACTGTTGTTATAGGTGAAATCAACAAGAACTATTTGGTTCTTCCAAGACCCACTAATGTGCTGGAAACATGACCAAATCATATCCTCAAGAACCTATATAGTACATCCCAACATTCTATTTTCCCGTGGGTGGTATGTCGTACTTAGTAGAACATATGTACTAAGAACTCTCTGTAAGCCCTATTAGAAGTGTGATGTAAAATTAAAGTCATTTTCTAAAACTATCCTCCATGGAAATTGATCCATAAATACAATCTCCCAAATATAATTGTATCCTAGATGATCTAATGAGATAGTCTCTCAAATAGGTAAGAAATTCACTACATCTATAAACTTCCCCCAATCACCTAGATAACAAAATTATTCCAAGGAATCCTTAGGATACATACCTCAAAGTCCACGGTAACTCCATTCCACTTACATTAAATATGGGAAATGGATATAGTAAACCAAAAGGTCATTGATGATCAGGATTCACCTATTGATAGGTGTCTCATCTTTTCACGAACATTGAAATATCGTTTTTCATGCTTGGTCACCAATACTGTCGATATAGTTCATAGTATATTTTGGTCAATCCAAGATTCCCAACTCATTTTGAGGAATTAAATTCATGTTTTATCTCTTATTACATACTACTAGGCACAAAATCTCATTTCCAAACATTTATGAACTCATCCTAATCTATGCTCCAATCATAATGTGACTCCCCACTATCATGGCTTTCCCTCAAGTTCAATCATCTCGGATCCTCATACTTTATGTCTCTAATCTATCTACAAACTATAGAATCCACATTTACAAATATGATATTTATCTTTTCCAGGATATCCTAAATAGTAACATGCATATTATCCATAAAATTCATCATCTTCCACTCATAGCTGGACTCTCGAACTGCATGAGTTTGTATTTTCCTACTTTGAGCGTTAACAACATTATTCCCCTTCTCAGGTGTATACGCTAGCTCAAAATCAAATGAAAAAATATACACAAACCATCTCTAATTCCAGAGATTCAAATATCATTGTGAAAAGCTTTACTCTAATATTTTTTTATCAGTATACACAGTAAAATCTTCACCCAACATATAATGTCATGAACACTTCAAAAAATAAATTACTATAGCTAATTCAAGGTCATGCGTAGGGTAGATCTATTTATGTGACCTCAACATCCATGACCCATATATCACAAATCCACCCCCCTCCATTGACACTACACCATGCCTAATCCATGATACATCACATATCATTGTATACTCCTCCCCTGTTTTTGGTTGGATAAGAATGAGTGCAGTAGTATAATGCTTCTTCAACTCTTGGAATCCATTCTCACATGATCCAAAACATTCAAACATAACTCCATCTTTGTCATGAAAAAAATTGGTCCTTCCAACAAGGAAAATTAAAGGATGAACCTTTTATAATATCCTATTAATCATAGAACACTATGAATATCAAAAACATTTTTGGGATTCTCCCATGAAACAATATCCTACACCTTATCTAGGTCCACTAACACACCATTCTCTAGGATGATGTTGTCCAAAAAATGTTCCAAATCAATTTCAAATTAGAACATAGATAGCATGGAAAATATTCAAAGATCTATCCATGTTTTTGGATGATTTCACAATTTTGTAAATGATATTTTTGAGTCTTGGAGTATGCCATGATTTCATCAAAAAATACTACCATAAACTGATACATGTATACGTGGATGATTTTGTTCATCAAGTCCACAATCATTAATCATGCATTCATCATCCCAAATAGAATCATGATGAACTCGTATAGTCCATACATGCTTCTGAAAGTATCGCATGGTATTTTATAATTTTGAAATCTTAAATGATGACACCTTGATATATAGTCAATCTTGGAGAAAACAAAGCTCCTCTCAACTAGTCAAATAGATGATCGATACATAGAAGAGGATACCATTTAATTATAGTCATTAGTTTCAATTTACAATAATCAAAAAATAAGTGAAATTTTTTGTCATCCTTCATGAAAAACAAGACCGGAGATCCCTAAGGAGAAGTACTATTATTGATAAACCCCTTCTCCATGAACTCTACTAGCTTTTTGGAGAGATCATTAACATTTTTGGCTCCATTATGGATGGTATAATAGAAAATATCTTAGACCATAATATGAGATCAATCATAATCTCAACATCTATCATAGGTGAAATCCTAGATATGTCTTCATGAAACATGTCTTGAAAAATATCCACTACTTGTAAATAAAAAGCATTATTGACACCAAGATCATCCAACAATAGAACAGAATCATGGGCAGTGATATTCCCCCAGTTGCTGATGGACTGGTCTTTCATGGCCCTCCTGGATATCATATTCTCTACGGTGAATATAATTGTCACCCTCAAGAGATGTAAAAGTTACTATACTATGAAAAAAATCTATGTGGGCCCAATAAAACACTAACCATGCATGCATAATTTATATATCGCAAAGTAAATGATACTACCCAACCTTGAGAGAATTCCCATTTCACAAATAGATGTCCCTTGACCAGACTCCCAAAGGTATATCTATCATCATTACTCCACTCACAAACTCTATTTTTTGGATTCAACTATTCATAATTTGTTTTAATACAAATTAATTTGAGGAACTTGTATCAAATAATGAAATAGAAATTCCAGAAACTACAAGAATAATACCTCTTATTGTCGATGGTCTAGCCTCTCTATCCACAAGTATCGGCTAAACTGCATGGAACTTTGTTTCCCCTCTTTTCTATGATACATGGTGATCTACCTCGGCTGAGCCACCTTGCTAATACAAACACTCATTCCTAGAATCACTATGTCCACATTCTCTACTATCATGGCCCGTAGAACTCCAATTTCAATACTGATATGGTGTAGAAGACCCCTACCCCTTACACTAGTTCTTCCATGAAGCCCCATAAATACCCATCTATCATGGGTTCCTACAGAACCTCTAATGAGGTCCCATATAGCCACAATATTGTCACTCAACCAGTGGTTGAAAATAATGTCTCTAAAATTTTCCCAACCTACCGCACTGGATACAGATAACTCGGGTAAGGTTTTGTGTGACCAAACCCTATGACCGGATATTATTCTTACTATAACCCTTTTAGTAATTCTCATAGAGGAGCTTCCTACTATCCAAAGACTTACCTAACAATATTCTTGCAGAAACTACCTATAATTTTCTGGAATCCTCGTCTATTTCACTTCAGAAATGAGAGATTTATTCACCACTTTAGAAAACATATTTATCTGAATTATATTCACCTAGAACATAATATCATATTTAATCCCATATTTAAACTGTTTCATCATGGTTGACTTATCTCTTACCAAAATTAGAGAGAAGCACTTCAAATACATGGAGTGTCCAATATAGTTAATAATGGACATGATTCCTTGAATCATCCTCATAAAATATGTTTCCCTCTCCTACATGAGGGTATCAAGCTAAAAGATCTCCATGAACATATCCCAAATGACCTTACACTCCATACTGACCATATTTACATCCCATGTATAGATGTCCCACCAACAATTCACCTAACCATGTAACATATAAGAAGCGTGATTGAATCATTTCTCAATATGAATCTTCATGTGGTCAAGAATGGTATAGATAGACTCATTCTAGAACACAGCTTCCTCAAAACCACCATATCTGGTAAATGTCAGATGTTTCTACAACTAAAACTCTCGAGTTAGGTCAAAACGAACTATTAACAATCCATTATGGGATTCTATCCCTAAACCACATGAAGCGAGTAATTTTATCATGAAACATATCTCTAACTCTATTACCCAACATAATCAGTGCCTTAGGATACACTACTGGAAGATCATCTACAACCATATCCTCCTATCGTTCAATCAGCAATATTCTTCATAGAGGCATACCTATACAATTCCAAAAACACAACTTAGAACACATTATAGATCATTAACCCATTTACATATGGATAATTCACAATATTCTACAACCTATTATTCCCACAAACCCCACCACATAGTCAAACCCAAGGGAATATCACTACAATTACCCTTAATATGTCTAGGTCGTGGTTAAAAAAGGGTAAAACATTTTAAAAAAATTAATTCTTCTCATCATAAACCCATTTATCACATTTAAAATCCCCACATATTGAATCATTTTAAAATATTCAATTCAATATTTGGGGATACTTTGAGTTCTATTACACAAGAAATGAAAAATATTTAAATTATAACAACTTTCCTAAAACAATTTCCCATTCATGCCTAAAAATGATTCACGTTAAAACGATTAATGAGTTCCTAGAATGATGATGAATAATCAAATATAATTCCATATCAGGACATTAGTCAAATATTAGAAAATAACATAACTCAAAAACATCACACAACAAGTGAACCAATAGAGGTTAAATAACAATCAACTGTAACATCACACATCAATAATAATAATTCACACCCTGGGTAGTTGGGCTTCCCACCATACATGGGTTATATACTCCCATGAATGAACTAATGTATAAGGCCCAAATCTTCTTAGTATCATTTTTACATTTTAAAATAAGTAAGACAATAGAAATAAAAATAAAATCCCTCTGATAACTTTTGTAACATCCCAAACCAGGTTCCACATACTGGTTCACCAAGACAATTAGTTATGTGACCTCATCACACCTCCTCATATTCTAGAGTATTTTTACTAGTATTGAGTGTTAAATTCATATATATATATATATATATATAACATGGGGTGACCATACCATCTATATCAAAGTATCACAAAAACCAAAATAACTAAGAAATAACAAAAAAAATAACAACCAATAACCAGTATAAAACCATAGACAATGTATACCAGTATTACATGATGAGTTAGAAAAAAATTAAAATTTCAAAAAAAATAGTATATATGTAATTCCAAATAAGTCTAAACTACCAAAATGTATTACCAAAAATTAAGACACTGACAACTCCCCCATGTCGGTCCCGATACTATATCGAGTTCCCTCATCCATTCTCTGTCCAAACTAAAATATATATAAAAAGTATCATTCCCTTATCCTATCCAATAATAATGAAGTATATTTGGGTACCAATCTATAATCCAAAGTAGGGAATAATTATAACTTAGTAGGCCACTTCCAATAATTTTTAAAACAATATTTAGTCAAACACTACATGTAGTTTTATAAATAATAAAGAACTAATCTAAATGTAAATAGTAATTACTTTTCATTATTCCTTAATTAACCACATAATTTACTCATGTTAAAATAGACACCCAATCCATAAAAAACTTCTTCATCCTATGTTGGATTCTAAACATTATCACATAGGGATTTAAAATTCAATATCACATGGCCATACAATATCCAATTAATTTCAATTCAAAACATGGATAATTAGAACCATAGTCAAATGACAACATTTAGGGCCTAGAAAACCATTTATAGGACCCCATGGGTATTTATATCATCATTTCATTTCCAGAAACACATTTACCAAAAAATCACACGATATGGTTTTTGAAGAAGTAATCTGTGTCGCACACTCATTATCATATGAATCACATAAGTGAGAATTTGAATAATTAGTTTGTGTCCCATACTCAATAAAATATTCATTTATTTTTGGTCTATAATTATTTTTCTATCACTCGTAGTTATTTTAAGCATCATTATGTTCCCCATAACTCGTTTATCAAATAATCACACATTTCACATATATCACATTTAACAATATCAACCATCATTAAATATTTTTTCAAAATTTAATATCATGGAATACCATTTCAATTATCAAAACAATCAAGATTATTCAAATTAAATAAAAATTAATAATATGAATAAATAAATATTAAACCATTTATCACCCTTTAATAATATAATTTATTACCCCTTCAATATGATGCCAAAAATCACTCAATTCCCAATAATAAATCAATTTATCATTCAATTAATCAATAATTTCCTCAATCCCATAAATTTTCCAATTAAAAAATTCCAATATCCATTAATTTTCATAATATTTTCATTCCATTAATTAATTATCCAATTAATTAATCCAATTGAAAAAAAATTCAATTGCCCCAAATTCAACCCATTAATTAATAAAATGGAAATTCAATTTAATCTAATTAAATTATAGATAAAATTTCTCATTCATGGAAATTTAAATTTCACATTTACTAACATTTAATTAATTAAAGACTTTCTGAATTGAATAATAGATCACCTACCTCAAGATCATTGGTAGAAACTTCCCAACAATGATCCCTAATCGAAGTAGAACAACCAAGATCATGATGAAGAAAGATATATGAATTTGAAACCTAGATCCAAGATAAAATTATTAGATATATGAAAACCATGTTTTGGATAAATTTCTAATTGATTATGATATCCCTTCAAATGATGATAGAAAGATGATAGATATGAAAGTAACTAATCAAAAATATATCACAAATCGGAAAAAGTTGCAGATTTATCAATGGATCTTCAATTCATCAATAATGGGGTTTAGTAAGGCATGGAATCTATCTAGGAGTCTCTAAAACTGAATGGAATTATTTTCAACCCATGTGAGGGTGATTAGGGATTAATACCTGGGGGTTTAGGATTTTCTTTTAACTTTTATGGGGTTTATTTTTCTACGTGCATGGTTTTCTTGTACGGGGTGGACAATGTAACCTAACTATAATAATGAGACTCATCCTAGGGGTCATAAATTTAATACTAGGAGGGTTCACATTTTTAAAAACCATATGCCATTCATGAAAACCCTATCTTTTTACTTTCTCACAGTTTACTGGCTTTGGCACATGGTTTGGGAAAACTGTGTTCCAAACATGAACTGGCCCTCTTCCTTCCAAAATTATCCATTATTACCTCCACACTCCCCAAATAAAAACCAAAAAAAGATATAGTAAAATAAGTTTAATAGATTAAATGAATATGAGATTGACACATCTTCATAAAAAGGTAATAATTAAAGGGATCTCTTCTTCTTATCTTTCCAAAAAAACATAGATCTAATCCACTATGGGTAGATCCTTGTATATTGATCTAATTTAATTAGATCATGATGAATACTTACTATATTTATGTAATTAATGGTAGTTCATGATCCTATTTATATATTAATTATGTCATTCATCGATTTTCCAACCGTTTGTGCAGTATGTGGCTTCTCTCAAAACTCAAAATGATTAAAACTAGATGTAATGGTTGAATATGAATTTTTTATTAAAATTATTTTGATATTACTATATGATTATTATTGTAAATTACTTTTGTGATGTTTTGGGGAATATGAATAAATTGGATGATATTTTGGAAAATCCTATTTGATGAAAATTTTTAGGGTGATTTTTAAATTATTGTTTTGATTTGATACATTGAAATGGTGGTTGACATTTCATCATGAATGAAATTTTTTATATGAAATGTAATCTCATGGGTTTTGATATACATAGCTGGTATGATATCATATTCATGTTACGTGGCCCTGAGGAAGGGGCATGTTCCATTGGGTCACCTGGTGTTGGTTACCTTTTTATGAATTGATAGATCAATGAGGGACTGTTAATGAGTATGGAACTGTCACCTAGGCATATGTGAGTAGATGTGTGGATGTTTTGAATAATGTAATGTGTATTCTAAGTTGATTTTTGAAAAATTATAAAGGCGTGTTATTATTTTATTCCATTGAAAAACTACTTGAATTTGATATAAACTATTTTAAATTATTTATAAACTATTTTATATAAATGTGATAACAAGTTTTGTCTAAATAGAATGAGTTTGGAACTCATTGAGGATTTCCTACTTAATTTAGACTCACACCCTTCACGAGAAATATTGTGTGTTTGAAGATGTAATCTATAAATACATGGGTAAAATAATGTTATCTCAGTTATTTATTGATGATTCCTGATACCTTGGACATGTCTTGTAGAGTTGGATCTTGGAGTGGGTTGGGTGTTTCTCATTGGACGTATTTGGTGTCTTTGGGATTTTATTGTCTTTTTATTTATTTTTTATGTCACATGGTTTCCACTTGTATTCTAATATAGTTATATATTTTTATGTTGAGTTGTATTTGATATTCATGTATCATATTGAGGTTTCCTTTTTATTGTATTTGTTACATGGATGCTTATCATTGAAATGGAAAACCATCCCCAAAAATTTTATGAGTCCACTATCATTTATTTCAAACCATTGGTGTCTTATAGATGTCACCTCACCCCTAGTAACATCCCACCACCACTTACAAAACCAGAGGGTGACGTGTGGGATGTTACAAATGGGATCAGTTTGTCTGATTGTTGATTATTAGTTGTGTTTAGTCCTATAGTTATAAATTTTATCAGTATTGATATGTTCATATATATCTTGGGATTGTAGTAATGAGTTGTATTATCAGAACATGAAATGATGACTAAAAAAATAAATAGTTAACCTCTTTATTCTATACATCATGTTATTGGGGAGTTTGGGTACATGAATGTTTTTAGAAACATCTAGGTGAGTTTTCACCTCATCATCATGGGTTTAGATGACATGTTTCATAATACATTAATTGGTAGCAAGAATTCCCACTAGGAATTCATTTCTCATTATTGAGTTAATAATATATGGAAATTGTAATAATTAATGCTTCTTTAATAGTGTTGATAATGTTTTCAAATGGTTAGATTTTGAAAAAGGATTTATGGGTTTTTTTTTGAAAATGGTTAAAATGTTTTAATAAGGATAAACGTGATTTTGAACCAATTGAAATGGTAATTGTAAATATCTAAGTCTTTAGTTTCTATAGAGTGAGACTAAATTGATTTTTTTATATCTATAGAGATTGTTATTGGGTATGTGTCTTAGGAACCAACTAGAAGAGGATATTGTGAATTTGGTTGCACTTGAGCCATTGGTAAACCAACAGTTTTTCTTGAGTGTTATCTATCTTTTTTTAACACACAGATAGAGGGAAAATAAATAATTATAAAAGATAATTGGATTATTTAGTTCATTTCTCAAAGTAGAACTCTCCCATATTTTGGGGGGATTCATAACCAAAAAAAGAACAAGTATGGTTGAATATGATGAATAAATCATTCATTTCCCCAGGACACTTGTAGATCTAAAAGTGAATTGGGAAATGCATATACTAGAGGATCTAGAACACTAGTGGTGGGATTTAGCAGTTCAATAAAAGTATGATCAAGGCATGGAATAGAAGGATTTTTAAACAATTGTTCAAAAAATGTTATATCCTCACACATTCTCAATTTCTAGAACAATGAACATATTCACTTTTATGTAATAGAATCAATCAGTAATGGATTATGCTAAAAATATATATAAAAATATTATGATTTTCATAAGAAGTTGTTGCAAGTGAATCCTATATGGAACACAATTTGAGTTGATATTTATTTTTTTTGTTAAAATATTTATATCATTTGTATTATGGATTGTATAGAAGAAATCAATAGAGTGGAGGTGGCATAAAGAGACATATTAGGAAAAACGGTTGGAGGAAGCATTGTATTCCTATTGGAACAAGTTGGAAATCTAATACTATGAACTAATTTAAGAGGGAAACCTATTCTCAAGGGATGGTATATTTGAGAATCAAGCTATGGGATCAGTCAACTTTTATGCTAGACTAAATAGTAAATAAGGATGTTTTTAGTTTTCTTATTTTGATAATATGAAATGAGATTGTATGGAACCACCTAGAGAATATCAAAATTGCAACCCAATAGGACACCTTCAGTTTTATTGATGTAGTGATCCAAGGTTTTGTGTGAGAGAAACATCCCATATTTCTCAGGGATATTATTCTTTGATGGGATGATTGCATAATAATATCTCCCATTAGTAGAACCAATCAATCCATGGTGATTCTAGGAACATCGTGACTCCTCATCATAAGTAATATCAATAGGTTAAAAAATTGAAAATTGCATCTGGTAATCAAATATATTGAGATGACAAAGTGACCATGGATGATCAACTAGGACCTTTGATGGTGATATGTATGATTTTTTTTGAATTATACACTAATGAATTTTTTATATGGGTGTTTCCCATTATTTTATTTATTTTCATGTCAATGATCTGATGAGTTTACATGTTGATATAATGCCTTCTATTTTGAAACTCCAAAAAAACTTGGGATGAGGAGAGTGTCGAGCCGTGAAATGTGTAGTGGCTTCAATAACAACATGTTTGATGAGTTGGTATGGGATTTCCACATGATAAATATGATTCATATGAATTTATTTTTGTAATGGATTAGATTATTATTTTTAGGCCCATATCAATTTTTATTCCTGGAAGGTGAGTCTAAAATGATTTTATGTTGTTATAAATATCTATAAATGATATTAGGCTATGGATGAATGTAGAGAGGCACCCTTTGTACTGATGGTTCAAACTATCTCTAACTAGTTAATAGTAGTATCTTTGGTCAGGATATATGATATTTGGAGTAGATATTTTCCAACCATTCTGGAGTAGTTCCATGATGTTCATTGAACAATTTATAGTGGTGTCCATGAAATAGATGTGGAGTGTGCGATTGATCTCCTAATAGGGACCATTCCAATTTCCCTTCCATCTTATCAGATTATAAAAACATAATTGAACGAATTGAAGGACTATTTTGATGAGTTGGAATGTAAAGGGTTTATCCAACCAATGACGTCTCCATGAGTATAACCAATTCTTTTTTTTGAAAAAGGGAGATTGAAAACAAAGGATTTTTTTATATTATTTGAAGAATAACCATGTTATTTTTATGAATCACCATCCTATTTTAGGAATTAGTTATTTATTTAATCAATTTAAAAGATCCAATTGGTTCTCTAAAATTTAATTATGATTGGGATATCACCAATTGTGGGTTCAGAAGGAGGATATTCTGATGATATATTTTGGATGAAAATATGGCCATTATGAGTTCATTATTATACTGTTTTCCCTTGAAAATACACAAACTACCATTATAAAATTGATGAATCAGATATCTTAATGGTATATGGATTCTTTTATGGTGGTGTTTGTGGTTTATATACTTGTGTATTCTAAGAAAAAGGAAGACCATGAGAAACACATGGCTATAGTGTTGGGTATTTTATGGGAGTATCGTCTGTATTTCAAGTTATTAAGGTTTCATTTCTGGATACAAGTGATAAATAACATTTTCCATGTCATTTCTAAAAAAGGAGTTATTTTAGAAACTAAAGAGGTGTAATATGTTGTCTCTTAGTAATAACTAAATAATGTCTTTGGGATACATAGTCTCTTTTGTATGGAGGACACCACAAAGTTTTGTACTTGATATTTCATGTTTTTCATCACCGATGATAGATTTCACGAGGAAAGCTATTCCATTATATTGGAATAAAGAATATAATAAATCCTTCCAAGACATTATGGTTATAGTTACATTAGTACTCATCCTAACATTTCTAGATACTTGATAGGGATGTGTAGTCTATTTTGTTGCATTAATGTCTGTGTTAGGATGTGTTCTCATGTAGGAGATCTTGATGTTTCTTATATTTCATAGAAGTTATGATTTCATGAGAATAACCACCCAACAAACGATTTGTATTAGATTGTATTATTATATTATTGTAAAAAATTAATTTAGTATAATTTGTTTGAGAAATTGATGGTATTTACAGATAATATGATTTCTAAACACTTTTTATCACAAAGACATTTGAATCTAGCACAAATATGATGGATGGAATAACATCAAATATTCATCATCAACATTATTCATACACCAGGTATGGGAAATTAGGTGTTATATTCCTTAAGTAGGAATTTATATAATAATTTTTTTAATGAATATTCAGATAAGTGGAAGATGATTTCAGTTATAGCAGATATGCACCATGATTTTACTAACTAGGAATATGTGACAGTTTTCATTCTAGTTTAATTTGTTCCTATTTTGGTTGAGCATGTTATAAAGGATAACATAAATAATATTGAATGTGTTGATATGAGGTCAAAAAACAATGGTGGTGAGACCATTTAGGGTTGGATAATATATGGGAGTTCAGTTTTTCAGTTTTGAGATCGAATCCCAGTACCTTTGGTTTCATGGGATCAAATTCATAATGGTTACCACCATTAAAAATGGGATGTTCATATATGCATTAAAACAATATATAATTAGATTAAAGAAAAATTTTTGTGGGAACATATGAAAAGGGAAGTGGAATAGTTTGTTTCGATATGCCTCTCCAAATAGTAGTCATTGAAGAACACCAACAACCAATGGGAATTTTGTAGTCTTTATCGATTTCTATGTAGAAATGGGAGTACATAGCCATCTATTTTGTGAAAAAAATAACAAGGATAATTAAGAAACATGATTCCACAAGGGAAATTGTGGATCAAATCATGATTTCGGATCATTTTTTCCTGAGTTGGGAATCCCATATGATAGAGGGCTTATAAAAAATATGTATCTAAGAATTTTTAATGTATCATGGAATTTATGTCTTGGTTTTATCTACTTGAGACCCCTGGTTTATGTGTATTTTTTTAAATACTTATTGAATTCTATTTTTACTTAGTGACTATAAGAGTGGTGTATCATTGTCAAATAGATCAAAAATATGAACAAATAATCTAATCATTGGAGGATATTCTTAGATCATTGGAAATGGAATTTTGTGTCTCAAGTGGTAAAAACATACCATTAATGGAGTTATTATAAGAAAAATTAATCATGAATCGATACATATAGATAATTTTGAATCATTTTATGGGCTTCATTTTCATTCTTGACATTTTTGGGTGCAAATAGTTGAGACTTTACTTGTTGAACGTAGATTTGTGCAAGAAATAATGAAAAATATTAAGCTGATCAGAAATATAATGGGGATGAATCAAAGTCCTTAGAAATAATATGTGGATCATTGTTAGTGACAATTATCATTTTAGTTGGGTGGTAAAGTGTTCTGGAGAATCAATATAAGGATTGGGGATTGTCATTTTGACAAACAACAAAATTCATCCCCTCGATACATATTCCATTTTGACCTAAATCTAGATGTTGTGTTGGTTCATGTGCTAGTATGAATTGTGGATATGAATGAAAATGTAATGCGTAGAAAAATCATCAATATAGTGTGGGTTTTATAGAAACGTGGATGGATTTTGGAAGGAATAAGGGTGTTGAAAAGGAAATAATGGATAAACGGCTTGAACTCTTCATGGAAAACTATAGTTTTATAATATATGGGGACGAAATGGCCAATGTTAGGGAGAATGTAGCACCACTATGTTCAAGTACATGATCCTTTATTTTTTTATTTTTTTTATATATAATGAAAGGGTTATGTTCTGGGACATTTTGACGAGTTTTATAATTCTATGGAGTGTTTTATAATGGTGGATGGTTAGATAATTGTTAGTAAAAACTGTGAACCCCGTCAAGTAAACCATGTGGATTGAGTGTTAGGAGAGACAATAGCCTCATACAATTTGATCATGGTTTTTCAAAACCATGTGGATTCTAGGGGGAACTAATAATTTTCTGGATAGAGAAAAAATAAAGTTTGGATCATGGTTTCTATAACCATGTATGTAGACTATGTGAGGGGTTTCTTCATAAAGTAGTTTATACATGCTTAGTAACTAGTTTGACTATATATGTACTGTATAGTTTAAAATATAAAAATTTTGGGTCTAATTAGGATTAAGTTTTGGGATAGATTTTAATTGATTAAACATTTTTAATCCTAATATCAGTTTACTCTCTATGTGTGACTGATGATTAATTTTGGGATGGGAATGATTCTTCAGAAAATCTATGTGTATTAGAGTATAGGATTCATTGGTAATGGATTGTTATTGGTATTTATTCTTATGTTTCTTCACCTTATCATTTACAGAACCATAGATCTAATCCACTATGGGTATTTCCATTTCCATTGATTTATTTTTATAAGATCTTGATGAATCCTTATTGGATTTATGGAAGGAACGACAGTTCTATATTGGATCTTGAGAATCATTGTGTCGTTCTTCATTTTTACAACTATTTATGTGGTAGGTATATTATCTATCTACCCCATTTTATTAGAACATGAAGGATAATAATGAAATTAATGTTTTTATTTAAACTATTTTAAATTTATTATTTTATTCACAGGTGAATCCTCTTTATTAGTGGCTTTGTGAAATTGTGTAAATTTGATGGTTTCGTGGAAAATCATCTTTTATAAAAAATTTAAAATGGGGTTTTTAAAATTTGGGTTTTCATTTGATGAATGTAAATGGATGTTAAAATGATTTCAAGAAGGAAATGTTTCATGTGATTTTTCTTGGAATATTTTTTTCATAAATGGTGGGAATGAGCTTATTTTCATTAAACATGGCCTTATGGAAGGAAAATGTGCAATTAGGGTACTTGGTATTGGATACCTTGTGATGACATGGTAAATCTACGAGAGACCACTCATGAATATGGATCTATCATTTGCAAATGTATTTGTGGATGTGTGGATGAGTAAAATTAGGGAATGAGTATGCTAAATGGACTTGATATTGGTTTTAATGGTATTTTATATTGATTTCCAAGGATGAATTTTTTTAATTGATATAATTTATTTAAAAAGGTTTTAAAGTTATTTTATATACATGGTATAATAATAATTTTCTTAATGGCATGAGTTGGGATGTCAATGGGGAATTCATACTAAGTTTAGAATCATCCCCTAATTGGGCTATGTTGTGTGTTTGTAGATTTCATCTATCGAGACATATGTAAAGGTAATTTATCTTAGGTATTTAGTGATGCTTATTAATACCAAGGACATGTATTATCGAGTTGCATCTTGTATGAGGTTAGGAGTAGCTATTTGGATGTATTTGGTGTCATTGGGTTTTTTCATATTTTTATTTCTTTGGTTATGTCACATGTTTTCCTCTTGTACTCTGATATGGATATGTTTTTCATATTTTGAGTAGTATTTTTTACTCAGTCATCGTATAGAGGTTTTTTGGTTACTGTATTCATATTTTTGGAAGTTTATCTTTCAAAATAAAAACCATCCCCCAAATGTTTTTGAGGCCCTTAGCATCTATTTCAATCCTTTATTGTCTCAGGGATGTCAAATAAGTCCTATTAATGTCCAACCACCTCTTTTAAAGTAAATGGGTTAGGGGGGATGTTACATATAATTTTTAGTCATCCTAGTTTCCTTTTTTACCACTATATATTTGACACAAAATATATTTTATACTTTTATTAATTTATATACTATCCCCTCTATCAATAAGAATAAATATTGGATCATATTCAGGAACAATTGGGTTTGGGAATCTATATTTTATACACACACAGAGTACATGAACCTTGGTAGATGTGTGGAATTTTTTACATGATTGTTAGAGTTTGAGATGTAAAATAGGTGAAAGATCCTAATTATATTAGTTATTATTGGGAAATGGAACCAAATAAAATTTAATGTCCTTGGTATTTTTTTATCCTATTTTTATATTCCCGTCTCTTTCAAGTATATAATTGACCAACTAGGTGGTAATTATCCAATATAAAACATTAATAACAATTTTTATGGGCATCATATTTGGTTACAAAATGTGATATGTTTATTAGTGATTTACCATAATAATAAATTATTATTTTTATTTATGATTATTGTGGACCAAGGTTTTTTATTATTTAATAAAAAAATTATTATATAATATAGTATATAACCTTAAAATTATATTAATAAACTCTTAAAAATTTTCAATCAAATATATTTCATGAGGAGGAATACCTGAGATCATGTCGAATCCAATACTGGGGGTAATGTTAGGGACCCAACTAGGGTACTTTTTAAATGGTATCAGTTTTCTTTTATTTATTATTTTTTTAAGTAACTTTTAAAGAAGAAGTTTTTTCATATTTTAATATAAAAACACTTATTTTTCTTAACTAAAACTTTTTTTCATTAATCTTCTTGTTTCCATGGTGTGAGATTTTGATTCTTGGGTTTTCAATACTATAGTTTAGTGATTTTATGGAATATGATGAGTAAGTTTCTATTTATTTTATTTTTATCCTATAATAAGGAGGAAATATGATATGTCAACATGAATCATATTAAATTTATAGGCTTATATGAAATTATTATTATTTAATGTGATTGATAAATTATTTTATTAAAAATGGTTTTGTAAATTTAAACATCAAAAAAAATTATTTTGTGCCTCCTGAAAGAATTTTTTTATATTGTTTTACATGACTAAAATTGGGGTTACTAAATTTAAGTTGTTACTATTTGATTATTCATGATTTAAAATATAGGTGAATTGTTGACCAATCCCTGAGAGTGGGAATTTTGGTCAAGGAATTTCACAGATATGTATAGAAATCCCTTACATTATTTGTGTTTTTGAGTATTTGATACTTAAATGTAATCCTTATGAAGAGTTTTTGAGTTTTAAAGTCAAATAATAATATTATTTTCTTGTTTTATATTTATATAAATGTTTGAATATTCTATATATTCATTTCTTTATGGTGATTTGAATTTTATGTGCCAATTTTTTATAATAAGGAACATAGTGTGAGAATGTATTGAAATATGGATTACTATGTTTGAGTGATACCAATAGTATTTGAGTACACTTATATGTGTTCCTTGAGTTATGTGGGATAAAATAATTGGGTTTTAATTTATAGTAAATTTATTATATTACATATATTTATGGTCTACATGATAGGTGGGGGAACCTATAGATTTTGATATATGACATTTATTAGTATGATTTAAAATGGATAAAATAATAGACGAGTATTATTATATGTGAGGGAATCATAAGAGAGAGGCATTAGTTAATGAACATGCATGCCTTTGGAGGTGTAATGCGTGGGGAAATACATCATCTGGTATAATGACACATGAAAGAAATATGTTTGGGTTGTTGGTTTAGTCATATGGATTCCTTCAAGGGAATTTGAAAATAAGAGAATACATAGCTCCCTATGAGAAATGTGGTTAACTTATATGGGAGGCATAATTAGTGTGTTAATCATTTGGTCTTCGGGTTAATCAAATATGAATCAATATGGAATGGAATTTGCTTTTAAGTTGAGTAGTACTAATGTGGATATAACTCATTGATTAATATGATATATGTCAATTATGGTTAAGAACCTCTGGGAGAATCAATTTCCATGTTCTCTATATAGAGGGTGTATAAAATTAGGCTGTTATACTACCCAAATGAATAGTGTTTGGGATTATTTTTATAAGATCTACATTTTAAAGGTAGGATTACTGATAAGTTTAGTGTATTTTTCCTTGGATTTAATGTGACACAAAAATCCATGTAATAATAAAGAATTTCATTAACGTTTATATTACTATGACTCCTTCAGTGAGGTCATGATGATGGTTGAAAATACAAGATATATATATGGATCCCTCAAAGTATATGGGATTATATAAACATGTAATTTTGATTTATCCATTCATAACCACATGAGTTGTAATACATTGGGAGTATCTTGTGTGTTATGAGAGAGTTCATGATTTATAGATCTATGTTATGGAATTATGGAGGAATCATGGAATCATTACACTGAGGGTGTGAATGGCTAGGAGATAACTTCTAAATTGGGTAATACTTATTCCACGATCTAGAATAAATTGTATTTATTGTTCATAAGAAATCAACCCTTCTATGATAGATAAAAGGGACTAATAAAGGGATGTAAAATTTATTATTGACCTGGAAGTATCAATGGACCAAGGAACTGTCATTATGATAGGGGAGATATTGATTATTCAATTATATAATGACCTAGGGGATCATTAGAATATTAGTTAAGTAGATATGGTTAGTCATTTGGATGATGGGATATATACTATTTCTGAATGTGATGAATGATGAGGGGATCGATGAGTTAAAAAAAATCATTGAGGAGTTGAGTAACAAAGATTAGTAGAGAACGTCCTAAATATAGGGATCTGGTGCTAGTGGAACTGTGAAATTGATAGTGGGATGGTATATAGGTTTTATCATGCTATAATATCATAGTTCCATTATATTATGTAGGGAACTGATGTTGATATATATTATTCTAGAATCAATTTTAGTAAGGATGTATTGTTCACTGAATCAGGTAGTGTATTCATAGATACCCAAGTTGATTATTGAAAAAAGACAAGAAATTTGAATGGGTTTAATAAAATTAATAGAATATACATAACGGGGGATGGATCTAATGATATTATGACATAAGATAATTAAAAATGTTTAAGTACTATGGATATGGGAGATAGTATAGTGTGGAAAACAACATTTTTTATTTGGGAACACAATTCTTATTAGGAGTGTAGTAAAGTTTAAATAATTCATGTAATTTTAGATAAACATATACAAGGATGATTAGGGGTTAACATTATGTTTTCATATAACATGGTATGTTTTTTTAGTTAACTGGGGAAATTTTTTATTTATAAATTATATCTAAAATTGGATATTGTTTCTATTATACATAGGTGCAGTAAATATATTTTATAACTAACATGGGTAGTATTTAAATATTGGAAAAGCATAATGCTTGGTTTGGGAGTTGTTAGTGCTATAATAGAGAGTGTGAATTCATATATATTTAATGCATAATCTATAAATTGATAATAATAGGAGATATTTTATGAATTCTAGGTATGTATGATTAAGGGATGATTGGTTTTGATTTAGTAATATGATAGTTTGGATTAGTCGGAGAGATTTTAAATATAGTTGTTTGAAATTGGGGATTTAGTAATTATAGATATCATATGGTAAATGATATCAATATTAATCCATGGGGTTAATAAGTGACATATTATTTGTTCTATTTTCATAATAGAACAAATTGGGGAAGGGTAATATTAGTTTGTTCCATTTGAATAATATGTGTCATGATTAAATGATAATTTAGTATATAATGTCATAAAAATAATAGTTAATTTAATAGGAACTAATCCTATTATGAAGGTTTGTATTTATGATTGGAGGATGTATTTTTAGGTTATGTATTAATATAGAGGATAAAAATAATCATGTTGGGGAGTTTTAAATGACCCTAGAATATCTAGGTATGAAATTTATTTATTTTGACAAATTTATCTTCATTTTTAGAAGGATTCAACCATTGGAAATGTTTTATGAGTTTAGGGGAAAAGATTTAGAGTAATCATGTGTTGGAAGAAATATTATATAACTATAATCTAGCCAATGAATTTCTATTTCTGTCCTCCATATATCTAATGGCCTTCTCACATGATTCTCATTACACAATATGAATCCAGTGAGACCCTTTATGCTAAAAGTTTAGGTGATGATTTTCTGTGTTTTTAGATTCTCTTAATCATTATACACCTCCCAAATTCGCTTCCCTGTAATTTAAAAACCATCCTAAGGTATCTATATTTACCTTCCTCTAAATTAGTGACATATCCCTTGTTTGTTGGAAAAAATATCTTTAGTTAAATTAATCCTCTTTTAGTATCATTCCCCACATAATTATTTTTACTGATAGGTTTCTCTATATATGTGTGAATCTGAACCCAAATTTCTCAAAATTATGTCTATTTTTCTACTTATGTGATTTTATGTAAATAAGAATGAATTTATTTATGATAAAGTTTGAGTTAACTCTTATGAACATAATATAGGTTGTCTTTGAAATTTTTCATCCCATTATATTCATTTTTATGTAGATAATAATTGTGTTCATGGGAAACTAGTTATGATAAGTTATAAAATTGCTCGGTAAGGCTTATGTGTTCATTAGAGATCTAATTAGGATTGATATAACCATGAATCATTTTTCTTCATGTAGTGCACCTTCTTTTTATTAGCTCACATTAATTATATAAACACGAGAGAACTAAAATTTCTTGGTAGTGGAATAGTTTAATGGTGTCCATCATTCAATCATGTCTTTAGTAAGATTGTTATGTTCAATGGAATGATGGTTAATGTTCAATTTTGACAGTTTTGTTATTCTTGGTTGGTTGGTGTGGTTTGTATGACAATACATGATTAAATATAGATCATAATGAGATTTAAATCTCATACCTTGATTGAGAGTCCTATGAGAGATCACTTGTGGATTAATCTTCATGAATAAAATTTCTTGAAGGGTTTAATGAAGTGGTAGTCACATGGAGGTAGATTATCCTTGGCGTTATGAATATTAAATTTCTAGAAATAAGTCTCATGGATACATGTCCAATGGACTGGTGACTTATATGTGATCATTAACTATTTTTCTTAGACCATGTGCTCTCTTAATTGATTAAATGGGAATAACAACCTTTGTTAGGGGGTCAAATAATCTGTCAAGAAATTGGTCTTCTAGGAACTTCTGTTATGAATTTAATGGTTTATGTATTAGGGGATAATCTTTTATATGAGATTCCTAAATATTATTATGAGTTGATCCATGGATGGATTTACATGAAAATAAGGATTATGGGTTTGAAAATATGTATTTCTATAGTTTTTTTGAGAGGGATTCCCTTAGGGGTTAAACCTTTTGATTACATTTGTTACACTAACAGTTTTTTCTGGATGTATTATAATTAATAACCTAAGTAATAGTTTTTATAAGGCTAAGACAAATACTTGGGGACTACCAAAGGATTAAAACAATTATATCATATGTAATATAAATATGTTTTCTACTATATATAGAGTAATTATTTTCCAGAAATGATATTGTAATGGCCTGGACCTCTCTGGACCATTCATTTGTCAAAAAGAAGGCCAAGAAGTGTTCTGGAGGGTAAAATGGAATTTTCCCACACTTTCCAGAATTTTGAAACTACACGCCGTGTAGTTTGGGTACACGTCGTGTACTCCCTTTTCGGGTACACCCTATGTTGCAAGCCGTGTCCTTGCTGTGTGGAGTAATGGGTGCACATCGTGTGTCCAGTTCTACATGCCGTGTAGTCCTTCCATGTGTACGTGTTTCCAGTCAACAGCCGTGTACCATGTTGGAGTCGTGTCCTTGCCGTGTGCAATAAATGAGTACACACCGTGTGTCAAAACTACACGTCGTGTAGTCCTTCCCCGCGTATGTGTTACCCTCAAACCGTGTGTTGACCAGTCAACGGCCGCGGAGCCGTGTTGGAAGCCGCGTGGAGACCGTGTGAAAGAACCGAGTACACGCCATGTACCATAGAGTAAACGTCGTGTACTTTTTCTTTTCACGCCTATAAAAGGAGGGGTCCCCTCCTCCTTTCAACTCACACCTCTCCTCCCCTCTCCTCTGAGCAGAGCTCTCTCAAGAGACTCGAAGGCTCTTCCTACCATAACTTCTTCGTTCGAGCTCCGATTTACGATCCGTCAGTGGCCACGGGATCGTAACGACGAGGCGGAGCTTCTGAGCTTGGATCTGTTGACTTTACTTCAGCCTTTTCTTTCCAACTTCCACCCGAGGAGGTTTTTCTGGGACCCGACAGAAGTGACAAACGCCGAAGGACGTCTTCTAAGGTTGATCTGGAGGAGCGTTGAAATCAAGAACCTGTTGAAGTAGGGATCTTACCTTCGTCTCTCTAATTTTTGCATCATACGGGGTGGATGTTCTCTTGTTTATGTGAAACACTTTTGAACCAGTTTAATGAAGATAATAACTGGATTATATAACAGGGATGGGAATTTGTGATTGTTGTTACTTTATATCCAGTGATATTATGTTGTGAATTGAATGAGCTTCTACCTACTTAAAATCATGGTTGTTGGGGGCCTTTGCTTATGCAATTAAATGTTGCCCTCTCCTTCTGGATTTTCTTATGGATGGAAACCTTGTGGAATGTGGAAATTGGATAATCACGTAAAGTTGGTTGATTAAATGAAAATATGAAACCCTTGTGTCATCACCCCAGTTAAACAAAATAGAATAATGAACATGTGGGTGTTGGATTAGTTATGTGACATGTTTTGGGGGTGTTTTTGTGGGTTATTGTGGATCAGGTGAGCAGCGGGGCTGCGGTTGACTTATTTGTGGGTTGGTGTGAATGTTGTGTTGGTAACGGACAGTGGGGCTGCAATAAATGGTATTAAAGGGATATTGATGTATGGGTTTTGGTGCGGTTGTGGTTATGGTGTTTGGAAGTAGGGATGCAGGGTAGGGTTTTAATGTGAACGAGTTATGGGTTGTGATTAATAAATAAAAGTGGAAGAGTTAATGAATGGTGGGGCGTGGTAATGAAACGGAAATAATAATCAATGGGGTTTGTTGGGATATGTTTTACGAATGATCAATGTGGTTGGTTGTGGATAGTTTCCCAGTAGTTAAGGAACTAAATAATCTAATTCTACTGAAACGTAAAAACCTAAATGGGGTTGGGGTTATTTGTTGTATGGATGCTTCGTGGTAGCAGTGCCGAGGCATGCGCTCAGTTTCTCTGTTTAGAAGCCATAGGTTGGGCTGTGTGTTTGGTATATATATATCTGTATCTTTTTTTTTATCGCACCCCACCCATGTTGAGAACTTAGTGCCGAACACTCCCATTTTATGGGAGAGGGTGTTTTTCCCTTAGATACTAGCTCCTTCCTGCTTCTTCTCCCCTAGGATGTGATGGCTTGAGGTGACCTTACACCTAAGACTCTTCGGGTAGGTTTCGATTGGGGTGGTTATAGCCCAAGACTCTTCGGGAATGTTCTACTGTTTCCCAAGAATCTTCAGTATGAGGCCCAGGTGTGTGCGGGCGGGATACGTGGTTGTGAGGCCCAGGTGTGTGTGGGCGGGATACATGGTTGTGAGGCCCAGGTGTGTGCTGGAGGGATACGTGGTTGTGAGTCTCAGGTGTGTGCGGGCAGGATATGTGGTTGTGAGGCCTAGGTGTGTGCGGGCGGGATACGTGGTTGTGAGGCCCAGGTGTGTGCGGGCAGGATGCGTGGTTGTGAGACCCAGGTGTGTGCGGGCGAGATACGTGGTTGTGATGCCCAGGTGTGTACGGGCGAGATACGTGGTGGTGAGGCCCAGGTGTGTGCGGGCGGGGAGAGTGTGGCAGTGTCAGGACGTTCGTCGTTAGGAAGAGCAGCTAACTAAAGGGAAACGGTGCGAGGTACCCAATATTCTTGTTTCTTATATACTACTACCTGTTGTGTTGTGTTTTTGGTGAGTGTGGATGGTGAGGTTGGGTGGATATAATTCCTTGCTAGGTTTCTTCTGTTGTTATCACGGGACATTAGGATGTCTCCCCACTTGTGCACGAGAGCTTTAGGTTTCCCTACTGAGTATACTTGTATGCTCACCCTACATTTACTTTCAGGTTTCCAGGAGGACTACCACGGCCGTGTGGGACCCTACTAGTCGGATAGTTGGATTTGCTATAGTTTGTTGTACTTGTTTCCTTTTTGGTATTGTACTTTGAGCTTTCTTTTACTTGTACCTTGTTATAAAATTTGTTTAAACATGCATGTGGGCTTGGTTTGGGTTTATTTCTATACACTTGTTCTTTTTTTCCTTTTTGGTGGTTGACTTGTCCTATTTCCCAATCTTTAAAAAAAGGGTAATGCCTCCCATATTTGTGAAAAACTCATACCCTTGGTGCTAGTCGCCACCCCGGGGCCTATTAGAGGTGGGACTCGGGGGTCATTATCTCCCTTTCGCCATTGCCAGCTCAGGAGGGGCATCTTTGGTGGGAGGGGGTCGTGACATAATGGTATCAGAGGAGGTTGAGAGATAGGATGGAGTCTAGAGTTAGGCACAGTGAGGATTTCATGGGATGGTAGGGCAACAGTGTTAGTTAATCTTGGTGCATGACATAGGCCAGGGAAGACCGGCTAGGACACGGGATTTTAGGGCCCCTCGTGATCCAATGTAAGGACTCTGAGCCTACCGAACGACCAAGTGAGACTACATTGATTGCAGGGTAGAGACCCTAGGGAAGGTACATGTATCATAATGATTGTGTTTTACTTGATTTGGGTGTTCTGGGAAAGATATTGAAATAAAATGATAAAATTAAACCTTGATTTTTTCCTTACTACTTGGGCTTAGGCCTTCCTTGTTTACCGTACAGCTATGGCACCTGGACATTGTCCCTGGGTGGCCGAGGCCCAGCAGATTCAGACGGTCGATCAGTTGAGGATTGACTGAGAGGAAGAAGATATCCAGTGGCAGAAGACTCTCTGTTCTTTCCAGCGGCAAACCCTTAAGAAGTATGAGGGTAGTACTTTGGATATGGAGACGGAGGGGTGGCTTGAGGAGCTAGGGATCGATTTTACCTTGATCTGTGCTCCGAGGGAGTACTGGGTTCCCCTAGCAGTCAGTCAGCTAAGAGGCGCGGCGTGACAGTGGTGGACACTCTACCTCAGAGAGAGGATAGAGGCAGAGGATCCTTGGGCTGACTTTGAGAAGGAATTCCGAGAGGAATTCCTTTCTTCCATGATCAAGGCGGAGAAGTGGCAGGAGTTACTCTCCCTTTAGCAGGGGAGTATGTCAGTACGAGAGCTAGGGATCAAGTTCAAGGATCTCTTGTGCTTTGCTCCAGATCTCTTTCCGGATGAGGAGTCTTGGGCGAGACGTTTGGAGGAGGCACTCCGTCCTTCGCTCCAGTATGTTGTCACCCCCTTCACCCTTCCGACGTACTTGGCGGTACAGAAGAAGGTAGAGGTTGTAGAGAGGATGCACTCGCTAGGAGGTGCACCCCGAGAGGGGATCCAGCCAGATTCGTCGAAGGGAAGGGCAGTCAGCAGCAGGTCTCCTGCGACGGGACCTTCCAGGTTCAGGCCAGTGGGGAGTAGGCCCCACCAGTTCCAGTTCAGATCTTCGGGTCCTCATCCCTTTTTCACGAGCCCAGGACTGAGGTGTTTTTCTTGTGGAGGTTTCGGGCACGTTCAGAGTTGGTGCCTGACCCAAGCTCAGTACGGTGGAGGTGGGAAGGTTCAGCGCCCACCTCAGCAGCACCAGTTGTCGGTGAGGCCCTTCCAGCAGCAGCAGGACCATGCTCCTTTGAGGGCAGACTTTGCGGGATGAGGCCGACCTCAAGGTTCTCCTCAGGGACCTCGACCAGGGCATGGTCGGGGAAGTGTACGACATCAGAGAGGCATAGGATCTGGGTGTGGACAGTTTCATGCGGCAGAGTTGGCAGCTCCAGCGGGACCAGAGGTGGTACGAGGTACGATCTGTTTGTTCAGCACTCTTGTTTCTGCTTTGTTCGATTCAGGAGCCTCTCACTCTTTTGTTGCACCTAGTCTAGCCCATGCTTTGGGACTAGACGTAGAGAGACTTTCCGTACCACTGGTACTGAGTACACCAGTTAGAGGCCAGACCAGCGTATCTTGTGTTTGCCGAGGATGTGGGCTGATGTTGGGACCACATCGATCTGGTGGGGACCTTCTTCTATTACAGATGCAGCCATACGATGTCATCCTAGGAATCAACCGGTTGTTTTCTGTTAGTTCCGTTATCGACTGATTCTGGAGAAGAGTCGTGTTCTCCGACGTGGATGGGCAGCGCGTATCTTTTGTTGGCGAGATGATCTATCAGGCAGGAAGCCGGCGTGTAGAGCCTCTCCTTTTCTTTTTGGGCGGGTTATCAGTGGTCCCAACTGATACAGAGATGATGGATGTCCCAGAGGTTGTTGGGGAGTTCCTCGATGTTTTTCCTAAGGAGGTTGTAACTCTACCCCCCCCCCCCCCACCCCCGACGTGACGTTGAGTTCGGGATAGACTTACAGCCTAGTGCCTGTCCGATTTCGATGGCCCCTTATCGGATGTCACCTTAGGAGTTGAGGGAGTTGCGGATTCAGATTGACGATTTGATGGAGAAGGGTTTTGTTCGACCCAGCGTGTCGCCATGGGGTGCTCCAGTTTTGTTCGTAAGGCAGATGGTGGTCTCACGCTATGCATAGACTACCGAAGGTTGAACCAGGTAAAGGTCAAGAACCGCTACCCCCTTCCAAGGATAGATGATCTCTTCGACCATCTGAGGGAAGCAGGTTGGTTCTCTAAGATTGATCTGTGATCGGGATATCATCAGCTGAGGGTGAAGGATAGTGGCATCTCGAAGACGGATTTCAGGTGCAGGTATTGGCACTTCGAGTTTGTAGTGATGCCGTTTGGAGTTATGAATGCACCGTTTGTGTTCATGGGACTCATGAACTTTGTCTTCTGAGAGTTTCTGGACCGGTTCGTCATTGTGTTTATCGACGATAACATGATCTACTCAAGATCAGAGGAGGAGCACGTTGAGAATCTCAGGGCAGTCTTGGAAGTCCTTTGACACCACCAGCTTTACGGGAAATTGTCGAAGTGTAAGTTCTTGACACAAGAAGTACACTTCCTTGGGCACGTGGTGTCTCAGCATGGAGTGTCAGTGGATCCGTCAAAGGTGGAGGCAGTTGTTTCTTGGGCAGCACCCAAGAGCGTGGCAGAAGTTCGTAGTTTCTTGGGGTTAGCAGGTTACTATCGGAGGTTCATTTCGGACTTCTCTCGAGTTGCTGCTCCATTGACAGCTTTGAAGAGGAAGAACCAGGTCTTCCTATGGAGCGAGCAGTGCTAGAAAGCTTTTGAATACCTGAAGGAGAAGTTGGTCAGTGCTCCTGTACTCAGGTTTCCAGAAGAGGGGTTGTTGTATGAAGTGTTTTGTGATGCTTCTGGCCTTGGTCTAGGGTGTGTGCTGATTCAGAAGAAGGGAGTGATTTTTTATGGGTCTAGGCAGTTGCGCCCTCACAAGCGTAACTATGCCACCCATGACCTAGAGCTTGCAGCAGTAGTGTTCTCACTGAAGTTGTGGAGACATTACCTATTTGGGGAGTGCTTTTTGGTCTTCTCAGATCACAAGAGCATGCGTTATATCTTCTCCCAGCGTGACCTGAACTTGCGGCAGCGGAAATGGGTCGAGTTTCTCCAAGACTATGACTTTGAGATCTCTTACACTAAAGGTAAGGGAAACGTTGTGGCTGATGCCCTGAGTAGGAAGTCGCATCATGAAGTGGTTCAAAAATCTGCTGATGCTTGGAAGGCGATGGGAGAGTTGGTTGCCTTGCACTTGGATTCCAGGGTAGAAGGTGTTAAAGGCTATTTGTTTCAGATGACAGTGCAGTCCTCCTTGTTGTAGTAGGTGGAAGAGTCCCAGTGGGGGGGACTCTGAGGAGGAAGTGATGCAGGATCATATCGATCAGGGGAACGCTCTAGAAGGATGGTCAGAGGACAACCGACATCGGATGCTTTTCCATGGAAGGTTGTTTGTTCCAGAGGCGATGCATGAGGGAGTTCTCCGTGAGTTCCATAACTCAGCCTTGGCGGTACATACAGGAGTTTCAAAAATGTACCGAGGTCTGAGGGATTAGTTTTGGTGGCCCAGGGTGAAACGAGCAGTGGCGGAGTTTGTGGATAAATGCCTAGTGTTTCAGCAAGTGAAGGTTGAACACCGTGTTCCCAGTGGTTTTTTGAATCCTTTAGATGTCGCTAAGTGGAAGTGGGATAACATCTCGATGGACTTCGTCACAGGACTACCCAGAGCTCAGGGTAGTTATGATGCTATCTGGGTAGTGGTGGATCGTCTGATGAAATCTGCTCACTTCTTAGCAATCAAGGAGTCGGGCCCAATGAGTACCTTATCATAGAGGTACGTAGACGAGGTGGTGCATTTTCATGGAGTTCTTAGGACTATCGTCTCAAATCGGGTTACTCGGTTTACCTCATGAGTCTGGAGGGGGCTATAGCATGCTTTTGGCACCCAGCTATGCCTTAGAACTGCTTTCCACCCCCAGACTGATGGGAAGACGGAGCGGACTATCCAGAAATTGGAGGACATGCTGCGAGCATGCGTTCTGGATTTCGGAGGATCATGGGTACGACACTTGCCTTTAGTAGAGTTTGCCTACAACAACAGCTTTCACTCTACTATTGGAATGGCACCATTTGAGGCTTTGTATGGAAGGCCATGTCGTTCATCCATTTTCTGGGTAGAGGTTGGTGAGACAGGTGTACTTGGGCCAGAGGTAGTGTAGAGCACCACAGAGAAAGTCCAGCTTATACGTGAGAGGATGAAAGCGGCTCAGGACCGACAGAAGTCTTATGCTGATCATCGGAGGAGGCCCTTGGAGTTCGAGGTGGGGGATCATGTGTTCTTGAAGGTTTCCCCTCGACGGGGGCAGTGGAGGTTTGGGAAGGGGAGCAAGCTCTCACCTAGGTTCATAGGACCTTTTTAGGTGTTGAGGAGAGTTGGCAAGGTGGAATATCAGCAGGCCCTACCACCTCAGTTGGAGAAGGTTCATGATGTCTTCCACGTCTCCCAGCTTCGTCGGTACTTACACGATGACTCCCACATTATTGACTGGGGAGAGTTAGATATGGGAGACGATTCGACCTTCGAGGAATGACCAGTCAGAATCGAAGATCGTAAAGAGAAGATGCTCCGTTGACGAACCATTCCCTTGGTTCGTGTGTTGTGGAGGCATGGCGGCTTCGAGGAGAGCACTTGGGAGCGGGAGACCCAGATGCACGCTCAGTACCCAGAGTTGTTTTGACTTGTGTTTTTCCCTTGTTCTTATGAGCTTGTGTTGATGTTGTACTATGTACCTTTGAAATATAGAATTCTTGGCTTGTCAGTTGTGAGACCTTTTGTTTCTTTGTTCCCTGGTAATGTGTAACATGTCCGGATGTGTGGGAAAGGGAAAAACCTGACCCTTAATTGAGACGCATTAATGTGGATGTGATTGAACCCGTTCGGGCGAGTCAGTGCTGCCTAAAGCGGATAATATCTCGACATAGGTGAAGGAATTTCCCAACCCCATGTGTTCAGGCAGTGTGTTGGTTGTGTGGTGTTGGGGTTAGTGCGAGTTGAAAAATCCTAATGTATGAAAGTGGGAAGACCCAATTCTTAATCGAGACGCATTAATGAGGATGTGATTAAACTCGTGCAGACGAGTCAGTGCCGCCTAAAGCAGATAATATCTCGACATAGGAGAAGGAATTCCTAACACATATGATTAGGGTTGTTGGTTGGGTTCTTTTTATAACGAGAACCCTAAGAGGTATCTTGTTGGGTTCCTCTGGGTTGGTTTTGAATTCTCAGGGACGAGAATGTTTTAAGAGGTATCTGATGTAATGGCCCGGACCTCTCCGGCCCATTCCTTTGTCAAAAAGAAGGCCAAGAAGTGTTCTGGAGGGTAAAATGGACTTTTCCCAAACTTTCCAGAATTTTGAAACTACACACCGTGTAGTTTGGGTACACGTCGTGTACTCCCTTTCCGGGTACACCCCGTGTTGTAAGCCATGTCCTTGCTGTGTGGAGTAATGGGTGCACGCCGTGTGTCCAGTTCTACACGCCGTGTAGTCCTTCCCCGCGTATGCATTACCAGTCAACGGTCGTGTACCATGTTGGAGCCATGTCCTTGCCGTGTGCAATAAATGAGTACACACCGTGTGTCTAAACGACATGTCATGTAGTCCTTCCCCACGTATGCGTTACCCTCAAACCGTGTGTTGACCAGTCAATGGCCGCAGAGCCATGTTGGAAGTCGCATGGAGACCGTGTGAAAGAACTGAGTACATGTCGTGTACCATAAAGTACATGCCGTGTACTTTTTCTTTTCACGCCTATAAAAGGAGGGGTCCCCTCCTCCTTTCAACTCACACCTCTCCTCCCCTCTCCTCTGAGCAGAGCTCTCTCAAGAGACTCGAAGGCTCTTCCTACCATAACTTCTTTGTCCGAGCTCCGATTTACGATCCGTCAGTGGCCATGGGATCGTAACGACAAGGCGGAGCTTCCGAGCTTAGATCCATTTACTTTCCTTCGGCCTTTTCTTTCCGACATCCACCCGAGGAGGTTTTGCCGGGACCCGACAGAAGTGACGAACGCTGACGGACATCTTCTAAGGTTGATCCGGAGGAGCGTTGCAATCAAGAACCTGTTGAAGTAGGGTTATTACCTTCGTCTCTCTAATTTGTGCATCATGTGGGGTGGGTGTTCTCTTGTTTATGTGAAACACTTTTGAACCAGTTTAATGAAGATAATAACTTGCTTATATAACGTGGATGGGAAGTTGTGATTACTGTTACTTTATATCCTGTGATATTATATTGTGAATTGAATGAGCTTCTACCTACTGAAAATCATGGTCGTTAGGGGGCCTTTGATTACGCAATTAAATGTTGCCCTCTCCTTCTGGATTTTATTATGGATGGAAACCTTGTGGAATGTGGAAATTGGATAATCACGTAAATTTGGTTGATTAAATGAAAATATGGAACCCTTGTGTCATCACCCTAGTTAAACAAAATGGAATAATGAACATGTGGGTGTTGGTTTGGTTACGTGACATGTGTTGGGGTTGTTTTTGTGGGTTGTTGTGGATCAGGTGAGCAGCGGGGTTGCGGTTGACTTGGTTGTGGGTTGGTGTGAATGTTGTGTCGGTAACGGACAGTGGGGCTGCAATAAAGGGATATTGATGTACGGGTTTCGGTGTGGTTGTGGTTATGGCGGTTGGAAGCGGGGCTACAGGGTTGGGTTTTAATGTGAACGGGTTATGGGTTGTGATTAATAAATAAAATTGGAAGAGTTAACGAATGGTGGGTGTGGTAATGAAACGGAAATAATAATCAATGGGATTGGTTGGTTGATAAGAGGGACTTTGTTGTGTTGCTTATGTTTTTCCTAACTTGTTTTGTGGATGGCAGGGATATGTTTTACGAACGATCAATGTGGTTGGTTGTGGATAGTTTCCCAGTAGTTAAGGAACTAAATAATCTAATTCTGCTGAAACGTAAAAACCTAAATGGGGTTGGGGTTGTTTGTTGTATGCATGCTTCGTGGTAGCAGTGTCGAGGCACGTGCTCAGTTTCTCTGTTTAGAAGCCATAGGTTGGGTTGTGTGTTTGGTGTATATATATTTATCTGTATCTTTTGTGTTTTATCGCACCCCACCCATGTTGAGAACTTAGTGCCGAACACTCCCATTTTATGGGAGAGGGTGTTTTTCCCTTAGTTACTAGCTCCTTCCTGCTCCTTCTCCCCTAGGATGTGATGGCTTGAGGCGACCTTACACCTAAGACTCTTCGGGTAGGTTTCGATTGGGGTGGTTATAGCCCAATACTCTTCGGGCAGGTTCTACTATTTCCCAAGAATCTTCGGGATGAGTCCCAGGTGTGTGCGGGCGGGATACGTGGTTGTGAGTCCCAGGTGTGTGTGGGCAGGATATGTGGTTGTGAGGCCCAGGTGTGTGCGGGAGAGATACGTGGTTGTGAGGCCCATGTGTGTGTGGGAGGGATACGTGGTTGTGAGGCCCAGGTGTGTGCGGGCGGGATACGTGGTTGTGAGGCCCAGGTGTGTGCGGGCGGGATACGTGGTTGTGAGGCCCAGGTGTGTGCGGGCGGGATACGTGGTTGTGATGCCCAAGTGTGTGCGGGCGGGATACGTGGTGGTGAGGCCCAGGTGTGTGCGGGTGGGGAGAGTGTGGCAGCGTCAGGATGTTAGTCATTAGGAAGAGTATCTAACTAAAGGGAAATGGTGCGGGGTACCCAATACTCTTGTTTCTTATATACTACTACCCGTTGTGCTGTGTTTTTGGTGAGTGTGGCTGGTGAGGTTGGCTGGATAGAATTCCTTGCTAGGTTTCTTCTGTTGTTCTCACGGGGCATTAGGATGTCTCCCCACTTGTGCACAAGAGCTTTAGGTTTCCCTACTTAGTATACTTGTATGCTCACCCTACGTTTACTTGCAGGTTTCCAGGAGGACTACCAGGGCCGTGCGGGACCCTACTAGTCGGAAAGTTGGAGTTGCTGCAGTTTGTTGTACTTGTTTCCTTTTTGGTATTGTACTTTGAGCTTTCTTGTACTTGTACCTTGTTATAAAATTTGTTTAAACATGCATGTGGTCTTGGTTTGGGTTTATTTATATACACTTGATCTTTTTTTTCCTTTTTGGTGGTTGACTTGTCCTATTTTCCGATCTTAAAAAAAAGGGTAATTCCTCCCATATTTGTGAAAAACTCATACCCTTGGTGCTGGTCGCCACCCCGGGGCCTACTGGAGGTGGGACTCAGGGGTCATTATCTCCCTTTCTCCATTGCCAGCTCAGGAGGGGAATCTTTGGTGGGAGGGGGTCGTGACAGATATATAATTTATATGATATTCTAAAGGATTTGTATAATGTTATCATTTGTAATCCCAATATTTATTCCTTAGGAAGGATTGTGCTAGATGTATGAGATCCTACTAGTTGGGAAAAGAGTGTCACCAATATGAAATATATATATATATATATATATATATATATGTATATATATTAATTATAATATATGGAATGATGTTTACCTATTCAATATATACTACTACCCGAATATAGAGTGATACACCTTTGAGATGATTTGTTCTTTGTAGAATGGATATCCATTCCTATATGAGATTGATATATAATTCTAAATACATGATATTTTTGAATCCACTAATTTAAAGACTATTTCACGTGGAAAAACTAATTGACCATTTTGTATTAAGGACCCTTTTTTTATTCTATTTACCATGGATTTATGATGTGTATACTAACATGGTATTGGGTGATCCGAAAAGGGGATATCCATTTTATAGAAGCTCAATGGTTACCATGTTATAGTAATTTTGAGAAGATAATCAAATAAATTGAATTTGGTCAAATATATTAATAATTGTCATATGAGTAACATGATTATCACTCAATGATATGTTTGGTATTATAGTTCTGATTATTCTATAAATTATTTCATTCATCCCCATATATATAAAACATGATTATATTATGTACATAATTTTTACTGGAATACTAGGTATGGTACTCAAATATAGAATGTTCACCTTGTTGTATATGATGACTCAATATCTTACATGAAGATTAGGACATATGCCTTAGTATAAGTTGACAAGTTTTAGTAGTTTAGTAGAGATCTAGAGATAGTATTGATGAGATTCCAATGTATTTTTTAGAAATTTATATTTTTTATTTATTTTTTATTGAATTTCATATAATCAACCCAACCAGTGACCATGAATATGAGATATAAATAGTATCAAATTTTATATGGGTCTGAAATTATGTTATGACTTGTGATATTATAATTAAAATTTTATAATGACAATAAATTATATATATTTTATTAATTTATGAATAATATAGTTTTTTTATTTCCTAGATATTATAATTCATATAATATTGGATATATTCTCTACAATATATTAAAAACCCATTGTTGCTAGTTTGTTTTCTATGGATTATATAGATGTGTATCATACCTCATGTAGTGACTGCACACAGGCTGATAGAAAATGAGTAAGTTAAGGATGTTAAAATTTTTCATCTTTATCCTAATAAAATTCCCCTAGTCAATACTGATAATACTCATGTCACGCCTTATAAATTTAAAAGAATACCATATTCAATGGAAAATACACACACAACCCCATGCTTAAACAAACCATTATATATAAATAAATTAATGTTATAATTGTATCCTATACATGAAATTAGGTATTAAAAATAGAATTAAGAAAATTTTAAATATATATATATATATAATGGTTCTACTCAATAAAATTGTATTGACTAATTCTCAGGAAATGAGTACTCAATTATTAGTAGTCATTTTATTCTTCTAAAATATGTTTTCATAAAAAATGGGTTTTATTGCACTATTTGAAAGAATATTATAATTATTTTATAATTGTCTTATAATTTTTTTTGAAAAAAATACAATTTTTTAAATAATCATATCAAAATTATCTTATTGTGAAAAATTGGGATTATTTAGAAAATGTTTATTTTTCAGTGAATTTGGAAAAATAAATATTTTTGGAAAAAATTCATATTTTAACTAAAAATTCCCATTATTAATTTAATTTGATCCTAATTATTTTAATATACATTTATATAGAAAATAAGTAAATAATTACTTATAAATTAAATTTTTTTTTGTTACATGTTCATTTTGGGCTTTAAAATACATTTTCATAAAAAAAAAACTCTTTTTAATTGCATTTTATGCATTTATATTTAATGTAATTTCAACCATATGTATAAATTTTGTTTTATAAAGAGAATATAATTTTTTTATTTATTAATTGAACATTTTCAGAGTATGAATTTTTGAGATTTTTTTATGAAGTTCAATTTTTACTGAATAGTAATAAAAATAAAGTTTTTATAAAATAAAATATCATCTATGATATTGAAAATACATAAATATAATTGAACTATTTATTAAACCTAATGAAAAATATTATTATATATAATGAATTTATCATACAAAAATAATTCAACAAATATAAATTAATATATATTTATTGCTAAATATAAATAACATTTCCAATGCTGACGTAGTGCTTGCGCCACACTAGTGAAGTAAAAAAAATTATCCTAATGATAATAATGGAGAAAAAAATGAATTTTAATGATTATTTTAGTAATTATTATGCATAAATAATTATTTGGATTTATATTTTTGAACATTTGAATTTTATAATAATAATCTCATCCAAATTCTTGTGTAATGTTTTCCAATGCTAGAGTAAAAATATCATATTAAATTTGTTTACATGACATAAATATGAATATATGTACATACATAATTAATATAAAAGTATATTTTTAACTACATTTATTTATTTTTATGATTTTAATATAATTTTAATTTATATAGATTAAATAATTAGCATAAATTTGTATGAAACTCCAACATAATGTGTGTGCAAGATGTAAAAAAATCTTGTAAATGATTTTAGACAATATTAAATTATTTATTGTGTGATTAAAAGATTACTATTGATTTTAAATATAAATATAACATATTAGATATGGTTTAAGGGTTTATATTTGAATTACTTTGATGTAAAGTTGTTTTCGGATTCCTCACTATTGTGCATCATTTTTGGATGCGAACATGAGGGGTGACGTTCACTCTCGTATTTGTAAACCCAACTGTAATGCTTCAGTTTTTTGCTGCATTTTTCTTTAATAAATTGGTTAGGGCTGGCGAAACCAGAACCTGCACTTTTCTTTTATATCATTTTAATGTTGAACAAGCCATTATCGAGGTTAAGGTTAAAATTTGTTAACCATGGGGTTAATCCAAAAGAAAAGGATTAAAATGAAATATAAACCTGCAAAAATTTAATTGTAATACTATATTAACACTATATCATCATTATATTACAAGAAATGTCATTTTGGAACAATTTTACATCAGTTAGGAACATATTATATTATATTATTTTTGTAATTTACAAAAATTACATTAATGATAATTTATAATAAACAATATATTAGTGAATAATTTAAAATTAAAAAATTCAGTAATTAGTATATTTTATGGTATATGGATGGATATAACTACCATGGTCAATTTTTTTCACTTTTTCACTTTTATCGTATCTTTCTTGGAGCCTCAAGAGTAATAAACATTGATATTACGGTATTTGTCAAAAAGGATAACATGGAGTTATGGAAAAGAGATTAGGGTGAAAAAATAATCTAAATTTTTAAAAACATTATTTTTTTAGAGTATTTAGAATAATTTTAATATAAAATCTGAATTATAAAAATTTTTATCCACTTAAACATAAAAATTAATTTATATTAATTTAATACTATAAAAAATTATAAAAATCCCACTCCTGTCACTTATAAAATGCCTCCTAAAATCATCTCTTCCCCAAATATATTGATAAATATATCTCCAAAAATCCCTAACCAAATACTTTTTTAACATATCTCCCCACTCTTAATAGGTCTTATATTTTTAATAACATCATCCTTAGAGGGATTAAGGTGTAAATATGAGGAGGTTTTCCGCAGAAGTGATATAGTTCTTAACCGTGAGTTATCATTTTATTTCATATTTTAACTCCTTCAAAATATTATTAAACCATAATTAGATATAAAAAAAAGTATTTAATATACAAATATGATATTACAATAATTTAATAAACTATTTCCATTTTATATTCATATTAATGGTAGTTAAACCTATTTTTTATGTTTATAGTGTACTACCGCCCCAAAAACTTATGTAAAACATTTTTCTTCACTTCAAATCATAGATAATGACAATGAAGAATTTAATGTATAAATATGTCATTAATAAATAATTATATTTTTTGAAAAATATGATATCTTTTATTTTATTACTATTACATCTATTTAGGAATGATAACATCTTTCGTACATATCAGTGGATTGCCTCCTCCACGAAGCGATGTAACTCATTTTTCATCAACCCATCACATAGATGGTATATATGAGTGTATTTAATGAATAATATGATTTTTATGGTATTAAAATAATTCATTAATGATAAAATAAAACTTAAATAAGTTTCATTAGGGTCATTAAAAAAAGGAAACATTACTCATTCCTATGTATGACATACCAACATCATGATTATAACGTAGTAAAATTTTCATAACCTTATATAATGGTTTATTTTAAATGTATAATTTATTTTTAAAACATAAAATTATTTAATTTTTATTATTCTCTATATTATTACATAATGACTTATTGTACTACAATGAACATAATAGAGTCATTTTTCAACTATGAACCGAACATCCTCAAAAGAAACAACATTCACATAATCGATTAAGTAATTAAATATGTCATTGATATAAATGAAATAATGGTCTAATGATAATATAATAACCCTAGAAATGATTCATAAAAAATTAAAACAAGTGACATATTTTTATTATATAGGTGATAAAGTATATACATGTAAAGTATTAATTTGAGGTAAGAGATTTCATATAAATTTCCCTATATTGAGGAATGCTTTATTTTTATGGAACAAATTTATTTATATGGAATATATAATAAAAGATTTATATTTAATATCATTAATATTTCATAATCCATGGTATTTTACTTTTCAATTAATGTTACTTTATTCCTATGTTTTTTATTGGTAGGTTAATAAAGTGGTAAGAGGTTTCTTAACTCAATTTCAATTCATTGGGTTATAATTCAACTTCATTGGCATTTTTATGCCATTATTATGTGTTAATTTACCTATAAATTATCTTATTATTTATTTCAAATTTCATTATGTGGATTTTAAAATGTTCACATAATAATTTAACGGATTTATTATCACTTTAAAAATTATGATTTTTTCAAGTGGTTTTCTTTGAATCAATCTAATTTTCTAGATACATGTTTAATATTGTGCACCATGATTTCAATTTATGGTGTAATTACTACCTCATGACGTAATTTTGAAATAATAATTCATTTAATTGATATTATTTAAATGTAAATATCATACTCTTGGTTTTATTGACTCGATTTTTCTATTATCAAATTGTTAAAGGATTTCTATTATAATCACTTTTATTTTTGATATTATTTATGGTCAAAATTAATTTAGAAGACATAATATGATAAAATTTTCTTGAATGACATATCTCTACATCAAATATTTTTATGAATTTGTTTTAAATGTTTAGTTCCCTTTTCTTTCTTTATTGATTAAATGAAAAACAAGAATTTTGTTTGTAAGTGATACTGATCTTCTATCTACTTTTAGATTATGAATCCTTCTCTTCCAAACCATGTTTTATAAACTGTTTTAAATAATGTTATTATATAAAAATAAAAAATTTCCTAATGTAATTTTACATGATATATTATATTATTTAAATTAATTTATATGTAAATTGCATAACATACTCTAAAATTCTAAAAAATATGGTTTATTTTTAATGCTTATGACATGAAAGGATTTTTCCACCATTATGAACATTATTTGTTTTTAATATTCCTTCATATATTTCCAATTATATTTTCAAAGCAATTGGTATCAATATTATTAATTGAACTTTTTAGTTTTTAAAAGTGATTTTCAATGTTAAAAGTTTATTTTCTTCTATTTTAAATGAAATTTGATAAATGTTATTTCAAGATTATTATCATCTATTCCAACATCTATTAATAATTACTTTATTTCACTAATAAATGATCTTATGATATAATCCATGTTTTTCCTTTGGTTTTCCTATGATAAATTTTTTAAATATATTTTCATCAAATACCATTTATTTTCCATTGGTTAAACAAGATATAAAGGAATGGTACTTGTTTTCAAGGGTGGTATGTTGAAAAGTGAATGATTTTAAATGTATTATTCATTAATAGTTATTTGAATTTAATAATCATTCTACATGATCCTGATATATCTTATATAAATAGGTGATCCCAATGGAACTTATAACGGATAATCTTTATATATCTTATAAGAATAAGTTTTACCGATACCGCTTATATGAAAAGGTGATCCTAATATAGCTAATAAAAATGGGTGATCCTGATACATCTTATAAAAAAGTGAGCTGGATATATATTTCCACTTCAATGGGAAATGTTCCTTATCTTGAAAGGCAAGAATTTGGGTGTTAATTGTGGCGGGTTATCTTATATATTTATCTAGGATCAAGATATTACTAACATGACTTAAAAATGGTTAGAACTACAATATTTCATGATACCAATATGTTTTCTCAAATATTTCTAAAAATAATATGGTTACTTTAATTAATATTTGAGTCACAGGGACCATGAATATTTTATTATGAATATTTCCTTTATTAAATCCTTATGTAACATATTAAGATTTATGATCCACATTGACAGGTATGAATTATCTTATGTTACTCTCATGTTATTTTATTATGTTTTCATAACCTTATTATCAATGATGATATTCAATTGATATTTCTTATGTTTACCCTTACTGAGAATTTGATCTTACCATTCTAATTTTACACATTTTCCCAGGTTATGAATAATGGTTTAAAAATGTTATGCCTAATAATGTTAGTAAATGTGAATAATATAGCTAGATAAGATGAAAAATTTTATACACCAATTTTAATATATCCATGAGATTATGATTGAGTTTTTCATTATTAAAAAATTTATAATCCCAATAGTTCCTTATGTATGTTAGTAATCCAATAATTATTTTCATGTATTATGTTTTGGATTGTTAAAATTTGGTCACAATAATCAGAATCAAAGATAAAAATATAATGATGATGTTTTTATACAAGATTCGGGAGTGCAGATCTGGGATTTTATAGTTAGTATAAGATAAGGGTTTTAAAAAATCTTGTGATTAGTATTTTTTCATGTTATTTTATCTTATGATTTATGGTTACCTTAATGAGTTTATATGTTTAAGGTTCATCACATGTTTAAAGAAGAATAAAACACCTTTTATATTTAATGTGATGGGATTTTATTGGGATTAATGATATATTTTCAGATGTTTTATTAGGTTGAGGAATATATAAACCTTCTTTTTAAAATAAATTATAATTTTTGGATAATACTGTTACATTTTTCAAGAATAAATCTTAAATTCCATTTTGGAAACATGTATGATTTTAATGTGACATTATGTTGATAATTATCATATCATATAGATTATATGATTAGGTCATATACATTTGTGTTATGAGACTTTGTGATTGAGTAATGTTATTTTTAGATAAATATAAAATTTATGTTGTAAGAATATATAACCAAATAATTATAAAAATAATATTTTTAATAATTTAAAGGATAGTTATTTATTGAATGATTTTTTTGAACATTGGGTACTACTGTTGAATTTTGGAGATTAATGTATTATTTCTTCATTTGAAGTTTTATTGATTTTGAGAATTATAATAAATTTTTATAATAATTTTCCTTCTTTATAATGTAAAAATAAATTGTGGAATATAATGTTAACCTTTTTTGTATTATGTGATGTGATTAATGTTAATTTTAGTATTTTCGGCATGAAAAAATCATCTTGAATAGTCATCGTTATGATAGAAAATGAGATTGTGGTTGAAATTGATTAAAAGAAAAATTTACTCTTTTGAAGAGTGTATATATCCTTATGTTCTTATTTTATATGCTATCCAAAATCATAAAATATATGGAAATTTTCTTGAAATAATAATTTTATCATCTTACATTTTTTTTGATGAATTTATGGTCTTTTTCATACCTCATTATTTTATGATTTCTTGGTCGTTGGATTTTTCATGATCATTCACATTATTTTGAATAGAGTTATCTTACACTATAAATTTTTATCTAGACATTATTTACTTACTCCATGTACATATTTTCAATCCCTATTAATTTTACACTATTTGGAAATAATGTTTTTTGTTATTCTAGATGACCTTTGTATTTCCATTTCCCTTATTGAAGAAGAGGTTTTATTAAAAAAATTACATTGGGGGTAAAAAAAGGTATCTTCTAATATAAAATCCATGAATACCATGATCAAATTAAAATTCATAGGATGAAAATTATTTTAGGAGGTAGTTAAGAGACGTTAACTCCATAAGGATTCAAAAGAAGACTATATTGGATAGTGTACACAACATGCAACAACGAGATTAAATAAGTCATGATATAATAGTATTTAAATGTTATGGTTATAACCTAGATGTAAAATTTTTAAGTATTAATATGAATGAATAAATTATAATATATACATATATAATTTTCTTAATCAATAAAAATGTGTTGATTAATTCATAGGAAACAAATACTCAACTTTTAGTAAAAGAATTTTATTCTTCAAAAAAGGTTTTAATCAAAAATGGTTTTTATTTTATTTTGTGGGAGAATATTATAATTAATTTAATCCATATTTATAAGTATTATTTTATAAAATATATATTATTACTAAAATAAAAACAAACAAAATTAGTTTAGGGAGAAACGTTTTTCTCTAAAAGGTTGGTTTTTAGTGTATAGTGAAGAAATATTGATATTTTAAAACTTCCATTTAATTTCATTAAAAAGTACCATTATAATTTTAATTTAATTTTAAATTAATAAAATACTCATTAATATTTAAGTAATCTGATTAATTATTTTGTAAATTTATTAATACTTTATTTTTTTATAAGATCATTTTTTGGCTTATGAAACGTAGTTTTCTAAGAACTAGTTTTCATTGCATTTTATGAATTTATAGTAATTTATAATAATTATAGGATTCCAAATTGATGAAATGTAATTAATTTTTGGAGTAAAAAATTTACATTTTTCCAATTTATATTTTTTTATATTTTATTGAAAATTTTAATTTTTTGGCGAATAGTAAAAAAATATAGTTTTTAAAAAATATGGTATGTTTTGTGATATCACTAAGATTTAAATATGATATAATTTTTTTTTTACATATGGAATTAAAAAAATTATTATAATATATTAAAAATACAATAAATAAATTATTCAAAACATTTAAAATAATATTTATTTTTTAATGAATGTGAAAATCATTTTCATTGATGATGTAGTGCTTGTGAAATACATTAAAAGTCAATTTTGACTATGATAAATACATTAATGGAGGATTAAAATTATTTTAAAAAAATTAGTAACTTTAATGTATAAATTATGATTTTAATTATGATTTTAGAAATTTTGTGATATATAAGAATTATCTTATCCAAATTCCATTGAAATGATTAGATAATGACAGAAATGTCAAAATAACATAAAAATAGTTTTTTTGTGACATAGATGTGAGTAAATATACATATATAGGGAAACTAAATGATTATTTTTAAAGTAATTTATTTTATTTTATAATTATATTATATTTTAAATTTTTAGTGATGAAAAATTTAGCATAAATGTTTACACAATTTCGTAACCGTTCTTGTGCAAGTTATAGAAAAATAAAGTAAATAATTTTTAAAACTCTAAAATTAATTTTTATTGGTGATTTAATTTGTAACATGAATTTTAAATATAAATTTAACATATTGTATATGTGTTAAAGGTTTATATTTTGATTTATTTTATAAAAACCTTGGGCCTGCACTACTGAATTTATTGTTAATGTCATTAACTATACATTGCTTCTATGATACCGATAAAGGTGGCCCAATTATGACCATAAAAACATACAACATAACAAGGATATATTGAATTGCTTATATACACAAGGGACTTTTAGGTTTTTGTTATATAATTAGGACAAACTCTTACATAAAAATTACCATGACTTTAAGAGAGAATATTTCCCATTGTACCCAACTTTTATAATTTAACAATAAGTAATCATCATCTTCCATATTAAACCTATCTATAATTAATTAATTAAATATAATTCATAATAAAATATAGCAGAAAAAATAATAATTATGATATGTAATTATCAGTAAGGGTAAACATATGCATTAATTTATGAACATCATCAATGATTATAAGAAGTTTATAATGGTATGGCCACATAATCATACCCAATTTGAAATGACATAAATGAAATCATATCCATGAATACCCTGATAATTAGACATAAAACATGGTGTAATGATTTAATAAAGGAAATATTCATATGATTCAATAATCATGATCCATGTGATGTCAATATTTTTAAAAAGTACCATTCAAAACATAGTAAGAATAAATAAAACTTATTGATATCTTAAAAAATTATCCTCATAACCTATTTTAAACCCATTATAGAAATATCAAGATCCTAGTTAAATCTATAGTAAAAAAAAATCGATAAATATATCCTTATTTCCTTCAATGAAAATTAGTGTTACTAAATGAATATAAGCAATATCTTAGTGCACCCATCATATAAATTATATCTGGATCACATGATTATATTTGGGTGCACCCATGGTATAAGCTATATTAGTTTCACTCGTGATCATAAATAATCTCCATGTTCCATTAATAAAATAAACATTTATAATATTCCACTTTTTTACATAACCATAATCATTATTATTTCATTGTTTTATTCACTCTTGGAATGTAAATAGGATCAATTTAAATCTCAAAATCTATCCAGATATAGAATAAAGATGTTGTCAAAACCACATATCCAATCTGAAGTGTAATTAACATCAAGGGTTTGTTTTTATTGATGAATTTAAATACCATTAAAATATTATTAATCATTTTTGATGAAAATATTATTTTCACTTTGAATAAAATTAAAGGTTGTATTCATAGATGTAAAATTATTTTGAATGATCACATGAAACATTTTTGGAGGAAAATATCTATTACATTTTGAAAAAAAATATTTTTTAAAAAAAAATTATCAAAAAATACAGGAAAAATTTTATTTGTAAATAAAATAGGAAACAAAAAAATAAATCATTATAACATTGAGTGTTTATGGAGGCATGAAAATCCATGCATGTTGTAAATTTTAAAAATAAACATTCTTTTCAAACATTTTGTGAAGGGAGTCAAAGTGACCCATCCATAAAAAATTATGAAATTTACATTTAAATACATTAAAATAATTTCAAATATCATGTAAAATAGTATTAGGAAATCAATTATTTTTCAAAAAGTAAATTTTTTAAAACCTTTCAGAAAACAAGGATATAGAAGCGAAAGATACCCAATATAAAATAAAATCATGATCAGTATCGCTTAAAAATTATTTTCTTGATATCTAATCAATAAATTAGGGTGGGAATGGAAATAAATAATTTTATGAACATTTATAACCACTATTGAAAAAAAATTATGTGGTACATGAAATTAAGAACATATGATTTCTTCCCAAATAATCTTCAACATAAACAATGATGAAAATAATAGAGATTTTATGATATTGCCTTTTCCAATTTAGTAACTCATAAATCATAAGAACCATGAAATAACTACTTTAGATGAAACATTAAATATCATGAAAATAATGATACTAATTAAATTACATAAAAAATGGGTAGTTGAAACACATTATAAAAGAGGATATATGTTTAACATAATATATATCTCAAATAAGAAAATTTGAGATGAACAACCCTTACTATGATCATAACATTGAAGTGAGAATTAATTGATTGATTGATTATGTGTATCAAATTTAAATCCATATAAAACAAGTTCTAATATGAAATAATATTATCAAATTTCATCTAACACATAATCCTAGAATATCAATGAATGTAAATATGTAATATAAACCAATGAAAAAAATTAGTAATGAAATTAATTATAAAATAGAAACATTAAATTCAAATACACTTTGATAAAATAGTAAAAATTGATTCCCAAAATAGAATGATGTATAAATTATTCATAATAATATATTTAAAAGAATATTTAAATACATAATATAAAAAAACTAGGTACATACTTTTAAAATGTTCCCAAATTAATTAAAATTGATACAAGGTAACATACTATTCTGGTAATCTATAAATCAAAACCTCATCAAAAGGAGAACCTAATACGGGTTTATACATAAAACAAAATTTCATGAAAATAATCATAAAATAAATTCATGGGGATTATATTCAAAAAACACACATGGTGAATATTTAATATCTAATGTCCCAGATCCTTGTGCCACCCAAAGGAGCCCTGAACCTGGTTGGTCACATAAGCTCAAACACATTTCCCCAAATGCTAGAGGATACTATCTAGTAGGGAGGGCCAAGGTTTGGTAATGGGGAAATAATTCCCTCATTTTTAGAGTGTACACATTGGTAAACAATAGTGGAAGTAATAATACAAAATAGTAATAATAGTGGAAGAATGAAAGTAAATACAATGAGAACCAAAATATATATATATATAAATATATATGATGCATGGAATATGTTTCAAATAAAATATCCAAATAAGTCAAAATTCTTGAAATCATTATAGAAACCAATGTACAAAAGAAACAAGTAAACTCCAACAACATTTCAAGTCTTAACTCGGTCCAATGCTCTATAGATCTAATAGCAATCAAGTACTTGATGAAGAAGGGTGCATACCATTATCTATACATGCAAGCATATAATCTATTTTGGTCCAATAGCATGACCTAAATAGGGTGTGAGATGAATATCAGTAGGCAACAACCAAAAGATCTGGGCCAAACTATTATTGAATATGTATAATGGTAACATGCAATAATGAAGAAATGAAGAACTCAAAAGTAAACAATCCTAAAGTTTTAAATTTCCTTCATTTAACATTTATTTTTCATTTGTTGAATCATGTAACATTGGGATATATCCTAATCTCTGTATCCCCCATGTAAAGTAACCAAAAAAAAGGTCTCACAAGACCATCTAAACAATCCAGTAAGGAAGAATCCAAGATTCTGCATTGGATTTCTAGACATGTCACAATCATTCAAATATTCAAAAACAAACCTTGGTGGAAGCTCTAATAGTCTATCCACTTTGGTCCCATATAGCATCAAACAATTATAAATGACCACCTGGGAAAGCTCTCATAGTCTAAACCCTTGGGTCAAAGATTCATTTAATCAAATATAAATGACCACAAGGGTAGATCTCATGGTCTAAACACTTTGGTATAACATTGATAAACAAGCACCTGGGCACACTCTCACAGTCTAATCCATTGGGTCAACATACACTTAATCAATTATAAATGACCACCAGGGAAGCTCTCATGGTCTAACCCCTTTAGGAAGCTCTCATATTCCAATCCCCTTGGTCAATATATACAATTCATATCACAGTCGTTTCATATAATCTGTAACTCCATACTAACAAATCAAGGCATGGAAAACAAGGCAATCCTAACATGAATTATAGAAAAAATAGCCATAAACAATGAATCAAGGGGGGAAACACACCAATGGGGTGTCACATAAACAAGGTATTTTACCTTATGCATCAACAACAACCCTTTATCAATCAATAAAATTGTAGAAGTTAATAAACATGGTTAAATTCCAAGTTAATAAATACCCCAAACATGGTTGTATGACACTTTAAGTATATATAATCTACAAAAACACACCTAAAGGCACAAACCACCTACCTCAATGTCATAAAATCAATATACTTGAACGTTGGCCACAGAATCGACCAAGATCGGCATAGATCTACAAAAGGTGAAAAGCTTCCATGCTTGAATAACTCACAAGAGAGGATAAATCTGGAATAGAGGCTTCAGGGGTTTTGATAACTAACCGGTGGGATTCCAATGCACCTGACGATGTCTCGATCAGTTATCGGATAAAGAATCAGGGTCTCAAACTTTTTTGACCACTTCTCTGCACTCCCATACAAACCAAGGAGATAAGAAGGTTTTTTCTTATATGAGAAACGACCCTATTCTAATATATCGAATAAAGAGAAAAATACACGATGTGTTATTTAAAAATACACGCCATGTAGTAGCCTAAACTGATCCCCGGCTTGAGCAGGTCTACCAGGTCAGCACACGGCCATATACTCATTCGTTACACGGTCAGGTACGTGACTGTATGCGGAAACTTGGTACACATCATGTACATGTAATTACATGGTGTGTAATTAAAGTAAAATACACTTTCCTTCATTTTTCCTAAAAACCAGAAATCAATATCCATACTAGAAAAAAATGATCCGGGTTCTTACAAACACCCCCCCTTAAAGAAATTAGCCCCTGAATTTCCCTTCCAAAGGTGGTGAAGAATAATCTGTGAAAAAACCCCAGCAACTACAATCACACATCGACCTCCCTCTCCCAATTATCATCCTACACTCGCTCATGATACCCTAGAACCCGTATAAAATGAATAGATTGGCCACATAGAACCTTCACACCACAATCATCAATCTAAATTGGGTGCTCCTTGAAGGATGCATTCACCTCCAACTCAACCTCCTCTGGTTAAAAAACATTAGACAAGTCTAAAATGTAATTCTCTATATGATAAATAAGAAATAAGACATGCATAGCCGGTACTTATAAGGTAAATTCAACTGATAGGAAACTGTAATGCCTCTTTCCAAAACCATAAATAGCCTGACATATCTCAGTGAAAGATTCCACTGTCTCATAATCATCATGTGTCCAAACCTCAGCGTGACACACCGTAAAACCTGATCTCTAACCTCGAACTGCAGAGGTCATCTCCATCGATCAACATAAGATTTCTGGTGAGAATGTGTAGTAGTCATCATCTTCTTAATCAGCTCCACCTACATAGTGTTCTCTTAGACAAGATGAGGTCCCAGCATAGCTACCTATCCTGTCTCCAGACAAAATAGGGGTGATCTACATGGCCTGCTGTACAAGGCCTTATAATGATACATCTTAATCATTTAAAAAAATATATTATTGTATGATGACTCCACCAGGGGTATGTGTCTCTCCCAAGAGCCCCCAAAATCCATGACGCATGCTCGAAGAATTTCCTCAAAAAACTGAATCATACACTTAGAGTAGCCATCTATTTGGGGATGTTAAGCTTTACTCATAAGTACATGTGTACCCAAAGGCCTATGTAGTCCCTTATAGACATGAGAAAAAAAACTAGGCATCCCTATGTGAAATGATAGAGTGTGGAACCCCATGAAAACATAATATCTATCGGATTTACAACCTTCCTAGATAGTAAACATTGAAGGTTTACTTAATCAAAATGAAATGTGAAACCTTCTTGATCCTGTTGATAACAACCCACACCGCATCATTTCCTCGTGGTGATCTTAGTAAACATGTCACGAAATCCCTTGCGACATTATTCCACATCCATTTGGGAATGGGTAACTACTATAAAATCACAAACGGTCGATTATTCTCTACCTTCACCTACTAATAGGTGGAACTTCTCATAACAAAACCAGCTAAAACCCACTTTATACTTGTCCTCCAATAATCATGATGAAAATCTTGATACATCATGGTGACACCAGGTTGAACTGCCAAAACTGAGGCATCAAAATCTCACAATGACTCTTCCTGTATGCTTTCTGACACCCATACGCATCCATTAAAATAAAAAAACTCATCATCACCTATGGTCCAGTGAGGAGTAGGGTCCTCACCCAACACACTCTCTCATAAGACTAGGCCTTTAGAATTTGAAGGTTGCCTCATTCGTACTCGACCCAACAGAGTACAGGTAACAACTATAGAAGAAAGAAACATCTACCTATGTCTATCTTGCATCTCCAAATACATCTTAAAGACTAGATACATATTCTTACACTCACAAATAGCCTCCTGAACTACCTGTATCTGAGTCCTCTAGCTCAATGAATCAGCCACTGTGTTGCCTTTCCCAGTCTCGTCGGCAAGATAAATGTAAAAAGAATGAATGTACTCCACCCATACCAATGTCTCGAATTAAGATCACATTGAGTAAATATATATTTGAGGCTTTTTTGTTCTCTGTACAACAAAAAATTCTCTCACAGAAGATAATTTCTCCTACAGTGCAAAGCATGCACAACTGCAGATAACTCGAGATCGTACATCGAGTAATTCATATCATGTGGCCTTAACTTCCGAGACATGTATGCAATGACTTCTTCCCCTGGCATAAGAATTTTTCCCATCCTGATACCCGACTCATCACAGTAAATAGTGTAACTTCTGCCCAACTCTGAAAAAATTAGGATTGGTGCTAAAGTCAATGTCTCTTTTAGCTCTTTAATGAATTAATTGTAGGAATCTATCCACAAGTACTTCACACCCTCTCAGTCAGGACCATCAGGGGAACTTCTAGGTGTGATAATTTCTGAATAAATCATATCTAGTAACTAGCCATCCTAGATAACTCTGTACCTCAAATACATTCTTCAACTTCTCTAAGGAAACTAATGCTCCCACATTCTCTAGGTTTACTGATACTTCTTTCTATGAGATTACATGACCTAATAAATGAATCTAGTCCATCCAAACGTGGGATTTTGTGATCTTATCATATAATAGATGCTCTCCCAAAGTACTCAAAATGATCTCAAGATGTGTGGCATGGTCGTGTTGAGTGTGAGAGTATAGCAAGATACCTTCCATGAAGACTACCACAAAATAATCCAAGTAAGGATTAAACACTCAGTTTATCAGTGCCATGAAAACTACTGGTGTGTTCGTGAGATCAAACGTCATGACCAAATACTAGTATAGACCATACCTACTATGAAAGCCTATAAGTGGTATATCTGATAGTCTAATTCCCAACTGATAATAAACAGGTCTCAAGTCAATCTTTGAGAACTCTCGGGCTCCTCAAAGCTGATCAAAGGGATCATCAATCCTTGGTAATGGATATCGGTTCATGACCGTCAGCTAGTTCAGCTTCCAATAATCCACACAATTTATGAGGGTACCGTCTGCCTTATTTGTAAAAATGACAGGTGAACCCCAAGGAGAAGTAATGGTTCCGATGAAACCCTTTGTCTTTAACTCCTATAACTACTTCTTAAAATTCTACAACTATGGTGTAGCCATCCTATAAGGATGAATGGACATTGGTTCCACTCCTAAAACCTGATCAATATAGAAATCCACCTATCGATCTTGAGGTAAACCTGAAAAGACCTCTGGAAAGACATCTCTATAACAATCTACCACTGGAGGAATGTACATCTGTGAAGTCCCCTGGTCATCCAGATATAGGATAGAAATCTAGGATATAAAACCACATAAATCATGATGCCCGGGTCCATCATTGCTCGCCTAGACATCCCATTCACCCTTGTGTATAAATGATCCACCCTCTGGTGATGTGAAACTCACCCTACATAGATAGTTGTCTACAAATGCCTGAAAAGAGAACAACTAGTCCATTCCAGGAATGACATTGACTATTTTGATCTCTAAGACATAGAGGTCACTCCTTGCACTAATGTAGAGTAGTCATCCTAATCCCCAATAGAGTTTCTAGTGTCATAACATCAATAGATGTAAAGATACAGAGCCCAAGGGTCTCTACAATGTCTACCGATATAAAACTATGGGAAACCATTATATCAAAAAGAGAATAAGTTAAAACTGAGGCAACTAGAATCATACCTCTAACCATAAAGGGTCTGGGATCCTACTTCTACTGGGTCTATTCCATCGCAAAAGACTGACCTATACTGCGGCCCGATGACCCTGCCTGGCTACCCTAAGCTGATCCACACTAATGTCGCTAAAAAACTATCATCTAGCTACCATGGCCATGAAAACCTCTTCGACCTAAGTGGACTGACAAACTCCAGTTCCCTGACTATTGAGAAACTGGTGGCCCTACCCCTGTACATGGAGTCATAACAGATCCCCTCCCACTCACTTTTGGGGAGAACATCCAGCAAGAACGCTGAAAATTGACCATCTTGCCGCAATATAGGCACTCAAATAAATTCCTTGGGAATTATGGTCTCATATACCCACTTTTTCTTCACTAGTATCAAAACACTTGTCTACCTAAAGAAACATCCCTGCGACACTTCTTGATATCAGTCGAAGGAGTACCCGCCCAGGATGTTGAACCTCCCTTGCTCGTAGCTCCAAACTCCCCCATATTGTGCTTGGTAATCAGAAACTAGTTTACTATAGAAGTCACCAATGTCAACCTGAAAAAACTAATATATCATCGGATTTTGTACCTAATACCATAGTCAAACCACCTAGATAGTGATAACTCATCACCCCCCAGAATAGGTGCAAAGTGATGAAGCTCTATAAAGCGAGAAGAGTAATCCATCACTAAAAGATCACCCTGATGCAAATGCATGAACTCCTAGGCTTGGTCATCCCTCAATGTATCGGGTTTGAAGTTCTCATAGAAGGTCCTCTGAAACTCTTCCCAAACCATATCCTGATGTCGTCCCTCATGTGAGATAACATCCCACCATCTATTGCCAGAATCACATAGCATGTAAGGCGCGAGCTTCACCCTCCTCTCAAAAGGTGTTTCTAGATGCTCTAAGATATAAAGCATGGACTCCAACCATGACTCTATAGGATGTGTTCCTCCATCCCCTTAAAATTGGGTAGGATGCTGCTACTGGAACACTTGTTTCAAATTTTCCATAGTCGGGGTAGGATGTGGTGCTCCATGAATGATCTGAATCATCCTCATGTTTCCTTCACAAATACTATTCATCCACACCTAGGTTCGGTATAATAGCTAGTGCCAAGATGGGTACAATAGGAGGATCAGTTGGTAGTCCCTGACCTACTTTCTTCGGTGTCTAATCGTAGCCTTGTACCTAGCGTACAATTGAATGATGTCTTGGTGTCATGGAATTACAAGGTCAAGTACACACCTCAGTTTAGTATTATCCAAGACTATAACTTAGAAGTGAAACAATGGAACAGGAGAAGGAAAAAAATTCAAATTTTACAAAAGGGGGTTACACAACATGTAGAACCACTACATAGTGTGTTCCCTTAATCCTTAACATGGGCGTGTACCTCTTCTATCCAGGTGGTGTAACACCAATGCACATGGCATGTTCCTATTGAGACATGACCTCTACTTGAATATTACCTTCTACCAAAGTACATCTACATGGCTAGAACTACATTGTTCTACTGGTGTAACACTACACGGCGTGCACACTCTAGACACAATATGTATAATAGAAATTCCATCCACCTGTGTCGTTAGTCACGCAGTTGATGACATCGTGGCGTGTACTCCCAGTACACAATTTTTTATACCAAAAGCTTACCAACCCCATGTCTATTCACATAATTAGTCACATGTTCAAAAACTACACTATGTGTACATACAGTACATGGAATGTAATTAATAAAAGTCATTTCTTCCAGAACAGAAGGACACATGGTGTGTGTTCATAACATCACACACCATTTTTTATGGGTTTTTTGGATAGTAAGCCTCTATAACTTCTCCAAAACACAAATATCATAAAATGTGGCCAAGGCATGCCATGTTCAGATTCGTGAGAGCCCATAATTACTATGAATAAATGTTTTTCATCCTAATTCATATCAAATCATAAGGAAATTTAATTAAAGTTCAAACAAGATCCCCCAAATTTTGATCCAAGAGGGCCTATAAAACCTCGGGGGCCAATTCTTGGAATTCATCAAATGAAACATTACATATAAAAATACCCTATCAAAATATCAGGCATTCTATCATGGAATATTTCATAATAGCATGCATATCTAGCACAACATCTATGATAGCTGCATGCAATTATTAATGCACCCTATATGGCATGACAATAATGCATGACATGTGATATCAAGTAAGTTTCTATATGATTCATGATATGGAACAACCTAATTTCATCAAGTTGCAACAAAATAGAACCTCAATTAAAATATCACAAAACAAGAGTGCCACAAATTGGTGAAAATTGAATCAACTGTAATAGTTCAAAATCCACAAATTATAGTTCAATACGAGGTAATTTGACTTTTCCCTATACAAGTGGTAGCTACTCCCAGGAATATCTAAGTACCAAAATCCATTTCCTTCCAATAATTTTCTAATTAATCCAAAGAGTAAGACAAAAAAGAAAATAAAATTCATCTGATACCACTTTGTAACATCCTGGATCCGGGTGCCGCCCAAAGGTTCCCCAAACCTGGATGGTCACATAACCTAAAATACATTTCCCCAAATTCCAGAGGATACTGACTAGAATCAAGGTTCAAGGTGTGATAATGAGGAAACTATTCCTCTATTGGCAGATTTTACATAGCGGAAAACAAATTGTAAACGATAGATAAATCAATAATACCAAATAAGAATAACTGTGGAAGACTGAAATTAAATCCAATGGGAGCCACAATATATATATGTGATGCATGGTAAATGTATCTAATAAAATATACAAATAAGTCACACTTCTGGAAATAAATAAATAACCCAATGTAAAAATGAAACAAGTAAGCTCCAACAGCATCACAAGCCTCAGCTTAGTCTCATGCTCTCCAACTCCAACCAAAATCAAGTACTTGATGAAGAAGGGATTTATCCCTTATATACACTTGTTATCATATAATCTATTTTGGTAATAAATAATGACCCAAATAGGGTGTTAGATGAATCCAATTAGGAAACATTCAAAAGATCTGTTCCTATATGTCAGTGGATATATATAACAGGTAATATGAAAGAATTAAGAAATCAACTAGGAAGTACTCAAAATTAAACAATCGTAATGTTTTAAATTACCTTCATTTAACATTTATTATTCATCTATAGAATCATGTAACCCTAGGATATAGACTAATATCTATATCTCCCATACAATGTAACCAAAAAATACGTCTCATAAGACCATTTAAACAATCGAGTAAGACTGAATCCAAGCTTGTACATTGGCTTGGTAGACGTGTCACAATCATTCAACTATTCAGAAATGACCCTATGGGAATGATCTCAAAGTATAACCCCATTGGTCCCAAATAGCATCAAATAATTATAAATGACAACCTGGGATATCTCTCACGGTCTAAAACTGTAGATAAAATATTCATTTAATCAAATATAAATGACCACATGGCATGCTCTCACGGTCTAACACCTTTGGTCAAACATTTATAAACCACCTGGGAAAGATTCATAGTCTAAACCCTAGGGTCTACATCCACTTAATAAATTATAAATGACCACTTGGGTAGATGTCAATGTCTAACCCCTTTGGGAATCTCTCATAGTCCAATCCCCTTGGTCAATATTCATAATGCATATCACATGCATATCATATAATCAGTAACTCCATCCTAACAAAAAAGGCATGGAAAAAAAGTCAATCCTACCATAATTATAGATAAAACTTCCATAAACAATAAATCAAGGGGGAAACACACCCATGGGGTGTCCCATAAACAATGTGTCTAACCTTATGCATAATCAACAACACTTTATCAATCAATCAAACCATAACAGGTAATAAAAAGGGTTAAATTCCAAATCAATCAATTCCCCATTATGGTTGTGAGACACTTTAAGCATATATAATCTATTACAACAAAATAAATGTCACAAACCACCTACCTCAATTTTTGTACGATCGATATACTTGAACGGCGACCATTGAATCGACAGATCAACATATATCTACAAAAAGGTAAAAAACACTCAACCTTGAATAACTCAAAAGAGAGAATGAATCACGAAGAGAGGATCAGGGGGTTTTGATAACTCATTTTTGGGATTCCAACACACCTGACGATGTCTCAATCAGAGCATGGATGAAGAATCAGGGGCTCAGACTTCGTCGGTCACACCATCGTGCACCTGTTCGAACCACGACCAGAAGAAGGTGTTTTCAAATATGAGACGCAACCCCTTTCCGATATATAAAATTAAAAGAAAACTACATGGAATTTTATTTTAAACTAAATTCCGTGTAGTATCCTAACTAGCCCCTGACTTTAGTGGGTCTTCCAGGTCACCACACAACCATGTACTTGATCGTTACATAGTTAGTATGCGGTTGTATGCAACAACTGGGCACACAATGTGTACATGTAAGTACACTGAGTGTACTTAGAAAAAAATCAACTTTTATTCCTTTTTCCTTAAAATAAACATTAAATCAAGATACATACTTGAAAATATTATTTGGGTTCTTATAGAATATGTCTCATAGAAGTAAAAGAGAGATGAGAATCCCTTACCTCATGTCCAAAATATTCATATATGTACATTAACACCTGTATAATAATGTTTTATCTAGTGTTTTATTTATTAATAACATTTTACAAGTATAATTACATAAAATTAAATCATTTACTTTTATTTTTAAATGAAATATTTATGTACCTAATTAGTTAGGTCCACTTCAGGTGTTTTTAGGATGTTCAGTTCATTGTTTCAAAATGTATTCAATGTGTTCACCATGGTCACATAGGCCATTCTTACATCATATAAAGAATAATATTCATGAAATAATTATCATTTAAATACATCAATTATAATTTTAAAACCAAATGTGAAGGATTTTTATGAAAAAATGATATGTATTAGGATCATGGAGTTGGTAGGTCATACGTAAGAAAGAGTACATCGCCATTTTTCATCAATCATCACAAAAATATGGTACGTAATATTTTATCATATAATATTTATAGTTATATAATAAATAGAATACAATTTAATTACATAAAATTATATATATCATCCATGTTATGTGGTGATGGAAAAATAATTGCATCTCTTCTTAGAGGTGGTAGGCCACATATACCCACAAACGATGTTATCATTTTTTATTGAGTGGATAAGTAAGAGATAAAATGATATAATATTATTTAAGAATGATGAATATATCATTAATATCATAATTATGTTATATTTATATTTTATATATTCATTAGAATCATCCTTATTTCCTTTCATGTAAATCTTTTGTGAAAAATGAATCACATCACATTGCGCAACGGTAGTCCTCCATTCACCTGAGCAACATTATTGTATCCCTGAAAGAATTAAAATTTGTATGGTATGTGTGATATAACAATTATATGAGTTTAATTATGTTATAAATATCATATATATTCTTTAAATAAATCATTATTTATATCATTGATTTGTGATGATGGAAAATGAATCACATAGGTTCGTGAGGATTTAAACTGTCTTACAAACAAATTATGATTTCTTTACACATTTGATGGTGGAAGAGATGTAATAAGGTTATTAAATAAAAAATAATAAAGTTTCAGTATATGGTAGATATTTTTGTTATTATATAATCATAATTGAATAATATTTTATGGATTTATAAGAAGAAATAAAACAAGGATGATCGATTATGCACGAGACATTTTCTTCAGACATCTTACTTATATAAGAACAAAATGTAATCATAGGTTTTATTTCTAATAAAAAATGTTTTATATATCATGGGGATTAAATTAAATAAGGTATTTTGGTAGGTATTTTCTAATCCAAGGGTATTTTGTGGTGTTAAAATTAGAGGATAGGGGGAGACCTTTAATATATGAGGTGAGTGTCACACTTGTAATTTTTGAAAAGAGAAAAGTGTATCAATGTTTATCATGAATGAGAAGGATCCAAAATGGTCCAGTCATGATAATTAGACATTATAAGGTCAATATATTTCCATAAAATAAAATTTATAAAAAAAAATTACATCATTTTAACTTTTATGTTTTTAGATTAACACCCTGATAATCACAGTTTCACCTTAAGTGTTGTAAATGATTTTTACCATCATTACTATTAATTATGAAAAAACTAATTTGACCTAATTAGATTATATAAATTATTCACATTCATAATATATAATAAATTCTACTAAATATGTTTCACATAATTTTTAGAGATTAATTTGAAATAATACTCGTAGATATGAAGAAAATGGTGGTTTTCATGAAATGCATTTTTCATGAAAATTATGATTTTATATTAACGATATTAATAGTAATAATCATAAAATGAATTTACATTAATATTTAATGATATATAATCTATAAATTTCATTTAAAAATTATCTAATTAATTGTTTTTTTAATTAAATAAATATGATAAATATTATGTACTTTATAACAGTTTTTAGAAAAAACCACTTTTTATGAATAACAAAAATATTCAAAAATACAATATAAAGACAATTAAATTGTAATTAAGTGGGTTTAAATTAAGTAAATAGTAAATATGTTATTTTAAATAATATTCCAAAAATAATGGGTCTTTAAAATTATATTATTTATTTTAAATAAATGATTTTTTTAAAATCTTTATTTTTCAATATTAAATGAAAAATCAATATTTTTTAAAAAATAAAAAATATTAACCCTAAGTTAATTATGATATGTTTATTTATAAAATGAAGTTATTTTTATCAAATTAATTTTCCAAATATATATATTTTAATTATAATGTTTTTTATAAAAATAAATAATAATCATATTTTAAGGAAATATATTTTTGATGAATAAAATTACATTACAAAAAATTAGTTGATTATTCACAAAGTATTTAAATATAAATTTATTTTGAGTAGTAAATTTACATATATTTTATTAATAATTCAATAATATTCACACCCTCCAATTTAACTGTAAATTAATGATGGTCATATCTAAAAAATAATATTTTTTGGTTCGTTTAAGCTGGGTTTTTCATGTTGAATATGCTATAAAAAATAATTTATTTTTTATTTTATTTTTTAAAATATAAGGGTGTTTCATTCTCCCCCCATTAATATATTCTTCCCTCACACTTTTAACTTTATCTTGGTAATTAATGGGTTGAGATGTGAAAATATAGTTTTTTGAATCCCATGTGATAAAAAAGGGTCAACAAAATACCCTATTGACATGAGAGAAAAGGAAGTATTAAATTCATCTAGAAAAACTCATTCCATGAATCAAAATATGAGAAAATTTGTGGGATGTGAATATTTAGACCTATATAAAAATAATAATTCTTTGATAATGATCCATAATGTCATTAATCATTGATGATAAGAATGTGAATGATCATGGTAATATCAACAACCCCAAATTTATAACCCAAAGGGTTCAGAAAATGACGATTGTTTTTTCCAAAATTAATTTAATAGGATAAATGTTACTTTTAAATATCTATTTCAAATGTTTGAGGAATTTATTACCACCTAGACTATGAAAAGGATGAGATATACATGCTTTATATGTATAATTTCATCTTATAATCAATCTACAACACAATCTCATCTATTTCCCTATATACCAGAAACATCGTTAGAGGATAACCCTATGATCATTTATTAAATAAAAAGAAAAGGATAGTAAACAAGTACCACAAGATGAAAGAGAAAGTTACATATCAAATAAACCATACCCATCGTCACGTCCCTGATAAAAATCCTCCTCTGTAGTAGTTGATTCCCATTCCGAACTCTCATAATGTTTGAGAACCTTCACATACTTCCTTCGCAGGTTCATTCGTTCCAAGGATAGTAGCTCTGTGTTCCCAATTGATGACCTGGTGGACATCGGCTTTGGTAAGTTGGAGTAGTTCTTCTTCGGCCTTCTACGTGGTTTAGTATTCGTGCTTCCCTGATTTCCGATCATCTTCAGCCCCCACCCTGAACAATCTCACTATACGAAGGCCCGGTCAAGCCTCTGTCATTCTCCTTGCCACTATCCGAGTAATTCCCCCATTTTCCAGAAATATGAACCTCATGGAATCCATCCTCCCCTCCTCGGCCTTCTTGAGATTGAAAATTGGGATCAATCATTGCCAGACACTTAGGCTGATCCATTGATTCACGACCGTCTAGAGTCCCCGGCTGCACATTGCCACCTGCATCCATTTGAGCAGCCTCCTTCACATTCTCCTGTTCCAATTCTTGGAACCGATTTGCAATCTCAATTTTAAAAATCACATTAGCATCTGGCACCAGGTGTTCATCAATATTCTGGCATGTACATATCCCATTACCCAAAATGTCAATCGCTCCATCATCTTCCTGAGGATCAATCTGCAAATTGGTTTCCACTCCCTCATTCTTCAGCCCTTGAAAATGGTTTCCCATGGATACTATGACTAGAACACCACCATCCTTATTAGTATGTCCTATAAAGCCCATCATAACAACCCTCTAGATCCCCCGCAACATGACAAACATCATAATTCTCGGTTGCAGCATGCAGCCTTTTATCCACAGTTATATCCAAAGAAGGTCCTTGCTTCTCTTCACTCACACCGCCACCATTGCACCCTTTCCCCTCACTAACCACAACAACATTACCCTCAAGAAGAACACTCACCCTATGGCTGCTATCAAGAGGAGAAAGGCCATCATGAGGAGCCCCTGGCTCCAGCTGACTCTTCCCTGCAACCATAGGCCCACTTGAAGCCATACCACTAGTAGCAGAAGCACTCTGGACAGTAGTTCCCTTTACACCATCCCCCCGATTCAAATCCTGACCAAGTCTGTTAAGAACTGTAGATACCAAAGGATTAGCTGGAACCCCTAAAGGTTCCCCCAGAACCGATGCAACCTGGGGTCCCAGGTCAGAGGCATTGCCAAGTCCAACATCCATAGAAGGTATCCTCTCCCTATCAATAGTTTTACCAAGCCTATTCTCCGGAGTTGATGACCTCTTGCTCATGGCTCTACTATGACATCTATGATTCCTATACTGATACATTAAAAAAATAAAAACAAATTAGAAGATAGAATGATAATTCCCAATATTTATAAACATTGAAATGATGAAACATTACATTAATATCTAAAATTCAACATTAACACAAAAAGATCAAATTTAATCATTCATTAAATGAATAAACCTATATCCCAAAGGACCTAAATAACCTCAACATTAATGAGTTTTTTTATCGAAGGATATCTCATACCTTTCTTCTTATATGCACTAAAATATAGTGATCATTTTCTGAAATACCATTAATCAAATATTCACCAAATGACAATTTTTTCCATCGTCAGTTGTATGTTATAAAATGTTTTCCATTAATTACCACATCATCAAAGTTATTATAAACCATAAAGGTCACAAATAATCTTATAATTATTTCCAAAAATTTAATTTAATTAATCCTAAAATAATATTTTGTATTAAACTTAAGGGTTACATATTTCTCAACCCAATAAATTGTCTCCCAAAATTTCATTAATCTCTGTTTGATATCATCGTGAATAACCTATAAATTGGGGTATAATACATCAATCATATGATCAAACTTAAACCCATAAACCCATTATTGAACCTGTAACTATCTATTAATAAAACCTCACAAGAAAATATCATTATCTACAATGTTATCTAAAAACACCTTTTCATCCAACTACAAAAAACAAGTACCATCACACTCAAATTCATTAGTAAATTCATTATATTTATATTTATCTCTTTGATACCAATGAATGAGAACCAATTACAACCATCCAAAATATATAACATCAAAATGAAATATTTTAAAACATGTATACCTAAAGAAATAATAGGGTTATACTTTTAATGAATTAGATCAAAATCATACATAAATATTACCAATGACTTAAAGAGAGTATCTTTCCCACTATTCACGACATTTATTATTTCAAAATTAATTATTATCATCATTAATATGAAACCCTTATATAAATAATTAAAGATATGAGTATATCATAACATATGACTCAAAAAAGAAAATTAATGACTAGAAACCCTTACAATCATCATAAAATTATAGTGAGAAATAATAAAATAATTTATTTTGTGTATAAAATTCTCAAACATTTAAAAAACTTTAAGTATGATATAATATAATAAAAAGTCACTAAAAACTAAATAATGTAAGATTAATGATTTTGAATATGTAATATAACCAAATGAAAATAATTTGAGTTAGGATATTCTTTACCACTTGGTAACATTGACGTCAAATACCCTTTTATAAAAAAATCAAATCAAAACTAAAATTACTATGATATTTTAAGGATTAATTAAAAACATGTAAAAAGGGGTAGTATATATAGAATATAAAATAAATTAGGGGTATAAAATTAATATGCACCTCAATGAAGTAAAATTGTGATGAAGTCTCTTACTGTTGTGGTAGTCACTATATCAAAACCTCAGGAAAGGGAGAACCTGATATGGATTTTAAAACACCAATTATTTTTATGAAAATATTAAAAAAGGTAATTTATGGGAATTATTTACCCCACAATATAATAATAAGTGGTGAATATGGAATATTGCCCACAAAAGTAGAAGAGAGATGAGAAACCTTTACCTCAAGTCTATATATTCCCTATATATCCATCAAAACATTTATAATAAGATTAAATAAATTATTTTATTTCTCAAGAACCATTTCCAAGTTTAATTCCTTATATTTAATTTATTTATTTAATTTATTTTTAATGAAATATCTAAATACATAATCATTTATGTCCATGTCATGTGTGCTAAGGTTGTTCAATTCACTGTTTCAAACCCAATTTGGTTTATTGACCATGGTCAAAGTGGTCATTGATCAATCAAATAAAGAATAATATTCATGATTTAATTATAATATTAATAAATAAATTATATATTTAAAACCATTAATTATTGATGGTTATGAAAATTTAACAATGTTATGATAATGGAGACGGTAGGTCATATATACACATGAGTAACGTTTCCATTTTCAACGATCATTAGGAAATAAACGTAAATAATATTTTATATTTAGATAATTTTCATAATATCATAAATAACATATTATAAATATAAATATACATATATATATTTATATCATCCATGTGATTTTTAAGAAAAATAATCGCATCGATTTCTAGAGGCAGTAGTCCACACGTTCTCATGAACAACATTATCATTTGTCATTGAGTGGGAAAGTAAAAAAATGTAAATATATATTATCATATAAGAATGATAAATAATTAATTAATTTCAATATTATGTAATATGTATACCTAATATATTCACTAACTTTATCCTTACTACCTTCCTTTTAAAACATAAGTGAAAAATAAATCACATTGCATCATGAGGCAGTAAGTATGACGTACACATGAGTGGCGTTATCATATCCCCCATAGAATAGAAAATAAGATGGTATATGTGTTATAATAATTAAATAAGTATAAAATATCATATATATACATTAATTCTATAATTATATTACGTATTTGAGAGGCCATGATGGAAAATGAATCACATCTATTTTTGAGGCAGTAGTCCTCCGTACAAAAGAATGATGACATTATTCTCCATTTGATGGAAGAGGATATGGATTTAGGAAAATACCTTAACATAATAATTTTTTATATAGTGGATATTTATTTTATTATACCGTCATAATTTAATAATATTTTACGGAGGTGGAAGAAGAAATAAAATAAGGATATTCTGTTAACCATGATATATCTTCTTTAGAAAACCTCCATAGGTAAACACAAAAAGGATTCCTATGATGGATTTATAATAAATAAAGATGATCAAGGTAATGTATTGGGATGAAATAAAGGAATTTTTGTATGGATTGTCTGATCTAAAGGGAATTGAGGGGGTGAATATGAGAGGGGTGTCCTTTTATAAGTGTGGTGAGTAGCACACTTGTATCTTTTAAAAGGAAAAATGTGTACCCAAATTTTTCACATCCCTGAAGGATATGAAACTGACCATTCAAGATCATTATTCAATATAAGATAAAATTATGGCCAGAAAATATATTTCTTAACAAAATTATTTTAATTAAAACATTATCTCTTTTGTATAACCCCTGGTAAACCTGTTTCCACCTTAGTCATGGTAAATGATTTTTACATATCTAACTATTCATTATTGTAAAGACCCGTAAATTTCAAGGGAAATATTTTCTTGATTTTCTTTGTGATTTTACGGTTACGCAATTTCTGACGGTACCTGATTCTGAGGCCCGGTGTGCCCGGAATCAATTTCCGAAGTTTATCTCGGGTACGTTCAGTGAACGAACGAGCTGGTTTTCCTAACTTTTAAACCGGTGCTCGGAATCGAAATCTGAGGACACCGATGGAATCGCAGCGCCGGTAATTGCTTAGGAACACCTTTTCCAGAGTTGCGTTTGCTCGGGTGAGGTTATTAAATAAATGGGTTAACTAAAGAATGAAATAAAATATTGTGCTACAAATTTTATTTCTATTCTAAGCAGTTTAAACCTATGCATGGAGGTTGGAGTGGGACCCACTACATCCTAACTTCTCTATGTTGGATATTAGTGAAGTGGGGCCCACACGAGCCCCACCCCCTTCAAATCCCTTTAACCTCCCTCTCGTGCATTTAATTTGTAACTCACCCACACCCTAATTAAATGGCAAGTCAACCCTCGAATTTAATTTGGATTATTAAATGCTCTTCAATTAAGACAATTAATTGAATGAGATCTTTTTTGAATTTCAAATGAATGGCTTGCGTGTGTGTTAATAAAATAATACAATGCCTTATTTTATTATTTGGTTGAATCGTTGTGTTGAGATATTTGGGGAGAGGAGAGCTCATCTTAGAGATCTTCATCTTCCTCGACGAAGAACGTGAAGAACGCCAAGTCTACGAAGAAGAACTCTATCACCGCAAGGGGAGATCGTCGTACCATCTTCTTCCCTCTCCACAGCTGGTGATAGACGCTTTCTTCGAAGAACGACGACGCGCCGCATCCTTCTTCGGGCGAACGCCGATGACGCTTACGAAGCCTCGATCTACGACGTCGTCTTCCGCGACGCCATCTTCCACAACGTTCTTTCTCTGCAACGATTCTCGTTCGACAACTCCTTGAGGTAGGGGTTAACTTTATGTTCGTGGATATTCTTTTCCGATTATCGTCAATTCCTTTGGGCGTTCAATGATTAATGATCTAGCCGCCTGTTATCAAGATAACGGGAGGAGGTCGGGCTGCACGAACACGACCGAACCTCCTCCCTCTTCTTTGTTGTTGATTATTATGTGGTTTGGAACGGAGGCAGCGCGGTGTCGTCGCACCGCGCGGGAACGAAGAGAAACGCGGGCGAAGAAGCGCAGCACCATCGCGCCGTGCCGTTGAAGCTGAACGAAGTCACGGCCGGAGTCGGGCCGCGGCGAAGGGGCGCGGCGCCGTTGCGCCGCGCCGGAAAACCACGAAGGACCGCGGCCAAGGCGGGCCACGGCGGAGCAGGGAGCGGCGACCGAAACCGCCGGTGCCTCGGAGGAGCGGGACTGCAGGGTCCCGCGACGGTGGCACCGACGGGGTCGGCTGATCGGAGGAGCCGGGGGTCATAACCCCCGGCTGGCAAAGGAGAGGCCCCCACGTGGGGGGGCGCGGTTTCAAAACAGGGGGACAACGCGCCCCCCTTTCCGCGATAGCTCGGGTGGCGGAGCTGTCTGGCCACGCGGGTCGCGCCCGCGCCAGGCCAACCGCCCGCCCAGGCCGGGCCGGGCCGCACCGGCTGGGCCGAGCAGCGCTGGTAGGACCGGGCCGCGCCCTAAAGGGTCGGACTCGGACCCGGTTCGGGTCGACCCGGTTTGGGCCGACCCCGGGGAGGTCTTGGGTCGGGTCGGTCCGGGCCCAAAACCCCCTATTTTCAGACAGCTCCGTTCAAATGCCTGTATCTTGGGCTACGGACCTCCGATAGATTCACCGTCAGTTGTGATGCGATCCTTGGATCGAGACGGTCGTTTCAGTATCTTACACTCAAGGTTTCAGAAAACTTTGGGTATGGCCGGGTTGGTTTGAGCACGAAACCAACCGGGCCCTCGGAGCGGAAACACTTATAACTTGAGCTCCGGACGTCTGATTGACGTGTCGTCAACTTTGTTGGATTCCTCTTAGTGAGACGGACCTTTTTGGCTTACTCTGCTCGATGTTTGGATGTAGTTGGAGTACGGTCGGGTTGGTTTTGACTTAAAAACCAAACGGGCCCCTGGGACGAAAAAAGCCAATAACTCTCAGATCGGGCGTCCGATTGACGCGCCGTCTGTCGCGTTGTGTTCCTATTGACATGACAGAACTTTGCGATACATCAACTCTCGTCTACGTGACAGTTTATGTATCGACCTCTTGGCTCGTGGAGCGGACCCTCCTGGAACGAGAGTGCTGTGTACGGAAACCTTAGAGCTGATTGAGACTTAACGACTGCTGATCGATCGACTCTGAGTGTTTCGACAGCCCAGTGGGGAGCGCTTGGTTGTAGCGGCAGACCCACAGCGGAGGAGCGCTTGGTTGTAGCGGCAGACCTGCGGTACTCAACAGAAGGATTACCTCTGTAGGCTATGAGGGGGAGCGCTTGGTTGTAGTGGCAGACCCATGGTGGGAAGCGTTTGGTTGTAGCAGCAAGCCCACAGTACTCGACAGGTGGAGTACTACAGCATTCCAAGGTTAGTGGGAAGCGCTTGGTTGTAGCGGCAGACCCATTGTACTCGATAGAGGAGGAGTTCCCCAGCAGTTGTGGGTTCGACGACGATGACAACCGTATTGGAATCCTACGTGGGTTCGACGATGAAGACTTTCGTACTGGAATCCTCCGTGGGTTCGACGACGAAGACAACCGTATTGGAATCCTACGTGGGTTCGACGGTGAAGACTATCGTACTGTAATCCTACATGGGTTCGACGACGACAACGACCGTACTGGAATCCTCCGTGGGTTCGGCGGTGACAACTTCAGTACTTGTATCCTACGTGGGTCTGACAGTTTTGACCTCTGTTGTAGTATCCTACGTGGGTTCGACAGCTTAGCTAGTCTAGTATCCTACGTGGGTCCCAGCTTAGATGAATCAGTGGCTACATCTGATCATCTCTATCACCTTACGAAGAAGTATACTTGTGTGAGCTAAGTCTTGACTTTCAATCATTATCTTCGATATGATTGACTTGATTTCCTATGTGGATTGGGTTGTGCTTTCCTGTGTGGATTGGGTTGTACTATCCTATGTGGACGTGATCGAACTTGGGCTCGGATGTTGGAGCCGAACTGGAATTGATAACTTAGGTATATGTATGGGCATATACCTAAGTAGTGTTGGATGTTAATTCGTGATTGTATCTTTCCTTTGTGGATTATCCTTTGTGGATTCTGGAGACCTTCGGGGGTCTCGGGGTCCCTACTGAGTATCGTATACTCACCCCTGCACGGGCTTCGCCCGCACTACGTTGTGTTGGTTGCAGACGACGGACATCACTGATCGAGGTTGAGGCTTGTAGAGCTGGACGGTTCCCGGAGGAGGAACTCACGACGAGTCGATGCCCAGAGGTGGATTGTGGAGCAAGTCGATACCTGGAGGTGGACCACTTGGCGGGACGTACAAGGGGCGGACGGCAGGACCCGAGGAGCTGAGGAGGCTATCTGTACCCACCCTTCAGGTGGGATTCCAGTGGACGGCTTGACGTTGCTGCTTTACTTTTCAGTTGTACTTTACTTCAGTTGGATTTGTATTCTGACTCATTTACTTTCCGCACCTACTATTGTACCCAGTTTTACTTAGTGTTTACTTTTGCTTGCTTACTCTGTGGTGTTTGTTTACTTTATAAAGACAATGTCTTTCCCTTTTTGTCAGGATTTACGCCTTGGTGCTAATCGTCAACCCTTGGCCTATGGGAGGCGGGCTTGGGGTAGTCACGGCACGGGTCCCGAGGACGGGTCGTGACAATTATGACCAAAAATTAAGTTAAAAATAGTAGGTAATATAAGTTATGATGATTAAAAATATTTAATCCATTTTAAATAATTCAATTCACATAAGCGATACAATTTAATTTAAAATATATCCCACTAACACAATGAAAAATCATTTTTTTCATGAAATGCAATTTTTATGAACATGATTATTTTATATTAACTTGAAAAATTATAATAATAATTTTAAAAATTTAAATTAATATATATATATATATAATCTCTAAATTTATTTGAAATAATTACCCAATATGGGTTGTTTTAATTAATTAAAAAGCAGAAACCTTATGTATATTGAAACAGTTTTTGAAAAAACCTCTTTTTAAACCCAAAAAAAATTTATTTTGAAATCCAATATAGAGATGATTAAAATTTAATTAAGTGGATTAAAAATAAATAAGTAATTCATATATTACATGATAAAATATTTAAAAAACAATTATACTTGTAAATTAATTTTTTTTTGAAACATAAATTTTAGTTTTACATTTTTGGTATTATTCAATTTTCACCGTCATATAAATATTTTCCAATAAATAAAAAAAAATCACCCAAAGTTAATGTTTATTTTGGGATTTCCAAAATTAATTTTTATTTAACCAATTCGTTTTCTATAGTATCTAGACATTAATTGTTATATTTTCTCACAAAAAGTAACAAAAATAATTTTTGAAGAATACCCAATTTTGAATAATAAAATTACATTAATAAAAAGTGTTTGAATATTTATTAGTCATTTGACATTAATGTTATATTTATTTGTAAATTTATAAATATTTCATTAAATAGGAAATACTATTCATATTGTCAAATTAATAGCTTCGTTATAACAGTAATATTGAAAAAAATATTTCTTGTTTTTTAAGCTTGGTATTTCTTGTTGAATACAATATAAAACATAAATTTCTTTTTTAAATCTTGTGGTTTTACACCTTTACTTTCATTTTTTTTAAATTTAAATTTAATTATTAGTATAAAAAATAAACCTAAAGATATTTTATGTTAAATAATATATTATTTAATTATTTGAAAATCATAAAAATTATGAATAATATAATTAGGATAATAAATGATCTAAAATTTCATTCCTTTTCTAAATTTGATTCCAATTTATACAATAGAAGTAAAATTATTACACTTAATTATTAAAGAATTAAATACTGTGATTAATGTAAAAATTTATTGACTAAGAGGTTAAACCAAATGACAAAGATTAAAATGATATTTAAATCTATAAACATTTTATTGGATGATTATATGTATACCATTTCCACCTTATCTTTGTCTACATGTAATTTTGGAAGAATTTTACACGATTTGTATATCAAAAAATGGAATTAAAGATATTTTACAATAAAAAATATTTTATGAAATGATTTAAAAATCATAAAAATCTGACCTTTAGTAAATTAAATGGGAAATCATTGAAAATGTAAAACATAGTCCATAGAGGGATGGATTCAAGTTCTCTCGTCCCGCCCACTGCTCCGGCGCCCTCGGGCGGCGTTCATGGTTCTCCGGTGCTCGACGGCGGCTTGGCTCTGACCTCTTTCAAGGATGCCCTCTTGCAGCCTCCCCAGGGGTGTGATCTGGCTCAGAAATCTTCTTCGGCAGCTCTGTTGCCAGCGTATTCCTTCCCACAAAATGGATGCCCAATTCTTGCTGTGCCTGCAGCATCCTTTGCCGCGGAGGGCTCAGATCTTCAATGGACCCTTTTAGCACGCTTTGGTGCAGATAAACCCCCTCTCGCGGTGTTCCAGGACTGCGTCCTAAGATGGGGATTGGATATTCTGGCTACAGTGTCAGTTTTGGATCAAAAACTTTCTGTGTCTTCTTGGCATCGAGGGATGATTTTGTTAAAGCGTAGAGCAGTAGTCCGAGATCTGTGGGGCGATGGTGTTTATCCCTATCTCGCTGGTCGATGGATGCTCATTCCAGCAAAGAATGCTCCCAAGCGGCGGTCTGGATCTCACTCCTAGGGCTCCCTCTTCTCCTGATGAACGAATCCTTCTTTAAGGTGATAGGGGATTCATTGGGATCGTTTCTGTGTGGGGATGATAGGTAGCTTAGGCTGGCAGAGGCGTCGATCTCCAGGATTTGTGTAGAAATGGACATTTCTCGCCCGCTGCAGAACCACATGGTGATTCGGATCGAAGGGGATCCGGAGCATCGTCAACCTATGGTCTATCTTGTTTTCCCTAAATTTTACTCGTTCTGCCACTTCTCTGGCCATTCATTGTAGGTTTGCAGAAGAGCTCGCGTAGGGGATTTTCGGTCGCCAGTTTCTTTAGGGACCTCGCGGGGCTCTCCTGGAGGGAAGGTCGTAGAGATGGGTAAATGTGTGGTCTCTTCGGGGAAGCCTTCTGAGGCTTCTCCATCTATGCTTTTCACCTGTGACGATGGTCCAGAGTCCTCTAGCCGTGACCTGGTGCTTTTCAACCATGGCTTGGATAGGGCTCCATCTCTACAGGCTTGGGTTAGTGTTCTTCCATATGCAGGGGCATGGACCAGTAATGCTACTCATCTCCGCTCGCCCTCTCCTGATCCGTGGGCTCTTTCCCGCATTTGCGTTTCGAAAGCTCTCCAGATCGAGTCCTGCATTGATGCAATGGACTCGTCTTCCCCATCTAGGGAGCATGTCCTTCAGCCAGTGGTGTCTTCCCCCCTATCATCCCTGGCTTCAAAAGAGTTCATACTCTCTCAGCTTTCTCCTCCAGTTCTATCAGGGTCTGTTCAGTGTGAGGAGGTTCACCAAGGCTTTGGCTCTCCAGAGAATACATTCAGGGCATTGTCCATCGGGCCGCACTATCCAGTGATAGTTCGGACGATGGATCAAAGTATCATCCGCATTGAGTCTCAAACCATAAGTGGAGCGCCAAGGGCCAGGAGTCTGGGGCCAAAACCAGACATGTTTGATCCAATGTTTAGTGTTCTCATTTGGAATGCTCGAGGTCTTGGAGCCTGAGTGAAATCCTATTTCATCAGCAATGAACTTTGTAACAATTATTTTTCCATGATTGCGGTTCTTGAGCCTAAGAAGGGTTCCAGTAAAATAAAAGAGTTTTCTCAGAGGCTTCGTCTTAAAGGATTTATGCACGGGGATCCTCCCAATCCACAGATTTGGTTGCTATGGAAGCACCATATCTCGGTCGTTTTTCACAGTGTTTCGGATCAATCTATGACAACCAAAATTTCTGTTGGGCCTTAATCGTTTCTCTTTTCCTTCATATATGCGAAGTGCAATGCTCTTGACAGGGAGAGGCTATGGAGGGACTTGGACGTCCTCTACTCTGACAGCGTTCCCTGGATCATGGGGGGGGGGATTTCAATATTATTGTTAGACCGGAGGAGAAACAGGGGGTGGAGCTTTTCCTCGGCAAGCAAGCCAAACCTTTGTTTTGTGCATGGTGAGGAATGGTCTCCTGGATGTGGGGATTGAAGGCGAAAAATTCACTTGGTGTAATAACCAGCACGACGAGTGACGAGCATGGTGTCGTCTGGATCAATGTTTAATGAATGAAGCTGCTATCTCTATTTTTTTGGATACTAATGTTTCTAACCTTGTGAGAGGCCTCTCAGATCATTCTCCACTTCGCCATTCCATGGCCTCAGGGGCGATGAGGGGGGACCCGTTCCATTTCTCCAGTACCTGGGTTGAGGAATCAGGCTTCCATGATGTGGTTTGGGAGGCATCGAGCCTCAATAATCAGTGAAATCCTTTGTTCATTTTCCATAACATGCTTATATGGCTTAAACTTCGTCTAAGCCAGTGGAGGAAAGACATTCCAGTGCAGGATCAAGATTTAGCTGAGATTAGTAGGGATGTTGAGCGAATGGAGGTGGGTTTGGAACATGAATGGGATGAAAATCTATTTCACGAGTTAAGAATTAAAAAGGACCTTCTCTCTGATACCCTCCTGAAGCAGGAACGTTTGGCTAGAGAAGGATCTAGGATTCAGTGGCTCCATGAGTGGGATCGGAACACGAATTTCTTTCATGCCTGCATTAAAGAGCGTCGTCGTGTGTAGAGGCCGAACATTCTTAGGGCTAATGGTTCTTATTCCAATGATCGTGACGAGGTGGGTGGCATGGATAATGATAACCTCCAAGGTTTATTGGCAGGCCTCAATCTTGTTCTGGCTGGTGGGTACCTGAGGGGTGATTCTGATCTATTTGTAGAGATCCTGAGTTGTATTTAGGATAGCGATGATGTTAGGCTGAGGAGGACTCCGGTGGAGGATGAAGTTCGTGAGGCAGTCTGGTCATTGAATCCAGAGAGTGCACCAGGGCCTGATTCCATTCCAGGATATTTTTATAGGGCGTCTTGGAACACTATTAAGGGATATCTTGTGAGGGCAGTGCAAGACTTCTTCCAAGGCGGGAATCTGCCACGTATTGCATATGCCACAAAGATGGTTCTCCTTTAGAAGATAAGCAACCCTCAATCCATTGACCAATATCGGCCCATAAACATGTGTAATATGCCTTACAAAATTTTGTCTAGCCTTCTTAATAAAATGATGGCCCCTCATATGAGTTCTTGGGTGTCTTCTGAGCAGCATGGTTTTATTCAAGGGAGGTCCATTCAAGGGGAAATTTGTGTGGTGCAAGAGATGGTTAGTGACATGAACAATAAATATTTTGGGGGTAACTTGGTGATCAAATTAGATATGAGCAAGGCCTATTACCGTTTGGAATGGGGTTTCATATTAAGGGTGCTGACTTACATGGGTTTCTCTAACTAGATTAGTGTTCTCCTCTTCCGGTTCTTCAGCTCGGCTTGGATTTCAACCTCATTTATGGGTAAGCAATTCAGATTCTTCAAGGCCTGTAGGGGTCTTAGGCAAGGCGATCCACTATCCCCCACTCTCTTCATCCTCTCCCAAAATGCTTTCAGCTACTACATCAAATGGGGTCTTCACATGGGGAAAGTCCTATCCTATCAGAATAGGTATGCAATTAGGGGTATTTCGCACCTGATGTTCATGGATGATATAATTTTTTTATCAATGGTTGTAACTCAGTGCAGAGGATGAATGAGATTCTTGGGGTTATTGTATGTGGAATGGGAAGGTGGTGAATATGGATAAAAGCCTTTATTTCACAACCAAGAATACCTCTGAATGTAGGGTTAGGACCCTTGATACTGACTTGAATATGAGCAGGGGATCATTCCATATGGAGTATCTTGGGACGCCAGTGAAACATTTTTCTCTTAGAAATCACCATTTTGATATACTAGTTGGCAAGATGTTGGGCCACATCTACAATTGGAAAAATCGATTCCTTTATTTCTGAGGTCACATCACTCTTCTGAATAGTGTCCTTGTTTCTATTACCATGAACGTTTTGTCCACCATGAAGGTCCCCAGATGTGTTTTAGCTAACATAGAGAAGATCATGGTGTCCTTCATTTGGGATGGGCAGATAGAGGGTAAACATCATTGGGCGTCGGGAAAACGCCTAACTAGACCTCTATCTGAAGGAGGAATCAACTTAAGGAGTGTTTCTGTGACCATACAATGTCTTCATGCCAAACTGACATGGGAGGCAATGGAAGGTTGATCAGTTTGGGGCAGGATGATGCATGATAAATATGGGATGAATGTGAATGAGTCAAGGACGCGTTCCTCCAAGATCTGGAATCTAATTAACCCTTACACGAAGCTCTTGTATCAGCACTCTAATTGGTTGGTAGGCAGAAAAGACATTAATTTCTAGCTTCATGACTCAGGGCAAGCAGGCTATGGTTCCCAGGGTGCCCCACCCTGATCCTTTCATTCCGTAAGGCTAGTGGTCACCTGGGCTTTATTCAGTCAATTTTGGATGAGAACCAGTGAGATATTTTTAACTCTGTGGTTACTAACGATGAACTTGATAATATTGTGTTTACATGCTGCTCGTCAGGGGAGTTCTCTTTAAAGGACATTTACTGGATAAGGAGGGATAATTCCATTGTTGATCCATGGGGGGTGATGCTGTGGTGTGAGGAGGTCCCCTCAAAAATTGCCTTCTTGCTGTGGCGGGTTAGGAACCATGCCCTTCCCACTAACGAAAACATCACACACATGGATGTGCACTTCACCTCACGGTGCAGGTGTTGTCGTCACCCCAAGCAAGAAATGGTCAATCATCTGTTCGTTGATAGTGAGTGGGCTAAATGGATATAGAAGGCCTTTGGTGTTTTTATAGGATGGAATGGTCAGGGAGGAACACTGGAAGGTTTTCTTAGAACCTGGTTTCAGGGAGCAAGGGAACATAGTTTTGAGAGGAAGGCAATGGCAGTTATGTTTTTAGCAGTTTGCTGGATTATCTGGTCGGAAAGGAATGATGCATGTCACAAGAGTTTTCGTGGCTCTCAGATTAGAATTCTTTTCAAAATGATGAATTTGTTTTAGGACCTGGTCTGGGTATGCAAGGACTGTCATGATGCACCGTCTATTAGTGGCTTTGTATCGCATCAGTTTCTCTCCAATCGGGCTTGCGAGCAGGGTCTGAGCCATTGGGTTCGCTGACGTACGCTTCATTCTGGGATCAATCTTAATACAGATGGTTCTCTTATTGGGGGGGGGGGGATGCGCAGAGGTGGCGTCATCAGGAAACCAGAGGGACCTGTGATTGCAGCTTTCTCAACTTTTTATGGAAGGGGCGATGCCTTAAAGGCTGAGGTTCAAGTGACGCTCACGGGGATGGAGTTGTGCGGGCTGCGACAAGTCATGCAGAATGCAGTGGAAACAGACTCTCTCATTCTCTGCAAAGCATTATCTAGTACTGGTCGTTCTCATTGGAATGTTTCTTAACTCATTAGGATGTGCAGACAGCTCTTGGGTAATCACGTTGAGATCAATCACACATGGTGGGAGGGGAACCAAGTTGCAGATTTCTTGACGTCTCTAGCATCACCGAATCAGATTATGTCTTCATTCCTTAGCGTTGGTTCTTTTCCTCAGGAAGGGGTGAGGTTTGTTATTAACAATGCTCTGGGACTGCATTATTTTAGACCCCCGTGATTTATTTTGTTCCTCGGTTTCTCAGTTTTATATATTTTTGTCTTCCCCTTTTAATCAATAAAAATGATAGTTTTCAGTCAGTAAAAAATAGTCCATTTATGGGTCATTTTTTCTTTCATAGTAACCTTCTTGACCCTTAATTGGTAAAAAACATTGATATCATAGTAATTGTAAAAAAGGTTAATGAGGTTTAAAATAAAAACATAAGGCTGAAAACATAACATAAAATTTTATTCTTTTTGTTTAATGACAGAATTTTGACTAAAAAATATAATATATTAGAATTATATAAATTTTACCCACATTAAAAAAAGAAGTAATTTATATTAAATTAATACTTTTAGAAAATCCAAGAATGTCCCTCCCTTGTCTTATAAAATGGAACCTCATGTTCGATCATTCTAAAATCATTTTAGCATTGTATATTAAAAAATTCCCACCAAATTTCCTTCCAAAAATACATTACCATGTTATTTTCATCTTATTTTGGGTATAATATTAACAATAGAGGGTTAAGGTGTAAAGAGAAGTTGGTTTTTTGAAGAAGAGGTATAGTTCCTAACTGTGTATTTTCATTTTATTTCATATTATAAATCATTAAAATATTTAGAAAAATGATGAAATAATAACACCAATGACGTATATATACACATATTTAATCAATTTAATGGAGTAAAATATATCCATTTCCTATTCCATCAAATTGGAAAACGAACCATCGTTCATGTGTACGGTGGACTACCCCCTTGCAAACTAATGTTATTCGGTTTTAATCATCACCTCTCATGTATGTTTTTAATTATGAATTTAATTAGTATATATGATATTAATGACATAATTATAATTACAGGAACATATTATTTCACTTATTTTCTTACCTTTTCATCCATTGTAAAATGAGAACATTATTCATGCGTACATATGGATTACAACATCCATAATCATTTTTATTCATTTTTCCTCACTACATAACATGGGTAGTATATAAAAGTCTATTTAATGAAATGATATTATATTTACAATATAATAATAATTATATAAATTTAATCTAATACTTACCTTATATCCACATATATCATTGAAAAATGGAAATGTTACTCATTCATACGTATGAATTACCATCTTCATTATACTAACATAGTTCATTTTCATCACAATATTTAGTTGATGGATTAAAATATTTAAATGATGATTAATTATGATAATTACATTAGGATTATTATTTTTGATATAATACAAAAATTATCATTTTCATCATGGTTAACATACCAAATGTTTTTATCAACTATAAACTGAATATCCTCAAAACACAAGATGTGGACTTAACCAAAAAATTAACTATATATTTCATTGAAAAAAATGAAAAAAATGGTTTAATAATAATGTAATAAAACTGAAAAAGGTTCTAAAAAATTTAATAAAATTTATATAATTTTATAATATAGGTGTTAAAGTACATACATGGAATGTACGGTCACGAGGTAAGAGATTTCATCTCAATTTCCTTTCATTGATGCATGTTTCAATACTACACACCTAATTTATTTGATATGGATGAAATAATATACATTTCAAAATTTATATCAGAAATCCTTCTTACTTTATGTTATGTTATTTTAAAATATATGTTACTTAATCTTAGGTTTTTTATTTGGATGTTACGAAAGTGGTAAGAGGATTTTTAACTCAATTTACATTCATTGAGTTATACTTCTACCTCATTCAAATTGATATGCCATGATTTTGAGTGAATTGATCGATAAATAGTTTTATTCTTTATTTTAAACTGTTTTATTTTTATTTACATACGTTCAAATAATAATTTCATGGATTAATTTCCACTTCAAAGGTTATGACACTTTCAAGGTTTCCTATATATCTCGTTCTTATTTTCTTGAGGCATGTTTCATTTAAGGAACCCTGATATACTTTTATGGTTTTCTTACTCCCTCATGAAGAAGTTTTGAAATATTATATCATGTAATTCATGGAAATTATAGATTGATATGATAATCATTATTTCATTGACATTTGTTTTAAAATTTCTAAAGTAGTAAAGGCTTTATGTTACATCTCCTTTCTTTTCAGGATTATTTATGTTAATTTTTTTTGCGAGAAAAATAACATGATTATATTTTCTTGAAAACATAAATTATCTTTCGATATAGTAATAATAGTGGTTTAACAGTTCAGTTTCTATTTCCTCCCAGATTTATTGAATAAAAATCATGAACTTTTTTTGAATGTTATATCGACCTTATGTCTTATTTTAGATCAAGAATAATTCAATTCCACATCAATGTTTGATAAAATGTTTTCAAGAATGTTATTTTTTTAAAAAAAAATTATTTAATAAATTAATTTCAGATCATCAATTAAATTCTTTTATGTGGGTTTAGATGTAAATTTCATGACATTTTTTAAGGGTATCTTTTGAAACTCTTTAAAAAAATTTGAAAATAATATTTAATTTTAGCATTTACATCATGAATATATTTTTAAAACCTCATAAATTTTTTTTAAGTATATTTTATATGATTCTAATTTTATTTTCATGGAAAATAATTTCAAAATAATTTTATGAATTTTTCGTTTTGAAAATTTATTTTAAAAAAAAATCGTTCTCTTATACTTTCAACTAATATTTTTAAATTTTTATTTATATGTATTGTCATCTTTTTAAGAACTATTAAGGATTCATATACTTCACTAATAATTTTATCTTATAATACCATTCATATTAATTATATTATAGTCTATGTTTGAATGTTTTAAATAGGATGTCATGAAACATGCTATTTTTAACGAGTTAAACAAGATATAAAGGAATGGTTGTTGTTTTCAGAGTTTGTATATTGAAAAGTTTTAGATTTTAAATATTTATTCATTAAAAATACATGTAAATTATTGATAATGATGGGTGTACCTAATATTTTTAAAAAATTGTTGATCCTGATATGTTTTATACACACATGTGAGCCTAATAAATTTTACATGAATGGGTTAGCCTAATATAGCTTATATGAATGGGTTAGGCTGATATAGCTCTTTAATGCATTGGTTAGTGTTTGTTGTCTTTAAAGTAAAGTATTAGAGAGTTTACCATGGTGTTTTATACTATTTATTTAATAGGGATACCATTTTTCCAAACATGAGTTAACACATTTTATAAAGACAATTTTACAAGATAAAAATTCATTTTCTTTATGTATTATATGATTCTTAATGGTTTCTTTGATCATGACTGACATATCATGACTTGTGATTATTTATTCTAATGACTCTTTCATTTTTTATTATTTTATGACATGTTTCATGATTTAGAAACCACACTAATGGGTACAAATTCTATTATGTCATGTTCATATTATTTGATTAAATCATATTTCCATTATTCTCATGTTATGATAACTTATGAAAATTAATTATGAATTCACATGTTTAACCTTACTAATAATTTGATCTACCACATATTATGTTTTCCATTTACCAATGTTATAAATAATGGTTTTTGTTTATTATGAAAAAAGGTTATTATATGTGAAGAACTTAGTGAGAGGTGATTAATTATTTTATGAAGAAATTTTTCATGTATCTACGATTTTATGTTAGAGTTTGTCCCTATTATCTAAAACTCTAAAAAAAATTTATTTGGTTATGTTACTGATCCAATATTTCCTTTTGATGTTGTATGTTTTGGGTGGGTGAAATTGGGTCACATTTATTATTAACAAATCCATATATGTGAAGAGTATGTTTTAGAATCAGATTTGGGAGTGCATGTTAGGTGATACAATAACTCACCTATATAATTATCTATTGTCCTATGGGAACATGAAAAATATTTTCTAAAAAACATAATTTTATATTAATTGTGATATAGAACAACCCACTTGTTGAGGATGGAATTATATCAAAGAGATCTTTGAATGAAGGATATATCATAGATTTATATGTTATGTAATATCATATACATTGATTAGAGTTTTACAACATATAAAATTAATTCCACATTCATTCAAGATATCATTGAAATATGCAATGTTTACTTGATCGTCATTACATTATCACATGATAATTTTCAAGCCGAAAATATTGAAATAATTATAAATTTAATAAATAAATTAAATCTAAATGATATCACTTTTCATTATAAAAATTCATATAGTGATCTAATCATATCAATTTCCTTTTGTTGTGGATCACAACATGGGTAGAAAATAATCCTATCAAGAGATTCATTATAATGATATATCATATATATCCATCACCATAATACCATACACTTGTCATTAAACCACCATTCCCCTACAAGACTCACACCAATGTTATGGATTTACCATGTATGAATTATTATTATTAATACTGAATATCCATAGTATACTCTATGAAGATCACATTATCTTCAAAATTATGATTTCTTAAATCAACTACATGTGTTGGATCATAAATGTAATTATGAGGATAAGAAATGTTTAAATTTTTATGACATATAATAAATTATGGTCAATGTTCTAATCAATAAAAAACATCACAAAAACATTAGATACCATAAATGGTCTAGTAAAACATTGTTAAATTCAATTCACTTTTAGAACCTAACTATTATCACTCTAGATAAACCTATCAAAACATAGAATCCCTATAAATTAATTCTGTAACGTCCCGGTTCCGAAATCCACCCAGAGGCACCCTGTACCCGGTTGGTCACATGGCCTTAAGCACATTTCCCCGAATTCCATAGGCTGCCAACTAGTATCAAGGGCCTTGGGTATGATAGTGGGCAAACTATGCCCTCATTGTAAAAGTTACAGCGGAAGAGAAATAATATACAATAACGGAAGCAGTAAATATCCAACAACAGTAAACATCAGAAGACTGAAATAATAAATAGCTGGAGCATATAAATGTAAAATGATGCATGTTATATTTGTCTAGGAAAACAACCAAAAAAGTCACAATGATGAATACAAATTTACTAAACCAACTCCAAAAGAAATAGATCCCAGATCCTCAGCATCTCAAGCCTAAGCTCGGTCCCGCGCTCTCTAACTCCACAGCAAGTCAAGTACCTGAAGTAGAAGGGAGCTTGCCCTTATCTATAACTGCGGTAATATAATCTGTTTGGGCCCAAAAGCATGACCCAAACAGCATGTGAGACTAAATCCCAGTAGGCAACCACCATGAGATCTATGCCTAACAGTTAGTGAATATATGGTAGATAAAAATATAGAAAGTAGTAAACAAGAAAGTAATCAACAATAACCAATCCATAGTTTCAAGCATTTAATTCAAAAACAATTAAAAATCTAATCAAGCAGGTAGAAACAAACAGGTAACCGTCTGGGTAGTTCTCATAGCCTAACCCCTTTGGTTCAACCAAAAAGTACTAGAAACCCTCTGGGAGGCACACACAGTCTCACCCCTCTGGTTTAGCTAAATAATATACTCTCTGGGGAAGCACTCACCGTCAATTCCCCCCTATAGTCTCGTATCGTACTAAAGGTGTTCTAAGGAAGAACTCAACATCTATATCCCCTGTGTCCCATGTCGAGGAACTATAGACACTCTGAGGAAGCACTCAATGTCAATTCCCCCTGTGGTCTCACATCATAAAATTATAAGACAATCTGGAGAAGCCCTTACGTCCATTCTCCCTATGGTCTACTACACTAGGTTCTCACGGTCCTGTGTAATTCAACAAGTATAGTGCGTGTATCATCCAAATTAAACCTCAAGAACTACTTGGCTAGCATTCTATGGCATATCAACATATCAAAACAATATTCACACCATCCTACAATACTAGGCATGGGAAAGTAAACAGTAGCCTAACAGGAAAACTAGACCCAACGGTCAAAACATGTAAAGCATGAAAGGGAAAAAACTTAAAAAGCATAAAAAATAACCCTATACACATTCAATGTCCTCTACTCAGGAATAAAAGAAAATAATACAAACAAAAGTGCTAAAACGGTAAATGCGCAATACCCCGATCATGGGTATTGGGAAAATTTGAACATAAAACTCAAAGACTTTCAATAGAAAGGCACAAACCACCTACCTTGGCTTTAGGAGAATGATATAATTGAACCTTGAATCTTGATTCACCTTATAATTATGAATATCTACAAAACATCTAAAACGTTCAACCCATGCTAACTTGAGAAAGAAGAGAAATCATGGAATGAAACTCAAGAAGAAGGAATAACTTACCGCTGTAGTTCCAACGCAATCGACGTCGGTCAATTCGGAGAATAGATGGAGGATCAGGGGATCGGAGAAGTCTCATCATCGTACGATTTCTCTCATCCAAACCAGACCTTGAAGAAGAAACTTATGGTGATTATACACGACCACAATCCATTTAATAAAAAAACAAAATACATGGCATGTACTTATTGAGTACACGACGTGTACTTTCCTTTTCGGTACTCCGCTTTAGGAGGCCTCCAAATCACCCTCACACGGACGTTTTCAGGGCCTCTGCACGACTGGCACCTGGATCCCAGTGGCAAAGTAGTACACGACATGTACTCATAAAGTACATGACGTGTACTTTGAAAATTTTCAGAAATTTCTCTTTTTCTAAAAAACGACTAGAAAAAGAAAAACATACTTGGAAAGAAGATCCAGGTTCTTAAAAACTTCCACCCTTAAAGAAATTCATCCCCAAATTTCCCTAGCATGGAGTGGAAGGAGAAACCCCGAACTACACCGAACACTGTGCTCGTACATTGGCCTCCCTCTCCCAAGTCTCGTCCTATACCCGCTCATACTGCCATAACACTCGTACCAGGGGAACAAACTGGCCACAGAAAACCTTTGTACTGTGATCAACAATCCGGATATGATGCTCCTCAAATGACGCATCCACTTAGAGCTCAACCTCCTCAGGTTGAAAGACATGAGATGGGTTTGGAAAGTAACGTCGGAGCTAAGAAATGTGAAAAAACATCGTGCATAGCCCGATACCTATGAGGTAACTGCAACTGATAGGCAACTGGACCAACTCGCTCCAACACCTCAAACGGTCTGACATACCTCGGTGAAAGCTTACCCTATCTCCTAATCCTCCTTTTCCCCAACCTCGGTGTGACACGTAGGAAAACCAAATCCCTGACCTCGAACTCCAGAGGTCGTCTCCGCTGATTATCATTTAGCCATCCTCCTCTGAATCAACTCTATCTGCTCTGTGGTCTCCTGAACAAGATGAGGACCCATCAAAGCTGCCTCTCCTGCCTCCAACCAACATAAGGATGATCGACATGTCCTACCGTACAAAGCCTCATAAGGTTCCATCTGAATAGTTTCTTGAAAACTATTATTGTAGGCAAACTCTACAAGAGGTATATGCTTCTCCCAAGAACCTCCAAAATCCAGAATGCATGCTCGAAGCATGTCCTCAAGGACCTAAATCATACACTCGGACTTGGCCATCTGTCTGGGGATGGTAAGCTGTACTCAAAATTACATGTGTACCCAAAGCCTTCTGATGCCTCTACCAAACCCGAGAAGTAAAACACACATCCCTGTCTGAAAAAATGGAGTGTGGAACTCCATGCATACGTACAATCCCCTGGATGTACAACCATCCAGCTCATCAACACTGAAGGTATCTTGATCAGCAAGAAGTGAACAACCTTTGTAATACTGTCAACGACAACCCATACCACATAATCCCCTTGAATTGATCTCGGAAACCCTGTCATGAAGTCGATCGCGACATCATTCCACTTCCAATCATGAATTAGTAACTGCTGTAAAAGACCAGTTGGTCACTAATTCTCCGCCTTCACCTGCTGACAAGTAGAACACCTCATGATGAAACCAGCAACATATCTCTTCATACCTGGCCACCAATACTGGTGTTGTAGATCACGATACATCTTGGTGATGCCAGGATGAACTGCCCAAATAGAGGAATGAAAATCCCGCATCATCTCCTCGCGTATATCTACTGGAACCCATACGCGCCCCTAGAAACGCAAGATCTCATCCTTTCCTACTGTCCATCCAGGATCCCACATGACTAGGCCTTCTAATTCTGATAACTGCCTCATCTGCACCCGATCAATAAGGGTAGATGTAATAGCTACAGAAGATAGAAATGTTTTCCCCTGCTTATCTTACACCTCCAAATGCATCTCAGAGAATAGAGTCATATGCTTCCACTAACTGCTGGACTCCAGAAATGCTTGTATCTGAGTCCTACTGCTCAACGCATCAGCCACTACTTTGACCTTACCATATGTATAGGAAAGCTCAAAATCGAAGGACTGTAGATACTCAACCCACCCCCACTATCTCAAATTCAAATCACACTGAGTGAAAATGTACTTGAGACATTTGTGTTTGGTGAAAACCATAAAATTCTCTCCCAGAATATAATGTCTCCAACAACGTAAGGCATAAACAACAACTTCCAACTCCAGATCGTGCGTCGGGTAGTTCCTCTCATGTGGCCTCAGCTGCCGAGACCCGTACGCAACAAATCCATCTCTCTGCATAAGCACAGCTCCCAACCCGATACCTTAAGAATCACATTAGAAAATATAGCTATTGTCCGGCTCGGGAAAGACTAGTATCGGTGCTGAAGTCAACCTCCCTTTTAGCTCCTGAAAGACTGACTCACAAGAATCTGATCACATAAACTTTTCACCCTTCTTATTCAGACCTGTCAATGGTGCTGCTAAGCATGAAAACTCATGTATGAAGCGCCTGTAGTATCTAACCAGCCCTAGAAAACTCCACACCTCAAAGACGTTCTTCGGATACTCCTAGGAAACTACTGTTCTAACTTTCTCTGGGTCTACTGACACACCTGTCTCTGAGATAACGTGACACAAAAAGTGAATCTGGTCCATCTAAAAGGGGAACTTTGAGAGCTTAACATATAATTGATGCTCCCTCAGTGTACTCAAAATGATCTCAAGATGGGTAGCATGGTCATGTCAAGTGTGAGAGTACACCAAGATATCATCCATGAAGAACACCATGAACGAATCCAAATATTGATGGAACACTCAGTTCATCAGTGCCATGAAAACTGCTGGTGCGTTCGTGAGACCGAAAGACATACCCGTATACTCGTATAGACCATACCTGCTTATGAAAGCTGTAAGAGGTATATCTGATGGTCTAACGTGCAACTGATGGTAACCAGACCTCATGTCAATCTGTGAGAACACCTGATCTCCTCGAAGATGATCAAATAGATCATCAATCCTCGGCAAAGGATATCAGTTCTTGACTATCAACTAGTTTAGCATTCGATAATCCACATAAAACCTAAGGGTGTTGTCTACCTTCTTCATAAACAGGATAGGTGAACCCTAAGGAGAAGTACTAGGTCAGATAAAACCCTTTGCCTATAACTCCTCCAACTGCATCTTGATCTCCTGTAACTTAGGTTTAGCCATCCTATATGGAGGAATGGACACCGGTGCCGCTCCTGGAACGAGCTCAATAGAAAATTCTACCTCATGCTCCGATGGAAAATCTGAAAAGTCCTCTGGAAAAACATCCCTGAAACGATCCACCACTGGAGGAAAGTCTAGCTGTGAAGTCCCATGGTCATCCAGATATGGACTGAAAATCTTGGTTGTAACTCCTCCTAGCCCATGATGGTCGAGTCCTGATCTGCTCGCCTGTACTTCCCACTCACCTCTATGAAGAAAAGATCCACCCTCTGGTGATATGAAAATCACCCTACAACGATAACAGTAGATGACTACCTTTAAGGGAACTAGCCAGTCCATCCTAAGAATGACATCATAGCCTGTCATCTCTAGGAAATAGAGGTCCCTTAAAAAGTGACACCCTAACCTCTAGAGGGCACTCCTTGCACTGATGTACAATAGCCGTTCTCGTTCCCAACGGTGTGTCTAGAGTCAAGATATCGGAAGAGGAAAAGATGCAGAGCCCAAGGCTCTCCACAATAGCAACAGAGATAAAGCTATGGGAGCCCCTGTATCGAAAAGAGTAGAAGATAAAACTGAGGATACTAAGATTGTACATCGAACTGTAGAGGGTCCAGGATCCTGCTCCTGCTGGGTCTTCTCCACTGCAAAAGTCTGACCTATACCACGTCCCTGTGACCCTTCTTGACCGCTCTGAGCTGATCCACCCTGATGTCGCTGATATCCTAGTGACTGACCACCATGGCCGCGACCTCCACCTCAGCCCGAACGGCCAGAAGAACTCTAGTTCCCAGACTGGTTAGAAACTGGTGGAGCTGCTCCTGTACAAGGAGTCATAGAAGAACCCCTGTCACCAGCTGCTGGTGAGAAAACCTAACATAAATACTGAAGGTGACCCATCTTGCTACAAGATCGATACTCCACTAGGTCTCTCTGGCACTGTGGACTCATATGTCCAACCCTTCCACACTGGTACCATACCACCTGGCTACCTGAAGATGTGTCTCGCCTCCCCAGATCACCATGCGTAAACTCCCTACGACGCTTCCTACTGTCAGCTAGTGAGGCACTAACTCTGGAAGCGGAACTGACCTAGCTCTCAGCTTCAGAATCTCTCATATTTCACTATGAAATTAGCGTTTGGTTAATGATAGAAGCAATGGAAGTCAACCTGAAGATATTCATCTGCGAGCAGATCTCCCGTCTGAGACCATCCTCAAACTTACTTTCCATGAACAACCCATCTCCTCCCAGAAGGGGTGTGAAATGCTGATGCTCAGTGAAACGAGAGGAATAATCCATAACCGAAATAGTACCCTTCTCCAGACTCATGAACTCTTGAGCTCGATCGGACCTCAAGGTCTCCAAATAGAAGTAGTCATAAAAGACGCACTAAAACTCCTCCCAAGCCATAACCTACTGATGAACCACCTGTGAGATCACATCCCACCACCTCTTGGTGGAGTCTCATAACATGTAGGTAGCGATATTGACCTGCCTCTATAGAGGTGTCTCTAGATGCTCAAAGATCGTCAGCATTTCTTCTAGCCATGACTCAACAGCTTGAGTTTCTCCTTCCCCTGAGAAGGTGGGAGGATGCTGCGGCTGGAAAAACTGCATCAAGTCTGCCATAGTCGAGGAAGGAGGTGGTGCTCCCTAGAAGGTCTTAATTATCCTCAGAAATCATTACCTAAACTGTGCATCATCTCCTGCAACTAGTATCACTGCTGGTGGCAAGGCTGGCACAACAGGAGGATCTATAGGAAGTCCCTGATAAGCCATATCTGGCATCTGATCACTTCCCTACAACTGGAGGACAACGGGAGGACGTCTCGGTGTCATGAATCTACAAGGTCAAATGCACACATTAGATTCAAGATTATCAAAGACTGAAAACAGGAAGGAAATGAAAGGAATAGAAGAAAGAAAGCATTCGGTTTTTCAAAACATGACTACACGGAGTGTACTTTTCATACACAACATGTTCCCTTAAGTCATTCACATGGCTGTGTACTTCACCTAAAACTAGTCATGTGACATTGCAAAAACATGGCGTGTTGTCCGAACACATTGCGTGTACTTGAATCCTCTTTCCCTACCCGAGTCCCCTTACATGGATAACCCACACGGTTCTCCTAAAACAAGACTACACAGCGTGTTTGTGCCAAACACGACGTGTACAAGACAAGATCCACCGACCCGTGTTGTTAGTGACATGGACGGATTCACGACTCACACTACACGGTGTTGTTCTAGGTGGACACGGCGTGTATAAGAAGAGACTCCACCGACCCGTTTTGTTAGCTACACGGCCGGCTGCACGGTTTACACTACATGGCATGTTCAAAGTGTACATGATGTGTATAACTTAAGTTTCATCCATCCATGTCATTATTCACACGGTTAGACACACAATCATTACAACACGTCATGTACATACTATACACGACATGTTAATGAAAGATTTTCACAACCCCGTGTCCCTACCCACACAGTTAGTGACATGGTTAGAGACTACACAACATGTATTCATAAAGTACACGCCGTGTATTCTGGGTTTTTCCGAACAATAGCCTCAGAATTTTCTCCAGAGCCCATAAAACCCAGAAAAACGAACATTAAGGTGCCATATTTTGATCGGTGAGGGCCCATAATCCTCGCGAATCAAAGCTTGGCATCATATACATGTCATATACAAGGAAAACAAGTCAATTATCCACCATGTTCCGATTCATGAGGGCCCATAACACCTCAAGAACCAAAATTTGGCGTTCATTCAACAAGTCCTCACACAAAGAAATACTTTATCAAACAAAAAGTATTCTATAAAGGCATCTATCACAATAGAATTCATATTCTACACAACATCTATCACAACAACATGAAATTGCTAATTCACCCTAAATAGAATGACAAGAATGCATGACGTGTGATTTCTAGAAAGTTCCTATATGATGCATGAGATGGAATACCCTCATATCATTAGGTTGTGACAGAAATAGAACCTCAATAATATCACAGGAACATAAAAAAATATGTGAATCACCCAACGGTGAAATCAAATCAACAGTAAAATTACAAACCAGTAAAAAATGCAATAAGCGAGGTAGATTGGCTTTTCCCTGTACACGGGCTAGCTACTCCCGGACATAGTTCATTACCAAGTACCTATTCCTCCCTATCCCTAGAGACAGGATATAAACAGTAAGTCAAGAGAAAAGAACCCCCTCCAATACCACTTTGTAACGTCCCGGTTCCGAAAGCCACCCAGAGGCACCCCGTACCAGATTGGTCACATGGACTCATGTGAATTTTCCCGAACGCTAGAGGCTACCGACTAGCAGCGAGGGCCTTGGGTGTGATAATGGGGAAACTATTACCTCATTGGAAGATTACACAGTGAAAGAGAAACAATATATAATATAGAAAGTAGTAAATATCCAACAACAGTAAACAACAGAATACCAAAATAACAAACAGCTGGAGCATATAAATGTAAAATGATGCATGTTACATATGTCTAGGAAAATAGGAAAAACAAGTCACAATGCTGAATACAACTATAATAAACCAAGTCCAAAAGAAACAGATCACATCTCCTCAGCATCACAAACTTAAGCTTAGTCCCACGATCTTCAACTCCACAACAAGTAAAGTACCTGAAGTAGAAGGGCGCTTGCCCTTATCTATACCTGCAACAATATAATCTGTTTGGGCCCAAAAGCATGGACCAAATAGGGTGTGAGACTAAATCCCAGTAGGCAACCACCATGATATCTATGCCTAACAGTCAGTGAATATATGATAGGTAAATGTATAGAAAGCAGTAAACATGAAATTACTCAATAGTAACCAATCCACAGTTTCAAGCATTTAATTCAAAAACAAGTAAAAAACTAATTAAGCAGGTAGAAACAAACAAGTAACCATCTGGGTAGTTCTCATAGGATAACCCCTATGGTTCAACCAACAAGTACTAGCAACCCTCTGGGAGGCACACATAGTCTTACCCCTATGGTTTAGCTAAAGAATAGACTCTCTAGGGAAGCACTCACCGTCAATTCCCCCTATAGTCTCGTATCATACTAAAGGTGCTCTAGGGATGCACTCAATGTCTATTTCCCCTGTGGGCTGCGTCAAGGAATAGCAGACACTCTAAGGAATCACTCAACGTCAATTCCCCTTGTGGTCTCGCATCGTAAAATTATAAGACACTCTGGAGAAGCCCTTAGGTCCATTCTCCCTATGGTATACTACACTAGGTTCTCACGACCTTGTGTAAGTCAAAAAGTATAGTGTGCGTATCGGCCAAAGTAAACCTCAAGAACTACTTGGCTTTCATTCTATGGAATATCAGCATATCAGAACAATAGTCACACCATCCTACAATACTGGGCATGGGAAAGTAAGCAGTAGCTTGATAGGAAAACTAGACCCAACGGTCAAAATAGGTAAAGCATGCAAGGGAAAACACTTCCAAAGCATAAAAAATAACCCTATTCACATTCAATGTCCTCTACTCAAGCATACAAGAAAAGCATGAAAAAGGGCTAAAACGGTAAATGCACAATACCCCGATCATGGGTATTGGGAAAATTTACACATAAAACTCAAAGACTTTCAACAAAAAGGCACAAACCACCTACCTCGGCATTAGGAGAACAATATACAAGAACCTAGAATCTTGATTCACCTTAGAACACCGAAGATCTACAAAATTTATAAAATTTTCAACCCACACTAACTTGGGAAATAATAGAAATCAAGGAATGAAACTCAAGAAGAAGGAAAAGCTTACCGCTGTGCTTCCAACACAATCAACGACGGTCGATTTTGAGAACAGACAGAGGCTCAGGGGAATGAAGAATTCTCGGCACCGTATGATTTCTCCCAGTTGAACAGGACCTAGAAGAAGAAACTTCTGGTGATTAGACGCGACCCCGGTCCGTTTAATGAAAAAAAAAAATTCACGTCGTGTACTTCTTGAGTACACGACCTGTACTTTCCTTTTCCGTACTCTGCTTTAGGCGGCCTCCAAATCACCCTCACATGGCTGTGTGCATGGACTCTACACAGCAAGCACCCAGCTCCCAGTGGAAAAGTAGTACACGTAGTGTACTCATAAATTACATGCCGTGTACTTTGAAAATTTCCATAAATTTCTCTTTTTCTAAAAAACGACCAGAAAAGGAAAAACATACCTGAAAAGAAGATCCGGGTTCTTACAAATTCCATAGTAATTCATATCAGACTCAAAAACAATTTTATCATTCTCTATAAATTCATCATATAATATTGATGTATTTGTATAAATGTTTCATATTTTTAACTACATTATATCCAATAATGGTTAACTAGATGATATCATCCCATCATAACAAAATATATCATTGATCATTCAATTCCTTACATGGTTCCATTTCAATCATACAATGTTTACAATTATTATAAGAAGAATCTACCAATGATAAATGTAATTATACTTTTAGAATATTAATGAACACTCAATTAGTGAATTGAAATAGTGGGAACTGAGCTGACCTCAATTGCAACATAGTCAAGATGATATTGATCTTACATAGAAGGTTGGAGTACTATCATAAATACCATTATATCCTATGTTTGGTTGTTTATATTACATCTATATTGGTGTAATTATTTTTATTATTTACAAGGGAAATTTATTAAAGATTTTTGGATAGTTTAATGCTGTATTTATTTGTAATATACTCATGGTGTTTTTTTGAATATCTATATTGTTGAGTGGAGATGAAAAATAATATTATATTGACGAGGATGATAAAACCATGGATTGCACAGTGGTGATAATTACAAACATTCCAAGTCACTATAACAAAGGAAAAAGTTTATGTTAAAATAGGAAATGAATATAATGGAGTTTTGGTAACATTGTGATTTTGTCGATAGAAAAATTTGTCACTATTTGGTATGAAAATTTTCCGATTGAGACACTATTTTGAGAAAATGGAGTTACTCTAATGTGAGATAAATCAATCGTATTTTAATTTTTCCCCCACGAAGGTTTATCATTTATATTTATAATGAGATTATTTCACTATGAATATTAACATGGGAGACATTTTTATTTAACTAGATTAAGAATCAAAGTGTATCGAAAAAATAATTAAATAATAAATTCCATAAAAATATAGATCTTTTTATAGTTCGTATTGTATTAAAATTTCAAGCCTCACTAGAATGTGAAGACGAAGGGTTCAAACCAAAATATATGTTCTTATGAAATAATCTATATGGTTGTATATGTCTTGTGTTATAATGGATTTATCAATATGATACCTATCACCAAATAACCCACCAATATCTCTATGAAGACAATGAATTATACTTAGTGATATTTTGGATTTTCCATGAAAAATTAATATATATAAGTCACATGACTACATGGAGTATCAGGAAATAATATAGGTTATGTATTCAAATAGGTGTGAACTTATTAGATCTTGCATGATGAAAATATAAGGGACGCTTATAGATTTATCCACCCATTTAAGAGAGTTTTTCTAGGGATGTTTTGATTAAAAATTGAGTTGAAGAGAAAGAGTCTTCATATTATTATAATTGAAAAGTTAAAATGTGTATGAGTATTAATGATCAGTTGACTTTTTAGTTCATATAATTATTATTGTAATAATAATTCAAGGACATCTACCTAATCCATTCCTCTTTTTAAAATAATTTCAAACATAGGTAGCTGTATCATAGCCTCACATGAAATATTAGCCACCCAATAATAATGTTTTGTGAATATTCTAAAGAACCTTTTACAATTAACATTACCTATAACTCTATTGAATATAATCAAATAATAATTATCAGGATCCAATCACAATAGAATATATGCTCTAATCAAATATTAAGAGCAGTTGTTCTCATATCCACTAATTCATTCACCCCTCTTCATAGTGGAATTCTCTCTTTGAGTCTATTCAAAATAATCATCCCAAAATTCATTAAAGTGTAGGATAATTGTAATAAATATATCTATAGAAATTTGAATAGTCCTCCTAGTTCGATACTTTATATATGGGTGAAATATTATATAATAAAATAAATGAGTACCAAAACCACATTGAAATACTCTCCAAATATGAAATATAAACTAAAAATCCTGAAAAAATGTAATCATTTAAGGCACTCCACGTGAGCTTCAGATTTTGATCACAAAATTTGGATTTATAGTATAAATTTATAACATCTCCATAATTAATAATACATGATTTAACTAAATCAATAGATCAATGAACACCCATATAGTATCAGGATACATAAATGTACAAGGTATATCTATCATAAATAATACTGATATATCTTCACACCATTACAATTTAATGATGAATGGTAGCCTCATTATTTATTTTACCCAATGTTCAATCGTTAACTCCAAATTGGTATGTCATTTATTCATAGGGTTTGTTATTAAACTTTTCATTCATGACTACAAATATTGTTGACAAATAGAATTCCACCTCATTCCAATTATACGGTATACATCCAATATTGAATAATTTAATTTCACGAACACTTATTATTAAATACCATAAGAATATATAAATTACTGCAAAAAAATATTTGAAATTAACCCCTTTAAAACAACACTCTATTATGTCACCATGTATAATATCATCTCTTCTTATATCTATCTGGGTATTTCTAAGCTAATAGTCCACCACATGTAGTTTGAACAATGGGAAGGTAATTATATATAAAGGATTGATTTTTTTAAACCATCTCAAGATCAAGATACATGGATTCATGTTATTCCATAATATTTAATTCCTATATCTTTATACATGAAACCCAATTATTAAAGTTTTTAATGAATCCATGAGTCACCATATTAAAAATTCTTATATTATACATGATGTTAAATTCATTGCATTATAGTAACTCGATAAATAATTTCTTCTATAAATTCAAGTCATTTTTTGGATAAAATAGACTACACTCTATTATGATCACTAAAAATAATACTATGATCACTATGTAAATAATAACTCCATAATTTCAATGATAGTATCACTCATTCAATATAAATATCATCATTATCACACACACACACACACATATATATATTCATGAGAATGTAACTATTTATACCCATGTGTATAATTGATTTCTATTATATTAGTATACATATAAACCCTTCATGTGATGCATCACAATAATCCTCAAAATTTTATACACTTTTTCATAACTTACCAGTGGTTAAAAAATCAATATCATGTATATTTCTTTAAAGGCAACCAAACAATTCTCAATATAATCAAAATGGTTACTCTTCTTGTTTAGTGATATAAGTGGTATCATTTATCATGTAACATTTACAAAAAATATTTTTAAAATAAAAATTTAAAATTTAGAAGTTTTATACCTTTGAAACATTTTATATAGATTATAATTTACTAACACATAATTGTGGATATACCAAAAAATACACCATATTGGGAAATGAGATGAAAAATGAATTAAATATTATTGGAATATAAATTTAAAATTTTAACATAAATGTCTTCTTCTACATAATCACAAATACTTTATAATATTTATTGGATATTTCTTCACTACATTTAATTAAAAAATAATTAATATAAATCACCACAAACATATAATTGTTTGGTTGGATTACTCAATGCATCTATCCAATAAATAAAATAGGTTCACAAGTAAATCCAAATATACTCAAAATAAATCCAAATTGTCTATGTAAATTTAAAAAAAGATTTCTTATGAATGAATCCATAATTTTCCTTCATTTGATGATTAAATAATCACAATTAAACTTTTAGAAAATATATTATTACCCTAAACTTGTAAAATAATTTTTCAATCCTTGGTAAATGATATCAGTTTTGTAATATTACATACTATAGTTATTGATGGTCTATAAATAAACATATACCAACATTAAAATACATATAAAATGAAATAAAAAAAATTATTTACTCTATATGGGTGTTACATAGTATTATTTTATTAGAATAAAGTATTAATTAGGGATATTTTATATAATAAACTAAATTTCAAATCATGGAGATATACACAAAATTTACTCAATAAAAGAATCAAGGAAATATATTTCAACCCTAAAATATTTACTCACCCCTTATTTAGCTACACATAGACTTAAAATATCTAAATGAGATGTTATGTTCTATGGATTGATACAACACAACATAATCCATTTATCACATTATCTAATAAAGATCAATCGATTCCACTTAAGATAATAAATGGAAAGCATAAATGATAATAGTAAAATATTGATCAAATAAAAGAAAAAAAATTCATGATAATAATGAAATTATATGGTTGTATTTTTTATTATATAAGAAATTGTGATATATGACCATATTCCATAATTAATATATAAGATATGTGTTTTAAAAATATTTAATATCTTATTTTAGACCTTGGGTATTTAGAAACACAATAATAGTGTGTCTCAGAATTCCATAATAATATAATTTTATAGCTACATTTCACTAGGAGTCATATATTATAATTTTAATAAAGTAATTTCCTTTATAAAATATTATATATTTCCATTTGATAATGCTATAACAGTGTTAAAAATCTCTAATCATTAGTGGTTTTCAACCTCTGATCAAGATTCATGATCTTATAATTCTTATCCATCATTTTGGTTGATATACCACCCATATTTGAGCCCGCATATTTTATAGAATTTATGATCTCTGAAATTTATGATTTTAGAGGAAAAATGAAGGATTTTAGATCATTCTCTTGGTATATTGACTCTCCTACTTCATGGGAATTATTATCACTAAGGTATAATTTAAAATTAATATTTTTATCCATTTTCAAAATCTTTTCACTCAATTTCACTTTATATTTCTTTTGACATTGGTTCTCCAAAAAAAATTATTCATTGTGAGTAGCCAATTTTTTCTTGTTATCCCTCATACTTTGTTCCTCATTTGATTCATGGATCATATCTATTGAAAAATATTTTAGATAATTTACTATAGAGAAAAAATCCAGTAATTATTTATCCCCTAAATCATTCTTTTCTCTTATATTAGTATCAAAATCAAACAATCATTTATTTAGGATTCTTAGTTTGTTAATATATTTTTCCAGCACACCACATGAATCTATTTGGAATTAATCTCCACTTAAAACTTTATTTTTTCTTTTTAAAGTTTTTGATTTATCAACTATGATAAGTGGATAATTTATACCTTTAGATTTTATTATATTTCATCATCATCAAAAGTTTAAAATTCACAAGAGATGTGCATGAAAAATATTTAATATAATATTTAAGACCTTGGTAATTTAGAAACACACTTATAGTGTGTCTCAATATCCCATAAAAGTAGAATTTGATAGCTAAATTTCACTAGGAGTCTTATATTATAGATGTAAAAAAGTCATTTCCTTTCTAATAGATTTTATATTTCCACTTGATAATGCTATAATGGTGTTAAAACTCTATTATCATTAGAGGTTTTAAATCTATGATCATGATTCATGATCTTATAATTCTTATCCATAATTTTGGATGATATCTCACCCATATTGGACACAACATATTTTATAGAATTTATGATCTTTAGAAGTTTTGTTTTTGGAGGAACAATGATAGATTTTAGTTCATTCTCTTGGTATATTTACTCTCAAAGTTCATTAGAATTATTATCACTAAGGTATCATTAAAAATTAATATTTTAATCCATTTTAGTAATATTTTCACTCAATTGTAATTTAAATTTATTTTGACTTTGTATCTCCTTAAGAAATTATTCACTTTTAGTATCCAGTTTATTCTCCTTATACCTCACATTTTGTTTCTCCTTTGAGTCAATGATCATTTCTATCGAAAAATATTTGATTTAATTTAATATATAGGATATCCCATGCAATTAGTTATTTTATAAATCATTATTTCCTCTTATATCAATATCCACATAAAACAATAATTTATTTAGGATTATAAGTTTGTTAACATATATTTCTGGCACCACCACATGAATCTATTGGCAATTAATTTCATCTCAAAACTTTATGTTTTATTTTTACAATTGGTAGTCTATCAACTATGATAAGTGAATAATTTAAAAATTTAGATTTAATTACATTTCATCATCATCAGAAGTTTCAACTTCACAAGAGATGTGTTTTCAAAATATTTAATAACTTATTTTAGACCTTGGTTTTTTAGAAACACACTCATAGTGTGTCTTAGAATTCCATAATAACAGAATTTGATAGCTGCATTTCACTGGGAGTCTTATATTAAAGATGTAAAAAAATCATTTACTTTCTAATAGACCATATATTTCCACTTTATAATGCTATAATGGTGTTAAAACTCTATTCTCATTAGAGTTTTTCAACCTCTCATAAAGATTCAAGATCTTATAATCCTTATCCATCATTATGGTTGATATCTCACCCATATTCGAGTCACCATATTTAATATAATGTATGATCTATGAAATTTTAGTTTTTATAGGAACAATGATAGATTTTAGATCATTCTCTTGGTAAATATACTCTCCTACATCATGGGAAATATTATCACCAAGGAATAATTAAAAATTAATATTCATAACAATTTAAAAAATATTTTCACTCAATATCACATTAAAATTATTTTGACTTCGGTTCTCCTAAACCAATTATTCATTGTGAGTATATAATTTATTCTTCATATCCCTCACATTTTGTTCCTATTTTGAGTCGTGGTTAATATGTATTCAGAAATATTTGAGATCATTTACTATAGAGAACATATATTGTGATTATTTATCCTCTAAATCATTATTTTCTCTTATATAAGAATCCAAATAAAACAACCATTTATTCAGGATTCTCAGTTTGTTGAAAAAAATTTCTAGCAAAACCACATGAATCTATTGAGAATTAATTTCCTCTCACAAGATTATGTTTTTTTTCAGTTGTTGATCTATCATATATGATAAGTGGGTTGTTTATTGATAAAAAATGAGAGACATTATTTGAATTTTTTTAATTTAATTGAATGATTAATATCATCTTAGATAGAATATAAAGTGAAAATATTAATTTAAAACTCTTTTACATCGTAATATTTGTAAATTTTTTTATAAATATATTTTTTTATCACGATTATATGTCTAAAAAACCTAAATCACTGACTAAATGAGGTGTTTCATCAATAGGTTTCTCATACATCATTTAGATATTGACTTGTTGATGTATATGTAACACATTTAGAGGGATTCCATGAGAGGTGTGTGTGATGGGGTTAAATAAGGGATGAAGGATCCTTGATTTTTTTACTTATTTTAGATTTTTCTTAATAAAACAAAAAAAAATTAAAATAAATTCTAATTTGTTTATCAATGGATTAGGAGACCAATAATAAAAAATTCCTTTAAATAATAATTATTTTTAAATTTCTATATATTTAAATATATATATATAATCTCAAAACTATAAAAATAACATGTTCATTATGAAAATTATATAGCTATAATCTTTAAAATTATATAGAAATATAAAAACCAAAAAACAATCATATTTATAAATAAAACCACCCAACTATCAACTAAGGATTTATACTACTCCATATATCCCATCCCCAGAACAAAATTTAATTATTTTTAGTCCACTAACCAAATTTTTTATCACACACATATTTCTCTATAATTAAAATTATTGTATAATAAATCATCAAATGAACCAACATAACATCCCCATATCATATTCAATGCCACTTATATGTTCAAATTCCAATATGATTTTCATATATAAAAATAAATAAAATCACTATCTTAGAAAACGCCTTCTTAATGAGAAATGAAAAATCCATAAAATTAGAAAAATAAAAAATCACAACATAATAATTAACTCAGAACCATTATCATTACAATAAAAAAACAATATTTAACCATTTTAAATTAATTTAATATCACCTCATTGATTTATATTCAATATTGAAAAAAGAATTTTATCATTAATAATAAGTCACAAATATAATTTGTCAAATTAGGAAATAGTAAACTACTTTTTTATTCAATATATTTCCCATATTATTATTTTTTAATTTGAAATGACATGATCCAATTTTTTTGGATATAAAAAATAATAATATTGCATATATCACATCATAATTGACAATTTAGATGCATTTCACTAATTTCCACATTTTATAAATGTATATTATTAAAATTTTCTTAAGTAGTAAACACTATAAAATAAAAAATCAGTATATAATTACATAGATATGAAATAATAAAGTTATATTAACCTACCATAATACCATGAAATATAATCTTGGAATATAATATATTGATATTCATATATAACTATTATAATGATGATCTATAAATCTAAAGAGTTGTTTCTTTGGACTCTCACATTCACATAGGCAATGATTCATTAGTGGAAACTACCTATCTATCATAATAATAATAAAAACCAAATCAATTCCATGATTATATCTCCCTATATGTAAATACCCTTTAATTCATTACATTATAGATAAAAGTAATATATTAACATTAATATTATATCATGAAACCATTACATTTTATTGGGTATTCAAATAATAAATAAAACCAAGGATTCATCAAAACCCATAAGAGATTATCCTTTTTGACACAAGAGATGTCCAAAAGCCAGATGGGGTGATTAGGAGGATTAAGATGTCAAATTAAGGTTTATTAGTAGATTTATAGTTAATTAATGTATTTTTAATATTCAAAAATGTTTTATAACTTTTCACCTAACTATATATATCTTACTATAAATAATTTCCCTAAATGGATTGTTATCATGTATGGAAATTTCACCTTGATACAGAACATTCATCACTAACCCTTATATGTTTTCTAAAATAAATGGTTATTATACTATTATTTAATTAGAAATAAATATAAAACCTTCCGCAACATCCACTAGTGACCTAAATGATCCTTAAAATTACTCCCAAGGGTAAACATTCTATTCCAGGATCCATGGAGTATATAAAAATCAATTTTTGGATAATATTACCTTTTACCCTTTTATGGTCAAATGATTAGAAATATTACATAAGTTTTTATAAATAATTTGAATATAATTTATTTGTCTATACACATTGAAATACTAACACTATATTATACTAGAAATGAAACATTTTAGAGTTATTCATACCAAAAAATTGATAAATTGTTTAATATTTGTTTTATGAAGCATTATGTGTACTTTTATAATTTTTTCAGAATAGATGTTTATACCATTCATGTTTAATGATTTTTAGTTGATTTTAATTGACAATAATTTTTAGTATTGGATCCTTTATAGAATTAAGAATTGATATTTCATTTATCATGAGAAATATTCTGTTAACATAAAATATTTGAAATATAATAGTTCTTGAAATAGAACAAGTGTATACACATGATATAAATTTAATTGATGAAAAACGATGTTTTTTTATTACACCATAAAAATAGATATTCAATCATTGAGTAACATTTTTTAATTAATAAATATATCAGTATAACTTTCATACCTTATCGATACCATTGGGATATTTAAAACTATTAGTTTGTTATATATAAAAATTATTAAATAAATTAATATTAAGGAAAGAAATTTAAACATTAATTTTGTTAACTTAATATTATTATTAAAATTTTATGTCAATCAAACTGAATATAATTCATCATGTCTATGGGTCATAATATTTTATCATATTCAATTTCATGTTTTTTAGAATCCTTTAGTAAAATGTACACCTAATAACCATAAACTCTTCTATTAATGTTATTTTTCATAGGAAAAACCCCACTTTATCTTTAATTAACTTCCCCATTTAGTTATATTAGCATAGTTATAAATCAAGATTATATAATTGGAGCCTATTTTATATTTCATCAACTGTTACCATTTTTTAGATTATAAACCCTACTGTTCTCATGTTAGGATGTAGGTTTATCTCATATAATCTAATTATGAACATTATTTAAATAATAAATCTGTATCTCTCATTGTTTTAATGAATCAAAACTACCATCATGGTTTTATTTACCTATGTTGTTTTAGTTTATACATATAACCCTATTATATCCCATCAGAAATAAATTTTCTATTTATTAGTCCTGATACTAAATTTATATTGAGTATGGGTGTTGTATTTTTTTTTCAATGTCATAATGATAAGAAAATTCAATAATATGCAAATGATATGTGACGGTAAAAGATCCCAATGTATAAATTAGTGAGATATAACTTCAAAGAAGCTAGATACTATATGAAAACACTTGATAATCATACATATATTGAAAAAGGATTTTAAATTTGAAGAGATTATTCTTTGTATGAAGAAGAGAATACATTTGATGAATATTAATCTAAATATATTTTTACAGAATTGCCACTATTGAAGATAAAGAAATGTTTTTCCATGTAAATACTAATATATATTCAATATATTTCTCTTAGTAAAATATATATTGAAACCATAAAAATACATGAGAAATCCATTTTCATATTCGGAGGAAAATTTCTATTAAAAAAGTTATACATGTTTTGAAATTAGATGTTATGTATTGATGTTACAAGGTGAATTAATCAATGATATGTTATATCGATGAAACACTCGTGGAATGTTAAATGTTAATTCGAATAGATGAATATATAGAAGTTATGAATGGTTTAGAATATGAATTTATTTACCAGATGTAATTTGAAATGTTTTGGATGATGATTGGTAGTGCATTTGAATCTTATATGAGTCAATATGGCACACATTTAAATGTTATAAGGATTTAATATTAGTGGGGAGGTGATAAAGAATAACTATGAAAAATCATGAACTTGTTTAGAAGATATTACTAGAATTAAAAATTTCTATAGAATGTAATAAATTTGAAATTCCTTTTGTGATATGTGATAGTAACCTACACATAGATTATTATCATTAGTACAAATGTGAAGATCATGAAGATAACTCAAAAGGAGTTTAAGATGATTTAATATAATAATTATATAATAATATCTAATTTTAAAAAATTTATGATTACATGAAGTAATTCATTTTTCATGAATAGAATAATTTAATAAAGCTCTAGAGGTTGAAATCCCAAAACACACATTTAGTAGTCGAGGAGTTTGGAATATCAAAAGAATAGAAGAAAATGCCAATAGAAGTAAATTTTGGAAGTGTAAGAGTAGAATTTGTAAGAATGGAATTTATATATATCCTTGGAGTATCATGTATTGAAATAAAGTGCAATAGTGGAAGAGGAAAATATTATAACTGATTAGGAAGACTATATGAAATATTATTAAAGCTATGCATATTAAAATACCCAAAGACGAGTTACAGAGAGTGAAATCTCTAGAAGAAGATATATAGAAGTAGTATAATTAAACTATATTGATTACATTAGTTGAAAAAATTTGATTGTTTTAGTGTGATGAAAGTATGAATGACTGATCTATACATTTGATAAGTTTATGAGTAGATAGACTCACTTAAGAAAATGAAATTTATTCTTATAGGAAAACATTTCAATGATAAAATGTTAATTTATAGATGTTCAGAAGTAGGTTCATAGAACATTCATGTTCTTGATGTGCGAGGGATAAATTTAAAAGTAAATTTTAGTTCCATGTAATGTTTTTCAAAGGGAATTGGGAACAATGGAATGTTTTAACAAAAAGGATAGATTAACCTAATGCTGTTTTGGAATGAGATGCTAAATGTTTTTTTATAATCAAAATGTCATGTGAACATTTTTAGTGATTCATTTAAAATAGACAAAACCATATCATTAATTATTGAATGATTTTGCATTGACATAATTGGGTGTTAGGACCAGAGATCCATTAATATGTAAGTATTTTAAAAAAAATATCTGTAAGATTAAAAAAATTGATTACATAATGTGAAATGAAATTCATTTGACAATAAATTGAATGAATTTATCGAATATAAACAAGTAGTGGAACATTAAAGGAGAAGACAACCTATTAATTTTAATTATTTTATGGGTTGATGATTTGAGGAACCCTGATTTAAGATCCCATAAGGTAAGGTTCTAGAATATTTGTTTTCATGAACTATGTAAATAATAATCAAGATGTTAGATATATAGAAGGTATAGAAAAATACCATCATACCTTGTGATTGTGGTTATATTATGATTATTAATGTTTATGATGAATTTTAGAACCCTATAATTGAATGAACTGAATTATTTTGAGAAGGTACAACTATCTTCATACCACATGAGGTCTTGATATTAGGATACTTTGAGGATGTAGATAAAAAATGGAATTAATATCTTCATATTATATAGAGAGATGAATTAAAGGTTACATATTCTAAATATCAATAAGAGTGTAAAGATTATGTTATTGTAGTATAATTTTATCAATAACACAAATTATTATAATAAACATTGTTTAAGAAGACCAATAATTTTGATATATTTACATCCAAGATTCTGTGTAATATTGTTTTTAAAATAAATATTTATAAAATAATGGAGGGAGATAAAATAATCATGTAATTAAAATACATATAAATAAGAACCTATATGATATGGTGAAAGAATAGATCATAATGATACTTACTCTTAGGTACTAGATGATACGAACTTGTTTGTATCATATTTCATAGTACTGGATAATCTTTGTCTTAGACAAAACCCGAAGACAACAAGCACATTGCCAAAAAAATTAGGGGAAACATTGTAAAAATACAATTTTTATTCTTCATTTACTTCTTATATTTAATTTGGCTTGAATATGATTCACAATACATATGATCCATCCATGTTAATATGTAAAGTGGTTAAAATAATAGAATTATTAAAATAAATACCAAAAATAATTTGATAAAACTAATTAATACTTATTCTTCTTATCCCACAAAAAATACATGACTTATTAGCTAACTCAAGTTTTGTTAGGTATTAAGGCATCACAATTTATTATATTTATATTATCTCTCAGTCAAATCTATGAAACATATATGATCTAAAAATTTAATGAATATTTTGAGATGCCTCATATGGAAAATATATTTTCTATCTCTATCAACACCAGTAAGGGGTGTTTAGCTAAAATATTGAACAATATATTGATGAAAGAGGAATTGAAGTTTAGAAAATATATACTATAGAAATAGTATATGTCCCATGTTGAATGTATTCGAAGTAGAATTTTATCAGTTATTTTTTTTATGGTTTTCCTCTTGAAGACTCTCGTGCATTATATATAGAAAATATTTCCATTGAATTACATAATAATTTTTAATTAAATACATATGATTATTTGAGAAAATTTCCTTATGATGTTATCAAAAATATACATCAATACATTAATGGGACACATGATGAAAATTTTAGTTTCTGATGAAATTAGATGCATTGGAAGATGCATTAGTGACATGGTTTTAAATGGGTAACGATCACACATGAATTTTTGAACCCATGCAACCAAAATCAATTTGTAATTAAATGTAATCCATATTTGAAGAATATTTTATAAGGAGTGTTTATGAGAATATTATTCTTAATAATGTATCTGAATAACTGATCCATTCACAAGGAGAAAATCGCAAATAAATCATTAGTGTCATGAATTCTATGTCAGATATCACGTCTAATAGAGTAAAGGATCTTGAAAATAATCTATAAGAAATTAATATGATACATGATTATTATTATAATAATATGAAAAAGAAAATGGAAGAATAAATCAAATTATTTAACTTTGAGAAAAGTTATCTCGAAATAATGATCATAAATTGTAATTCAAATAGAAAAATATAGAAGTGATAGAAACTGAGACATCCTAGTGATCTATAAGAAGAGGTTCTTCAAGATAAATCAATGATCTAAGATTTTTATAAAAATATAGTAACTCTAGATTACTGAATATCTTTATATTATCCAAATATCAATTTATAACAAGATCATGGAAAACAAAACCATTTTTATATACTATTAATATTTTATTACAACAATATTAATGACTTGTACATGTTAAAAAATTAAATCATTAAAAAAATTATGTATAAAAAATATGATAGATTCACTATATAATCAAAGATGTATGTAAAGTATAGACATGATACCATATCCATGAAGAAATCCTAAAAATTTATTATGAAAACTAAAAATACAAAGAGGAAAAGATCTAGCTAGACTGCAATTAAAGAAAGTAGAAGAAGATATATTGGAAAAATTTTGTGTTATAGAAGAGTCAGATAGAAGGATATAGAATGTTGGAATAAGTTTTTAATCATGGAATATTATATAAGGAATATATCATCCAGGAATACATCAACAGTAAAGAGAAATCTTACTATAATGATATATAATATAAAAAAGAAAATAATCTATCAAACAAGAGTTTATTTGAAAGTGGAGATCAATTCTATATAAATTATAGAAAAAATTGGTCACAATGATGATTTTTTTTGTATAAAAATACCCAAAAAACATATTCGAATGGGGACAGAAGAAAATGTAAGATGAATAAGAAATTTAGTATAAATATGTTAACCCTATGGTGTATGATAGTAATGAAGTGTGTTAAGAATACTGAAATTAGGAGTAATTATTTGATGGATGTTGTACCAAAGAAATGATAAATCAAATATGGAAGAAATGGCCACATCATACACCATTTGATAAAGGTCATGAATATCAATGTTATTTGAAAAAATCTGAAATGATGATATGAATCATTCCAATAAGTAATTAAAATATTATTTTGGTGGAAAACATAAAAGAATAAAAACTAATGATTTAGTAAAGAAAGTGTAGAAATAATACATGACTAAATTTTTGTGGAATGTGAAAAAAGAGAGGATACACATCAGATGACTTCACTACATCAATACATTGATAGAAATAGATGTTATGAAATAAAGATAACATAATAACCTAAACCTGTACTACCGGATCCATTGATAAAAACATAAACATTACATTTTTGGAATTAATACCTATAAATGTGATCAATTTTATAGAAATTATCCCCATACAAAATAGAAATAATCTTTTGGAAATATTGGATCACATGAACACACAAGGGTAATTTCAGTTTTGTGTTTCATTGGATTGGGATAAACTATATATTAAATAACACACATGAATTAAAGAGAGTTTTTTTTCAAATATACAATGTTTTTAACATTACACATTATTTCCTCAACATCTCACATAATATAATTCACATATAAAACCGTTTCTACTCATAAATAATTTAACATCATTATTCATAACCCAGAAAAAAGGAAAAAATGGTTTTCTCAAATACTCAAGAAGGGTAAACATAGGCATTAAAAATTGAATGATATTAGTGGGAATATGGTGAGAATATGGGTATGATGACATAAACATAATGAATTATAATAACATAAGATAATTCATACCCATTAATAAATAGACCATCAATCGTGAAACATGGAATAAATCATTAACTAAGGTAAGAGGGAATTGAATATATAATAATGATCCATTATAGGTCATCCTTGATCAAAGGAAACATTTATATCCCACAGAAGTAATAATGAAAATGTGTTGGTATATTTAAACATTATCTTCATGAACCATTATAAACTAATGTCAGATTTCATGACTCGAGATGATGGGGCCTAAGACACAACAACCCCAATCCCACCTCTAATTGGTCAGGTTATGGAGACTAGTTTTGAGTAGACATATCACTGAAATGGATGGCATATGCCTAATGTACATGTATGAAAACACATATCACCAAACCCATACAATAATAAAATGTTAAAAACTAATAAAAATTCATGAATATATCTATAAAATCACAATTAGATTATAAAAGAGTACTAAAAAATATAAAGGGGTGTAAGATGTTGGATCTTGGAAAGGTATGTTATCATTTATGTTTTGGTTTGAATCCCTTGATTTGGTTAATTAAGTGCTTACCCAAGTCCTCAAGGAGGCTCAGGGGTGTTCCGGGGGTTCAAGACACAAAAAAGGATAAGGGGAGGGGTCTGGGTAGGCCGCGCAATCTGTGCATGATTAGTACTAACCATGCAGACATCCCAGGAAACCGTGCATGAGGTGGGTTTTTGGATAGTGGCTTCCACACAGTTTGTGAATGTTTTGGAAATCTGTGTGGGTAAACCATGAGGAACATTAACTTTTCAAAAATTATATTTTTTCCACTCTGAGATTTTAATACCCACTAGTAATTTCCTCCCATTTCTCCCCTTTTCACCCTAGGGACGAACCATATCACACATTAAATCCAAGAGATTGTTCTCCCTCGTTTCTAATCCATTTTTGGTGTTGTTTGTTGTGGATCAAAGTTCTAGGTAAGGATAATCCCATCCTTTATTCTCTTTTGAGTTTAGGGTTTGTATATTCTTCTCCTCTAATTTTGAAGCTCTAAAACCCTAATCTTTGGGTGAGATTTAGGTTAAAGATTCAATGTTTGGTTGAAGTGGAATCTAAGTGGTTGATTAAGAGTTAATTTACCTGAATAATCATGGTAGGTGGTCTACAAGTTATATCCCATGGTTTATATGTGGATTTGTGCATGTGTGGTTTTTTTCTTGGGTGACTCTTGGTATGTTTTGATAACCTTGGGCATGTTTACGTAAAATGGTTTTTAAGAAGGTAAATGGAAAACCTCACGATCCCCATGGGATGCATCGAGGTTGATGCGATTAATATTAGGACACCATGGGGTGTGCCGACTTCCCCAGACCTAGGTTTTTGTGAAGAACAAGTGAGATTGTTGTGTATTTATGTTGAGCCCTTGATGAACATGTTGATGTGATGGATTGTGGTGGAGTAGAAGTTAGGTGATTCACCTAGGATTAATAATAATAACATAAGGGTTATTAGGTTAACATGGAAGTGGTTTATATGGGTTTACACATGAGAATGATGAATGGATAAATGGGTTAATATGTGGAAATGATTTAAGACCATAATGGGATGTATTATGATCCTAGTAATGAATCCTAGTGAGTTAGGCATAATGAACGAAGTCCAGTGAGACAGGAACAATGAATGAATGCTTAGTGAGATAAGCGTAATAAAAAGGAAATTAGGATAAATTGAATAATGACATGAATTTTGGTAAATGTGTTAATGGGTTAAGACATGGTATTAACTATTATGTTGTTGTTATGATTATTTTTTCCTTGGGAAATGGTTGTGATGTTGTGTGAATGGTTAATGGATACATATATTTATATCATGGGCACATGGATTAGTAGAGTGGGGTATTGACTTGAGGTTCTACGCCCATGGGTCGAGTTGGACTGAGTCTCTAAACTCCACCCCTAATGCACTAGTTAGGGAAGGGGGATGAGGCTCTATTCGCCTAACAGTTTCATCCACTCAAACTAAGGCTTCGAGGTGAGGATATGGTTGAAATGAGGAAGTTAGTCCTAGTGAGATAGGATAACAGTGTGGTTTCCTCATGCATGCGATTGTTTACATTGAGACCATGTAACTTGTTTTGTTTGATGAACCCATGTTAAATGTGTTAGAGATGGTAAGATATGAAAATGGTAATAAATGTTGGTAATAGACCTAAACTGGATAAGTAAACTTAATCTCTTATTTTTCATTTATTATTCATTTACCTTTTACATGCACAATAGTTTATACCAGATATTTTGTAGACACCATTGGTGGTGGCCTACTGAGTTATACTCACACCCTACTCGGTCCGTCATTGGGTACCCAAGAAGACTTCATATTTTCAGGTTAGGAGAATGAAAAATGACCTTCCTATGAAATTGGTCTGGCATAGGTGTATGTGGAGGAGGACCCGAACTTGGTGTCGGGACCTTTTTTGGGATTTTTTAGTTTGTATTCATTTTGGGTATTGTTAACTTTTTCACTTGTATCATGACATGACATATTTACTGTTGGACATGGTTATACCTCATTTGGGGAATGGGTTTTTATGCATTTTCTGATATTATTGGTTATTATTTTGCTATTTTGTTTATCTTCTGTTGTAATATACTCTGTTAAAAAGGGGGTATTATCTCCCCAATTGACTATTTGGACCCCATTTCTAATCTGAAACCATTGGCGTATGGGGAGAATTTTTTAAGGTCATATAACCACCCAAATTGGAGAACCAGTTTAGTGGATTCCAGGTCAGAGGCATTACAAAGTGGAATTCGAGGAAGTATTTATTCTCCATATCTGGAATAGTGTTATTTGGGGATGGTGGAAAGGAGGTTAGGAAAGTGTTGGGACTTGGTAATGAGCTTGTTTTCGGGAGTAGATAACTGATATATGGGGGAAAACCAAGTCACCTAGGTTGGTAATTGTAGTTCTTGATTGTGCAATGTTACATATGATGATATATCACCATTTGGTGATGCACATGTTGTGTGATGTGATGGTTTTATGATATTTGGCTCGTGGCCTCAATGCAATGAGGTTTCTCATTCATACAAAAATATAGGCACCTAGAGAAATAGGTGACATGGATCATGGTAGGACAACATGGGTTGGGTGTGTGAGGCATGACAGACAGAATGCACCTCACAACATGATAATTGAAAAGGGAAAACATCATAAACAAAACAATACAATTGGGTGAAGAAAAAAGAATGATAAGTAATAATTAATGAAATATTTGTAATTAAAGGCTTGTAATGAATTGAAAATGTTTTTTGTAACTTGTTTGTGAGCCTTGTGCTGGTGTATGGTTGTTTACCCCTTGTGGACCATGGCCCGCTATAGGAATAGTCAGGGTGATGTTTATAGAATGTCATGTTTTTTTTGGGATTGTGCGTGTATGGAGGGTTGTTTTGGCTGGTGAAAAACCTTCTTGATATGAAGTTGTGAAGGTTTTATGGTATGTGTTATAAACCTCATGTTCAGAAATGTAGAGAAATTCCACCATGACGTTGAGCGTCGGTTGGGGAATAAGAGGATCTTGCTGAGAACACTCCTCCAGTAGAGGAGCCAGAGAATGTGGTGATCTAGGAAAGTAGAGAAGATCTGTTCTGAGAGAACATGGCTCATTTTATGAAAATGATGGACTGGGATCCAGGGAAGGTTGTACCGAGTATGTTTCATCTAACCAGAGTGTTTTAGATGCAACACCCTATGACCTTTATGAGAGAGGGTGGAAAAAAGGCAGCAGAATTATGGATAGACTCTGTCTGGAAGATACTTGATCATCTAAAGACTCCTGATGGGAATCAGGTCATGTTGGAAGCTTATATGTAGTGGGGCCAGGCAAAGCGTTGGTGAGACAACCTAGCTCAGACATAGTAGGATGAGGGGATGTTATGGAAAGATTACCAGTAAATGTTTCTAGAGCATTTTTACCCAAATACATTGAGGCAAGAGATGGAAGTAGATTTCATGATCCTAACTCAAGGATCAATGTCAGTGATGGAGTACATTGGCCACTTCAATGACCTGTGATGCTTTTTTCCAGCATTGGAAGTGGATGAGGCAGCAGTTACGAGGCCTTTCCATTATTGGTTGAGGCACAAGATCAGGTCTCAGGTGAATATATTTCACCTGAATAGGTTTACAGAGGTATTGGACCAAGCAATGATCTCATATGTGAAACTAAAGGGAGAATCATGTAGTGGGATTGTCGTGCTAGCTGGGAAGACAAGTGGTGCAGCTTCCGAGTTCCAGAAGCATCGTTTTGGAAGTTTTAAACAGGGTGGAAGTGTGAGACTTAGTCAGAATAGAGGGCCAGCCTCTCAGGGTGGTGATTAGTTGTTCTACTATTAGTTTGACAGGATGGGGCACATTCCAACTAGTGTCCTCAACCACCAATTGAGTTCCAGTCCTATAGTATATTTGGACACGTGCATACATTCTGCATGAACCCTCAACAGGTGAGCATGAATGTTGGTGATAGGAAGATGCCAAGAGGAGGCATGGGATCAGTTTCTCTATATCAGGCATAAATTTATTACTCCATGGGCTGTACTAGAAGTGGTAGTGGACATGGAACTTTGAGGTAGGATCTCCCATGTCAATAGGGTAGTGCAATGCAAGGCACACAGGTTGGATCCCAGGGTAGAGGGGCAGTTCAGATTCATGCAGTTCAGTATGCACCTTGTGATGGAGAGGCTGGGAAATTAACTATTCAAGGTACGATCCTTGTAGCCTCTAGGATTTCTTGTGAATTTTTTGACACTAGGGAAAAAAACTCTTTTATTTCTTATCAGGTTGTGGTAGTGTTGGGTTTTCCTGTGGAGAGTGTGTGTGGGGTTATGTCGATTGACACGCCATAGGGGGTTCGAAATGAAGATATCAGGCAGTGTGGGGGATGTGCTCTAGAATTCGGTGAGTATTGTTTCTTGTGGGACTTGTTCATTCTTGAGATTTTGGGTTTTGAACTGATCTTGGGTATGGACTAGTTGGTGTATTATTGGGTGCACATAGGTTTTTACTATCATAGGGTATCATTCAGGTCAAATGAGGGTGATGTTTATGTCCTTCATAGAGTGTGGGATGTTCAAGAAGGTTGTGAGGGACCATTTTGTCAATAGTTGGGTAGGGTCACAGATTAAGTAACGTGTCTTGTTCTTGATGATGAAGGAGGGAAAAAATATGTCTTCCCTCCAGTAGTGGATCAGTTTCAGGATGTGTTTTCTAATAATTTCTTAGGGTTTCCACCCAATAGGGATATTGAGTTCACGATTGAGTTTCTATAGGGATCAGAGCCAGTTTCTATTCTGCCATACTGAATGACACCGACAGAACTCCAAGAGTTAAATTTTCAGCCTAAGGAGTTGGAATGTAAGGGTTTCATACTTCCTATACGTCTCCTTAGGGATATCATTTTATTTTTTCAAATAAGGATGATATATTGTTAAGGTTGTGTGTTGATTATCATAAGGTAAATCAGATGACGGTGAAACATAAGCACCCTCTTCCTAAAATTGATGACCTGTTTGACCAGCTGAGGTGTGCATCGGTGTTTTCAAAGAATAATCTAATATCGGGTTATCACCATTTGTGGGTGAGGCTCTCTAACATTCCATTGACAGCTTTTAGGAATCAGTATAGGTTATTTGAGTTTGTGGTGATGCCTTTCAACTTGACCAATTCACTGGCGGTGTTCATGGTTTTGATGAACCGAATATTTCATCCCTATCTAGATCAGTTTGTGGTTGTCTTTGTTGACGACATCTTGGTGTACTAAAAAACTCAGGACGATCATTCCCAACATCTTGACATCGTTCCGAGTACACTAAGATAGCATCGTCTATACACCAAACTGTCAAAGTGACAATTATGGATTGGAGAGGTTCATTTTTTGGGTTACATCATCTATGAGGTAGGTGTGTTGGTGTATCCATATGAAGTGAAAACTATTGTGTCTTGGGAGAAACCCTAGAGTGTTTTAGATGTTCAATGTTTTCTTGGATTGGACGGGTATTACCAAAGGTTCATCTAGGATTTCTCTTCCTTGGAAGTACCTCTGTCGGGATAGGCCATGAAGGGAATCTGGTTTGAGTGGTTTAAGGTTTGTGATAATTCCTTTCAAGAGTTAAAAAAGATATTGACGAATTTACCAATCTTGATCTTACATGCGCCATGTAGGAAGTATGTCCCATTTTGTGGGGAGTTCGGTATCGGTCTTGGGGCTGTGTTGATGCATGATGAGCAGGTTGTGGAATATGGGTAAAGGTAATTGAGACCCCATGAGTGAAATTATCCCACTAATTATCTTGAGTTGGTTTCATTAGTGTATACCATAAAGTGATGGAGGCACTACTTGTTGGGGGAATGGTTCACTATGTATACCAATCACAAGAGTCTAAAGTATATCTTTTTGTAGCAGTATTTGAATATGTGATAGAGAAGGTGGGTTCAGTATCTCAATTATTTTGATCTTGATATGTTATATACACCAGGGAAAGGGAACAATGTTTCAGATGCTTTGAGTCAGAAGGCTAAGAACTAGGTGGTTCTGGAATCCAAAAACAAGTGGAAGGTGATGGATTTTATTTGAAGAGATTCACCTGGAGGTGTGGGAGGAAAATGGTCAGGTGACTCTTTCTTTCATAGTGATTGATTCTACTCTTTTGATTTGAGTTATGGAAATATAGCTCAATGATCCTGAATTTTTGGCCATGAAGGAAAGATTTAAAGGTGTGGATCCACCTTCTGGTTGGGCCATCAGTATGGGTGGGATTGTTTGTGTTCATGGTCGTGTGGTTATGCCAGTATGCATGTGGGAAGAGTTGATGCGGGAGTTCCATGAATCAAAAAGGGTAGTGCATCTTGGATTTAACAATATGTATCGTGACCTTTGTAGACAATTTAGGTGGATGTGAATGAAAAAGGAAGTTGCAGGCTTTGTGGCACGGTGCCTTACCTATAAGTAGGTGACTGCCGAGCATCAACACCGAGGTGGTTTGTTACATCCATTTCCCATTATATAATGGAAGTGGGATGATGTGAATATGGATTTTGTGGTGGGTATTCCAAGGATGACTAAGAAGAATGATGCAATTTGGGTGGTTGTGGATCAGGTAACGAAAGTGTCTCATTTCTTACCCATTCAGGTGACTTACAAAGTTGAAAAGTTGGTTGAGTTGTACGTTTGAGAAATAGTATGGTTTCATGGTGTACTGCAGACTATAGTTTCGGATAGTGATCCTCATTTCACATCACACTTCTATAAATGGTTTCAAAAGGTTCTTGGTACACAAGTGCTTTTAAGTACTACATTCCACATGCAGACGAACAGACAGTCAGAGCGTACAATCCAAGTGTTTGAAGATATGTGTTGGATTTTGGTGGTTCTTAAGAGAAGAACCTATTGATTTTTTAATTTTCATAAAACATCAATTCTTAGGCTATGGATCATATGGCACCATTTGAGGCTCTCTATGGGAGGCCGCATAGATATCTGTTGTGTTGGTTGGTGGCTGGTGAAACCGAACTATTGGGACCGAGTCTCGTGCACAAGACTTTGGAGACTGTTGAGTTGATTCAGAAGCATATTGAAATGACCCAATGTAGGAGTAATTCATATGTGGATCAAAGGTGTAGACCTCTTGAGTTCGAGGTGGGTGATAGTGTGTCCCTTCAGGTGTCTCCAAGGTTGGGTCACTGACAGATTCAAAAGTAGGGAAAGATGGCACCCAAGTATGTGGGTCTATTTGAGATTGTGGAGAGGACCAGACCAGTGGGGTACCGATTGGATCTTCAATAACAGTATAGTTAAATTCATGATGTTTTTCATGTGTCACAACTTTGATGGTATCACCCTGACCCAACTCACGTGGTGGATGTTGAGGATGTAGAGCTTAAGGATGATGTGTCCTTTGAGACGCATCCTATTTGTTATTAGATCATAGTGAGAAATTATTGTAGGGCAAGGTTGTTCCATTATTGTGAGTACTATGGAAAATTGGGAAGTTTTAGGAAAAAACTTGGGAGTGGGAATCTGATATGCATGCTTAGTGGCCCGATCTTTTTTCCTTGGAAGTATGATGAATCTTGGGAACTCGGCTAGAGGATGAGACATTATAAAGTGGGGAGGTTGTAAGATCTCAAATCATTAAAGGTATTTTATTGTTTATATTTTGGTTGTAATCTCTTGTTTTGGTTAATTAAGTGCTTACCCAAGTCCTTAATGAGGCTCGGGGGTGTTCTGGGGGTTTAGGACACAAAAAAGGAGAAGGGGGGGGGGGGGTTTCTATGTAGGAAGCATGGTCTACGCATGGTTAGTGCTTATCATGCAGAAAATCCATGAAACTGTGTAGGAGGTGGGTTTTTGGAATGTGGCTTCTGTACGGTTTTCACATGGTTTGTAAAACCATGATGGTAAACCGTACGACCTAGAAACTTTTAAAAAATTTACAATTTTTCCACTCCAGGATTTTAATAACCACTTGGGATTTTCTACCATTTCTCCCCTCACAACCCTAGGAATGAACCAAATCACCCAAGAACTCCAAGAGATTTATCTCCCTCATTTATAATTCATTTTTGGTGTTGTTGGTTGCAGATCAAAGCTCCGGTTAAGGCTAATACCATCCTTTCTTCTCTTTTTATTTTAAGGTTTGTATCTTCTTATCCACTATTTCCGAAGCTCTAAAACCCTATTATTTGGGTGAGATTTAGGTTGAAGCTTTAATGGTTGGATGATGCAGAATATATGTTCTCAATTAAGAGTGTTTTCACCTATGGAGTCGAGGTAGGTTGTCTACAAGTTATATCCCACAGTTTATTTCTGGATTTGTGCATGTGTGGTTTTGTTCATCAGTGTCTCTTAGTATGTTTTGATCACCCTTGGCATGTTTAGGTAAAATGGTTATTGAGAAGGTAAATGGAAACCCTCACAATCCCTATGGGATGCGTAGAGGTTGATGAGACTAATCTAGGGACACCCATGGGGTGATCCTACTTCCCCAGACCTAGGGATTTGTGAAGAACAAGTGAGATTGTTATGTATTTATATAGATCCACTGATAAACATGTTGATGTGATATATTGTATTAGAGTAGAAGCTACATGATGCACCTAGGCATAATAATAATAACTTAATGGTTATTGGGTTAACATGGAAGTGGTTCATATGGGTTGAAACATGAGAATGATGAATGTCTAAATGGGTTAATATGTGGAAATGATTAAAGACCATAATGGGGGGTATTATGAGCCTATTAATAAAGCCTATTGAGTTAGTCATAATGAACAAAGCCTAGTGAGATAGGAACAATGAATTAATTCTTAGTGAGATAAGCGTAATAAAAAGGGAATTTGGATAAATGTATTAATGACATGAATTGTGGTAAATGTGTTAATGGGTTAAGACATGGTATTAAATCTTATGTTATTGTTATGATTATGTTTGACATGGGAAATGGTTGTGATGTTGTGTTAATGGTTAATGGATACATATATTTATAGCATTTTCACAGGTCTTGGTAGAGTGGGGTATTGACTTGAAGTTCTATGCCCATAGGTCAAGTTGGACTGAGGCTATAAACGCCATCCCTAATGAACAAGTTAGGGAAGGGGACTAAGGCTCTATTCCCCTAACGGTTGCATCCACCAGGAATAAGTCTTCAAGGTGAGGATTTGGTTGACATGAGGAAGTTAGTCATAGTGAGATAGGATAATAGTGTGTTTTTTTTATGCATTTGATTGCGTATTTTGATCCCGTGTAACTTGTTGTGTTTGATGAACCTTGTTAAATGTGTTGGAAATGGTATGTAATGGGAAATGGGATGAAATGGTAAGATATGGAAATGGTAATAAATGTTGGTAATGAACTTAAACTGGCTATGGGCTCTTAATATTTTCCTGGTCATTCATTATCTATTTTCCTTTTTCATGCACAATTGTTTATACCATATATTTTGTTGACACCTTTGGTGGTGGCCAACTTAGTTGTACTCACACCCTGCTCGGGTCACCATTGGGTACCCGAGTAGACTTAATGATTTCAGGTCAGGATAAGGGAAAAGGACCTTTTTAGTAATTTGGGTTGGCATGAGTGTACGTGGAGGAGGACCTGGACTTGGTGTCAGGACCTTTTTAGGGATTTTCAGTTTTTCTTCATTTTGGGTTTTGTTCACTTTTGTACTTACAACATGGCATGGAATATTTACTATTGGACATGGTTATACCCTATTTGGGGATTGGTTTTTTATGAATTCTCTGGTATTGTTGGTTATTATTCTGCTATTTTTTATCTTCTATTGTGTCTTAATCTGATAAAAAGGGGGTATTGTCTCCCCAATTGACTACTTGGACCCCCCACTTCTAGTCAAAATCATTTGGCATACGAGGAGGAACACTTAAGGTCACATAACCACCCATCTAGGAGCACCAGTTTAGTGGATTTTGGGATGGGGACATTACAAGGGGACAAATTCATTACCACTGAAAATAAATTGAAAACAATTCCCACCAGCTATATAGGAAGGGACTAATGAAAATTGCATCCACTGGTACACACCTCAGTCTTCCTAGTTTACTATGCTCTACCAAGTCCTAGTCCTAGTCCTTGTAGGAATCTATCAAATGGTTTGTCATATGAATTAAACAAGACATGTGTATGAAGAGCCCATGCACGAGTGAGTATATCAATACACATTGAAACAGACCAAAATCACTAAACTAAATAAATAATGAATAGTAATCTCATAATAATAATATTGTAATGAATGTAAGAAGAAAAAATAGATATAATAATGAATAAAACTGGACTACAAGATGGTGTCAACCAAAATACCAACCATAGTATTATGCATGAAGCTTCTTGGTAATGATCATTTGGGGAGAGCCCACTTAATGAACTGTTCTATTACTAGAGAAACTCACCAAGAGGTCATGATCATTAGGCCTATCCCAAGAAATATACCGGGTCTATGATGATCTCGATACATATATAAATGATCACATATAGAACCACTGGGGGACAACACAACCCAATATAGATTAATATGTTATGTAGTGGATTATATTTTTATGATAATGCAAACCCTATTGAAATTTCTTGCTATATGGGGGATCAATACACTATAGAATGAGGTTATGTGGATTCCATGAACACCACATAGGTTATATGAAGGAATAATAAAATACCACACCGTAATCTCATAGAGGGGAAAAACCTCCCTTTTAGAGTAATGCTCAATATATTATCACAATTTAGATTTTTTTATGTAATTATACATTGTTATATTATGGGGATAGACCAAGGGAAGGAACTAAACTGATACTATTATAAAATTAAGAAACCATGGGCTCCAAACACTATCATAGGGGGTGATGTACTAGGGAGTACACTACGTGTTTAGCCAACCCTTGGACTACCCATGTGCTTCCATCTCACAAATAATATAGATATCCATTTAAACAGATTGTACCGAAGGGTGCACAGTGTGTGGAGGTCATCTGACACCCTTCATGTTCTGTCAAGCTATATTCGTATATTCTTGGTCTGCCCATGTACCATCCCATGTGGTCGGTTGTGTAACAACCATTTCACCCTAGGGATACCATCCAAGATTCAAGGGAAGGGTTACATGGTTTATATAAGGGATCACATTCCATGTGATCCATATAATAAGTTCTGAAACCCTTTCACCACAACTAGGTTCCAACACAACATGTAGTTTCATAATATAAGTAGTGTAATACATGAAATTACAGAATGTATTGGTTCTCCTCCATATCATCCTTCCCCACTGCTGTTGTTGAAAAACCTATTTGGAATCATGGATCTGGGATCAGATAACCTTTTTTCACTGGAGATCTAATTCTAAGCTTTGAATCCACTCGAAAAATGTACCATCGAGTCATTAATAGAGGCATCACTCCACCACCATGTGTAAACCAGGATGAAAATGGATCCTCAGACCAATTAAATCCACCAATGATGACCCTCCATCAACACACCTCGATTAGACCACTAATTTTAAACCACACCAATAGTATTGATCAATTGTTCCGAGGAATGGTTTCATAATCATCATATAATTAGTATTATTCAATCCTTTGTCCAAATAAAATAACAAAGATGAACATAGAATGAAAAAAGTAAGAAAATAATATATTTTAAAATTTAGGAATTAACCTAAACTTTTTTCATTTTCAACCTAAATCCATTTCATTTAATAGATGAAAGAACATGTATAAACATCAATGAAAACATTAATCAATAGTAAATAAATCATCCATCAGTGAGGTAATCAATGCTATTCCTTAGAATTGATCTACGCTCAATAAATATTATTTAATATGATGAAATCACATAAATCAAACATTAAACACGGAGTTTGTATGGATCAATAATGATGAATGGTCATGCGTTGTCATCATTGGTGACATCCTCAAACTCCAAAGATGCAATGATCCTCGATCTTGATCTGATTTGTTTTCATCCACAACGGTCTCTTACAAATCACTCCCTCAATTTTCAGGGTTATGGGTATAAACCTAAAAATCATCCATATAGGTATATTTTTATTTAATTAAAAGGATTATTCTTTTAAAGGATTAAGATAAAAAATATAATCAAATTTCATTAATTATTCTCCCATTAATGAGGTCAATCCCAACGTCTGATTCCAATAATGATTATGTTGAACCTAATGTAAAAAAATCATTATAATACCAATGAAAATATCAAATTTCTAATCTGTGACTCTATTTAAGAGATATTATAAATTTTTAGGAATATTTTTTTCACATTATATTAATATAATTAATATCTTTCAAACATAAATTTCTAGATCACCTGGCCTTTGAATTCAATCTGTCTGAACTCCTGACTCCAAAAATAAACTATCCAATATTCTAAAGTAATACATGGGAAAATAAGATGTTATTAAAATCTCCCCACATTAGGGATATCATCTTAAAATGTAAAAAAACTACTCAAAGAGATGAGGATACTGATCTTGCATATGGACCTCCCACTCCCAAGTGATCTCATGAATATTTCTATGCTACCACAAGAAATGATCTTGGGGAATCCCTTTCCCAGGAAGGATCTTATCCAACCAATTGTAAATTTCAAAAGGGTACTCATTAATGGTATCCCCACAATCAATTTATAAAAGGGTCCATTCAATATAATTTTATGAGTCTTGCACATTCCCCTCAACTATGACATGTGAAAGTCATCATGAACTCCGTTTAACTACATGAGTAGATCTAAGTGGTACACCACATCACAAACTATACAATGTATTTGGAATGGGATGATGATTCTCAGAGATATTTTATCACCATATCCAAGTCATCATAATCCACATTCACATGAGACCAAGAGGAACACATGGTCAGCCACATAGAACTCCAAAGGAATGTACCATCAGTTCGTATAGGAATTATAATGGCTATGTGCAGTCGTCATCATCTACTGGGCGATATTCACCTTCTCTTTAATAGATCACATAAACTCCATTCCCATGAATGCTAACAAACCTAGATCAATTAAATAATGTTGTGTCAATAAGTGTTCCCCGTAAAATTTCTTGAATTGTTTGATACTTATGGTTGAATGGTATTAGTTTTTTTACTTAAACTCCTCCAATGGTAGGTGATCCTCCCAAGTATGGAAAATAATATAACATGAAGAACTACATAATGTCCTCGAATACCTAAATGGTCAGCTTAGTCTAGCAAAAATTTTGGTAGTGAAACTCCATTATCAAAAGTATCTAAGTCCCAAAGGCCTCCTACAATCCAATCTATAATCTCAATGTGAACTGAGCATCATAGTCTAAAATGACCATCAAGGTAACTCCATGGGTACAGATTGTCTCTTACATGAAAAATTTCCCAAGACAGTCTCATTATAATGTCACTAGATATCCCATCCCACTTCCACTATGGAAACTCTAGGAATTGAGATAAACATGATAAAACCTCGTGTCTAGCCTTCACATGAAAAAATGTGAGGCATCGAGTGTCAATCTTTATAACACATCTCTTCATACATATCCACCAAAACTGACATCGATGACCCGATACATTTTTTATATAATTGGATGTAATGAAAATGGGATATTGGAAACTCCATAATAATATCCTCCCATAACATCACTATTACCACCACATGTCCTCTAAAATGGATAACTTCCTCCCCACCTTCAAAAAATCCATAAGGAGAACATCCAGTAGATATCTGAGCATTTAGGGTCTCACAGTAAGTATCTCTATGACGATCATCCCTAATACATTGTAAAATAATTGGGGTAACAATACTAGAAAAATGGGAAAGGGAAGCACTACCCTTTTATCAGTGCTAAAAAAAGAACTGATAAAGGGGGCCTTTACCAGCGCTAAAAAAGCGTTGATAAAGGGACAATTTTAACAGCGCTAAAAAAAGCACTGTTAAAAGTTACCCTTTATCATATCTTTTTTTAGCGCTGATAAAGGCCGGCCTTTATCAATGTTTTTTAGCACTGATAAAGGGGACCCCTTTATGAGTGCTTCTTTTAGTAGAATTGATAAAGGGGGGATTTATCAGTGCTTTTTCCTGCCACTGATAAATTTTATGTTTCAAAAAAAATCATGAAAAATAAAATATTGTTATATAAGTATATTTATATTGATATAAATATAATATATATATTTTTAAATATGTTTTAGATAAGTAAAAATAGACTGTTACTTTTAATATATAATAAATTTAGTGAAAATGGATTTAAAATATTTGAAAAAATATTATTAATTAATAATTTTCTAATTATTATGGATTAAAAATTATTTAATAACAATTTCAAGATGCAAAAAATAAAAAATAAAAATAAAATATCTAAAATAAGTTGAAAATGTAACTCAAACTTCAAACGGCCATAACTTTTGATCCGAGTGTTTGTTTAAGCTCTACAACATATCATATCGAACCCTGCGACGAGGTCTACATGCTAGTGACCCAAGAAAAGCCAATGTCACATTTTTTGAGGCTAAAAAAGGCCCAAAAGGCCTCCAAAACTGAGTTTTTAGTCAGGATACACCAATTTGTTAACATTCAAATAGGTATAACTTCTGATATGAAAGTCTGTTAGGCCTGTAACACATATCATATCAAAGATTATTTTATTTTCTTCGATTTTACTGGTTGTGGAGTTGAAATGGGATTTTGTATTATAAGTTATGGTCGTTTTAACATTCTATGGATTTTAAAATACATATATATATGTATTTATTCGTAAATATATATATGTCTATGTGTGTGTGTGTTGTATATATGTATGTATGTATGTATGTATTTATTTATTTATAAACACACATAAAAAAATATTTCATAAATGTATTTAAAACTAATCTTATAAATATATATTAATATACAAATAAATATACGGATAAAAAAATTATAACTAAATATATATATATAAATAAATATAAATATATATTAATATATTAATGAATATATATATATATAATAATATATGAATAAATATATTTATAGTAATATAAATCTATATTAATATACGAATAAATATAACTATATATATATATAAAAATAAATAGATATATCATTAAATAGAGAAAAAAATGAAATGGCTTAGTGGTAAAGGTGTAGCTGCGAAAGGGGGGAGGTCACGGGTCTGAGTTCGGGTGGAAGCAAAGGGGGGTGCACGCGTGTGGGGATGTACAAAAAGGGCAGCACGCGAAAGATAGTGTGTGTGTGTGTGTGTGTGTGGGGGGGGGGGGGGGTCCGCCTAGCACTGATAAGGGGGGGGGGGGGGTCAAGCACTATTAAAAGCTCCCCCCCGCATTATATAATTTTTATTTTATTTTTATTTTATTTTATTTTGACTTTTATTAGCACTTTTTTTAGAACTGATAAAAGGGGCCTTTATCAGCGCTTTTCAGAGTGCTGATAAAAGGGACCCCCCTTTATCCTCACCTCGATTAACATCACTTTTTTCGCGTTGTAAATTGAATTTTCTAGTGCTGATAAAGACCATATTTGCAGTAGTGTAACAAACATCTAATAAAGATATGGGAAACCATACTTGTCCACCGGGAATAACTTAAATAAGGCTAATTACTCTTACACCTCATCTAACGACTGAGAACATGATCTTCTAATAAGGGAATATTCCAAAACATTCTATTTCCCATGATTATATAATTTCTCGATGTCGTACTTATAGAGTAACTCTAGAAATCAACTCTATGTCATGTTAAGATCCTTATAATAGAATATATACCAGAGACACATCTGGTTAGAGAAGACAACAATGTTCTCACCCATAAGTAAGTTTCACCCCATCACCAGGGAGAAGAATACCACTTCTAGATCAAGATCATGTATCAATTATTTATTATCATGAGGTCTCATCTTCCTAAACACACAGGAAACCACTTCATGGCTCTATATCAGAACACGAAAATTCAAATCCCAGAGGTACCATAAAACAATATATACTCAACTCTCTCCTCTAGAAATATCCAGGTGGGGGAACTCATTATCATCTACCTCAAATCATAAAAACAATTATGGAAATTTTCTATCCACATAAAAGGATAACTCTTTTACTTTAAATATTTAAAATATGGTACAAATATAGATAAATAGGGTACAACACTCTGATAATACCATGATAACCCAAGAAACTCCAAACTTCTATAACACCCTTTGGTGGTTCCCATGCTGGTACTCCCTCAACCATAAGTAGAACCACTACCACTCCTTCCAATTAGATGAACTTTACCATAGAGTATACGTATCTAATCCATAACTAAAACATAAAGATATAATCATAAAGATAGTTCTCACAGATTGTGTCTTGACCATCCTAATGTTTCTCATGTTCTCCTCATTGGATGTCTAGTATACTAGGATATCATCGATGAAGACCTCCAAAAATTATTGTAAGAAGGGATGAAATATCTTGTTCATGAGTCCCATAAGAATTGGTGGGTGGTTCCTCATGCCTAAGTGAATCACCATGTATTCATAATGACTATAGTGACAAATGAATTTCATATTCTATATATCCTTATCTCGTACTCATAGCTTGTTATTTTCTAATCCAAGTTCAATATTCTAGAACTGTCATGACTCTCTCAATTGATCAGTGAGGCCATCGATCCATGTAAGAGGATACATATTCTTCATAGTCACTTGGTTAATGTTTTATTAATCTACTAATGAACTCAATTATCCTATAATCCTTTTGTAAAACAACACTAGGTATACCTAAGATGAAACATTGGGTTTCACAAATCGCTTCTTTTGTACATCCTCCAATTACACTCTCAGATCATGAAGCTCTGAGGGATCCATTTGATATGTTGGTGGAGATATCAATGTTTTAATAGGTTTTAATTGAATCTATACATATATCTCTTGTATTGGAGGTAATCCTAGAACATTTATAGGAAAACAATCATCATTCTTATCCACCGGTGCAAGAAAATGATGGCCCCTAACATCCACTACTTCAAGAGACATTATAGACAACTGGTGAGAAATTGGTTTCACCCTCCTTCCATCTATCCAACGGCCCGAAGGCCTTCAAATTTTTATTTTATTTAAAGATATCCCCCCCTTTTAAGGGAATAATAGGGGAAACCCAAATAGACATCATTGACTTAGGACAAATCACAACCTGAAGGTTTAGCAATACAACCCAAACTGACAACATGGAGCTACCCCTCACCAGAAATTGATCATAAAAAAACTCTTCACCCTCATTTGTATGATATTATACTTCTTCAAATGGTCTTATTTTTTACCCAAAAATAAGAACATAATCCCATCACCTTGGAAACAAAACACCCTCTTCCGAAATTAGTCAATCTAGGAATGAACTATAAATAGCCAGTCCATACCCTAATGAAGTCATAAGGCCTCATCATTTCTAAAAAGTGTTACCATATGAATCTCTTGACTCCCAACATTATATTTAACAATAAATATAAGTGTTTAATCATTAAGTCACCTTTTATTAATGTATCCAAGGACATGGGTATAACTAAGGGCTTAATCTGAATTAATATGTTTCAAACTAGGGAAGTCAGAAGAATGGAAATAATCACATCCACATCTATCAATATTTCATCTCAATTAGAGAAGACAAAGAGAATAGTTTTTGTAAACCCTAAACCTCAGTTTCACAGGCCACCATAACCTATAATGATCCTCTTCCATGACCCTTAGCTCACTGAGCATGGCATAGACCACCTAGTGTTGTAGTAGTAATAAGTCAGATGTACTACCATATACTCTACCTGCCCCTATCCCACATTTTCTGTATTGAATACCACCACGATTGTGAATTTATCTCTATCTAGGAGGTCCCTCAATAATCTATCAATCAGCTGTACAATGGGTTCATTAATGCCATGAATGTTGTCTCTGACCATCACAGGAGAAACACTGCCTTTCACTAGACTTACTTGACTTATATTTATAGACCTTCACCACTAACCCTCTTTTGAGTGATTATTTTCTAAAGTGTCTGACATGCCCAAATCCCTATAACTATAGATAGATAATATCTCCCATGGTCTCTGGTCTTGGGATCCCACTACTATTACTGAATATTAGTGTCTTCTATGCTAGGAATTTCTCCACTACAAAGACCCGTTATAGTACATAATCATATAAGGAAATTAAAAGATAAATAATTGAATCCATGATATTCTGTAGTAAGACATGATCAATGGTATGTTACTTGAAGAAAGAATATTTCACCATTTATATAAATTACCATGATAGATATTTAAAGCTTTATAAATACTCTACCACATTCATACTTCCATGCTATAGATGTGGAAGCTCTTGAATGCACATTTACCACAATTTGATCGGACAAAAATATTCCCTATATTGATGTTTGAAGAATGACCAGAAGAGACCTATATCATTGTGTGACTTGGTCACATGAATCTACTATCTCAAAGTAGTTCCATGAATAATAATTTCCATGGGGAATAAAATTAGATTTTTTTGCATCCTCATAAGGAGGAAAATTTGAGTGAGTTCTTCTAACCTGTCCTTATCCACCAGGGGGTCCGGATTTCCCTAAAACCCTAGATATTAATACCTATGGAACTCATGAAAAACACTCAGCATGAATGAATCATTATATGTTACTACTATCAAAAAATTATGGTCAATGGGTTGGGGTATATATGGTTATACCCTATATGTATTATCTCCGGTACATTCTAATGTAATAAAGCCTCCTCACATGGCAGATCATCCTCATGATCATGTAGTAGAATCAAGGATGGATGTCTTCAAGGAGGCATCCTAAAAACAAAAAACCTATTCCATGATCAAATATTATTTTTGGGAGGATTATTTAAAATGGGCATAGAAACCATAAACTGTTCCTATATGATGTATGTACCACTATTTTCCCGCAAAATATTGTCTATATATACCGAGTCAAAAAGCTTGTTTCTGATTCATGGTGAGTGGATACACCACATGTCGTATTAATACTAGGGTCCCTGGTATGATATCTTGATCTGGAAACTCATTAAAAATGTTTACATAAATCCCAATATACTCTCATAGACTCTATTACCAATATAGAAATGACTACCTCTGATACCACATTGTCATTACCTGCACCGACAGGTCCCCAGAATTAACTACCCCAATCCCTCCTCCAATATGCTAGGAGTTAGTAACCAACACCATGTAGGGATATGAAAAAATAGAGGGTACATTAGCCTAATGTTCCTATATAAATATATGAATCTCCAAGGCTATATAAGTATGAAATGTAAAACAGACGATAACAATGCATTCATACATCTATAATCCCATAATTAGAGTACAAAAAAATTATTAGAAAGCATAATGGGCTCAAATACAATCCCTCCCAAAAGAAATTGAAAAAAATACCACCCTAATATGTAAAAGGGGACTACTATAAAAAACATCTAGTATATACCTTAGTATATCTAGATCACTACTCTCTTCCTAGTTTGGGTCCCTTTAGAAATCTATCAAAAGGACTTTCATCTATTTAAGAAATGACATATATATGTAGATACCATGTAGGGGTGACTATAACAATAACCAGTAAGACACACAAAAATAACCAAAATTTAAAGAATAAATAGTAGTCTTATCATAATACTAACACTACAACGAAAGTAATATCATGTTACCAGATATACTTAGGAAGGACACAATTCTTCCAGGTGGTCTCAACCAAATTTCCGACCACCTTAATCTTTATGAAGCTTCTAGGGAATGTCCATTCTAGGTGAACCCACAACACAAGCCAAAATATAACTAGAGAAAATCAATAAAGATGTCATTATTGGTGGTACTCGACCAAGAAACCCCAATGGTCTCTGAGGATGTTGATACATAGATAAGGGAACACTCATAGGACTGATAGGGGATACCAAAACACAATCTGTATCAGCACACTATGTATGAGATTGTTTGATTATGTTATTGTTATCCCTACAAAAGCAGCCTACTAGATGAGGGATTAAATTACATGTCAAAGGATATCACATCTATTCTCTGAATTCCACCTATTTTATAATTATGAATGACATAGATCACAACCTTGTATCATGGAGGGACACGAGAAAATTTTTATGAGACTCATTCATAAGAGGGGATCATTTTCTAGATATATAGACATAATCATGAACTGTACCATCAATGAGATAGACCAAGGGATCACACTAAACTGTTAGTAGGCCCAAATAAAGAAATAGAGGGCTTGAAACACCATCATAGGTGGTTCATGGAATACACGAGGGATAACATGGTGTTTCCATCAATTCCCTTGTCTTCCAATGTTATTTTTCTCCCACAACATGTAGATATATATATATATATATAATGATAGGTAGTAAATGGTACATGGAGTTTATTGGTCTTCTGAAACCCATCATGCACCGTCCGTATGTTCTCGTGTACTCTTAGCCTTCCCGTGTACCGTCATTTATGTGTGGCCATGTAACTTTATGTTCACCATGAGGTTACATGATGAGCCTCTAGGGGAGTGTAACATGAAATGTGTTTGATTCCACATGACATGTGATCCTTATATTAACAAAGGATACCCTAGAATTTCATCTCGGTCCCCACACATCGTGTAGTTCTGGATTACATGCCTTATAACAAGAGATTTTCTAGAATCTCATAGTTATTCAACACATCATCTGGTCATACTAACACCACTAAAAAACCTTCTTAGAATCAAGGATCTATGGTTAGATGACCTTTCTATCACCAGATATATTATTTTTTTCTTTGAATCCCTTTGAAAAATGCCCCATCGTGCCATTTTTACCCACACTGCTCCTCCACCATGCATCTACCAGGAATAACATGGATCCTTGGTACAATGTTGTTTTCCCTGAATCATCCTCCATCATCTCACCTATATTTCACCCGAGTTCATGAACCTCACCCATAATATTTATACGTTTTTCCAATGAAATAACACACAATGATCATATACCTAGTATTTATCAAACTATTGGCCAATGAATATACCAACGCTGAATGTGGGATGAAATGGGAGAGAACATCATAAACCATATACATGGGTAATGAACCATGTACTTTAATAATCATCTAGCTTAATCCTTTGTTGTATAACATGAGAATGATGATGTATAAATATCAAAAAAATAATCAATTATACACAAATCATCCATCTATGTAGGAATCAATTCTATTTTTTTGAATAGATATCTGATTGATGAACACAAATAATTAGGATGAAAGCACATATTCCAAAATTCTTACATGGATTTTGGATTGATAAATGATGATTAAATATACTTTATTGTCATCAATGGTGATATCCTTAAACATTGATGGAGAATTTATCCTCAAAATTTTTATGATATGATGTCTCTATAAAAGATATATTCAAACACACTCTTTAAATTTTCTAGGTTATGCAACTAACTGTACAAATTTGACATAGAGTCGTATTTATAATTTATTAATTGATTTAGGATTTTAATTAAATAATTCAATAAGTGTAATTAAAGTTATTTAATTATTCTTCCATGAAGGTGCTCAAGACCATTTCCCGAAGAAAAAAATGATTATGTCACACATAAGGGAAAAACCACATTCTGATGTGAATGGTGGCCTAATATTTCTAATGTGATACTTTATTTAAGTGTTCATAATTTTTTTTCGGAAAAATTAACTTGAATGTTATTAATATATTTAATATATTTAATATATTTCAAGCATCAATTCAAAGATCACTAGGCCTTATAATATCTCACTGTCTCAACTCCTCGATTCAAAAATAAACCATATAATATTTAGAAGTAATACCAGTTAAAAATAGAGTAATTTCATATGAAAAAATGGGTGCCTATGTAGAAACATAATATAAACCACATAGGTTAAATCCCTTTTTATTTCATTTGATGTCAAGAAAAATTAACCTATGAATTGATGAGATATAATGGGGATCACCATTCATATAATATATATAATTCTGAACAATTATTTCATGAGATATGAAAGGGATCAACCATTCATATACATTATTTTGGGCTCTCCCATTCTTCATGAGAAATAATGGGGCTCAACAATTCGTATATGCTTTATCAGGATCACTCATTTTTCGTGATATATAATGGATCTCAAACCATCATATATGATGTATCTAGATCAGATTTTCATCATCTATAATATCCACTTTCCATTCAAGGAAGCTTTCAAATTCTATCTTAACATATATTGTATCTTGATTAACCTATAGAAATGAAAAGGGTTTCATGAAATATCATAATACAACCAATTAAAGGTTAAGGATGGAATCATTACAAAATGTCCTCTTTGTAGTGTATGTAACCTAAATGGATGTTTTCATTGATTATAGAAATACTATAAAAAATAATTGAATAACATTCTTTTGAAAAATAACTATTTAACCTTGATGATAAATTTTAAAAAATAAAAGATCATAAATATTTTGAAAATAAAATTTTTAAATAAAATTTGTGTAATATAAAGGAACCATGAATTTAAATAATTTTCATGTTGTTGGGAAAATCAATTCATGTTCTAAACATTGAAAAAATAATTCTTTTCAAACAAATTTTAATGGTTGTCTAAAGTGTCCCACTTGGAAAAAGTTCAGAACAATCCTTTTTCAATAATTCAAAATAATTTCAAAAAAATTTGAAATAGTTTTAGGAAGTAATTTATTTTTAGGAAATATAATTTTTTAAATAATTTTAGAAAATATGGATATTTAAGAGAAATATTATAGACTATAAATAATATACATGATCAGTACACTTACATACTAATATCATAATTTTTTCCTTTATCAATAAGGGAGGAAATTAAAATTAAACTTGTATACCACATTCATAACATTAGGGGAATAAAATAGATGTTTTTCTAGAAAATAAGATCATATGACTCACCCCCAGGTAACCTTGATCATAGATAACCCCAAGAAGAATATAGATTGTATCATATATTCTTTCCCACTTCGGTAAAATTTTAATAACAATCTCTATGAAAGAAAAACCTAAAATGAAACATTAAATATCATTAACATAAGGATTTATATTTTATAAATGTAAATGTGGTAGTATATAACTCTCATAAAATAATTTAGGTGTATATCATTAACTCTTTTCCCATGTAAAGGGAGTATAAGATGAATAACCCAAACAAATATCATATCATTGAATTAATAATTAGTTAATGTAGAAATTATATGTAACAAAATGTTAATCAAAAAAAAAGTGGAAATATAGATTAAAACATTTTGTTATTATTTCAGGCATACTCATTGAATAAAAATGTTAATGAAGAAGAGTTATAACCCATCAAATGGAAATTGAGTTCAGATACCCTTTACCACTTGTAAATTCAAGTAAAATACATTTGGATAAAGTAATTAAAATTGAATCATAAAATAAAATAATTAATAAGGTATTAATGATATAAAATTTTAATATAATTCATATACACAATAAAAAATAAATCAGGTTTATAAAAGTAAAATATGACTCAATAAAGGAAAACTCAGACAAAATACCTTACCTTGACTCCAGACATTCTATGTATGTCCTTTAACACATGTATAATAAGCTCATATAAATTATTTTGATTAATAATATTGTTTTATAGGTTTTAATACCTTATACATAAAATATTAATTTCCTGTATCTTAATGGATTAGTCATTTACTTAATTTTTAATGTCTACATCAGGTATATTGAGAATTTTCGTTCTTTGATTTCAAAACAGCTTCATTGTGTCAACTATGGAGAAAGGGTTCATTATTAAATCACTTATAGAATAATAATAATGAAATAATAATAATTTTTATACACTAATTATAATTTTAAAACCAACCGTGAATGATTGATATAATACAAGAACTATGTTACAGTCTTGGAGATGGTATGATGTACAAACACATGATTAACATTTCCATTTTCTCAATGATCATTATGGAAAGAAGGTAAGTATTATATCATAATTACAGAATGATGATAATATTTTGAAACCCATTTTAATTCTTTATTTATTTATATATATATATCTCCTAAGTGATGTGCTAATGAAAAACTAACCACATTGCTTCATAGAGGCTGTAGTCCACACGTACAACAAGACAATGTTATAACTTTTTGATAAAATAAAATATTAGTAATATTCATTGTATTGTATTTAAAAAATGATAAATATGTAAATAATATAAAATATAAACATTAAAAATATCATTATAATCATTAATAATAGGTGGTGATGGGAAAATATTACATCAGTCTGTGATGTGGTAGTCCGACATACAAACAATGATGGATTTCATTCCAATTTGACCGTGGTTCAAGATTGGAATGGGTTACTAAATTAACAAAATAAAATACCACTATATGGGATACAATTATGTTATTATTTCATTATGTATAATTAATATTATGTGGATGTATAATTATAAATAAAATAAAAAATCTCGGTTAAGAACTGCACATCTTCTTCAGAAAACCACCTTTTCCTTACCCCATAATACCTTTATGTATGGTATTATTCGAAAAATTAGACCTATTGAATTTAGATAGGGATTTTAGGAAGGTAAAGGAGTGTAAATTTTCCCAAAAAATGTTTCTAGTGGTGTGAATAACTAAGAAGAAGATCTTCCCATTTACAAGAGAGGGGACATTTAATCAAGAAATTTCGTAATCTATAAAATTAATATAAATTAATTTTCATTTAAAAATGGCTCCCAATTGATGTTAATCGAAAATAAGATGAGGCTCAGTCCTAATATTCATATTTAATAACATTTTTCAAGTATAGATATTGTTTTTACAACTAAATTTTTGTTTTAAACCATTTTAACTTCTTTTTAAAAATTTCTATGATAATAATCTTTTTCTCATTAGGGGTAAATATGTATAAAATAAAATAAAATTAAGAACATAAAAAGGAAAATGTTTAAATTATTAAAAATATCCATTACACATGGATAATGATAATATTTTTAGGATTTTATATCATTTAATAAAATATTATTTTCATAAAATATCATTAATGGAATTTTTTTGAACTATTCATTTAACTTGACAGTAATTACATGAGGAAAATAAATAAAATTCATATAAAATATTTTTATAAATCCATAAAAGATTAAATTAATAAATATAATTCAAGGTTCATATTAAGTATTTCTTATTATATAAATTCTAATATTTTTAATATCATTTATTTTATTTTTTTATTAATTGAATAATTATTTCATCAATCTTACATAAGAATTTAATGTTATTATTTTATCACTAAAAATATAACTAAATTTCCATGATGAATATAAATCAATAATTTTTTAATATTAAATTTATAAAAAAAATTATCTTCTAATTATTCCCATGTTACAAATATTCTATTTATTAAATTGACGAGTAAATTTTTTTACATTTCTGTATATAAAATATTATAAAGGTCTTTATCACATCCAAATGAAAAATGGTTATATAAACGAATATTGGATGAATATGGATGATGGGAAATCATAAAATAATGTTTTGGAAGGTGTTATAATCATTTTGTCTACCTTATCATATTATTTTTATGTTTAATTAGTTATTTTACCATTTATGGTGGTTACAAAAATTACTAAGGTTACTATTCATGATTAAAAAATTAATTGGACCTATTTATGAAATTTATACCTCTTGATTAAAAAAATTGAATCATTTTTTCACAATCCAAAATAATTATGTGGTAGAATTTAATTTACAATTAATCTAACAAAACACAATAACAAACAGTTCATTCATAATATTTCAATCTTATGTATAAAAATATTTATACCAAATTAATGTATAAAATTAATTTAAAATAGTATAATTGTATTATTTTTAATCAAAAAAATTATAACTTAAAACTAATTTAAAATAAATTTTTACTTTGAAAATATTATAAAAGAAAACATTTTTTTTCAATAAAAAAATGTTTATCACTATTATAGAGAAAACAAACATTTCAAAAAAAATTCTCAAAATTTTATATTATCCTAATTTTATATGATGATTTTAAAAATAGTTCATTTTATATGGTAAATTTAAAAAATTTCTAATACATAATTATTATATTCACTCAAAAAAATAAATAATAAACCATTTTTGATGAAAATTCATTATTGAAGAATAAAATGACTTCACTAAAAATTGAGTGATTATTTCGTAAAAATTAACTATTACATTACTATTGAGAAGTTCCATTATATATTTCACAATGTAGTTAATTCTATTCATTCTTTCAAATTTAATGGCTATGTCACAATGATTATATTTAAATAATAATATGATATTGTTCATTTAAGATCACTGTTGTGTATCTTTTATTCCATCTAACACAATATTTGTTTAAATTTATGGATATTAAAATTTTCTCCATTAAGAAATTTCATCCTCACAATTTGAACTTAATCCCAGATATCAATGGTAGACATCTTAATTTTTTTTGAAATCCCATATCATAAAAATTGCTTATAAAACATCCACTTGAAAAGAGAGAGTGAAAGATAGGGAAGCATGAAGTTCGTATGTAATAACACATAACAGGTTTAAAAATAGGTGAAAATTAGTGGGAATGGCTAATGTAGACATGAAAAAAAGCATAATGTTTGATTAATGATCAATAGTGAAAAAGATCATCAATCATAAAATAGTTACTAATCCTAAAACAGTTACTAACCACAAAACCATAAGCCATAGAGGGGTAAAAGATACCATCAATCAATCAGAATAGAAGGTAATATGATAACTTTATTATTTCAAGTTCATTTTCCTTAGAGTTGAGGAATTAATTTTCTATATTGAATCTGAATATAATGAAATATAATTAATTTACAATTATAGTTTAAAATTTTAATTAATATTCAATTTAATATCATCTTATTTCCCAAATGTTGAGTATGTAAGATGAATATTTTTGATGATAGAAAAAAATAATCATGTTATAATAGATCACATTATCAAAAATTGAATAAAAAGATATTCATATGCCTAATAAGGTATATACCCTAATTATATATTCCCTAAATTTTAATTATAAATTTCATAAATAACCTTAATGACCATAATTCCACATTGAGATCATATATTCTTACAAAATAAAAATTAGCCACGAATCCTTAAATAATACTTCATGTTAATCCAAATGTTTACATATACATCAACAAAAAACTTCTCACAAAATATCATTAGATATATTAAAATTTAATCACATAAAACATAAAAAAGGGTTTCTATGTCTTTGATCACGTGATCAACTTATTAATTTTAACCAATAGATTGAATCTATAAAACATAAGTTAACCTCACATGAAAACTCCATAATCTCAAAAGGCATCCAAACCTTCATTTGATACCAAATGTAACAACCCCTAACACACACTCCTAGTTCTGATGCTAAATACCTCAACATTACAATTCAAGATATGATATCGACAAATATGTAATATTTTTGGAAGAAAATTTACATCTAATACTTACAAAATCATATCTAAATATTGGACCACTAACATACCATCATACCATTTTGTTCTAGAGATTCTGATTAATAGGAAACACTCTTTAATAAAAAACAATAATGTCAAAAAGAGAGTATTTTTGACAATATAACAACATTTATATATTCAATATGATGTCTTTAACATATCCCATAAAATTAATCAAATATTAATACCATTATATCCAAAAATAATTTAACAACATTCTTCATAACATGGATATTAGGGAACATTAGAAGGTTGATATAAAATACTCTACAAGGGTAAAAATAAGCATTAAAATCGAATTTAGTTAGTGGGAATAGGATTTGAATAAGGGTATGATGACATAACCATAGTTTGTCAGAATAAAATAATATAATTAAGAACCATAAATACATATATCATCAATACTAAAAAAATGGAATAATGATTTAATAAAATTAGGAGTAATAGAAATAAATAATTATGATCCATGTGATTGAAAACATGATCAGAGGAAACATTTTTAACCAATAGAAATCATAATTGAACCATGTTGGAATCATGGAAAAATTTATTCATATCCCATTTTAAAAACCATATATGAAATAATTGTAGATGAGATTTATCCATAAGAAAAAACCACATCCTTTTAATCCATTTTTATTTCCTTTAATTACAAGGAACCTTACCCATTTCATTAAGGTTTTATAATATGGTTAACCATTGAAATAATTTATTTCAGGATAAACTAATTTTCATGACCTATAATGGGGATAAACAATTCATATAATTTGTATAAAACTCAACCATTATTTATGAGCTATAATTGGGATCAAAACATCATATAACATGTATTGGGATCAACCATTTATTATGGGATATAATGGGTCTTAACCCACCATATAATATATAACATTCTCCCATATTCATCAACAATAATTTCTAAGTGACATTCATGATTAAAATAGTTAGAAGATTTCACTTTTCAATATAACCCATCATATATATTTATTAACCCATGGAAAATGAATAGGTTACATGAAAATTTACAATCCATCCCAAAAAAAAAGCATGGCATTACTAAAAATTATCCCAATTTTTGTTTAAGTAGAATAAATGGTTATTGACAATGATTAATATAAATACCATTAAAAGTTCACTGAAATTTTTTTTTGATAGAAAATCTCATTTTAGTTTACAAATCAATTTTAAATACTAAAAAAAAAATCATAAAATGAGGTAAAATTACTTTTTGGAAAATAAACAAGGATTATTAATAGGATATTTCAAATAATATAATGGTAATGATGAAGGGAAATTCCGTTCATGTTGTAAATTTTAATAATAATAATTATTTTAAAACATTTTTTAATTGGAGTTTAAAGTGACCTATTTGGAAAACATTAAGAAATATAATTTTCAAAATCTTTTAAGAGAAGGAAAAAGAACACGTGAAATAGATTTAAGAAATATTTTTTGATTAGAAAGGAACATTTTTAAAACAATATAGATAAAATGGATATGGAAATTAAGTATTCCCATTCTTAATGAAAATGAAAGATCTGTATCACAACACAACATGGTTAATGATGATTATTTAATAAATTAATGATGAAATTAAAATTAAACATGAAAAAAAGCATAACTAGAGTATAATAAATTATTACTAGTTCTATAATTAAATTTCTCATGATTTCCTCACATAAATCCTTGATCCTATGCAATCTTGAAAGGAATGAAAATTGAGACATAAAGCCTTTGCCACTTTGAATTTTTTTTAATCATTATCCCCCATGAAGTAATAAAATAAAATAGAGATTTAAAAATCATAAAAATAAATATATTCATGAAAATAAATTTTAATGTTTTGGAATATAATATTTATAATTGACGATAGGTGCATATCATAAACATGTTTCTCACAGAAAGACGATTTGAGGCAAATAACCCATACAAAAATTATATCATGGAAATAAAAATTAATAAATGGATAGATTCTGTTTTAAATAATATAAATACGCACAAAAAAATATATATGTAGAATATATAAAATTTAATGATGAATTCATGCATAATCCTGTAATAACACTGTCATCGAAGAAGACTTTTAATCAAAAAAATGGAAATTGAGTTATGAAACCCTTTTCCACATTGTATATTTAATGTAAAATACCCTTAGATAAAATTTATCAAATGTAAAAAATATCATTATATAGGTATGATAATTCCTATACCATTTAATGGGGGAAGTCAATACAAATTTTAATTGAAATTATATTCATATCAAAAAAATATACCTCAATGAATGTAAATTGAGACCAAATCCACTATATTAATTCCATAATTTCTATATATGTCCATTATCACATATATAATAAAATAATATCAATTATTTGATTTCATAAGAACATTTTATATGGCTTAATACCAAATCCTCAAACCATTTATTTTATTTATCATAATGACATTGTTAATTAATTAATCAGTTATGTCCATGTTAGGTGCATTGATAATGTCTAGTCGATGATTTAAAAATAGCTTTGGTGTGTTAAATGTTTCCAAAGTGATGATTTTACAATCATTTATAGAAAAATTATCAGTAAAAAATTATCATTTTTATATTTCAATTATACTATTAAAACTAATCAATAAATATGGTTATTAAAAATGAACTATGTTACAATAATGGAGAATATAGGTCATACATACACTTAAGTAATGTTTTCATCTTTTAATGAATATTATAGAGAGAAGGTAAGTATTATTTTTCCTTTAAATATTTATAATAATATCATAAATATGATATTATTTCTTTAAATATAAACTCATATATATATCTTCTATGTCATGTGTTGTTAAAAAAAGAATCACATCACTTCATGGATGTTGTATTCAACAAGTATGCCTTAATGATGTTATATTTTTCTAATGATTGAAAATATAATAATATAGGTGTTATTTTATCTATATAAAATTAAAAATATTTGATGAATATAATATATAATCATTAAATCCATCATTATAACCAATCGTAAGAGGTGGTGATGGAAAATGAATTACATCAATCGGTGAGGAGGTAGTTTATCATTACATGATGATAGATTCCAATATCATTTCATGGAGGTCAGAGAAGGATATAGGTTATTATAGTAACATAATAACATCTTAGTATATGTTATAAAGTTTAACATCATGATAATTCATAAAATAAATATAGTTTTGATGGTGTATTCAACATGAAAAAATGACCATAAATGACCTAAGAAATATATAATTGTTATAAAATTGAGATTAAATTGAAGGTGTACAAATATTATTAAATAATTTCTGAAATATATATTTATATAGATTTTTAATAAATATAAATTATTGATAGATTATTAGAAAATAATAAATCAATTTTTAGAAAAGTATTTTCTCTCTTCAAAAATATGCATTTAGAAAAAATGATTCATATTACTTTACATGAGAAAATATTATAATTTATTTATTTAAGTATTATAAATGTTTTTAAATTATTTATATTTAATGTTTTAAATATGATTATCAAAATTAATATGTGGTGTAATTTTGAGATTTTTTTTGAAACTAATGTTTCATATTAGTAAAGTATATAATTTAAATTTTAAATTATTTTTTTAATATTATATAATTTATTATTTAGATATATTAAATCCAAAAGATTAAATTTCAATCATAATTATATTTGATTCTAGTATACTTTTATCTTTGTGTTTCAAAATTGGGTTTTTTCTGAAAGCTGTTTTAAAGTGAATAATGTTTCCCCTATTTAATTAACTAAAATATTCCATGTTAGTGAATATTTTAAATCAAATGTATATATTATATATCAATAAATAATAATTTTTATGCATATACTAATTATTATTATTCATAGAGTTAATATAAAATCAAAATTTTCAAGAAAATTACACTTTTTGAAAACGAGTTATTTCATCGCACCTACTTGTTTAAGTTTAAAAGAAAATTTTCCACTGATTTGAATTGAATTTCCCAAAATGCATTCCATATTTTAAAATAAAAATGATTTACCTTATAAAATAATTTCAAATTATTTTTTCACCATAATGAATATGGAAAACTATAATAATTATTTATCATGGTTAAAGTAAAAATGTGTTTAGTCCAGGGCTTGAAATAAAAATATAGGTGTCAATATGATGTACGAACATGAGTAAAATCCATTATATAGACATATATAGAAATTATAATTTCATATTATTGAGAATGTTAAATTTTGGATCCCTTTTTCTTGTATAAAACATAGGAATACCTTTTTATTTTTAGAAATTACAAGTGTTCCACTCACCTCCTTTATAAAAGGACACCCCTATCATATTCTTTTAAAAGCATTAAAGGGATGTGTTTTCGACAATACCAAACCATATTTATTAATTAAATACCTAAAAATATACTAAAACTCATATCTTGATCATAAATTCATCATTTTAAGGATTTTACTACTTATCGAATGAGGTTGTTTGAATTAGAGGTATCGTTGACAACCAAAAATTATTATTTAATTTCTTCTTCCACCTCTTTATAACCACATTGAATTATTTTTATATAATAAAACTAGAATATAAAATATAATACCATGCAATTATTTTAATAATTTAATAACCTAAATCCATATTCTCTTACATCAAATTGTATACGAATTCATCATTTGTGTGTATAACGAACTACCACCATGTGAGCTGATGTCATTAATTTTCCATAATCAACTATCATGGATTGAAATAATAATGGATTAAAATTATATAAATGATATATTTTTATCATATATATAATTTAAAAATTTGATATCATATATACCTATTTTCATTCCATTCTGTGTGGGATACGATTACATTGCTCATGTGTACAGTGGACTACCGCCCCGTGAACTGATGTGATTCATTTTTCAATATTGCATTAAATAGAAGGTTATAAAGATAATTTAAAATAAAATATATGAATTAAATGAAATATTTACCATATTAATTACATATTTATCGTTCTCAAAAATAATATATCATTTTCTTCTCACATTGAAAAATGATAATGTTGTTCATTTATACATTTAGAATACCACCTTCACAGATTGATGTTATTATTTTTTTCATCCCCACAATATATGGTGTATATATATAAGTATAATTAATTAAATAAAATTTTATTTATTATATAATGATCATTATTTGAAGATGAAATATTCATACCTACTTTCTAATGCAATAATTGAAAAATTGTAATGTTACTAATGCGTACGCACAACGTACCATATCAATGACTATACCATAGTTCATTTTTCATAACAATATTTAATTATTGGTTTTAAGAGTATAATTGAGGTATAATTATGATAATTATTTCATTGTTATGATATTTTAGATGTTAAAACAGTGACCTATTTGGCCACAGTCAACACACTGAATGTTGTTTTGAAATAATGAACCAAATGTCCTCCAAACCCCGGACGTGGACTTAATTGATCATGTATTTAAATATAAAATAAGAAATAAATTAAATAAATGACAATAGTGTAAGGTACTAGACATTTAATTTTTTATTAATAATAAAAATAATTAATATAATTTTATAATATATGTGGTTCAAACACATACAAATAAAGTCATACAAGAGGTAAGGGTTTATAATATCACTCTATATTTATATGATAAATATTCTATATTCACCTCCAATATATATTATACAGTGCATAGAATTTCCCTTTTACATGTAATTTAAGTAATACTTCATAAATAATGTTATTTTTGGATTCAATTTTAATTTTTTCTTTAATGTGTATTTGGCATTAAAATAACCAAGTCATAAATAATTTCATAACTCAATTTATTTTCACTTGGTTATATTACTTCTTCATTGAATTTTATATCATACAATTATGTGTGAAATTATTTTTGATTATATTATACTTTATTTACACTATTTTATTTGGATTTACATTAGATAAACACAATTTATTTGTTGATTAATTTTCAAATTCAGTGGTTTGATTTTTTTAAGGGTTATTACTTTAAAATTTAATTTCTTTCAGAAATATGTTTATTATATGAAACGATATTATTTTTTTAGGTGTGTATATTGAAATTTGACATGTTATATCATTAAAATCCATATTATATTTACATTTAATGTATCATTTAATGTTATTATTTCATGGGGATTATGATTGAAGGTTACTAAAGTGGTAAAGGCTTTATGATACAATCTATTTCTTTAGAAAATGTTTATGTTCAATGTTCATTTGGAGGAAATAATACACTCTTATTTTCTTGAACCACATATTTTTATTCTCTAATAGTTTTGAATGTGGTAAAAATTATTTATTTCTATTTCCTTCCATGTTTATTAAATAAATATCATGAAATTTTTATGTGATATTAATATTTAATATTTTTTAGATAGGTATCTTTCTCTTCCATATTAGTTCTCTATAAAATGTTTTAATTTTTTTTAATTAATATAATTTTTTTCACAAAGTCATTTTTCATGATGTTCTAGCTTATTTATAGTGGTTTTATGATGAAATGTCATAATATTTTCCAAATGTGTCACATTTAACTGCCATTTTCCCAGTGTTTTGAAAAGAATGATTATTTTTAATAGTTATAACATTAATGGATTTTACCTCCTTCAGGTCCATTAATTTCCTTGAAAATTCCATTATATTATAACAAATATATTTAAAGGAAATAAATTTGTGAAATATTTTGTGAATTAGTAGTTTTTAAAGTTGATTCTCAAAAGGAAATGTTATTTTTCATAAAAAACATTTTTATGATGTTTAAGTTGTATTTACATTCATTATCATCAATATCCCTTGTTGTTAATTATAATCATATGGGGATATTTTATAATGATACCATTCTCATTCTATCTATGGATAGATTATTATTTTTTGAAGTATATTTCTATGGGACCCCTTTTGTTTCAACGGTTCTAGACATGTTTCAAATAGATTGATATGGAACTCATTTTTTTCTTTGGGTTAATCACATTTCGAAGATATTTTCATAGAAGTTAGGTTAATAATGTTATAAAAGGAATAATGATTTTTATTATGAGTTTTATAATGAAATATAATATATATTTACTTTATTAATGGTTCATGTAAATTGTTATTTGATGGGGCCACCTCAATAGTTTCGGTTGAGCCTAATATTTCTTATATGATGTGTCTACCCATATAGTGTCTGGTGAGCCCGATATAGCATATATGATGTGTGCTCCCAGATATTTCTAAATTGAATAATGTAATGATTATTTTTAAAAAATATTATATTATAATTGATATGTACAGTAATTCCAATCGTAAGTGTTCTGTAAGGGTTCAAGGAAGATAATGACCCTAGCTACCAACATATTTTCTTTATGATTTCTATGGGTTATAAATGATTTCATTATTCATGAATGATATCACATGGTTCATGACTATTTATTATCACGACTATTCCTATTATTAAATCCTTTATGCCATGTTTTCATGTTTTATGATCGTACTTTTGTTGGATATGGATATTCTTATTTTTTTCTCATTAAAATTTATTATGGGATCAATACCTTATGTTCATATTAAAATCACTCATGAAATTTGACTAGTAATTATTATGATCACCCATAATGAGAATTTGAGCTTATACTTCTTATGTCTACATTTCTGGAGGTCATGAATATTTATATTGAAAGTGTTATGTCTAGAAGGGTATAATATGGATGTTTTTGATGGACCAATATAGAAAAGAAAAATATGGGAATAATGGGAAAATACTCTCATGGATTCTTGTGTATTGTATATGTAAGATTTTTCCCTAATTCTCTAAAAAAATGGTCATTGATAATCTATGTGATCCAATATCCCCCTTTTAATGTTTTATGTTTTGAAAGTTAAAAATTTTGTCGCCTTCATCAGTATCAAATATATAATTCTATAGATTATGTTTTTTGTACAAGATCTGGGAGTGCTAGTTCTGGGCTATTATAGTCGGTATAAAATGGAGGTTTTAGATATGTTTTGAGATTAGGATGACTTCATGTGAGGTTATCTTAAATTTTAGGGATACCATAATAGGTATATATGTTTAATATTTATCAAAATTCTGAATACATATACACCCATTTTTATGTTTTATGTGATGAGGTATTAATGTGATTAATGATTCTTTGGAAGACATTTTATTGGGTTAAGTTATATAGAACCCTTATTTTTAAAGATATTTATTATTTAAGGAAGAATAAAATTTCAATTGTGGATAGAAGTTTAATTGTATTGGTGAAATTTTGAGTATAAATTATCTTGAATATCGAGGTAGTTATGGGATTCTTGTTTTATCATATAGATTACCATGGGATTGATAAATTATTTTTATGAATAAGTGATTAATGATATTTCAGAAAAAGACCACTATTTTTTGTAAATGTAAATAAAAAGTTTGAGATAACCTTTAAGGTAAAAAAACCATTAATGTGGAAGTTATTGAGGTTATTTGGAATATAATGTTATCTATTAGTTGAATGATTTTGACTGATCTTTGGGGATTACTATAGATTTTTGGAGATTAATTTATCATATGAATATTATTTTACTTTGGGAATAATTTTAACATGTGATAAGAATCTTGTTTTTGGTCAATTTATAAGGATAGGTAGAATATCTTGTTTTCCCTTTTAGGGTTAATTATTCTTTAAAAGTTCATTTTAGTGCTTTTGTAATGAAAAAAAAACATATTTAATACTCATCATCTTGAAAAAATGATGGGGTAACAGAGGAAATTATATAAATTATTAAATTATACTTGTCATGTAAATAGATTTCACTATATTTTTAGTTGATATGGTAAATTAATTCCTCGACACTTGAAAAAGGATATTGAAACAAAAATGTTATCCAAGTACCTTTATTTTCGATTAACCGATAATCTTTTCATTCACCACTTATTTACAGTTTTAATGTCCTTAATATTCTTTTGATCATTAAGTTTCATGTAATCAATTATATATATCACAATATATAATTATTTATGATTTATTTTTTATGTTCATATCATGACATTACCATAATGTTCTTTTATGTGGAATCCTAGTAATGTGATGATGTTTATATTTCCATTTTCATATTTCTTATGGAATGTTTTATTAATATTTTTTAGGATATGGGTATATAAAAATGGTGTTTTCAAATGAACAACCTTTTATTAATAATATAATGTAAGAATTTAGAGGATTCAATTTATTAAATGGGGTATGAAATAACACCCCGATATTTTAGATAATAAACAATGTTCAATAGTGTACTCTATATGCAACTTTGAGCATAAATGATCAATGAAAAGTATAACCATTATAACATAGAAATTAAATTGGAATATACAAATAGTAATAAATACTTATATATATATATATCCTAATAAATATAAACTATTAATAAATTCTAATTAAATAAAAAATCAATTTTATGTAATGTAATGATATTCTTTAAAAATACATTTTCTTCAGAAATTAGATTCTATTTTTTTCATGAAAAAAGTAATAAAAATATTTTTTTAAAATTTTAGAAAATTTATCTAAAAAAATTAAGTAATGTTTTAAATCATAAATTAAAATTTAACATAGTAGAAATTTTTATTCTTTTGAAAAAATATTTATTTTTTAAAGAATAGTGAAAAATACAAATTTTTGGAAACAATAATTTATTTTTAATAAATTAAATAATTTAAAATTTCCATTATGTTTTTAATATTATATAAATTATTATTTTATTATATTTAATCCACCCTACTATATTTTAAGTTAAATTATATTTTATTTTAGTATATTTTTTTTCAAAATGGGATTTTATCAAAACTGTTCTAAAATGTGTAATGTATCTATTTTTAAATTAAAGAAAATAATCCTAACTGATGACTATTTTAAATAATATTTAAAGATTATATATACATATATATTAATTTATATTTATACAATAATTATTATTACTCAAAGTTTTAATATAAAATCATATTTTTTATTGAATAATACAATTCTAGAAATACCACATTGTTATCTGGTCTGCATGATTAATTTGAAATTAAATTTATCCTTTTCTATTAATTGATTTTTATAAAATGAATTTAAAATTTCTAATCATTATACTTTATATTATCTAAAAATGTAAAATTATTTTTTTACTATAGTGAATACCGAAGCAGTAAATATTAATTGCCACAACTAAGGGAAAAATGGGTTTACTATTATGTTAAAAGAACAATATATGGGTCAAAGTGATCTACATAGTTATATTAAATACATTTAATGGAAATATTAAAACCATAAAAAGTATATTTCTCAATAATGGTATTTTTTGGGTCCTTTTTTCATTTGAAGAATGAGGGTTAACCATTTTCTTTTCTAAAATTTAATGTGTTCCAATTCACTAATAAAATACCACCTCTTCTCTTATTCACATCAAACCATTAAAGCCTATTTTTCAGAGACTACATGCCCAAAATATTTTATCTAATTTCTTACCCACATCATATATCAATTTTTTTATCATAAATCCATCCTAGGAAGGATTTTAATTCTTACCTAACCAAGCTTCCCAAAGAAGAGGTATCATGCCTAACAAAGGGTTATAATTTTGTTTAGTCTTCAAAATTATTAAAATATTATAAAATTATAAATATATAATAACAACATTCTCTATAATATAATGATAAGTTATTATTTTAATATAATAACATAAATCCCGCTCTAATTCCATTAAATGGGATACAAAATCATCATTCATGTGTATAGTGGACAACTGCATCGTGAAACGATGTAATTATTTATAAGGCCCCATCCTTAAAAATTACATAATATTTAGTTATGTCATGAATTATACATTGAGGATATTTTCAGGTTTATATTTTTAGAGAACTAGGGAGTAACTATTACATTACATCTAAAAAATTACGAAGTAGACACTTTTACTCCATCCAAATTTTTCCACAATAATAAATCTTCTTAAATAAAAAGAAAACTTATTTTCATGATATAAATATTCTTGATTACTTCCTTTATTTTAACCTTCCTTATACCATGTGAAAAACATTTTAATAACTTGGGATGAGCATAAAAAGCAAGTAAGGGTTATAAAATAAGGAAAGAAATCATTAGTCCATCCAGACATACAAATCGATGAAATAATACTTCTTAATCATAGAACATAATCTCTTTAACATACCTCATAAATAATAATATTTATGAATAACACATAGAAATCATAAATCATAAAGGTAACTTGTGGCATCCATATCATACTTACATTGTAGCATTCACAGCTACATAAAGAGTTACATTTGGAATACCCATCACAGTATATTCCCTAAATCTCTTAGGAGAAACATTAAGGTTTACTTATGTCATGTTATCTAATGAATTGGAGATCTATCTTAGGCTCACCCACCCTAGGTTTATCATGTAACCACTCGTATACATAAACAATGTCCAAGAACCATAACATAATCAGAATACATGAACAAGAAAAAAGGAATGATAACATTCCCACATTGAAATCACAATAGATCAGTTAAAGATATTGAAATGATCAATACATTATCAAAACCATTTTCAATAACAAAATACATAAAAAGGTTATATGGTTTTTTTTCTTTTAAAAATATTACATCTTGTTAAAGGATCCAAATATCCATTAATATTCACGATGGCGGAAAGGTCATCGTCACCGCGTACGTTAAAAAGAAACATTCCTTTTGTCATTTAGTAAAAAGATAAATAGATTAAAAGATTCCATTTTAATGAAATTAAAATTAAATTGGGGTTGAAACACCATATAAAAGAAAGTCATGTATAAATCAAAAATATTCATCAATGAATGGAGATTGAGATAAAGTCCCTTACCTTGAGTCTGACTTGTCATGTATGTTCCTTGTTATTCCTGAATAATGATTTTAAGATAATTTATACTTGAATCAGAACACTTTTCAAGTTTATTATCATTTTATATCACTTATTACCATGTTATAAATATTACATAATTATTTAAGTAAATATCGGCTGTTTGTCGATATTTGGTGCTTGAATCAAGATTAAACTTGTTATAACTACAAATTGTCCATGTGGTCAAAGGTTCATTACCTATAGAATTGTATTAATGATTTATATATCATATTTATCTAGTATATATGTATTTAGATCCACTATATATGTATTTATAATAGTCTATAACATTTGGATATAAGAAATGAAATGCACCGTTCATGGAGACGGTAAGCCGTACGTAAGAATGAACACTACATTCATTTATTTTTCATAGTTAAAGGAATGAAAAATAAATGATACATAGGTATATTATAATTCCAGTATAATATCATATATATATTCATTAACTCCATTCTTTATACGTTTCACATATGGCACAAAAGAGTCATATCGCTTTCAGGGGGCGGTAGTCCGCACTTCCTCAAATGAAATTATCGTATTTACGCATTATGGAATCCATAAAGGTATGAAATAAATGAAAAATTCATAATAATAGAGACAATATAAATATAATATATATCATATATAAATATAGTTCCATTATAATGGACACCATGAGAGGTGGTTGGGGAAAATCACACAATCATCATTTCATGTGGCAGTAGTTCGTCGTACATAGAAACAATATGTCTGTATCCATTAGATGGTTGTGTGTGTAATTTTAGTTCAAATACTTATCATAAAACATACTAGTTTATTGATGATAATTTTTTATTATAAAATAATGTAATAAAAAGAGTTTAGGGGGTTTTATAAGGAAAATAAAGAGAATAAGCTTGAGAGAAGACATTACCTCAAATCGGGTAACCTTTTTTTGATTTAAGACTAAAGGATTTCTTGAATTGACTTCCTACAAATGTAAGGATTCCATAAAAAATATAGGGATGATGGGAGCTTATTTAGGCAGAGTTTGGATGAGACAAGGGGGCATTAGAGGTGTGTGTAAGGGTTAGAGTTGATTGCCTTTTATAAGAGAAAGGAGGGGTACTTTAGAAATTTCTTAAAAGATTATTTTATTATAAACTAAATTTAGATTTAAAAAGTTCTCCAACTAATTTAATTAAAAAATAAGGTGAGGATTTTTCTATATACTCTCATATAATATGTTTTAGACATGTTTTGGTTTCAAATTTAACCTTATCATTTATCATTAACCCTTAGTCAACTAATTTAAATCTTTCCATGTCTTCTTGTATATTCATAATATAAGTGTAATATAGTTACTATAAAATTACTATGGAAAATCAAGTGGTTTATTAATGACATGCTCAACCTTGTATATTTTATTTTGATGAATCCAATATTTTTATGACTATTATATCATTTAATAAAATTTTATTTGTTTGAAAAACTCATTTATGTCAATTTATATCAAATTCAGATCAGGAATTTTAAAAAAATCCATGTCAACTTGATTCATTCGAACTACATTCATTAAATCAAAGATAAAAAGTAATAATCCTCCCTAAAATTAATTTATGGAATTAAAAGTTTCAAAATTAATTTATTTTAATAATTATAATCTAATTTATTTAAAACATTCAATAATAAGGTAATCACTACATCATCATTGTGTCATAAATAAATATCTTTATTTGATGTCAAAAAATTATAAATAAAATACCATAATGTAGGAAATATTTTTATATTTCCAATTAAAATTTATATTATAAGATATCACTTATATAAACATATATAAAAATTATTTTATTAAATGATACATGTTTAGTTTTATATTTTCTGCAACTTTAAATTAAAAGTAATTAATTTACATTTTCACACACAAGTGTCTTAATGAGGTCCTAAAATAGACCCCTAGATTCTCATGGTCTGAAATATCTCATAAAATTCAATTAGGACCTGTTTTAGGGAAGTTTAGTATTATTATAATATTATTTATTACCCTTATTTACCATATTTACACTTTAACCATGGTAAATAAAATATTTACTATATTTACTATTCATAATGTCTAAAAATAAAAGGTACCTATTTACTCAATTTATACCTCCTGATTCCAAATATGGAATCCATTTTTTCAAATTCAAAACATATAAATTTTAGAAATTAATTTAAAATTAATTCCCATTTTCAAAACCAAATGCGTGTTTTTAAGAAGTAAAAACTACCAAAATATTGACATGTGTTTATGTCCAATTAAAATGTGAAATCACATCCAATGACCAAAATTGAATTAAAGGATAAAGAATTAATCTAATTACACTTTAAAACCAATTAAAAATATAATATAACCATAAAAATAAATTATATGAAAGAAAATTTTGACTTCAAATTCATTATTTTTCAGTATTCATTAAAAAATTAACTTTATTAGAAAAATACCAAAAAACTATAGCCAATGTTAATTTTTATGTCCCAATTCTAAAGAAAAATTTTATTTTGTTAGGTGGGATATATATAAAAGTGAAAAAAACTAGATTTAAAAAGGTTTCACCATCAAAAAGGCGGTAAAACTGCATTTTAAAAATATTAGTGTGTTTATACTTAAAATTGGATTCATTCTCATTTTTAACCTCTAAATTTTATTGGATAAATTTAGAAACTTTTAACAAACATATTTAATTCTAATATAGTTAGTTTTGTTCATTCCTACCAATACAATGGCTATGTATTAACTACCATTTAAAATAATAATATAATATTATTATTTTTTCTGTATGACTCAGCATTGTGTGAAACATAAGATTTCAGAGAAACCAATTGTTGGGTGTCAGGTACACCATATATCATAGAATCCCCTTGAAAGTAAAATTATTATCTAATTCCAAAATATTACTAAATATGAAAATGTCATATTATTTATTTACCTAGGATGTTACATCCTTAAACCCTTTTGGAAATTGCGTCCTCGTAATTTTATTCACTTATCAAATAAGTGGAGGTATTTATCCCTTGTTGAATTATCAAATTCCCATGTTGCCTCTTCAACCATATGGTTTTTCTAAAAAACCATTACCAGATGAAATACCTTGTTTCGCGTGTCATTTTCTATGAAATCAAGAATCTGGACTGGTTGTTCTTCATAAGAACGATTCTCTTCCAACTAAAATACCTCTAGACTCAAAACATGAGATGGATCCGACATATAATTTCTTAACATTGAAACATGAGAAACATTGTGTACCTTGGATAAACATAGAGGTAAATACACTCTGTAACCAACTAATCCAACTTTATCTAGGATTTCATAGGGTCTAATGAACCTTGAACTCAACTTTCCCTTCTTACTAAAATGAATCACACATTTACACGGAGATACATTGAGAAAGAAATGATCACCTACATAGAAAGAAAGATCCTTCCTCTAGTTATCTGCATAACTTTTCTGCCTTCTCTTAGCTATTCTCATTTGTTTTTGAATCAACTGAACTTTTTCTGCAATCTCTTCTACCAATTTTAGTCCCATCAACTTCCATTCACCTACCTAATCCCAAAAATATGGAGTTCTACACCACTTTCCATATAATGACTCAAATGGTGCTATATGTATACTGAAATGAAAACTGATATTATAAAAAAACTCAAAAATAATAATAATTATTTTGGTCACAACTTCCCTGGTAATTTATTGAACAATTACGTAGCATATCATCTAATTTCTAAATTGTTCATTCTGACTTCCCATCTAATTGAAGATGAAAAGTTGTACTAAAATTTAATTTAATACCCTATGACTTCTGAAGGCCTTTCCAAATGTTATAAGTGAACCTGGGATCATGATCAGATACAATGGAGAGGGGAAATCTATGTAATCTGACTATATCATTAATATACAATTGAGAATGTTGATTATAGAGACAGAGTATCTCAAATATGATGAAAATCAGCAGATTTAGTCAATCGATCAACAATAACCCAAATTGCATTCTTACCTTGATAAGTATTTGGTAATCTGACTATGAAATCCATGGAAACATTTTCCTATTTCCACTCTTTCATTAGAAAAGGTTAAAGCATCCCTTTCGGTAAATTTCATAATGATTTAACCTATTTACAAGTTAAACACTTCACAATAAAGTAAGAAATATCTCTTTTCAATCCCTACCACCCGTAATACTCCAATAGATCTATATAGATTTTAGTACTACCAGAATAAACTGAAAACAAAGAACTGTGAGCTTCACATAACAACTCTTTCTTCAATTGTGAATCACAAGGAACACATAACCTATTTCCAAAGCCCAAAACACAGTATTTATCAATTTTAAATTTAGATAACTTGCCATTCGGAATGAAATATACCTTTTTATGCAACCCACTATCTTTATTCTATACTTTCATTATTCTATCTACTAGAGATGATTTCACTACCACCTGAAACAAAATAGAGGAATTACCTACACAAAAAACATCCAATAAAAAATTGAACAAAACAAAAATCAAAGGATCTCATTCCAAAAGTAGTATGGTTAATGTAGCATTACTCTTTTGACTCAGAGCACTAACCACTTTATTTTACTTTCCTGGATGGTAATGGATCATGCAATCATAATTTTTTATTAATTCTAGCCATCTCCTCTTTGTCATGTTTAATTCATCTTATGTGAATATATACTTCAAACTATTATTATCATTATATATTTCACACTTTACTCCATAAAAATGACGACTCTGAATTTTTAATGAAAAAAATATTAGCTAATTCCAAATCATGTGTAGGGTAATTTAACTCATGTGGTTTCAACTAATGTGAAGAATAAGAAATTACTTAATCATTCTACATAAGGACACAACCATGTCTGTTCAACAAAGAATCAATGTAGATAAAAAAATCACCATTTCTAGAAGGAAATTCCAAAACTGTAGTATTCACCAATCTTAATTTTAATTCATGAAAAAATTCATCACAATATTTTTTCCAGATGAACGTAACACCTTTTTGAGTTAACTTAGTTAGAGGGATAGATAACCATGAAAAATGTTCAACTAACCTTCGGTAATAACTTGGTAAACCAAGAAAACTATGAATCTAAGTTATATTTGTGGGTATTGGCTATTCTTTATTAACTTTTGTTTTAGAAGGATCAATAATTATACCATCATTAGAAACAATGTGACCAAGTAATGAAATTTTTTGTAACCAAAACTCACACTTTCTAAATTTCCCATATAGTTTTTTTCTTTTATGGTTTTCAAGAAAACCCTTAAATGACTTTCATGCTCCACATTACTTTTATAATTAACCAAAATATCATCAATAAACACAACCATAAACTTATCCAAGAACTCATAAAAAATTATATTCATAAGATCGATGAATAATGTAGGTTCGTTGGTTAACCCAAAAGGCATAACTACAAATTCATAATGGAAATATTTAGTACAAAATATAGACTTTGGAATGTATGATTCCTTTACATTCAACTAATGGTACCCTAACCTCAAGTCAATCTCTGAAAAATACTGATCTCCTTAGGTATGATCAAACAAATCCTCAACATGAGGAAAATGAGACTTTTTCTTAATAGTGATATTATTCGAGGCCCTATAATCAATGTAATGTCTCATTGAACCATATTTGTTTTTAAAAAATGATACAGGAGCACCCCATGGTGAGGTTATGGGTCAAATGAAATGTTTATCTAATAACTACTACAATTTATTCTTTAAATCTAAAAGTTTAATTTTATCCATTCGATAAGGGGGTTTTTAAATTGTCTTAACATCATGAACTAAGTCAAATAAAAATTTAACTTGCTGGTTAGGTATTATACTAGGAAACTCATTTGAAAAAACATCAAGATACTTATTTTAAACGAGAACATCATAAATTTTAACAGATCCTTTTTTTTCAAAAATATGTTAAAGGTAACATTCATTTCCATATTTTACTAGTATCTCAGATTCCTGATATGTTATCAAAAGTAATGGTTCATTATTGTACACAAATTGAAATTATTTCTGAAAAGAAAACTCTTTAGCTCTGTAGGAAATCTTAGAATGATAAATGGAAATCCAATCTATACCCAAAATAACATCAAACTCTACTTAATGAAAAAAATTAGGTTTTCATGTAGATTATTTAGACACACAATTACGGTAAGGTTATTATAATTTATTTTTGTCACATATTTCCTCTAGGTGTTTTTACCACATTCTCAGGATTTATATCTTAAGATGGAATTCCCAATTTACTAGAAAATTTTTCAGAAATGAAAGAATGTGTAGACCCTAAATCAAACAATAAATTGGAATAATTATAATAAACAAGTAGTGTATCTGATACTACTTCATTTGATGGACCAACATCTTCTGAAGTTGTTGCAAAGGATTTCAGCACCCCTTTCGGCTTGTAGTCTGGTTACTTTTCATAATTTGAGTTCTTCATTGGACACTCATTTTCATAATGACCAATTTCATTACACTTAAAAAAATTTATTAACTGTATATCTTGTTTTTTCATACCATTACCTTGATTTTTTAGTGCAATTACGAGCCTTATGTCCCATTTTACCACATTGGTAGCACATACCAAAATTTAAAAGGCATTCCCCAATTTGCTTTTTACCACAATTTTCGTAAACTATAAACTTAATTTTCTTAGCATCAGATTTTTTTGTAGAGTTATTACCTTTCATACTCCACCTCGACCTCTTATTCTATTGTTTTTCAAAGAAAACTTGATCATCGGAAACTCTATTTCCACCTTCTCTGCAAATCGAACAATTTTTTCATAACTTTTAAACTCACATGAAGATAAAGCCCTTCAATACTTTGGCTTTAATCCTGAGTAAAAATGATCAATTTTACTATCAAGATCCTGTATGAAATATGGAGCATACCTTTCCAGTAGAGTTAATTTTTCATCATAAGCATCCACTGACTCAGACTCCTGCCTTAATTCCAAGAATTGTTTTTCCATCATAAGTTGAACCACCATAGGGAAATATTTTTCAAGAAACATACCTTAGAATTAATACAAAACAATAGAATCAATATCCTCATGACCCTTGACATTTTTAACCATCGACCACCACTAATCGACTTCACCTTCAAAACGATAAACAATAAGACTACCTATTTGATGTTCTGAACACCTTAGGACATCTAAAATCTTTTCCAATGCTGTAATCCACCCATTAGCTATCACAGGGTCCGATGATGCTCTGAATAATGTGGGGAATTGCCTCTTGAAATGATCCACTTCTAACATGTTCCCCTGTGGTTGATCTGATTGATCTCATGCATGGATACAACCAAAATTTATAGCCTAAGTCAACTATTACATCATTGCAAAAAACTGTTCAGTCCTTATTCTGACCATCTCAAGTTACTTATTTTGAAGGATGTTTTCTTATTGATTTTTTCCCATCATATATTCCTAGCTTCCTCTGCGGAAAACCATTACGAACACTAAAATATCTTAGTTAAAGCAACATGGTAATCTTAAAATGCCATATCATTTCAATCTTACCATAAAGTAAAAACAATTTATGGATATTAATTTAACAATATCTTAACTACTAAATTTGTCTAAACCGACCTATAATACCAAAAATAAGGATCCAGTCTTAATAATTACATAATATTTAGTTATGTCATGAATTCTACATTGATTATCTTTTTAGTTTTAGAGTTTTAGAGAAATAGGACATAACTATTACATTACATATCAAAAATTTCAAATTAGACACTTTTACTCGATCCAAAATTTTCCACAATAATAAATCACCTTAAATAAAATAAGTGTCCTTTTCTTGATATAAATCTTCTTGAATACATCCTTTCTCTTACCCTTCCTTATACCTTGTGAAAAACATTTCAATAACACGTGATGAGAATTAAAATCTTAGAATGTGTTCTAAAATAAGGAATGAAAAAATTATTACATCTATAGATAAAAATAAATGAAATCATACTTATCAATCATAAAACATATGATCCTTAACATACCTCATGAAATAATAAAATTTATGAATAACACATAGAAATCATAAATAATAAAGGTAACTTGTGGAATCCATATCATACTTACATAGTAGCTTTCACAGCTACATAGGGAGTTACATTTGGAACACCCATCACAGTATATTCCCTAAATCTCATATGAGAACCATTAACATTTACCTCTATCATGTTACCCAATGAATTGGAGAGCTATCTTGGGCTCAACCACCCTAGGTTTTTCACAGAACCACCCATATACGCAAAAAATTCCTAAGAACGATAACATAATCATAACACATGAATAAGCATAAAGTAAAGATAACATTTCCATTTTACAATCAAAAGATACCGGCTCAAGATATTGACATAATAAATCCATTATCAAAAACATTTTCAATACCAAAATATATAAAAAGGTTATATGGTATTTAGTATACTTTTAAAAACATTACAACTTTTTAAGGAATCCAAATATCAAATAATGCTCGCTATGGAAGAATGGTTGTTATCACCACGTACATTAAAAAGAAAAATTACCTTTTGTATTTTAGTAAAATGATACATAGAAAAAATATTCCCTTTGAATGAAATTAAAAGTCAAAGGGGTTAATAAACCATATAAAATAAAGTCATGTATAAATCAAAATATTCCTCAATGAATGGAGATTGAGATGAAGTCCCTTACCTTGAGTCTGACTCGTCACATATGTTCCTTGTTCTTCCTAAATAATAAGTATAAGTTAATTTAAACTTTATTAAGAATCTATTTAAAGTTTTTTATTCATTTAACATCACTTTTTACCACATTATAAAAATTACATAATAATTTAAGTTAATATCGGTCGTTTGACGATATTTGGTACTTGAGTAAAAAATGAACTTGTTATAATAAAAAATTGCCCATGTGGTCAAAATAATATTATCTCCAGAATTTTATTAATGATTTAAAAATCATATATATCCATTATATATTTATTTATATCCACTATATATTTATTTAGAATATTTCATAACATTTGGATATAAGAAATGAAATGAACTGTTCATGGAGACTGTAATCCATACAAACGCATGAACACTACATTCATTTATTTTTTGTATTTAAAGAAATGAAAACTAAATGTTACATAGGTATATTATAATTAAATTATAATATCATATAGATATACGTTCATTAACTCCATCCTTTATAGGTTCCACGTATGGAATGAACGAGTCATATCGTTTTGAGGGGCGGTAAACCACACTTCCTCAAATGAAATTATCATATTTACCCATTATGGAAACCATAAAGGAATGATATAAATGAAAAATACAGAATCATAGAGACAATAAAAATATAATATATATCATATATAAATATATTTCCATCATAATGGCTACCATAAGAGGTGTTGTGGGAAAATCAAACAATCATTGTTTCATGAGGCAGTAGTTCACCGTACATAGAAACAATATGTCTGTATCCATTATGGAGGTGTGTGTAATTGTAGTTTGAATCCTTTATTAACAACATAATAGTATATTGATGATACTGGTTTGTTATAAAATAATTGAATAAATAGATTTTAGGGGGTTGGAGAAGGAAAATAAATGGAAGAATCTTGAGAGAAGACATTACCTCAAACCGAGAAACTCTTATCGATTTAAGCCTAAAGGATTTCATGAATTTAATTATTCCCAATTTAAGGCCTCTAGGAGGAATATATGGATATTTGGGAGCATATTTGGGCAGAGTTTTGAGGATACAAGAGTGATTGAGAGGTGTGACTAAGGGAAAGAGGTGATGCTCTTTTATAAGAGGAAGGAGGGGTACATTAATAATGTCTTGAAAGATTATATTATTATAAACTGAATTTAGATTTGAAAAGGTCTCAAAATAATTTAATTATAATATAAGGTAAATATTGTCCGAAATACTTTCATACAATAGGTTTTAGACAGGTTTTGGTTTCAAATATAACCTTATCATTTATCTTTAACCCTTAGATAACTAATTTTACTCTAACAATGTCTCTTGTATATTCATTATATATGGTTAATATAGTTACTATAAAATGCTGATCGAACCTCAAGTGGTTAAATAATGACATGTTCAACATTATCTATGAAATTTGGACAAATCTTACATTTTTAGGGCTATTATATTATTTAAAATAATATTTATTTTAAAAGCTCATTTATGTCAATTTATATACTATTCATATCATGACTTTTAAATAATACATAAACAATTGATTCCTTTGAAAAACTTTATTAATTCAAAGATAAAAAGTCATAATCATCCCTAATATTATTGTATGGCATAAAAAGTTTGAAAACTAATTTATTTTATATATATAATCTAATTTATTTAAAACATTATTTAATAAGTTAATCAATACATCATTATTGTGTCATAAATAAATTTATTTAATTGATGTATAAAAATTATAAATAAAATACCATGATGTAGGAAATTTTATTATATTTTCAATAAATATTTATATTCTAAGATTTCAATTATTTAACCCCATATTAAAATCGTTTTAGTAAAAGATACATGCTTAGGTTATATTTTCCTTAACATTAAATTAAACGTAATTAAATGTCATTTTCACACACAAGTGGCTCCACGAGATCCTAAAATAGAACCAAGGATTCCCACGGTAGAAAATATCTCATATAATTGGATTAAGACTTGTTTAGGGTAGTTCAATCTTATTATAATATTATTTTTTACCCTTATTTACTTGATTTACCCATTAACCATGTTAAATAAAATATATATTGAAGTTACTATTCATAATATCTAAAAATAAAAGGTACCTATTTAAAAAATTTATACCTCATGATTCCAAATATGGAAACAATTTTTCCAAATTCAAAACACATAAATTGCATAAATTAATTTAAAAAAAATTTCCGTTGTCAAAACCAAAAGTGTGTTTTTAAGAAATAAAAAACTACCAAAAGATTGACATGTGTTTATATTGAATTAAAAAGTGAAATCATGTCCAATGACAAAAATTAGATTAAATGATAAAAAAAATCTATTTACACTTTAAAACCAATTAAATTGATAATATAACCATATAAAAACTAATATGAAAAGACAGTTTTGACATAAAATGCAGTATTTTTCACTATTCATTAAAAAATGCATTTTATCCGATAAATACAAAAAATTTACCCAAATAAAATTTTTATGTCCCAATTATAAATAAGAAGTTTATTATTTCAAATAAAATTTATATAAGTGACAAAAACTATATTTTAAAAAAGGGTTCTTCATCAAAAGGCTGTAAAACTACCTTTTAAAAAAATTAGTGTATTTATGCTTAAAAATTGATTAATTCTCATTTTAAACCTCTAAATTATTTTTGATAACTGTAAAAACATATAAAAATTGTTTAATCATAATATATTTAGTTCCATTAATTCCTTCCTATACAACAAATAGGTTATAACTACAATTTAAAATAATAATATTATATTATTATTTTTCCATTATGACTCAACATTATGTGCAACATAAGATTTTGGAGATACCTATTATTGGGTGTTAAGTAATCCATCAGTAATAGAATCCATTTTAAATTAAAATAAATATATATTCACAAATATTAAAAAATATGAAAATGTTATATTCTTTATTTACCTGGGTTGTTTCATTTTTTTCTATCATCACATCTCATAGATTGATATATTGATTGATTTTATGTGTCTGTGTATATATATGATATTTATAATATATTTTTAACTATTTAAATATGATATCATATATAAAATTTTTTATTTCCATTCTGTGGGGGATACGATAATGCTGCTTGTGTGTATGACGGACTACCACTACGTGAAGCGATGTGATTTGTTCTTCAAAAAATATTTACATAGAAGTTAATAAGGATTATGTAAATTAATATAAGTAATATAAATGATCTATTTGTGATATTAATTAAACAATTAATCTTCTAAAAAATAATATACCATTTTATCTCTTACACTGACAAATAATGACGTCGTTTATGCGTACTTGTGGACTACCGCCTCTATGAAGCGATGTGATTATTATTTTTCAATCATAAAATCTCAAGGTTTAAATATATAAGTATATTTAATTTAATTAAATGGGATTTATGATATAATTATCATTCTTGAAAGATAAAATATTACTTACATTCTTTCCATAATGATATTTGAAAAATTGAAATGTTACTCAAATGTATGTACGACTTACCATCTCAATCATTGTAACGTAGTTCATTTTTCATAATAATATTTTATGATTGTTTTTAAAAGAGTAATTTATGTTTATATATTATAAATATATCATTATTTTAATTATATATATGTTGAATGAATGACCTCTTTTACTATGGTCAATGCACCAAATCTATTTTGAAACAATGAGAGTGTTTTCATCAAAATAGTCGATGTGTACCTAACTAATTAGGTATTTACATATTTCATTATAATTAAATTACATGAATGAATTACTTATATGGTAATAATATTATAAATGCGTAATAATAAATAAAATAATTAATATAATTTTATCATATATGAGGTTCGAACACATATGATGAATATTGAAGTGGAGGTAAGGATTTATTATCTCATGTTTTATTTCTGTGAGACATATACTATAATCACCACTTCTTTATATTGTGTGGTGTATATAATTCCTCTTTTACATGTAATATCATGAATAATATTCATATAACTTTATTTTATGTTTCAATTTTAATTTTTTCATCAATGTGGAAATTAATTTAATGATACCAAGTGGTAACTAATTTCGTAACTCAATTTATTTTCATATGGTAATATTATAACTTCAATGTTTTTGATATTACATTTTTATTTTTGTAATTAAAATTGACCACATTATGTGTTATTTCATATTTTTATGTGGATTTACATTGGATACTTATAATCAATTCATTTATTAATTATCAAATTAAATGGTATTATTTTTATATAGGTTAGTCATCTCAAATTCTCTTCTTTATGATAATTAGTTATTTTATGAACCTATACTAATTTTTAAGATGTATATAAATACCTTTCACATGTTATATCATGAAAATGTGTTTGTTCATGATATTTAATGTATCATATGATTTTAATTAGTTAGGGGACTAAATATTGAAGAGTTACAAAAGTGGAAAAAGCATTATGTTACAATCTCATTCCTTTCACAATTTTTTATGTGTAAGGTTCCATTGAACAAAATCATATTATCTTATTTCCTTGAACCATGTTATATTTTCCTCCACTAGTTATTATTGTCCTTATCAAGTTTAATTTCCAATTCATTCTTTATTAATTGATGAAATATCATGATATTCATTTCTAAATGATACTGATATTGTGTAGAGTCCTGAACCAAGAGACATTATATAGGTACCATGATCTAGTTCTCTACATTACCTCAACTTCTTTAATCAGTATTCTAGAGGATTCTATCTAGAATATAGGGTCTAATTGAGGTAAATTTGTGAGACTATAACCTATTTATCAATATTAAATATAGGAGAGGAAGTATAAATGAACATCTGTGAAAAATAAAATACCTACTGACAGTCACTAACAATGGAATGTATATCCATGGATGAACATACTGGAATATACATCAATAGATATAAAATAATCAATAGGTAAAAAATACACAAATATAAGAAAAAATACCCAAGGGATATCTCTAAAAAATCCTGATCTAAAACTCAATATTGTGCTCTTATTCTCCCATGTTGAAGTGTAAGAACACAGAGCACAACCCATTAGCATGAACCTACAAACATTATGTCTATTTATATATCAAATGGGGGCCTAAACAAGGTATGAGATATACTATGTAGGAAACCAACTTTTTTTTATATTCTAATCATATCCGTGTACATTAAACGAAGTAATTCACCGAATTATCAAAAATAAGTAAGTTTAGTAACCATATAAATGTAACAAAGTCGGCTGAGGTACCTCAAGGACACCTGGCCAACCATACCTGCTTCAACCTAAACTAGAATGTTTATTAAATAAATTCACCATGTGTATATATATATATATTCAAATTATTCATAGGAACACATATATCCATATATTTTTATATATATGAATATATATATACTTTATATATAGGGATGTATGAAACCCTATGAATAGATACATAACACAATCCAGGACCCAACAAATTACTCAACCATCCATGTGTAGTCACATGAGTTTCATAAGGTAGGAAATGAATCCATGCATGAGTACTATTAACAAATGAGTGACTCCATATTTTATTATCACAACCATAAGGTAATTCATTCCAATAGAATCCATTCCCCAGTATCATAATGTAAGGGACATCATTCCCATGAACACTATTACTATGAATCATAATATAAGGGACACCAAGACCATGAATCATATAATAAGGGATGAAAATCATAGGTATGGAATTCCTAGTGATTATAATATAAGGGATTTTATGTCCATTTATATTTCATGAAAATATTTTTTATCATTTCAATTACATGTTCCATGCAGGAGTATGTGAGGTGGTCTTACATTTCCATCTTCATTTAATCGAACTGATTTTTTAGTTCATTAATAATGAAAAAGTGAATGTATATGAACATTCCATATTAGAATTAATTTTTAAATGATAACTATGTCCATGTTTTTAAACATTTCATATATCATTGAGTATTCTAATTAAATATTTTTTCTTAATTGAAAAAGACAATACACCCCAAATGAGATTCTATTAGGAAAAAGAGGAATGATCATCATATAATTAATTTAACTGAACATAATAATTTCTCCCCTGAAGGAAAATAATAAAACCTATTAAGGTGATTCTTAACATAAATAGAGTTTTATAATCTTTTTCATCAAAATAATCACTAAAAGGGTGGTTTAGTCAAGTAGTAAATCATTAATTCGATGGGTAAATTAGTCGAAGTTACATTACATGGTCATTCAGGTTGAGTATTTCAATATGAGACCATGTATATAGGTGTAATAGAATTTTTAATATGGTATGAGTAAATAATTTAAGGTGTTTCATATTTAAGAAGAAACACCTGGAAAATACCAAAGGTGAAAAAAATGACAATAGTATATAAACATTGAAATTGGGGAAGAAAAATCATATAAACTACCTAAATAATGATTTGGATAGTCTACTAGAATAATATCATCCATTGATTAAATCCAAAATGAGAGGAATTAGAAGAATCATCAAAATCCAGAAAATAAAGAAAAATAACACTCATGGATTTCGTATTCCATATGGTGAGATTTTTGAAGAAAATAAGGAAGAGGAGTTGTAGACTCACATATACTATTCCAAAAACCTGATGAAACTTAAATTATACCAACAATGGTGGAGATTCACCAAGGAGGATAGAAGGAGGTTGGGACACATGGGGGAGTTACAAGAGAAATGGGGGATAAAATGATGTAAATATAATGCAATTTCAAAGGGAAAATCAATCATTTAAATTTAAATGAGACACATGATTAGTTAAAATTTTGGATAGCTTTTCACCAACCATGAAACTCACACTACCCAAGATGCATACAAAAATGGTATGTTTCCCTATTTAGAGTACCCTTTTCCCACCAAGCGGTTCTACTATTTATGTTTCTCTAAACATATGTTCTAAGATCATGGTTTGAAAAACCGTTCCCAACCCATCCATACACCCTTATAATTTAACACCATCATTCATCATGGTTAGGATCCCCACCTTGCATGGATTAGTAAAATGTATGACATCCCTTAAATGGATGCATAATTGCTCTTGAGGGAAGGTATGGTTTAAAAAACTATATGCCTTTTCACTATATCTAGAAAAGTTGGATTTCAAATATATGTACTTACAAAACTATTCCAAACAAATGATATACCTATTGAGCCTTAAAACACATCCACTAACAACAATTTTAAGTGATCCATGTCTCATAATTATGTTATGAGACTCAATTTATGATTTTCCCATCCTCAAAACTAAATGTTCAATTTCCCTAGAAATTTTTGAACTAGTAAAAAATGAGGGACGTTACTACCTCCCCAATTTAGAAAATTTCATCCATGAGAATCCTTGGGGATAAATTAAAACATTGTACATCCTACGTGGGTTGTGAAGTTTCTTTTAAACTATCATATTGATTTTCAATACTCCCAAAACACCTCCAAGAATCAGTTTAATCATTTTTAATTAATTAACTAAAACCAGATCTAATTTTCAAATTCAAATGCTAAACACAAAGACCTCACTTAAATTATTAGATCTATCAGAACAAAATATCATGTAATTTTATCTTATAACATCTTGTATATAGCGCTACCCATAATAGGTTATAGTTTTAAATGGTAAATTCTAAATAACGGTACTTATACCATTGGAATTTCTTGTTGGAATATGTCTGTTAAATTTTGTTGACACTCCCCACACATTTATCAATGTATTCATGAGTAAACTACCATCAGGACTCGATCTAATTGAAATGGTTGAAATATAATCACAAAATATAAAACTGGTCACACCATAATTTCCTTTAAAAAACCCCAATAGACCCTTTATTCTACACTCATCTCAACCATATAGATTATTAGATGTGATTCCCTCACCATACATATCATTCTAATGAGAGGTGATATGCTGGATAACCTGTAGTCAAATAATTTGAAAACACTCAACTTAGACTGCTAAAGTGTTACCAAAATCAGTTCTAAAGTCTTATCCCAAGGTGAATAGAGATTATTTAGAGAATGATCACCAAAAACTATAATGAGTTTCAGTGATTTCTCCCAGATGAAGAAGCTACCAATAAAAAAATATCACCATGTAGTACAAAAAATAATGAATCTATCCCGATCCAACCTCCATTGATCTTCAAAAACTACACTGGTCTTAACAAATACATCTAGATTTCACCCAAATCCATAATCACACATGTACCTAAAATTAACTAAGGATTCCGACTGTACATTTATATAGATATTTAATGACTCACTAGTTCCAAAATGACCATAAAAAAACTGGTATATAGGTCCCACTAACCTTCTACCCCGAGGGTCACCCCCATTAACTAACTTCCCACTCTACACCTTAGAAGCATACTTTTCATGGAATCAATAAAAAAATATGATCACTATAGCACATTCGCTACCCCCATTTGACATTACAATGACATGTATAAGAACCCACTCATCATGTGAATTCATTAAATGTTAACCATCACCTATTCATATTTTCAGATAATAGTTCTCATGGTTCAATCGAGACTTCAATCATAATAAAGTTAACAAACGTACAATGTCCAATTGTTTACTATACACTATTTCTCTTATAATAATAAAATTATTTGATTGAAACTCCCAATAAGTCCTTTCTTCAAACCATAATAACTATTTAAATAGGTATCATGGAATATTTTTAATTCCCTACCAACATAAATATGAAAATTAAATGATATGTGATATGACTGCATCATAACAAGGGGTACACAAAAATTTTATCGTCCGGATTGTATATCTCTCCCGGGCCACTATCACATCAAACATGCCATAGCTTCCTTCATTTATCACTTGAATCTATGTCTTTTGAAAATGTGTATCATGTTTTTCCATAAATAAACCATCTCATTATTCTAGGTATTTTATAAAATTATCCCCTATCCCATGAAAATCATTTTTAATTTTCCCAAGATTTGGGACACGTTTCATGTAAATGATAATTTGTTAAAACAAACAGTCATTTTATTTCACTTGAAAACTAACCAGTTTTTTTAATAAGGTAACACACAAAAAAATTGAGAAACACATATCATTTATAGTCGGTGTACTATTTTATACTAGCATTTCAAAAACCTAACTAATGCTTTTGAGAGTTGTTGGTCATCAATTCCAAACTGGCCGTTCTACTCAGAATGCTAGTTTTAAATAATCTAGAAGATCCTATGGAAATTCTTTAAAAAACAATAATCTCATGTTTTATATTATTTATTTAATTTACACATATTTTATAACATAATTTTTGAATGGAATGTGTCAACATCGCATCCAATACTGGTCATCTGGGATAGGCACCTAAACAATCATGAATATTGAATCCAGCTTCAATAAATAACAATTTTGGGTACTCTTAAAATTTTAAGGAATCAAAAAATATAGATCTATAGACTTGAGAATATTCTATGCATTGACCTAAAAAATTGTGAAAAAATTAATCTTACTAAAAAATGGAAAATGTTGTCTCAGAAAGACCTTATCCACAGGTTTTTCTTAAAAGAACAATGTTATTAACCTTCTGGTGTCCGAGTCAAATTTATGTCATCATGGAACTTCCTCTAAAACCTATAGCCTCTGACATGAGAATAACTTCCCATTTATGGGAATTAGTTACATGGTTTCTAATGTTCCTATAAATACTCTCTTAGAAGATGGTACAAAGGAATTGGTAAGGAATAATTCATCTATTAGGCTAAACATATATCATCATTGGCCAAAACACACCACTTTCAAAAAATATGTATTCTAGTACATGATTATTATTGAGTATCTGAATAGGGTAAATAAATCTAAAATGTTTAAATGCCAATGTAATTGATGAATGTATGACATTTAAAAACATATGTTTAAGGTAATATCCCCTTAGGGCCCAACATTCTATACAACTACCCATATACCCAGGGTTTCATTTCTTTATCTAGATTCATAATTGACAAAACTAGTCTCCAAAGGATCCCACATGTCAAAAAATAGAAAAAAAGTATTTATCAATCTTTAATGTCAGAAGACACTACCATAAATGGTCTATCTCATTACAAACATAAGGGATTAACACTATAATAGATATATCCTCAAAAAAATAAATACGACTTAATTCCTAACCTCTATTTCCAATGAAAGCTTTGAAAATTTCCTTAGATTTCCTAAAAAATGATCATAGATCCTTTTATTGAAACTCAGAAGGAAAAATTTATTACTCAACCCTACATGAGGGTCCTTAAAAAAATAACATCTAAAATATTCAACATTAAGTCATTTAAATGATGATCATTAATTTTAAAATTAAAAATATTTTATATATAGGGGATATAAAGTAATAATTTTAAAGAAAAATAGAGTTCAAAAAATATAGTATTTTGATGGAACTCTATTTAATGATAACATGGGAGCAAAAATATCGGTGCCCCGATGCGGTTCACCACATAGCCTCAAGCACATCTCCCTATACACCATAGGAATCCAAAAAGAAGTGAGGGTCTGATAGATATATTATGTAGTGACTATAAACTATGAAATATAATTAAATATAGTATATCATGAATAAACGAGAAGCAGTGTAATATAAAATAACAACTACAAATTAATAACAAAGGAATGAAAACCATGAATGAACATACTAGAATTTATATCATTAGAAATATAGTAGGTAACTGGTAAAAAATTAAAAAATTAAAAAAAATACAAATGGGTATTTCCATGAGAATACAATGTTTTGACTCAGTTTGGTGATACAAATATCCCATGTACATGTGTAACCACACAAATAATGATCCATTTATTTGAACAAGAATAAAAGAGGTCTATCCGTGTACTAAACGGCGGCCAGAACAGGGTGTGATATATTCCCAGTAGACCACCACTAATGGTGTCTACTCAAATATAGTATATGAATATAAAATAATGAAGTGTGTAAGAATATCAAAATAAGGCAGTGTAGTAACCAAGTCAGATCAGGATCATCAAGGAAACCTGATCGACCATTCCTTCTTAAGACTAAACAAGAATGTCCCTGAAATGAATTCACAATGTGCATATCTATATATAAATATGTACTTTGTACACAAGAATGTATATATGTAATATTATGTATATATGTATATATATTTATGTACTTTACATGCATGGAAGTATGTAAACATATGTAAAGATAGATAGTGCAATCTAGGACCTGAGGCCTAACTCATGCATTAATGTGTAGTCACATGTGTGTCATAGGGTATTAAGGGATTCCATGCCCTTGTATCATAAAAATAAGATAAATTCTATGCCATAGTAACATAACCACAAGGTAATCCATGCCTAGGGACATCATTACCATGTATCATAATGTCAGCGACATAGTGACAATATATTTCATTCCCATGAATCATAATATAAGAAACACCATTCCTATGGAAAAAAATCCTACAAATCATAAAATAAGGGATGATCGGGATATAGATCATAATATAAGGGACTAGATTCCCATTTATAGGTCAAAAAATTACTTTTTATCTTTTCAATTATAATTTCAAAAGAGGGGTAAGTGAGATGGTCTTCCTATTTACTATTCATTTAATTTAATTAAACATTTTTTTATTGAATTAACAATGAAAAGGTCCATATACATGAACATTCCATATTAACATTCACAAATAATTTAAAAATAACGACACATACATAAACATTACATTTATCATCAAGAGTATCAATAAATATCCCCTTTTTGGTATATAAGAGAGAACATCCCTAATGAATGTTTTATAAGAAAACATAGTTATGATCATAAAATTATTCATTTTAGTAAATTTAATCATTTTATGAATGAAGTTGATTCATAACACCAAATTAGGTGATACTTCGCATGAATATAGTAATAAAACCATGTCCACCAAACAACAAACCCTAATGGGTGGTTTAGTTATGTACGAAATTATTAATTATGTGGGAAATTAGTCAAGATCCCCTTACGTGGAGTTTTGGGTTGAGGTCATCAGCATAAAACCATGTACAATGCTGTCATAAAACATCTTAACGAGGTTTGGGTAATTAATTTAATGATTTTTATAATTTATAAGAAAAAATGGAATAATATAGCATGTTACACTACAATAATACATTATAAAAATCAAAACCTTGAACAAAAAAAATATAGACCACACACCTCGTGATTAAGATGGTCTACTATCCCAATATCAAGATTTTATTCATGTCGAAATGATATAAATAAGAAGAATCATCATTTAAGATTTCATATTTTCTTAGTTATGATTATTTTTAATTTTTTTGTAAATTTGGGTTGTTTGAATCTAATTTGTAGCTTAAATTAATTCACAACCTTGAAAAATTAATCCCCCTGTAAGTAGTTTTCTCTGCATTGCAACATGTCATGAAGGTAGATTACACCCCTTGTAGCTATCCTTCACCACATGTTGACATGTCATTAAATAAAATTTCACCGTATGTAATTAAATTACACCACGTGTAATCTTTAATTAATTTTTTTTAAATGGTTTGATGGTATTTCCTCTGAAAAAAAGGTAATATGTTAAAAATTATTATACACTTTGAAATAAGAATTCAGGCCATGTATTATCATGAAAATCTATTTAAAATAACACTCCCATTATCGTATAACCCTCTAGACACCCCTATTATCCACTAGATGGATTCTGAATACCTATTATATTCAATGTAGAGCCTATGCGCACATACTCCTTGGACATAAACTCCTCCGCCCACCTTGGACTGAAACTCTATGACACACCTCCACCTTTGACCAAAGCTCCTCCGTGCATCATCTTTATCAACCAAAGACTATCTACAAACCTCCTCGGTATAAATGTTATTCACTTTTTATATCTATCTCTCTTATACTACTCTCCATAGAAAAAAGATTTATTTTTATCCGCTAATAGATGTAGTTCTAGATTAGTTCAATCTGGATCTAGGATTGTTGGATTCAGATCTAGATTTAAGAGATCCCATTTCATTTAACTATGTATTTAGTTTTCAGAACAAGATTGTATTCATTATCTCATTCTCAATTGGTCTCCTTAAAATTGGGGTTATCTATTGGGAAACATTCTTGATCATTCGTGAGTTAGGTGGTTTAAAATTCAAGTCCCATAGTCTTGGTTACAAATAAGTGTATGTAACTGTAGAATTCATATTATATGTTTATATATGTTTTCTTGACTAAATTAATTAATTTATTGAATCAATTAATTAAATTAAATGTGAATTTGGGATATTGGGATTTTTTATCTTGAATAACTAGTTATTAAATTAATTATAGAGTTATCAATATTTTTTAACATGATTAAGTAATTATTGATTTAATTTATGTCAATAGATGGCATTATGAAATTTTTATTTGAGATAATTAATTGTTGAATTATTTATGGTGATATAAAGATTTTTTAGATTGAATAATTTATTGAATAATTAACTATTGTTATGTTGAAGTTGTTGAATATGGATAAATAATTGTAGAATAAATTATTGGAGATTTTTTTATTAGATTAATAGATATTAAACATTTAATTCAGGAATTAACTATGGTGGATAAATTAATAGATATAAAATAATCAATTGATGAATTAATGGGTGATATTGATTTGTTTGAGATGGAATTAATTAATTCATGAATTAATTAATGGGTTTATTGTGATTATTTAATTATTGAATTAAATAATGGGATTAATTAGATTTCAAATTAATTATTGTGATAAATGTGATTATTTAATTATTTCATTAAGTAAGTGGATTAATTGAGTGGTGAATTAATTAATGTGACCAATGGGAGTATTTAATTATGGTATTAAATGATGGGGTTAATTAATTGGTGAATTAATTGAAGTGACTAAAGAGTTTATTTAACTATTGAATTTAATAAAGGGATTAATTAATTGATGAATTAATTAATTTAATAAAATAGATTATTTAATTGTGGAATTAAATAAGGGGATTAATTAATAGATGAATTAATTAGTGATAACAAATATATCATTAAATTATTGAATTAAATAAAAAATTTGAATGTGATTAATTATTTGTGGAAATTAATTAATGTAATTTATGTAAAAAATTAATTGGATAAATAATTTATAGTGTTCAATGTCATTAATTAATTTTTAATTAATTAATAAGAGTTGACATGGAAAATTAATTGGAAAATTAATTGAAGGGAATGAGTTAGATTAATTATTTAGATAATTAATTAATGTAGATTGTTTTGTTGAATAAATTGAATGAGTTAGATTAATTAATTAATGGGGATCATTGTGATTGTTCAATTGAATGAATTATATTAAATAATTAGTGAATTAATTAATGTGGATTTTTGGGATATTGAATTAATAGAATGAGATAATTAATTGATCAATTGATAATGAGATATTGAGATTAGGAAATTGATATAGTTAATTGTGGAAATAATAATGATGTATTGAGATTTTGAATAAGATAATTCATTGTGGATCTAATTATGGAATTTTGAGTTTCTAGATATTGATTAATTAATTGATTAATTAATTAATTGGATAGTTTTCCTTACATATTTGGGTAATTAATTATTTGTATTTATGTGATAATAAAATTGTTGAATTAGTAATGGAATTTTGGGATAAGTAATTGTTGAGTTATTTATAGAATTTTTGAATTATTAATCATGAATAATTAATTATAGAATTAATTAATAGATGTCTAGTAGTGAAATGATTAACTAATTATTGAATTAATTAATGCACTTTATATGGTTAATTAATTGTGGACTTAATTAACAGAAGGGTTGTGATTAATAAATTTGTGAATTAATTAATGGGATACACATGGTTAATTAATTATTTAATTAATTAAATGACTGGGAATGATTAATTAACAATTATAATTAATTACTAAGATTGAGGTGATTAATTGATCATTGTCTTACTTAATAGAAATGTGTTGTGATAAATTAATTGGTGACTTCATTAGTGGAATAAATGTGGTTAATTAATTTTTGAGTTAATTAACTGAGTTTAAGTGACCAATTAATTGATTGATTAATTGGAGGGGTTTTTTTGGTTAATTAATTGTTGAATTAATTAACGGAGTTGAAGTTTCCAATTATTTTATGAAATAAATGAAGGGGTTTTAATGGTTAATTAATTTTCAAAATTTTTCAAAGATTTGGAAATGATTAAATAAATGTGAAGTAATTAATTGAATGATTGATAAAATGGATATTTATTGTGATTATGTTGGCATGGATTAGCACATGAGATATCTAGGGTGTGATAAGGTGATTAAATAGGAAGGAAAATATGGATCCTACTATTGTTTTCCAAAGGGTTGTGTGAGCCTTTGAGGAAGAAGGCTGTGTGAGCTTCAAATTTTTTTTCGAAGGATCGTGTGAGTCTTCAAGGATGAATACTATGTCAGTTTGTTTTTTTGAATGACCATGTGAGGCTTCAAAGAAGAAGACTATATGAGATTTTGTTTGTTTTTAGAAGGACCATGTGACCCTTTGAGGGAAAATACTATGAGAGATTTCATGTTTTTATTAGGAATCATTTATGATTTGTTTTGTATTACATACTTTAGACGCTTGTGGTTTGAACCCATAGTTCACACTAATCATTCCAAACTAAATTACATGTATTATGTATTTTATAAATTCCATAAAAATTGTGATAATGAATGGTAACATTGAAATTTAGATATGTGAAATCCCTTGGTGATAGTTAAGAATCTGGCATGGGCCGAAGCGGGTATTGTGGTTCGGGTTTCCATGGGAACCCGATGAAATATGTGCTAAAATAAAGATAAACTGAATAAATATAATTTTTTTTACTTTATTTCTTGTATTTAATTATGTATAAAACTTCATACACTATTATTGACTTCATTGTTTTTAGAAATCATTGGTGGTGGCCTATTGAGTTGTACTCACACCCTACTTAGGCTGCCTGATCAGTACCTGAAAAGACTTTGTGTTTTTTGGACAGGTTATGGGAAAAGGACTTAAGATAGATGGCTCATTTGGATTAGAGCATGTATGAGGGTACCAGGTGTGGTTTGGGACCCTCTTGGGAGTTTTAGTGTCTTTAATTTTGGGTATTCATTTTGGCACATGGAACATACATTATCCTGATGTATCTACTATTTAGTTTTGACATAATATTTATTGATTTGGTTGTCTTGTGTTACTGGTACTATTATAGTTATGTTATATCATTATTTGGTTGTTGTCTATTTATTACCTTTTATGTATTAGTCTAATAAAAAATATGGTATATTCTCCTCATGATCGATATTAGACCCACACTGCTAGTCGGCAACCTCTGGTGTATAGGGTGGTGTGCCTGACATCATCTGGAGGTCTGGTTCGAGGCACCATTGTGTGGCACCTGGTCTTGGTTGTTACATAGTGATATCAGAGGATTTTTATCCTCTTATTGAATTTGTCTTACTATTTGGAAAAGGGAGACATGAGACTTCGATGAGTTGGGGCTTGTTTTTGAGGTTATGCATAAGAGTACCTTCTGCATGTACGATGGAGAACCCAAGTGACTAGTGTGGGATTATTGTTATTGTTGTTTTATATTATAGTTTAATTCTATTTCACCATTGATGAAACATTTACTGTGTGATGTTATTATTGTTGATATTTTTTGAATTTTGAATTGTGGCCCCAAATGACATGAGATTTGAGTCTTCATGCATCATTCTATGAAATTAGTATTGTTTCATGACATGCATCATTATAGAAACATACATGAAAACATGTTTTGGGTAATTTGTTGAAATTAAACTATTTTTCATTTTTAGTGAATTTGAACTAAAAAATTTCATAATATGAAATTGAAAAATAATTTAAAATGATGAAAAATGAGAATAAATGGGCATCTAAATGATAAAATTGAATAATGTGATTTCCCTTGTTAACTAGAACCTAGGTGTATGATAGTTAAGGGTAGTGATAGTGTCTCGGTTTTGACCATGTGGTAGGATAAAGTGGAAAACACATGATATGGATTTTTAAAATCCATATTGTTATCTATGATAAATGTTGTGAAATAAAAATACTTTTTTTATTTGACCCATGATGTGGGTAGTTTGGGTAGTGAGAATGCCCTATTTTAAGATATTAGTTAGGGGTTGTATGAACAATTTTCTAGTTTTGGATTAGTGTGGTGAGATGATTGGCGGTCAGGGAAGCACAAGACTTTCAATATGCTAAGACGTCTTTGTAGTTAGAGGATACATCTTTTATGGATAATTTATATTGGTATTCATTGACAAATTCATAGTGAACATTTAATTAGTGATGATCATGTCCCCTATCTTGATATCAACCCGAGTTCAATGAGAATGATCTAGATTTATTCCTAGATACCTAAGTGTGTTTTGGTAAGATATAGGGCCCCATAGTTGTTGTTCTTATGAAGTGGTATATATCTGGAGTTGGATGGTGCAAAGTACGCCATTGACAGTTTACAAATGAGGTTCTCAGGATTCTCTAGAGGTCGATGAAAACCATGGTTATTGAGTTCCCTGAAAAAAATATTAACAGTGCTCCTATTATGGGGAGCGATATGTCAGTAGTATATGTGTGGAAAAAGAACAATGAGTAATGAAAATGTTTATACTATAATTTACATGTTTAAATTTATTGGAGAAAGGCCATGTGGGCCTTAGATGTGGTGGGTATACATCATTTCCATTCTATTTTCATGGAATGTCTAGGCACCAATGTTTGATTGTGTTTTTATGGTTACTGGGAATAGTTATTTTGGAAGCACATCGGGTATTTTGTTGAATCTAAGATTAAGATCAATGAGTTCATTGAGTAGTATATGAAATGTGTGTTGGAAATTAGTAAATAGGAGTTGCAGGGAAAGATTCTATTGTTAGTTCATGTATTGTGGAAACATGGATGGATTATGGAGGGATCCTGGGAGAGAGAATCAGATAATAGGGAATAGTGTCCCAACATTCTTTGACTTGGAATCTTACAGAGGCATGGGAGTGCATCTCAAGGATGAGTTATTATAAGGTGGGGAGATTGTAGGATCCCATCTTTTTTCATGAATGAATCTCTTTAAATTTATGGTCATGACGGGTTGTTTTGAATTTAATTTATATATTAAGTTAATTAAACCACATTACAAATGACACCACATGAATGTAGTTTTCACTACGTATCAACATGTCTTGAAAGTAGATTACACCCCCTATAACTGTCTTTTACCATGTGTCAACATGTTGGGAAATAACATTTCACCACGTGTAATTTTATTAAAGCACGAGTAATATTTAATAATTTTTTTAACTGGATTGATGATATTTTCTCAGGAAAAAGGGAAATTGGTAACAAATCATTACAATACGTGAAATGAGGATTAAAATCGTATAATTATCATAGAATTTTTTTTAAAATAACACCTAAAACTTCTCATAATAATATAGACACCCCTCTTATATACTTCATGGTTGTCATGTACCTCTTCTCTCTGCTGAAGAGCCTTCACACACCTCTTTATTAGATCAAAACTCATCCTCACCCCTCTGAATTGGATAGAAAATCCTCGGCGCACCTCCACCTTAGACCTATGCTCCTCCGCTCACCACCTTATTTGACTGAAGGCCATCTGTGCACCTCCTGGGCATGTGAATTCTTATAGTTTATGATCTACCTCTCTTATGATCCTCATCCTAGATAAAATAAAGATTCTTATCTACTATCAGATATAGATATGGATTTATTGAAACATGATCTAGGTTTTTTGGATTTAGATCTAAATTTAAGAGATATTGTTTCATTTAACTATGGATTTTGGTTTTGGATCTAGAATGTGTTCATCATCACATTATTTTTTGATCTTCATCAAATTGGGATTATCCATTGGAAAGTGTTCATCACTGTTCTTGAGGTAGGTGGCCTAAAATTCAAATCTCATAGTCTGGATTAAAATTATGTGTATAAAATTAAATAATTTCAATTACATTTTTAGCAATTTTATTCTTGATTAAATTATTTAATTTGGAGTATTAAATAACTTAAAAGTTATTTGAAATTCGGATATAGAGATTTATGATCTTAAATAAATAATTGTTTAATTAATTTTGGAGAAATTGAGACCGTTGAACATGATTAATTAATTGTAGAACTAATTAATGTCAATGGTTGGGATAATGAAATAATGATTTTAGATAATTAAATGTTGAATTAATTATGTTGATATTTTGATTTTTGAAATGGAATAATTCATTATGGAATTAATTATAGTTATATTGATGTGGTTGAATAGGGATAAATAAGTGTAAAATTAATTATTGGATATTTTAATGATTATTAGATTGATTTCACTGTAAAAATTAATTGATGAATTAATTAGAGTGGTTGAATTAATAGATATAGAATAATGAGTTTATGAATTAATTGGTGATATTGAATTGTTTTAGATGGACATAATTAACTAATGAATTAATTAATGGGTGTATTGTGATTATTTAATTATTGAATTAAATTAGAGGATTAATTAATTGTCAAATTAATTATTTTGAGAAATGTTATTAATAAATTGATGATTTAAATAAGGGGTTAATTAACTTGGGAATTAATTATTATGACCAATGTGAATATTTACTTGTTAAATTAAATAATGGGATGAAATAATTGATGGATTAATTGAGGTGTGTCACGATATTATTTAATTGTATAGTAAAATGAAGGGATTAACTAATTGATGAATTAATTAATGAAAAAATGATATTATTTAATTGTTGAATTAATAAAGGCATTAATTAATTGATTAAGTAATTAATGTGAGTAAAGAGAATATTTAATTATTGAATTATATAATAAAATGGAATGTGATTAATTAAATTGGTAAATTAATTGATGTAAGTGATAGAAAAATAATTGGATAATTAATTAATGGGGGTTGAATGTGATTATTTAATTGTGAATTAATTATTGAGAGTTGACACATACTATTAATTGGAATATTAATTGAAGGGAATGAGTTAGATTAATTATTTGAGCTATTAATTAATGGTGATTATTATGTTGAATAAATTAAATGAGTTAGATTAATTAATTAGTGAATTAATTAATCAAGGTTGTTGTGATGATTTAATTAAATGAATTGGTTTAATTAATTGGTGAACTAATTAACATGGATTGTTGGTATATTTAATTGATATAATTTGATAAATATTTTATAAATTAATTATGATCTGTTAATATTTGTGAATAAATATAGTTAATTTTTGAATTAATTATGATGTATTGAGATTTTGAATGAGATAAATAATGGAATAATTAATTATGTGATTTTGAGTTTGTGGATATTGATTAATTAATTGATGATTTATTCAAAGGGATTGTTTTCATTAATTAATGAATGAATTAATTGATGGTATTTATGTGAAAAAATAATTTTTTCAATTAGTAATGGAATTTGAGGATAATTAATTGCTGATTTAATTATAAAATTATTGAATTATAAATTGTGAATAATTAATTTATGAATTAATTATTGGATGTTGAGTAGTGCAATGGTTAGTTAATTTTTGATTTAATTAATGGATATTATAGGATTAATTAATTGTTGAACTAATTAATGGAAGTGTTGTGAATAATTAATTTACGAATTAATTAATGGGATATACATGGTTGTTTAATTATTTAATTAAATAATGTATTTGGAATGAGTAATTAGTATTTGTAACTAATTAATGAAATTGAGCTGATTAATTAATCATTGTGTTAATTAATAGAAATAGTTTGCAATTAAGTCAATGGTGAATTATTTAATGGAATGAATGTGGTCAATTAATTATTTAATTAAATAATGGCATTGAAGAGACCAATTAATTAATAAAGTAATTGAAAGATTTGTTATGGTTAATTAGTTTGTGAATTAATTAAAGGAGTTGAAGTGACCAATTAATTGATGTCATAATTGAAGGGTTTGTTATGGTTAATTAATTTTAGTGTTAATTAAAATATTTGGAAATGATAAATTAATTTTGAATTAATTAATGGAATGATTAGTGAAATGGTTATTTTTTGTGATATATGTTGGCATCGAGTAACATATCGGATAACTGGTGTGTGATAAAGAGATTAACTAGGAAGACCGAGAGAGTTTCTATTATTGTATTCCAAAGAACCATGTGAGCCTTTTAAGAAGAGAACTATGTGAGATTCTGGTTGTTTTCCAAAAGGACATGTGAGCATTTAAGATATAATATTGTGTGAGAATCAGTTTTTTTATTGAAGGACCGAGTGGGCCTTTGAGGAAGAAGATCCTGTGCGATTTTATTTGTTTTTTGAAGGACTCTGTTAGTATTCATGGGAAAAGACTACGAATGATTTATAATTTTTCCAAGGATTATTTTGTGCTTTATCTTGTACTACTCACTTATAACCTTGAGGTTAGACCCCGTAGTGCACATTACTCATGCCTACTTGATTTAAATGTTTTATGTATTTGAAAAATTTCAAATAAATTGTGATAATGAATGGTAAGATGGAAATTCAGATATGTGATGTCCCTTGGGGATATTTAATAATTCCACAAAGGCCGATGCTATTATTGTGGTATGGGTGTCCACAGGAACCTATGAGAATATGTGTTTAAATAATGATAAACTGAATAAAATATTTTTTTAATAATTACATGTATTTTATTCATTATAAAACTACATACACCATTATTGACTAGATTTTTTTATACAGTGTTGTTGGTGGCTTAATGAGTTGTATGCACAACATTCTCGGGCTGCTTAATCAGTACCCAAATATACTTTGTGTTTTATAGATAGGATAAAGGAAGATGCCCTATGCTAGACGATTGAGTTGGGATGGAGCATGAATGATGGAAGCCTATAGGGTTCAAGACCCCCATGGGAGTTTAAGTGTCATTAATTTTGGGTTTTCATTTTGTCACATGGAACACACATTAGAATGACATATATAATGTTCTATTTGGATGTTGTATTTCTAGTTTTGAATATCCTGGGTTACTGGTACTATTCTGACTATGTTATATCATTATTTGGTTATTGTATATTTATTTCCACTAGTATTTTACACTACTAAGAAAGGGTATAATCTCTCCATGATTAACATTAGTCTGTCGCTACTAGTCGATAGCCTCTGACATATATGGAGGTGTTTAAGGTCATGTGATGGCCTTGTTTGGGTTACCATTACGTGGAACGCTGGTCAGGAAATTACACATTAAATTTAAAAAAAATAGTCCAGAAGATCTCACAGGGATTTAGAATTCTGAATAGACATATATTTTAAGAAAAGAACAAAGATGAGTTGTAGACTCACCGATATACTTATAACACAATATAATGTGCTCGAATAAAAAAAATCATAGAGGAGATTCACCAAGGAGGTGGAGAGGATGAGGTATGTGTAAATGGGGTATCTATTAGTGAAATGGGGGTGAAAATAAGGTAAATAAAATTTACTATTGGAGGTGAAAATAGTCATTTTGGCACATTAAATGTGGTGCATAGGTATGTTTCATGGTTTAGATATGTATTAAAAAATATTTTATCTCACACAAAGAAATATCAAAACCCCACATTTTTTGGTTTCATAGTTTGGTCTTACAATAAAAAAACCATATAGTACTACTAGTTAAGTGGTACTAACCACGTGAGATTGGCACACAATTTGGAAATCTATACACAAACCATGTAGCCACTTCAAAAATTACTATAGAAATTTCATATGGTCATGCACACCACAATTCACGGTTTTTCAAACTGTAAGAATCCCATTATATGGAGTTATAGTTTCTCTTCATGGACTGCACTATTAAATAAACCATTTTGCCTATCTATTTCTCATGGAAGGTGGGTTTTTAGAGACTGATGCTCCTAAAACTCATCCATAATTTTTAGATACATATGAAGGCATAGAACACAACCAAATACAAAAAACTTTAGTCTTCCAAATATTACAATCTAAATATAATACTCAAATCATGATTTTGACCATCCACCGAATGAAAAATTGAGTTACACTTGAAATTTTTAGTCCGGTAAAAAACACAGAATGTTAGAATTTTTATCTTTTTTAAGTTTAGGAATCATAATATTTTGTATCCATGTTTTATAAACAAAATTCATAAATATTATTTTATATAAAAAATATATATCATTATCAATTTAATTTTTTTTCTTTACAACACAAAAAATTAGAGAAAACACATTCAAGGACTTGGACTTGTGATGCACGACCCAAAACCCTCCAACCCCAACCACCCCACTTGCCTATGGGGAGATTTTGGAATAAAATGATATAAAAATACATTTTATATGATGATTTACTCTTTTTAAAAATGTTTTAAAAGGAAATGTCCTAACATTTTATAAATGGGCCATTATTAAATACCTTTTTTAAAATGATTTTAAAATTATTTATTTTTTAAAATTATACAATGAAATGATATTAATACCATTATGTCCATTATTTTATGTTTAAGTTTCATTTTAATTCTCTAAAGGTAGTTTTCAATGAAAATTATTTTTACAATATTTTGTGATTTTTAATTTTCTAATTTTTATTTTAAAAATGAAAAGGTTCTTTTCCCCAATAATAGTTTTAATGATCATTTAATGGTATTTCCATTCATCAACATCAAAAACCACTATTATCACTTATGGTCAAATATGAATATTTTTTAATGATACCACCATCACTTTTCTAGGGATGGATTATGACTATTTCAACATTATTTTTGTAGAACATGTTTCTTTTTCAGGGGTATATCATGTTACAAATAGATTGTAATGGAAGTAGTATCATTTATATGGGATAATAATGTATCAAATAAATTTTCTTGGAACCCATGTTAATCATGTTATTATAATAATAATTATTTTTTTAGGGGTTTTATGATGAAATGTAAGTATAATGTTGTCTCGTTCTTGGTTTTCGGCCACAAAACACCCAACGACTCTGTATCCAATGATTGATGGACCTGCTTTCCAAAGGCAGGTGTTCACCGGATGGTCTGACCAATGACTCTTAATAACTCACATTGGTCGAGAGGATGGGAAGTCGGACTCATCGTACCCTTTTGGGGGGGGGGGAATTATTTCCTATTCCGGGACTCTCTTATAGATTTAAGACGTATTCATATGTTCGCGAATCTTTAGTTTATACCCAAACATAGTATACATGGATTCAACCCTGGTGGGAAACGGTCAACTGGACACAGGGGTTCGGAATAATTTATGCCCAAGGTTTACCATCCCTTGATGGATTAATGACCCCGAAGGGTTGGAACTCAATTGAGGTAGCACTAGGAGTGGCGTGGTGAACCGATGTGGAGATGATCGGATCGACCAATTGTTGGGATTGAACCTCAGGGAGGATTCCTACGTAACCTACTTAGGAAGCAGGGATCAAAGTCCACATAGTTCAGATAAGTGTCGGGGAACCGACGTGAAGAGAGACCAGGTGGTCCCATGGGTTGTGGGATTGAACCTCATGGAGGCTTCCTACGTACCCTGTCTAGGAGGCAGGGATCAAAGTCCACATAGTTCGGATATACAGTTTAACATCATATTGGACGAGGGCATATAGTTTAACGTCATGTTGGATGAGGGTGGAACTCTATGTGAAGAAACGACCGAGTGGCGGGCTTGAACCTCGTGGAGGCTTCCTACGTACCATGCCTTGTCATGGATCAAAGTCCCCGTAGTTCGCTTTGGATTGGGGCTTATGCTCTGGGGCAGCCCAGAATGATGGATTGGGGATTACACTCTGAGGTTTCCCATAGGAGGATGTCATGGTCGATGCTTACTCTAAGCCCACATGAGTCATGCTCGGTGTGAGAAACAAGAGGCAGCAGGGACCAGAGGATCATGTCACGAAAGGTGTGTCCGTGACAAGCAGAGTAGGGCTTACGCATGAAGGCAGCCTAGGGTGATGGATTGGGGATTACACTCTGAGGAGGCCCAGAAGGTCGGGGCTTACTCCGAGATGGATTCCCGGGGCAACAAAGCCCAGCGGTAGAGGGAAAGGGGGTGCTTCTGTTCCCGTCTCCTCTCTTGCGGTGCACTAGGGATTCCTTTTGATGGGTATTTTACCATATTCGAGGAACCCTCAACAAGTGGAGGGGTAGAAAAGGGATTCCTGAGCTCAGACTCCACATTACCGTGGGAATGTGAACCCAGGAATGCTTCGGGAATCTGCTCAAGGGTCGGGGAAACCCATTTGCCCCTATTTACTGTGGGTATGTGAACTCAAAATGGTGCGCTGATGTGCCTGAAAGTTATACCACGCGGATCCGGTGGCTCTGGTGGAGGCCTCAGCTCAGGGCCGATGAATAGGCCAACGAGGGAATCACGGAGGACCTGGCTGGATCGGAAGGATTTTACCTAGCCCTAGAAATGAGAACATCGAAGTATTTGGCTAGCCACCAAGAGGTATGGGTGGTGGCGCCCTTCGTGTGGGGAAGTTCCACGCAGCTGGAGAAGCCTTCCACAAACCAGGGTGGTCCACGGACTGATTGGCATCCCGCGAACTAGGGCGGTTCACGAATTCAGGTTTAATCCGCGAACCAGGGTGGTTCGCGGATTTGGGCTTAATCCGTGAACCAGGGTGGTTCACGGAGGGCTCCAGGCGGGCAACGGCGGCCAAGGGCAGCTCCGATCGGAAGATCGTCAGTCAGGGATTTTCCCGTGGAGGAGGGTGCTCCACGGTACGATGGATGGGAAAAGAGACATAAACTCCCTAGTCCGTGGGGAAGTCATCCGCGAAGGGGGTATGGTTCACGGTTCTTCCTTTTTTGTTATTTTGGTTCGCAATTCACCAAATTATTATGCGTTTTCTGATTCCTTCTTAATTCATATACCTACTATGGTTCGCGGGTGGGAATTTCGCTATTTGAGAAATCCGAAGCCTTCCTTCAACCGATCTCCTTCCTCCGAATCCGATTCCAGTTCTCTGATCCTTGATCCCCGATCCCTTCTCTCAGATCCCCTTCTTCTTTCCCCATTGGTCTCCTTTTATAGAGTGGGGAAAGGAATGTGTCTATATCCATGTAACACCTTTTGCAGAGGCGCATAACCAAATACCCGGTTCATGACTGACTTGGTCAATCCGCGATTCGCGGTGGGTATTGAACGCTCCCCTCCTCCGTGAGGTGAACTTAGGGAGTGATCCGCGGTTGTGGAGGGTCCCGCCTCCATTCTGCGAACGACAGCGGGTGAGGCTTGAACCGATCGACATGGTCCGCGGTTGGGGAGATTCATGACGGTGAACTGGACTGGCGCACATCCTGCCTCGCGACCGCGGAGGCTCTCCGCCTCCATTTCGCAAACGACAACGGTTCGCGGAGGGGGTTCCTCGCGGTGCCTGACCACATTGTGCTTCCATGGGCCAGTTCATAGACCGGTCCTTTATGCCTCCTCTTTGATTACTTTTTCCCCAATTCTTTGGGGGATTTGGGTAAAATCTCCTTTGTAGATTTTTCAGGACCCCACAAATGCCCCCCATCGGAATGGGGTCTGATCGAAACGAAGAGGAGGCTATTCCAATGCAAAGTGGTCCTGAAACTGAGATGGTTTGTGGTAGAAATGTGGACTCAGTAGGGGACCATGCCTATAAATATGGGGATCCCTCACTTGTCTTTTACCAAATTCTTCGTGAAACCAGAGCTCTTTCGCCTCCTCATGCTTGCTCTTTCGCGAAGTGCCTCATCTGCGAACCAGCAACAACTTCCGCGAACCATTTCTTCCTCGCGATCACCTTCACCCGCGAACCGACTTCCCAACCTCCAACCATTACTCTTAATTAATTAAAAAGTAACTGATGACGGGTTGCAGAGGAACTTTCTTCGCTGTTTTGATGCTCCATGGACCAAATATCTTTTGAACTTTAAAAGTATTTGAGACTTATGGATGAATTTGGGGTTGAATTTCCACAGAGCAACTTGGTTTGCGGCTTCCTAGCCAAGGCTCCGTGGTCTAGGGCTTTGCAGACTGATTTCGCGAAGGGCTGCATCCTCCAAGGCCTCCTTGCAGATTTTATTATGAAGGCTCCTTAACCATTCATCTTTTTGTCCAGATTTTATTCCGGACTGATTTCTCTCATCGTGTAGGGAGAAAATATGGTTCCCCCTCGTTCTGAACTGAGGCCTGCTACAGAGCCCCTCTCAACTGCCTCAGAGAGACGTTCGACCATGATTCGCAGAGCAGAGAGCATAAAAGGGGACCCTAGCCGGTCCATCATTCCTGATGACGGTGCATTGAAGAACCTGCTCCCTCCAGAGATTCTGATTTATCCATTATCCAATTGTCTCCTGATCTATGGCTTCGGTCTTCAGGACAACATCCCTATCCCTCCTACTTTCGCAGGTCTCCCTTCTCCTTTCCTGGAAGTGCCTTCAAAATGCATTCAGACAAACATTACCCAATCCAGGGAGATAATCTCTAATTTTTGTCCGAAAGAGACATCTATTCCGAGGGGCTCTTTCTGGACCCAAAGCGATCAGTGCACTCAAGAATTTTCTCAGAAGGATGTCCTTAAGGAATACCCTTCTATTATTAATCTTGCTCGAAGGGATCCTGATGCGGGGTGGGTTCCCAGGTGGGATATTCGGCCCGGAGGGCTCTTCTCAAACGATTGGGCTTGGTATTTTTGGGTCCATCACCACTGTCAGGAGTCTCACGATTCTATGGAAGCTGTAAACCTATACTCCGTAGTGTGGGCTTACCAATTTGTTGTTTACCCACCGTCTTTGATCCTGTCTTACCTATTTAGCCGCTGGTGTTCAAGTACTAATACTTTCCACCTTGCCCACGGTGAAGTCAACATTAGTCTGTGGGACATCTACTAGATAGAAGGACTGCCGATTGCTGGCGAGATGTATGACGAATTTTTACGCACTCCCGATTCATGGGATGACGTTGAACATGTGCCTTTATTGGCGAAAGAGCTGCTAACCATGGCGGAGCAGTCACTAGGTCAGGCCTTGAGTGCCCGCTCGCTTATTCCTTACGACACTTGGATAGGGTTATTTCTGAATACCACCGGTCCTACGCTGATGATTAAGCGTCCTAGGACTCATCCTTCCCAATAGTCACAAACCTTTCAAGGTTTTTACTGAGCGGTTATGGAAGCAGGAGACTACCTTTCAGGGGGTTACGAGGTGCTCCCTGGTGTGTCGCCTATGCTCCGGTTGGCCGATCTGTTTGCTATGTTTTTGAGAGGATGGCTATTTCCTTCTCGGGATGTTAACCCATGTGTCCAAGCCTGCACCATGATGATGGCAGACGAGTTAGAAGAGGGCCATTTGGTGAATTTAGCCATGCCCACTTTGGAACGTATCTACGAGCTACTGAACCACATGCAGGTGGGCGGGTCACCCTACCGTCTAAGCGGGCCATTTCATTTTTTGTACGGATGGGTGGAGGACCACTGTCGCTGTTATGAATATCATCACAACACGACCATCCGACTTCCTACCTTCCGGCCTACGCTACTGGATATAGCCAGGGTTCGCTTGAAGTCTCTCAACTCTAGAGAAGTCCTCGAGCTCCTGAGCGACTTCTCTTAGTTCATCTTCTCTCCCTACCCCGCTGCTTCTGGCGTCTTAATCGACAATCGCCAGGGGATCCTAGAGGAGTTCTCTTACATGGTCTCCCTGCGGGATGGGTTTCTGTCCGCATGGATCGACGATATTTCTTTGTGCGAGCTGTACGTCCTGTATCGCTTTTCTCACCAGTTCGGGTGTATACAAGTCCAAGATTCCCTTAACCCTCCTCGGGCCCAAGGGATGTATCCAGCCATACTTCGTTAGTGGTGGTTGATGCTGACGCGGGAGGAATCTGACGCAAGTTTTCCCCTGCCTGATACGGGCGCGACTGCCAGCCTTTCCCTAGAATATGCAAAGACATGGGTAAAATACTATCCGGATAGGATCCTAGGGAAGGCTATCCGGCAGAATCCCAAATCGGGAGGTATGGTGGCTACTGCATCCACTACACCTTCCCCATCAGTTTCAAGGGAGGATCGACTAATGGACCGCCGATCAAAGAGATTTAGAGAACTTTCCTCTCCCAACCCCGCGGTGGCCGTAGTTCAGGAAAATTCATCCTTCTTGTGCGTGGATGATGACGACCCTGTGGTGTCGGGTCCTAGCGAGGCCATCTCGGAGGTTCCTCTAGTCAATATTGAGCTTAGAAACTTGGTCCCCAAGCCTGAACCGGGGTTAGGAGCTCCAGACCTTCTAGCTTCAGAGCCAACTTCTAGTGAGCACACGTCTGCACGGGCTGCCATGCCAGACTTCATTCTTGTGTCATCCAGCAAGGATACCAAATATCCTCGCATCATGGAGTACCATAGGGTAGTGCATAGGTGGGCCTGGCCCCGAATCTGTGAGATCATCACTAAAACTCCCTTAGCTGAAATGGAAACGAAAACTGAAGCTCTTCGTCAGCTCTTCTTGGGTTTGGGGTCGGGTGGCTTTGACTATTGACAGTTCCATTCTCTTTCTTGCCAAGTTTTCATGGCCTGAGAGGAAGTTGTCACTAATGAATGCAAGCTTGCTCACTTCGGGACCACTCATTGTGGGGCACGAACCTTGGAGGAAACCACAACAAATCTCCATCAACTGATAGCACGGGAGGCGATCTCTCAAGATCAAGCATCCATCCTGTCCTCCAAGTTGCATGAATGTGAAAAACATGCTGCGATGCTGAGGGATCAGCTATGACTGGTCATCTTGAAGTCACCGAAAAAGAGATCAACGATCTCCAAACCGCTGTGGAGCATATCTGTCCGGTGGCTGAGGCTGAGACCAGGGAGAAGGCTGTGTTGGAACAATCCTACAATGACCTTCGCCGCGCAGTCACTGATCTGGTGGGGAGAACAAGTCAAGATCCTTTGTAACAATCAGAGCTACTTTTGTACCCGTTGTTTTACTCACCCCCTATCCCCCTTTCTTTTTTTTTTGCATAAAGGAGAGACCCCAGGCTTGTGGACGTCCTCCTTTATTTCTTCTGAAATGAAATACAGTCTCCATTAATAACTCGTTGCTGTGGAATTTGATTGTTACTTAGAATAATTGTTGTGAAAATGACAATTCACTGAATCAGAACTAATCATAACTCCGGAAAACAAGCTCTAATTTTTTCCTAGACCATGGGATCCAGCTAGCGTAGTATGACTATTTCTAGGGTTTTGTAGGAAAACCCTACAAACTTTTTTTTTGTATTTTTCTCCTTCTAATACCCTGATTTTTTTGGGCTCATTCGGTATGGACCCAACGGGTATAACTTGGCTTTTGCTTAGGTCTCCCTTTTTGGGTTTTCGGCCTAACATGCTTTGTGCCTCTTTCTTCTGTGAGCGGTTGAAAGTCCCACCGACAAGACTACCATTACTGATGTTTTAGGTCAAACAGCTTTGACCAAATATGGTGGGGCGAGGGCCCCAATGGGGTTCAACTGATTAAAAGACATCTTAATACCCTTCAGACACATGTGGGGGGAAACATGTTTGAATTTGAGTGGCATGCAGGGAATGTCTCAAGGAATTGGAGCCGTGTAGGCGTACATAGGTAGGAAGAGCATTGCCTAAGGAAAACTTGCCTTTGGTAGATGGGCCAGGGGAAATCAATATGCAGATCCGCTGAGGGCATGGTATGCATAGTCATGAAAAGGTGTCCTTAAGTCAAAGACTTATCCATTTCTGATGGCCAGGGGACTTCATGGAAGTCCAGCCTATGGAAACCACGATAGGTGGCATGGAAAAGAATGAAAACTGCCAGGGGTGGCACAGAAGGGGGGTGCGACATCTGAAAGGGTTTTGGGAACATCCGTACTAATCAGAAGCATGGTCCGGAGACCACCTCCCTACGCATTTAGTTAGTGTAAGGGATGGTTGAGGATTGACGCAGTTTAAAGCCATGTAGCTGGGACATAATTTGAAATGGAATGAATTCTCTTGGTTCTCGGTAATCTCATCAAAGATGTTCCGCCATATTCAGGTAAGATTGTAAAAGAGGTTGGTAATCTGTAGCTCAGAGGGTTTTCGAATCCCGGGATATAAATGGGGGCTCAGAGGCCAAGAGGCATATGGAGGGAAGCATCACCTAAGAAAAACATGCCTTTGGTAGACGGGCCAGGGGCGATCAATATGCAGAGCCACTGAGGGCATGGTATGCATAGTCATACAAAGGTGTCCTTAAGTCAAAGACTATCCACTTCTGATAGCCAAGCAACTTCAGGGAAGTTGAAATTTGGGACCACCAGGGGTGGATTATGAGAGTTCGACTTTTTATAAGTACAGAGTATGGTTTATGATGAGAGTGTGCCTGAATACGGGGGAAATATCTAGACTAAACTTCCTGAGAATAGGTGAAGTAATTTTTTCTCACGCTGGTGTGAGGCGGTGTTTCGTGCAGGTCTGACCCGTGCACTACAAAATAGAGGAAAGCCTTTGTTCCTTACTGAACCTGTGATGGGTTCGACCACACAGCTTTAACGTCATGCGATAAGGAAGAGGAGCATTATTAAAGGTTTCTATGCAGTTTAACGTCATGCAGCAAGGACGGGGGCATTTTTAAAGGTTTCTATGTAGTTTAACATCATGCAGTGAGAGCGGCTTCCGTGCAGTTTAATGTCATGCGGTAAAGATAGGGATATCTTTAAAGGTTTCCATGCAGTTTAACGTCATGCGGTAAAGGCATGGATATCTTTAAAGGTTGCTGGGGGGAATTATTGCGAAGGCTACTCTTCATTATAATATAACTGGTCTTGAATACCTCAACATTCCCTAGGTGTGGAAGGGTGTTTATTGGTGTAAATCATGGTTCCGAGGATTCTTGGATCACGAGAGGTGATATTGGGGCTCTGAGGCCGGTAAGCGTACGGAGCTAGGAAGAGAATCGCCTGGGGAAATATTGCCTTTGATGGATGAGCCAGGGGCTATCATTATGCAGAGCCACTAAGGGCATGGTATGCATATTCTTACAAAGGTGTCCACGGGTCGATAACTTCCCACTTCCAATGGCCATGAGTGGTCATGGGGATCTGCGATTGTCCAGGCCACGAAGTTTGTCATTTGGTGAGGAATTCCTGGACATGTCGGGGATATTCGTCCCTGGATGCTATTAAAGCTTAAAGAGCCCCCCATCGTTGATTTATCTTGCTCACGGGGGTGTGCCTTCATTACTCGCAGTTTAACGTCATGCGGTGAGGACGAAGTACTCCTAGTTTAATGGTCGTAGAGCTCAGACCATTGGGTGACTATTGCTGCAGTCACTCAAAGGATAATTGGGTCAAGATGTTCTGATATACTTAGAACAAGGCAGGGGATGAATTTCATAAAATGCAACTTTGAGCTTTCCCAAATCAATAGGTATGGTGTGGGGGCTCTGAGGCCAGTAAGCATACGGAGCTAGGAGAAGTACCGCCCGAAGAAATATTGCCTTTGATGGACGAGCCAGGGGCTATCATTATGAAGAGCTACTAAGGATATGGTATGCATAGTCGTAAAAAGGTTTCCCTGGGTTGATAACGTTCCACTTTCGATGACCATGAATGATTATGAGAATCCGTGATTACTCCCAATGTAGAGTTCGACATGTGGGGATAATGGCGTCCGTGTATACGGAAAACATCTTAACCGCAATTGTCCGTTGAGTCAAAGTAGCCTAGTCCTGGCTTGATACTTGTTGATGTAGGTCGCTATGTGAACCACTGGAGGACACAAAGGCTAGCCAGATAGGGATACCCTGGCAACATTTAGATGTGAAAAGGGGAATGCACTTGTAAACCACTTCGCCATAAACTTCTGGATCAAGAGGTATGGTATGGGGGCTCTGAGGCTGGTAAGCGTACGGAGCTAGGAAGAGTATCACCTGTGGAAAACTTGCCTTTGGTAGACGGGCCAGGGGCTATCAATATGAAGAGCCGCTGAGGGCATGGTATGCATAGTCGTACAAAGGTTTCCACAGGTCGATGACTTTCCACCTCCGATGGCCATGAGTGGTTATGAAGATCCATAATTATCCAGGCCGTGGAGTCTGATGTATGTAAAGGATGTATCCAAATGTGCAAGGAGTATCCCCATCTCGTATCTCCATGTGTCCTGGGTGGGTTGCGACGAAGTAAGTGCAATTTAACGTCATGCGGTGAAAACAATCCCCATGCAGTTTAACGTCACGCGGTAAGGACGAAAGTGACTCGATCTGAAAGGAAAAAGTGGTCTACGCAGTTTAACGCCATGCGGTGAAGACAACTTCCGTGTAGTTTGATGTCATGCAGTAAGGACGAACCCCATGCAGTTTAACGTCATGTGGTAAGGATGAGGATATACACCCCATGCAGGTCTGGTCCGTACACGGGGGAAGAGGCATTTTTAACATCACTGTCCATGTAGTTTAACGTCATGCGGTAAGGACGAGAAGTACACCACGTGCAGGCCTAATCCATACACAGGGGAAAGAAGGAATTTTTTAAGGGGTTAGGACAAGATTGGGGATCTTGGCGTCACTATATATCCTGCGAAGGTAGGAATCAAGCCGTACATAGTTCTCTGGAATATGTGCAGTTTAACGTCATGCAGTGATGATGGAGTCCATACAGTTTAACATCATGTGGTGAGGATGATGAGCACACCCCGTATAGGTCTGGTCCATACATGGGGGAGGGGCATTCTTAATTCTTGTTATCCGTGTAGTTTAGTGTCATGCGGTAAGGACAGACTCCATGCAGTTTATCATCATGCATTGAGGATGTGAATACACCCCGTGCAAGTCTGGTCTGTACACGGGGAAATGGGCACTTTTGTTTTTCTTTTTTATTGAGGTGGCTGGGCCAGGGTATGGAATTCTGGCGTCACTACGTATCCTGTGAGGGCAGGAATCAAGCCTCACATAGTTCTCTGAAAGACGATACACCCCGTCCAGGTCTGGTCCGTACATGGGGGAAGAGGGTATTTTTTTTGAAGTGGATGGCCCAGGATAGGGAATCCCGACGTCGCTACGTATCCCGCAAGGTAAGGAATCAAGCCATACGTAGTTCTCTGTAAAGACGATACACCCCGTGCAAGTCTAGTCCGTACATGGGGAAAAGGGGACACATTTTTTTGAAGTGGCTGGGCTAGGATAGGGAATCCCGGCATCGCTACGTATCATGTAAGGGAAGGAATCAAGCCATACATAGTTCTGTGAAATCCGTGTAGTTTAACGTCATGCGGTGAGGACGGTGTCCATACAGTCTAACGTCATGTGGTTAGGACGAAATAAAAAATGAAATTCGTGCAGTTTAACGTCATTCAGAGAGGATGGGGGGTTTTATTAGATTTTGTACAGTTTAACGTCTCATGGTTAGGACGAGATGCTTGGAAGTTTAGTATCATACCGCTTGGACGATGTGTACATCATCTTTTTTTTATCTGTGTAGTTTATCGTCACGCGGTAAGGATGAAGTCCATGTAGTTTAACATCATGCGGTGAGGACGTATTGTACATCTATTTTTTTTCATCCGTGCAATTTATTTTCATGCGGTAAGGACGAACTCCATGCAGTTTAACATCATTAGGTGAGGACGTACTCCATGCAGTTTAACGTCATGCGGTGAGGACGTGAATACACCCCGTGTAAGTCTGGTCTATACACGGGGAAATGGGAACTTTTGTTTTTCTTTTTTTTGAGGTGGCTGGGCCATGGTATGGAATTCTAGCATCACTACATATCCTGCGAGGGCAAGAATCAAGCCTCACGTAGTTCTCTGAAAGACGATACACCCCGTGTAGGTCTGGTCCGTACACGGGGGAAAGGGGACACATTTTTTTAAGGGGCTAGGCCAGGATAGGAAATCCCGGTGTCTCTACGTATCCCGAAAGGGCAAGAATTAAGCCATATGTAGTTCTATGAAATCCGTGCAGTTTAACGTCATGCGGCGAGGATGGTGACCATACAGTTTAACGTCATATGGTGAGGACAAAATAAAAAATGAAAGCCGTGCAGTTTAACGTCATGCGGCGAGGACGGGGGGCGTTATTAGATTCTGTATAGTTTAACCTCTTGTGGTTAGGACGAGATGCTTGGCAGTTTAGTGTCATACCACTCGGACGATGTGTACATCATCCTTTTTTTTTCATCTGTGCAGTTTATCGTCGTGTGGTAAGGATGAAATCCATGCAGTTTAACATCATGCGGTGAGGACGTAGTGTACATCTCATTTTGTTTTGCATCCGTGCAGTTTATTGTCGTGCGGTAAGGACGAACTCCATGAAGTTTAACGTCATGCGGTGAGGAAGTGGAAATGACTTGGTCTCTATGCGAAATACTTTTTTAGAAATCTCGCATTGGGAAGAGCTGTAGTGAATTTCCCATCCATGGAGATCAGGGCGTATGCTCCATTGGAGTAGACCTTGTGTATAACATATGGTCCCTCCCACTTGGGCTCCAGCTTTGGAGGCTTCTTGCTGGGTATCATTGGGGTCCGGAGGACCATCATTAATTATCCTTCCAAGAAAGACCGGAGGCGGTCCTTTTTGTTGAAGGATCATGCGATCCGGTTCTGGTACACTTCCAGGTGGTGTAGAGTGTGCAGCCTCTTCTCGTCTAGCTGTTCCAATTCACATAACCTCTTTTTTGACTGCTCATCATCGAATAATCGATCATAGATGGCAATGTGGAGTGAGGGAAATTGGATTTCAATGGGAAGGACCGCCTCCATGCCGTACACCAATGAGTATGGGGTAGATCGAGTAGCGGTGCGGGTTGTGGTTCGATAAGCCCACAATGCATGGAGGATTTTATCCAGCCAGGACTTCTTGTCTTTGTCTATAATTTTCTGGAGGGTGTTGGAAAGGGTCTTGTTGAAAGCTTCTATCTATCCGTTGTCCGCTGCATGGTAGCAGGATGAGTGGTTAGCCTTGATACCATACTTGTGGTATAGCTTTTCCAACTCAGCAGAGCAGAAATTGGTGCCGTTGTCTGTCAGTATAGTATGAGGGACACCAAATCTGGTAATGATATTGGTCTTCACGAAGCTGAAAATATTTCTTTCCCTGACTTCCTTGAGGGGTATGGCTTCTGCCCATTTGGAAAAGAAGTCAGTCACCGTGAGGATATACTTCAGCTGTTTGGCCATGGCGGGAGGATATGGTCCCATGACGTCCATCCCCCAGACAACAAATGGCCAGGAGTACTTAGCTTGATGAAGTAACTCCGGGGGCTGGTGTATGAAGTTGGCATGAATCTGGCATGAGTGGAATTTTGCGGTTAAATGCTCGCAGTCTCATGCCACTGTGGGCCAGTAGTACCCAAGCCTTCGAACCTGATGGGAAATCTTGGTCCCTGGTTGATGTGCTCCACATTCTCTTGCATGTACTTCATTCATAACGACAACAGTTTCTTCTCCGTCAATGCATCTGAGGATCACTCCATCGAGGCCTCATTTGTAGAGGACCTCTTGCCGACCCGCGCTGCCATATAGGAGAAAATTGATTTCCCTTCTCCGTATTTTCTCTTGTTCATCCCTGTCCGATGGAAGCTCTCCCCGTTGAAGGTAGTTCGTGATGGGGGTCATCCAGCCAGTAGCAGGAGCATATGGCTCGGGGAAAGGACTAACTTCATGGATCTCTTCCATCTTAGCTTGAACAAATGGTAATACCATTCGACGGTGAGCAATACTGATAACCGTTTCATCCCGGTCTGGGTTGGCTAGGGCTGTGGCCACATTGGCTAATGCATCAGCCTGAGATTTCTGGGACTGGGGAATATAAGTCAATGTTGGTTCTGTGGAGAACTCAACCATTAACCCTCGGACATGGTCAAACAAGGGGATCAACTCCTCTTTTTTAATAGCATAGTCACCGTTGAATTGCTTGATGACCAGCTCCGAGTCACCTTTTACCTTAAGGTGTTGTACTTATGTCTAGAGTGTGAGCTCCGGGCCTGTACTGAGGGCTTGATATTCCGCTTCATTGTTCGTACATTTCTCTGATAGGAGGAAGGAATACAGAAAAACTGCCTTTTCTGGGGACACAAGTATTATACCCAGACCCACTTTGTTGAATCTGGGATCCTCCATCCTCTTCCCAATGGGGCTTCGGGACGCGCCATCAAAGTACATTTCCCATGCTGGGAACTCCTCTTGAAACGAGAAGATATCTTCATCAGGTAGTTCAGCATCCGGTGCAGTGGTCCCTATTAAAGGGTTCTCTGCTAGAAAGTCTGCTAATGCCTGGCCCTTGATGTCTTTTTGAGGCACGAACCAGATGTAGAATTGTTGCTGGATGACCGCCCATTGGGATAGGCATCCAATTAGCATTGGGCGACTGAGGATTTACTTGAGTGGGTTACTCCACGAGATCAAATAGACCTCATGATGCTGCTGATAATGTCGCAGCTTTTGAACCGCAAAGACCAAGGCCAGAAAGCTCTTCTCAATATTTGAGTATCGAGTCTCAACATCAATCATGGTTCGACTGAGGTAATAGAGACTGTTTTCGCTGCCGGTTTCGTTCTTCTGTGCGAGGAAGGCTTGTAATGACCGTTCTAGGGACTTAACATATGGAATGATAGGCCTTCCTTTGACCAGGGGAATGAGCACCGGTGGGATTTATAGGTACTTCATCAAGTTGTCGAACGCTTCTTGGAAATCATCTGTCCACTGGTACGTGACCCCCTTCTTCATCAACCTGGTGAAGGGAAAACATTTTCTTACCAGGTTGTCTATGAACCTCCTAATATAGGCTTGATTCCCTTGGAATTCCCTCAGCTCAGTGAGATTTCGAGGGGGTGGCAGGATCAGGATAGCCTTCGTCTTCTCAGGGTTGACTTCGATGCCGCGATGGCGTACGACGAAGCCAAGGAATTTCCCTAAGGTAACCCTAAAGGCGCACTTCGAGGGGTCAATCTTAAAGCTATGTTGTCGGAGCTTGTTGAAGACAGTCTCAAGGTCCAACAGGTGATCCGAGCACTGTCTGGACTTGACTACTAGGTCATCCACGTAACTGTCAACAAATTTCCCTAGGAACAGCTTAAAAATCCGATGCATGGAACACTGATACGTAGCGCCAGCATTTTTGAGACCAAATGGCATGACCCTGTAACAGAATACCAATTGAGGGGACCTAAAGGCAGTGGCTTCTTTGTCTTCTCAGGCCATCCTAATTTTATTATATCCGGAATATCCGTCCATGAAGGATAGAGCCTCATACCTGGTCGTCGCATCAATTAACAACTCGGTGATTGGAACTGGGAAGTAATCTTTCAGACAATGCCAATTAAGGTCTCTGAATTCAATGGAAACGTAGACTTTCCCTTTCTTTTTATTGACAGGGACGATGTTAGCCAACCAAATGGGGTACTGGACCTCCCTGATGAAGCCTTCTTTAATGAGCTTATCGACTTTAGCCTCTATCTTGGCAGCATGTGAGTGGTGTGTCCTTCTAGCGGCCTGTTTGTAGCCCCGACGGACTTCTGGAAGACCCAGGTGATGCGTTGCTACCTCAGGATCCAGTCCTGGTATTTCTGTGTAATTCCATGAAAAGAAATACCGATGTTTCCTTAGTAAGTAGGTATATACCTCGTGTTCCTCAGGAGACATGGCCGCACTAATGAGAGTGGGCCTCGGGTCTTCTTCAGTACCCAGGTTTATTTCCATGAGCTCATCCACAGTGGTGGAGATACCCTCCTCAAATGTGGGAGGTGCATCTCTGAGATCCTCCCCCTCTTCTTCTCCCAAGTCCTCATCTTCTTGATCTGATGAGGAGAGAGTTTCTGGTCTGAGCCTTCGATGGTTTGAGGGAGAGGCATCATGGGCATCCCTGCTTAAGTCCCCAAATCGAGGGTTGGTAGACGTTCCCGCATTGTCGTGCTCGACCATCATGGCTAAAGTAATGAGGACATCTGAATGCGTGTCCTGACTTGAACTCCTACTCTCAACATGGTTGATGGGCAGGACATAATCTCTACCGAGTTTCCTGAGGGGGTTATCGGGGACCATTTCTAGGCCATTTGGAGCGGGGATCCAGTCGACACCATCGATTAAAGGCTTCTTCTTCTTTTTCTCATAGAACCCGGCGTCGATGTAATGTGACTTAGAGAGCTTGAAAGGGGCCTTGTCGGAGTGCAACGTCCTGCTTTGTCCATTGATGCAGTACTTGATACACTGGTGGTAGGATTAAAGAACGACCATGTGCTTGTGGATCCATGGCCTTCCCAGCAGGGCATTGAATGCTGTTCTCTACAGGACCACCAATAATTCTGTGTAGGCTACCAGGTCACCAAAATGGGTCTTTATCTTAATTTTTCCCATTGGATTCTGCTCACTCTTGTCATAACCTAACAAAGTTGTGCCTAAGGGAATTAGATCGTCCTCACCGTAGCCCAACTTACAGAGTGTCCGTAGGGGAAGGAGGTTAACTCTAGAGCCATTGTCTATAAAGAATTTTAGGATCTCAATACCATTCAGTGTGCCGGACACATATAGCGGTCTAATGTGTCCTTGCATGATGGAATCTTCATCCTGATCGGTGAAGTAAATCACCGCATTGCATTCTGCCAGGCCAGTCTTCGTCCGGTAAATCTCAACGGCAGCTACCTTGTCTTGGAATTCCTGGGGGATAATCAAAGCTTCTATGAGTGCCTCCCTAAGGTTGGGTGACAAAATTAGGGAATCCAGGATTGAAAACTTGGCTGGCACTGATGCCAGCTGCTTCAGGATGTCGTATTTTTTCTCCAGCGGTCGACGCTTCTCCACTGGTGGGAGAGTCTTAGCGGGTGCTTTGGGAGCTGGAGCATTTGACGAGGAGGGACCAACTACGGGGTCAGATGTCGATGGTGTTCTCGCGTTTTGAAGACTTGGCCTAGCCGGTCTGTTTGTGCGCCCTAGGCGACCAGACACTTGCTCCTCCTCTGGTGGGTATTGTAGAACCACAGGGCCAGAGTGGCTGCTTGTGGAGGTGGAGGGGCATTCTCTCTCCTGCTGAGTCCACTGAAGGTCCCTCCCACGGGTTTCCGCAATATTGACGGTCTGGGCTGGGGTCCAACCGTAGGGTTGGTTTCGGCCACAGCTGTACCTCCCCTAGTATCCCCTGCCTCTGCGATTCCTCCTCTTAGCTCCTCGTGCGGGAAACTCAGGTTCTTAATCATACCCTTCACCAGGGAATGATTCCATGAGATGGATGACTTTAATAGAACCAAAGATTGGCTCTTCATCCTCTGACTGGTCAACCTGATCGGTTGTCTCTGATGGTGTCATTTGGTTGGTCGGTGCCCATGGTGCCAAATTCGAGGGCATGAAATCCACCAGGGTTGGGACTAACTTTGGCCCCATCATGGACTGCTCCTCTTGTGATTGTTTCCTCCATTGACTCCATCCGGATGACCGACTTGTGGAGGGTTGTGAGGCCGATGTGGTCATTTTTGCAGCTCCAGGGGCTACTGGTGGAAACACAGGCTTCTATAGTTGATCTCAGAGTATGCCCTGGGCTCGGTTAATAGTCTTCCGAGTCATCCAGTTGTCAAATTTCTGCGCCTGCTTACTGGCGACTTTCTTCCACCCCTCCTCTTTGTCAGAGTCGGTGGTAGAGATACATGCCACATGTGTTGGGGGTGGTCCCAACTCGACTTGTCCGGAATCTACCATCCTTTGAAGAAGGTCTTTGAAGACAAAGCATTCTCGGATACTATGACCCAACATCCGATGGTAGGGGAAGTAATATGGCCTGTCATCGCAGCTGACTTCTTCAGGTCTCCTCGGATCCGGGAGGCAGAGAAAGTTTCAGTTCATAGCAGCAATGAAGTAGCCGCAGACTTGATCGTCCCAGAAAGAGTGTACTTTCTATCTTCTCTCCTCAAACTAGTTCCGCTTTGGTCTTCGGTGATCGTCCCGTTTAGGCGGGGGCGACCACTGATATGCAGGGGGCCCTTGACGATTTGGTGGAGGCCTGAGCGGTGGAGCAGGCACAGGGGCCGGCTTGAGTGTGACAGTGGACGCTTCAACTCTAGGAGCTCTCTTCACCAGAGCATGTGAGGCTATTAGGGACTTTGAATTAGTCTGCTATAGGGAGTCCTCAATTATCTGGGAAATGGCCAAGAGATAGAGGAAGCTAGTGGTGCACTCCACCGGTATGAGCGGTGTTCGAAGCTCATCTCTATGATTATCGATGCATATGGATAGCATCTCATCTTGAGGCATTGGCCTGTTCAGAGAATAGGCCAGACCTTTCCATCTAGAGATGAAGTCTGAGACCCTCTCGTTCTCCCACTGCTTGCAGTTCATGAGATCGCTGACCGTTGTTTTAGGCAGGGTTGAACTGAAGTGGAATAGGAACTGTTACTAGAGGTCCTCCCAGCTCTTTATCGACTGGGCCGGTAGACTCGTATACTAGAAGAAGGTGGATCCTTGCAAGGTCCATACGAATCATCTGAGTTTCACTGCTTTTTGTTATTCCGGATTTCCCATCACAGGGTCACAATAGGATGCGTAGTGCATCAAATGCTGCTCCGGATCACCTAACCCGTTGAAGATGGGGAATACAGGGATCCCAAAATTGGGTGGAGGTGGCGTGTTGGTCACCCAATCTGAGTAGGGTTTTCACTTCGACTGTATCGGAGCACGCTGACCTTCCATCGCTTCCAATCAAGCTGTTAGTGCCTCGATGGTATTGGTGAGTCCCTGGTTTACATCCTATTGGGCCTAGTCCGGGGCAGGCGAAGCCTGAGGCATTGACTGAGGATCCGGATTGGCCGACACCAAGGGTGCATATTCCGTTCGGGGTACCCTTGGAGGGTTCATGTGTACTTTCTCCGGTTGTCTCCTAAGTGGAGGGAAATCCTGGTATTCGTCATCCAGGTTTAGGTAGTTGGATGAACCAGGCGCCTCATTGGGCAGGGGCCCTGATCATGCTTCGTTTGCTAGGGAAATCCTTAGCCTTTAAGGTGCACTTGCTGGGAGTGCATGATGTGTCTCTTCTTGGAATGAACTTTAAATAAGGCGGTTCCTCTAGAGCAGCTCGACGTTAAGCCACATCAATTCTTTCATCTCTTCTTCCTGTCGATTGAACCTCTCTTTGAGTGTGGTGGCTTGTTTTTATCGAGAGAAAGGGACAGGTTAAGGGTAACCATTACTTTGTTCTTATCCTTGCTGGAAGCTCGCAGGGTTGGATAAGGGAGGTTAGCTGAAGGGGAGACCATATTTAAAGTGGCCCTCTGGTTCTGAGTGTGCACACCTGGGGGTTTATGGTGAGTCACAGCCTGACCAGAATCGTCGTTTCCAGATCCGTCCAAATTTGCATTTTCTGCGGTGTCACCCACGGGGTTAGCCTATATGGCATTGATGAACGCATATTGTGGGGTGGAGGGGATTTAATCTTCTAAATAGTAAGAGGATCTCCCGCATCTTCGGTTGGCCTTCCTTTTCATGAACTGGGATTTCCCTCGAACTTCTTGAGGAAGGGTGACACAGAGAGTTCTTTGATGTGACCTTATAGTGTGCCTTCCTCTCAGAGGGGATGATGATTCATATGACGGGATAGGACATGAACCTCCTCTTCTGACTATCCTCCCTAGATGAGAGAATACTAACTCTCATGGGGGAGGTTGTTGTTGAGGGGGTAATAATGCCCCCAGCCCTGAGGGCTGGGGCTGGCTCTGTTCCATGGACATTGTGTCTCTTCCCGGTTTTATTGGTCTTACGGGGGAATTTTTTGTTAAAAATGCCCCCACCCCTATAGGCTGGGGTTGGCCCTGGATTACGGTAGTAACTACGGCTATCGCGACTTACCTGATCTCGTGTGCCCCCATCCGGGGGTGAACCGGATCTGGTGCCGAATTCACCTGTGGATTGGTCCCTTCGGGGGAGGCAGGAAGAGATCGTTGATTGACCTCTCTTAGGCGAGAGGCCTGCTGTATGATCTCAGTGGCCTGATTCGGGAGTTTTTGAATGGCTCGTTCCTGCCGGGCCTGACGCTTCTGGGACTTACTCGAGGCCCGACTCTGTTGGGTGTGTTGCCTTTCCAGAATAGGGGGTCCACTCGATTTCCGTCTTGATGTGACACCGTTACATGATATCATGCCGAACAGGTTTTTCTGAGTGGGGAGCGGAGTGAAATGAAGAGCTCCGTGTTCCCCCCATCCCCTGATGTGGACTCCCGTCGGAGCGTCACCGATGAGGTGGTGCAGTTCATGCAGCGCACGGAGGCAAGCTGCCTCTATATTCCCTTTGCGCCTCTCGGGGCGTTGTTGTCGCGTCTAGGAAAGAGTCTCTAGGTCGATGTGACGTAGGAGGTCCCCTATCTTCTTGACGTGGTCTACATACCCGTCATAGGGCAGGAAGCTTGACTTCAACCGGTGGAGGGTCGTCCATATATTTTGGCGGATGCCGTGCATGCATTCTTCCGAAAACTCCCTGGGTATGTCGTACTGAGAGGTGGCTGTGGGCCAAAACATGACTGGTATATCATTCTTGGCCAGTCGTTTCCTCATGTGCAGCATATCGGCATATTCCCCCACCAGTGATTCCTCTACCTGGTCAGCTTAGCTAAGGTTCTCACTGTAGTCGAAGGAAGTGGGAATGGTAGGTATGAAATTGTCTTGTGGGCAATTATGAGGTGGTTCAGAAGATGAATGCGGCCCTGGAACGACTCTTGATCGAAGAAGGGCGTCATTAGTGAAAAGCTAGGAATCTGACATGCTCGATCCCGTCCTTCTGAGTGCCTCGAAATACGAGGGATTTTCGGTGCTTGACTCGGCAGGAGGAGGACCTTCCTATCGATATAATATGTCATCACGGGGAGGACCTTCGTAATGAAATTTGTAATGGCGAGGACTACCATTACTACTTGATACTTTACTGCATAGAGAACTTTTGTAGTGCACACCCTAGGGAGGACCTCCAAGGAATGTTGCAACAAGGGGAGGACCTTCTGGCTGTGTAGCATTGTTACGGGGAGGACCTTCGCAACAACTGCCATCATGGTGAGGATGACCATCATGGCTTGACGTTCGATGCGCATCCTGGGGAGGACCTTCAGGGCACGCCGTGACAAGGGGAGGACCTTCTTGTTGATTGGGTCTATTGTGGGGAGGACATTCGCATTGACAACCGTAATGGCGAGGACTACCATCACAACTGCGGAAATGGAGAGGACTACCATTACTGCTGCTGTAGGGAGAATATCTGTGGGATATATCCTAGGGAGGGCCTCTAGAATGTAACACAACAAGGAGAGGGCATTCTCATTTCTTGACATCTCTGCGGGGAGGACCTCCGTTATTAGGGTGGTGAGGAATACCACCGTGACCTAATTCCTGGATGTGTGGAGTTCCGTTACAACATAACCCTTGGGGAGGACCTTCAGGGTAGGCTAAGACAAGGGGATTACCTTCTTGTCGTAATGAGATGTCACTATGGGGAGGGCCTCCATAGTTGCGACTATGATAGCGAGGACTACCATCACAATCTTTGGTCCCACTGCATGGAGAGTGATTGAAGTGTATACCCCGGGGAGGATGTTCTGGGTGGACAGCAACAAGTGGAGGACCTTCTTGCTGCTCAATCTTCTGGTCACATGGAGGGTTTCCATGACTCACATCAGGAGAGAAGCTCTCGTGACCGATCGTTACATGCCTGCGGGGGAGGCCCCCACGGGTGCTCTGGGGAGGACCTTCAGAGCTGCTGGTAGCGACATTGAGGGGAGGACCTTCGCAACTGGTACTGGCACTCCCATAATATGGTAATGGGTGGGTATGGTTTCGAGCCTTTGATGCATGCTTGGTGGCGTTGGGAACCCCAGATTCCAGTAGAGCGGAGTCATGAACGCACTCTTTATTTTTTGGCTACCTTCGGCGCGTTCGGGGTGCTCTTTTGCGGGCAGCGGGGACCGTCTGCTGTTGACAACGTCCTTCACCTTCTTTGGGTCCCTGTCTAATTGGGTCCCGTGACATTTTCGAGAATGCTAAAGAACATCTTGACTTTTAGCAGGAATATATGCCTGCTCTGGAGCATCCGCCGTGATGGACGGGTGTCCCCTAGTTGGAATGAGTGAAGCTGCTCGATCCGGTTGCCCTTGCGTCGCGGAATATAGCCGGCGACCCTACTGGGCTGAAGCAGGGATGCATATCTTCTCTGAGGCGGCTATCTCATCTCTTAGATGAGTCTCCTCAAATGGGGAGATGGGCTCACGGGCCCGAGTCCTTGTTGTTTCCGCCGATGCAATTACATGCCGGTAAGTCTGCAAGATATGATCTGGGATCGATACCTGATCCTCCATCATTGCCAAGATATGTAGAGAGACATATTTGGCTGGAACAGGTATGAAGGCCCATTTCGGTATCGGGGTAGGAATATCCTACTCCGGTTCTCCAGTGGTCAGTGGGTACTGACAATTCTCCTGTGTAGGGTCAGGTGAATGAATCTGCCCCTATACCAGGATATGCCGGTTTGTATCTACATTTGCCGCCACATCGGGGTGGCGGAATTTACTTGCATCTGTAGAGAGCTGGCCCTACATATATTGGTTTCCCACCATATCGAGTCGGTGGCCTTTGTTGGCGGGGAGACATGCCCGCCTATGATTTTCCGCCACATCTGGGTGGTGGGCTTTGTTGATTGCCACCATATCAGGATGGCGGGCGTCTAAAGCAACTGCCAGGAGCTGGTCCTACAAGTGCCAGGTCGCCACCGCGTCAAGCTGGTGGGCTTCATGACCCTGGGCAGGGAGAGGTTCCTGCCTAGTGAGTTCCGTCCTACGTGAGCGACGAGCTTGATGGAGCTCAGCGGGGATGCGCGCCGGCTCGTGCGATGCCACCATGCCTGGATGGCGGGCTGACGAGGAGCGAATAGGTGTAGGTTCCTGTTCGTGGTACGTCTCCATGGATGATCAGTGGAGCTCCTCCTCAGGGACCAGGGTGATGACCGATCCACGATTGTACGTCTGCCGCCCTCTTCGGGCAGTCCGAGGGGCCGGAGCTCGGGGAGCATGGGCCTGAATCCTAGGGGAAACATCTTCCTCGGCGCGAGGATGTTGGGTCGCATCGTGACCACGATGACACCTTTCGGTGGGGGACTTGGAGCAGAACCCCCGTTCGATAGGGATGATGTCCTCAACGTCGACCTCATCTACCTCCCTAAGATAAGGGAGGTACGCATTGTCTCGTTTTGGGGATAGACTCCCGAAACGGTTGGAGACAGCGACAAGGGCTATCTGGGTCCGCCATTGCGGTCAGTGCTGGGTAGGCGACCGATGAGCTCTAGCGGATTGGAGGGCGTGCATAGCTGCCTACACCATTGGGAGAGTACCATTCATGTAGTACTATCGGATCAGCACGTCTGAAACCCAGTATTGAAGACGCTGGGTGGGTGACGGGGTCCTCCATTATTGAGGAAGTCTCATCCTTGCGTCGTTGGAAGCGCGCACTTGTGAGTTCCTTTGCGATGCCAATGGATCAAAGGGAGTTCTAAAAGTAGTGCCTGCGAAACATTTTAGAAAATACAATAAGCAAACCCGTCAAAGCAGCATCTCATAATACCATGCGTAATTAATGACCTCGCTTTGACCTCCTTTGGAGCATAAGGGGGAACTGGGTGAGATTAGGTTAAATCTGTCATGTTTGGTTAAAGATTCACGTCGGGTTCACCATTTTTTGTCTCGTTCTTAGTTTTCGTCCACGAAACACCCAACGACTCCGTAACCAATGATTTATGGACCTGCGTTCCAAAGGAAGGCGTTCATCAGATGGTATGACCAATGACTCTTAAGAACTCAAATTGGTCGAGAGGATGGGAAGTCGGGCTCATCGTACCCTTTTTGGGGGGGAATTATTGCCTGTTCCAGGACTCTCTTATAGATTTAAGACGTATTCATATGTTCACGAATCTTTGGTTTATACCCAAACATAGTATCCATAGATTCAACACTGGTGGGAAACGGTCAACTGGACGTAGGGGTTCAGAATCATTTATGACTGAGGTTTACCATCCCTCGTTGGATTAATGACCCCGAAGGGTTGGAACTCAATTGAGGTAGCACTAGGAGTGGTGTGGTGAACCGATGTGGAGATGATCAGATCAACCAGTTGTTGGGCTTGAACCTCAGTGAGGCTTCCTACATACCTTTCATAGGAAGTAGGGATCAAAGTCCACGTAGTTCAGATAGGTGTCAGGGAACCGACGTGAAGAGAGACCAGGTGGTCCGATGGGTTGTGGGCTTGAACCTCATGGAGGCTCCCTACGTACCCTGTCTAGGAGGTAGGGATCAAAGTCCACATAGTTCGGATATACAGTTTAACGTCATGCTAGATGAGGGAATACAGTTTAACGTCATGTTGGACGAGGGTGGAACTCGACGTGAAGAAATGACCGAGTGGTAGGCTTGAACCTCGTGGAGGATTCCTATGTACCATGCCTTGTCATGGATCAAAGTCCCCGTAGTTCGCTTTGTCTTGAGGATTATGCTCTGGGGCAGCTTAGAATGATGGATTGGGGCTTACACTCTGAGGCGGCCCATAGGAGGATGTCATGGTCTATGGTTACTCTAAGCCCACATGATTCATGCTCGGTGTGAGAAACAAGAGGCAGCAGGGACCAGAGGATCACGTCGCGAAAGGTGCGTCTGTGAGAAGCAGAGTGTGGCTTACACATGAAGGCGGCCCAGGGTAATGGATTGGGGATTACACTCTGAGGAGGCCTAGAAGGCCAAGTCTTACTCTGAGATGGATGCCCAGGGCAACAAAGCCTAGAGGGAGAGGGAAATGGGGTGCTTCTATTCCCATATCTTCTCTTGCAGTGCACGAGGGATTCCTTCTGATGGGTATTTTACCATCTTTGAGGAACCCTCAACAAGTGGAGGGGTAGAAAAGGGATTCCCGAGATTAGACTCCGCATTACCGTGGGAATGTGAACCCAGGAATTCTTCGGGAAACTGCTCAAGGGTCGGGGAACCCCTTTGCCCCTGTTTACCATGGGTATGTGAACTCAAAATGGTGAGCTGATGCACCTGAAAGTTATACCACACGGATCCGGTGGCTCTGGAAGAGGCCTCATCTCAGGGCCGATGAATAGTCCAACAAGGGAATCGTGGAGGATCTGGCTGGATTGGAAGGATTTTACCTGGCCCTGTAAATGAGAACACCTAAGTATTTGGCTAGCCACCAAGAGGTATGGGTGGTGGATCCCTTCGCGTAGGGAAGTGCCACACAGCTAGAGAAGTCATCCGCGAACCAGGGTGGTCTGCGGACTGATTGGCGTCCCGCAAACCAGGGTAGTTCTCGGCTTCGAGTTCAATCCATGAACCAAGGTGGTTCGCGGCTTTGGGATTAATTCGCGAACTAGGGTGGTTTGCGGAGGGCTCCGGGTGGGCAGCGGGGGCCAAGGGCGGCGCTGATCGGAAGCTCGTCAGTCGGGGCTTCACCCGCGGAGGAGGGTGCTCTGTGGTATGACGGATGTGAAAAGAGGCATAAACTCCCTGGTCTTCTGGGAAGTCATCCGCAGAGGGGGTATGGTTCACGGTTCTTCCTTTTTTTGTTATTTACATTTTCGGTTCGCCAAATTATTATGCGTTTTCTGATTACTTCTTAATTCATATACTTGCTGTGGTTCGCGGGTGGAAATTTCGCTGTTTGTAAAATCCGAAGCCTTCCTTCAACCGATCTCCTTCCTCCTTCCTCTGATTCCAGTTCTCCGATCCTTGCTCCCCAATCCCTTCTCTCCGATCCCCTTCTTCTTTCCCCCTTGGTCTCCTTTTATAGAGTGGGGAAAGGAATGTGTCTGTGGCCATGTGACACCTTTTGCGGAGGCCCATAACCAAACACCGGGTTCACGGCTGACTTGGTCAATCCTCGATTCGTGGTGGGTATTGAACGCTCCCCTCCTCCGCGAGGTGAACTCAGGGAGTGCTCCACGGTTGTGGAGGGTCCCGCCTCCATTCCGCGAACGACAGCGGGTGCGGCTTGAACCAGTCGATGCGGTCCGCGGTTGGGGCGATTCGTGATGGTGAACCGGACTGGCGCCCATCTTGCCTCGCGACCGCGGAGGCTCTCCGCCTCCATTTCGCGAATGAAAACAATTCGTGGAGGGGGTGCCTCATAGCGCCTGGCCACGTTGTGCTTCCATGGACCGGTTCGTGGACTAGTCCTTCGTGCCTCCTCTTTGATTACTTTTTCCCCAATTCTTTGGGGGATTTAGGTAAAATCTTCTTTGCGGATTTTTCAGGACCCCACAAATGTACTTTATTTATCATTAATGAAAATTTTTATATGTTGGGTGTTACCAAATATTGTCGGGTTAGCATGATATAACTTATAATATGGGTGAACCCATATATTGAAGGGTGATCCCAATATATCATATATGATTGGTGAACCCAAATAGAAATAAGTGATCCCAATATATCTTATATGATGGTTTTTTCAAGATAGTTCCCCAATGAATTAGGTAATTATTATGTTTCTAAGAGAGTTATATTTTGATATTCATGTATCATTATTATAATTGTAAGGGTTTTGTATGTGGTCTATAAATATAATGTACCAAGATACTGACATAGTTTCAGTATTATTTCTATGGGATATAAATGTTTCCTTTGACCAAGATTGATATCACATGGCCCATGATAATTTATTATGATGAATCATGGAATTATTAAAGAATTATTCAATGATTTCATGATTTATAATCAATGTACTGTTGGATTTTAGTATTATTATGTTATGATCATGAAAATTGATTATATCATAAAAACCTTATACACTTATTATACTCAATGATCATATTTATTTATTATTATGTTTAAACTTAATGAGAATTTTACCTCACCCTTCATATGTTTCCTTTTACCTAGGTCATGAAGAATAGTATTGAATGAATTATTTCAAGAAGTTTGTCATACAGATGATTTTAATGGCCCAATATAGAATGTGAAAATCTAGGTTATTATTGAAATAAACTATCTTGAATTATTTGGTATTTTTTTATGAAATAGTTTGTCCCCATAATCTAACACTGTAAACCAAAAGGGTCATTAAGAATTTAAGTGACCTAATATTTTTTTATGTGTGGTATGTTCTCGATGATGAAAATTCGGTAACCATCATCGGTATGAGAGCCTAAAATTTAATGTTATTTATTTTAGAATCGAATATGGGAGCGTGGCTTTGTATCTTTAATATACAATAATTTTATTATTTTATCATTGTTATGGAATATTTGAATGATGTGGAAGTAGAACTAAAAAAATAATAGGTTCAGAACTATACATCTTCTTTTTTGAAACCTTCTTTTCTTTAAAAAGTAACCCCTCTATGGTTTGTATTCTAAAAATATTAGAGATCAATAACTTTAGGATTAATGTTAGGAAGGTATTTTTGTAACATCCCAGGTAAATAAACTATAAGAAATTTTTATATTTATTAATTTTTTTGAATTAAATATTAATTTTACTTTAAAGGGGATGCTATTTCTGATAGCATACTCAATACGCAACAATGGGTTTCTTTGAAAACTTACATTGCACACAACGTTGAGTTATACCAAAAAATAATATAATAATATAATTATTTTAAATGGAAATTAATTCCTAGATTTTGTATTGAAGGGAATGAAAAAATCTAACTAAAATATTATTTTATATATTTTTTAATTGTTTTTAAATTTATCCAATTAAAGTTAGAGGCTTAATATGTGAATGAATCCAATTTTATGCACAAATAGTCTAATATTCTTTAAAAGGTTGATTTACCTCCTTTTTATGGAGAACCTTTATTAGATATAGTTTTTGTCACATTAATATATTGTATTTGACAAAATAAATTTCTTCTTTAGAATAAGAACATCAAAAATTACTTTGGGTAAATTTTTGGTATTTTTCTGATAAAGTTCATTTTTTAATGAATAATGAATAATATTATATTTTTATTCATAACGACATTTCAATTTAATTTATTTATATGGTTAGATTATCTGTTTAAATGGATTTAAAGTGTATTTATATTATATTTTTACTATTTAATCCAATTTTGGTCATTTTAAGTAATTTCACTTTGAAATTGGACATAAACAAGTGTCATTCTTTTGATAGTTATTATTTCTTAAAAACATGTTTTTTGTTTTCACAACGAGAATTAATTTTAAATTTATTTCTGCAACTTCTATTATTTTAATTTGGAAAAATAGATTCCATATTTGGAATCAGGAGGTCTAAATTATGTAAGTAGGTAACTTTTATTTTTTTTGACATTATGAATATTTACTTCAGTAAATATTTTATTTACCATGGTTAAATGGTAAATATGGTAAATAAGGGTGAAAAATAATATTTTAATAATATTAAATTACCATAACATGTGTCCTAATACTATTGGTTGATACATTTCCAACCATGGTCATCCTTGGTTCAATCTTGGGACCACATGGAGCCACTTGAGAGTGATAATGACACTTTATATTAATTAATTTAAAGTAAAGATAAAAATGACTTAAACATACATCTTTTGGTAAATAAATTTTTACATAGGGATATGTAAGTTATCTCTTAGATCATAAATATTAATTTTAAAGATAAAACTATTTAATACATCATGGTTTTTTTTATAATTTTTATACATCAAATAAATAAAATTCTTTATGACATAATAATGATGGAGTGTTTACCTCATTAATGAATGATTTAAAAAAATAAGAATATAAAAATTAAAACAATATTCAAAACCTATCCAATTATTATTTGATGATTTTATTTCGAATAGGAGTCATCTTATCTTTTACTTTAATGAGTTTTGAATCTTTTGAAACTAAAAATCATTATATAAGAAAATAATATTTTCAAACTTTCTTAAAGAGCCCATCCTCCCCCTTATAAAAAGACCTCACTTATAACCCATTACTAACACCTCTAAAGCCCCTTATCCAGTCCAACCTCTACCCAAATAAGCTCTAAATATCCATCGCTTCCTCCTAGAATCCTTCCCCTGGGCATAAGGAACTTCAAGTAAACCATTTGGTTAAAACCAAAGGGAGATACCCAATTCAAAGGTAAAGTCATCTCTTAAGTTATTTTATTTTATTTTAGTTATCCAACCCCCTAAACTCTTTTTATTCCTTACTTTTATAACAACACTAGTACCATCAATATACAATATTGTTTTTTATGATAAGTATTCTAACTACACATCCACACACCTCCATCTAATTGATACAAACATACTGTTTTTGTGGACGACGAACTACTGCCTCACCAAAAGATGATTGTTCAAATATCTCCAACTACCTCTCATGGTGGCCATTATGATGGAAATATATTTATATATGATGTATATGATGTTTATTTTTTCTCTATTATTATGTATTATTAATTTATATAATAAAATTATGGTTTCAATAATGGCTAAACATGATAATTTCATTTGAGGAAGTGCAGACTACCGCCCCCTCAAAGTGATATGGCTCGTTCATGCCATACGTGAAGCATATAAAGGATGGAGTTACTCAAATTATATACGATATTATACTGGAATTATTATATACTTATATATAATTTAGTTTTCATCCCATTAAAATATGAAATAGAAATGAAAGTAGCATTCATGCGTACGTACGACTTACCGTCTCCATGAATTGTTCATTTCATTTATTATCTCCAAATTTTATGTACTATTATAAATACATATATATGTTGGATATAGATTATATATATGATATCTAAACTATGAATATCATTCTAGAGATAATGGAATTTTGATCACATGAACAACTTGTAATTATAAGAAGTTCATTTTTGACTCAAGGACCAAATATCGACAAAATGAAAAATATTAAATTAAATGATTAAATAATGTTTATAACATGGTAATAAGTGATATAAAAGTAATATTAAACTTGAAAAAGGTTCTTAATCAAGTAAAAATTAACTTTAGTTTATTATTCCGTTGATTAAAGAATGAAAGGGTCAAGTCAGACACGAGGTAAGGGAATTCGTCTCAATATACTTTCATTGAGGCATATTTTGATTTATACACAACATTATTTTATACGATGTATAAAACCATTTTAATTCTCATTTCATTAAAAGAGAATCTTTTTCTACAAGGCATTTTACTAAACGATAAAAAATAATGTTACTTTTTAATGTAAGCAGTGACAATGACCTTTCCACCACTATGAGTATTATTTAATCTTTGGCTTCCTTAACAAGTATTAATGTTTTTTTAAAATGAAAATAAATAACATATACATTATTTATGTATTTTGGTAATGAAAATTGTTTTGAGAAGATTTTATTATTTCAATATCATGAAATGATATATTGTGATTGAAATGTTGAAATGTTGTCTTTTTTTTATGCTTGTTTTATGTGTTATGAATGTGTTATGGTTCTTGGGCATTGTTTTAGTATACAGGTGGTTCTGTGATAAACCTTAGGTGGGTGAGCCTGAGATAGCTCTCTAATGCATTGGGTAATGTGACAGAGGTAAACATTAATGTTTATCCTAAGAGATTTTGGGAATATACTATGATGGGTATTCCAACATAACTTCCTATGAAACTATGATAGATACAATGTAAGTATGATAGGGATGACACAAGTTACCTTTATTATTTATGATTTCTATGTGTTATTAATAAATCTGATTATTTCATGAGGTATGAACTTATTCTTTGTATGTATTGATGGATTAATGTTTTCTTTATTTAATTACCCTTACCGAGCTTTTTATGCTCATTCGAAGTTTTGAAATGTTTTTCACAGGACTTAAAGATGAATAGGTTCAAGGATGGGATAAAAAAAAGTTATGATTTCTAAAACATATAATTATACATGACTCTTTTTTTCAAGAGTTTTTTATTTTATGTAAAAAATGGAAACTGAATAGAAGTGTCTACTTTTTAATTTTTGAGATGTAATGTAATATTTATGGACTAATTCTCTAAAACTCTAAACCTAAAAGACCCTCAATGTGAATTATCCATTTAATTCATGATTATGTAATGTTTAAGGTTTGGTCCTTATAGTTGGTATCAGAGTTTGTTTAATACGACATTAGGAGTTATGATATTGTTAAAATAATTTCCATAAATTAAATTATAGTAAGATTGAAATGATATATCATTTACAGATTACCATGTTGTTTCACCTATGATATTTATTTTTTGAGAATGGTTTATTATAAAGGAAAAAAGGCAGTTGTTATGGGAAGGCATAGAGAGGGAAATGACCTTCAAATTTAGCATCTTGAGATGGTCAGAATCAAAATTGAACATTTTGTTGCAGTGATGGATCAGTTTACTCAGGTGATAAATGGTCGTTTATTTTATAGATGATATTTTAGTATATTCTAAAAGTAAATAGTAACATGAAAGTCATTTGAGGGTTGTCTTGAAAATTTTAAACGAAAAGAAACTGTATGGTAAATTTAGCAAGTGTGAGTTTTGGTTACAAAAAATTTCATTACATGGTAACATTGTTTCAAATAATGGAATAACTGTTGATCCTTCTAAAACAAAAAGTTTTTGAAGAATGGCCAAGACCCACAAATATTACCAAGATCTGTAGTTTTTTTCATTTAGTAGGTTATTAGAGGAGGTTTGTTGATAATTTTTCATGGTTTTCTAGTATAATGACAAAGCTAACTCAAAAAGTTGTTAAATTAATATAGATAAAAGAATGTAATGATTGTTTCCAGGAATTGAAAAAAAGATTGGTGAATGCTCTAGTTTTGGCACTGCCTTCCTGAAATGGTGAGTTTTTTATATATAGTGATGCTTTGTTGAAAGGACTTAGCTGTGTCCTTATGCAGAATGACCAGGTAATTTCTTATGCTTCATATCAGTTGAAATCTCATGAGTTAACATACCCTACACATGATTTGGAATTATATGGTGCTATTTTTGATATAAAAATTTGGAGGCATCATTTGTATAGAGTAAAAAGTGAAATATATACTGACCAAAAAGATTAAAGTATATATTCACTTATAAAGAATTGAACATGAGACATAGGAGATGGATAAAATTAATCAAGGATTATGATTACACAATTCATTACCATCCAGGAAAGGATAATAAAGTGGATGATGCTTTGAGTTAAAAAATTAAGGCTTCATTAACCTTGTTACATTTGGTATAGGATCCTTTGATTAAAGATTTGATGAATTTTGGCATATAAGTTGTTGGTGTAGGAAATTAATCTATTTTGTTTCAGGTGTCAATGAAATAATCTCTATCAGAAAGAATTAATAAATCATAGAAGGAAGATAGTGAGTTTCAGAAAAAGGTAGTGTTGGTTCATAAGGGTAAGTTTCCTGAATTTAACATTGATAATGATTGTGTTTTGAGGTTTGGGAAGATGTTATGCGTGCCTTTTGATTCAAAGTTGAAGAATGAGTTGTTATGTGAAGCTCATAGTTCTCCGTTTTCAATTCATCCTAGAAGTAATAGGTTGTACAGAGATCTTTAGGTGTATTACTGATGGGATGGGATGAAAAGGGACATTACTGACTTTACTATGAAGTGTTTGATGTGTAAACAGGTTAAAGCAGAGAGACAGTTTTTGAAAGGGATACTTCAGTCTATACCAGTGCCAGAGTGGAAATGGGAAAATATATCCATGGACTTCATTGTGGTATTAACAAAGACATGTCGAGGTAATAATGCAATCTAGGTTATTATTGATCGATTGACTAAATCTGCTCATTTACTTCCTATTCGAGATACTTTGTCTCTAGATCAACTTTCTCATTTGTATGTTAAATAGATAGTTAGGTTGCATGGATTTCCCCTCTCCATTGTATCTTATTGTGATCACAGGTTTACTTCTAACTTTTGGAAGGGCCTTTAGAAGTCGTTAGGTACTGAATTATATTTTTGTACAAATTTTTATCCTCAATTAGATGGGCAGTCAGAACCAACAATTTAGACCTTGGAGGACATGCTACATGCTTTCTCAATGGATTAATTGGGAATTTGGGACCAACATCTTTCTTTTGTTGAATTTTATTATAATAAAAGTTGTCATTACAGTATATATATGGCTCCATTTTGAGGAATTATATGGAATGCAGTGTCAAACTCTAGATTTTTGGGATGAAGTAGGTGAAAGAAAGGTGATGGGACTAGAATTGGTAGAAGAGATGGTAGAAAAAGTTCTGTTGATTCAAAATTACATGAGAACAACTCAAAGTATGAAGAAAAGTTATGTGGATAACCGGAGAAAGGATCTTTATTTGGATGTAGGTGATCATGTCTTCCTCAAAGTTTCTCCAGGGAAAAGTGTGATGCATTTTGGTAAGAAGGTAAAGCTGATTCTGAGGATAATTGGACTTTATCAAATCCTAGGGAGAGTTTGATTAGTTTCTTACAGATTGGATTTACCTCCAAGTTTATCCCAAGTACATAATGTTTTTCATCTTTCAATTTTGAGGAAGTATATGCCGGATCCATCTCATGTTTTGAGCCTAGAGGTAGTTCAATTGGAATAAAATCTCTCTTATGAGGAACAACCAGTCTAGATTCTTGACCGAAGAGAGAAAATGATGTGGAATAAAGTAATTCATTAGGTAATGGTTTTTTAGAAAAACCATATGGTTGAAGAGGCAACATGGGAATCTGAATGTGCTATGTGGGATAAATACCCCCACTTATTTGATAAGTGAATAAAAATTGAGAGGATTCAATTTCCAAGGGGGGGGGGGGAAGTGTGTAACATCCCAGGTAAATAATGAATAATAAATTTTAATATTTATTAATATTTGTGAATTAAATATTAAATTTACTTTAAATGGGATGCTATGTCTGATAGAATACTCAACATGAAACAACTATTTTCTTTGAAAACTTATGTTGCACACAACGTTGTGTTACACCTAAAAATAATATAATAATATTATTATTTTAATTTATAGTTAACGCCTAGCTATTGTATTGGAGGAAATGAATAGAACTAACTAAAATAAAATTATATATGTTTTTTTACATTTATCCAATAAAATTTAGAGGCTTAAAATGTGAATGAATACAATTTTAAGCACAAATAGTCTAATATTCTTTAAAAGGTCGATTTACTACCTTTTTATGGAGAACCATTTTTAAATATAGTTTTTGTCACTTTTATATATTAAATTTGACAAAATAAAATTCTTCTTTAGAATCAGAACATCAAAATTTACTTTGGGTAAAATTTTGAAATTTTTCTGATTAGGTTCATTTTTAATGAATAATGAAAAATACTGTATTTTAATTAAAAATTTACTTTTTAATTTAATTTATTTATATGTTTATATTATTCTTTTAAATGTTTTAAAGTGTAATTAGATTATATTTTTACCATTTAATCCAATGTTGGTCATTGGAAGTAATTTCACTTTGAAATTGAACATAAACAAGTGTCAATCTTTTGATAGTTATTATTTCTTAAAAACTCATTTTTTGTTTTGAAAATGGGAATTAATTTTAAGTTAATTTCATCCACTTATGTGTTTTGAATTTGAAAAAATTGATACCATATTTGGAATCATTAGGTCCAAATTGTGTATGTAAGTAACTTTTTTTTATACATTATGAAAATTTACTTCAGTAAATATTTTATTTACCATCGTTAAAGGGTAAATATGGTAAATAAGGGTAAAAATAATATTATAATAATATTAAATTACCCTAACAAGTCTCTTAATCCTATTGGTTGATACATTTCCAATCATGGTCATCTTTGGGTCGATTTGGGGACCCCATAGAGCCAAATGGGAGTGATAATGACACTTTATATTAATTGATTTAATGTAAAGAAAAAAATGACTTAAACATCTATCTTTTAGAAAATAAATTTTTACATGGTGTTATATAAGTTATATCTTAGACTATAAATATTAATTTGAAAGATAAAAATATTTTCTACATCATGTTTTTTATGATTTTTTGACATCAAATAAATAAAATTATTTATGACACAAAAATGATGATGTGTTTACCTCATTAATGAATGTTTTAAATAAATAAGAATATAAAAATTAAAAAAATATCAGAAACCTTTCCAATTATTATTGGATGATTTTATTTCAAAAAAGAGTCATCTTATCTTCTACTTTAATGAGTTTTGGACCTTTTGAAACTGAAAATCATTATATAATAAAATAATATTTTAAAACTTTCCTAAAGAGACCCTCCCCCCTTATAAAAATCCCTCACTTCTAACCCATTCCTCACAACTCTCAATCCCCTCATCTCATCCAAAATCTACCCAAATAAGCTCTCAATATCTCTATATTCATCCTAGAAGCCTTACCTTAGGAAAAAGGAACTTCAAGTAAACCTTTTGGTTCAAACCAAAGGGAGATACCCAATTCAAAGGTAATGTCTTCTCTTAAGATATTTTCTTTTATTTTACTTCTAAAAACCACTAAACTATATTTATTTCTTTATTTTATAACCACAACAGTGTACTCAATATAATAGGTTGTTTTTATGAGAATGATTTGAACTACACTTCCACACACCTCCATCTAATGGATACAAACATACTGTTTCTGTGGACGGAAAACTATGGCCACACGAAACTATGATTATTCAAATATCTTCAACCGCCTCTCATGGTGGACATTATGATAGAACTATATTTATATATGATATATTTTATATTTATGTTTTCTCTATGCTTATTTATTTTTTCATATATATCATACCTTTATGGTTTCCATAATGGGTAAAAGTGATAATTTAATTTGAGGAAGTGCGGACTACCGCCCCCTCAATGTGATATGACTCGTTTATTCCATACGTCGAGCATATAAAGGACAGATTTAATGAAATTATATATGATATTATACTGTAATTATAATATACCTAGGTATCATTAAGTTTTAATCCCATTAAAATATGAAATAGAAATAAAAGTAGCATTCATGCGTTCGTACGACTTACCGTCTCCATGAACGGTGCATTTCATTTCTTATCTCCAAATGTTATGTACTGTTATAAATACATATATATGTACTCAATATGTATGATATATGTGACATCTAAATCATGAAAATAATTCTGGATATAATGGAACTTTGAACACATGAACAACTTGTAATTATAAGAATTTCATTTCTAACTCAAGAACCAAATATCAAAAAAACGACCATTAATAACTTAAATGATTACATAATGTTTATAAAATCATAATAAGTGATATAAAAGTAATAATAAACTGGAAAAAGGTTCTTAAGAAAGTAAAAATTAAAATTAGTTTATTGTTCAAGAGATTAAAGAATGAACGCGTCAAGTAGGACATGAGGTAAGGGACTTCGTCTCAATCTCCCTTTATTGAGGCATATTTTGATTTATACACAACATTCTTTTATACGGTGTATAAACCCCTTTGAATTTTCATTTCATTAAAAGGGAATATTTTTCTACTAGGCATTTTACTAAACCAAAAAAATTAATGTTTCTTTTTTAATGTAAGTGGTGACAATGACCTTTCTGCCACCGTGAGTATTATTTGATATTTGGCTTCCTTTACAAGCCATAGTGTTTGTTTAAAAGGAAAATAAATACCATATACCTTTTTATTAATTTTGGTATTTAAAATGGTTTTGAGAAATCATTTATTCTTTCAATATCTTGAAATGATATATTGTGATTGAAATGTGGAAATGTTATCTTTCCATTAAGCTTGTTTTATGTGTTATAAATATTTATTGTTCTTGGGAATTTTTTACATATACGAGTGGTTTCATGATAAACCTAGGGTGGGTGATCCCAAGATAACTCTCCATTGTATTGGGTAATGTGACGAAGGTAAACGTTAATTTTTCTATTAAGAGATTTAGTGAATATACTATGATGGGTATTCCAACGTAACACTCTATATAGCTGTGATAACTACAATGTAAGTATGATATGGATTCCATAAGTTACCTTTATGATTTATGATTTCTATGTGTTATTCATAAATCTGATGATTTCCTGAGGTAAGAGATTATGCTTGTTATGTATTGATGGAGTAATATTTTCTTTTTTAATTTATAACCCTTAGTGGGATTTTTTTTCTCATCCCATGTTTTGAAATGTTTTTCACATGACTTAAATATGAATATGGTCAAGGATGAGATCAAGGAAAAGTCATGATGTCTAAAACCTGGAACTAGACATGGCTATTTTTCCAAAAGTTATTTATTTTATGAAAAAAATGGAAACTGAGTAGAAGTGTCTACATTGTAATTTTTGAGATGTAATGCAATCGTTAAGGCCTAATTATCAAAAAATCTAAACCTAAAAAAATCATCAATGTGAATTATCCATTTAAATCAATATTATGTAATGTTTAATGCTGGGTCCTTATAATTTGAGTAGATATTTTCGAAACCAAATAGTTATTTAGGTAAGAAAAAATTATAATAGGGGGTTTCTTTTATAAGACATAGAAGGGGCACTCTTCAAATTTCATAAAATATTTAATTTATATAATTTTATTTTCATATCCAAATGGATTTTTTTTCTAATATACGAATATCAGATGATGATGATTCAAAATTCACTCCTACATTTTTTTAACATTATTGGATAAAGTTATTACCTTTATCATTTAGTATTTACCCTTTAATCATTTTAGAAATTATTGTGATAATGATGTTTTTATTCATTAGGGGTCAATATAGTTACTAAAAAGGAAAAAACGGACCATAAATAGGCAATGGTTGTTATTTTAAACATTATCCCATTTAGTTTTATGATTATAATATTTTTAATATTTTTAATCAATTTAATAAAATATCATTTTACATAAAATATCTGCAATTTCAATTTTAGATCTATTCATTTACATTGACCTTCATAGAAATAATAAAATAAATAAAATTTTACTAAAATATATTAATAAATCCCAAAATATTATATTAATATATAAAATAATTTTATCATGTTAATTACATAAAACTATTTTTCTTTAAATATTTATAGTACAATTTATTTTATTTTTACATCAATTGAATAATTAATGCATTAGCCTTGCATAAGATCTCATGAAAATTAGTTCTCCACCAAATATTAAAATGGAATTTTCATGTGAATTTAAATAATTAATAAAAAAATTATAACTGAACTTATATTTTTTTAACCATTTTAAAAATAGTATATCGATTAATAACATGATTGTGAAATTTTTATCTCTTATTTTCATAAAATATTATTAAGGTAATAATCAAATACAAATAAAAAAACAGTCATATAAACAAATAATGAATTATTAGGGATGAAATTTACTCATACAATAAAATTAAGGAAACTTTTATGGTAACATTATTGTCTATATCATATTATCTTTAAATATTTTTATATGATTTTTCCCTTTACTATGGTAATAATAATTTCTAAGGTTACTATTCATATTGACTATAAATAAATGGGAACAAGTTTAAAAATATATAACTACTTATTTCAAATATGGAATAATTTTTTCATAAATAAGAACATAGATTTGTATGAATGTAATTTTTCATTAAACTATTAAAATTTGATGGAAAATAGTTTTTTTTTCAATTTTTAAATTTATAATTATTTTTATACCAAATTCCATAATAAAATTAATTAAAAAGACAAAAATTTGATTATTTTTAAAGAAAATAATGTAATAAAATTTTAAATGTAATCCAAAATATATTTTTACATTTTACATAACACAAATTAAAATACATTTTTTAATAAAAATCATAATTTTTCACTCTTCATTGAAAAACCAATCTTTTCTGAAAAATTCTTTAAATTCCACTTTTAAAAAATTATAAAATGATGAATTTAAAAAATAATTTCATTTTATAAAATATTTTTTTAATGTTATAAAATTTAATTACATTATTCTCTCATATAGTGAAATAAGAAAAATGTTTTTTATGAAAAAATATTTTTTAAGTATAGACTAGTTAATAAAAATTGAGTTCCTATTTCATAGACATTAATAACTACATTTTTATTGAGTAAAAAAATATATATTTTAATGTTGTGTAATACTATTCATTATAACCAATTTAGAAGAATGGATATAATGTTTACATCAAAATAATAATATTTTATTTTTTGATTAAGAAATGTGTTGTGTATCTTGTACGCTATCAGACATAGTCCTTTTCAAAATCTTGGGATAATAAAGATAATACACTAGTGAATTCATTATTCATCATTGTTTATATATAAAAATTAGTTTAAATTTATGAATAATTATGATTACGTTTCAATTGAATTCTGGAACATATGTACTACAAAGTAAGAGTTGGGAAAAATGTTAGAGAAAAATATAAACACTTGAGGTGAATTCTAAGAAAATGTGAAAAACGATATACTATCTATAATAAAATTTAAAAATTGAATGATTTACAAGAATTTAATAACATATAAAATATGTAAATTCAATGTAGGATCTATCATGAAGCATTTTCAACATGATGAAGTTGAAAATATAAAATCCTTTAGGTAGAGAAACCAATATCATCATCATTTCTCTAAATAAAAATAAAAGGAAATGTCAACATATTTTCATGTAATTATTGTTCTCATATTCATATATACAGAGTTTAATTTTTTCCATATATTCATGGGTATTGAATAATGAACAAACATTGAATTAATGATAAATCATCCAAAAGGGTATCTACCTCGGAGTAATTTACTTCAACAGGTATCATGGAGTCTTCTCAAAATTCATCATTTGTTATTATCCAAGATAAAAATGATTGATGGATTTTACCTCTTAATGGGTAGTTAAGTTTAATAGTTTATAGATCATAATTATCACATCTTAATCTATAATTTACAAAAAAATATATGAATGTTTTATGATAATAGTATTCTAGTTTTTTGATTGTACACAATTTTATTATTATGTTGATATTTTTTATAGATATGAAATACTACATGAATATGAGAATTAATTATCAGATTTCAATGTTTTTAATGTGTTTATTGAAATTAAGTCAAAGTTTTTATCTGTAAAAAATTTTGAACAATGCTTGAAAGAATATTTAATATGTGGTATCATGATATGATAAATTTATAGATAATATTGGAGTCTATGTTAGACTCCCTTGTATTATATATAATTTATTGTTCATATAGATATATAGTTAATCAAATGTGGATCACTTTCTAAGTTAAATTTCATTCAACACTTCTCTCAATAATTGTTTTGTATAACTATCAAGTTATATCTCCCATGAATGATGGAAAATAATGAATTGGGGATAACAAATGGGAGAGAATTAAAATTTAAGTTGTGAATGATAGAGATTTTTAGAAAAATGCTTCTTTTATAAACCTATATTTATTATAAATATAGGTAAAATATTATTGATATTAGTACTGAAATGGGTATTAGAAAAATAATAAGGGAGTGATTGATGAATAGAATTGTGTAACACATTGATATTGTAATTATATTTTCATTTAAAACCTAATGTTTTAAATGTATTTAATCCAACAAAACACCAAACAAAAACGAATAATTGAACATTATATAACCATTATTTTTTTTTTCATTTAATTGATGAGTAAACATTGGAGTAATATAATTATTTAATATACATAAATATTAAAATATTAATTTTGAAAAATAATTCATTGATAAAATTAACTTATTATTGCAAATAAATAATAAAATCATCTTACACACAAGAATATATTATTCAAAAAAATAATTCTTATATATTATGTGGATTTAAATTAAAATTTATTTTCATACAATCTTGAAATTTAATTTGATAAAATATTTATCATATTTGGGATCATCATATTCAAATCATGTATTAAGGACAATTTCATTATTGGGAACAAAATTAAGTTACCAAGTTAAATACTATTTACCTTGGTAAAAAAAAATATTACAAATAATGAAACATTTATAAATATTGTATATTATAAAATAAATATTTTAAATTTTTAAATTATGATGATAATATGATTTTAAAATATGTATTCATTCCATTTCATTTTTAATTAGTGTTAATCATGATTATAGACACTTAATTATTAAAATATAATTTTTGTACAAAATATTGTTTCTCCACCATGTATGTTTCAGTTTAAAAAGATAATTTCCAATTACTTAATAATTCAATTATAATAAATTGATTCCAAATTTTTATTTGTAAAATTTTAATTTTGTATAATGTTTCATCATATATTTTTAGTAATAAAATAATTAGAATGGTTAATTTTAAATCTTGATTAATAAGTGTTAAAATTGGTAAGCGAATGTGGGTCAAATATAACTAATACAAATTTACCCTTAGACAATCTACAATACAATGGTTAGGTTGGAAAGTCGTAACAAAATTTTCAACAACATTTACCCTCTTACACACCTAAACATCATGGAATTACATTCATACTTCTTATATAACATTCTTACTAAGGATTTATCCAAATTTTCACCTATAAAAGGAGGCCACTTCCACCTACCTTAAGATACATTTCCAGTTTGAAATTCAAAAGAATCACTAACCATTTTAAATCAAATATATCCCCTTTTCATTTTTGGTAGCCCATATTCTCAACAATTTTACTGAATTCATTAATTTCCATATGATGCATCAAGAGATGATAAAAAATCTCAATGAGGTTAAATAACATTTTTGGATTTTAGAAATAAAGATATTTGTTTATTGGTCTAAATTAAGATACTATGAGATATTTTATATTTTTTGAAACCTTAAAATAATTATATGGTTCTATTTGGATTTACTTCTTTGAAATTCATTCAATATATTTTTCAATTAATTTAAGGGATATATATAGAAAAATAGATTTCATGTCTTCATTGTTCTTTTAATTCAAGTGTTACACAAGATATATGGATTTCAGGCTCCAAATTATTGATCATTAAAATATCATATATTTTGGAACAATATTTTATTTTATCTGGTGTTATAGTGATTTAAATCCCATAAAATTATAGTAATATAAAATTCATGTAAATAATGGAATATAGATATCTGAATCTAGTTCTCTTCATAATTAATCTTTTGATACATGTGTTACCCAATCTCTATGGGTATTATATCACAATTTCTCTTATTTGGGACATGTTTTGTTTATTAAAATAATTTTATTTAAATTCTTTATATAATATTAATTGGATATACAATATCAATGATTACATTTTATTCATTATATTTGATGATCAATTTGAATACAGATCATTCATCAGGGTTCTAGAAAATGTTTCCTAAGACTTAAAGGACATTTTTAACTCAATACATTTTTTTGTGTTGTAATATTTATTGATGAATTTTTTTCTTCTATTCCTAGACTCTTCTATCAAAAAATATTCTTTTATTTTATTTTATATTATTCTCATAGGAAAAAGAAAATTTTTATTTAATTATACTTCTATGTTGAAATTATTTCTCATAATTGTATAACATTGTTAAGAATAATTAAAATACTTATAAAAATAGATCTTTGTATTCCATATCCATTTTCTCTATTCCCATCAATTTTCACCTATAGAAATAGATTTATCAAAAATCTCTTTTGATCTTCATGTTTCCATTTTTCTATTTTTATTGAATGTTTCATTACACTATTTAAGATGTTGGATTTAAATTAATGAATTTTATTATATTATAAAATTATTTCATCCATATTAATTTATTTTACCTCTTACTCAAAATTTCCATGAGAGAGTATTTTGGTAGTTTTTGAGGATCCAATAGTAATTTTTTTTCTAAAAGTAATATTTTGAAATATTTTTCACCTTACAGAATTGAAAACTGATTTCCAAAGTGACATATAACTTCATATATTTTTGATATTTTTGAAATAATTTATAGAGTTTGTTAAATGGTTTTTACATGTGGGAACATATTTTCAACCTTATGACCATTCATTTAAATTAATATTACTTTTAATGTTTTATAATTGTTTTCCAAACAAACATATTTTATAATGAATTTAAAATAAAAAGGGGCATTACCTCTTGTTCTTCAAATTGATTTACCCAATGGTCTTTAAAAATTATTTTCCATATATGTTAATACCCTTTATTTATTCTTGTGATATTCTACAATTATACCATCCACCATATTTCTTTTGATGTATTATGACCATATTATTTACTATTAAATAACCGATTTAAATTTCATGTTACTTATTCATTGATTGAATTATGTATGATTTCTAGATTTTTCATAGATATACACACATATATTTTGAATATAAAGTTTTTACCCTTATAGAGATCCATTAAAGAGGGTAACTAATAACTCTCAAGACATTAGATGTTTATGTTACCTTTGAATATTTCCATTTTAATTTTTTATAATTCAATTAAAACAAGCCTTGAAGAATTATTATGATACCTCAATGAAAATCCTTCATAATATGTAATAAAAAACCCTAGTAACATTGATCTCATGGTTTTTTACATAATTGGAATTAGTTTTATTGGATCTCATCATGAAGGATTAAATAATTTAGCATTTATGGGAGACTAGATACACTCTTCCTTCTCAAATGAAATTTGAAAAAATGAAATAAATCTTTATATTTCCTGTGAGATTATTATTATTTCATCTATTATATCCCTAAAATCACTCAAAAATACGCTTTTTTTATCATTGGGAATGGAAAATATAATAATGTGTGAGATCAAATGATCAGTATTGGAATGTATGAAACAAAATATATAACAAAATAAATAAATTATGATTAAAATGTAAAAGATAAACAATAATAAAATATTTCATATTACTAATATAATTAAATGGGAACATATCAATGGATAACATAGGGACAAAGGTAATAATTTGGAAAAAGATAACTAGTTTCATAATGGCAGAACATATAATGTCAAATATCATAAAAATACCATCAATACCTCATACTAAAGAATCATAAATAATTTTGAAAGAATACACTAAATATCCCATCTTGTTAGTCTCATGAAACCTTTTGATATACTAAGGGGATATAATATTCCCCTTGCATCACATAATACATCTTTTGAAATTATAATATGAAATAAATTATTATAACTTTAACACATGATAGTATAAACATTCTTATTAAAAAACTATCATAATAAATATAAATATTTTCCCTAATAAATAAATAGAATAACATGATCTTGAGACATCCAGAGTAGTATAGAGAAAGGTATAGATATAGTAATTCCCCATTAAATTATAATGTTTTTTAAATGATATTTATATAGATGAAAACATTTTAAAAATTCATATATAATATTTCATCAAGAAAATAAACTATTTAATTTTAAATCACATATACTAAAATAAATTAATTTCTAGAAAACCATGAAAAAAATTATTTGAAAATAAAAATTGATACATGTAAATGAATCTTCAAATAAATGTTTAGAGGTTGAAATATATATTCATGATATGAATGTTAAAACAAATATTTGATTCATACATTTGTAAAAAGTCCCTCTTTTAGGAAACTACAAAAATATTCGATTTATTATTTTTATATAAAGTTTTACATGGGTAAAAATGAACTTATTAATAATTATAGAATTGTAATAACATTTTTTAATATATTTTAATGAAAATATCGACATGGGTGTAATATTTCAAAAATAAAAAGAGAATATAAGGAAGACTTTTATTAAAAAAGTGCATTATCGATTGTTTTTAGTACCAAATAGAAGAATAAGAAAGAAAAAATTTAAACCCAACATATATCTAGATAATAAGAAAAAATGTGAATATTAAAAGATACATATCTTATAATACAATTCAATAGAAATTTATAGATAAAAAATCCAAAATGTAAATGAGATTATATAATAAACCCTTAACAATTAAGTAACTTTTGAATCATAAACTCCAAATAATAAATAAAAACCAATGAAATAGAAAATATCATGAATATAAAAAGACACATGATATAAAATATCTAAAAGGTAATATAAGCACGACACAAAATAAACAAGTCGTTAATATAAAATATGTGTCACTGAAACCATAGTGAGAATAGAAACCCATAAAATGATTACAAAATTGATTTGAGAATTAATATATTAAGTGATTATATATAAAAAATTTATATACATGTAAAAAAGGGAAATTAAAACAAAAAATAATCAGTGGTCAGTCTACATATTATATTGGCATATCATAGAAAACACATTGAAATAAAAATTAAGTTAATAAACCCATTACCTCTAATCAAACATGTAATGTACATACTATATCCCCTATATAAAAAACATATATCAGTTTAAAGCAATTTATGAAATTTTTCATGTGTATTACCTTATTTTTATCCATTTTATATCATTATTTTACTTTCCATATACATTTATTAAATAAGATAAGTTCATGACATAAAATTGGAAGAAATTTATCTCATAATACCAAAACAACATTGGTACAATTACCATGGTTAGGAGATCTCTTGTTTCCTTCATCTATAGAATATTAGTCAGGACATAATTAAAAATTTTATACATAAAATTTAATTTTATAATCATTCTTGGTTGTGAAAGTGATTGTAGATTTTGGTTTTAAATTGATTGATTTAATTTACATGGTATATAATTCATTTAACCTAATTGACTATATATATATATATATATTTTGGAATATAATAGATTTATAATAGAATAATTTTGATTATCAAGAGATGTTTCCCATGGTGGTCTAAATAATGATTCCCCATTAGAATTTTTTGAATTTCCTTGCTTAATGGTACTTTTATTTTGGTTGTTTCAATTAAAATTTTCCAAGTTAATGTTTTTAGTTTGATGGTGTTTTTAAATTTTTGGTTTGGTTTGTGTAAGGTTTTTTTTAAAATATATTCCCTATGGGTTGATTAAAATTATTTTGTACACTGTGTTCTGTAAAAACAAGTTCACACAGCAAGGACAATGACAATTATGTGAGAAAAATGACTTCTAAAACAAATACAGGAAAATTTTACACTTCATAATGTAATGTAACTACATGGGTATGAACAGTGGTAAGAATAGAGGTTGGTCTGGTAGGTTAAAAAATGAAATAGTAGAGGAAGATTAACCAAAATTGGAAGGATTTACACTTAGAATAGATTGGTTTTCAATAAGATCAAACATATTTTCATAAAACAATATATGGTTCTCTATGTGTGTTATGATAGGATTCAATGATTCCCACTAAATATTTTTTAATCATTGGTCGAACAACATTTTGTTATTCAGTTTTTAAAAAAGTGTAAACTTTGGAAAATATCCCAAATAGAATCATAAAATTCCTATAATTATGAATAGTTTTACCTACTAATTATCCCATAACAAGGCCCTTTACCTTGGATGGATACATAATAAAAAATTCTTTACACACATCGAGAAGAATATGAAATGTGTGAGTAACAAAACCAAATAGAAAAAACTAACAAATACATAATATAAGTCTATAAAATATATGAATGTGCATCCATTGGGAGAAAATAAAAAAACAATAAGCAGGCTTCCCCACTAGTTTATAATGCTCAAACTAGGATATAATAGAAATATACTATACCTATATTGGATATGTAAAAAATTTATTAGTTATAACATGCCAATATTTTTATAAATAATCCACATTAAAGAACATTTATTATGTATTGTATTACAAATATGTTTTCATGATACATGCATATAAAGATCAAGATGTTATACAAAGGAGTTTTGGAAGAAATTATATGTTTTTTTAGAAGTTCTTCCAAAGGGAGTCAAATTGGGTTGTAATATCCTAGATCTTTCCTTGACCATGTTCTTTTAGAATACCATATTCTTGATTTTGGTATTTTGAGGTTTGGTTCACCTAGAAAATGGGAACTAGTAAATGTTAGTATTTGAGATGTTTGAAACTAATTAATTATTTAAGATATATAAATCTATAGGATCAATGGTATAAAGTCTTCCATAACAACCTATATCTAGATAAGTTAGATTTAATGTTGTTCAAATGACCAATACATTTTTTTAACATATCATAACTCTAATTTTCATCAAAAAGAATATTATAAGAACATAAAAAAATTAGCATTTTATTTCAAAAATTATTTCCCATTTGTTTAATGTTTGATATTTTTAATTCATAATCAGATAATTATTAAAAAAACAAATCATATCTAATGAAATTTCAAGAGTTAAATAATAATTAATTTTATATCTTGTGTGAAAATTAAATAAACATAAAATATTGAAATAATATCAGCTAAATACTTATTAATTTTCCAAGTCTATGTGTCACCTAATAAAATATCTTGTTCACAATAAGTTTTAATAATTGAATCATCTATGTCATAAAATTCATCCTTCAAATATATATACTGAAAGGTTCATCCAAAAAATCATTATTATCCATTCGTTCTCCAAAAAAATTTCTAGTAATGATATCAAAAAAACACCAAATTGTTGTTTTAATGGGTCAGTTACAAAAAAAGATATCTAGACTGTAATAAAAGAATATGAGGTTCATCAATATGAAAATGGAAGTTCATATCAATCACTCTAAATAAATTTTTATCTATATGTGTGCATTTTCATGCCATTGAATCAAACCAATTGCATTTCATTATTTTGAGATAACAATTTTCAAATTATTCAAATAAAATGAATCATTCTATAACCCCATAATATTATATATTTTTTGATCAAGGTTACATATCTGATGCACTCTCAAAATAAATTTTTTTAATGCTTATTGTGACACCATCATGATATATTCCCATTTTTTCCACAAATATTTATAACAAATGTATATCCATTAACAAAAATTTCCTTACAACTATATACCACACTGTATAGACCAAAGGAAAATGTTTTTATTTCATCTGATACATCATTAATTGGAAATGTTATAACCTGAAATATACCAACATAGAATATTAAATATATACATTTGATTATATTATGAGGAAAAAAATAAATATATTACCTTTGAATTTATCATGGTGTAATTTTTTTGTCTAATTTTCCATTCCTCTTAATACAGTTTGAATGTTGTCCCCTTTTAATAATATCTAAATGTTCTCTATAAATATGAATGATTTAAAATTTTAAAAGATATGAAGAAATAAATAAATAAATAAAAATGAATATTTATTATTTTACTTACCCAATTTAATCTTCAAGAACACCATAGTTGAATAATACCAATTCATGAGACATTTCCCACTCTACCCTACTTAAAGTACAAAACAAGTTTTTTCTAGATATCCCCCTATTCAGGGATGTGAATGAAATATAGGTACAATGGGATCATATTTCGTTTCATGAATTCTTATTTTTCAATATGACCTTTTAGTGAAATTATCCATGTATGATGAAAACAAATCCATGCATTCTTTTGGTAAATAGCCTTTCACAATTAAGGCTTTGAGATAATATTGTTTTGTCACATAGTATTTTAATTTAAAAATAATTCATTGTGTTGGATACATCCAATGAATCAAAATAGGACCACCAAAAATAACATCTATGGGAACATTCAGAGTAAAATGTATTATACATTTGAAAAGTGACGGTTGGAAAATTTTATCCAAGTAACAATGAGTAATCGGTTCATCTCTCTTGAATTTTTAAACAACACTTATACATGGTATTTTTGCACAAAGGTCATGATAAAAATGACATAACATAATCACAAATACTCTAATACTATATGAACTTAAATATATAAGGGAAATATAAATAAATTCATGTAACAAGACATGTTAATCATGGGTTTTAAGATCATTATTTTCCTTATTTTTTTATTCACACTTTTCGAAATGTTACAAGAATTACTATCTGGAAACATTAATCATTCAAAGACTTGGGGAATTTTTTTTATCTCAATATTTTTCATTGAATAACATGAAACATGGGCTTTCCACTAATTTTGACTAATTAACCATATATGAATTCTTTATATTATAATCCAATCCATCAAATCATGATGTTACTAAAAATTATATTTTCTTATTTCCGTTGACATTTAATAGAGAATAAAACAACATCTCACAAATTTTTTTATTCATATGCATTACATCCAAAAAATTTAAAAATAAATGTGTTGATAAATAAAAATAATCAAGGAATATTTATTTATTTTTCCAATTTCTATTGAAATTTTAATCAACACGATTTCACTCTTATATTTTGTTGACTTTTTACAATAACAAAATTCAAACCATCAGGTTCTTTAATAATATTATTCCCAAAAATTCATTGTGTTGTTTCATATCTCTTGAATAAATTATCCAAGTGTCTCAAATTTTTTCATTATGGATGATCCATCTGTAGAAATGGTTGACGCCCTTTGAAGATAAAAGTTAATCTAAACATTAATCTCTTGGAACATGTATTTTTCATAAAAATAAAGCCAGATAATATCTATTTTTCCATCTAACAAAAAATCATTCCACAAATAGTGAAATAATTTATCATCCAATATAATGTTGTATGAAACAAAAATTACTCCTTCTTGAATTCATCATACACTTGAGAACCATCAATCCAAAGCTCCTTCAACTCCTTAATTAATGCCTAAATGTATATGGTAATTATAATTTTTAGGATTACTAAGTCCATATATCAATATAATCATGATAGTATATGAATTATTTATACACATCAATGAATTAATGTTATAGATATGAATTTAAACATTCCATATACATGTGAAATATTTATTTGGTGGACTTTATTGAAATAATCACAGTGTAACACCAATCATTCATTTAGTGGGTTAGCTACAAAATTTGGATGTAACATATCAAATTTATTCTAAGCTATCCCCTCTACATGAAACAATATTTCATCATTATCCTTATATATTTTATCATCATTCATACTCATATTCATTTCAAATATTTATAACATAATTAAATTTTGAATCCTAAGAATTAAAAGGAAGTGACACATCACATTATCTAGTATATAATATTGAGTTCATTCTTTACTAGTCTTCTACCTTGATGCAACACACTATTTTCTCTCAATCCACTATGCATTTTCTATCTAGAATAAATAAAAATTGTGTGAGAAAGAATGAATCTACATAGAATAAATTCAACATTTCTCAACCAAATTTGATTCCATGTAATCATTTAGTTAAATACATGAATCATTAGGTAGTAAATAATTAACAAATTTAATGATACAGTCAATTGATGTAATGTCTCAAATTTTTCCATGTATTATTTTTAAATATTATATGGAATTATTATGAGACCAGGCATAGAGAAGGCACGTCATTCCGAGGCCCGATGATCCCAGAATGGCGGTTTGAAGTTTTTTTTAAGTTAAGTGAGTCAAAATATGTGTGCGTTTGTGGCAGTTTACAAACAGATGCTTGGATTAAAAATCTGAGGGCACCGTTGCGTCCGGGATGACGACTTTACCTAAGAATGAGTCTAACCTTGACTGGTGCGGGTCGAGTGAAAAAGTTTATTTTTGGACGTTTTTAATAAATAAAATAAAATAAATTTGCAAAGTTTATTTTATTTCTTTTTGGAAATATCCGCTGCACCATAGCAATAGGGTGGCTATTTCAGTAATTAATTCCATGTCATAATGACTTAGAAACAACAACACTAACTCATTAGTACCGCCGCATAATGGAATGCCAAACATGCTTCCCTTTTCTTATAGGGATAATCGAATGTCGCTCGTTGGAAAGGATTGAGAGGAAGCTCTAGAGAAAACTCTCGATGATGAACGAAGAAGAATCAGAGCGGTGGATCGCTGCGCCAACGAAGTTGGTTGATCTCTACGATGATGGCAGCACAACCCTTTCATCAGCGATAGATCTTTATTAAGGGTAGGGGTTGTTATTTCATTCCTCCTTTCCCTGTTTCTGGTTTTAAATGATGAACACAGATCAACCACAAACAAGTTGATCCGTGGATTCGTACATTCTTGTAGGAGGGTTTTATTGGGATGATTTCAGGGAATTAAATCTATGTAGATTATTGTTATTTATTTTTGCTTCATTAAGCCTACTAACGGGATCAAATCAACACTGTGATGAATGAAGGCGGAGGTTTATTCCTCAATTTGTTTTATTGGATTCTTTTTCCCCTTTTTTCTTCCCGTTCTTCGCGTTATTCATGGGGCGACGAAAAACGGATCATTGTGCACCCTTCTTGCAACACAACGATCCCACAATGGAGGTCCGACACTACAACGACCTTGTGGAGGTGCGATGACAATAGCAGATGACGAATCGGCTCAGATCGAAAGGGACCGCTCTTTGAGCGTTCTTCACGCAAGAAGATCAGAACATGCTTTTAAAGATGATAGAAGGTCCGAAAACAATGAAAGCAGCTTTGTGGTTTCAGGGTGACCAAAAACTTGAAGTTTCATGACAATCAGACGACCGGATTGATGAACGGGATGTCACTGGAGGAACGACAACAGAGGTCCGCATTTCTATAAATTTCCAGAATACACGGTGTGTATCTCCAAAGAACACGCCGTGTGGACCGTCTCAGCGGTGGCTAGGGTTTCGGGCGTCATACAGGTTTCACACGGCGTGTGACCCCGATCACACGACACGTTGGACCTTCCTCGAAGCTCGGCGTGTATTTTGGAATGCACAAAGACACGGGAAGGACAACACAACTTCAAAGGCATGACATGTACTATCTACACAGCTTGGAAGAAGTGACTACACATGACTTGGCGTTTATCCAGGGGATACACAGACACGAGATGGAGTACACAGTTGTGTACTTTACCACATGGCCAGGTGAGTCTAGTAGTGCGAGTCACCATGTGTGCTTATTACACGGGTTGGCGCACACAGGTTGAAGCCTTGTACGGGCACACGACTGCGTACACAGATCTGACCTCAGATGAATCTGACACAGAGTGTAATCTAAACAGAATCCATGTACTTAATTTTTCCACATGACCTGCCTTACGACATGGTCCGTTGTACACAGACAGTACCCAAGGTCAAAAGACACGGCGTGCGACCTTTTTCTACACACCATGTACTTTTTTGGAAAACAACTTGGTCTTCTTGTCCACCGTATCTTGGAAATGTTTTTTTTGGGTTAGTTCTCCTTCTTCTCGTTCCCCTGAAGGTCAGGCATCATTCCTTCTACAAGAGTATGATCTATTCAGTAGGACTTTCTGTGATAGAGTCAGGCATCCATCCGAGAGGCCCAGATCGAGATCCTCTATCCATTCTTGACTCTAGGTAGGGTCAGGCATTGACGTGACCAACTCCACTGGGCGTCGATCCTCTACCTATCAGGTGAATTCTGGATGAGTCATGGTATCCACAAGGCCCTGGTAGTGATCCTCATTTGTGTATTGTGATCTTTCCCCACTAAGGTGTGTGTCTCACTTAATTAGTGTATCTATCTATCGTGATCTTTCCCACTCAAGAGTGTGTCTCCCGTAATGAGTGTGGCTATCTATCATGGATTTTCTTGACGAACAATGCTTCTTAGATGGACGTCATCAGAGCTATCAGGATCATGGAGTGATTTCTCTCAGAACGAGTGCTTCGTGAAATCTTCAAACTTAATCCCTAATGGGGCTATGCGGTTGTGAGACTTTTCTATAGACCACAGGTCTGGGTTTTAGTATATCTAGTTTTTGTTTCTCTTGATATATGTTATGTAGACATATACCATGCATAACTGAATGTACCTTTACTTAGTGTACTGCTTTGTGGTTTTCGTGGTCCTCTACTGAGTATTGTTATACCCAACCCTGAATGAGATTTTCCCACACGTGCCATGTCTTGTGAAGACGAGCAACCTTTTGACAGAGTCTAGGGTGGATCAGGACATGACCGAGCTTTTTGAGTTCCCTACAGGATTAGGAGTTCCTACGACTATGAGAAGCTATCCCAGTACCTCCTTGAGTTTAAAGGTTGGGCTTTACAGTTTTCAGACTCTTGTTTTTGGTGGGCTTGTATTCTGACCCATTTTTCTTTCATCACTTTACATTTCATCATACTATTTTGGTTGGGTTTAGTTGTATGCATGCATTTTTATTCCTTAGTGTTTTTTACATTTCATCATTTGTGGGATCAAAGATGTCTGCGTGTGTACAGGTACTTAGGCAATGCCTCCCATGTCAGTAATATGCCTACTCGGTGATAGTAACCAACCCATAGACTATTAGAGGTGGTCTTGGGGAGTCATGACACGGGACCCACGAGGATGGGTCATGAAAGAGTGGTATCAGAGGTTCTCTATGGAGAAGAGACAGTCGCCGGCAGGTAGAAGTAGGGAGACAGGTGCAGAGACCCCGACATCAGGGAGCCGATGTCAGGTACCGAGACTCCAGTGTTGGTACGATGGCTGATGTATCCATACACTAGGACTATGATAACCTATTTTTCGACTCGGTACAAGAAAACACTAGTTGCAGGGGAGTAAGAGAATGGTACATGCATCATATAGTAATTAGTTGTGTTTTCCATGTCCATTGTGGAATCTATCTAGATATACTCATTGACCATGGTACATCTTGTTTCATTATAGGATACCTCTGTGACTCATACCCACTAGGATTCCACAGCGCGATCACAAGGATGACCCCCTCAGTGAAGAGGCTTCGATACAAGGACCAGTTCCCCAGGCGTTGCCACCCAGTGGTGCACCTGCTAGGCCACCACCAGTGGAGCATCCAGTGGTACCTGTAGTACCAACCGATGAGGGGCACAAGATGAGATCACTCCATGAGTTCCAATGATAGAGACCCCTCAGGCACCGAGGGGAGCTGAACCCTCAGGCGGCTGAGGACTGGTTTGAGGTGGTGACCAGAGTTTTCCGTCTAGTGAGGACACCAACAATCCAACTGGTGATCCTAGGAGCAAGCCTTCTTCAGGGTTTAGTGGGGAGATGATGGATTCTGACCACACAGACTCACGACGAGGAGACACTTTTGTGGATGGAGTTCGAGAAACTCTTCAGGGCGGAGTTCTATCTAGTTACGCTGAGAGCAGTGCACATCCAGGAGCTTCTCCAGCTCTAGTAGGGCAGTATGACTATAACTAACTATTAATCAAGGTTCACCAACCTCGCCCGATACTCAATGGATATGGTCAGGGATTAGTTCTTCAGAGATCAGACCTTCAAGTGAGGTCTACGACAGGACATCTGAGCTAGTGTTTTTCATCTCTGCATTTCAACTTATGCTGGAGTGCTCGAGCGATCCTTAGTGATCGAGAACTTCTTGACGGAGCAGAGATAGTCACCGGCAGGCTGCAACAGGTAGACATGTGCGGAGACCCCGAAAATAGGGATCCGACATTAGGAACAGGGATCTGGATGTGGGAAATGTCATAGGAGGACCCATGACAGAGGATCGACAGTCCAGAGATCTCAGGCTGGATTCAGTCAGCCTAGGGATAAGCGATGCTGTGTGTGCGAAAGTAGGGGACATCTCTCTAGGGATTTTCCGACCTGTCGAGCTGCTAACAGGTAAGCGGTGGATAGACCACCGAGGTAGAGGTAGAGAGTGGAGCAGGCAGACCTGCCAGGTAGAGGATGTGGCAGAGGAGCAGGGAGAGCTATAGGTGGTGGCAGACGTTTCTACTTACTTCCACCGCCACCCCCAGGAGGTCCGTACCAGGCTCCGAGAGTTGGGGGACAAGGGCGGGGACAACTGCATGTGGTCGAGGCATATAACCCAGGGGATCTAGGGATGATCTGAGGTATGATCTGCATCTTCTCTACCTTAGCTTCCGTATTTATAGACACTATTCCTAGTCATTCCTTTATCTCCACATGTCTTGTGCAAAACCTTGAGATTCCAGTAGAGCCGTTGAATCAATCCTTACGCTTGGAGACACCTATGGGAGGATACTTGACGATAACTCACCTTTTCAAATAGTGTGATCTTACCCTTGGAGGCAAGATTTTAGGTTGGAACCTCTTGGTGGTAGCATCGGGGCCTTACGACGTCATTCTCGGTATGGATTGTTTATCTTCGGTCCATGCCCAGATTGACTATTTTAGGCGAAGAGTGCGGTGTGTCCACAGTGATGGGACAGGGTTTTCCTTTATCAGATAAAGGGAAACCCAACCAGAACAGAATGGGATCATGCATAAGAGGGTGTATCCAATCACTCATGAGTTGGCTAGCCTTTCTCTCGGAGCAATGGATGTAGTGGGATCTCTTTTCCCAGTAGTAGTGGTGGAGTATGAGTACGTCTATCCCAAAGATGTTCCCGGATTACCTCCCTATTGGGAAATCGACATCTACATCGAATTACACCCGGGGACAACCCCAATTTCCTCACCATCTTATCGGATGGCTCCCACAGAGCTTCACGAGCTGAGGGTGTAATTGGAGGATTTTCAGAGCAATGGTTTCATAAGACCCAACATTTCACCCTGGGTGGCCCCAGTTTTGTTTTCCAAGAAGGAAGATGGGAGTCTAAGGTTGTGCGTGGATTATAGGTGCCTGAACCAGGTGACAGTGAAGAATAAGTACCCACTCCTGATAATCGAAGACCTATTTGATCAGTTAAGAGGGGCACAGTGGTTCTCGAAGGTTGACCTTCGATCAGGTTATCACCAGTGGCGAGTACGGGATGAGGATATACCAAAGACAGCTTTGAGATGCTGCTACAGTCACTATGAGTAATTGGTGATGCCTTTCGGCATGATGAACATCCCTGCAATGTTCATGGGACTTATGAACCGGAACTTCCGGCCGTATTTAGATCGGTTCGTATTGGTCTTCATTGACGACATCCTTGTGTACTCAACGTCAGAGGATGAGCACATGAGACACCTGAGGATGGTTCTAGACGTACTCCAGGAGTACCAGATTTATGGGTAGATCCCGATGTACCAGTTCTGGATTCAGGAGGTCCACTTTCTAGAACATGTCATCTTAGCAGATGGAGTAGCTATGGACCTAGACAAGGTGGAGGCTCTGTCAGCATGGGAGCCACCTCGGAGCGTGACAGAGGTGCAGAACTTCATTGGGTTGGCAAGATATTACCAAAGTTTCATTCCTGATTTCTCTTGGATATCAGCATCGATGAGATCCTTGAACAGTAAGGGGCAACCCTTCAGATGGAAAAAGAAGTTCCAGCATGCGTTTGAGCAGCTGAGACATAGTTTTACGAGTTCCCCCATCTTGAAATTGATTGATGAGGGTGTCGAGTACGTAGTTTTTTGTGATGCATCAGGGACCAGGCTCAGCTGTGTCTGGATACAGTGGCATGCAGTGATTGCTTATGGTTCTCCCCAGATTAGGCCACATGAGCAGAACTATGAGACCCATGATCTCTAGTTGGCAACTCTGGTCTTCACATTAAAGATGTGGCGAAACTACCTTATGGGTGAGCGGTTTATCATCTACTCTGACCAAAAGAGCCTCAATTACATATTCTCGAAGAAGGATCCGAATCTTAGGCAAAGGCATTGTCTAGAGTTCCTCCAGGATTATGATTTTGAGATCATATATACTTCTGGGAATGGGAACAAGGTGGAATATGCTCTTAGCCTAAGGTCAAGCTCGCAACTGTTGAGTGAGGCGACATAAAAGTTAGCCACATTGCAGTTGTCCTTTGTGGACAGGGAGGATGCAGCTTACCTACAGTCGATAGTTGTCGCCCCACCAATCTTACATCAAGTTATGGAGTCACATCTTGGGAATGTCAACTGTGAGGCCTTACGTGCTCATTTATCCACATGACATGCTCTTGATGGATATTCACAAGGTGGGGAGCACATACTCCTTTTCATAGGACACACTGTTGTACCAGTGGTGTTGCAGGAAGAGGTCCTAAGGGAGTTTCATTCATCCCCCTTGGTGGTACATCCTGGAGTGGAGAAGATATACCAGGACCTCCGATGACAATTTTTGTGTTCAGGAATGAAGAAGTCAATAGCAAAGTTCATTTCTCAAAGCCTTACGTGCTAGTAGGTGAAGGCTCATCACTGGGTTCCAAAGAGATTAGCTCACACCTGGAAGACCCAGAGTTGATGTGGGATGAAATATTAATGGACTTAGTGATAGGCTTACCATGAATATCCAATGGGCATGACTCTATCTGGGTGATCATTAACTGACTCACCAAGTCGGCCCACTTCCTAGGTATCTGGGAGTAAATTTCTCGAGAGAGATTGAGATGAATCTACATGCAGAAGATAGTTTGGATTCATGGCGTCCCTTCAACTATAGTCTCGGATCGAGATGCCCGCTTCACATTCCAGTTTTGGAAGGGTTTGCAAAAGGATTTCAAGACTCAGCTACACTTGAGCACTGCGTTTCATCCCCAGAAAGATGGTCAGACAGAGAGGACCATTCAGGTTCTGGAGGATATGCTGTGAGATTGTATATTGGACTTTGGTCGCAGTTGGGAGGACCACCTACCACTGGTGGAGTTTACATACAAAAACAACTACCACTCCACCATTGGTATGGCACTGTTTGAGGCTTTTTATAGAATACATTGCTGGTCACCGCTTTGCTGGACCGACCCTGGAGAGTCAGTAGACATGGGTCCAAAATTGGTATGGGATACCATAGAGAAGGTGCAGATCATCCGAGAGCGGATGAAAACTACACAGATCCGACAAAAGTCTTATGCTGACAAATGACAGAGGCCTTTGGAGTTCGAAGAGGGAGACCATGTTTTTCTTCGGGTCTCACCACGATGAGGGTTACGGAGATTTGGCTGAGTTGGCAAGCTATCTTGGAGGTTCATCGGACCTTTTCAGATACTGTGTCGTGTCGGGAAAGTGGCGTACCGTCTAGCTATACTGCCACAGTTGCATCAGGTACATGATGTCTTCCACGTGTCCTAGCTGAGGAGGTACATGCATGAACCATCATACGTCATCAAATGGGGGCAAGCTGGACATCGAGGATGGAGTGAACTTTGTTGAGTACCCAGTGGAGATTGATGATTGGAAGGAGAGGATCCTTCTTGGGTGATCGATTCCCTTGGTGCGCATCCGGTAACAGCATGGGAATCTTCAAGAGATAACATTGGAGTGGGAGGCCCATATCTGTGCCCAGTACCCTCATCCTTTTGAGTAGACTTGTTCTGGATTTTCGGGGACATAAAGCCCCAAGGTGGAGAGAATGTAATGTCTCATATTTTTTTGTGTATTATTTTTAAATATTATATGGAATTATTATGAGACCAGGTGCAGAGACGAAATGTCATTCAGAGGCCCGGTGATCCGAAAACGGCGGTTTGAACTTTTTTAAGTTAAGTGAGTCGGCATATGTTTATGGTTGTGGAAGTTTACAAAAGGATTCCCAGATTAAAAATATGAGGGCAACGTTGCATCCAGGATGAAAACTTTACCCAAGAACTAGTCTAACCTCGACAGGAACAGGTTGAGTGAAAAAGTTAATTTTCAAACGTTTTTAATGAATAAAATAAAATAAATTTGCAAAGTTTATTTTATTTCTTTTTGGAAATATCCGTTGCAGCGTAGCAATGGGGAAACTATTTCAGTAATTAATTCCATGTCATAATGACTCACAAACAGAAACACTAACTCATTAGTACCTCCACATAATTGAATTCCAAACATGTTTCCCTTTTTTTATTGGGATAATCGAATGTTGCTCGTTGGAAAGGATTGAGAGGAAGATCTGGAGAAAACTCTAAGCGACGAATGATGACGAATCAGAGCGGTAGATCGCCACGCCAACGAAGTTAGAGGATCTCGATGATGATGGAAGTGCAAACATTTCGTCAACGATCGATCTTTCTTAAAGGTAGGGGTTGTTATTTCATTCTTCTTTTCCCCATTTATGGTTTTAAATGAAGAACGCGGATCAACCACGAACAAGTTGATCTTTGGATTCGTATGTTCTTGAGAGAGGGTTTTATTGGGATGATTTTGGTAAATTAAATCCATACTAATTATTATGGTTGATTTCTACTCCGTTAAGCCAACTAACGGGAGAAGATCAATGCCGTGGCGAATGACGGAGGAGGTTCGTTCCTTAATTTGTTTTATTGGATTCTTTTTCCCCTTTTCTTCATACCATTCTTCACATTATTCGCAGGGCGATGAACAACAGAACGTTCCACACCCATCTTGCAACGCAACGATCTCACATTGGAGGTCTGACACTGCAAGGACCTTGTAGAGGTGTAATGACGATAGCAGACGATGAATTGGCTTGGATCGGAAGGGACCGTTCTTCGAGTGTTATTTGCATAGGAAGATCAAAACATGTTTTTATAGCCGATAAAAGGTCTGAAAACAATGGCAGTAGCGTTGTGGTGTTGGGGAGACCAAAACCTAAGAGTTTCATGATGATCGGACGACCAGATCGATGAACGGTATGTCATCAGAGGCGCGATGGCGGAGGTCTGCTTTTCTGGAAATTTCCAGAATACATAGCATTTATCTCGGAAGAACATGCCATGTGGACCGTCTTAGATGTGTCTAGGGTTTTGGGCGTCAGACAGGTTTCAGACGGCGTGTGACCCTAGTCACACGGCATGTTGGACCTTTCCTGAAGCTCTTTGTGTATTTTGGAAAGTACACGGACACATGAAGGACTACACGGCTTAGAAGGCATGATGTGTACCATCTACATAGGTTGGAAGAAGTGACTACGCAGGACTCGGCGCGTATCCAGGGGATACACAGACATGGGATGGAGTACACGGTCATGTACTCCACCACACAGCCAGGTGAGGACAGTAGCGCGAGTCACCCCGTCTGTTTATTGCACGGGTTGGCGTACATGGGTTGGATCTGTGTATGGGTACATGGATGCGTACATGGATCCGACCCCAGATGACTCGAACATGGAATGTAATATGAACACACACTGTTTACTTACTTTTTCCACACGACCAGCCTTACAACACAGGCCATTGTACACAGGAAGTTCCCGGGGTCAAAAGACACGACGTGAGGCCTTTTTCTACCTCTCGTGTACTTTTTGGAAAACGGCTTGGTCTTCTTGTCCACTGTATCTTGGACATGTTTTTTTGTGTTAGTCCCCCTTCTTCTTGTTCCCCTGAAGGTCAAGCATAATTCCTTCTACAGGAGTATGATCCCTTCAGCAGGAATTTCTGTGAATGAGTCAGTCATCCATCCGAGAGGCCCAGATCGAGATCCTATATCCATTTTTGACCCTTGGTAGAGTCAAGTATCGATGTGACCAAATCCACCGGGCATCGATACTCTACCTAGAAGGTGAATTCCTGATGAGTTATGGTATCCTCCATGGCCCTTGTAGTGATCCTCATCTGTGTATCCTGATCTTTCCTCACTCAGGAGTGTGTCTCCCGTAATGAGTGAATCTATCTATCATATTATTTTCCACTCAGAAGTGTGTCTCCCGTAATGAGTGTGCCTATCTCTCATGGATTTTCCCGATGAACAACACTTCCCAGACTGACGTCACCAGAGCTATCAAACTCGTGGAGTGAGTTATCCCGGAATGAGTGCTTTATGGAATCTTCGAAATGAATCCCTAATGGGGGTATGAGGTTGTGCGACTTGTCTCTAGACCGCGGGTCTGGGTTTGAGTATATCTAGTTTCTGTTTCTCTTGCTATATGTTCTGTAGACATATACCATGCATAGATGAATATACCTTTACTTCGTGTACATCTTTGTTGTTTTTTGGGGTCCTATACTAAGTATTGTTATACTCACCCCTGCACAGGATTTTCCCGCACGTGTCATGTCTTGTGCAGACAAGCAGCCTTTTGATAGAGTCTAGGGCGGACCAGGACAGGACCGAGATTTTTGAGTTCCCTACAGGCCGAGGCATTCCTACGGCTATGATCAGCAGTCCAAATACATAATTGAGTTTACAGGTTGGAGTTTATAGTTTTCAGACTCTTGTTTTTGGTGGGCTTGTATTCCAGACCAGTTTGCTTTCATCACTTTACTTTCAGATGTACTCTATTGGTTGGGTTTAGTTGTATGCATGAATTTTTGTTCCTTAGTGTTTTTACATTTCAAAATTTCTGGTCTTAGATATGTTTGCGTGTGTACAGGTACTTAGGAAATGCCTCCCATGTCAGTAATATGCCTACTCGGTGCTAGTCACCAACCCCTGGCCTATTGGAGGTGGGCTTGGGGAGTCGCGGAGCGGGCCCCATGGGGACAGGTTGTGACAACTAAAGTATAAATATATCAATTAATTTTTTTTGTATTATATAATGACATTAAAAAGTCATGTTTAATCATTTTTATAAATTCTGGATGTACTAGGGTATTTGCAACTTCCATCATCATTTAAACACACTCAATATAATCATAGTGATTAATAGATGAATACTGTGTGTCAATATTCATTTCCACTCTCACTAGTATATATGAGGAGATATGTTCAATAAATATGGAATCCGATTAGAAATTAAAATTTACATAAAAATCCTTTCTGTTATATCAATTTCATTCTACACATTATGTTTTTTCCATTATGATATCACACATGTTATTTTTTTCGATACCATGTTTTTTGTATGGTAACACAATTCCTCATGAGTTAACTATTGTATTCTAGCACAATGAAAACATGGGCATCATAAAAATTTTATATCTAAATAATTACTGAATGAAAAGTCCAAAAAATAACATATCTATTTCTGAAACCCATTGGTTATCTGATCAACATTGTACATCCATCTTCTATAAATCCTTATACAAATAAACATATATTAAATAAATATTCTAGAAAATTAATTAACCTGATATTTATTATTCCATATGATAAAAACTAATAAGCAATTACATGTTTACATAGAAATCATGAAAAATATATTAAAAGGAATGTAAAATAGTATATGCATACACTCCTAGGAGATATCATATGATGTAGAGTTAAATCTATTTTTAATATGATTTGCATAATATATATGTTTATCTAAGAAAATAATTATGGTTTTTGAATTATGAGATCCCTATTGGAATGGTTTTTTAAGGTGAATGGGGAATAATAGTGAAAATGGCCTATGATGAGAAAGAACATGCATTACACACAGTGTGTTGAAATATTAAATTTTCATCCAAAAAAAACATATAATCATATTGAAATAATAACAAATAATATGATATATGTGAGACTTGATGGTTGAATTTGGTTATGGGGCCTGATCAATGCATCACATAGAGTTAGGGGAGGAAGGAGGGGAATTACTTAACTTGAAAAATTGCATTGTAATAAATTATGTTAATAGTGATGGGTTAGACACTTCAAAAATTTACAAAATAAATTCACAAAAAATCATGATGGAATAATGTTGTACACAAATACACACTACACCATGGCGAAACAAATAGCATGCCTGACATTCCATCCCCACATGGAAAATATGCAAGTGTTTCATGGCGCAATGGTACATAGTGCTAGCCATGCGGTAATGGAATGCCACAAGGAATTCCATTAATAACTATGACAGTTGAAGAGATTTTGATTACAATTGGAATCATTTGGTTATTATTTTGTAAATAGATGAATTTATAGTATTCAATGGATCATGATGTAGTAAGAATCCACCGTTGTTCAAGGATATGGCATGAGGTGTACGCCCCTTGAATAATCCCCTATACCCTGATACGTTATTCTTATATATTATTTTCAAACAATAATTCATATATTCAGTTAAAATACTTTCTATTTTCCCAACTCCTATTATCGAATTCATTACATTAAAAAATTATATGCTTTCATTTAATTATACTTTGATACTCTATTACTGATATCACGTGTTCTAACACATATTGTAATGAACATATTAGAATAATAAATAACCTTTTCGATGAAATAAAAGGGGTTTTAGAACATTTATTAGAACCATATTAATTAGAATATTATTACCCTTAATCATTGGGTGATAAATTCAAGAAGGTTCATTCTTTAAAATCTTATCAATCAAATGAGCCATTTATTACAAATTTTTAGTCATCATAAAAAAATGGATGGTAATAAATGATTTCAAAAATTAAGATATATTAAAAATAAAAGAAGAATATTTTTTTTCTTGATTTTATAAAAATATTATATTCCCAAAATGTATTATTAAAATATTTTTTTGAAAATTTTATATTATAATAATGTTTGTAAATTTTATTTAGTGATTAATTTCGCACATATATAAAATCTAAATGGGGATAAGTTTATATTTTACAAAGGGAGGGGGGGGGATTTACAGAATAATAAATATTGTAGATAATAATTTTATGATAAGATTGAAAGAGTTTACTTTTAAAAATTATCACACATATTAATTTTTATTCAAGATTGTGACTTTCAAAAAGAGGGAGATTATTTGGGAAAATACATACATTATCCTTAGGCTTGAAAATAAAAACAAACTAATGTTGGAATTTTTTTATGATGATATTTTTATTTTATTTATTTTTTGTATTCATAAATTCACAATTACCCATATTATGATGGACTCATTTATTCCATAAATTTTATAACATAGCTTCAATACTAAAATGGCGTGAAATTGGTCTGATGTGACATAGTTTATTTATAAAAACATATTAATGTTCTTCTAATATAGAGATATTGAAATCTAATTTTCATATGATCTCACAAATTAAAATTATTACATGAATGTGTATAAATTTAATCAATTCATTATAGAGTTGAGGATACTAAAAAACACTTTGATTACTCTACTATGTTGTTTTTTACACTATCTCATTGATATTTTAATACATTATTCTTATAGTAGTTTATTAGTGTATGAAAATATTCATCATATGGTGATGTATTCATTGTATGGTATTTAGATTTTATGCTAGTTATTCTTTGTTCATTATATTCCTTTTTTATTGATGAGTCTTCGAGATATAGAACTAGTGATTTTAATGACTGTGTTGACTAATGATAATTTTAGGATAAGAATTTATTTATCTTCTGAATATTTAGTTCAATAAATTCGATTTTTATACATGATATCGATGGTTTGATCAAATAGGTTCTCTAGGTAGATATTCCAAATATAATTTGGTTGTATAATGTTAAAGAAGTTCTAGTGTGGACATTGATACCGTGGATTAGGTAATAAAAAACATGACTCTTTTTTCTAAAATTAAAGGGTTCCTTTACTAGTTTTTTTGGTAATAATATACATATAAGTAATTTGTATTTTTATCTAAAAACATGCTTCATTTCTTATTTTCCTCCATTATTATTTTTTTAATTTTACTCCTTATAAGATTAACTATTATAATTTATGTTACTCTTATTACTTATATAATTATTTAATGAATCATACTAGATTGTGAATTATAGATTATTTTAGGAGTATAAAATTTTTATGTCATATTTAGACCACAATTAATTCCCTATATTGTATTGAATTATCATCTATATTTTTTGGTAACACTTATTAGAGGATATACATGGGGAGATATTAAAGAATTTAATTTTCAATATTTTTGTTGTTTCATGTTAAAATCAAGAATTATGAACTAAATTTTAAAAACTAATTTTTGAGGTTTTTTGATTAATTTACCATTTTTGTTTGGGGTTATGTTATATATGATTATTATTAGAGATTGAATGCTAAATAATCAGATGGTTTTAAAGGGGTAAATTTAATTTTTTAATATATGGATTTTTTTGTTTTTACTGAATATGATTGAAGTTTATAATTTTTTACCAAAAATATATTTACAACCCCTATAAAGAAACCTGGATGTTTGTAAAACATTTTTAATTATTTATAAATTAATTTCTTCTCATAATTAGCCTCTTTTTTATTATACAAGAAACATTTATTACATAGAGTAAAATATTATTAATTTATGTATCATTTCAATGTAAAATGTGATACTATTCTACTCATAATAAAAACTATCATTAAATTATATGGGTTTGTAAGAATGATGTTTATTTTGTACAGTGTCGAACGTCAACTGAATAAAGGTTGAAGGAAGATAATGAAGAGTTTTATTTCTATCTATAATTAAGATAACAGTGATGGTTATTTAAGAAAAATAAATTATGTAATTATATAATAACAAAAATATATTATTAATGATGAAATATGTTTTTAAATATTCATTTTATTTATAAATTGATTTAATGTCTATTTTTGATGTTTTATGTATCTATATATTCATTTAGATTGTTTGAAGAGGTTATGAATAATTTTTTTTTATGAATTTATTCATACATAATATTTTTTTTAATTTGAATTTATGAAATGTAAAAATGATGGGTGTTCCATGAATACATAAGTGTATTATATTCATAAGAGGTGACAAATGTAAAATAAATTTCTGAATATGATATTTAATTAATGTATAATTTTATTGTTAATGAACTCTTGAAATTATAAAATCTATATAGGGTAAAACAAATATTCATGATTAAAAATATATTATCTAAGGATTTTCATAAAATTAACAATGCAAAATACCTTATGTGAGAGATGTGTTCTTTTTTCTCATAGTATGCAAGATTCTTTTCTAGATTTAAGATACAAGAGTAGTAGATGGAATGTCCTTGCTCATATTGTAAGGATCATAAATAACTTTATATAAAATACCTTATAGCTAAGGTTACAAAAATTAAATGAATTAAATTTTGTTGTGTAGATACATTAGATAAATTAACTCACATAATGATATATATGTTTTGGTAAATCTTAGGCATGGTTTTACACTTTCATAAAATGTGATATTTCATAAAAATAAAATATTCGGATGAAAATTACATATGGTGATGTATGAACTGATCATAATTTTTTTATATAAAAAAGTGAGATTTTCATTCAATCTTATGGATAATAATGATTAATTTTTATTGTAATATCCTGTTACTCTTTTGACAGGCATTTTTAAACCTTTTTCTATTTTTTTCTTTATCTGTATAGGACATAGAAAAAATTTGGAATATTCTTATAATGGTGAATTCATGTATTTGTTGGATTTTAAACATGGAACCTATTAATTCTATATTATTCTTGGTATTTAAATTCCATGTAATGTGGTTACATGATTTTTATGTTTATAAATAACAATAAATAATTTTTTAACAAAATGTGATTGTGTTTTCAGGAATATTTGTAATTTTCAATTACATGACACGCAATTGGGATACATGTGATGTAAAGTATTGAATGTTTTTTAAAATAGGATGCTTGACAAAAATTTCTATTTCATTCATTTCATATTTCTTTTCTCTTGACCTGAGATGATCCACCATTGTATCGACCCAAACATTTATGATTAAAATTCATTTTCTTTTAATTTATTAGGGTAATAGAAGACACATGCACTATTATTATTATTATTATTATTATTATTATTTGGTTTTAATGACCAGTATGTATCATTACCATTGATAATATATCCATTGTACAATGACCACAATACTGATATAAACATAAGGGTTTAAAAAATCCTTTCAACACATACAAAGGAGAGGATGACCTCATCATGTAGACTCGGGAAAAAAAGTTCATTTTTCAGAGCTCATAATGGAGTTAGTGTCATTGGGATTTTCACTTGACCAATCCCAAGATGATCTTCAATATGTTAAACTTGAGTGAAATCGCCTATAGGAGAAGTTAAAGTTAATAGAGGTTACCACCCGGATGATGTTATCTAAGAAACCGCAAGAGTCTGTCACCATCACACACATTACCCTTAGGTCTTACTTGGGTGAAATAAGGTGTTATATAACAAATATTTATTATATATTTTGTAATACATTTTTTTATAAATAAAATTCTTATTCTATAAATTCCTTTATAATAATCATTTTTCCTAAATATTTAATGAATTAAGTAAATTGATTTTCACGTAAATGGTACATTTTAGAATAATATAAATTGTTATATTAAACTATGTTTTTATTAATAATTTAATTTTATTAGTGTTATAATAACACTCCTTTTAATTATAAGTTATTATTATATTTATTCCTTATTGTTTTTACACTACAAAAGATTAAGTATTCAGTTTGATAAGAATTATATTTTTATATGATAAAAATGAAAATTTATTTTTAATTAATGAATTTATTTTGATGAATTAATGATTTCATATAATAAACAATATTTTAGTAAAATATTATTATTTAATTATTATTAAATATAAACGATCATATAATTTTTATGTACTCAAATGTAACTTTTTTTATGGTTTGGAAACTATTTTTGTCAAAACACATCAATTTTATATAAATGATGAATTTTATTCTTAGAGTAAAAAATTCCCATATTTTGAATACTATTTAGATAAAATAAATATAATTTTTTGAATTATAATGTAAAAATTATCCAATAGTGAATTTTGCATTATTTTTTCTAACAATCAAATTTTTGGGTAAAAAATAAATACCGTATAAATATATAATGTGTTTTGTGAAATCATAATGACTCAATAGTGAAGTAATAAAATACTATAAAATTGATATTCATCCAATATATATTTTACCTTTAATATAATTTTATTTTATATTTCTTTTATTAATTTTATAATGCCTTAGTGGGCCCTACAAAATGTATAAAATATTTTTTCATTTTAAAATGATTTCATTGATAGTGTGACTCACCTCCACATAATCAATCCTAATATTATAATATATTCATCCCTTGAAATTATAAAATATTGTATTCCACTACCCTTTGGAAGAAACCATGAGAAAAAACCATGGGATGGTTTGTGGTTTTGAATATTTTAATGTGTACTATCTAAAACCTAAATAATAAAGAATTCACTATAATTTCCTATATAAACCCACCAAATCACCCATTAATATTCACTAAATATATTTTCAACTGGACCAAAATTGACCCCATAATCCCCAAAGTCCTCTTAAGTTACCCCCAATCTCCCAAGAAACCTATCCCAAGCCTTTGCAATCGCACTTCCATCTAAGGGATCCCCACTTTTCTCTCTTTTCAAATTCAAGCATCTTATTTGAAAGTAGTTCATGTAATTTTGAATTATTATAATGTAATTATTTAAAAATAATTCTATAACTATCCATTTTATGTTATTTTAATGAGTTATTATTTATCCTCCCTCATTTCTACCCTTGATTAGGTCGTTACTATACTGAAATTTCGTAAGGGATCTTCGACCCTCAAATTTTGTCAAGCATTGTTTTTATGTTATGTATTTTAATTTATTGTATTCATATGTTGGGATATGTTATTAAATATCTGAATTACGGACCATATGATTTATAATTTTTTAGATCTCATTTCACTTTCATTTACCACACTTATGAACCCTTATGTTCACCCGTTACCATGCAAATATTCGTAAGGGATTCCTTCATTTATCATTTTTTATCCATGTTTTTTCAGATTTTATACCATTTTATTTTCAATTAAAAATTTTTGGGTATGATTTCAAACCACCCCAATTCTTCCTTCCTTATGTTTTAATGATGAGATACCTATTTCTATATCATTAATCCCTTTAATGTACACCCATTACCATGCTGAAATTTCATAAGAGTTATTCCATTTCCCCTCTTTTATTCAGGTTTCTCTAATATTTTACGACTTCTATTTCAAAATATCTTGTATTGGGACATGATTTTACATGACCCCATTACTTTAAATTTATTTTATATATGATAAGATAACCATTTCTATCTAATCTACCATTTTTATGAATTTTTATTTCAAAACGTTAGGTTAACGAAATTGCACCATGATTTTCCAAGACAAAATCATCATGTAGTGAAAACCATACACATTTATCTGTCAAGGGAATTAACCATTATTAACATATACATATGGAATGGTACTTACATGTAAGTAGTCAAAATTTTATAATTGTATAATATCTTATTATGTTGAATGACTCCATGTTATATGATCCATGTGTCACACTTATACATGAAATGAAATATTAATAAAAGGTGTGCCCTGATAGTGCTCTAATGCATTGGGTAATCCTTAGGGTCATGGTACGCCATGTGCAATGAGGGTTTACACATGCTAATTCATGTGAAATGAGGGTTTACTCATCCAAATTCATGTGAAATGACAGTTTACTCATGCTAATCCATATGCAATGAGCTATGGCTCATAGTAATATCTTGTTGTATGTTGTTTCAACATTTCCATATTATGATAATCATGTTATATCATGCGTTTATATTAATTTTTCTCTTATTCTCCATTGATACATGTATTGTCTATCAAGTATTTTATTCTTAATCTTATTCATTTTTTACTCCTTTACTATTCTTTATAGCTCAACCTTTTCTTATGTATGTCCTCAGGTTATCCAATGAAATGATAAGTACAAAGGAATGTTATGGTCATGTAAAATAATTTTTCAATAAAGATTTTGTATTTTATGTCCTAAGTTGTCATGTAATGTTCCTAATCACCAAAGACACTATAAATATAAATTTTATGGGTTGCATTAATTTCAATTTTATGTAATAAAACATGTGTAAATGTGAAATAAAGATCGGGGTTGTTATTGATGGTATTAGAGGATATTTTTAGTTATTTTTGGGATTAGGACTAGAAACCCCTAGTTAAATATTTAGGGATAAGACTAAGTATAAGGAAATAATACTTAACTTTTTGTGGGAATATAGTATGTGTTTTATTAAGAAAATAAATCCCTGTTCATATACGAACAAATAGAGGTGCCTCTAACACAGATATATGTAGGGGTAAAACCAGAAAACACCGCTTTGTGCTAGACTCGAATGAGAACTGCTACACGACAACGGACCTTGAGGCACTCTTGGTTTGACACTCCTAGGGGATATAATTCCATAAATTCATAATCATAGTACAAACCATTATTAAGGGAGAAAAAAATCCCATAAGAATATATGTTAGGAGATATATCATAGATAACATAGAATGAAGCCTTAAAATTTATAATTTAAGGATATAATTGTATTTTATTATTTATACCATTAATGTCATTATATTCCCCTTAATGTATTAAAATGTTCAAGATACACATCCCTAATTTCTCTTTTATTCTATCCAATGGCCGGTAATATGAGAAATATGGCTAATAACTAATGAGAAGGGAAACACGATGAATGTCCCAACGAGATTCCCAATCAAATGAAATATCAAGTAGAAAATATTGTGATTATGCTAAACTTACTATAAAAAAATCACGATTAACAGTTGGAACATTGTTGCATGCCCAAATAAATCAAAGAATATAAAAGATACATCTCACAAAACTTCATATAATAAATTTGATAAGGGAATGAAGTCCAAATTTTCTTTATGTAACATGTGAGGAAAGAGGAACCAAGTAAAATGTCACAAATGGACTAGGAGATGTTTTATGTGTGGAAAGAAAGGGAACAAAGTATCCAATTTCCACAAAAAAATTCATAATGTTATGAATGGAAACAAAGTTCCATATACGGAATCAAATATAGTTTTATTCTATAAATGTGGAGAATTCAAGAATTACATAAGACAATGCTCTATTACAAGGTCTGAGAAGCATGATGAGCATCAACAATTTCCTTGATCAAGGGAGTAAGTGAATTTCAATTCTAAGATGTATAATGAAGAATTAATTACATGTAACTGATACTTCAAAGTAGTGTATGTAATAATATATTTCAATTAATGTCCTATTAGTACATCTTTTATGTTTTCTAAGAACATTGAGTCCCTAGTAGAAATGATATTAAATCATTAGGGAAAAAATTCAATAAGTGTTGTATCACATGTTGATGTTTGTGGGAATATTCTTATGGAAAATCTTATAAGTATCATTTTGATGGAATTTGAGTCAAAAAGAAAAATTCATTGTCTATTCCTCAAGGAAGATCAAAATTCATGAGCAAAACTATCCCACACGTGATCTGGAGTTGGCGGTAGTGATCTATGCATTAGAAATTATGCGGAATTATCTCTTTGGAGAGAAGTGTGAAATATATACGGATCACAAAACCCTCAAGTATATATTCATAAATAAAGAGTTGAATATGATCCAAATAATATAGTTAGATATCATCAAGGATTATGGTTTCTCAAACAATTACCATCATGGGAATGTGGACATGGTGGAAAATTCTCTATATATGAAGGACCCAATAATTATATCATTGATGCGAATTGAAAAGGATCCAATACTCTTAGATTTGATGATGATGGACATGGGAATCATAAATAAGGGATCATCATCAATAATTTAACAAATTATTTCTCATCCATAACTTTTGTAAAGGTTAAAGGATGGTCAAAATAATGATTTGGGAATTCCGAAGAAAGTGGAAACTATCAAAAATGGAAATCATCAGATTTCAATGTCAATGAATAAGGAGATCACTGAATATACATAAAATCACCTAGTATGACAGCAAGTGAAGGCTTATAGGTAGATTTATAAGGGTATTATGCAACCATTTACCATACAAACATCTAATTGGGAGTACATCACCATGGACGTTTTCACTGCAGTTATAAAGAAATCCAAAGGAAACAATGCTATCTGGGTTGTTGTGGATTGTCTTACAAAGACTGCACACTTCATTGCAAATCGAGAGGATTAATCATTGGATCAACTGGTATGGATATAAATTAGATAAGTGGTAATTTTGCATGGAGTTTCACTATCGATTATGTCCGATCGAGATCCATGATTCACCTCTATATTCCGGAAGAGTCGCCAACACACTTTAAATAATGAGATCAACATTAGTATGGCATATCATCCTCATACTAATGGTCAATATGACTGTAATATCTAAACACTTGTGTAAATGTTGATAGCATTATCAACGGAATTTAATGAAGAATGATATTAATATCTTCCTCTGGTTGAGTTCTCTTACAACAACAGTTTCCAATCAAGCATCCAAATGGCTTCTTATGAATCCTTTTATAGGAAGTGGTGAAGAACACCTATATGTTGGGATGAATTTGGGGAGAAAAAACATATTGGTCTAGAAAAGGTTGAATGAAAGGAAGAGAAGGTTAAGATCATCGAGTAGTATATTAAATCTTCTCAGAGTCAACAAAAGAGCTATGTTGACAACCGTTGACGAGACCTAGAATTTTATGTTAGAGACATGGTATTCCTCCTCATATCACCATGCACAAGTTTTATGATATTTGGGAATAAGGGAATGTTTAGTTAAAGGTACATCATCCCTTTTGAGATCCTTGGTCACATTGGAGTAGTGGCCTATCGACTAGCACTCTCACCATACATGTCTCAGGTATATGATGTATTCCATGTATCACTCTTATAGAAGTAAATACCTGACCCATCACATGTACTCAGTCAAGAGGTGGTACCATTGGTTAATGACCACTCTTATAAAGAGAATATGATGAAGATATTAGATCATAGAGAAAAAAGTTCTACAAAATAGGATGATTCCGCTCATTAAAGTGTCTTGGAGAAACCATAAGATTGAAGAAGAAATGTGGGAACTAGATGAAGAGATGAGACAGATTTAACCTCATCTGGTTTAGTGTTGTAAAATGAAATTTATAGTGCGATATTTCCGAAGGGAAGAATGTTGTACTAACCTGAACAAATTTTGAATAAAATTATTTTTATTTTAATTTATTAGGGATATAGAAAACACATGCAATATTATTTTTACTATTATTATTGGGTTTAAATGACCATTAATTTTCATTAACGTTCATAATATAGATGTTTTATAGTGGTCACACAACTGATCTAAACATATGGTTTTAATAAATCCTTTCGGCACAAACAAAGGAAAGGATGGCCACATCCATTAGACTCGGACCATACAGAGCTCATTTTTTATAGCTCTTAAAAGAGGTTGTGTCACTGGGATTCACTCTTTACCAAGCCCAATATGATTTTCAAAATGTTAAACTTGAAAGTAATCGTCTATGGGAGAATTTCATGTTAGTAGAGATAACCACCCGGGCAATGTTATCTGAGCCGCCCCAAGAGTCTGTCACCAGCGCACACCGTACCCTTAGGTTATACACATGTGTTATAAGGGGTTATTTAATAAGGCATAAGTTACTTATTATTTAATCCATTTTTAAAAATTAAATTCTTTTTCCATCAATTCCTTTATGATAATATATTTTCATTAAAATATAATGAATTAGATAAATTGAATTTTTGGGTAAAATGTTACTTTTTAGAAATATATATTATTATATTAAACTATTTTTTATTAATAATTTTATTATAATTTTCTTATAATTACACTCTATTTAATTATATATTATTATTATATATATATTGGTTATTTTTTACTCTATCAATGATTAAGTATTTAGTTCGATATGAATTACATTTTTATACAATAAAAATGAAATTATTTTTTTAATTAAAGAATTTATTTTGATGAATTAATGAATTTTATGAATAAATAATATGTTTATTAAATATTATTATATAATTTTTATTATATATAATTTATCATATAATTATTGTGAAGTCAAATGTAACTTTTATTATGGTTTGGAAACTGTTTTTATCAAAACTCTTTAATTTTCTATCAATGATGGTTTTTATTTTAAAATATAAAATTCAAATATTTAGAAAACTAAATATATTAAATGAATATATTTTTTGGAATTAGGATGTCGAAATTTTATGATGGGGAAAATTTTTATGATTTTCCGAGAAAATTGAATTTTTGGTAAAAACTAAATACCGTATAAATATATAATATGTTTTATGACATTACAATGACCCAACAGTTATTTAATAAAATAATATAAATGGATACTCAACCAATATTTTATTTACCTTTAAAATAATTTTATTTTATATATATTTGATTAATTTTATAATTCGTTAGTTGACCTTCCAAGACTTATAAAATATTTTAACATTTTAAAATGAATTCATTAAGAGTGTGACTCACCTACACAAAATAAATCCTAGTATTTTAATATGTTCAGACCTCTTTCTTTTAGATATTGAATACCACACCTCATTGGAAGAAACCATGGGAAAAAACCATGGGATGGTTTGTGGGTTTTATTATTTTATGTGTAGTATCCAAAACCTAAATAATAAAGAATTCCCTCTCCATTCCTATATAGACACAACTAATCTATCATTCCACATCACTAAAACCATTTAGATATCTACCAAACTCTTCCCCATACTCCGTAGAGTCCTCCCAAGGCTCCCCAATCTCCCAAGATTCCTCTCCCAATATTTTTGTGACCACACTTCCATTTTAGGGATCCTCACTTTCCTCTCCTCCTTTTAGAATCAAGAATCTTATTTGAATGTAGTTAAAGTAATTTTGAATGGTTATAATGTCATTAATTTATAATCATTCTATTAATATCCATTTTTTGTTCTATTAAATAGGTATTATTTATCCTCCCTCATTTTGACCCTTACCTAATCTCTTACTATGACAAAATTTCGTAAGGGATCTTCCACCCTCCTCTTTTATCAAGCATTCTATTCGTGTTATGTCTTTTAATATATTTTATTACTAAAATTTAATGTGTTACTAAACATCCTAAATACATACTATTAGATATATAAATTCTGATAAACCTTTTCTCTCTCATTTATACCTCATATGAACCTTTATGTGCACCTATTTCCATGCCGAATATTCGAAAGGGATTCCTTCCTTTCTCATTTTTAACCAAGTTTCATTAGGTTATTATACCATTTTATATTCAATTAAAACTTTTGGGGTATGATTTAAAAACTTCCCTTACTTCCCTCCTTATTTTTTAATTATTATATACATATTTCTCCATCATTAATTCCACCCATGTAAACCCATTACCATGCCAAAATTTCAAAAGAGTTATTCCATTTCTCCTCTTTCTTCACATTTATATAATATGTTACAACTTTTATTTACAAATTACTTAGGTTGGGACATGTATATATACGAAAAATTTACTATACATTTAATTTATATATTATTAAAGACCCCTTTATCTCTCATCAACCATTTTTATGAATTTGTATGTCAGGTCGTTAGGATGTCGAAATTGCACCGCGATTTTTGAGGACAAAATCATTGTGTAGTGAATACCATACCAATTTATCTATCAAGGGAAATCAACTTTATGCATACATACATATTTAATGGTACATACATGTATGTATTCCACATTCCATAACTGTGGAATAACTTATGACATTATAGGATTCCATGTTATATGATCCATGTGGCACACTTATACCTGAAATGAAATGTTTATAAAGGGTGTTCCCTGATTGCGCTCCAATGAATTGGGTAATGTTTAGTATCATGATACAACATGTGATGTGAGGGTCTACTCATGACAATTTGTGTGCAATGAGAGTGTAATCATGGTAATTCATGTTCAATGAGATTTTACTCATGATAATCCATGTGCGATAGACCTTGGCTCATGATAATATCATGTTGTATGTTATTTCCACACTTCCATGTTATGATAATAATGATATCTCATGCCTTTATGTTAATTCTTCTCTTTTTCTCCATTGATATTATTATTTCCAAAAATGTACTTTATTATTCATGTTATTCCATGTTTACTTCCTTAATGAGATTTATAGCTCCCCCTTATGTATATCCTCAGGTTATCCCATGAAATGCTAGGTAGGAAGGAGTTTTGTAGTCATATAAAAGAGTTTTTCAATAAAGATGTTGTATTTTATGTCTTAAGTTGACATGTAATTTTCGTAATCCCCATATAAACTAGAACTCTTGAGCATATGGGTTGCATTAAGTACATTTTTATGTAATAAAGCATGTGTAACTGTGAAATATAGAGCAGGGTTGTTAAAACCATGAAATTTTTGAGCCCTCAAAATCTTTTGGGCTATTTAATTCATCAATTGGTCATGGTTATGAATGTAGTGTGAATTTCTGGATAATAATTATCCATGTCTCTTCATATATTAATCTTTATTTTTTTGTGTCTTGATAGATCATCTTGGTGTTAATTGATCTAAACTCCATGTTGTTGAATCTCATTTATAGGTTGAGTTCCTAGATCTTCTATGCCTTCATTCTTGTTACTGGTTTTTGTTGTGAGATTTGAGTTAATGTGAAATGTTGGTGGTTTCTTCATGATAGATAATGCATGTTTACTATATGTTACATTGTTATAATAAAATTATTAAATTAAATTAAATTTCTTTATTTAAATATATTTTTTAAATTAGTTTGTTGGATAAACTGAATTCAATTGAATTGGGTATTAACATGGGGATTCAGAATGAAATTGGAAAACCCCAATTCTATTGAATATGGCTGTGTTACTAGGAATTTGTGAAAATAAAATTATTTTATTTAAATTTTTTATTACTTGAAATTATTTCAATTACGTTATATAATTTAATTATGGAAATTAATTTGTTAAAAAAAGTATAAAAACCCCAAATTCTATTGAATTAGTGTTTTTTTAATTTATCAAATCTTCTAAAAAAAATTAAATTATTGAATTCAATTTTTAAAAGTTGACCGTGAAATTTAATTTTGGATTGATTTCAATTTCTAATATTATTAAAATAGCATAAAATGTTTTTGATAAGAACCTTTGGGTTCTATCCTGAAAAAAGGAATGTTTTTTTATTAAAAACCTATTTGAAGATTTTTAAATATAGAATGGAATATTTTATATGGAGAGTGGGAATAATTTTATTTTAAGGTTTCTATAAATAAATATCCCATCACGGTTTTGTACTAGAGAACACAAAAAACTTAGTTAGTTAGTGAGTTATTTGGACAACACATTAGGCTTTAAAACATTCCAAAACATAAATTCAGGATGTCACACCCCTTAGGTGATGGTGGTGATTCCTCTTTGGCCTTATTTCAAAGGGATGTATTTACATATTTATTTTCACCATTATTGTGAAGTTCCTATAGCCTGGAACTATTTTTCCTTCTTAGGAATATGAACATGTTGCTCTATTATTTGTATTTAAAATGAATATAATACATTATTATAAAATATTTTATATTCCTTATACATTATATTAAAAATTATATATATATATATTTAATCCATTTTTTAATTGTTCCATTTTTTTGGAGATGATCCATAAATTTAAAAGTAAAACCTTTTCTTAAAGTATTTCCATTTTTTGAAATGTAAATTATGAATTGTTTTAATTATTCTACTGAAATTGAAATCCAATTTATTTTAAATTTAAATCTATCTTTGGTTAATTAATCATTGACATATGTTATGGAATCCTTTGTTAGACCATAATAAGTTTTTTAAATTAACCCCTACATGTGTTTTCAGGTGTTTATAGATTATTGAATTCCAGGTTCGAGTAGGTGTAAAGAACCAAATAGAGGTGGTTCTAACTATTGATCCATATACTTGGTGAGTTTCATCTGTTGAGACATTGAAATATTTTACCATGTTCTAGTAATTTTTGTTATAGTAATTTGGTTTTTTTACCTATTTCAATTATGGAAAAATATTCCCAATGGAGTTTCTTTTGTATTCATACTGTCTTGTTTCATTTACATACATAATGTTTGTGGAAAAATCATTCCCACTATCATTTTCTTTGATGCCAGGGCAAGTTAGCCACCCGTGGGGATTTTGAATTCCCTTTAGGCCATGTTAGGACTGGCTTGGTTATCGGGTTACCAGGGTACCTGGGCTACTTCATGACAAAGTTGTTTCAAAGGATGTAGATATTTTGTCTGGAAGACAGTATGAATATGTGTAATCTTATTAGGACATATGAGTTAGTTTTTGATTTCATTCCTGTCCAGGTCTCACTGAAACGCACCATAAGTCACCAAGGATGGTTTGTGAATGGGTTTTAAGTCTTTTTTATTATCTTTTACATTATTTTGATTTGGGTAGATTGAAATAAAAATAATTTTGTCTATCTGTTAGGATTAATTTTCCATTTATACTGTATTTGAGTTTTACTTGAGGTCTTCCTTACTATCTTATGATGTTGTGTAAAATCACGTCTATGGGAATACATGTGTATTGGATCTAGGAGGAATCTTCTAGTTAACCACATTGACCGAATCCTCCCATTGACCCAAATATAGTTGGGTTGATTATGGGTACTGTGAAATCCAAGGGAAAGGAACCACCTCTATTTCCCATTCAAGAAATAGTTATGGAACCTCATAGGGAAGTTCTGAATATTTTTTATCAAGATTCCATTTTCTAGAAGACAGTGCAAATCAAAGTATCAAATGATCCTCAATAGGATGAGGAGCGGTTGAGTGGAATGGAGTGTGTGTTTGGTTCATAGACACATTCGATGAAATAAAGGTGAAGTGTTCCACCTTCATGTTGGAAGTAATAAGAAGTGGATGTTGAGACATGATAGGGATGAAAAAGACACATGAGGTATTATAGTGGAAAGAAATTGAGGTTATATTCACTAACAAGTTATATATAGAGTCAATGTTGTTTCTAAGGCCACTGAGATTTTAAATATAGAGCTAGCTGAAAGAAACATGACAGTTAATGAAAAATATTTTTATGAGCATGTGTTGTTTTCACAAAATATTATATCAAATGATAAGATGAAGGATCGATAGTTCAATTTGGGAATTAGATAGGATTTTCATTGTCATGTTTTCTTACTGAAGCTTCCTTCTTCTTCTGATGTATTGGATAAAGCACTAATGGTTGAGATGGACCTATATAGAAAGTTAGGGTTATCAGAATTATCATTCTCTCCCAGTGAAAGTTTATATTCCTCTAAGGGAAAGTGGAATAATGATGAATGTCATCATCAGTAGGGACATTATCAACCTCATACATTTCTTTGAATATGGCCTTTAGTTTGTTACCATGGTGGAAAGTCGAGACATTCAAATAGGTTTGTAACTAAGAAACCCATGAACTATGGATCCTGACAAATCTTAGGTTACATTTATATATTCATCCATATTTATTATTCTCTGCATAGTGGCATGAGATCATCAACATCATCTAAAACTATTGTGAAATTAGAAACTTCACATGAAAAATGAGTTCCAGCCACAAGCATCCAGAACAAATATTCTTCATGAAGTAGAAGATTCTCCAGAGGAAGAGGCTACAAGTCTAGTTACTATAAGAGGTACAATTATTGTGATTTCATCACTAGTGACTCATCTATTTGATACTAGTGCATCTTATTTAGTTATTTCAACCACTATTGTTAATATACTTATTCATTCTATGGATATTTTATCTTATGAATTGGATATCACTACACTACTATGTATGAAGAGAGAGAAGGGTCACTTCAGTCTCTCTTATGTTTTCTTTGTATAAAATGATGATATTTCATGGAGTACTTTTATTCACAACATGAAAAACCTGAAATTTGTTTTAGGAAGGATTAGCTCTTTGATAATAAAGCATGGATTTATTTTTATCTTCAACACGTCTTCATCATTGCACACGATGGTGTATGCTATGTTGTCTAGGGATAGTGGGACCCAAGGTGGTGTAGATACATACCTTATTATCTGGAGTTAGGGAATGTTATATCTTTGTTTAAACTTTAACTTGATTGGGAATCATTGAGTGGCAGTTTCCATCTATTCATCATTGAGTTTCCTGATGTGTTTCCTTTAGACTTATCTGGTTTCCACCTAGTAAGTGAAGTTTTATTTTATATTGACTTAATGCCTGGTTCTCAACCTATATCTATTCCCTCATACCATATGGATCCAAATTAAATGAATGATATGAAGTCCCAATTGGATGATCTTCTTGGGAAAGGAATCATACAATTGAGAAAGTCTCATTGGGTGGCACTGATTCTATTTTCTAAAAAGGTTGGCGGTTCACATTTCCTATTTGATGATTACCAAAATATCATTCAAGTATTGGTAAATAAAAAATATCATTTACCATGGATTGATGATCTTTTTGATCAATTGAATGGGGTGAAGTGGTTCTCGATGATTGATTCTAGTTTTGTATACCATTAGTTGCAGATAAGAGAATTTGACATTTAGATAACTGCCTTTCAGGGAAGGTATGAAAATTCTGTATACCTTTTCATTCCCTTTGGTCCAACCAATTATCCATATATATTCAGGGTTTTTATAAACAAGATATTCCCTGAGTATCTTGGTACCTTCTTGGTAATCATTGTGGATGACATCCTCATTTACTCTTTGTCTAACAAGGATCATGTGCATAATATAAAAACAATTTTGGTTTTGCTGATAAATCACTGACTTTATGCCAATGTTTTGAAATGTCATTTTTAGATTTTGGAAGTGATGTTCTTGGGACACATGGTATCATAAAAAGGAATATTAGTTAATCATGAGAAGGTGAAGGATATTTAGACTTGGGATCAACCACAAAAGGTCTTCATGAACTGGAGATTCTTGGGTTTAACCATGTATTACATTCTATTCATAAAGGAACTCTCAAAGTTGGATTATTCAATGACTGTACTAACTCAGAAGGGAGTAATATTTTATTGAAATGAGTAATGTTAGAATTATTTGGTTGATCTGAATTTTTTTTACTTTTTCATGGGTGTTGAATCTTCCAGATGTATGGTGGGGCTTTGTGGTATTTTATAATGCATCAAGTTTATGATTGGGTTTCATCATGTAGTTTCATCATGTTTCTTCATATGGATGTCATCAGCTTAGGCCACATGAAAATAATTACATAACCAATGACCTTGCACATGGATCCTTGATTAAAAATCTTATAAGTTGGAGGCATTACCTTTTTTGAAAATGGTTTACCAATTATTAGGAAAATAAGAGATTGATTTATGTATTCTCTAAAAAAGATTTAAATCTCATCAAGAGGCATTTAGTGGAATACTTTTAGTCTTTCAATTTTGACATCACCTATACCCCAGTAAAAGAGAATGAAAATTCATATTCATTTAGAAGGAAAAATATGACCCTATTGTGAAGGTATATTTGAAAGAGTGGATCTTGATGCCTCTATTTATACATTTTCATATTAGAGTCCTGGAATTAGGGGTTGAGGTTTCCATGGGTAGTGTTAAGTTAACATCCACTCTTCTCGAATTGAATTTTTTGGAATATAAGTTTGATGATGAATTTTATTGTATTATAGACTCTCTTAATTGGTGGGAGACCATTCTTGATTTTTTGTTCCTCCAAAGAGGGCATTCTATGATTTTAAAAATATTTTTTGTACCGTACTTTGTAAGGTAATGTGTAATGGGGGATTTTCGCAGTTTCATGTGGTAAGTACACCAAAGATCCACAAAGTTGTTCTATGAAAAGCGACATATAATAAGGTGTATTTCTGATCCTTTTTCTCAATATTATACATGGAAAGAAATTATGTCTGATCACAAGAGATGTTCGGGTTTTCTTCATCCACATCCATTACCTAAATAGATGTTGTATGAGATATCTATAGACATTATGGTTGGGTTGACACGTACCCTAATAAAGTAGAATCAGATATGGGTTGTGATCAATATGCTGAATAAATCCTCACAATTTATACCCATTCACGACAAAAATAATGTTATGGAGTTCAAAAATCTCTTTGAGAAAGAGAATTTTCATATTCATTGAGTTCCTTATACTATAGTTTCTGATAGGGATCCATGGATTTCTTCTCACTTCTAGATAGGCCTTCAGGAGGCAATGGGATCTCATGTCCATTTAAGTATGGAATACCATCCCTAGTTAGATTCCCATACCATAAGAGATATACAGATTCATAAGGATATGATTTTCACTTATGTTATTGACTTTGGTCGAGTATGAGATGATCACTTAGGGATGGTTTAGTTTTCATATAACAATAGTTACCTATCCATAGTTAGAATGGATTATTTTGTGGAATTGTATGTTCGGCCTTATAAATCACTGTGGTGTTGGTTGGAGATTGGTGAAAGTTCATTTGTTGGTTCGAGTATGGTCCAAGAGATGATGGAAAATATTGAGATGATTCTTCAGAGAATGTTGATGGAAAAGAGACAATGTAAGTCTTATACTGGTTGTTATCTTTTTTCCTTTGGAATTAATAGTTGGGGACTTGGTTTTCTTAAAGGTTTCACATAGGTTGGGTCATTGACTAAAAGGGAGTAAAGAGAAACATGATCATTAATTTGTAGGAACTTTTGAGGTATTTGTGTGTGTGATAAAAGTTTTTTTACCTTTTACCACTTATTCCACTACTGAAATCAATAAAGAACATGTTCTATGTATCTCAGCATCAAATGTATCTATCTGATACATATCCTGTTAAGATGTTGTGTAATTTTGATGTTGAAGATCATTTAACTATGAAAAAAGGATAGTTTGGATAGATGATTATGAAACCAAGGTACATCATGGGAGGTCTATACCTTTTTTTTCAAGTTCTATAGAATATTAGTTCTTATTCTCATTAGTCATGGGAGCACGAGGCACTGAAGAGAGAGCAGGGGACTCACCATTTCGATATGGAAGCTTCTTGACATGATTTTTAGGGAATGAATGTTTTGTGGTGGGGATGTTGTAACATCCTATTACACCTCTGAAATATATATTTCAAAAATTGTTGTTGTTTCCTATTTCTTTATCCAGGAAAGGTTGAGATGGAATTGGGATGATAATGATAATGGTGAAGTTAGAGATTTTATATATTCTTAGTATGGAACCTATTGAATTTACCGGTTAATCTAGATTTACACTCTGTATAATGTGGTTACAAGATATGTATGTTTTAAAATAAAAATAAATCAATTTTTAACAAAAGTCAATTGGTATTCTAATGATTTTGGTAATTTTCAATTACACACAGTGTGATTGGGTTACACTACATGTAAAGTCCCAACTATTATTTTCAAATAGGATGATCGAATAAAATTTCTATTTCCTCTTTTCCATAATTATTTTCTCTCAAATCAAGATCATCCCCCAGGAGTCTTGGAGGCCTCAAACCCTTCTAAGAAATTTCATTCATCAATCGATCATGGCATAAAATGTATTGTGACTTTCCCAAAATTCCTTATCCTTACATATTTTTTTCTTTCTCTTTCACTCATTGGGGTTTGATAGATCATATTAGGGATTATAGATCCAAACCTAGTGTTTGGGAGACTCGTTTCTAGATTGAGTTTCTAGATCTTCTACGTCTTCATTCTAGTTGGATGTTTCCATTGTGGGATTTGTGTTTTTTGAATTAATTTCCATTGTTTGAATTAAATATAGTTTCATGATTTTAATATAATGAAAAACATTTGGGTTGAAGAAAAAACCCAATTAAATTGAAATGGTGTTTGAAAATGGGGTTTTGGAATGAAATTTTAAAATCCCCAATTCCACTGAATTGGGGTGTGTATCAGGATATTTGTGAAATTTAAATTGTCTAATTTAAATTTTGGATTTGATGGAAATTTTTTCAATAAAATTGTGTAATTTAATTTTGGAAATATATTTGTTGGAAAAAATGTTACAAATCTAAATTCCATTGAATTAGGGGATATTTTGTGAAATTGATGGAATCATTTGTAAAATTAAATTGTTGAATTAAAATTTTTAAAGTTGATTTGAAAATTTAATTGTAAATTGATTTCAAAATCATATATTATGAAAATTGAATAAAATGGTTTTGGTAGGAACCTTTGGGTTATATCATGGAAAATGCATGTTTTTTTTATAAAAAACCCATGTTATGATTTTTAAATGGAAATTGGAATATTTGAAATGGAGAATGTTAATAATTGTATTTTATGCTTGATGAAAATAATTTTCCCATCACAGTTTTGTACTATAGTACATTAAAGCCATAAATAGTTAGTGAGATAATTAGATAACACTTTAAAAATTACAATAATCCAAAATATAAATGCATCGTGTCACATCCCATGGGAAATGGTGATGAGTGCTCATTGAACTAAGTTTAAAGGGACGTATGTACATATTTCCATTTCGACTCGATTGTGGAGTCCTATAGCCTGGTACTATACTATATTCTTATGAATATGACCATGCTTCTTTCTTTTTTGTATTTCATAGGAATAGATTCCATTATCATAATCTGTATTAAATATTTTATAATTTTTATAAACTATTTTATATAAGTGTATTTATTTAATCTATTTGTGGAATGTGCCATTGTTGTGGAAATTTTCAATGCAATGAGAATTAAATACTTTACTTAAATTATTTCTATCTTTTGAAATGAAAACCATTTTTTTTATTATTATGAAATGAAATACCGTTTTTGTTAAATTTAAATCACTCTTTGGATAATTTTACATTATATTCTATTATGGAATCCTTAGTGGGACCCTAATTTGTTTTTTAGATCACACCATACTTGTTCCTTCGAATGTTTGTATATTATATTCTTCTCGGTTTGAGCACAGGTAAAGAACCACTTCGAGGTGGTTCGAGCTATTGATTCGTGAACATAGTGAGTTTCCATTATTGGGACATTGGAAGTTTCTCCTATCTTTAGTAATGTTAGTTGAACTACATTTGGTTGTTTTACATATTTTAATTTTGGTGCATTATTCCCAGTGGAGATTCTTTTGAATAAATATTTTATTGTTTCTCCTACTTCAACAATTCTTGTGGAAAAATAGTTCCCACTCTCATTTTGTATGATTCTAGGTGCTAGTTTCTGACCCATGGGGATTGGGAACACCCTTTAGGAAATGTTAGGAATGGCCTAGTTACCAGGTTGGGAGGGTATCCAAGATAGTTTGTGACATTTATGTTTTTATTAACAAGATCATGTAGTGATACAATATATGAATTGAAATGCATGATGAAGTTAATTTTAGAATTAAAAATTATGTTTTTCCATGAAAATATTTGAAACACCATAATATAAGTGTTGTAGTATTTTTTTCATATATTAATGAAGAAATATTTTTTATGGGATTGTGTAAAATTATTTTTATAAGAAGAATAAAAATACCTTGTGAAGGGGTAAGTTGATACTTTTTTGACATGTATTTGTTAAGAATAAATTTTATAGAATTTAAAAGAATATTATCTACCAATTTATATATGTATAATTGTAATATTAAAATATAATTGGATTTAATAAGTTATAAGAACATTGGAATATTCATTGATTGTTGTAGTACTGCAATTTGATGTTATTGAAGAAATATTTTATGGATTGATGAACCATGATTGATTGACATTTTCTATACTAATCATATTAATGTATATTTTGGTGGTCATAATAAAAAATGTGAGGAGAAGAAAGAGAAATTATACCTATGTGTTTAATGATTCCAATACTATTTTATGATGATTGGGAATGATTCAATGATTTAATAAGGTAGTGTAAGAACCATTAATATTCTGAATAATTTCTAACTGAGACATTTAATTAAAAGGACACACCATAACATAAAACTATAATAGATTACTCTATTGGTAGATATTTAAAGGACATAACTTTTGATTAATTAAAAAAATTAAATATTTATGAATAATAATCACATCAACCCTACATAAGAAGAAGAATCAACAATTAAAATGAAACCAATTATGCAAAAAAATTGAATTTTAAGGGAAATATAATGGAATGAGTTATGTATCATGCATGTTTCAAGATTCCAATGCCTATATAATTTTACTGATATAATATTATATAATGACATGTGTATAGGAATGAAAAAAATAGAAAACTAGAAACATCAATTAAAAATATTAAAGCATGCGTCCACACTTCCTAAAAAAATTATAACACTGTAATGATATACTAGAATGGAAAAAATTTATTATAGAATGGAAAAATATGTGCAATAGTTTAGGGGGAAAATAAATAATATTTTTAGGGTATAAAAATTTGAGTAAAAATTGTTCAAATATTTATTAACATATGATTTTTTTTAAAATAAAAAAATACTATAGGAAATTGAGAAATTTCACCCACCAGGAGAAAGCTTGAATCAATGCCTAGGATAGAGATATGGGAGTAACTACTTAGTGTAAAAGAGTAAGAACTAATTTATTTAACCCAAAAATATAAACCCTTAAATACATTTGCTAGGGAATCATGTTAAGGAGGTTTGATTGACTAATATCCATGGGGAGGATGATGATCACCAGGAGGTGGGGTGCTCTTATCAGAGGTAAGCTAGAGTAGCAGGTGAAGAGACTTCCTAGTATGAGCATCAAAAGGGATTTGGGGTGGTTGTCTTGGGTGGAAGCATCATGGGAGGGAGGTCACAGAGAGGATTTCTTGAGGTGGGGTGGTTTTATTGGATAGAGTCATCAAGTAAGTAGGGTCAATGAGAGGAGATCTCTCAAGGGGTAGCATAGGGGGTGGATGTTAATGTAAAGGAGTGTCTCACGAGGATAATGGGAGGGGGTCATGGAGAGGAGGAAATACACATGAGAAAATGAACCATATTTACATGATTTGTATTAAATCATGTATTCAAATATCCATATATCCATGGATTTAATTAAACATTTTATATAAAGTAAATTATATCCATGGACCAATAAAACCATGGATATATGATCATGACTATATATCATATTTATAGTAGTGTAAATGGTAAATTATTAAGGAAAACCTGATATAAAAACTCTTTAATTTCATAAATATAAATTTAGATATAAAATCCAATGATTTAACATGATAAATAGTGATAAAAATGAAAATAATTAGTTATGGTTCTATGAACTAATAGACATATGTCTTTTTTTCAGTAGATAGAAAGGTGATGAAATAAATAGGTAATTTAGGTAAGGGTATTCTCAAACCCAAATACTTTTCATTGGATCATCCCACATCCATGAAATATTTGGGATGGAAATTCATAAAACATTACATAAATTTAATTTCACTATTACTACCTTTTCATTTGAAGGATATACATGTTTCCTTCTTTATTTTATAAAAATTAAAATGATTTTACAAAAAATATATTTCTTTCCAAAATAGATCATTGACTCATCTAGAGTAGATTCTTCATTGATGATAACATTTTCCTTTTATTCAAAATATTTTGTCCTTTATTCATTTGGTAGCTGAAATTCTTTGATTAATTTATGCTTTATGAAATCATTATGAATCACATTCCTTTCAATATGTTATTTAATGATAAGGATTAAAATACAAACTATGTGGAATGAATTATTATGTGGATATTATGATGTGACATGTGATCATGGAGTTATATTGATCATAATTTCATTGGGTAATTTGATGTATATCATGGTATAATGAGTATTTTGAAAGAAAATTGTTACCACATTTATTCAAAATATATGTTGTTATGATTTATGAAAATATTTTATGTGTGAACATGATGTTATCTTTTTTCACAAAAATTTATGGTATTTTACCACCATAAAGGTTGTTTCATTTTAATTTATGTTCCACATTCAATTACATTATTTAAATTTCCATCATTACATTGTTGATAATCTTATGATTATGATACGATGATATAGATTATGAGCAACCACATACTATTGATTCATGTCATTTTTTCCTCCTCTTACTCAAATTTTAGCTCACCCCATTCATTAATGTGTATCCTTAGGTGATTATATATACTATTTAGAGAATTACTTTTAGAAGGATAAATAAGATGGTTTACAAAGATGTCTCTATTTTGTTATGTAAATGTGATATATGATCCTACATTTCCCAATACTCTAAAACTTTGGTTCCAATTTTTTATATATACTACATTGCTTTCCTTAAAATTGTTGTGATATTCATGTAAGAAAAATCCATCCCACAATAGTTGGTATTAGATAATTGTTTTATGAATTTTGAAATTATGATTAGAAAACCTTAGTGAAAAGCATATTTAAAAGTCTATGTTTATATTCAATATCCCATAGGTTTCTTTTTGAAAAATGGATAAACGTAAGTATACTATATGATATACAATTACATAATTTTTTTAAAAAATAATAAATTTTTTATAATTTTTTTTTTATCATTTATGATTTGTTTATACATTTTCTATTTTATAGAATTATATAAACTGGGAGAAACCATGAAAAGAAACCATGTTGGGTATAATTAAATGGTTTTCCAGATTACATCCCCAAATCCATTGAAGGTGTAGTTTAGTACATGATGACGATTATCAACCAACTGTCTCAGGATGTGAACCATGTTGAATCCTAACCTTCACCCAACAAGGAACATCTATATATTGAGTCATTTATATGGTAACAACCACCGATGTTTAGAGGATCATAAGATCTACTTTCCATAGAATAGTTGGTTAACTCAATGAATAAGTTATTTTCTATTCTCCACTATACTAAGATAGATAAGGTGACTCTAGACATATGTTGTTTATATAGAGAATCTTATTAATGGTGGGTATTGAAAAATAATAAAAAATAAAGGATAAAATCGAAGACATGGAGTGGGAAAACATTAAGAAAAATTTCTAGATAATAATTTCTCTTGAAATATTCTATCAAATATAGAGAGAAAATTCTTAGAGATGAAGAAAAAGAAAGGTTAATTTGTCATAGATTATGATGACAACGTCACATGTATTTCAAGATATGTCTTGGGATTTGTATATAAAATGATATAATAATATATATATATATATATATTAATTATTGGTTTTACACCACACATTTGAATGCCTATAGTTATCCAAAAACATTGGGAGTTATGAAGAAGTATTTTTATGTTCCCTAAATGTTTAGATGAAGTTCAAAGTATAGTTCCATGGTTATATAGATAAGAATATAAGATTGGATTATCAATCTAGTGGGTTAAATGAAATATAAAGAAGTAGGTACATTCCACCAACATGATAACAATATGGGAGGAATCATGTTGGGAATTTCATCAAGGGGATGGGAAAATTATGGATGTTTGGTACAAAATGACACCAAGATCATGAATGAAAAATAGACATAAATAAGACACCCAAAACGATGGAGGAATGGAAGGAAGCTCATAATTAACCACACATGGTTCAATTATTCACCTATGGGGTGAAAGGGATATATGAAATCCAATTTACTATACAGTGAGTCCTTGAGGGTAGTCGGTGTAAGAAACAAAAAAATCCAAAGGGGAAAGGTATATCTTATACTATTACTATATCTTAAGTAGATTCAAAAAATAATGTCATATAAGGTTCATATACTATTACCTCATGAGGAAAATAGTTTTATTTGATAACAATTCAATAAATTCCGTTATATTATACACATTTTCTCAATCTTTTTAATATAATTACAAATACCTTGAAGTAGATATGTCAATAAAAACACCTTACGGCGCGAGTATTGCAACCCAAGTATTGTACCCTTCTATATTATTATATGTGGAAAGATTCTTCCAATTAATCTCATAATATTTACCTTAGAGTAATTTGATTATATACCAGTCATCGGTTGATCCCCATTATATATAGAACACATCAACGATGGAGAAAAGGAATTCTATTTTCATAATCTAATGAATTCTATGCTCCTATAAAAAGGCAACGATGAACATTATTATCCATTGGAAAACTCCCCAATGGTGTGGGTGTTGATACTCTATAGAGAAGTATACCATTCCCATTTTTTTAATTTAGAGGAATGCATAATCCATGAGTAAATTCCAATTTTTAGGGAATATAATTATGCATTTCTTATTGTGTTTCCTATTATTTCATCAGATCATGAGGTAGAGTTATCAACAGATCTTATACTTAGAGCCGCACCTAGTCCAAATACCCCTGTAGGATAGACCTGATCAAAATAAAGGTGTTAAATAAGCATCTTCGAGATCACTTATGAAAATTGGCCGTAAAACCTAGTGAATTACCATTGAGTGAACTAGTTCTCTTTGTTAAGAAAAAGGATAAATCAATTGGGATGTTTACAAATTACCAAGAGGTCAACAATATCATAATAAAGAATTAGTACAAACTACAAGGATTGATGAATTTTTAAATCAACTATGATAAGATCAATACAATTCAAAGGTATATATTCATTCTGGATATCATCTCCCAAATAGTAATTATGAAGATATTCAGAAGAATATTTTTTCATACTAGTCATCAAAAATATGAGTTTATAGTGATTCCATTCGTACATAATAAATACCCTATAATCATCATGGATTTTATTAATAGAGTATTTAGATAATACCCATACAATTTTTTGGTAGTATTTTTTGATGATATTATTATTTTATCCAAGATAATGGAGGAACATTATGAGAATCTGATGATCATTATGGAATAATTATGGAATGATATAATGTATCCTATATTCAGAAAGTGTGACTTTTAGATGAATAATGTCACATTGTTATTGCACATGATCACAAGTGAGTGAATCTGTATAAACCATTCATAGAAAAAAGAAAGTGAGAAATGAAACTGACCTTATAGCGTAATAGAAATACATAATTTTATTTTCTTAGTAGGGTACTACCAATGTTATTTGAGAAATTTATCATTATTTTCTATCCCACTAACTTAGTTATCATTGAATGGGGAAATTTATTCCTCGATAGATTAATGTGAAGAACAATTTAAAGAACTCAAGAAGAGGCTAATGATTGTATCAGTAATCACACTACCCTGAAGTGGATATGGTTTTGTTCAATTAAAGGATAAGGTTGTGTTCTCATACATAATGATAATGTTCCATCTTATTCTCCATGACAACTGATGGTTTATGAGGAGAATTTCCTAACAAAGGATCTGGATCGAGCATCTATGATATTTCCCTTGAATATTGGGTGACACTAAACCTATGGTGAGGTGTGTGACATATATACCGATAAAAAGTGTGAAAATTATATACTTACATAAAAGGAGAAAAATATTCATCAAAAGAAATCATTAAAGATAACAAAGCACAATGATTACTCTATTCACTATCATCCTGGAAATGAAAACAATGTATTTAATGATCTTATTAGAGAAGAACCTGGTACTTTAGCCATGATTGGATTAAGAAAGACCCCATGACCATTGATATGAAAAAGATGGATTTGGAAATCATATAAAAAATGAATATTTCCTACCATTACACAATGATTTCCCAACCATCTATCCAAGAGAAGAATAATGAGGAAAAACCAATAAGATAGAGCTAATAAAATGGTGAATATAGTTATGGATGGAAATATAAATGGAATTCACATCGATGAAGATGGTTTCATTCATTTTTAATTGATGTTTTTTGTGCCTTAATCACCTTAGATAAAGAAGGAACTATTGGATAGTGAAGATAACTCATCTTGATGCATCCATCCTATATATACTATGATGTACTATGATCAGAATGAACACTTATGGTGAGACAACATGATGAATGGGATTGTTGAGTAAATCTAAAGATTCATTATATGTTAAATATATAAGTTATAGAGATTTATGTTTAAGGGGATGATGCAACCATTTGATTTACTGACATAGAAATTGGAGAACATCCCAATGGACTTGGAACTTGACTCCTGAAGAAATCCATATGAGAGATATGGGTTGTCTTGGATCAACTCACCATTACTACCCACTCTATCCATATTCTAGAAGATTTATACCTTGAAAAAAATTCCATGATATATATAGAGGAACTAGTGAATATGTCGTGTTTCTACCGATAACCATCTCTGATTGGGATTCGAGTAACAAATCAAAATTATGGAGATGTCTTCCACATGAATTGAATATTGAATTGAATTTCAGCATGACCTATCACCCAATACTAATAGAAAATCAAGAAAGATAATTTAGAATTTCAAGAATATGATGAGTTATTAATCAATGGAATTTAAAGGAGTATGAGACCAAGATTTAACATTAGGTGATTTATCATAGAACAACATCTTCTACTAAAGAATTAAAATGGCTCCATATGAAGCTCTATATAGGAATTAATGTAGAACTCCAACTTGTTGTGATGAAGTTAGAGAATGAAATATACATCGACTTGATCTTGTGGAAGAGATGATATGTAAGGTTTAAGAAACCCAACAACTTATAAAACCTACTCAAATTCCAAAAAATAGATATGTTATCAACATTCGACGTAACTCGGAATTTGAGGTTAGATAAAATTATTTTCATTAAATATCACCATGGAAGTGATTCATGTGGTATGGAATGAAATTGAATATTATCCCTCAGTACATTTTCCCCTTGATATATATGATTACATAGGAGTAGTAGTCTATCATCTTGAACTTCCACCAAATATGGATAATATTCATGATGTGTTTCATGAATCTCTTATAAGGAACTAAAAACTCCATCCCTCACATGTACTAAAATCAAAAGTGGTACATCTAGAGAATCACTGCTCATATGAGGATAATCTAGTGAACATATTTTACCATAGAGAGACATTTCTATTCAAAAAAACTACACACCATGTAAAAGTGTTGGGGTAGAACCATAATTATGATGGGCTGACTTGGAACCCAAGAAAATAATAAAATAGTAGTTCAATCACCAATTCTCAACTGAGAATATTATTTGAAATTTTGGGGACCTATTTTCTTATGTGGGATGAATGTAACAACATGATGAATATGAATACAACTTTTTTCTTTAAATAATTGTGTATTATATTCTATTATATGATATAATAGAAAGATAAAACATAGGGAGACAAAATACACTTTATTTAAATAATGAAAATTGTTATATTAGTAAAAAATTAATCAATTTTAAATTTAATATAATACAAGGAGATACAAAATAAAAAATAGAAATAATACAATAGGAAGATATGGATCACCCAAAACAACCAGAATCATCCTTCCCACAAATAAAACTATAGAAATGAAACAATATATTAGTAAACCAATCGACATTTTAGAAAATAAAAATATAGATCATTGAGAGAAATTTAGAGGAGTAAATAAGGAAGTAATTGTGTAGTATATATTGGAGGTAATGATACAATTGGAATAGTAATGTGACTGTTGGAATAGTAAAATACCCATTTGGAATTGTAATCTTACCATTGGGAATAGAAATATGATATTTGGAAAAGTTATTTGACCTCAAAACAATAAAATGTAACATAAATAATATTAATAAATAATATTTTAATTAAATATATAAATTAATAATCTATAAATTAAATTTCATGATTAAAAACTCTATGAAAATATAATCATATTTTTGATAAACTGTATTTTATAGTATTTTAAAAAAATTATAATTTTTTTATAAAAAATTAAAATGACAATTTTCTAAAATAAATTTTATTTAATTAAGAAATTGTTTAAAATAATCACATAAAAATTTTCATGGGGTTATTTTTTGGTAATTTTCTGTAATACATTAATTTTTAGGTAAATAATTAAAATATAATATTTCTATAACTGATGTATCTTAAATTGCATTATTCATGATGTAATGATGAATTATTAATTTCTAGAACATGAGGATTGAGAAAAAATATTTATTTTTATAAATTATTAATAAAAATACGATACACTTGTTTTCCAAAAACAAAGATAACATCCCAAAGTCTAAAGTCCAAATTACTCCATAATTTTATTTATAATTTTTCAAATTTACTTTATAATGAACTAGTGAATTGATATTATAAAGGGTTTTAAATTCAAAATTTCATTATATATTATTTATATATGATTAATTATGTCAAAAATTTTACTCTTACAATGTTTATCTTAAATATAGTTTGTAAATAAAAAATTACTGTCTAAAAATACCAATCTCCTAATGTATAAATAATCCCTCTCCCTCTCCATGGAATATAACTCATCCCACACATGATAAAGCCATATATCTTCCCAAATTATCTATTTTAATTCTCTATGTATCCATATGTACATTTTAGATTAATCTTAATCCAATCATCAAGGATGTCCAGTGTCGTATAAGGGGATAAACACAAAGTAAAGGGTATGTTTTCATCATCTTTTATTTGTGTTTTTACTCTCATATTCATCACTTTTTCTATCTATTTGAATAAAAAATTTTATAAGTTTAATTATAATGTATTTTAACAATATATTAATTATTTCTACCCAATGTAAAAAATATATTTTTTATATTTTTTTATTTTATACCTATATTTCTCCACATTTTTACAATGATCTTAATAATGGCCAGCTAACCACCAATAAAGAAGATTCATACATATTTTATATCACTACCCCTATGTATGGTTATATAAAACAATTTATAATATATAAATAAATAAATATGGTTTCAAAAATCTTTAATTAACATTATTTGTTTTAATTACCATAAAATATTGTGAAATATAAGAAAAACTAGAAATTTTTTAAGGAAGTAAATGATATAACCTGATTCAATTTAATCAATGTAAATTTAGATATATTATCCAATGCTTATAATAGATAAATAATGAAAAAATTAAAATAATTATATTGCATTTATATGTTTTAATAATCCTATAATTATTATTTTGGTGATGGAAAAGAGATGAAATAGAGCACAAATTTTTATTAAGGTATTCTTGAGCCAAATTCATTTTCTATGGTTTATCCATATTTCTTGAAATATTCAGTATAGATATTCATACAATTATCCTGAAATATAATTTTTATATTTTTACATTTTTTTCAGATATAATGCTTCCACCTCAATTTTAAGACAAATACCAATATTTTACTAAAGAATATCTTTTCCGAAACATATATTCGTCTCCCAATGAGTTGTTTATTTGTCACTAAAAAATGATTATGTTAATACCAAATATATTTCCATAATTCATTTGGGAAAAAATTATTCATTAATGCTTGATTTATGAAATTTTAATGAAACCAATCCTGTAACGACCCAAAGTTTCATTAATGAAAATCCCTCTTGATCCAGTTAAATGTTTCTTTATGAAAAATGTTTTTATAAGATGTCAACTTCTTTAGTCTTACGTTAAGATTTGTGACCATTACTTTTATAGACATTGAACAGTGATCATCTGAGTAGTATAAATATAAGGCTTTAACGAACCCATTTCTACTCAGACAAAGGAAGCGATGGCCTCATCCAATAGAATTGCCCCTTACGAAGCCCATTTGTCAGAGCTCGGAAAAGAGGTGGTGTCTTTGGGCTTTGCCCTTGACCAAGCCCAAGCTGAGCTTCATCAAGTCAAGCTCGAACGTGATCGTCTACGGGAAAAGTGGAAGTTGATTGAAATTACCACTCGAGCAATGTTATCCGAGCCGCCCCAAGAGTCTATCACCATCGCACACCTTACCCTTAGGTCTTATGTGGCTATTTTAAGGGGTTATGTAACAAATAAGTAGCACCATGTTCATGTACATTATTTTTGTATATAATAATGAATATAATTTCTAGTCATTTTTGATACATTGTAATTTTTCTAAAGTACAAATGGTGTTTTTAGTTATTATTTAATTAAGAATTATATTATATTAAATTAAAGGATTTTTGAATTAAATAATATTGTAGTAAAATATTATTATTAATATTAAATTAATTTTTTATTAAGTATAAATGATCTTATAATTTTATGAATTCAATTAAAATTTTTATTAAGGTTTGAAAGCCATTTCTGTCAAAACCCGAGAATTTTTTTATAAATGTCGGTTTTTATTTTAAAAGTGAAAATTCACATATTTAGAAAATTATTTAGATAAAATAAATATTATTTTTGGAATCAGGACGTCGAAATTATCCAACGGTGAATTTTTCATAATTTTCTGAGACAGTCAAATTTTTGGGTAAAAATTAAATACCATTTAAATATATAATGTGTTTTATGACATCATAATGACCCAATGGTGATGTAATAAAATAACATAATACTTATGTTCGGCCAATATGTGTTTTATCATTAAAATAATGAGGTTTTGGGTTTGTTTGACTTACTTTTCAAAGCATTAATGGAGCCCTCAAGACTTATTCAACACTTTGCCTTTTTAAATTAATTTCCATGGGAGTGTGACTCACCTCCACATAAGCGACCCTAATTTTTTTAATAAGTTCGGACCTTGGCCTTGTAAAATATTATTTTCCTATTTCCTTTTCCAGAAACCATGGGCTAATACCATGGGATGGTTTGTGGTTTGGATTATTTTAATATATGGGGTCCCAAACCTAAATAATAAAGAATTCTCTCACCTTTCCTATATAAACCCACCCAAGCTCCCACTTCCTCCTCAATAAAATCCCTTGGAGTTCGTACAACCTCTGCCATACTCTCTCTATAATCCTCCCAAGGTTCCCCAAGCTCCCAAGAAGCCTCTCACAATCCTCTCTCTAGCCTTTGGAAGCACACTTCCTGTAGAGACCCGAAGCTTGACGTACATGAACATTACATTACTTTTGCGGAATACTTAGTACATAACAAAAACACACACACAAGGATCGTAATAGTTTAGTGTATTTGGAAACTCGGATCGTAATCTTCTAATCGTGGTGAAAGATCTTCAAAATCTCCCATAAAGATCTTCCTTTTTTTTTTACCTCAAACCTTTCTTTATATCCTGGGGAAAAGAAAACATAAAAGGGTGAGCTCAAATGCTCAGTAAGGGTAAACAAAAGAAATATCAATCACATCATATGCATAAGCACATAACTTTTGGAAATCTTAACCTGCAAAAGAGATCATAATTTCATAACATGGGGTAAATCATGGTAGTGAAATGTAATCACAATAATCATAACTTAAAACATGAAACTTTGTGGAATTCACACATAATCATAGAGAATCATTTCTTGTTAGTCAAGACTCATTTCCAAGACTATCTTAGTGGACAAAGTCCCTTTCTGAATTGAGTAACCCTCGTTTTAGTCCTGTTTCAATGAACCGGTATAACCTACTGTTCCAGCCCTGTCTATCTCATGAGATATAAAATCTTTACCCAATGCATTGGAGGGAGATATAGGTCCCACCCATCTTATAATGAATCTTTTCTTATGTGTGCCACATAATCATAAATAATACATCATTTCATAACACATGTAACAAAAATGGGATTCTTGAAACATCATGACATCATAAATCAATTCATATAAGATAAAGGAATTCATAAAATATATTTCCATCATAACATAATCAAATCCATGTAATAATTGGGATAGAAACAGAACCCTTTATTATCTTAGATGGAAAATAATTTTAATAAAACACTTGAAATCCATTCTTGAGGAAAATATCCTTTCTACTTCAAAAACATTTTTCCTTTCATAACATGTCATACAGCTTTAAAATAAAAGAAGTTGATTAAAAATAAACTTGAAAACTTGTAAAGGAAGCTTCTTGGAAATAATGTTTTAAAAATCCATTCATGCCGTATAAGTTAAAAAAAAACATTCTTCTTACTTTTGTCGGAAAAGTCAAAAAGTACCTCGTACGAAAAATGACAAAAGATTCCTTTCATTTCTTTTACTAAAAACTCACCGAAGGGTAAAAATGGATTTAAACAATTGTAGGTGGATGGAAATAATATTACATATTTATGAAACATGGATGTAGATGATAAAATACACCCCAGTAAATACTTACGAATAAACAATCTTGGATAAAAATGAGATTGTGATATTTTCCTTACCTTAGGTCCGATTTGCTTTGTACGTGTCCGAAGCTCCTCTTCTTTGGAACGCCTCTTTGAATCCTCCACTTAGGGAACTAAGATTGGTCTTTGAAGAAGACCAGGACCTCTAGGATTATTCTAGGGAAGTGGAGAGGAGAAAATGGCAGGGGTTGGCCGAGCTTGAGTGCTCAATTTGGTGTGAGGAGGAGGGGGAGGAGGTACCCTTTTATAAGGGAGGAGAGGGGCACCTTAGGAATATCTCAAAATATTATTTTATATTAAAGTCAAAATCGGTTTATAATGGTTCCAAAGGGTCTTATTTCGAAGATAAAGTGGGGATGGGTCGAAATCCTATCATCCAATAGGATTTAGACAAGTTTAGGGTATTATTTTAACCTTATCAATTAGATTTAACTCTAAGTTAAATAATTTAACTTTTACCGTGTCTTTTTGTTTTCTTTCACTATATGGTTAATACACTTACTATAACATGCCAAACGAACCCCAAATTGTTTGTTGTTAATATATATATCCTTATATAAGTCATTTGGCCAAACCTTAGATTTTTAGGAATAAAATAACAATTAATAATATAATATTTGATTTAAAAACTATTTTGTGTCAATTTTGACACTATTTGATATATGATTTTTGTGAAAGTCATAACAGAATTATATGTTCGAACCAAGTTGATTAAATCAACACTAATATATCATAGTAACCTATAAAATTAGTTTAATTTATAAAAAGTCTCAAATTACATTCATTTGAGCATTTATAACATCAATTATGTTAATATTTCCTTAAAAGGGTAATTACTGCATCATCGTTGTGTCATAAATAAATTAATTTATTTAAAGTCTAAAAATTATAAATAAAATATAATTATGTAGGAAATCTTTTTATATTTCTAATTAATATTTATAGTCGAATTTATCTTATGTATAACCCCATATTAAAAATGATTTTCTTATTAAACTTTGATTTTAACTATTTTAACCCTTCTTTAAATAAATTAATAATAAATGTCCTAATCTAACCCAAGTGGGCCTAAATGGTCATATTTTATTCCTAAGTTTGTTTTTGGTCGAATTAAACTTATCCAATAGAATTAGGACATGTGTTAGGGTAATAGTAATATCATTTTTACCCTTAGTTACCCTATTTACTATTAACCGCGGTAAAAAAAGTAAAAAGTTACTATTCACCAAAAAATTATTTTTATCTCATTGAACCACATTTTACTTACTGATATCAACCGTGTCTGTCGGAATTTCGAAATTCCATTCACAGAAGCGGTAAAATTAAGTTTTATGCAAAATTCAGTTTTTAACCTACCACTTAGTGGTTTCACTATTCATCAAAAATTGAAAGTTTTCAGAAAAATACCAAAATTTCACCCTAGGCTAATTTCGGTATTCCGAATCCAAAAATGAAGTCCATTTTGAGAGCTAAAATTTCTAAAATTTAAAAAGTGGTTATTACTATTCATAATGGCTAGTTTTAATAATATTTTAATAGAATATCGTTGTTTAGTGAAACTCAGTATTGCGTACTACACACGCTATCGAGGATGGTTGCGATTGCGTGTAATGCATGGCAAGTCAAGGATGCGTGTTGTGCAAGCTCCTTTTGGTGTAGCGTACAACACAAGACATTAGTGAAATTAAAAAGAATATTTTTCATAAAATCTCGGGCTGTTACATTCTACCCCCCTTAAAATGAATTTCGCCCTCAAAATTCTTCGGGGTTATATATGGTTTACTATTCGAAAGTTTCTTTAATAGAAACCCACATCGTAAAAAGGAATACCAAAACTTGACTTTAAAAACTAAAGTATGAAATGTAACGATTACCCAAATAAACTAATCACTGGGTTTCCACATAGGTGAAAATATGGATATGGAAGAAAAATCTAACCATCATGTTCTAATGGAGAGTGGTAGAGAACATGGCTATGGAAAAGCCAACAATCACAAATCCATAAATTTGTGACGATCTAAGGTACCATCTGATTCATCAGGTATAAGATCACTAGGACAACATTTTTGGTTTTCAATATCATTTCCCTAAAGTTGAAAATTTGAATTAGAATAAATACTTTCTTTATTTTGGTACAATATCACTGTTGTTCATGCCTTGAACAATTTCCATTTTATCTCTTAAATAAATGAAGTTGAATTTGTTATTCGTGAAGTGTTAGCAGATCATGTGATAGAATGAAGGGTCATTCCATCTGTCTCAAACAAAAGTTTAGCAAAAAATTATATACAAAAGTCGATCTATAGTGAGATTAATCACATATGGTTCCTAAAATGGACTTATACTTCATATATCATACTGCTTAATATAATAAAACTATTTTCTACTAAACAGGGACTTCCTGTAGGCCAGTGGTAGGCGATAAAGGCCAGTCGCACTTTGGTTGTGGGTTCGATTCCCACAGCCTTGTCTGAAGCGATGGGCTGTCGCCCGTCCTGCAGGTTGTCCTTTTTCTAAAACTACATTACTATAACATCCCATCAATAATATTGGAAAAAAACTTCTATCCTTAAACAATACTCACTTATGTCCAACATAATCCATTTCAATCTTTAGGCTTATCCATAATACTGCAGTCCACTCTCATAACATAGTGAAAACGATTACCAGAGATTTAATACCATCATTGATCCCCATATATCATAAGATATGTTTTGTTGGTCACATTCCAAACATTCAAAGTCCTTAATCATGTATTCTCTTGAATACCTTAGTGAAAACATGAATGCAGTTTAAAGTTAACACTTTCCACATACCAAAATCCTCAAAATTCTATATACTCAAACCATGATATCACTTAGTCCTTATATCAATCATGAGCTCATGAATACTATTAAACATTTCATTTTCTCATTTTCCCTTCATTATGCGCATATCATCTTATTTCCAAAAAATATCTCAATCACTTTGAATACCACATCAATAAATATTGCAATACTCAATGATACAACATTATTTTGGAATCCCATTACATAAACACTTAATCATTCCACCACATCATTATCATATTCAACATTGCCAATAGTGATCGCATGTGACTTCCCTTTGTCCTTTGCCTTCAGTGGTTGCTCATGTTGATCATCACTAACCCTTGGATTAGGGAATTTATTAGCATAATGCCCCATTTCCTTGCACTTGAAGCATTGAAGTGTTGGTGGTGCGTTCTCTGCAGTGTTTGCTTTATTCACATCATTAGAAACCCTTTTTTCCATTACTTCGACACTCAGCTGCTCGATGACCTTCTTTTCCACACTTAAAACATTTTCTAGTCCCTTTAAGAAAATCTCCACCATGCTTCTTTCCACACTTTGTGCATAAGGAAACATTCATCTTCTTTTCACCATTATTCTGAGATTTCTCGTTGAACTCAATCTTTCATTTCTTGTCAAAACCATGAGATGGATATGTAACACCAACTTCCATTTCTACCTTGATAGCACAACGCACAATTTCTTCATAGCTACTGAAGTATCTTATAGCTAATGCCCTTCGAAGACTTGGTTTTAAGCCACTGAAAAATCGATCAACTTTACTTTCAGGTTGGATGATAATGCCAGATGCATACCTTGCAAGTCTTGTAAAATTCGCTTCGTATATACCAACAGATTCATCATCCTTTTGATTTAGTTCAAGAAACTCCTTCTCCATCTTTGTTCGAAGAATACGAGGGAAGTACTTATTGAAAAATAAGTTCTTGAACTCGTCCCATTCCATGGACTCAATTTCATCTCTTTGCCTTGTATTCTTGATAAGATTCCACCATTGATCAGCTTCACCTTCCAAACGATATACTGCTAAGATGACTTTATCATATTCAGAACATTGAAGAACTGAAAATATCTTTTCAGTGGTACTGATCCATTGTTCAGCAACAAGTGGATCAGAAGACCCACTGAAAGAAGGTGGACGTTGCCTCATGAAGGACTCAATAGAATATTGTTCCCTTCTCTGCTCATTTGGAAGTCCAAAATGATTCATAGCTTGTGTAAGTATAGCAATAAGATTTTGCACTCCATCTTCCATAACATTTGTTTGTTCAGGAGGACAATCATTGCATTGTCCATTGCATTGATCAACACGGTTCCTTCGGGTTCCAGCCATCGTCTAAAACCCAAAAAGAATAGTGTGAGAGGAAAAAATCATGCTAGGGAAAACAACATAATAAAGGGGGAGTACCTTCAATATCTAACATCTTAGGTCTAATTCTATGATCGTTAGCGTAGTTCTAGTACTATAACCTATACGTATACTTAACCTTAGGGACATCCCTATACATACCTTAGAAATATCTCTAGGGATCTCACTAACGTTTTCGCATCCTAGTTTCCAAAGGTTGACTAAAAATTTCCTCTGATACCAACTGTAGAGACCCGAAGCTTGACGTACATGAACATTACATTACTTTTGCGGAATACTTAGTACATAACAAAAACACACACACAAGGATCGTAATAGTTTAGTGTCTTTGGAAACTCGGATCGTAATCTTCTAATCGTGGTGAAATATCTTCAAAATCTCCCATAAAGATCTTCCTTTTTTTTACCTAAAACCTTTCTTTATATCATGGGGAAAAGAAAACATAAAAGGGTGAGATCAAATGCTCAGTAAGGGTAACCAAAAGAAATATCAATCACATCATATGCATAAGCACATAACTTTTGGAAATATTAACCTGCAAAAGAGATCATAATTTCATAACATGGGGTAAATCATGGTAGTGAAATGTAATCACAATAATCATAACTTAAAACATGAAACTTTGTGGCATTCACACATAATCATAGAGAATCATTTCTTGTTAGTCAAGACTCATTGCCAAGACTATCTTAGTGGACAAAGTCCCTTTCTGAATCGAGTAACCCTCGTTTCAGTCCTCTTTCACTGAACCGGTATAACCTACCGTTCCAGCCCTCTCTATCTCATGAGATATAAAATCTTTACCCAATGCATTGGAGGGAGATATAGGTCCCACCCATCTTATAATGAATCTTCTCTTATGTGTGCCACATAATCATAAATCATACATCATCGCATAACACATGTAACAAAAATGGGATTCTTGAAACATCATGACATCATAAATCAATTCATATAAGATAAAGGAATTCATAAAATATATTTCCATCATAACATAATCAAATCCATGTAATAATTGGGATAGAAACAAAACCCTTTATTATCTTATATGGAAAATAATTTTGATAAAACACTTGAAATCCATTCTTGAGGAAAATATCCTTTCTACTTCAAAAACATTTTTCCTTTCATAACATGTCATACAACTTTAAAATAAAAGAAGTTGATTAAAAATAAACTTGAAAACTTGTAAAGGAAGCTTCTTGGAAATAATGTTTTAAAAATACATTCATGCCGTATAAGTTAAAAAAAACATTCTTCGTACTTTTGTCGGAAAAGTCAAAAAGTACCTCGTACGAAAAACGACAAAAGATTCCTTTCATTTCTTTTACTAAAAACTCACCGAAGGGTAAAAATGGATTTAAACAATTGTAGGTGGATGGAAATAATATTACATATTTATGAAACATGGATGTGGATGATAAAATACACCCCAGTAAATACTTACGAATAAACAATCTCGGATAAAAATGAGATTGTGATATTTCCCTTACCTTAGGTCCGATTTGCTTTGTACGTGTCCGAAGCTCCTCTTCTTTGGAACGCCTCTTTGAATCCTCCACTTAGGGAACTAAGATTGGTATTTGAAGAAGACCAGGACCTCTAGGATTATTCTAGGGAAGTGGAGAGGAGAAAATGGAAGGGTTTTTCCGAGCTTGAGTGCTCAATTTGGTGTGAGGAGGAGGGGGAGGAGGTACCCTTTTATAAGGGAGGAGAGGGGCACCTTAGGAATATCTCAAAATATTATTTTATATTAAAGTAAAAATCAGTTTATAATGGTTCCAAAGGGTATTATTTCGAAGCTAAAGTGGGGATGGGTCGAAATCCTATCATCCAATAGGATTTAGACAAGTTTAGGGTATTATTTTAACCTTATCAATTAGATTTAACTCTAAGTTAAATAATTTAACTTTTACCGTGTCTTTTTGTTTTCTTTCACTATATGGTTAATACACTTACTATAACATGCCAAACGAACCCCAAATTGTTTATTATTAATATATATATCCTTATCTAAGTCATTTGGCCGAACCTTAGATTTTTAGGAATAAAATAACAATTAATAATATAATATTTGATTTAAAAACTATTTTGTGTCAATTTTGACACTATTTGATATATGATTTTTGTGAAAGTCATAACAGAATTATATGTTCGAACCAAGTTGATTAAATCAACACTAATATATCGTAGTAACCTAGAAAATTAGTGTAATTCATAAAAAGTCTCAAATTACATTCATTTGAGCATTTATAACATCAATTATGTTAATATTTCCTTAAAAGGGTAATTACTGCATCATCGTTGTGTCATAAATAAATTAATTAATTTAAAGTCTAAAAATTATAAATAAAATATCATTATGTAGGAAATCTTTTTTTCTTTATAATGAATATTTATAGTCGAATTTATCTTATGTATAACCCCATATTAAAAATGATTTACTTATTAAAATTTGATTTTAACTATTTTAACCCTTCTTTAAATAAATTAATAATAAATGTCCTAATCTAACCCAAGTGGGCCTAAATGGTCATATTTTATTCCTAAGTTTGTTTTTGGTCGAATTAAACTTATCCAATAGAATTAGGACATGTGTTAGGGTAATAGTAATATCATTTTTACCCTTAGTTACCCTATTTACTATTAACCGCGGTAAAAAAAGTAAAAAGTTACTATTCACCAAAAAATTATTTTTATCTCATTGAACCAAATTTTACTTACTGATATCAACCGTGTCTGTCGGATTTTCGAAATTCCATTCACAGAAGCTGTAAAATTAAGTTTTATGCAAAATTCCGTTTTTAACCTACCACTTAGTGGTTTCACTATTCATCAAAAATTGAAAGTTTTCAGAAAAATACCAAAATTTCACCCTAGGCTAATTTCGGTATTCCGAATCCAAAAATGAAGTCCATTTTGAGAGCTAAAATTTCTAAAATTTAAAAAGTGGTTATTACTATTCATAACGGCTAGTTTTAATAATATTTTAATAGAATATCGTTGTTTAGTGAAACTCAGTATTGCGTACTACACACGCTATCGAGGAAGGTTGCGATTGCGTGTAATGCAAGGCAAGTCAAGGATGCGTGTTGTGCAAGCTCCTTTTGGTGTAGCGTACAACACAAGACATTAGTGAAATTAAAAAGAATATTTTTCATAAAATCTCGGGCTGTTACACTTCCAAGTAAGGGTTTTTTCTTCCTTTCTCATTTTTGTCAATTTTCTTTAAGTTGTATTGCCCTTTTAATTTCAATTATGAATTTTGGGGTATGGTTTAGAACCTCTCCCATACTTCCCTCTTATTGTTTGAATGATGGGAGACCCCTTTCTCTCTCATTAAATGCCTCCCATGTACACCCGTTACTATGCCAAAATTCCGAAAGGAACCTTTTTCTCCTCTTTATATTCAAGCAATAATTTTGTATCATGAATCTAAATTCCTTTTCAATTGTTGGGACATGTATCTATATGACCTCCTTACTATACATTACATGTAAATATGATGAGGAACCCCTTTCTCTCTCATCAACCATTTTTATGAATTCTTATGTCACGCCGTTACGCTGCTGAAATCACACCGATTTTCTAAGCCAATATCATTGTGTAGTGAATACCATGCCCATTTCTCCATCAAGGGTATTCACCTTTATGCACATTTACTTATTTATTATAAAGGTTCATGTATGAATTCCACATTCCTTTATCGTGGAATAAATGATTACGTTTTATGAATCCATGTTTTATGATCCATGTGGCACACTTATGCATGAAATGAAATGTTTAAGAAGGCTGCACCCTTTATAGCGCTCCAATGCATTGGGTAAAGTATAGTATCATGATACGTCATGTGAAATGAGTGTTGACTCATGATAATTCAAGTGCAACGAGGGTTTACTCGTGCTTCAAGTGCAATGAGGGTTTACTCATGCTCTATGTGCAATGAGCCTTGGCTCATGCTAATTCAATGTTAAGTGTTGTTGCCACATTTCCATGTTATGGTTATCATGATTTATCATGCCTTTATGTTCATGTTACTCTAATTATCTATTGATGTTCCTATTTCCTAACATGTATTGTACTCCTCATGTTATTCATTGTGTACTCCCTTACTAGGCTTTATAGCTCACCCTTTTCTTATGCATGTCCTCAGGTTATCCCATGCAATGCTAAGTACGAAGGAATGTAGTGGTCATGTAAAGGAAGTTTTCAATAAAGATGTTGTATTTCAAGTTTAAAGTTTTTATGTAATGATCCTAAGCCCCAAAGACACTAAACCTCTCGATCTTCTTTGTTGTATCAAGTGAAGTTTTATGTAATAAAGCATGCTTAAGTTGTAATAAAAAGCAGGGTTGTCATAGTTGGTATCAGAGGATAGGTTTAGTTATTTTTGGGATTAGGAAACCCTAGTAAAGCCTTAGATACAAGACTAAGCATAATAAAAACATCCCTAAGTTTTGGTAAATACTAAGTAAGTGGTTTATCAAACAAATACATCCCTGTCTGGATACGAGCAGGTAGAGGCGGCTCTGGCACATATGTATCCTAGGGGTAAAACCCGAAAACACCGCTTTGAGCTAGACTCGAACGGGAACTGGTGCACAACAATGGGTCTTGCTGCACTCTTGGTTACAACACTCCCGGGGGATATGTTTTGATAAATTCACAATCTTAGTATGAACCCTTATTAAGGGATAAATGCCCCTAAGAATATATGTTAGAAGGAAGATCATGAAAAGCCTGGATTGAATCCTATAGACTCATTAGTTAAAGAGATTAAAGTTTATTTATAAGTCATCAACTTTTGTCTTTGGATTACCCTTTATGTGTTACCCCTAACTTTCCTTTTATTCCAGCTAATGGCCGGTAATAGGAGAACTCGGGCTAACAACCGTTGGGAAGATCAGTGTGATGATTGTACTAATGAGATGCCCAATCCAATGAGAGCGGGAATCGCAAACTTTGTCATGCTTCTCTCTCATCTAACTCAAGTTTTGAATAGAAACACGGGTCAAGAGGAACGTTCAACCCCCCCTAAGAAAGAACAAGTCACTATTGAAAGCTTCATGAGACAAATGCCTCCTACTTTTAGTGGATCATCCGATCCCACGATCGCTGAACAATGGATCAACTCCATTGAAAAGATATTCTCCATCCTCCAATGCTCTGAAAAAGAGAAGGTTCTCCTGGCGGCTTATCATATGGAGGGTGAAGCTGATCAATGGTGGACGTTGATCAAAAATACGAAGCCTGAGGAGGAGATCAAGGCTTTGGAATGGAAGTAATTCCAGAAGATGTTTTTCAATAAATATTTTCCACGCACCCTCCGTCTTAAGATGGAAAGGGACTTCCTTTCCCTCAAATAGAAAGTTGAAGAATCTATGGGAGAGTACGAAGCAAACTTCACAAGGCTTGCACGATATGATTCCGGCTTTGTCGTTACCCCCGAATGCAAGGTTGACCGCTTCTTTGGTGGGCTGAAGCCTAGCTTGCGGAAATAATTAGCGATCCTTGACTTCGACAACTATGAGGAAATTGTCCGATGTGCCCTCAAGGTTGAAATGGAGATCGGAGAATCACAGGGGTATCATGGGGACAAGAAGTGTAAGGTGGAATTCAATGCTGGTGGTCCGATGGATAAATCCAACGGCGCTAAGAAATTCCAGCACCCCACTTGACAAAAGTGTGGAAAGAACCCTGGAAATTGCCTTAGGGGGACAAGAAAATGCTTCAAGTGTGGAAGAGAAGGGCACCTAGCTGTTAACTGTCAGCAAGAAGGACCCGCAGCTGCGACAGAGGAGAGGAACGCTCCGTTCGAACCTCAACGTGTTGTTCAATGCTACAAATGCAAAGAACTGGGTCATTTTTCAAATCAGTACCCTAATCCAAGGGTTATCGAAGGCAACCAACAACCTCCAAGACAGCAAGGAAGAACTTTTTCCATCACTTCTGCCGAAGTGAACCCCGACAACGAAGTGGTGACAGGTACGCTAGTTATTCATTCAAGAATAGTGAACATACTTTTTGATTCAGGTTCTACGCATTCTTTTATATCACGAATGTTTAGTAGAACAATCCCAGCACCACCACAAATCCTGGAAGTAAAGATATCGGTGAGTACGGAAAATGGGGCAATCATTGCATCCCATGAATATAAGTCCTCCCCTGTTATAATCTGTGGATTGAATTTCCTGGCGAACCTTGTCATACTCCCTTTGGTGGAATTTGATGCAATTCTTGGCATGGATTGGCTTTCCTTATATAGAGCCAACATAAATTGTCGGGAGAGGGAAATCACACTCCATATGGAGAATCGACCCCTGATTCTTTACAAGTGTCAGGAGGAAGATGAATCTCCTTTATCTCCATCATCTCAAGCATGGATATTACTGCCTTATGAGAACGCATATCTGGCTCAGATGATTGAGTCCAAGGAAGAAACCACCCTTGAAGAAATGCCTATTGTGAGGGAATTCGCTGAAGTATTTCCCGAGGAACTTCCTAGTCTTCCTACAAGAAGAGATGTTGAGTTCTCAATTGAACTTATACCTGGGGCGCTACCAATATCCAAGACTCCATATAGAATGGCTGTTGTTGAGCTTGAAGAGCTGAAGAAACAACTACAGGAGAATCTGGATAAAGGGTTTATATGCCCAAGTGCATCACCATGGGGTGCACCAGTCCTCTTCATCAAGAAGAAGGATGGGTCAATGTGGATTTTCATCGACTATCGTGAACTTAACAAAATCATGATAAAGAACAAGTATCCTCTCCCAAGAATCGATGACTTGTTTAATCAGCTGCGTGGAGGAAAATACTTCTCCAAGGTGGACTTGCGGTCGGGATATTATCAAGTAAGGGTGAAGAAGGAAGATATCCCCAAGACTGCTTTTCGTACAAGGTATGGGCACTATGAATTCATATTAATGCCTTTTGGACTCACCAATGCTCCAACAATATTCATGGACTTGATGAATAGAGTCTTTAGAGATTACCTTGACAAATTTGTGGTTGTCTTTATAGATGATATTCTAATATACACCAAAACCAAGGAGGACCATGAGGAGCATTTAAAAACTGTACTAGAGACTTTGCGCAAGGAGAAGCTCTATGAAAAGTACAACAAGTGTGAGTTTTGGTTGAAGGAAGTCTCATTCTTGGGCCATATCATCACAAGCAGTGGGATATCTATGGACCCCTCCAAAACAGATGCAATTGAGGGATAGCCGAGGCCAACATCGGTAACTGATATCCGTAGCTTCTTGGGGTTAGCTGGATATTATCGACGATTTGTGAGAAATTTCTCAAAATTGTCCAACCCTCTTACCAAGCTAACTCGAAAGAGAGTAAAGTTTTCTTGGAGTGATGAATGAGAAGAAAGATTCAAGGAGTTGAAAAGGAGGCTTATCACTGCACCCATGCTCACTTTACCCACAAGTGGGGAGCTTTTTGTGGTATTCAGTGATGCTTCGAAGAAGGGCCTAGGATGTGTGCTGATGCAGAATGATAAAGTGATATCCTATGCCTCAAGGCAGTTGAAAATCCATGAGTGAAACTATCCAATGCATGATCTGGAGTTGGAGGTGGTGATCTTTGCCTTGAAAATCTGGCGGCATTATCTCTATGGAGAGAAATGTGAGATATATACTGACCACAAGAGTCTTAAATATACATTCACACAGAAAGAGCTTAATATGCGCCAGAGAAGATGGATAGAGCTCATCAAGGATTATGACTGTTCAATACATTACCACCATGGGAAGGCGAACAAGGTGGCAGATGACCTAAGTAGAAAGGATCCAGCGATTCTATCAATGATGAGAATTGAGAAGGATCCAATCTTCTTAGACTTGATGAAGATGGACGTGGGAATCATAAAGAAGGGAACATCATCAATCCTTTCACAAATGATTTCTCAACCATCTCTTTTGGAAAGGTTAAAGGATGCTCAAAAGGATGATGTGGGAATCCAAGAAAAAGTGGAAGCTATCAAAAAGGAAAAATCCTCAGAGTTTAATGTTAATGAAGAAGGAATTGTGCGGTTTGGGAAAAGACTATGTGTTCCATCAAGTTCGGAGCTGAAGAAGGAACTTTTGGATGATGCACATAGTTCAAATTTCTCTATTCACCCAGGGACCACAAAGATGTATCGAGATCTTCGAGAAAACTTTTGGTGGGATAATATGAAGAAGGAGATCACTGAATATACGTCAAACTGCCTTGTGTGTCAGCATGTGAAGGCAGAGAGGCAGAAGTCTAAGGGGATGATGCGACCATTGCCCATACCAGAATGGAAATGGGAGAACATCACCATGGACTTTGTCACTGGACTTCCAAGGACGTCCAAAGGCAACAATGCAATCTGGGTTGTTGTAGATCATCTTACAAAGACTGCACACTTCATTGCTATTCGAGAGGATTTCTCTTTGGATCAACTGGCACGAATATATATCAGGGAAGTTGTAAGGTTGCATGGAGTACCACTATCTATTGTTTCTGACCGAGATCTAAGATTCACCTCTATGTTTTGGAAGAGTCTTCCACATGCTCTGAATACTGAACTGAACTTCAGTACGGCCTATCATCCTCAAACTGATGGCCAATCCGAGCGGACTATCCAAACACTTGAGGATATGTTGAGAGCGTGCTCAATGGACTTTAAAGGAGGATGGGATCAACATCTTCCTCTAGTTGAGTTCTCTTATAATAATAGTTTCCACTCGAGCATCCAAATGGCACCATATGAAGCCCTGTATGGAAAAAGGTGTAGAACACCAGCATGTTGGTATGAGGTCGGTGAACGTAAGTTGCTTGGACCAGAAATGGTCGAAGAAATGGTGAAGATGGTGAAAACCATTCAGCAGAATATCAAGGCAGCCCAAAGTCAACAGAAGAGTTACATAGATAATCGTCGACGAGACCTTGAGTTTAAAGTCGGAGACATGGTGTTTTTACGCATATCTCCATGGAATAAGGTCATGAGGTTTGGAAATAAAGGGAAGTTAATTCCGAGGTACATCGGCCCCTTCGAGATTCTTGATCGTGTTGGGGATGTGGCCTATCGACTAGCACTTCCACCTACTATGGCCAAGGTGCATGATGTCTTTCATGTATCCCTGTTAAGGAAGTACATACTGGACCCTTCACATGTACTCTCTTCCGAGGTGGTAAAACTAGAAGATGATCTTTCTTATGAGGAGCAACCAGTGAAGATCTTAGATCGTAGAGAAAAAGTTCTACGAAATAATACAACGCCCCTCGTCATGGTGTTGTGGAGAAACCACAAGTTTGAAGAATCAACATGGGAGTCGGAAGATATGATGAAGCTGAGTTACCCACATTTGTTTTAGTGTGGGAAAAGGAAAATTTCGAGGGCGAAATTTCTTAAGGGGTGAATATTGTAACGACCCAAAGTTTCATTAATGAAAATCCCTCTTGATCAAGTTAAATGTTTCTTTATGAAAAATGTTTTTATAAGATGTCAACTTCATTAGTCTTACGTTAAGATTTGTGACCGTTACTTTTATAGCCGTTGAACAGTGATCATCTGAGTAGTATAAATATAAGGCTTTAATGAACCCATTTCTACTCAGACAAAGGAAGTGATGGCCTCATCCAGTAGAATTACCCCTTACAAAGCCCATTTGTCAGAGCTCGGAAAAGAGGTGGCGTCTTTGAGCTTTGACCTTGACCAATCCTAAGCTGAGCTTCATCAAGTCAAGCTCGAACGTGATCGTCTACGGGAAAAGTGGAAGTTGATTGAAATTACCACTTGAGAAATGTTATCCGAGCCACCCCAAGAGTCTGTCACCATCGCACACCTTACCCTTAGGTCTTATGCGGCTATTCTAAGGGGTTATGTAACAAATAAGTAGAACCATGTTCTTGTACATTATTTTTGTATATAATAATGAATATAATTTCTAGTCATTTTTGATACATTGTAATTAGTTTAAAGTACAAATGGTGTTTTTAGTTATTATTTAATTAAGAATTATATTTTATTAAATTAAAGGATTTTTGAATTAAATAATATTTTAGTAAAATATTATTAATAATATTAAATTAATTTTTTATTAAGTATAAATGATCTTATAATTTTATGAATGCAATTAAATTTTTTATTAAGGTTTGAAATCCATTTCTGTCAAAACCCGTGAATTTTTTTATAAATGTCGGTTTTTATTTTAAAAGTGAAAATTAAAATATATGGAAAATTATTTAGATAAAATCAATATTATTTTTGGAATCATGACGTCGAAATTATCCAACGGTGAATTTTTCATAATTTTCTGAGACAGTCAAATTTTTGGGTAAAAATTAAATACCATTTAAATATATAATGTGTTTTATGACATCATAATGACCCAATGGTGATGTAATAAAATAACATAATCCTTATGTTCGGCCAATATGTGTTTTATCATTAAAATAATGAGGTTTTGGGTTTGTTTGACTTACTTTTCAAAGCATTAATGGAGCCCTCAATACTTATTCAACACTTTGCCTTTTTAAATTAATTTCCATGGGAGTGTGACTCACCTCCACATAAGAAACCCTAATTTTTTACTAAGTTCGGACCTTGGCCTTGTAAAATATTTTTTTCCTCTTTCCTTTTCCAGAAACCATGGGCTAATACCATGGGTTTGTTTGTGGTTTGGATTATTTTAATATAAGGGGTCCCAAACCTAAATAATAAAGAATTCTCTCACCTTTCCTATATAAACCCACCCAAACTCCCACTTCCTCCTCACTAAAATCCCTTGGAGTTCGTCCAACCTATGACCTACTCTCTCTAGAATCCTCCCAAGGTGCACCAAGCTTCCAAGAAGCCTCTCACAAGCCTCTCTCTAGCCTTTGGAAGCACACCTCCAAGTAAGAGTTTTTTCTTCCTTTCTCATTTTTGTCAATTTTCTTTAAGTTGTATTTCCCTTTTAATTTCAATTATGAATGTTGGGGTATGGTTTTTCACCTCTCCCATACTTCCCTATTATTGTTTTAATGATGGGATACCCCTTTCTTTCTCATTAAATGCCTCTGATGTACACCCGTTACTATGCCGAAATTCCGAAAGGAACCTTTTTCTCCTCTTTATATTCAAGCAATAATTTTGTATCATGAATCTAAATTACTTTTCAATTGTTGGGAAATGTATCTATATGACCTCCTTACTTTCCATTACATGTAAATATGATGAGGAACCACTTTATATCTCATCAACCATTTTTATGAATTCTTATGTCACGCCGTTACGCTGCCGAAATCACACCGATTTTCTAAGCAAATATCATTGTGTAGTGAATACCATGCCCATTTATCCATCAAGGGTATTCACCTTTATGCACATTTAATTATTGATTATAAAGTTTCATGTATTAATTCCACATTCCTTTATCTTGGAATAAATTATTATGTTTTATGAATCCATGTTTTATGATCTATGTGGCACACTTATGCATGAAATGAAATGTTTAAGAAGGGTGCGCCCTTTATAGCGCTCCAATGCATTGGGTAAAGTATAGTATCATGATACGTCATGTGCAATGAGTGTTGAATCATGATAATTCAAGTGCAACAAGGGTTTAATCGTGCTTCAAGTGCAATGAGGGTTTACTCATGCTCCATGTGCAATGAGCCTTAGCTCATGCTAATTCAATGTTAAGTGTTGTTGCCACATTTCCATGTTATGGTTATCATGCTTTATGATGCCTTTATGTTCATGTTACTCTAATGCTCTATTGATGTTACTATTTCCTAACATGTATTGTACTCCTCATGTTATTCATTGTGTACTCCCTTACTGGGCTTTATAGCTCACCCTTTTTTTATGCATGTCCTCAGGTTATCCCATGCAATGCTAAGTATGAAGGAATATAGTGGTCATGTAAAGGAAGTTTTCAATAAAGATGTTGTATTTCAAGTTTAAAGTTTTTATTTAATGATCCTAATCCCAAAAGACACTAAATCTCTCGATCTTCTTTGTTGTATCAAGTGAAGTTTTATGTAATAAAGCATGCTTAAGTTGTAATAAAAAGCAGGGTTGTCATAAATCCCATTCCATCGATTATTTCATGACTATGATTTTTATATGTTCTTTTTGGATTGCATGATTATGTGATTATTATGATGTGATGAGTTGGAGTAGAATTATATTTCCCAAAAATTCATTGTTTAATTTCATATACACCATAATATAATGTGTATTATTCATGATCATGATTCTAACTTTCATAAAAAATATGATGTTATTATTTAATCACATATGTCATGCATAAACATGATACTATATTTGTTCACAACTATGTAAATTATTTAACCACTATGACATGTTTTTTCATATTTTTAATATTTCAAATACCATGTATTTATCAAATGTTTCTCTCATGATGGTGATGATGGCTTATTATTTTAATATTATTATGTTGATTATTCTCAACCATGTAATATTGATTCATGTATCTTATTCCAACTCTCATTGGGACTTTAGATCACCAATTAAATTGATATAAATCCTATGGTGATTAAAATAACTAAGTTAAACATGATATTTTATAAGGATAAACAATAAATATTTAAACAAATGTTATGTTTTATTATTTTTAATTTATTATTGAGACAAATTTTCACAAAACACTAATCCATTGGATTCTATATTTGTATCTTTATTATGTTCTTCACATAAAAAATGATTTAATAGTCATGTATGGAATATTTTAGTATCTATAGTGGGTCTCATCAATATTTCCTCCTAATAATCACAAACTAACCGAGGATATAATGATAATGGTAACATTATATCATATATCTAGTAATGAAAAATAACCATCATAGTATGTTGTTATAGATGAAATTACCATCAAAATTAATTTGAAATATTTATTTTGGATGATAACCTATTCATTTTGAAATCAATTATTTAAAATAAAAAATTTCCACAATATTATAGAAGAATTTTCTTTGAAATTTATCATAGAATCTAGTTAATGATGCTTAAAATTAATAGAATACATGATGATAGGAAAAACCATTTATAAAGTGTACATATAAATAAATACTACATTAAATTTTTTTATATTAATCAAACATGGTAAAAATTTAATTCATAAATAATTCAAAAATATTAAAATAATTCATGAAAACATATTAAATAAATATAGACATAGAATAAATGAATCTTGGGACAATATAAAAATAATAATGTTTTTTTAAAAAATATCATTTCAATCTCCTAGTATATAATGAAAGAAAATTAGTTGAAAAAATGAAATCCCTATAAATCAATATAACATATGAAAAAAATAACATTATAAATATATATATCATATAATTTAAAAATTGTAAATAAAGTAAAAAAATACTAGTGAAAACTTAGATTGGAACATAAAACCTTTACAACTATGGTAACTTTTGAGTCTTAACCACCTAAAATTATATATCCTAAAATTAATAATTAAATAGAATTAAAATAAGGATATTAAATAAATAATATATCAAATAGGTTTTATGAGTACATCATAATTGAATATAGGTGTATAATGAAACATATATCTCAAAGAAGGCAATTTGAGATGGTAAAAACATAGCGCTTTTGGTAATTTTCAAAAAACAACCAATTCGATGAAATAATATGAATTGTAACATTAAATATATTCAATTATGAATTATACATGATATTAAGTATAAATTGGGTAGTATATACAACTTATTAACATAAATAGGTTAACGAAATCTAACATGTCTAAATTAATGAAAATTGACTCAAAGCCCTACCTTATATATATCATGATTCATAAGTTTGTTAACCTCTTATTTAATATAATTATAACTACAATAGTTCTATAGTATATTAATAATCATACTTATAATATCATATTTTATCAACTTTAATCATTTTAATAGCTTCTTATTAACAATTATATACTAATGTTGTCATTACGGGTGTCAGATGCTTCCATTACCATGTATGTTTTATATTTGAAGTTATTATCCTTGTACATTGATCATGGTTTCATCATATATATAATCTTAATCATTTTATATATATAATAATTAATCATTATATATTGTTTTATTAACCCATAAAACCACATCCTAGGATTCACTAAAACTTCTTCCCTAAGTGGGTGCACCACATGACCTCAGGCATACCTCCCCATACGCAAGAGGATGTTAACTAGAAATGAGGTCCTAAAGAAGAATGTGGGGATAATATGACCATATTATTAGTGTATAACTACAACATAAATTAAAAAATTAAAAAATTAAAAAATTGGTATAATAAGTAAATGGAAAATCATACAATGAGTACTAATAATAACCCCCCAAAACACGTTGAAACAATGAGATGCATTCTCTACATGTTAGGATGTCATATAATAAAAACAAAAATATCAAAACTATGAAAAAAACAGTCTTTAGTCTACCTAGGTCCTGAAATCCCATTTTCCATCTTACCATCCTATCCATAAATAAAAATCATGGTCTCTATCCTCAAAATTTACCTAAAACATGTTTCATTAGCTCGGGTAGCCATGTTCAATGGATGATAGAGTAAGGTGTGAGTACAAATTAGTAGGCCGCCCCCAATGGTTTCTATAGGAATAACCAGTCAAAAAATAGAGTATATATAACTATAGTAAAACATAGACAAGCATAATAAAAACAATGATTATTTATTTAATAATATACTAACTAACCAAAATTGTTCTTGGTTTCAAGTGATACCAATACCCATCAAACTTGCTTCACCCCATGGTGGTCATCTGGACCCTATGTATTTGGGGGAACATGTAAATATACAAGGAGCATCAATACAAGTATTCATGTTGGGATTTTTAATTCCATGTACAACTATTCCCAACTATGTTATTGAACACCATATCCATACCCTTTGAGTCATGACCATTAGCCCATGCTCTGAACCATGCATAGATTGGGTTCCTAAAGCATCAATTTAGACCACATTTAGGATATATTCATTAGACCAACATCCCAACCAACGAGTTAGGAGTATTAGTCCCACCACCCCAATCATATATGTTGAACACCATGCCCAAAATCATTAAAAATATCATTATTAATCAATTATAAGGTCCAATAGTTGTCCTTTTAAACATATTGACATCCATGGTGAACCCCCATTAATATATCAATATTCATTTGATAAATCACATTCAATAACTTTAACCATATATTATTAAATTAATCCATTAATCCATTTACTCATATAACACAATGGTTAAAGTATATTTAAAACTTGTTAATAAAATTAACATACCCCATAACCATTTCACTTTTTATAACATTATCATAATTTTTTTCATTTTCCTAAAAAAATTGAAATTGAATTGTGTCTCAAGTTAATACTCAAAACTGTTCACTTATTAAAAAATAATTAAATAGATCATCGATTCTGAATATTTCCAAGCCACTCTTAAAAACAAGGTTCCTTCTATTTTAGAAACCAAATAAGGTATAAGTCCATTATTTTCCATTAAAACCATTATAAGATTCAATAATAAATTTTCACCAAAGGGGTGACCATACACCCATTTCGAATCAACATTTTAATCCCATTTAAAAACTCCCTAAAAAACCCTGATGTAAACACCACATTTTTAAACATAATAAAATTTAAAACATTATCTATATTAATTAAAAACAATAACCAGATCAAAATATAAAAAACACATTTAAATATATTTAAAAAGGCCATATAGGGAATTACACAATTATTGTTACATATTAAAACTTATAAAATCAAGAAATTCAATTTTTTTAAAAAATCATCCCCATATTATTACATGTATGCCTTCAAACATAATTAAATTAAAAATAGAAATTAAAACATGGTTACCCTCATAAATCCTCTATGTCATCATTTAAAATTCCATTACACGACATTCAATGAATGACATACCCCATGGGTTTCCCTTTCCCTTTTCATAAATAATAAATAGACCCAATTGGGTCTATGAAGGATCTCAAACATAAATTGAATTCCCAAATTACATTTCATAATAAAATAAAAAACAATCATAGAAAGGTAGTAAATTGAAAGAACCACACACACCAAAGAAACATCAAACATATGGAAAAAATCTTATAGACCACCAACATCATTCTCCTAGACAAAAAGTCATTAAAATACATCCCTTGATTCATGAACAATTGATCTCAAAAAATAAGGTGAATAAATCCCTAAAAAATGGATTCATATGATTTAGGAGAAGAGGGAAAAAATGGAACGCAACTTGTAGAAAATAAATGGAAACAAAGTCAAAAAAATACCAGGACCATTGATTTTCACTAAATGGAAAATAAAACTTGAATGAATCAATGGAGAAACATTCTGGGAGAATTAGAGAGCTCATGGATCACACCAATGGATTATGGGGAAAATGGGGAGAAAATAGGCTAAGAAATCATTAATCATAAGAAGTAAAAATAGAACATTTCACATTTTTAAAGATATTAATAGTTCAGATTCATGGTTTTTAAACCATGAACTAACTATTCTATTAACCCTGATGAAGAGTAAACTTGAATTCATTGTTTTTTTAGGCCACCTACATAGCTTAAAAAATGGCGTCATAGTCGTGCGGCTGCCTCTATTTGAGGGATCAAACATCATGGTCTCTTTGGATATCCTTGAATGGGTTTCTAACTATATTCCACCCTCCACCAGGAAACAATATCGTGGTTAATGGTTAATAACAATCCTTATCTAGCTATGATCCATGCACAATAATCCCATTTTTTCATCCTTTTCATCTTCTTAACCCTAGACACACTCTCAAGTTCTTCCCAACTCCCAGGAAGAATTTCATTATTAGTTTAAAAGGAGTTTTATCAATGTCTAATGGAAAATAACCCTCATCACAGGGATTAGATATTACAATATCCAATCTAATATACATATCATCCTTCATAATTCTATATGGTTGACCATACACATCATTCGACCTGTGTATTTCACCACATATAGTCAATGAGCTCACTTAGTTTCTAAAAAACAGAAGCACAACCAAGGAAGAACCTCCAACTCAGAGTCCACAGGAAACTAGAACTTGATCCAGTTCCCATCATCAAAACCAAAATAAAAAGATGGTTCCTACCTGGGCCCATCCAATCCAAAAATATATTTATAATAAAGTTGATCTCTCTCATAGATAAAGTGCACCCACAAAAATATTTATTTTACCACTACAACACACCCAAAATGATTTGAAACTTATTAATCAAAAACATCCATGAGAACAAAATTAAACATTGTACCCCATTCATTTAATCAAAAAATAAAAACTAAAATAGATGTATTCACAACTCACATGTACAAAATACGAACAATATGGATTTTCCAAAATAGAATAGTTTCGTTTCTTTTATTACACATTCCATTTCCAATATGACATGCCAAATGTTGTCCTAAACTCACTACATATTTCCTTTGAATTATCCTAGGCATGACTATCCCTTGATGACCCAACATGAAAATTCTCTACTCCCACTTACAGTTAAGTTCCATATTACATAGTCTTGATATATTTACACCTAACACCATCCTTCAACCATATGAACATACCCCCATAGTCTACAAATGAATATGACTGAGATCCTAGTTAAAAACCTACATTACTTAATCCATAGTAACACCCTATAGCATCACAAATGCACCTCTAATGACACAACCTCATATCACCTTTAGAAACCCTTCATTCTTAAAGCCAATTCTAAAATTTTTCATCGAAAACATCATCTTTTTCTCAATAATTATATTTCATATTATTAGTCATTCATATCAATATTTTTAAACTAGAATATTAGATCCACATACCCAATCAATTACAATACATAAACATAGGAAACAATTAATGTGGTGTGGAGATACTCCAACGAATGACATGTGACTCCCCACCATAAGAGTGTCTTCATCACCACTTGACTCAAGAAATTCCCACCACTATAACACATGTTACAATCTCAATTGAACCCTATAAGTGGACATCACTAACTCACTCTACCCCAAGAACCAAAGGAATGGATTACTTTCTCTCATTCTCGACGTCCATGAATGGATGAAATAAAATTCCATAATATTGAGTCCATCCCAATGATCATACTCATGGATGATTGATGGTTCAAATCCCATCATAAGACACCATATACACTGTTCCATGATAAAAACAACAAGGGGAACCTTTATCATATAATGATGTGATTTTTTTATCTTAGAATATAAATGATGCACTCTCAACTTGCATATATCCATGTAAATATGTTTTGGAATGATCTCCTCTAAACATGGAGTGCACTTTAATGTCATCAACAAACACCACCACAACCTTATCCATTTTGGATGTCACTTATAATTTTTTTACATGTCATACACCAACATTTTCCCGAGCATTATTACCCAAAAGTGTCTCATCATTTATGGTTCACCATGATTAAAGATGGAGATGAAAACCATAAAACTCACCACCACCTCAATCTTAATGACCATGTATCGATGAACTAATGATATTTGTGGATTTTCCCCCACTACACTACTGATGTTCTTCCACCACAACATGAATGATTATTAACAAAAAAAAACATATAATTACATAGATTGAAACCCAAACTATATTACACATAGACAGAACATATCAAATTTATTTTCATGAAAAATATAGTTGTTCATTTTCAATCCACCTTTTATGATATTCAAAATAGTCTTTATCACCTCTCTCACATGTTCAACACCATGAGTCACTAAAACCTTCTAGATAGCATGATTTCTAGCAAGCCTTTACTGAACCTGACTGGAAATCCCAAGATTATTATGTTGTAGAAACGTGGTTCAAATTACCACTCAAAAAACAAACCATACATCATGTCATGTAATCCTAACAAGGTTAAATGTGTCCTAAATCATTCTATCCAATAACCTAACCTTTCATACATTTCAGTTCCTACCACATGATGACAAATCACGGTGGGCATAACTCTTACATCAAATCTTCATATCCATACTATGGGGGACCTTTTCTAACCTATCAATGGTAAATACTCACAAAAACATTAAAAGACATTTGAAAACTAGGTTCAGACATCCTAATTATCATGTCCTTAAAAACCCACATTAAAGGGAACCAAATTCTCTCAATGTGTATCCATTGAAGTAGAAACCTAGGTATCACCATTCCTTTCACTAAAATATGAAGGAACCGACCATTCATATCTTTTTTCTCTGATGAATTCTCACTTTCATCATAGGCACCCAAAAAACTATTCCATCATCACTCATGGATTACCTTGATTACCCTATGTCAATAAAGGACTTTAAAATCCCGATTCACATTCCAAAAACCACTGGATCTTCCACTGATCAATGGATATTGAACCTCAAAAAAGCTAAAAATAATGTGTATCACTACTTCCCCTTTTCAAAAAAACATCTCTTAGGATTGAAAAATATATATAAATATCTTTCACACCCATAACAACACTACTAATGAAAATGACACCACAACCCAAGATACCCATTTCAATGTCCAATATACAATCCACATGATCACAACCCAAAATGGTTACCATATTCATGTTAACAATACTCACACACTCCAGGACATAGTCTGACTAAAGGCATAACAACAACGATCCATATGACCAACGAAAATAAAGAAGAATAGGGTCTTGATTGCTGCAGTTCTCGAACACAAACAGGCACCGACCAGAATTAACCAGTTTTCTCGCAAAATCGGTATGCATGCGTCCATGCATGCAGACCCAGCTAACCGACATATCTGGGTTTTCTAGAAGAGGGATGTTTCGGTGGCCCTGCTTCAGGCAGGCAACCAATACATGACCATGATGGTGAAGTTTTCCAGATGTTCAGTCATCGTGACCTTTGTCTATGGTAGCTGTGATAGCCATAGGAGGGAAGCTTTGTGGCAGGATCTATGTGGGTTCGATCTGGGGGAGGAGCCCTGGATTATCAGTGGGGACTTTAACATTATGGCAGATCCGGAAGAGAAAAAAGGAAGAGGTGCCTTCCCTCGTAGAGACAGCATGGATTTCTCCCAGTTCATGGCCAGAAATGGCATGATGGATTTGGGGTACACGGGGGACCGTTTCACTTGGTGTAATAATCAGAAAGGGGATCACAGATGCTGGAGTCATCTCGATCGGTGCTTGGTGAAACTTAACGCTACCTCCTCATTTCCTACTGCGCAGGTTAAGCACCTGGTGAGAGGCATTTCTGATCACTCCCCACTGTTGGTGCAACTGGCTTCCGGGCAGGGGAAGCATGAAAGGTTCAAGTTCCGTGGCCTTTGGTTTGACAACCCGGACTTTCCCAACCTGATCCGCTCGTCCTGGATGGAATCAGCAGAAGGGAACCCGTGGGTGGTGGTCCATAATAAGCTCAGAAGGCTAAAGAGTAAACTCCACACATGGGCAGGCTCTCTCCCCCCGGTTGATCAGGATCTTGACGAGATCAAGGAGGACATTGACACCATGGAAGGTAATCTAGAGGACCTATGGGAAGAGACGATGTTCACTGATCTTGCGGATAAAAAGAGCAGGCTAGCAGACCTGATCCTGGGACAAGAACGTAGAGCTCGGGAGGGTGCAAGGATCAGATGGTTGAAGGAGGGGGATAGGAACATGGTGTATTTTCATGCTTGAATCAAGGAGAAGAGACACCCGGTTGTTCCTAACTTCATGCGCGAGGATGTCTCTTACACGGATGATAGGGAGGAGGTGGGGGGTATGACTCTATCTTTCTTCAAGGACTTACTCGCGGGATCGAATGGGAGGACGAATGCGGGGTACCTCAGTGGTAATGCGGAGATGTGGGAGTCGATCCCCTCCTATGTATCTTGGGAGGATAATGGGGCGTTGGAGATGATTCCTGATGAGGAGGAAATCCACACTGCTATGCTTAGATTAAACGCTGATAGCGCAGCTGGTCCGGACTATTTCCCAGGATCTTTCTACCGAGGGGCGTGGGGGATGATAAAAGATGATATAGTAGCTGCCATTCAAGACTTCTTCCGTGGGTGATACTTTCCAAGGGTGGTGAGTTCCACTACCCTAGTGCTCATTCCGAAGGTTAAGAATCCCTCGTCCATATCTCAGTATAGGCCGGTCAACATGTGTAATTTTCCCTACAAGATACTGGTAGGCACCATCAATGCGAGGGTGGCGGCGAGGCTCGACAGATGGATTTCCATCGAGAAACACGGGTTTGTGAGGGGACGGTCCATTCATGATGCGATGGTGATTTCTTAGGTAATGCTGAAGGATCTCAACTACCAAACCCACGGTTCAAACATGGCGGTGAAGCTTGACATGAGAAAGGTGTACGACAGGGTCGAATGGGGTTTTATTAACAGGGTTATAGCAAGCATGGGCATGTCTACGAGGGTTGTGGACATCCTATTTAAAAATTTTAGCTCTTTATGGATGAATGTCACCTTCTTGGGGAAGACTCACGGGTTCTTTAAGGTGGTTCGGGGCCTACGGTAGGGAGACCCGATCTCGCCGAGTCTCTTCATCATCCTGCAAGATACCTTAAGCTGGATGCTTAATAGAGGGATCTCGAGTGGAAGGATCATTGCGTATAGGAGGAGTCAGGGTATGCAAGTTATATCCCACCTGATGTTTGCAGACGATACTATCATCTTCTCCAATGTGGGAAAAAGGACTGCGCGGGGGATCACGAAGATCCTGGAGGAGTACTGTTTCTGGAGCGGGCAGTGTATCAACAACTCCAAGAGTAATATTTACTTATCCAACAAGTGTGGTTCTGGACAGGCCATCCAAGTTTTCAACAGAATGAATATGAAACAAGGTACGTTTCCCCTGGTTTACCTAGGCTCCCCCATTTCTTCGGGGTGTCTGCGTATACGGGACTTCGACTTTGTGGTGAGTAAGGTTACGGGTCGAGTCCTCAACTGGAAGAATCATCTCTTGTCCTTTGGAGGGCCCATCTCCTTGGTGAACAACATCCTCTCGGCGGTCCCGGTGCACGCCCTGGCTTCCACCCCCTGTGCTGAAGGGAGTGATCAGATCTATTGACAAGGTGATGGCCGACTTCCTATGGGATGACCAGTCAGTAAGCAAGAGGCATTGGGTCTCCTGGGAGAGGATGGCCCGCCCACTCTGTGAGGGAGGGATCAGTGTGCAGAGCATGAGTGGCATGGTAACCTGCATGAACGCGAATCTTGCATGGGAAGTTATTGAGGAATGTATCTTGTGGGGGAGTATTATGGCTTGCATCTTCAACGGACATAGGGACGGTACTTCCTCCTGGAGCTCTCCCTTTTGGGCTATAATTTCCCAGCTCGTCCAGTTGCTACATGGTTATGCGCGGTGGATTGTGGGGGAGGGTAAAATCCTGTTTTGGTACCATAACTGGGCTAGATCGAGGCTTGAATATCTAGGGTGTCCAACCCCCCTTATTTTCTTTTCGAGAGGCGATCTTGCATCAAAATTTTTTTAAGGCTGTGCTGGACAAGGAGAAACTTGCTTTCTTTGAGACAATCACCCCCATTGAAGAGCCCGGCAGATGTGTGTTCACCACGTCGTGTTCAGGGAACTTCACGCTGAAAGACTTTTGAAAGCTCTCCCCCAGTCCGGAGCCCAATGACATATGGAATGAGATTACATGGGTCAAAGGGGTGCCTGAGATGTACGGTTTCCCCGGCAGGTGGCTCCGAAACAGAGCTCTCCCTAATGACGATAATATCAAGAATATGGGGATCAGACTTGCCTCCCGTTGCCATTGCTATAAGAGGCATCATGAAGAGAGCACATAACACTTGTTTTTTGAAGGGGATTTAGAGTAGAGTGTGTGAAAGAACTTTGGATCCCTTACTGCTTTTTCTGTCGCGGGCACGAGTTCTGGTTCCTTCCTGGATAATTGGTTTCAGGGGGTGATGACCCCGGGACTGGAGCGGTCGGCTCGGGCAGTGATCCTCAACGCGGGCTGCTGGTGCTTATGGCAGGCTAGGAACCAGGTGAGGTACGAGGGTATCTCCATATAAGGCCCCAACCTTAAACCTTACTTAATCTTGAGTTATTACAAGATTACACATTGAGGATCTTTTTAGGTTTAGAGTTTTAGAGAATTAGATCATGAAACATTCATTACATTCCACATTTAAACAAAGTGGTTACATAAAAGACAATATTCATTATTCCCATCAACGGAAACCTATTTAAAATTAAACACAGATTCTTTCTTGACACATCCTTGACACTATCATCACATCATGTACCTTTCCCTTGAACTGTGAAAAACATTTCAAAAACTTGGGATGAGCATAAAAAGCTCAGTAAGGGTTATAAAAATATGGAAAGGAAACATGAGTTCATATATACATAAGAATGAAATCATACTTTACCCATAAAACAAAGTCACTTTCATACCTCATCAAACCATGAATAAATCATAGAAATCATAAGACAAAAAGGTAACTTGAGGAATTCATAACATTCTTACGTAGGGAGTAACCCTCTTGGTTACGTTTGGAATACCCATCACAGTATATTCCCTAAATCTCTTCGGAGAAACCTTAATGTTTCACTCCTTCGCATTACCCAATGCATTGGAGAGCTATATCGGGCTCACCCGCCCTTAGTTTATCACGGAACCACTCGTTTTCATAATAATGCCCAAGAACCTCAACATAATCATATCACATAAAACATGCATAAAGGAAACATAACATTACCACCTTTCAATCACAAGGTATCAATACAACACATTGATATAAAAACATTATGAAATCCATTTTCGATAACAAAATAAAAGAAAAGTAAAACATGGTATTTATTTTTCTTTTAAAAAGAAGGTATGGCTTGTAGAGGAAGCCGAAACTCAAATAACGGTCACGATGGCGGAGAAGTCATTGTCGCCGCATACGTACGACAAAAACATTCCCTTTTGTCGTTTAGTAAACGCTTCATATAAAAAATATTCCTTTTGAATAAACGGAAAAGTCAAAGGGGTTTATACACCGTATAAAAGAAAGTTGTGTATAAAATAAAATATGCCTCAATGAAAGGAGATTGAGACGAAGTCCCATACCACCTTGAAGCTTAAAATTTTAAACCATTAATATCCATATAAATAAATCCTTAAAACCATTTTGAAAACATGGATATTAATAAGAACAAATGATTAAAACATTTAAAACGATATTTCGGTTAAAGGGGTTTTACCAAAATTAGAGACACTTGAATACAATAATTGAGGAATAAAATTTAGTCAGAACTTTATAATATCATGAGAATAAATGGATTCATGATATAATACTCCAAAGTACAGTATATACACCATATAAGAGTGAATTGGTGCATAACAACAATGAACCCTCAATAGAAATGTCAAATGTGATGAAATCCCTTATAAAGAAGGTATCCTTAAATTAAGGATAAATCAATATCAAAATTATGTGTGAAAAATATAAATACACCCAATATAATTGGATATTAAGTGTAAAACAATAAAAGGTCATTCACACATATTCAAAGGATGACATATTCAATGACTACATGTTGAACCCAAAGAAATCGAAATTGGGTTAAAAAGTTCCCTTGACAGCCTAACGACATCACATAAAAATGAGTTGATGAGAGATAAAAAGTGTATCTCATCACTTGGACATAAAATTTACATCAATAAGGATATATGAGAACATATCCCAACATAACAATATGTAAATTAAAAGACCCAACAAAAGAAGTCTTTTAAAAAAGAAGAGGGTGAAAGGTCCCCTTACTGACTTGGGTAACTTTCGAAAAGTACACCCCATTGAAGAAGTCTCATACAATGAATATGTAAATACAAATAAATGGAATTATATTACAAAAGGAGTGTAATAATGGGTAGTACATAAACCACTCATAGGAAATTGTGGCAAATGTAGCATAAATCTCACGGAAATAAAAGTGAGATGAAAAATCTCTTACGAAAACTCGGCAGCCTAACGGCGCCACTTAAAACTTCCAAAAAGGATTGATGAGAGGAAATAGGGTCTCTCATCATATTAACATAATAAGTACAGTGGGAGTAATATAAAATAACATCCCAGTCATAAGAAAGATGAGCTTAAAAGGAATGACATAAAAGAGTGTACTTAAAAAGAAAGAGAGGTGTAGGATCCCTTACCTCGGGTCCGACTTGACTCGATCGTTCTTTAATATCCTGAATAATAAACTTGAGTTAATTTATACTTTCTTAAGAACCTTTTTCAAGTTCATTATTCCTTTTATACCACTTATTACCATGTCATAAACATTATGTAATCATTTAAGTTAATAATATTTGTTTTGTCGATATTTGGTTCTTAAGTCGAAAGTGGACTTCTTTCAATTACATGTTGTTCGTGTGGCCAAATGTTTATTATATCCAGAATTGTATTCATGATGTAGATATCATATATGTAATATATATCCAGTACATTCATTCATTTATAACATTACATAATCATTTAGAGGTAAGAAATGAAATGCACCGTTCATGGAGACGGTAAGCCGTACGTACGCATGAACGCTACTTTCATTTCTATTTCGTATTTTATAGAATGGAATAACAATGATATAAAGGTATACTATAATTCCAGTATAATATCATATATAATATCATATTTCCATCCTTTATACATCCCACATATGGTATTTAACGAATCAAATCACTTTGAGGGGGCGGTAGTCCGCACTTCCTTAAATGAAGATATCACGTATACCCATAATGGAAGCCATAAAGGTAAGACAAAAATGAAAAATACAGAAGCATAAGGAAAACATAAACATATTATATATCATATATAAAAATAGTGACATCATAATGGCCACCTTTGAAGGTGTTAAATGAGTATTGAACAATCATCGTTTCGGGAGGCAGAATTTCACCATCCACGGAAACCGTATGTTCTTTAACCATTTGATGTAGTTGTGTGAGAGTGTAGCTCGAATAAATCTTGTAAAAACATCCTAGTATATTGAAGATACTGGTGTTGTTACAAAAAAAATAAATAAAAAGAGTTTAGGGGGTTGGAGAAGCAAAATAAAACAAATGAACATGAGAGAAAGAATTACCTTTAAAAGTGTAACTCCTTTTGATTTGAGCCTAAAGGCTTCCTTTGAAAGGATTATGCCCAAAGGGAATCCTCTAGGATGAGGAGAGGGATGGAGAGAGAGTAAATGGGCAGGGTTTGGCCGAGCCAAAGGCTTGATGAGTGTGTGAAAAGAGGTAGAGGTGGGGGCCTTTTATAAGAGGAGAGGAGGGGCACTTTTGGAAAGTAAGGAAATATTACTTTATTTGAAAATGTGTTTCGGTTTCAAAAGGTCCCAAATTGATATAATTAGTGGATAAGGTGATAAGGCTTCGAAATCCACTCATCCAATAAGTTTTGGACATGTGTAGTTCATAGATTTTACATTATCTTTCCATTTTATTTAAATCGTCAAATAATGATGTCATCGCTGCATCATTATTATGTCATAAATAATTTAATTTATTTAATGTCTAAAAATTATAAAAAAATACTATGATGTAGGAAATATTTTTATCTTTCCAATGAATATTTATAATAAAAAATATGACTTGTATAACCCCACTTAATTTTTTTTAGTAAAACATATAATGTTTGTGTCAATTTTACTTTTACATTAAATAAAATGTTATTTATGTCATTTCCCAACCAAAGTGGATCCATGGGGTCCCCAAGTTTGCCCATGGCTTGTCTTGGTCGGCCATGACTCACCCAATAGGTGTAGGACAAGTTTCATGGTGTTTTCACATTCTTATAATATCATTTTTACCTTAAATTACACTAATTACCACTAATCGCGATTAAAAACTTAATAAGTTACTATTCACCAAAAAATTATTTTCATCCCATTGAACCACATTTTACATACTAATGACAACCATGTATGTCGGATTTTCAAAATTCAATACACATTAGTGGTAAACTTTCATTTAACTGAAAAATCAGTTTGCTTGATTACCACTTAGTGGTTTCACTATTCATAAAAAATTGGAGTTTTTCAGAAAAATACCAAAACTTCACCCTAAGCTATATTTGATATTCCAAATTCAAAAATGAAGTCCATTTTACAAAATTCAAAACATATTAGTCACATTAATTAATTTAATAATTAATTCCCACTGTCAGAGCAAATAGCGTGTTTTTATAAAACAATAAGTTTCAAAAGATTGACACTAGTTTAAGTCTGATTTCAAAGTGAAATTAATTCCAACGACCACTATTGGATTTAATGGTAAAAATATTTTCTAATTTTACTTTAAAACCAATTCAAAATATAATCTAATCATATAAATAAATTAGATTAAAAAGAGGTTTTGAATTAAAATACAACATTTTACACTATTCATTAAAAAAAATGATCATTATCGGAAAGATACCAAAAATTTACACAAAGTAAATTTTGATGTCCCGATTCTTAAGAAGAGTTTTATTTGGTCCAATAGAATGTATAAGAGTGAACAAAACTATATTTAATGATGGTTCGCCATCAAAAGGCGATAAGTGAACCTTTAGTGAAAACTAGGGCATATATGCCTAAAATTGAATTCTTTCCGTATTTTAAGCCTCTATCCTTTATTGGATAAATGTAAAAACATTTAAAAACATATATAATCATATTTTAGTTATTTCTATCCATTCCCGCCAATACAAAGGCTACATGTTAACTACCATTTAAAATAATATTATTAGAGTGCAACGTAAGATTCCCAAGAAACTCGTTGTTGCGTGTTGGGTACGCCATCGAGCATAGCGTCCCCTTTAAAGTCATATTAATATTTTATTCACAAATATGGATAAATATGAAGATTTCATATTCCTTATTTACCTGGGGTGTTACATCCTTCCCCCCTTTTGGGAATTGCGTCCTCGCAATTTTAAAATTGCGCTTGGAAACATCCTTGAACGTCCCACATCGGAGAAGAGTCGGTAAAACAATCACTTTAAAATAAAGAAAGATAAGTACAAAGGTCACCCGAGTTAACCCATACTAGGATTCCAAGTATGAAAATATGGACATGGAGGAAAAAAACAAAGGGTCATGTTCTGATGGAGAGTGATAGAAAACATGTTGAGGAGAAAGTTAACCACGAGAAAATCACAAACTTGTGATGGGTTAAACGGTATTCGATTCCCCAGTAGGAAAAGTTAATAGACAACATTTTTGTTTTAAGTTACTTTTTATTGAGGAATTTATTCATAAGGAAACATAATCACTTATCATATTGACTTTAAACTTTTATTAGATTCCTTACACAAACTCATATTTTCTCCAAAAGACGAGTATTTAGGAATACTTGTTCACATTAAGAGTACTATAATCAACTTCTAGAGAATCACCTAATCCACAAAAGAGAACTATATACTTCCCATATCCTTATACATTAACCATAAACAAAACCAAAAAGGTTAGTACAAGGTCAGATAATCCAGAAAAGGATAACCCTTTATAAAAAGAAAATCTATTCTTAATCTCCAAAATTTGTCCAACAAAATCCAAAGTTCAACGAGGACCATCCGATAAACAAATTTGTCCATAAAAATTCCTCAAAGTAAACCAATATAAGATTGAAACCCAAACATTTTAAGGATTTAGTCACATAGTCTTCTGAGTTAAATCGTAACATTTATCTCCAAACAACATCAGTTGCTCCTAAAGTCCCGTATTGAAAAGTAATTAACCTAATCACATATCCTCCATGATAGGTTAATCATTTTAATAAATAACCCAAAATCATATTACTCCTAATTCATAAAATCATATAACCAGAAAGAATCATTCAAACTAACTAGGGACTTCACGTAGTCCAGTGGTAGGCGATAAATACCAGTCGCACTTTGGTTGTGGGTTCGATTCCCGCAGCTTTGTCCGATGCGACGGGATGTCACACGGTCTGCGTGTTGTCCTTTTTCCAAAACTATATAATTCTTAAAACATTCCCCAAAATGAGATAAAATCTTCAAGAATAATCATAACATATTTTAACCTCAAGTTTATCTCATTCCTTTCATTTTCCATCATATCATAGAGTAACCCACAATTACCTAAAAAGTAAGGATCATATAAACCCTAATGGTTACCTTAATAATTATTACCTGAATTTCCACATCGAGTTGGCCATCTCGTACATGATGCATTAGATAACTCACCATGGTTGAAGTGGTTGATCATGACTCCTTGATATTTGGTTTAGAACAACCACGAGTTTCCTCATTGAATCCTCCATTTTATCTAGTATCTTAATCAGAGAACCACCACAGTTTCCTTCAAACCTGTTGTCTCTTTGGTGCCTGCTAGATCCATCCATTCACTAAAAACAGAAATGTCAGTGTGAGTATATCAACAAAACCATCATGTACTAATGAGGAAGGTAAACACTAAGATACACTTACTCATTCACTTTATCTAAAACTAGGACTCTTTCTGAAATCCTAACCATTATGGTAATGTCACTTATGCTTAAACAATACCCTAACCTCTAAAGTTATCTAAACCGACCTTTGATACCAACTATAAGGCCCCAGCCTTAAACCTTACTTAATCTTGAGTTATTACAAGATTACACATTGAGGATCTTTTCAGGTTTAGAGTTTTAGAGAATTAGATCATGAAACATTCATTACATTCCACATTTAAACAAAGTGGTTACATAAAAGACAATATTCATTCTTCCCACAACGGAAACCTATTTAAAATTAAACACAGATTCTTTCTTGACACATCCTTGACACTATCATCACATCATGTACCTTTCCCTTGAACTGTGAAAAACATTTCAAAAACTTGGGATGAGCATAAAAAGCTCAGTAATGGTTATAAAAATATGGAAAGGAAACATGAGTTCATATATACATAAGAATGAAATCATACTTTACCCATAAAACAAAGTCACTTTCATACCTCATCAAACCATGAATAAATCATAGAAATCATAAGACAAAAAGGTAACTTGAGGCATTCATAACATTCTTACGTAGGGAGTAACCCTCTTGGTTACGTTTGGAATACCCATCATAGTATATTCCCTAAATCTCTTCGGAGAAACCTTAATGTTTCACTCCTTCGCGTTACCCAATGCATTGGAGAGCTATATCGGGCTCACCCGCCCTTAGTTTATCACGGAACCACCCGTTTTCATAATAATGCCCAAGAACCTCAACATAATAATATCACATAAAACATGCATAAAGGAAACATAACATTCCCACCTTTCAATCACAAGGTATCAATACAACACATTGATATAAAAAAATTATGAAATCCATTTTCGATACCAAAATAAAAGAAAAGTAAAACATGGTATTTATTTTTCTTTTAAAAAGAAGGTATGGCTTGTAGAGGAAGCCGAAACTCAAATAACGGTCACGACGGCGGAGAAGTCATTGTCACCGCATACGTACGACAAAAACATTCCCTTTTTTCGTTTAGTAAACGCTTCGTATAAAAAAGATTCCTTTTGAATAAACGGAAAAGTCAAAGGGGTTTATACACCGCATAAAAGAAAGTTGTGTATAAAATAAAATATGCCTCAATGAAAGGAGATTGAGACGAAGTCCCATACCACCTTGAAGCTTAAAATATTAAACCATTAATATACATATAAATAAATCCTTAAAACCATTTTTAAAACATGGATATTAATAAGAACAAATGATTAAAACATTTAAAACGATATTTCGGTTAAAGGGGTTTTACCAAAATTAGAGACACTTGAATACAATAATTGAGGAATAACATTTAGTCAGAACTTTATAATATCATGAGAATAAATGGATTCATGATATAATACTCCAAAGTATAGTATATACACCATATAAGAGTGAATTGGTGCATAACAACAATGAACCCTCAATAGAAATGTCAAATGTGATGAAATCCCTTATAAAGAAGGTATCCTTAAATTAAGGATAAATCAATATCAAAATTATGTGTGAAAAATATAAATACACCCAATATAATTGGATATTAAGTGTAAAACAATAAAAGGTCATTCACACATATTCAAAGGATGACATATTCAATGACTACATGTTGAACCCAAAGAAATCGAAATTGGGTTAAAAAGTTCCCTTGATAGCCTAACGACATCACATCAAAATGAGTTGATGAGAGATAAAAAGTGTATCTCATCACTTGGACATAAAATTTAAATCAATAAGGATATATGAGAACATATCCCAACATAACAATATGTAAATTAAAAGACCCAACAAAAGAAGTCTTTTAAAAAAGAAGAGGGTGAAAGGTCCCCTTACCGACTTGGGTAACTTTCGAAAAGTACACCCCATTGAAGAAGTGTCATACAATGAATATGTAAATACACATAAATGGAATTATATTACAAAAGGAGTGTAATAATGGGTAGTACATAAACCAATCAAAGGAAATTGTGGCAAATGTAGCATAAATCTCATGGGAATAAAAGTGAGATGAAAAATCTCTTACGAAAACTCGGCAGCCTAACGGCGCCACTTAAAACTTCCAAAAAGGATTGATGAGAAGAAATAGGGTCTCTCATCATATTAAAATAATAAGTACAATGGGAGTAATATAAAATAACATCCCAGTCATAAGAAAGATGATCTTAAAAGGAATGACATAAAAGAGTGTACTTAAAAAGAAAGAGAGGTGTAGGATCCCTTACCTCGGGTCTGACTTGACTCGATCGTTCTTTAATCTCCTGAATAATAAACTTGAGTTAATTTATACTTCCTTAAGAACCTTTTTCAATTTCATTATTCCTTTTATACCACTTATTACCATGTCATAAACATTATGTAATCATTTAAGTTAATAATATTTGTTTTGTCGATATTTGGTTCTTAAGTCGAAAGTGGACTTCTTTCAATTACATGTTGTTCGTGTGGCCAAATGTTTATTATATCCAGAATTGTATTCATGATGTAGATATAATATATGTCATATATATCCAGTACATGCATGCATTTATAACATTACATAATCATTTAGAGGTAAGAAATGAAATGCACCGTTCATGGAGACGGTAAGCCGTACGTACGCATGAACGCTACTTTCATTTCTATTTTGTATTTTATAGAATGGAATAATAATGATATAAAGGTATATTTTAATTCCAGTATAATATCATATATAATATCATATTTCCATCCTTTATACATCCCACATATGGTATTTAACGAATCAAATCACTTTGAGGGGGCGGTAGTCCGCACTTCCTTAAATGAAGATATCGCGTATACCCATAATGGAAGCCATAAAGGTAAGACAAAAATGAAAAATACAGAAGCATAAGGAAAAGATAAACATATTATATATCATATATAAAAATAGTGACATCATAATGGCCACCTTTGAAGGTGTTAAATGAGTATTGAACAATCATCATTTCGGGAGGCAGAATTTCACCATCCACGGAAACCGTATGTTCTTTAACCATTTGATGTAGTTGTGTGAGAGTGTAGCTCGAATAAATCTTATAAAAACATCCTAGTATATTTAAGATACTTGTGTTGTTACAAAAAAATAAATAAAAAGAGTTTAGGGGGTTGGAGAAGCAAAATAAAACAAATGAACATGAGAGAAAGAATTACCTTTAAAAGTGTAACTCCTTTTGATTTGAGCCTAAAGGCTTCCTTTGAAAGGATTCTTCCCAAAGGTAATCCTCTAGGATGAGGAGAGGGATGGATAGAGAGTAAATGGGCAGGGTTTGGCCGAGCCAAAGGCTTGATGAGTGTGTGAAAAGAGGTAGAGGTGGGGGCCTTTTATAAGAGGAGAGTAGGGGCACTTTTGGAAAGTAAGGAAATATTACTTTATTTGAAAATGTGTTTCGGTTTCAAAAGGTCCCACATTGATATAATTCGTGGATAAGGTGATAAGTATTCTAAATCCACTCATCTAATAAGTTTTGGACATGTGTAGTTCAAAGATTTTACATTATCTTTCCATTTTATTTAAATCGTCAAATAATGATGTCATCGCTGCATCATTATTATGTCATAAATAATTTAATTTATTTAATGTCTAAAAATTATAAAAAAAATACTATGATGTAGGAAATCTTTTTAGATTTCCAATGAATATTTATAATCAAAAATATGACTTGTATAACCCCACTTAAATTTTTTTAGTAAAACATATCATGTTTGTGTCAATTTTACTTTTACATTAAATAAAATGTTATTTATGTCATTTCCCAACCAAAGTGGATCCATGGGATCCCCAAGTTGGCCCATGGCTTGTCTTGGTCAGCCATGACTCACCCAATAGGTGTAGGACAAGTGTCATGGAGTTTTCACATTCTTATAATATCATTTTTACCTTAAATTACACTAATTACCACTAATCGCGATTAAAAACTTAATAAGTTACTATTCACCAAAAAATTATTTTCATCCCATTGAACCAAATTTTACATACTAATGACAACCATGTATGTAGGATTTTCAAAATTCAATACACATTAGTGGTAAACTTTCATTTAACTGAAAAATCAGTTTGCTTGATTACCACTTAGTGGTTTCACTATTCATCAAAAATTGGAGTTTTTCAGAAAAATACCAAAACTTCACCCTAAGATATATTTGATATTCCGAATTCAAAAATGAAGTCCGTTTTACAAAATTCAAAACATATTAGTCACATTAATTAATTTAATAATTAATTCCCGCTGTCAGAGCAAATAGCGTGTTTTTATAAAACAATAAGTTTCAAAAGATTGACACTAGTTTAAGTCTGATTTCAAAGTGAAATTAATTCCAACGACCACTATTGGATTTAATGGTAAAAATATTTTCTAATTTCACTTTAAAACCAATTCAAAATATAATCTAATCATATAAATAAATTAGATTAAAAATAGGTTTTGAATTAAAATACAACATTTTACACTATTCATTAAAAAAAATGATCATTATCGGAAAGATACCAAAAATTTACACAAAGTAAATTTTGATGTCCCGATTCTTAAGAAGAGTTTTATTTGGTCCAATAGAATGTATAAGAGTGAACAAAACTATATTTAATGATGGTTCGCCATCAAAAGGCGATAAGTGAACCTTTAGTGAAAACTAGGGCATATATGCCTAAAATTGAATTCTTTCCGTATTTTAAGCCTATATCCTTTATTGGATAAATGTAAAAACATTTAAAAACATATATAATCATATTTTAGTTATTTTTATCCATTCCCGCCAATACAACGGCTACATGTTAACTACCATTTAAAATAATATTATTAGAGTGAAACGTAAGATTCCCAAGAAACTCGTTGTTGCGTGTTGGGTACGCCATCGAGCATAACGTCCCCTTTAAAGTCATATTAATATTTTATTCACAAATATGGATAAATATGAAGATGTCATATTCCTTATTTACCTGGGGTGTTACACTCCATCACTGACAGGGCCATCGTCATGCAGACAAAGAGCATACTGGTGGACTTGGCTACATTCTTAAAGAACTGGCGGGAAGCCCCATCCCTGAGGTTTCTTCATTCAGGCGCTGCAGATTTGCTTGATCAGGGTAGATGGATTTGTTGGCGTCCCCCCTCTGTTGGTCTCAAGTTGAACTCGGATGGGTCCTGCATCTTGGGTGACACGCGGGGAGGAGGCCTGGTTCGGGACGCCGGGGGCAGTGTCTTCCTAGCCTTCACTGCATTTTTTGGTAGCGACACTCCTTTACAGGCAGAGGCGAACACACTCCTCACTGGCCTAACCCTTTGCAAACAGAGAGACCTGGTTCTCATGCAGGTAGAAACAGACTCTAAGGCTCTTCATGACTCCCTGATTGGCACACGACCCACCCCCTGGTCGATTGAGTACACCGTGAGAAGATGCAACGTTTTTCTCAACCATAACATCCGGGTGTCACATACTTGGAGGGAGGGTAACATGGCCGTAGACTACTTGGCGTCGATGGCAGAGCATGGATCTAGCATTAGATGTCTCCCTAATAGTAGTTCCCTCAATCCGGAAGGCTTCAATTTGATACGCGGTGATGCTCTAGGACTTCATTATTTTATCCCCCCTTAGGGAGGGGGTTTCGCCTCCTCCCCACCCCCCATTTTTTCTCTTTTTCTCTTTGTACTTGATACTCAGAATAATATCCCAAACCACCTTCACATATTGTAAGAAACTATTTATTGAATCATGATTGGAAACTTTAAATTTTGGTCTAATTATTTATTTTGGACCAAATATAAATTCCTAATGAGTTCACGAGAGTCTTGGGGGGTTTTGGGATAAGGTCAAAGCCTAAAAACAAGATTTTTGTGAGAAATAATATGGTCACACAGTTATTAGAAGTAGTGTAGTTCTTGGCACATGGTTACTTCTAACCATGTGGTTCTAGTCAGTGGGCTAGAGGAGGCCATACAGTTAGTTACACTATGAATTTTGGGTTCACAGACATGAAAAAAATAATATACCTATTTCATAGGTGTTTTTCATGGTTGTATCACATTTTACCTAATAGTACATCCTAACAATGTGAAATTCCACATCTTACTATAGATAGTGCACAATTGCCGTATGTTTTGTCCAACCATGAAGAAAAACATTACATTGCCTACTTTTTGGGAGATTTTATAAAAATATCATAAATAAACATTTCTTCATTACCCTTTCATTATTTTCCCTCTCCATTATACAACCACCCCTATTTTATCCCTTTTGACACTCTTTTCCCCCTGTTTGATATGAATTGATCTCATTCCTCTATTTGGAGTCCGATCGAAGCCCTATTCATCTAATTAGATCCATAATGGAAATATAATAATTAATTTTTAGTAATTTTTCAGTCTTCATTCCACTAATAACTCAATTCATAAGTAGCCTCAGATGCCCTATTATTAGGGTATTTATCCATTATTAATATCTATTCCAATCTATACCAAACTAGAAGATGATATAGGACGAGGAGAGTCCAGTGAGGATGATGTAGTTGGACTATAACTCATCTCTCATGTTTTTTCATTTTATAAACTATCATGTGTGCATTAAGATTTCATAAAGTGTGTCCTATTTAATTAATATTAATCTATCATATTCATTAAAACCATTTACTAAGACCCATGTTAAATATGTTATCCATAATTGGGGTAACGTGTACAATGCTGACCTACCCATGTAGGGATTTCAACATAACTATTAATATAGTGGATTATTGAGATAATTTTCACAAATGTTCTGGTGTGACTTAAAATGTTGCTGATAAGAGGAATTGATTAATTAAATCAATGGATTGTTAATTTCTAGAACATGTATATTTACCACATGACCCACCTAAGGCAAGTGCATCAACATGATAAATAAATTTTAAATAGAATTGATATGTATATCATAAATATCACTTCACCTAATTAACTATAATTGATGAACTCAATTTCACATTCATGGGAATATATTACATGTTTATTTTGGGAATTAAATTGAACATAATGAATTGAATATGACTTATATGATTAAATAAGTGGTGGAATTTTCTTGATACTATTATTCACTTGTATGCAAGTCATGGAATGAACCCTTGAATTAGTAAAATAGAATCACTATTACATGTCATAATTAATCAAATAATTCAATTATTAGGTTCTTTGTATATACACATTGACATTATTATACTATTGTCTAGACTCCTTCCATCCTTGGATTCCTGTGGGAATGACTTGAGAACTCATGGACACCATTATGATTCAAGGATAATGGTTTCCATGGGTGAGACCCACCTTCGAACATAATAATTATATATAATTAGATACCCAATATAAAAACTTTGGATCCCACCATTATTATTATAGGATGTCTTTGATACACTCTTTGGATCTAGAATGAAATTTATGGACATGAGGTTCCTTGGATACACCCTTGGGACTAGTCACTACTTATCCAATTTTAACATGGATTACTTCCTCAGACTCAGTTATAATTACACTATTATGGAAATCCTAGGATAAATATCCTTGGAATAAACTCTTACCCCTATATCTAGGATACAATTAAAACCTATGTTGGATCGACCCATTAGATCAAGGTATCCTTGGTTAACACTTGTAACCTCTCCATTGTATAAATCATGATGATTCCTTGTTATATCTTGTAACCATCATTATTATCATTTAAGTATGTTAGTGATCGATATAACTCACATGAATATATATATATATATATATATATATAAACCATAACATTATTAATTAATTTATTTGGAAACATGTTAAGACGCCATCCGAGGGATGAATCAAGTACTTGGTTATTTTAATTACTATACTACTTTACTTTTATATATGAATTATTTCAAACTATTTACATGGAATAGATGTTATAGTCTTTATTGGTGGTGACCTAATGAGATTTATTGCACAATCTATCTAGTCTACCATTTCCACCCTAGAAGATTACTTGAGTACTGATGTTGACAAAGTGAATCAGACCACTAGTAAATTGATAACTTGCTGGTATTAGGATGGATTTGGTGGAAGATGACTGAGATGGAGCTTGATATGCATCGATTTATTTTGGATTCCATTTTACTACCATTTTATATAATTTTATTAATGCTTCCTTTTATCAATGATTTCCCATTTTATCGGGACATGACTTGTATGATCATCTTTTGAATATGATTATCAGTGGCTTTAGTACATTAATCACCCCATCTTCTTCTTTTGTTCAATCTGTTTATATTATACTGAATCAACTATTAACCTTATTTTCATTTATGTGATGTTATACAATCTGTTAATTATGCCATAGTCTACCCACAAACACACCCTATTTGATTGTTTCTAGTCAACAACCTCTATCATTTGGGGTGATGTGCTTGAGGCCATGTGTACAATTGGGATCGAGGAACCATTGAGTGGAATCTAGGTCTAGGAAATCAAAAAGGTGTATTAGGGATTAATTTAATTACCTTAATATTTATAGATAATATAACATAGATTAATAAATCTTTGGAACATGGTTATGATCACACTTGGATGTAGCTAACCCATGTTCGGGGTAAATTCCATTTTTCCAAAATTATAATTATTGTATAGAATTTTCTTTTTTCTATTAATATCCTTTCACAATGGGGTGATGGAAATGATGTTTCATGTTTATTTTTATTAATCTGAATTAGGATTTAATTTCATCCCTGGATCAATGATATAAAGGAAATGATCCTTTTTACATGCATCATTCATGGCACCTAGAATTTAAATGCAATGCATATTTTCCTGCCATATAGCTGAATTTCACTCCTTTCATTTGATTGATATTTTTGTGATTGTTGAGTGGTACATGTTTATATATTATTGTTGAGTTGATTTTTGGATATTATTGAGTGATTTATTATTTCAATTCATGATGTTTATGGTCCCTATTGGTTAGAATGAGTAGTTTACTGATTCAATTCATCAAATATAACCTTTTATATTCTGAGATTGAATGTATACTCGATTAATTTGAAATTAAATGTGTGTCAGTTATATTGAAATGGTGTATGTTCCTTGATTTACTGGGAATGGAGATCTATTTTTATAACAGCCATGATATTTTTTTTTCAGATTGATACATGTGTTATTAAAAAAAGTACCCATTATGCAGCCTGAAATATCGATAATTCTATTTTCTTTGGGAATTAGGTAAAAAACATAACTTCTTGAACATGGGATACAATAATATTATCTAAAACGTCCCTGAAATTATCATAATATTTCAATTAAATTAAAAATATATGGGATATAATGGTACAAACATAAGAAATTGGTGAGCTATAAAGCCCATTAAGGGAAATGATCAAGGCATAACATGAATAAGGTAATAAATTTTAGAAAATTGGAATATAAATGGATAATTAAAGGAGAATTAATATTAAGTCATGATATAACATGATAATCATAACGTGGGAAATGTGACAAAAACTTGAAACACTACATCATAAACATAATTCACGGTTAAACATGCCAAGAATTCATGGTAGGCAAAGTCCCATAAAAGAATTAGGAACATCCATGTCCCATCATTATATATCATGATACTAAACTTTATCCAATACATTGGAGCGCTATATAGTTTTGGGCACACCCATGACATTCATTCATTCTCATGCTTATCTATTACACATATATCAATCAACATGGATTCATTCACCATCAAAATTTATTCCCTGATCAAGGAGTGTGGAATAAAAACATGTTTGTTCCCATTAAATTAAATATATGTGTACGAAGGTGGATACCCATGATAGATAATGGGTATGTTATTCACTACACAATTTCTTTGGAATAGAAAATTGCGGTGCCATTTTGGTAGCATAATGAAATCACATAAAAATTACTAAAATCCATGGATGAGAGGTATAGTAGTATCTCATAATTATGATTTTAAATGGAAAATATTATGTAAATGGAAATACATTAACCCATATAAGAAATTTAATAAAAGGTGTAACATAATAATGAATTTTCAAGAATGAGTAGAAATAAAGGAACCCTTACATGAATTTGTGACGCCAAATGCTTGGGATGGGCTTCATGGGATCATGGGAATTCCTTAGTAGGATTCTAGGGAGTATATTTTAGAGTGTGTTTGTGCTCTAATGAGTTTGAGTGTAGAGAAATTAGGTCATGTGTGGGTTTATATAGAAAAGGATGAGGATTTGTTTATTATTTAGGTTTTGGACTCTACATAATAAGATAATCAAAACTAAAAACCATACCATTGATTCTGAAAATAGTTTCTTTGAAATGGAAGTGGATTAAATTATATTATATGTCTAAGGTATGAAGATAATAATACAACTCCCTTGATTATATGGAGGTGAGTCACACTCTCAAAGAAATGATCTCAAAATATTAAAATAAATTATAAGTCTTGGATGAATCATTATGGATTTATAAAAAAATAAAGTAAAAAAGAGTTACATTATTTTAAAGTGAAAACATATTTTTTTGTGGAGACATTTTATTTTATTTATTACATCACTATTAGGCTATTAGGATGTCATAAAACACAAAGTATATTTATATGATATTTAATTTTTACTTGAAAAATAAAATTTCCTAGAAAATTATAAAAAATTCACCATTGGATAATTGAAATGACCTTATTTAAAAAAAATTAATTTTATCTAAATAATTTTCAAAATATGTGAAATTTCACTATTAAAAATAAAAATTTACATTCATTGAAAATGATGGGTTTTTTAAAATAAATGTTTTCGAAACCTAAAAAAATTGTATTTGAATTCATAAAAATTACAAGATCATTTATATGTCGTAAAAAAATATTTAATAATAAAATTAAATTAAAAAATTATTTATTTTAATTTTTTTTACTTCATAAATTCCATAATTGATTTTTAATACTAATCAAAAATACAATTTTTGATTTAAAAATAATTTACAAAGAAAAAATTATATGAATAAAATATATTCCTTATTTTATAAAAAATAATCTACATATTCCTATTTATAGGGTATTCATTCAAATCTATTTAATACACCTTTATATGCCCTAAGAGTATGGTGCATGATTGATGTGTTTTTATGGGGTCGTTCGGTGAACATGGTTTGGGCCATGATCATGATGAGATTGAACTTCTCCCATAAATAGTTTCTCTAATGCTTAAATTGTGGGATATCAATTTGGTGCTGGTCTAGGGGAAATCCCATAAATTATATCTCTCTCAAAATCATTGATAAATTGTATTCATAGGGTATGATCTTACTGGATTTTTCCATCACTTAATTTGTCTGTTCCGAAGGGATTTTATAAAACCCTATATTTATAATAGTCATGTGATCAGTGTTCAATGAATATGTTATTAGCGGTAATGATTCTTAATGGTCATTTTAAATATAATTGGATATAATAAAACAAAATATTTACATGTGTTTTTATAACCATATGATATTTAATTAAATCCAAAAAGGTGAATTTAATTCATAATAGTTCAGGTTAGGACATTCTTTCCCCCTTTTAGAAATTTCAACATTGATATTTTCTTTTCCCACACTAATATAGATGATGGAAACTCTTGTTCATCACCTCCTATAAATCCCATATTTCTTATCTAATGTTACCACCACTAGATTTTGTACATGTGAGGGGTCTGGTATGTAGTTTCTCAAAAGGGATACAAGGAATAAATCTTGTACTTTTGATAGTTTTTGGGGGACTGCTAGTCAATAGGCCACTGATCTGAGGCGTTCAAGGATCTCAAAATGGATTATATACCTTATACTATGCATTACCTTGGTCCTAAATGACACCAATATATTCTAAGAAGATTTGAATAGGAATACCTAATCTCAATCACCAAACTCTATGTCACATCCAAGATTTTCAACATAGTTATTTTGTCAAATATCAGAAGCCTTGATGTGTGACTGAATGATTTTAACCATCTCCACCATTTCCATAACCATTTTAGGTCCTAGATGTTTTTGTTCCCCAACATTATCCCAATATGCTGGTGTTCTACACCTCTTCCCATAAAGGGCTTCATATGGAGCCATTTGGATTCTTGACTGGAAACTATTGTTGTATGTGAACTCAACAAAATGAAGATGTTGGTCCCACCAACCTATGAAGTCCATGGAACATGATCACAACATTTATTCTAGTGCCTGAATAGTCCAATTAGATTGGACATTAGTTAGAAGATGATTGGTCATACTAAAGTTTACCTCAGTGTTTAAAGGATGTTTAAAACAATTTTAAATTTTAGAGTTGAATCTCAGATCTTGATTAGATAAAATTGATAGTGGTACTCCATGCATCCTTACCACATCCATGATGTATATACATGACAATTTGTTATACGAGAAATCCTATCTAATCAAAATTAAGTGTTCAATATTTGTAAAAAGATCCAAAACAACCCAAATTGTATTGTATCTTTGGTATGTATGGGGAATTCCAATTACAAAGTCTATGGTGATGTTTTCCCATTTCCATGTGGGTATGGGTAATGGTTTCATAATACCCATAGACATATTCCATTCTGTCTTCACGTGCTAACACACCATAAAATTTTATTTATAATCAACTATATTATTCTTTATTTAATCATTCTAATAATGCTCTTAGACATCTCAATACATATTTGTGTTTCCTGGGTGGATGGGGAAATTCATACTATGTTCATCATCTAGTAGTACATTATTTAACTCAAAATTTGATGGAACACATAGTCTTGACCCAAATATCACAATTCCATCTTCATTAACATTTTACTATAGGGATTTCCCTTTTCATATAGTTTTCACCTTCATCGAAATTACCATATCATTTATTTTAGCATCTTATAAACTTTCCAAAAGAGACAGTTGAGAAATAACTTGTGAAATGATTAATAATTTCCCTTTATTTATGATTCCCATGTCAATCCTCTCCAATTTTAATAAGATCATATAATTTTCAATTCTAATCAATGATAGAATTGATGGTTCATTTCTTCATAGAGAATCCACCACTAATTTGATTTACCAGTATTGTAGTGGATTTATAATTCATAATCCTTGATGAGCTCTAACCGTAATCACTAGGTAGGATTAAACTCTTTCTATGTGAATATATAAATTAGGCTATTATGATCAGAATATATCTCACACATCTACACATAAAGGTAATTCCACCATATTTTCTATGAATATATCATAACTACCAAGTACAAATCATGTGTGGGATAGTTTTTCTCAAGAATTTCTAAATTCCATGAGTTCTAGTAATTTAAATTGTCATTTTTATCAAAAAACATCCCAATATCTTCATCAATGTATCACTAAAAGTGAGGAAATGTTCCCCACTTATGGGTAGTGTGAGAATATGTGCATTAATAAGAATCCTTTTTAACTCCATAATGTTTCCTTAAAATTCTTAATTCCATGAAAATATGACTCCCTTCTATGTTAGCATGGTATAATTTTTTAACAATCATGAGAAATATCTCAAAAATCCATGATAATATTCATTTAACCCAAGGAAACTATGAATATCTATCATAGATATTGACCTCATCCATCTTTCAATTTTTTTCATTGAATGATCCACATATATCCCATTAATTATAATTATAGACCTCATGAACGATACTTCCTTCAATAACAACTCTTATATGCTATAATTTTCATAACGCTTCTCCTTTGATAGGGTCTTTGTCACAGTTCTCAGATGCTCCTCATCTTCCTCTATAGTTTTGGAGTATATTAAAATATCATCGATACATCCTACCAATTTTTTTGAGGTAATATCTAAATAGAGTGTTCATAAAATAAATGAATACTTATAGAGAATTAGTGAGGCTAAATTGAATCGATATGAACTCATAGTACCCGTACCTTGTACGAAAATAGTCCAGGGGATATAATCATTCTACACCCAAACATGGTAATATCCCAACCAAAGATCCACCATGGAGAAGTATTTTTCTCCACCAAGAAGATTTAACAAGTAATTTATCCTTTTAAAAGGATACTTTTTATTCATAAAGATCCTATTGTGGTCACAATTATTAATGAAAAATGTCATTTTCCATACCTTCTTCTTGAAGAAGTGGATTGGTGCTCCCTGGGATGAAGAAATTGGGTGTAAAAATCATCTATCAAGGTTCTCATATATTTTTTTCTTTAGTTACTTAACTTTTATAACATCCATTGTGTATAGAGTCTTGGATATTTCAAACTCCCCGAGTATAAGCTCGGTTGAAAACTCGATCTCTTGGCTTGGAGGAAGGATGAGAAATTTTTCGAGAGACACCACATCTTATTCACTCACAATAGGCATTTCATAAAAGATGATCCTTTACATAGACTCAATTTTTTGAGCTATATACGCTTTATCATAGGTAAATAATATATATACTTGAGATTATGGTTTAAAAGATGATTCATCCACATTATTGAACTTGTATAGAACCTGGGTCGATTTTCCATATGGGGAGTGATTTTTTTCTCACGAGAATTTATGTTGGCTCTATAAAGGGAAATCCAATCTATGCCCTTAATTTCTTAAAATTACATAAAAGGGAGTAAAAGAATGTTCATTGGGATATTCATCCCATAAATTTTTACAATAGAGGAGTTATATACATAGGATGCAATAATTTCCCCATTTTCCCTTTTCATCAACATATCTACTTCTATTATTTGTGGTGGTGTTAGAATAGTTCTACTAAACATTCATGATATGAAAAAATGTGTAGAACTATAATCAAAAAATAAATTATGTATTTTTATTTAATAACTTGAATACCTTTCAACACTTCATTATCAGAATCCAACTCAGCAGCCTAGATTGAAAAAGCTCTCCCCTACTGCCTCAGAGGTTATTAGTTGCCAACAAAACCCATGGATTAGTGCACTAATTCAAAAAGTTCCCTCGTTCCTTATAGTTGAAGTAGTGAACAATGAATTTTTGTTTGACCATAAAAATACCTTTATCTATCACATTGGTGGGTTTATCCTGTCAATAATTATTGGCCATGTGCCCTTCTATTTCAAACACAAATCATTTCCTTGTCCCCTTTGGAAATTTTTAGTGTTCTTCTTTTTGTACATTTGACCATTGGGATGTAGTAATTTCTTGGAAATAATATATTTCTCCATCAGACTGATAGAGTTGAAAACCAATTTTTTCTTCATATCCCAATGATAACCTTGAGATTTGATGATCTCAATCTAGATATTAATGGAACATAATATAATTTCCTCATAGATATCAATGTCATGGATGTTCAAGGCTTTTCATGGAATAGGTTTTGTACCACCAAATAACTTTTCAAACTTTCAGTTAGGAGTGAATAAAAAATTGGAGGCACATCATGAATGTATTGTGATGTTTTCCTAATATTCCCCAATGGATTGGTCATCTTTTTGCTTGAGTGAAACGAAATACCATTCCATTTCATGATAAAGAGTGTGAGAAAAATATTTATTGAAACACATTTTCTGGAATTCCTTCCACCCAAATGCTTCAAATGCTTCCTCAGGATTTGTTTTCCTGACCAATTTCCCCCATTGATCAGCTTCTACCTATATATGACAAATAACCAGAAGAACCATCTCTTATTTGGAACATTTACGGATGTATAAGATCTTATCAATATAGTTGATCCATAGTTCCATGATTAAAAGATCATATGATCTATTGAATGTCAGAGGCATTTTATAGAATAAAAGGAAAATTATGGATTAGTATATTAAAAATTTAAACACATAAAGGGGTATCTAATAAAATTTAATGGATAAGTTACAAATTAAATTTATTTCCGTAACTTATGAATTTCTTGTCCTTAATCTATTTTATCGATGTTCTTTTTCCAATGTTATATTCACATGGGATTCTTTTTTGTTCCCATAAAAATGGTTTATAATGATATTATCAATTTACCTTAAAATATACCGAAGTTGTGTCAAACTAGGTGCATAGTAAGGCCCATTTTCTTGTACTAGATTACCTTGAGTTTGGCCTAAAATATATTGTCAGTGTTGTTACCCCTAGGAAAATCTGTACTTGAACAAAATCCACCTATAATATGAATAAATTGATGTATTTTCCTAATAAAACAACTATTATATACATAAAAATATTAGTGAAGTTTTCCTATACATAATATTATCCATATAAATTTTTCTAGATGCCTCTAATCTTATCTCATTACCTAATGTTTTGTAATCCTAATCCCAAAAATGACTAAACATATCCTCTGATACTAACTATAATAACCCATATATTTATTTCACAGTAATAGATGTTTTATTAATTATACATACACATTATACATCAATAATGATTGATAATTCTGTTGTATTTGGTAATAAGTTAGAAAACATAAAATCTTGAACATGAGATACCACAACATTACAAAAAACATCATTGACCTGATCATAATATTCTGACAAACATAAAACTGCATGGGATATCATGGGAAACAACATAAGAAAGGGGTGAGATATAGATACTAGTAAGGTAAATCAACAAATAATAAGATTACCAATATAACACATGTTAGAAAATATGAATATGAATGGATAAAAGAAGGAACATTAATAATAAGGCATGATAAAACATGATAATCATAACATGATAAATGAGGAAACAACATAAAACACTACACAATAAAATAAATCCAAGGTTAAACACACCAAGAAATCATGGAGGAAAATATCCCATAAATGAATCAGGTACACCCCAATAATAACCTAATGTATCATGATACTAAACATTACCCAATTCATTAGAGCATAATACAATTTTGGGTTCATACATCACATTAATTGCATTCTCATGCTTAAGCGTGCCACATATATCAATCAACATGTATTCATTAAACATCATAATTTATTATACAATCAAGGAGTGTGGAATAAATAAATTTATGTACCTAATAAAATAATTATATGTGTATAAATGTGAATACTCATGACATAAAATGGGAATGGTATTCACTACACAATTTTTTTGCAATGGTGAATCATTGTGAAATTTTGGAAGCATTAAATCATCACATAAAATTTCATAAAATGGGTTGTTGAGAGTGAAAGGGGTATCTCATAATTTATATATTAATTGGACAGTATGTTGGAAATGACATACATGTCCTAATATATGGACTTGAAAAAATGATGTAACATAATAATGACACTTGAAGAATGAGGAAAAGGAAAGAACCCTTAATTGAATTTGAGACTCTAATGGATTTAGTGGTTCTTCATATTATATTGGGGGTACCGTGGGAGGACTTTATGGAGTATAGGGAAGTTTTTGGTCATTCTAAAAATAGATTAAGTGAATAGAAATTGGAGTTTGGGTCGGTTTTTTATAGTAATGATGGTGGATTTATTTATTATTTATGTTTTAGACACTACATAATAATATATTCAATACGAAAAAAAATCCACTAGTTTATTCAATGGCTTCTACAAAATGTGATTGTTTTAGATTATTTTTTATGCCCAATGGAAGAAGATAATTAAATAATTCCTTTAGACATGTGGATGTGAGTCACACTCTAAAGAAATGATTTTTTAATTATTAAATATATTATAACTCTAGTAGGATTCATTAGTTATTTATAAAATAATTCAAATAAACATGGAATTACATTATTTTAATGGAAAAACATATATTTAACATGATATACCTTTTATGGTATTTATTACATCACTATTGGGACCTTATGATGTAATAAACCAAAGTATATTTCTACGGTATTTAAATTTTAACTGAAAATATGATTGTCACTGAAAATAATGAAAAAACTACTGCTGGATAATTTTGGCATCCATATTACAAAAATAAAATTAATTTTACCTAAATAATTTTCTAAATATTTTAATTTTAACTTTTAAAAATAAAAACCATCATTTATTGAAAATTATGGGTTTTTGACAATAATATTTTCCAAACCCTAATAAAATTTAAATTTGAAATCATAAAAATTATATGATAAATTATATTTGGAAAATATTATTTAATAATAATATTAAATTATATATATTATTAACATAAAATATCTATTAATTAATAAAATCCTTAATTAAATTTGAATATTATTTGAAAATATAATTTCTAATTTAAAAATCATTTATAGAGTAAAAATAACTGCATGGAAATATAAATATTTTTATTTCTTGTGTATTGATACAAATCCCTTTAATAAACCATCATACATCCTAAGAGTATGGTCAGAAATGGTTGGGCTTTCATAGGGTCGTTCGATGAACATGGTTTGGGTCATGATTTTGATGAACTTAAACTTCTCTCAAAAATGGTTTCCCTTGTTATTAAGTTATTGGATCTCATATTGGGCATGGAATAAGGAAAATATTATAAATTATATCTCAATTATAAGCTCAGATAAAAGGTATTTATAGGGTACTATCCTAATAGTTGAGTTTGTCATTTCCTTTGTGTGTTCTAAATGGAATTTTTAAAAACCTATATATATACTAGTCATTTGATCACAATTCAATGGATATATTATCAATTTTAGTGATAATTTATATTAATTTAAATTCTAATTGGATATAGTAAAAGAAAATGAAGTTCATGTGTTTTCTATAATCTTATGTCATTTAATTAAATCAAAATTGGGATTTTTATTCATAACATTTTGGGTCATTACAATTATAATTGGAACATGATATTTAAGAATAGTAAAATGTAACAAAAAAAATATGAAATCTGATTTATGAAATAAATATCTTCCTATAGGTGATGATGCAAGATGAAATTGACACATAATCTATTGGAACTCCTGCAATTTTTACATGAGAACATAGTAGTACCTAGAATTATAAGTGGGTAGTTGGGGTAGTATACCATAGAGTGTGATGCCGTTTCGTTCCAATAAGATTCCTCTAGTGTTGGTATCTATATTCTTCAAAAAATTATGAGGAATGTGATTCTAATTTGTAGACCAATGCCACCATGAATTCCTCATTTTGTGCACCAGGAGGGTAGAGATGAATATACTCGTGACGTGGTGGGCCCCATGATTCCAATCCTACCACCATTATTTCCATGTGTGGAACTATCTATTGGGCCTTATCAGGATACTGATTGAATGATTCATGATAGTTTTCTATGTCTAATGTAGTCCATTCAAGGTTCTCTATTACCTACACCGATGATGAGTGGTTTGACCTATGATTTCTGGCAGTATCATCCTCCTTCCTCCATGGGGGATGGCAGTCCACATGCTGCTGAGTCTTGGATAGTGGACACCTTGTCAATATTTCAGATTTTGTAGATGCCTATGGAGTGAATGGTCATTATTTATACCTATATGATACATTATTTGGACAAGTGTTTGTGGGAGCAATTATATTTGATGGTTTCCATCAAGGAATGATCTAGGCCTACATTTAGACTGTTAACTGTGATTAATTTATTCCTTAGATGCTAAGGGATTATCAAACCAAATATTTCAGTCATCTTTAGTATGTTTTTATGTTATTCATGGAGTATTCATCATGTTTCACTTAGTTACAACATTTTTCAGTGCTCAATATGGTGATGCAGTTTCATTTTATAGTCTCTTCAAGGACAGTATTCATTACTCCATCAGTACACAACTGATTGTAGTTCGCCTGACTACATTATCTAAAATAGACAATACATCTCTTATTACTATGTGAAACAAGATGGGTGATTATAATAATGGTCATATTGGATTAGTACCAAGGAAGTCCAATATTCATTCTAGTTGTATAAAGTGATTCCTCAAGGATTCTTATCATGGAAGTGGTAGTAAGAGTTCCTATACTAGTATCTCTATGGTTTGTCATCATTATGGATGAAATTAGAACCTCATGCCTTAGTGTTAAAGAGACCCTATGGTGTGTCCAATTTGATGTTTTATGGGGAAAATTTAGATATTATTTCAGACCATTATATCATATACTAGTTGAAGAGGATCCTCACCAGCTCGACCTTGAGAAGCAGGTTCTTTTATGCTGCCTTTGGTGATGAGTTGGAGTAGCACCAGAAAGACTGGATGAGGTGGAGTTATTTTTCAAGATATTCAGACTTCATATTACCAGAAGTGATAGAATAGTGGAAATGATCATGGTAGTCTTTATATTGGACAATGTTTTGTCTCATTCTAGTTTCTTTCACAACAACCGATACCCAAAGATCAGGCTCCAAGACTATCTACAGTACAAAGTATTATTCTATTAGCCTACACTATAGTATCTTTTTTTTCATATATACACTTCACACTTACTTATCTATTTATATATTTTTGAAAGTATTGATATGAAAATATTGTATTCATATGGTGTAATGACTGTGGATAAACCATTGAGAGTGAAATCAGAGGAAATATGCCATTGCAGTTACTCTTCCCTTGAAGTGGTCAACCACCTTTTCTTTTGGGACCACATTTTTCTCAATATGATAGGTTTTGATTCCATTATCATTATGGATTTTATAGTTCCACACAATGACTTTGTAGCCTACTATCATGGTAGGTTGTCTTTTATATCACAAGATAGAATCATTTATATATAAATTTGAAAGTTGATTTTTATGTCGGTCGAGATGGGCTAGAGCATCATGGGATAGGTAGAGTGACTACCTAGATGTCCAATCTCTTTATGGATGAATATGGATTACATCAGTCAAAATTATCTCTTGTAGTAGACCATTTCAGGGATGTCTTCCCTATAAATTTTTTATATTACCTCTAAGTAGATAGGTAGTTTTTACGATTGAGCTTATTTTATAAGTAGCTCTAATTTCTATTCCTCCATAGAGGAAAGAACATACTGAGATCCAAGAGCTCAAGTGGAAGTTACATGATTTTTAGGCCAATGTTTTTATACGACCTAGTACAACCTCTTGGGGATCACCCATTCTTTTCACCAAGAATTAAGATGGGAACCTTCATTTATGTGTATATTATAGATGGTAGAAATAGATTATAGCCAAGAAACGATATCCATTTCCTTATATAGATGATCTCTTTGACCATCTCTAAGGATCTAGGGTGTTTCCTAATATTGACCTTATATATATCTATCATCAAGAGATATTCATTCCATCAAGCATACCCCATACATACTTCTGTAGTAGGTATAGTATATAAGATTATCTTTTTATACCATCCTATCATATGAAATATACCACCATTTTTATGGATTTGATGAACATGTTTTTCCACCCCTATCTGGTTTATTTTGTCATTGTATTTATGGTTGAAATCTTGGTGTATTATCACACATATAGGGAACATGATAAGAACTTTGAGGTCATTATTAATACATAGAGAGATCATTATATTTATTCCAATCATGCTAAGTGATAATTATATATAAAAAAATTTCAATTATTATATAATATTATCTCAGAATCACGAGTATCTACTAAAAGAAATAGGGTGATTTCTATGGTTTCCTTTGAGTATATCAATAACATGTTCGATAAATGTTGTTTCTTGGGGATAGATGGATAATACAAGTGTTTTATAAAGGATTTATCAACCATTTTTTCACCAATAAATAATATTACAAAGAATAGTGTTATGTTTTTATGGTCATAATATTGAGAAAATCCTTTTAATTGATGAAATTGCAGTTTTCTCACCACCATTGTTTATTCTTATAGATCATAGCATATGATATACAATAGACTATGGTGCATTAAGAATTAAACTAGGAGTATTGCTGATGGGGTTGGATAGAGAGTCATCACATATGGATCACTATAATCGAGGCCTCATGAGTGAAATTTTTTAACTCAATCACTTGATCTAATACCTATTTTCATTGCCTTACATTGCTGGAGAAACTATCTGATGGGTGAGGGATTTGTGGTGCATATGAACCACATTATCCAAAAATATATCTTTACATGGTGTGAAATAACCTACATAAAATGGATATGTGTCGAATATCATTTGTCATTATATCATAATCTTGCTGATATTCCTATAAAATGAAATTTAGTAGTGGGTGAGTTGATTCAAAAACTTAGGGAAAAACTATATAGGAAGATAGGGATGAATGGAAATTCATGGCCATTTTTTCAAAGATGTTTCTAGAGTTTCATATTATTCCTGAGTTAACTTACCTATTTTCTTTGGGAGTCAACTCTTCCCTCCACGAGGAGGTTAATAGCTTGTAATTTTTAGATCCTAAAGTATTGGATCTCCATGAGATCATTTTAGTAGATGACATGCCCCCATATAGTTCTATGGAGAGAGGCAGCATCTTATGTATACATGGATCTGTTGGGGTTCCTAAAAATATAAGAGAGGATTTAATGTATGAGTTACATGCTTCTCAGGGGGTAGTTCATTAGAGAATCTACAATATTTTTTTGAGATATGTGACACAAGTATTGGTGGCATGGGATGACATTTCAAATAGAAGTATTTATCACTAGGTTCTCTACCTTTAAACTGGTGAAGGAGAGCACAAGATACCTATAGGCTTATTACAACCACTTTATATCCTAGAATGTAAATGGAATGTTGTTTCCTTGGACTTTGTAGTCATAATACCAAGGTTTCTTATAGGAAGCACCGTTATATGGGTATTCATTAACCAACTAATAGAAGTATACCATTCCCTTCATATTTAGGATACTTTATAAGTTAAGGAACTGAGATGGTTGTATGTCTGTGAGATCATCCAACTCCATGGGTTCCCTCAGATTATTTCTTCAGATAGGGATGATAATTTTACTTCATGGGTCTAAAAGGAGTTCTAGAAATATATGGGTACATAAATACCTCCAAAAATAAATATTCACCCTCATATCAATGGATAGTCACAATGTACAATACGCGTTCTAAGGGAATGATCTCATAAATTCATCAATTATTTTAGTGGTTTTTGGGAGAAACATATCTTTATTATTGTTTTATACTATAATAATATATTTTAGGATATAATTCATTTGGGTCCTTTTAAGGCATTGTATGGTAGGTCGCATCATTCACCCCTAAGTTAGATAGAGGTAGGAGAGGAAACCCTACTTGGTACTCATATAGTGCAGAAAAATTCAGTGAATATTCATCTCATCAAGAATCATATTTCCACTACTCAGTCGAGAAATAAATCTTATTCTGATCACTTCATATGACCCATAGATTTTGTTGTTGTGGGTCATATTTACCTAAAAATATTTTCTAAGCTAAGAAATAGACATGTGAAAATTCAAGGGAAGATTTTGACTAATTATATCAAGAAATTTGAAATTATAGAGGGATTAAAGCTAGTATACTATCATTTCTAACTACCTTAGAGGATTAGTTCCATGCATGTTTTCATCAAAATTTTACTGCATCTCTTGTATCATGATGAACCATCTCATACTTTTGATCCCAAGGAAGTATAGGTAGCTGTCTATGCTTCATTTTAGGAGTATCCTAAATGCATCATTGACTAGAGAATAAGGTCTCTCTATGTCCAGTATATCCCTTTTATATGGGTGATATGATATCTTGACCCTGTATAAGATGATAGTTTGGAGTGAGAGGCTGATGTACTTTCCAAGTGGTCAAAGTTATTCTCAGACTATGTTTCTCTACCCTTGTTAGTTGAACTCATGGATGAGTTTTTTTTATGTGGGAATACTATAAGAACCCTATTTTTGACTTAGGTTTGGACCCATTAAACTTTTTCTATGTCATTATTTTGGACCTAATAAGGATTCCAAATGAGTTCACCAGTATCTCGGGGGTGTCTGGGGCTAGTTCGGATCCTAGAACCAATTATGTTGGGAGAAAAAGGCTGATCGCATGGTTAATAGAACCCATGATGGGTAGGCTTAATGGTAACTTCTAATCATACAATGATAGATAATTGGTTTTTGGATCCTTTGTGTTTAGTTAAATCATACATTTTGGAGTTCACATCCAAGAAAAATACTACAGACATGATGTAGTGGTGTTTTTCACAGTTGGCACAAGGTTTAGCCAACCGTGTGGCGTAACCATGTGAAATGGACTTTCATACATTAGAGGGAACACATTGTTTCATTTTTTTGGCCTACTATGATGCCAAACCATGTGTTTCATATTTTTAATGAATTCCAAAAAATTCCCTTAAATGCATATATTTTTTAACCCTTTTATTATATTCCTTATCCTGTTGATAACCACCCCTATTTTCTCCATTTTAATTTAATTTTTACCTCTATGATAGAAATTGATCGCCTTAATCCATCCATAGTTAGATCAAATCACTGTTCATATCATTGTATCTATTCTAGTAAGATCATATTTCAATGTTAGCTGTTTTGTGTTCTTATTTCTATCAATGACTCTATCTAGATGCATGGTTATATGAATTATTTAAATGAAATTGTTCCATTTATCACACACACACACACACAGATATATATATATATATATTCAATTTTAGGACAAAATAGAGGCTGATACTAAATTAGGAGAGTCATTTAAGAATGAAATAGTTGGTCTATAACTCACCCATAATGTTTAGTCTTTTTTTTAAATTTCCGTAAATGCATGTCGATTTCTTCGGGCGTGAAATATTTAATTTAAATTCCATGATTATAGTAATTAGAATAATGTTATATGGCCCATTTTAATTATTTTATCGATTGATGGTGGTTATTTACACCACACAAACCACCACATATACGGTGTTTTCCATATTTATTATTTTAATTGGTTTTTGAGCCTATTAGAACCACCATTCGGGTGTTACTTGAAGTGATCTTGAAAAAGGAATGTGTTTTATTAAATCAATGGATTTTTTAATTACTATATCATGTAATCTTATCACATGACATTCCTAAGGTATGTTCTTCAACTTGATAAATAAATTTTAAATAGAATTATAATGTATAATATATATATATATAATAATAATAATTTTTCTAATTAAATATAATTCTGGAACCTGGTTTCATGTGTGTATCACACCACTCCATGTTAATTAAAGGAATCAGAGTAAAAATAATAATTTTTAATATGAATTATATGAATTAATAAATGGATTCAGGTCCTTCAAATTCCATGTAAATCATATGAAATGTATAGAATGAACACATGACTTACAAAAATGGCATGACCATTACATGACCTTATTAACTAAATGTATAAATTGTATGGTTCCTTGTATAATGAACTTTAAATTATTTTAGGAGTGTCTAGACATGATCTAGACTTATATTCCTGATGGAATTCCATGAGAACTAATGGAAACCATTCTTATTTAAGGATGTTGCTTTCCAAGAGGAGAATTTCAATGGAACATGTAATTTTTCTATCTGGGTATTCTTAGTTTGACTTCATGGGATACCTTCATTATCAGTACAAGATTTCATGAATGCACTCCATGGATCTAGAATGACTTCTACAGACATAAGGCACCTCAGATACGCCCTTTTACCTAGTCACTACTTATCCTATTTTACCTTTGATGCTTTCCATGGACTCAGATAGAATTATAATATTGTGGAAGGACTTGGACGATCTTATTGGATTTCACTCTTACCCCTACAGACAAGCTGCAATTACTAACTGAGTTGGCTCAACCCATGAGGTTATAGTTTTCATGGTCATTCCTTTTAACAACTTCATTATTATAATCACCATGGTTCTTTATTATATATTGGATCCTTCATTATTATCATGTCAGGATATCAGAGCTGGGTATAAATCACATGACTATATATATGTGTGTGTTTTGGGACATAATTAATTAATGGATGTGTTACATGTTTAGGAGATATCTGAGGGCTAAAGAAGGTACTTTGGTATTTTATTTATTGTATTTATTTACATTTATATATTTTTCCATGGACTCTATTTCAATTTATGTTACATGGAATGGAGGTTAAAGATATCATGGATGGTTTCCTAATAAGTTTTATCTCACAATCTATGAGGTAATCCATTTTCATCCAGGAAGATTACATGTATACAGGTATTGAAAAAGTGAAGTGTACCACTTCAAAAACTTGATTGCTTTCTTTCATTGGGATGTAATTGGTAGCAGATGACTGAGATGGAGCTCTATATGCTTGGATTGGATTTGGATTCCCTTTTTTTTTGTTCTTATAGAATGTTATTACACCTTTCTTGCATAATTATTTTCTAGTTTTATAGATACATTACTTGTATCATCATATTTTGTACATGATTATTAGTTGATTCAGTTGTTTACTATTCCTATATACTTATGTTGTTACATCTGTTTATAATATAACTCTTCATATATTTACATTATAGTTTATTTATCTACTATGCTATGATATAGTAATGATGGTATAGTCTCCCAATAGAAACACGCTTGGATATCGAGGAAAGTCATCAACAATTTTGATTCTGGGATTTGTTCTTGTGGCCATCTGGCCAACAGGGTTCTTTGCACCATTCACTAACACCCATGTCTAGATGTCACACATCAGCTATGATAACAACATAAGGAGTATTATTTTTTAGTTTTCATAAATGTTACCTCATTACACATACCAGTTTAATAAAACCTCAACATTTATATCCCAAGGATTCATATTAAAAAACCTTCAATTTAACCAACATTTCAAAAATTATCATCTTTATTTAATTATAAAATTAATTGATTTTACTAGATAGATTTTCATTCACATTTTATAATGGGGAAAATATTATATGTTGTTAACTAACACATTATATATCCATAACTCTAAACATACTAGTGATTTATACATTCCAATTACCTGTATGTCACTTGAATAACTAGCCATGTAGAGTTCAAGAATACTCTTATATCTAAATCATATAAATGTATACAGAAACATTAAATACAAATCCCTATAATTTATTTATAAAAATTGGTACTCATGAATATCCAAACGTAATATAACACAAAAAAATACAATACTATCATAATGAAACCAATGGAACTATCAATCACATGTAGTTTATAGATGGCCTATCAATATTATGTTCAAAACATTATGCATGAATGAAAACCCTGATTCCATACTTTGGTAACAGGTGAAACCCCAATAACTATTAATAAATCATCTAATTGTGCATCTCAAGGTTTAAATATAACTCATCAATAAAAGTACATATCAAGAACATCAATTTCCCACCCCCAAGTAACTCGGGATGCCACTATGTCTGGGGCTGCTGGCACCCTGATAATAGATCATTTTAAAGATACGATAATACCCTAGATTTCTATCTACCATAACCAAATATTAGGATAAAATAAACCACTTATAATCAATATTATAACATCCTAGTCTTGGATCCAATAAAATTTGTTCCCCAAGAAGTTGTACCACATGAACTTGGGGTCACTACCTTGTATACCATAGGCTACCACTTAGTAGTGAGGGTTTAAAGAGGAATGTGTGGAGACTATAAAAACATTATCAATGTAAAACCACAATAAAAATAATACCAATAGATAAAAAAATAAATATAACAAGTAAATGGAACAACATACAAAATTTACCATTAAAAACCCAAAGGAAACATGATTAATTAATGAGATGTATGATCTACGATTCAAACATTCATACAATAAACACCTAGATATTGTGACTATGAAATACTCTAAATAGGGTCCCATGTCCAACATGTTTCTAAAATCACATTGATCATACCACCAACCCAAATATAAATCAAATGACAGGTCATCGTATTGAACTGATACTAAAAAATATAGCATCTTCTCGGTTACCCACGTGACATGGTGGCCCGATTAGTGTGTGGGTACAACTGAGTAACCTAACATCGACAATGTCTAATGAAATGAAAAATATATAATATTAGTGCATACAGAAGTGAAGAAAAAATATAATATTTATAGATAAATCATGTTTCATTATTTTATAATATATAATTTAACAACTTTTTTCATAGTCCCATGTGACACAGAAACCTATAAAACCTGATTTAGACCATGATGTACATATGAAACATAATTTATAGGGGTCACATGTCATTATAAAAGGAGCATCAATCAATGTATTCAATCTAGGATTTTGAATTCAGTGTTCAACTATCCCCAACAATGATATATAACAACATGTAAATACTATTGGAGACAATATAATTAGTCACTAATACGAAAAATGCATGCATAAGATGCTAGAAAAATAAGTCAAACCATCCTTAGGATGAGGAACATTAGTAAAACATGAAAACCAATGACTGAGGAACACCAATACAACCACCCTAGAAATAATTGTTGAATTCTATGTTCATAATCCTCAACCATTATATTATTAACCAATACCAAGGTCTAATCGTTAACTATATTAACATATTAAATTCCATTATACATCACTAGTCATTAAACAATTTTTACCTATTGTTTCACATTCTATACCTTTTACCCCATATTCCATAATTAACCCATTTACTCATACAACACTATAGATAATGGATCTTTAAAACCATTTAATAACATTAACATAGCCCTTAACAATTACTCTTGACTATCATTATCACATCATTTTTCATGGTCCAAATGTACCATTAAATGAAAAACATGGTACAAATTAAAATGAAACCCCTTTAATGTTTCAGAAGAAATTAAAACCATAAAAAAATATTCAAATATTTGGAATCCACCCTTAAAACATACATCCGACTATTTGATAAACCAAACAAATTCCTTGACCATACTTTTACAAAAAAAATTAATAGAGTCAATAATACATTTTTACTAAAGGAGTCTCCACACAACTATTTCTAATCAAAAATTAAAATCCTTTTTAATACCCACAAAAAAATACAATGATTTTATCATCTCATTTTCAAAAATCACCCACAATAAAACATGAATTCCATTCATTTATAATAAAAATAAAATAAAAATAAAAATAAAATACTTAAACCATTTAAAAATTCCTATTAAGAAGTTCACAAATTATTTTCATATAAAAAAATATCAAATAATCATCATAATAAGTGATAAATAATCCCCCAAAATTTAATCCATGTATCCCTTCTACTATGATATCATTTAAAATAAAAATGATAACATGTTTACCCTAATAAATAACCAATTTCAAAATTTATAATTTCATTTCACCATATCCAAGGGATTAGAATAATCCATGGGTAAAACTATGCCTAGTCTCAAGTCATCAATAGACCCATTAGGGTTTATGAAGGGTCTCATACATCAATTAAATTTCCAAGTTACTTTTCTTAGTAAAATACATCAAAACAAAACATGGAAGTGTGTTGAAATAATTGCATACAAAAAATAAATTTCAATACAATGGAAATATAGAGATGCTATAGTATGATCATGGACAACCAATCATCCAACCACATCCCTTGATTTGTGTAAAAATGACATCAATAACTAAGGTGAAGAAATCCCTAGAAATTGTCTTACAAGATCCAAGATAGGAGACTCAACCAATGAATGAATCTTCAAGAAAATATATTGAAACAAAGTCATGAAAATTTATAGATCTTGAATTCATAATAAATAGTATGTCAAATTAATAAAAATAATTGGAAAACATTCCATGGAGGAGGAGAGAGCATGTGTTACGCACCCTAGGATACTGGGGATTAAATGATAAGAAATATTGGGTGTGAATGATTTATTTCTGATGAATAAATATTTGAAATTATTCATTATTAAATAATTTCATGGTTTGGACAAATGATTTGGGAAACTGTGTACCTACCATGTGGTTTCCTTTCACCATTGGGAAACAGATCCACATTGATTCTCTGGGCTATCAGCATGGTTTGGAAAACTATGTGGTATCTATTTTGTTACTTATATCTAAGGGTATAAAGCTTAATATCCACTTATCCTCTCGTAAAATGGTTTTATGACTATCTACCATCTTTTAAAGGTCACTACGGTTCTTGTGAATTGTTATTATTAATCATGTTCCAATTGTTCATCATGCACATTAAGCCCATTTTTAGCCCCTTTTAAAGTCCCAATCCACCAAGAAACTCCTAAGACATTACCTAATTGTAGTAAGAAGTTAATAAACACATTAAAAATACATTATTCACAATTATTAAAAATTTTAAATCATCATAGGGTCTGGATATTCCATAACTATTCACATATAATGTTATTAAAAAATGAATTACATCTCGTTGTGAAAATGGTAGTCTATATTAATGCATATGTTATGCATCCGCAATGGATTTAATGAATTAATGGTGAATGATAATTCTAATTAAATAAATTATTATCATATCATATATAATTATTTAATATATTCTTATTAGCATCAATGTAAAGAAAAAAATGAAAAATTAATCACATCGCTTCGTGGAGTTGGTAGTCCACATGTACCTTAATCGATCATTATAGCACAATATGTTTGGGAAAGAGTAAAAAGAAACAAAAATACATCCACAAACATATATATTAGGCCTGGTAGACTCAAACCCATGATCTCCCCAACAATCCATAGAGCTTCTCCCACTGAGTTGCACCCCAGGGGATTGGTAGTCCACACGTATGAATGAGATTCGTTGTATCATTTTGAAGGTAGAAATGATAATTTAATGAACATTTTGGGCTATTAATAACACTGAGAGGGGGTGACTCATTGTTTTTTAAATTTTAATCCAATTACAACTTTTTATCGCTATACATGTTCAAACTAATATGATCTTTATTCTCATATTCTCTTTTTCCCATCACATGAATGTATTTGAATGTAGTAAAGAGAGGATACAATATATTTACATGGTTTTCCATTGAACTAGAGAAGGTACATCCTTATAAAATTTTAATATAATCTTGGTAACAAAACCACTAGAAAACAATCCTTTAGTGTGGTTACAACGAGTAGTATATACCCTTACACTCGTGAATACCATTAAAAACAAGACAATATTGAAACTTTTACATCTATTCAATGGATATTTATATTACCTCTGAAAACAGACTTCTCCTTTCTAATGAGGGTTTTTAAGAAAAATAAAGTACTCCACCTGTTGATTCATGTTTGTTTTTATAGTTCTACTTTGTTCTTCAACAACCTTCTTCTTCACGTTGTTACTTGTGTAGTAGCATGACAGAAACTCAGCTTATCTCTTCCTAGAAACAAAAATCATAATTGGATAGTCTTCTCCTTATATTAATCATAATAATATGATTTTTTATGGACTGATGAACACTAGATTCCCTGTAACCCAAATTATAATCAGATTATATAAATTTGGTCACTAGATCTTCTTATTTTCTTATCTCTTTCTTATTCTATGAAAAATCAACTCCACCAAGGTATCTTCTTCTTCATCACGGAACAAAAAATTCCATTATGATTATTAACTCAATGAATATAATATCATCATTTAATCATCTCAATTTATATGGCCTAAATAAATAAACATATATTGTCCACTCTCTTCTTCATATTTGACACATAATAATATGGAATAGTGAATCAGTGTCTTGTTCTATTCCATTAACACTCAATAACAACACAAGAATGTATAGGTATTCTTTCTTATTCCATGATGTAGATATGAGATTAGCTGCATATCTAGATCTATTTACATTCAATCTATGTGCGTTTGATCTTCTCTATCCTTTGTGTATCAACCGAGCAAACACATGGTCCCACTTATCAAATCCTGGTTGGGGTATTATACCCAAACACAAGTTCACATAAATAATTTATTCAAAACATATTTTTTTGAATCTCCATCATGAATCTCACAACCATCCTGAAGCAAACTATTATTTTTCACACAACCTTTGACTTCCTTGCGCACAACCTTTTAACTTTTCATGCTACATATGAAATTTTCATGAAAAAACAACTTACCTACAACTCACAACTTGTACTCAACTCATTAATTGCACGTCACTTATAGATTTCACATAACTCACTAATTTCACCCCACTCAAATATTATAGGAAACACAACCCATATAAATAAATCACTTCTTACATGAAACTCACAACTTATTTGGAACTCCCTACTTCTGTGCCACCATCTACTTTCATGCCACTCACTATTTATGCAGAACACAAAACAACACTTCCTACAGTTATCATGAAAAATATCTCTATATGGATCTCATTCAAAAATTAAATATTAAATGACCCTCAATTCCACTTATTATTCTAATCTTTAATTTCTAATTAACTATTTGTATTCCAATTATCCCGCTACACTATTATAAAAAATGTCTCATATCCTGTAACTCAATGTCTTCAAAATATGTTTCTTGAATCACCATGACATGAGGATTTAATACAAAATACATTAACATTGGAACTAATTCATCATATTGATATAAATATGATATTTATATCCATAAATTAGGTCTTAATATCTCATATTTCACCATTGAAAACTAATAACAATCATTTGAAAACAAAAACAATCCAATGAAAACGTGGGATCCTCAACCCCCTCTGTATTTGATGGAAATACCTTCAAAATTGTTTCCCAATGAATGTGTTGATATTTTGATCAATATATTCTCTCCCCCATTTTCATTTACAAAAAATCATTTCAATTTCACTCCCACTTATTGAAAATAAATAAAAAGTTCATTGGAGAAAAGGTAGCATTCCATACATAAGAAATGTGTCATCCATCATTTCACTCTAAGTCTACTTGAGATATCCTTAGTGTAGACACCAGTAGGATTTGGTTTAGAGAAAAATGTTTTAAATTTCAAATTGGTCATGATACCATATGAAATGAGAAATTATATACATTTCATCGAGAAATATTCAATTTCATTCCAGGATGAAATTACAAAATATGAAATACTTTTTTTAATAATAATCAACCTAAAACTCCAAGAATCACTACAAAAAATTGATCAAAACATTCATGATTAGTAGGCATGATAAGTGACCTTGGGGAACTTCCATTCTTATCATATTGATGAATAATTCAATTGATCCCATTTATAAAGAGTTTATTATTTCCAATGACCGATGATAGAGATTAAGAGACATATTGTTTCCAATGACAAGATCTTCATTTAATTTTCACAATAATCAAATTTATTACAAATTGAAATAACTTTTTTGATAGCTTATTCATATGTCTCCCCTTCAAGGGAAACACTTATCATCATCTTCATAATGGTTCTTCACATCAAAAATATTTTAAAAAAATATAAATAAATTTAATTCACCAGAATGAGACTTCAACTTGTGACATTCCATATTTTACAAAATTCACAACATCACAAATGATGATCATATAGATCATTTGTTCTTCAGAATTATAAAATTAAGATCATTACAAGATTGAATCATCATTATACAATCTTAAAAAATATATAACATCACATTGTACAAATTCATAAAATATGATCCTTCATCATAATAATATTTTAGTATCAATTGGGGAATCATTAAAGGACAATAAAATCTTTATATTTTCTATCTAGAATTGATAACACTCACTAGATCTTTAGTTCTCTCCATAAGAAATTGGATCAACTTAAATTATTTGAATGACATGTAAAAATAAAATATATAAATATTTGAGTTAATAAGGTGGATCCTTCATGAATTATTAATATGAATAGAAAGGTTGATATTTTCTCCTCTACTATGTTTCTGCACATGATCCGATATTTATGCTTTCATATCTGAAATTATGTTCTGATTTATGTTTATGTAGCATGGACATCGTCACATCATCTTCTTCTTGTCTGGAGATATTTTCTTCATAACAAACTTCATGGATGATACATTATTAATACTCTTTGGGATTTATTATTGGTCTCATAACATGGTTTAACAACCTCTTTAAATGAGACCAGATTTCTTACATCTCTCACACAAAACATATTTATCTAAAGAGTTTCTTTTTTATTTTCAAACTATCATTCACTTTCTTTCATCATATGGAATCTTTAGATTTCCTTTCATAATAGCCTTATCTTTTCCATCGGCCTATTTCCTCATTCATTCCATTTCTTTATAAAAAAACTAAATTATCATTATGAACTATGGAAAAATGTTTAGAACATCAACATCAGTTCCAATGAGTGTCATGCATCCTAGTAGTTCTTTTGGATGCACCACCATTCATATTATTAGGTTTGGAATCCATGTTCTTCTCGCTATTCTTCTTTGGTACCTTCTTAGGAGAATGTATTTTCACAAAATTCTATTGATATATTCCCATGGAATCTTAATAATTCCAAGTCATATTTTTTGATCTTCTTTTATTATCAACATTGGATATATGTTGAGATGGGAATGTACCAACCATGTGACCACTTATAATGCATACATACCAGATGTTATCAATCCTTCCAAATAATTTTGCAATAAACAAATGCTTATTGAACTGTAGATGTTGCTGATTATTATATGGATTTCTCCACATTGAGATAGTCTTCCATAATGAATTTATATTTTGAATATTTTATAATCAATTTAATTCATAATGACTCAATCATTTTCATCACCAAAATTGACCCAAAAAACTTGATTTCATGACATCTTTTTTATAAGGTTATCAGGTTTTATTCAAGATTTTTTATGCTGTATATGGAGAACTATCTTCCACACTCATTCTCATATCCAACCTAGTCATGGTAGTAGGTTTATTATCACCTATAATCATCCATACATGTTTAGAATTTGTTTTCCAATATGCAATGTTTGTGAAAACATATTTAGAAACATTAGTATAAGATGATATGTATGTTACATTTTATTTTTTATCTACCTATCATAGATTATTGAAACATTTCATGATTTTATTATAAAATGTTAGAGTTATTTAAACCATATAATTCTCTAATGAATATTGAGAACCAGTAGAAATTGTCTCATTATTTTTTTAACTGTCAGTATGTGTCTTCTTATGACTAGTCAACTGAGAATCCAATTCTAGACATTCCATTTTTAGGATGATTTTTTGACCTTCAATCATAATATTATTATTATAAAACTCATTCATAACTATTTAAACTTGATCTTCTGGTAGATTAACGTTTTTTGTAACAAAGAGTCACATTCCTTGATCTTTATGGAAGTTTCTTCCATATATAATCCCTTGAAATCAATTCTCATCTTCAACTTATCATCAAGTGATCAAATAATTTCTTCAAGATTTTTATTGAATCCTTATTTCTCAAAAACATCCTTGAGCCATTTTCAAGAGATTATTTTAAATTACCTCTTTATTTACTCATGGGTTCCAAATTTTTTAGAGAGATTTAAATATTAAACAATATTTTCGTGCAAGCCATTCTCGAAAACATTAATTTCTTATTCTAGATGGGTGATATCTTTTTGCATATATTGAAGTTCTCTAAAAACCATGGATACAATTTATTCCGGAATACCATGAAAAATAACACTTAATCTATCAACTGAAAACTCATGTGAAGTTGTAGATCGATCATCATCACCACTTTTGCTAGAATTTTCATCTTCAGGAATGATTCTGACTGTACTTTTTCATGACCCGCTTTCTTCAAGATGAGGGAAGGGGTAGAAAAGTGCCTCACACTCCCTTCCTCAAGTTGAAGGGGAGATAATGACCCTAGATTATGATCATTTATAGGAATCATAGCAGTGTCTAACACTAAGGGTATAAAATCTCACATAATATGGAAGGCACAAAATTTTTTGTAGAACAATATTAGGGGATAAGATGCTAAATTCCAAAAAACTCCATATACCAAAAGTAAAAGTCAACCCAAAAACCTTTTCCCTACAAGCATGTTCAAAAGTAAAGCTGATACATGGTACAAGAAAACTCAAAAGTAATGTACCAAAAGAAAAGAGAGTAAGCATCAACAACAACCAAACACAACACCCGAGCTATTAATGTCTTGTACATTCCTTGAAGTCCTCCTGAAAACCTGAAAACAATTTTATATACGTAGGGTGAGTATACCGGAATACCCTGAAGGAAAACTAAATCCACTCATGAACATGTGAAGTAACATACTAATGTACTTGTGAGAAACAATAGAACCTCAAAGCACCTACCATGGAATATTAGCCAACCCAGCCTCACCAAGGTACACTCACCAAATAACTTAATTCTAGTAAAGTAGTAGTATAAGAACATCGATATTTGGGTACTCCACGACAATTTCCCACTGGTTAAGGGATCATACATAATGACTAATGTCTTAATGCTACCACTATTCCCATATGAAATCCCACTTCCACAAACCGCCCACACACACCTGGGCCTCAAACCACATACAATCCCTTCTACAGACACATGGGCCACAACACCCACGCCTCTCCCGAGAAGACACCAGGGCCACATCCCGAAGATACTTAAGAAAAAAACCTATACTACAAAAACCTAGGCCTCTCATCCACAAAAAAACCATTCTTAAGGAATCATGGTCTATGGTAAGCCTTAATCCATTATAGTATGCCCGAATATGCTCGAGTAGTATTAAATCAGAAGAGGGTTCAAGGATGAAAGTCGGTAACCATCCATCTATCCTCCCACCAGTATGTAAGTAAAGAACACCTCCCCATTGAAATAGGGGTGTCCAGAACATGGTTCTCAATAAGGGTGGGGTGCATATAGAAATAACAAGGATCTAAAATTTATAAATATCTATATGAAAACCCTCAGCTGAACCTATGGGTTTCTAAACAACCAACCAGCCCACTCAGATCCACTTCTTCCACCCCTATATGCACAACCATAGAACAACCACTACCAAAGCCTATCCAAACAACTTTTATATAACCAATTTACATTTATTTATTTATTTAGGGGTTAATTTCATTGTATTACAACACCACTGAGAAACTACCAACTACAACCATATCAAATCAACATGAAAAACCAAACTGCAGTCCTACTGTACAACATCAAAAAACCAGATTTGTAGTCCCACTACATTCTCCCATTCAACCACTGCCAACTGTCATACTTAAAATTTATACCGCCCAATCCTAATATTTCCCAAATTAGTCCAACATAAATAATTCCATATCTACACTATAGTGACACTCCCCACCGTAGCTCCATGGCCACAACATAATGAAGGTAGTTTAGATACCTACAAGTTCATCCATTCAACAATTAATCAATCTATCAAATTGGGACTCCAACACTACCCATATAAACACATACCACACCCTTCCCATGGAAACAACTCCTCTATTCAACATTTTACAAATAACTGTGTTCCCAACACCAGCACCACACAACACAAAAAATGTTACACAATTGAACATAACATAGCACTCAACCACACCTATCAACACGATTTGTGCATAAATTCAAATTTAACAATATGGGTTTTTTAATTCCACTTAATTATAACTAGGGTGATCACACAATAGGTTTTATCCCGTGGAATCCATTTATTTAGCCAAGTATATGTGGTTTAATAGTTTTTCATATTACAATTGTTTATCAAAAACCCCATCAAAACACAACATCAATAGCGTACAAGAAAAATACCAAAAATTGTAATGGTTTTCAGTAGGCACATAGTCAAAACAATCCATAAAAGAATCAATGATAACAAATAAAACATGTGATCAACATCAAACCAAACCCTGCCCATTAGTTTGTCTACCCCTGTTGACTCTTGATTATATTTACTTCATTTTAATTTCACAATTTATAAAAATTATTCAGTTATTCATCACAACTAATCAGTAGTACACCCACCCTTCAAGATGCACAATTAAAGAGAGAAAGAAAGAATCCCTATCAGAAGACCAAAGAATCCAAGTTCCTTCTTGTGCTAAGAATAGGGGATCATGTGAGCAGCACATGACTCCAAGAAAATTGAGCAAGTTATCTCCAGCATAGGTGCACAACTCATCTAGGGAGGAAGTCTCTAGAAGCACCAAGGGAAAACGAAAAACACACAAGGGAATATCCCAACATCGAAGAGTTGTATCGTATTTTAAAGTAAGAGCGGTTTTAAAAGACATTTACATGGGATTGTGGTCATGATCACATGGTTTGGGTTTCTCAAATCACCCCAGACATTAGGATATTTAAATATTTAATTAATACATATTGAAATTACCTTAAAAACACTAGTGGAAGGTTTTTTACTTAGTTTAATTCAAATAAAATTTAAGATGGGAGGAACTGTAAAACTGGGAAAAACTAGGAAAACTGTATATGAGTCACTGATTGGTGAGTCACCGATGGCTGATTCACCGACACGGATCCATCGACGGGTGAACCAACGACGTGACCAACCGACACTGAGCCACCAAATACCAAGATACCGAAGAAAGGGCCTACCAACACCTCAACTTACCGATGGCTTGACCTACTGACACCCTAACTAACTAACACCTCGACCTAAAAATTCCATGACTCACCAATACTGATGAACCTGACCTACCAACACCAATTCCACTGAATCTCTGAAAGAATAACATTCTGACACGCTAACATACCGACACAATGACTTACAGATGCACTGACATATCAATGCACAGTCATTCTGACACACTGACATGCCGATGGAAAACTGAAAATTTTGAAAACAATTAAAGTGAGCAACTGATAGCTCCCAAAACACCTCAAATAAAAGATTTTAATAAAGGATGGTTTGGGGGAAATTTGGTTTATTACATCAGATACCTCTCAAAAAATTCTCATCCCTAATAATTTCAAAACAAACCCAGATGATAGGGGGTCCAAACAAATATACCTTATGATACCTCTTAGGAGTAAAACACCTTGTTTTATTCTAAAGATAGAGTGAAAACCTTGACATACTAGAACACCTCCTTGTCATATATCTCATGAAAAATTATAGAAACCCTACCAATCCACTTCCCTATGTAACCCCAAAAGAACCAATGGTCACAACATCCTGACACATGGATTAGGGAGATCATTCCTCCATGTCAATATACTATCCACTTTTAGTGGCACTATCTCTCCCGCATGGGAATAATAACATCTGAATTAATGTGACTTGATTAGGGATCTAGTTATCCCCTCCCCATAGTCATGAATTTTCACAAAATATCAGAGAAATGGGAAACAACATACCATACATCAAGCGAGGTCAAAAATTAAATTTTGAAATGAATCACAAAAGTAAAACACATAAGAAAAACTCAGAACAACTTTGGGTTCTGGGAATGAATCTGCGCATCTCGTTCCCACATACTCTCTTTGAGGCCACCTTGACTCCATAACTCACAAAAAAAGTAATGGTTTGTCCATTAATCAACTTCTTCTCATGATCCTTGATCCTTATCGGTCGATCCATAAACGTCGGATTGTCCTCGACATCCAAATATCCCCAATCTTGGATGTGGTATTGATCATGCAGATAGTAATGGATCTAAGAGACATGAAATATATCATGGATCCTCTCAAACCATGGTGGAAACGCCAGCTGATATAACACCTCACCCACTCATACCAACACCTCGAAATGTATGATGAACCTAGGAGAAAGCTTGCTTTCTTTACCAAACCTCAGATTTCCATACTGAGGGGATACCATTAAGAACACATGGTCTCTAATCTATAACTATATAGGCCTCCACATATAATCTTCATAATAATTCTATAGGTCATGAGATGCCTTCATCCACTCACGCAAAAGTTGAACCTTCTTCGTCATGCTCTATAAATATTCTGGTCCAAGAAGGTATACTTCCCCTATCTCTGTCCAAAATATTGGTGAGAAAAATAGTCTTCTATACAAGGCTTCGAGCAGTTCCATGCTAAGGGAAGAGTGATAGATATTTTTGTAATAAAACACTATCAGGGGAAAGTTTCATACCCATGATCCTCCAAAGTCCAAGACACAGACCCACAACATGTTCTACAATGTATGTATGGTCATTTCCGATTCCCATCCGTCTAATGGTGGAAAGTGGTGCCAAGGAAAAACAAGGTGCCAAAATCATGTTGAAATCCATTCCATACTCGTGATGTAAACCATGAATCTTGTTCCGAGATGTTGGATCCTGGAATTCAATGTAGCCACCATACTTCACCTACATAAATCTATTCTAGGGAATCCATTTCCCTCGACTCCTTGAATGTAAGGAAGTGAGATGACTTTTTCAATCGGTCCACTACTACCCAAAGGGAATGTCATCCTCTCTGAGATCATGGTAAACTGTTAAAAAATTACATTGAGATGTCATCAAAAATCCACTCGGGAACATCCAAGGGCTACAATAGACTGCCAGGAATATAGTGCTCGACCTTCAACTACTGACCCACTATGAATCTCTACAAAAACTCCACCACTACCCACTTCACAATAGGATACCAAAATTGTCCCCCCCAGGACTTAAAACATCTTAGAGACTCTTGGATGCACCCCCAAGGGTGATCTATTGAACTTAAGGAGAATGTGCTCACACTTTTCGACTAGTAAAAACAACTTCCCATGGAATAAGATCCGATTCTAATTATCCTCTGACCATATTTATAGAGAATCACCATAGATAACACGATTACATGTCACTTTAATCTCTGAGTCTCCCCAATGAGGCACTACTACCCATTGCACCATGTATGACTACACTGTCATCTGAAGTAGATATCCTCTTCCACTATCCTAACCATCATTCAGACGCAAATCAACCAACTCCTACATTGCATTCTAAAAATTCATGGATTTCTGAACTGCCTTATTCTGTGAATTTCTATTGAAGACATCTTCCACCACATTCCAATTTCCTGGGGTTTAAGAGATCTCAAATTCATAATCCTAGAGTAAATCTATCCACCTTTGTTGTCGCACGTTCATGTCTTGTTGGGAAAATATATACCTCAAGCTCTTGTCATCCGTGAAGACCAAAAAGCGGTCCTCAATTAAGTAATGCCTCCACAAAAATCAGCATGAACATGACCTCTGCACACTCTAGATCATGGTATGAATAATTACATTCACAAGGATGTAATTTCATAGTCCCATAAGAAATTACTCCTTTCTACTGCATCAACACACATTTTCAATCCTATGGCATAAGCATCACAGAACAACTTGAACCTCACCCCTTCTTTTTAAAATATATGCACTATGGAACTAACCAATTTCACATTCAGATAGTTGAAAGCTTAATAACACTGTTCATTCCTTACGAAGGCCAAGTCTTTTCGGCTTAAAGCTGTCAATGGAGTTGAAAATCAAGAGATGTTGGGTAAGAACCTTTGGTAATAGCCTTCCAGACCCAGTATACTTCGAACCTATGCCACATTCATGGATTCTTAAAAATAAAAAACTGCTTCAAACATTGACAGGTCCACTGCTATCTCTTGTTGAGACATCGTGTGTACAACGAAGTGCACCTCTCACGTCCAAAACATTAACTTGGAGAACATTCCATAGAGATGGTGGTGTTGGAGGAACTCCAAGATAGTCCTCATATGCAAGGAGTTCTCCACCTATGACATTGAGAATATTAGGATGTCATCGAAGAACACAACGAAAAATTGGTCTAGGTACTCATGAAAAAAAAATTTCATGAGCCCCATGAACACAGATGGTGTTTTTGCGACTCTGAAGGGCATGACCATGAAAATAAAATTCAAATACCTAAACCTGAAAGAAGACATCAAGATTCCACCCTCCTTTAACATCAACTAGTGGTATCTAGACCATAGATCGATCATAGAGAACCAACATGACCCTTTAACTAGTCAAAAAGGTCATCAATTCTCACAAGGGGTAATGATTCTTGACCGTCACCTGATTCAGTATTCGGTAGTCTATGCACAATCTTTGACCACATTCTTCATTTTTCAAAAAAAAAATTACTGGTGAACCCCACGATGAAAAAATTGGCCCGATAAAACCCTTCAACATGAGGTCATCAACCTGAATTCACAAATCCAACTACTTAGAATGTGCCATTCATTAGGGAGCCATGAAAATTGGACATGTACTTGATAGAAAATATATTATGAACTCAAAGTCATGTTGAGGGGGTAAAGTCACAACCTCTACATGGAATACATATAGGAATTAAATGAAAACCCCCAGAAAATCCACCATCTTTGAATTTGTGGATTCCACCAACAACTCAGCTAGCAGAGAGAGAAGAGGCTCCACACGATGGTTTCTGTCAAGACCCATCCTCGGGGCCCGTGCCGTGACTACCCCAAGCCCGCCTCCCATAGGCCAGGGGCTGGCGACTAGCACCAAGGTGTAAATCCCGATAAACAGGGAAGGCATTGCCTTTGTAAAGTAAACAACCATCACAGAGTAAGCAAGCGGAAAGAGTAAACACTAGGTAAAAACTGTAACAAGCTGTGCTGAAAGTAAAAGGGGCTGGAAATACAAGCCCAGCTGTAAAGTACAACTGAAAAGAAAAGCCGCAGTGTTGAGCCGTCCTCTGAAAGTCCCACCTGAAGGGTGGGTGTAGATAGCCTCCACAGCTCCTCGGTCCAGCCGTCCGCTCCGAGTATGTCCGGCCCAGTGGTATGCCTCTAGGTACCGTCCTGCTCCGCACGCCTCCACCACGATCAGCGTTGTCCGTCGTCTGCAACCAACACAACGAAGTGCGGGCATAGCCCGTGCAGGGGTGAGTATAAGCTACTCAGTAGGGACCCCAAGACCCCGAAGGTCTCCTGAAATCCACAAAGGATAAACCACAAGGAAAGTTACAATCCCGAAGTAACATCCGACACTGCTTAGGTATATGCCCATACATATACCTAAGTCATCAATTCCCGCTCGGCTCCAACGTCCAAGCTCAAGCACAACCTAGTCCACACAGGAAAGAAAAACGTATACCCACACAGGATAGCTCAACACAATCCACAAAGGAGAGTAAAACCGTAAATCCACACAGGATAGCTCAACACAATCCACAAAGGAGAGTAAAATAGTAAATCCACACAGGATAGCTCACACAATCCACAAAGGAGAGTAAAACAGTAAATCCACACAGGATAGCTCACACAATCAACAAAGGAGAGTAAAACAGTAAATCCACACAGGATAGCTCACACAATCCACAAAGGAGAGTAAAACAATAAATCCACATAGGATAGCTCACACAATCCACAAAGGAGAGTAAAACAGTAAATCCACACAGGATAGATCACACAATCCACAAAGGAGAGTAAAACAGTAAATCCACACAGGATAGCTCACACAGGTATACATCGTCAAACAGGGTGAAAGGGATGATCAGATATAGATACTGAATCATCTAAGATGGGACCCACATAGGATACAAGACCAGCACTGAGTCATCTAAGCAGGGACCCGCATAGGATACAAGACCAGCACAACTGGGACCCACATAGGATACAAGACCAGCACTCTTCATTGATTCATCTATGTTGGGACCCACATAGGATACAAGACCAGCACTGAATCATCTAAGCTGGGACCCACATAGGATACAAGACCAGCACGGCTGGGACCCACATAGGATACAAGACCAGCACTGAGTCATCTAAGCTGGGACCCACATAGGATACAAGACCAGCACAGCTGGGACCCACATAGGATACAAGACAAGCACTCTTCATTGATTCGTCTATGCTGGGACCCACATAGGATACAAGACCAGCACTGAATCATCTGATCTAGGACCCACATAGGATACAAGACCAGCACAGCTGGGACCCACATAGGATACAAGACCAGCACTCTTCATCGCCACAGTCCACTGAGGATCTCTGCATAGTCGTCGTCGTCGAAGTCACAGCCAGCACTAGGGTTCCCGCACACAGCAAGCTCGTTCGGGAGGGTCCGCTCCACGAGCTGAGAGGCTGATACATCAACTGACACAAAGTCCGAAGTTGATGTATCCAAAAGTTCCGTACCGTCAACAGGAACTCAATGTCGCATGCGGCGCGTCAATCGGACGCCCGGTCTGAGAGTTATTGGCTTTTTCGTCCCAGGGGCCCGGTTGGTTTTTAAGGAAAAACCAACCGGACCGTACTCCACCTGCATCCAAACCTCGGGCGGAGTAAGCCAAAAGATCCTTCTCACTTAGAGGAAATCAACAAAGCTGACGGCACGTCAATCGGACGTCCGTAGCTCAAGATATGAGTGTTTCCGCTCCGAGGGCCCGGTTGGTTTCATGTACGAACCGACCCGGCCGAATTCAAAGTATTTTGAAACCTTGAGTGAAATATACCGAAACAACCATCTCGATCCAAGGATCGCGTTACCGCTGACGGCGCGTCGTTTGGAGGCCCGTAGCTCAAGTTACGGGCATTTGACCGAAAATGGTCCGAAGTCTGGGGGTCCGGGCCCGGGCTGACCCGGGCCGACCCCCCATGGGTCGGCCGAACCGGGTCGACCCGACCCGCTCCGACCCGGCCGGTCGGACCGGCCTGGCTCGGCATGGCCGAGCGGCCGACCGCCTGGGCGGCGCGGGGCGCTGCCCCCCGCGGTCTGGAGATGACGCGGCCCCGTGTGGGCCGCGCTGGAGAACCGCGGACGCGGCTTCTGCCGCGTCCCGTCCGGGCGAACCAGACCCACGCGGCGCGCCGGGGCGCCGCCGCCCCAGGCTGCCGGCGCCACCGTGCTGGCGACCCGCGCCACCGGAATCTTCCGCGGGCCACCGGAGTTGCTCCGGTGGTCCGTTTTCCTTCCTGTCTACACCGGTGCTCCTCCCGGGTTCCGTTCTTCACTGCGGAATCAACAAACTGCCCTTGCGTCACGATTTTCCATTGCCCGCCAAATCCGCACAACCACGATGAACGACGGAGGGTTTTCGGGCCGTGTTCGTTTGGCCCGCACCCTCCGCGTTTGTTAACAACAACGGGAGAAAATAATTCAACACAAGATACAACAATTTTAATAAATTAAAATTGTTCATTTGCATCTGGTTCTTTAATTTTAAAGAAAAGTTCACGGGAATAAGGGCATTTCCAAACAAAAAATACCTACCTCGTCAAGTCGTCGTCCGCGGGTTCTTTGCGGAATTGGGGATCATCGCGTCGTCGCGGTATCCGGCGTCGTGTCGTCGTGGAAGGGTGTCGCGTCGATGAACTCCGAGGTTCAAGAACAAAAATATTTAATTAATAATAATTAAATACTTCTTGAGTTAAAAACCACAAAGGAAAAATTAAAAGAAATCCGAAACTCTCACCTCAACGGATGATCGAAGGTTTTTGTTGCGGATTAAGGAACGTCTCTGAAGAACGTCGCGGGAGAGGAAACGTCGGCGTCGCGGCACACGACGTCGCGTCGTCGATTTCCGCGGGTTCGGCGTTCTTCGTCGGAGGTCGGAGTTCTTCGCGTTCTTCGCGTTCTTCGCGTTCTTCGCGTTCTTCGCGAAGGAGGATGAAGAACTCTTGCTTTCTGTCAAATCCTCTCAACAAACCTTTTTCCAAAAGTCGTGCGTCAGTCTTATTTTATTATTACGCCAACAAATGAAAGGTAAGTAACGACCCATTAATTCGCAGAATTAATTCAACGAAAGAAACTGCCCATTTAATTCATGAATAAAACCGCCCAATTAAATGGTCTGTTAAGAATTTAAGAAAACGCGTCAGTTGACTTCATAATGACGGGTTTTCGCGGGTGTGTTACTTAGCGGAAAAGAAACGGCGGGGCTCATGCGGGCCCCACCTCACAAATATCATACCAAGAGGGTAGGATATTTTTTTGGATAGCACCCTATCCGCATCAACTCAGCTTAAGCTGCTTTAAGTGGCTTCAAGTGGCTTCCAAGTGGCTTAAGAGAAATAAAATAAAGTTTGTCGAACAATTTATTTTATTTCTTAAATTTAAGTCCAAAAATTAAAAACCACCACCGAGCAAACGCAACTCTAGAAGAGGCGTTTTTAAGAAAATACCGGCGCTGCGATTCCATCGGTGCCCTCAGAATTCGATTCCGGGCACCGGTTCAAAAGTTAGAAAAACCCGCTCGTTCGTTCACTGAATGTACCTGAGCCAAACTTCGGAAAATGATTTCGGGCACACCGGGCCTCGGAATCAGGTGCCGTCAGAGGCTGCGTTCATGTAAAATTACAAGGAAAATTAAGAAAAAAATATCTTTGAAATTTACAGGTCTTTACATTACTCCCACAACTGGGCTTTATGTCCCCGTAAAGCTTCACTACAAACTTAGGGATACAAAGGTGGTGCTGAGTGCACATCTGATCCTCCCGCTCCCAAGTGCTCTCATGGAGGCTCCCGAGCTGCCATCTGAAGCGCACTAGAGGAATCAATCGTCCACATAGGACCCGCTTCTGTCGATCCTCGATCTCTACTAGGACCTCCGCCAAATTCGCCCCATCATCAAAGACCAGCTCTCCATGGTCAAAGATTTGCGTCAGGTCGTGCACGTATCTCCTCAGCTGAGATACGTGGAAGACGTCATGCACCCGGTGCAACAGAGGTGGTAGATCCAGGCGATAAGCCACCTCTCCAATCATGCTGAGAACTTGGAAAGGTCCGATGAAGCGTGGAGACAATTTTCCGCCTCGGCCAAATCTCCGTAATCCACGTCGAGGTGAGACACGCAAGAAGACGTGGTCCTCATCCTCGAACTCTAGTGGCCTCCGCCTCCTGTCAGCATAAGACTTCTGCCGGCTCTGAGCTGTACTCATCCGCTCCTGGATGACCTGGACCATCTCAGGTCCCACAAGAGCTGCTATGATTTCTTCTTTTCCGATAAGAAAAATCTGGTCTCATCCCCTAGATGAACCACTTCCTTTGCCTAATACAGTCATTCCTGACATGGATGTTACTAATCCATACCAAGGATGACGTCGTAAGGCCTCGACGCTACTACTAAGAGATCCAACCATTACTCTCACCTCCAAGGGTTGAGTCACACTGTCGGCATCAGTGTGTGGTAACTGGGTCTCCTCCAGTAGATGTCTCACAAGTGAGGGTCAAGTCATCAATCTAAGTTGGAACCTCTTAGTAATAACACAAAAGAGGACAGGAATGAAAACATCACAAAGGCAAGTGTCTTTTACTTATTTCAGCTCATAATACAAAGACACTACACAACTACAACAAGGAACTAGAAGTACAAAGGACGTATCCACTAGTTCCGCTCCTGTCCATATGCTCCCAGAGCTCCATGATCGAAGGCCTCAGCTTCCTGAAGCTGAGCTCTCGCATGTCCACCAACTCCCTGCGGTCGGGGTGGACCTCCTGGTGGTTGTGGTGGCAACACCTCGAAGTGTCGCCCACCATCTGCTACTCGGCCAGCTCCTCCGCCTCGTCCGCCTGCACCCTGTAGACCACCGTGGCTGAACCTCTGTCTGGGAGGTCCCTCTACCACCTGCTACTCATCTGTAAGATGAGTCGGGCAGTCTCGAGCCATGTGACCTTGCCCGCTGCATGCGTAGCAATGCTTGCCCCTCGTGTATCTAGCTCTCCTTAGGGTGCCCCGCACAACCAAATCTTCATCCTGAGACTGCCCACCTGATGGTCTGGCCTGTTTGGACCTCTGCATCACCTGTCTACTGCCAGCTGCGGAAGACCCTGCTACGGGCCATCCTGCGGAGGGCCCTGTCACTGGAGCCTGCTCGGCGAGAAAACTCTCTACTAGAAGGGCTCTCTCCAACACCTCTTCCTGTGTCGGAATGTTGAGGGAGATCATCGAAGCCTTGATCTCGTGCCTCAGTCCCTGCTCGAAGGTCCGGGCCCGGAAGAATGGGTCCCGTACCATATCTGTGGTGTAGCGCGAGAGATCAGTAAATCTCGCCGAGTACTGGGCCACTGTCATGCTGCCCTGCCGCAGCTGTAGTAGCTCCTGGATGCGAACCGCACGGAGGGTGGCTGGGACGAACTCGGAGCAGAAGATGCTCTCAAAGTCCGTCCATAGGAGAGATGCCTCGTCGTGCATCTGGAGCATCAAGCTCCACCATCTGCCTACTGCCGCGTGCAGGAGGATCGCTGCGAGGATCACCATGAGGTCTGCTGGTGTCCTCACTAATATGAAAACCCATACCACTGCCTCCAGCCAGTCCTCAGTGGCCTGAGGGTCCGCCTCCCCGCGGAACCTGGGCGGTCGCTAGCACTGAAACTCATGCAGTGCACTGAGGCGACGTGCATCGTCAGCGGCTGGTGCTGGAAGCATCGGTGGCTCAGCGGGTAAAAGTACCGCCAGTGCCTCTGCTGACAAGGAGCCCTGCACCGATGCCTCGTCACTCGGTTGGCTGTCATCACGCTCCACTCTCGGAACCCTAGCTGGCTGCCGTCGTGGGGCCATCTTGAAAAGAAACAGGTGCACCATGGTCAGAACTGTATACCTGGTGAGCTGACACAAGTAATCACAAAGAAAACTTGAACACACATGAAATCAATGTTTTCGTGCATTAAGTCGGAAATCAAAAGTCAGGGTCCTGGTGTACGGATACGTCGGCCGCCGCACCAACACAGGAATCCATGGACTGACAACCACACCCAATACGCTAACCACTATTGCTTCACATAGAAGAAAGATCAGGGTCTGCGGTTGAACCGACCACCTCTGATACCAATTTGTCACGACCCGTCCTCGGGGCTCGTGCCGTGACTACCCTAAACCCGCCTCTCATAGGCCAGGGGCTGGCGACTAGCATCAAGGCGTAAATACCGATAAACAAGAAAGGCATTGCCTTTGTAAAGTAAACAACCATCATAGAGTATGCAAGCGGAAAGAGTAAACACTAGGTAAAAACTGTAACAAGCTGCGCTGAAAGTAAAAGGGGCCGGAAATACAAGCCCAACTGTAAAGTACAACTGAAAAGAAAAGCCGCAGCGTCGAGCCGTCCTCCGGAAGTCCCACCTGAAGGGTGGGTGCAGATAGCCTCCACAGCTCCTCGGTCTAGCCGTCCGCTCCGAGTATGTCCCGCCCAGTGGTCCGCCTCCAGGTACCGTCCTGCTCCGCACGCCTCCACCACGATCAGCAATGTCCGTCGTCTGCAACCAACACAACGAAGTGTGGGCATAGCCCGTGCAGGGGTGAGTATAAGCTACTCAGTAGAGACCCCGAGACCCCGAAGGTCTCTCGAAATCCACAAAGGATAAACCACAAGGAAAGTTACAATCACGAAGTAACATCCGACACTGCTTAGGTATATGCCCATACATATACCTAAGTCATCAATTCCCGCTCAGCTCCAACGTCCGAGCTCAAGCACAACCCAGTCCACACAGGAAAGCAAAACATATACCCACACAGGATAGCTCAACACAATCCACAAAGGAGAGGAAAACAGTAAATCCACACAGGATAGCTCAACACAATCCACAAAGGAGAGTAAAACAGTAAATCCACACAGGATAGCTCACACAATCCACAAAGGAGAGTAAAACAGTAAATCCACACAGGATAACTCACACAATCCACAAAGGAGAGTAAAATAGTAAATCCACACAGGATAGCTCACACAATCCACAAAGGAGAGTAAAACAGTAAATCCACACATGATAGCTCACACAATCCACAAAGGAGAGTAAAACAGTAAATCCACACAGGATAGCTCACACAGGTATACATCGTCGAACAGGGTGAAAGGGATGATAGGATATAGATACTGAATCATCTAAGATGGGACCCACATAGGATACAAGACCAGCACGAGACCCACATAGGATACAAGACCAGCACTGAGTCATCTAAGCTGAGACCCACATAGGATATAAGACCAACACAGCTGGGACCCACATAGGATACAAGACCAGCACTCTTCATTGATTCATCTATGCTGGGACCCACATATGATACAAGACCAGCACTGAATCATCTAAGCTGGGACCCACATAGGATACAAGACCAGCACGACTGAGACCCACATAGAATACAAGACCAGCACTGAGTCATCTAAGCTGGGACCCATATAGGATACAAGACCAGCACAGCTGGGACCCACATAAGATACAAGACCAACACTCTTCATTGATTCGTCTATGCTGGGACCCACATAGGATACAAGACCAGCACTGAATCATCTAAGCTGGGACCCACATAGGATACACGACCAGCACGACTGGGACCCACATAGGATACAAGACCAGCACTCTTCATCGCCACAGTCCACTGAGGATCTCTGCACAGTCGTCGTCGTCGAAGTCGCAGCCAGCACTAGGGTTCCCGCACACAGCAAGCTCGTTCGGGAGGGTCCGCTCCACGAGCTGAGAGGCTGATACATCAACTGACACAAAGTCCAAAGTTGATGTATCCAAAAGTTCCGTGTCGTCAACAGGAACTCAACGTCGCAGACGACGCGTCAATCGGACGCCCGGTCTAAGAGTTATTGGCTTTTTCGTCCGAGGGGCCCAGTTGGTTTTTAAGGTAAAACCAACCCGACCATACTACACCTGTGTCCAAATCTCGGGCGGAGTATTCCAAAAGATCCTTCTCACTTAGAGGAAATCAACAAAGCTGACGGCACGTCAATCGGACGTCCGTAGCTCAAGATATGAGCGTTTCCGCTCCGAGGGCCCGGTTGGTTTCGTGTACGAACCGACCCGGCCAAACTCAAAGTATTCCAAATCCTTGAGTGCGATATACGAAAACGACCATCTCGATCCAAGGATCGCATTGCCACTGACGGCGCGTCATTTTGAGGCACGTAGCTCAAGTTACGGGCATTTGACCGAAAACGGTCCGAAGTCGGGGGGTCCGGGCCCGGGCCGACCCGACCCGGTCCGGCCCGGCCAGGGCGCGAACCGACTAGTCGGACCGGCCCAGCTCGGCTCGGCCGAGCGGCGGAGCGCCTGGGCGCCACGGGGCGCTGCCCCCGCGGTCTGGAGATGCCGCGGCCCCACGTGGGCCGCGCTGGAGAACCGCGGACGCGGCTTCTGCCGCATCCCATGCGGGTGAACCGGACCCGCGCGGCCGTGGATCCGTTGGCCGCCGCCGCCGCGGCGGCCTCGTCCGCCGCCGCGCCGGGGCGCCGCCGCGCCGGCGACCCGCGCCGCCGGAATCTTCTGCGGGCCACCAGAGTTGCTCCGGTTGTCCGTTTTCTTTCCTGTCTGCGCCGGTGCTCCTCTCGGGTTTCGTTCTTCACTGCGGAATCCACAAACTTCCCTTGCATCATGATTTTCCATCGCCCGCCAAATCCGCACAATCACGAAGAATGACGGAGGGTTGTTGGACCGTGTTCGTTTGGCCCGCACCCTCCGCGTTAGTTAACAACAATAGGAGAAAATAATTCAACACAAGATACAACAATTTTAATAAATTAAAATTGTTCATTTGCATCCGGTTCTTTAATTTTAAAGAAACGTTCACGGGAATAAGGGAATTTCCAAACAAAAAATCCCTACCTCGTCAAGTCGTCGTCCGCGGGTTCTTTGCGGAATTGGGGATCGTCGCGTCATCACGGTATCCGGCGTCGCGTCGTCGCGGAAGGGTGTCGCGTCGACGAACTCCGAGGTTCAAGAACAAAAAGATTTAATTAATAATAATTAAATACTTCTTGATTTAAAAACCACAAAGAAAAACTTAAAAGAAATCCGAAACTCTCACCTCAACGGATGATCGATGGTTTTTGTTGTGGATTAAGGAACATATTCGAAGAACGTCGCGAGAGAGGAAACGTCAGCGTCGCGGCAAACGACATCGCGTCGTCGATTTCCGCGGGTTCAGCATTCTTCGTCGGAGGTCGAAGTTTTTCGCGTTCTTCGCGTTCTTCGCGTTCTTTGCGAAGGAGGATGAAGAACTCTTGGTTTCTGTCAAATCCTCTCAACTAACCTTTTTCCAGAAGTCGTGCGTTGGTCTTATTTTATTATTACGCCAACAAACGAAAGGTAAGTAACGACCCATTAATTCGCAGAATTAATTCAACGAAAGAAACTTCCCATTTAATTCACGAATAAAACCGCCCAATTAAATGGTCTGTTAAGAATTTAAGAAAACGCGTCAGTTGACTTCATAATGACGGGTTTTTGCGGGTGCGTTACTTAGCGGAAAAGAAACGGTAGGGATCATGCGGGCCCCACCTCACAAATATCCTACCAAGAGGGTAGGATATTTTTTTGGATAGCACCCTATCCACCTCAACTCAGCTTAAGGCGCTTTAAGTGGCTTCCAAGTGGCTTAAGAGAAATAAAATAAAGTTTGTCGAACAATTTATTTTATTTCTTAACTTTAAGCCCAAAAATTAAAAACCACCACCGAGAAAACGCAACTCCAGAAGAGGCATTTTAAGAAAATACCAGCGCTGCGATTCCATCGGTGCCCTCAGAATTTGATTCCGGGCACCGGTTCAAAAGTTAGAAAAACCCGCTCGTCCGTTCACTGAATGTAACCGAGCCAAACTTCGGAAAATGATTTCGGGCACACCGGGCCTCTGAGTCAGGTGCCGTCAGAGGCTGCGTTCATGTAAAATTCCAAGGAAAATTAATAAAAATATTTCCTTGAAATTTACGGGTCTTTACAGTTTCCCGCATGAAAAACTGCTCTCCAATGAAATCTACGCTCTGGATCCCATGTATGGTAACACGACCATTCACTAGAGGCTGTTGATAACAATGTGCACATAAAATAACTAGTCAATTCATAAGATGATATCATATGTATGCATCTATAGAAGAATAATATCCAAACTAGACTAAGGTGGCCCAAACATCAGTCTACATCATCAAAAAACATCAAATAGACTAGCATGACCACTAACTGGCATACTCAACAATAGGGGAATGATAAGTATCTCTACATATAGTCCCAAAGAATGGGATAGACCATGTGAAACATAGCATTCCAAGGCTCTTGAATCAAACAAAGCACACACAATAGTATTGAACAGACTAATCGCACCTCGAAAAACCTCTGTCCCCACTGAAACTAATACCTCTACAGTTTGAAACTACCCACGCTCAGATCCTCTACATCTATTCCATTTAACACTTCCCCGATCATGACCTGGTCGAGGTCTCAGAGTACCCTTTGGTCGCCCTCCTACTGCATCGTCTACCCTCATTGGAGCGGGTACTCATTTCCCCTATTGCTGGAAAGGCAAAACTGGTAACTACTGGTGCTGAGGTGGGTGATGAACCTTCCCACCCACACTATACGGAGCTCAGACTGGCCATGAGTTCAAAAGATGCTCACGACCTCCACAGACAAAGCACCTCTATGTAGGAGGGCCCATGGAGAAATGTTGAATATTAGAAGATCTGAACTAGAATGACTAAGTCTTCCTTCCCACTAGACGAATCCTAGAAGGACATAATGCCATAGACCTACTAGTGAAAACTTCCCCCTTTGATGAACTCAAAAGACTCTCCTCTAACGGAACACCTTCCAGTGAGTGCGTCCTTTCCACTACATCAACATTCTTATAATCATCTATGTTTGTCGGTAATGTGAAAGAAGCAACAACGTACTGGAGAAAAGGTAGGAGTGCCTCCTCTAAACATCTTGCTCAATACTCCTCATCCAGGAAGAGATCTGATGAATAGTGTATGATATCCACCATCTTGATCCCCAATTTCCGTTCTAACATAATCCCCTACGAGAGGGAGACTAGCTCCTGCATTATCTCGACCTTCATTGTGGAGTAAAGGAATTCCACCTGAAACTGCTTCGCAAAAAAATCCCATGAGACCTCAGTTTCCTTCCTCTACCTGAGGTAAAGATTCCACCACTAAATAACTACTCTTGTTATCTGGATCACTTGCAGAGGAACCCAGTACTCTATTGGAGTCCGTATCAAGCTAAAAGAAAATCACCTACTCTTCAAGCCAACTCTCAGCTTCCATGGCGGAGATGATGCCCTCACACTTTCCTAGAGTCTTCCACTAGAAGTCACAAAGCATCTTCCTCTAGTTTTCATCTTCCTCATCTCCATCAGACCTCCTCCAATCAACTAAGTCAAATTGTCAGGCCTCAAAATCTCGTACCACATGGGGGTGATTTTTGGGTGCCATAGTGGAAAAAGTATACAAGGAAATCCTAAGCAAAGTAGCATGTTTTTTTTTAAATTTCATTTAACTAATAATTTTATTTGAATCTAAAAAAACAAAATACACACAAGAAAAAAAGTCAGTATGATTCATGTACCCCCCCTAGGGTCTCTACCCTACAATTATTCTAGCTTCACTTGGTCATTTCGTAGATCAAGAGTCCCTGCATTGGATCACAAGGTTGGGACTATTATCTTGTGTCCTAGCTGGTCCTCCCTAGCATATCTCACGCACCAAGATTGACTAACACATTTTCCCTATCATCCCATTCAATCCTCACCGTGCCTAAATCCAAACTCTATCTTATCTCTCAAACTCGAAAAACCTACCTCTGATACCATTATTTCATGACCATCCATCTTCAAGATGTGGGAAGGGGCAGTAAATTTCCTCACTATCTTTTTAATGTTGAAGTATATATAATGACCCATGTGTCTTGACTTCGATAGTCCCTAGAGTGGAAAATTTCACTAAGGGTATAAAATATCATGTAAGATGGAAGGAATTACCCTTTTTATATAACAAGATTGCGAGATAAGACAGTAAATCCTAAGCAACTCCAAGTACCAAAAGTAAAAGTAATGGAAAAAACATTTTCCCACATGAATGTTCAAAAGTAAAAATGATACAAGGAACAAAAAAACTCCAATGTAAAGTACCAAAACAAAAGAGAGTAATAAGTAACAACAACCAAACCCGAAAACCAATAGAAAAACGTCCAACATGGTACTCTATGTCCTCATAGAATTTGGAAAACAATTTTATATTTGTAGGGTGACAATACATGTATACCCAGTAGAAAAACTAATGCCACATGTGAAAAATTGAGGGAACATATTAATTCCCTTAAGAGAAATTTTAGATCCTCAAATAACCTTCCATGGAATAATTTCCAGGCCATCCTCTTCAATGAACTCTCACCAAATAAAAAAATTCAAGTAAAGTAGTTGTATAAGCACGTTGATATTTGGGTACCCCGCACCACTATCCCGTTGGTTAACTTATAATCCCTGATGACTAACGTCTTATTTCTACCACTCTTCCAATACATGTCGCACTACCACAACCTGCCCACACACACCTGGGCCTCAAACCACACACAATCTCGTATACAGACACCTGGGCCACAATAACCACACCTCTCACCCGGAGACACCTGGGTCTCCTCCTGATGACACATGGGAAAAAAAATATCTAGAAAACACCTTGTTATTTCATCCACAAAAAAAAACTATCCCAAAGGATCATGAGATATGGTAATCCTTGATCCATTAAAACCTTCCTAGATACGGTCGATTGGTATGAAACTAGAAGAGGGAATGAGGAAGAATGTTTGTAACCAACCATCTATCCTCCCACCAAGATGATGGTAAAGACACCCTCCCTCAAGAAATGGAGGCATTCAGCACATAGTTTTCAACAATGGTGGGGTATGCAAATAAATAACAAGGAACCATAATTTATACATATAGATAAGAAAACACTCATCCAAAACTATGTGTTTCTGAACAACCTACCAGCCCACTCAAAACCACTTTTGCTACCACACCTATATGCACAACCACTCAATAGCCACATCCATAGCATATCCCAACCCCTATTTATATAACCAAATTCAATTTATTTATTTAGTGGTTCACATTAGTTTATCCACCAATGATTATATAATATAATTAGTGTCTCTCATAAAATTATATGTCATTATATTAATGGAATTACATATAACTATCTACTCACTAATCAAATGGGAAATGAAACTATCATTCATGTGTACAATGGACTACCACCTCCATCAAATACTATGAATACTAGTTATAATGATGTATTGAATATATATATATATATATGATAATAATGTAATATTTATCATTATAGAAAATTAATATAAGATTTATTTCAGTCCATATCAATTCAATGAAAAATAAATCTCATTCATGTTTATGTGTAGATTACCAACTCCACAAAGAGATATGGTTTATTTTCCATTACCTCATTACGTGGATGGTTTATATAAGTGTATTTAATGAAATAATATGTTATTTATAATATAATTATAATTTAATTAAGATATAGTAATATTAACCTTCTTTCTATAATGATCATTGAAAAATGAAACTATTACATATGGATACATATGACCTACCATCTTCATAATGGTAACATAATTATCTTTTCAAAATCATCCTTTATCTTTTCTTTTAAATTTAAAATTGATGTATAGAAATTATAATTATTTCATGATAATTTTCTATAGATTATGGAATAATGAACTCTTTAACTATATTCAACCCATAATAGTTATTTTATACATATAATCCAAATATCTTCAAAATATTTACTGTGAAGATAGTTGATTAAGTTAATAAACAAAAACATGATAATAAGTTAAATATAATTAATCATAAAAATGAAAAAGGGTATTAAAAAATTAAATATTTAACAAATGTTCATTATTTTTTATAATAAAAATTTAATGTTACGAGTCAAACATGAGCTATGAGATTTTCATTTCACTTTTATTTATATGATATATATGACATATAAATGACTATAATTCATTTACGCAGAGTATATAATACCAATGAAATAAATATATGATTCAAAACATGAATATTATAGGTATTTCTGTTCAATTTATGGTTATTTCTTAATTCAAGCTCATGATTCAAATGATAAAAAAGTGGTGATGTTATTATTTTATATCTAATTATTTATTGAGATTGGTTATGATTAGAATCAAGTGATGAAATTTTATTATATAAATATAATTAAAGTAATGAGTTTTATTATCATCTATATTTTAATGTACAATATATGTTTTCCTTCAATTTAACTCTCTTTATGTACTCATGATATTTAAATTTTTTTATTAAGAAACATCGAAATTATTTCTCTCTTCATTACAAAATCCATTTTCTATAATATCTGTGATCTCTAAAAATATTTATTGAGTGATTTTAATATTATCATATGATAGTTTCAAGGATCCTTTTCATGTTTCTAAGGTTATTTTCATATAAATTTTTTTCTATAATATTTTGGAAATTCATATGTTTTATATAATATATGTCTACTTAAAAAGGGTATTTTCTATTGGGTTTAGTGACCTAGAAACAATATTTTGTACATTAATTACAAGAAATTTAATGTATTTAAATATTAAAAACCCTATTACATATTTTTCCTTGTACTGCATGACTATAATGTAATAATGTACTAGAGTATTTGTCACATTAATAAGTTCATAAAAGTTCCCCACTATGATAAGAACCTTTAAGTGATATAAAATATTCATAAATGTATTTCTATGGTTGGATGACACACTATGATGAGACACATAACATATAGACATTCATCTGTGAGTATTCATAAGCAGATTATACTTCTTCTCATGATGTTCACAATAGGTAATCTCCATGAGAGGAGATTATAAGAATAGACCTTCTCGTTGGAATTTCCTATGTTTTAGTGTCATCAGATATTCCTATCTACGAGCATTTATATTGGTCCTTAGACTTTAATACTATCATTAATTCATGTCACGACTTCCTCCATTTTATTTAAGGACGAAAATTTTCATTTCAAATGTTTTCAGGAAGTGGGTTATGTTGGGTACATCTCGAATGACATGTTATTAATGGATAATTTGATAAAGGATTCATCCCATCGATTTATGAAAGTTGATATCTCAACCCTTTGATTGAAATATAATTGTTTCCCTAAATTTCATGTACATGGTGTATCGAAGAGTTTAAATTAGGTAATCAATGAAATACATTCCAAGAAATTAAGTTGATGACACTATCATGAATCCTTCTTGATGAGATATTGATACAATAGGATTATATTAAAAAACGAGGGTTTTATATGGGTTTCATCATTTTGAGATTAATTTGTTTATATTGGGTACCTTGACCCATTTCTAAACAGCACTCCCGTAATTTAGGCAAGCTCACATAATTCCAAAGATAAATAATCATAGAGGGTCAAACACTATGTGTTTCCTTTGGTCTCGATTAAATTATATTTGAATTTAATTAATGGAATAAATATTATTCTCAATACCATGGAGTAATATTTTTCAATTAAAAATGATCTCATTAAATTAAATAAAAAATATTTATTTTATTAAACACTTAATAAATATTTAATTCATATTTTTGTAAATAAAATATTTATTTAAGAGAATAAATTGTTTATCTATTCGAGTGTTAAATAAATGGAAGTACTATTTGAGCGGAACAAGGCTATTCTAGTAGTAAAATAAATATTTTAAAGATGATAAATAATTATTTAACTAGTTTTCACAAGAAAAAATAATAATAACGCTATTATCATTATGTGTCACATGATTTAATTTATGATTTTGTTTTGCACAAGATAGCGCACCACAAATAATTGTGATGTTATTGTTATTATATATAATGCGTTTTATATAAGTTTACAAATGTATTTAATTTTTATTACAGAATTAAAAATTGTAAGAAAAAATCCATGTTGTTAAATAGATAGGAACATCTATTGTGCCATTATGCTTGGTGAACCAACTTGCTGGTGGTGAGGGAATTGTTGAGCCAAAAAAATTTATCTATTGAATCGCCTCCTCTCCCATCTCAAGAAAAAGAGACATTCTTCAAGACCAAAAAACATGTGATCAATAACAACAGAGGCAAGACACATGCTTCATTGTGCTAGCACCCAGAAAATGATTGTTGTCGATCAGATGTCATCAGAGAATGTGTGGATCACCACTAGAGGGATTCTGGTTTGGATCCTCACAAGTGAAACAAGACAATCAAGAAGGGTCATTCAGGATGATAATCATCATCAATGAGGAAATTACCAAATGTCAATGTATTTAATTTTTATAGATATTATTTAAATTAATTGTAAACATGATGTGCAAGATTCTCTCTCTAGGATCTAGCACCCTTTTATTTTTTTGTCTAGATCTTTGATCTTAATATGTAGATATTGGTTGTTATCATCGTAATGATCCCGGATTTGTCATTGACTATGTAAATGGAAAATTTGGGCCCTTCCAACCACTATGCTTCTACTATGCTCAGATCCTACAAGTGGTATCAGAGGGGTCACATCATGATTTATAATAATTTAGATAATTAAATGATGATTAATTATTTAATAATTTAGTTTTCAATTCTTATTTTACCATTATTGTAATATTAATGTTTAGATATGTTATTCCTCTTTTCATTTCTACAATATCAAAAAAATGAATAATTTTTAATTAAAATTAAATGGAGGATCTCATCAGGAGGCGCTGATGATTCTATCCAGGTAACATGATAGTACATGATATGTCATCTGGATTACACACCGTGTAGTTTTGTTCAGTGAATCAGGTGTAATTTGAAAATTACTCAAACCGTGTGCATTAATGGAATGCAGTTTAGTTAATTCTTACACCTCATTTTGACTATGATAGACTAGTGCACAGTTAGTTAGATTACACGTCGTGTGGCCCACCGGACATGGCGTATAGTCCATTCAGGTCAATGGAAAAACTGTGTATCCCATACACTGATAAGATGACCGATAACCATGTAACCTAGAGACAACATGGTGTGTGGCCCACAAGACATGCCATGTAATCCAAGATTTTGGAATTACACCTCACGTGCTGAGTCCCTAGGCATGTACTTCAGATAAGACGGTGAAAGAAGCACATGCAGTGTAGTCAAAACTATACAATCATTACTTTTCCAAATTACACAGAAGTAAGACTATAAGGTTTGTGAAGTGTTAAGATTTATATATCATGTATAATCAAACAAGTTTTCATTGTGTTACCTCTATCGTTATGGATGAGAATTTTGGGTAAATTCAAAAAATGATTAAGATAAAAGGATTGATTAATCAAAGACAATTATTAATTGATTAAAGCATGATTTACCATAATAATAAAGATTAAATAATTGAATGCTATTTTTATTAAAATCATAATTCTTTTCATCTATGTGTTTTTTCAGGATCTAGAGCATATCGTTGTATGATATTGGTTTCCTTTTAATTTATTTTAAATTGAAATTGTTAGCATGCATCCCATATCTCTTCATTAATATGCAGAGCTTGCATGCCCATGGTCTATTTTGTGTAATATCCTCTTTTACCCCTCATCTTCATGTGATTTAAAATGAACATGTATTGGATAAAACTCCTATTTTTTGGAGTTGGTTCATGTAAGGAGTTGAGGAGAAACCAATCCAAAGAGATACCAACGGGGATAGGTGGAAATGTTTAAAAATGAACTAAATTTTTTTGAGGGTTTTATCCCGTAGGCCAGGGTTAGTTTTTCAACTGCTAGATAAACAAACCATTAGAAAATTTCATGATAATTCCTTATACATTATATTATTTCTGTTAGTTACATGGTTTATCATTGTAGATGTGTTGTCGCGATCACCTAATTTATGAATTAAACAAGCATGCAAGAGGGAACTACAATAAACTGGGTCTATGTGTAAATAATATCAAGACATGGTTAATCACTCAAGTATGTTCCACTAATATTAAAGATCATGTGATAAATATAATCAAAAATTTACATATAATAGATAAAAATACCTCAATAATTTATTACTTCAGACTAAGCCTTATATTACTTGATTAAGGGAAAGACTCAATAAAACTATTTGTTTTACCAACACTTTTTGGGAGAAATAATTTTATACAGAAAGCCATTATGAATGATTGAGGTTGACTTAAAAATATTAAATCAAGAGTAATTTCCCTTACTAGACTCATTGTAATATTAGAGGCAAGTGTTGAGGGAATCCAAGTCACGATTTCAGGATTGGGGAGTCCACTCAACGGATCAAGGAGCTTCAAGCCCGTATTTAGAAAAGACCTACCTACCTATATACCATCAAATAGAGTGACCATCCCTTTTTGGGGTTATGGGATTGGGAATATGGATCATTCACACTAGAACTTACAAGAAACTATAAAGTACTTGTTCAATGGTGAGGGAAATTAAGACTTGATAAAATAATGGGATACTTAATAAAATTAATTTATTATTTCTCAAAAAATGTAGTAAAAAAATTATTAAAAATATTCTCTTTTAATTGTTTAATAAAATGAAAATATCTTTAACAAAACTATACCTATGATCAATTATGTATAAAGATAACATCCTCTCAATAAGTAACTTCTAGGAATGGTTTAGACACCTTCGGGTTATTGTACACCATGAATCGGAATATTACATCCTAGAGTTAATATTACCTGGTCCACCTTCCAAAGAGGGGAGTGATGGGGATTTCTTAGTCTAGAGAAACATTCGAATGACTCAATCGATGTTCAATGTTTTATTCTTTCATCAATTTCTAGTGAGCTCATGATGTCTCTCTAAAACATGGATGTTTATAGGATTCTCGAGCACCTCCAAGGTCTTTACCAAGAGAGAGAAAGACAGTGAAGGTTTGAGATATCTCGGACACTCTTTTATAGTAGGATTAGAGAGTGTGCCCCAACAGGGCCTTACATAATCATGTTTATTGTATACATTGTGAACATATTGGTTCTAGTGTTTAAAATCCCTGATTAATTGGGTAACTATCTCATTCGCACATCACTCCCTTAGATATTGTCCAGTTTTTTTGATTATTTCAATATGAAAAACATTGAGAAGTCTCTATCTGATCATTTTATACTCATTCACAAATTGGAAAATGATATGAAGTGTGACAATCCTTCTTCCCTTATGGTCAATAAGTTGGAAGGGAAGGAAAATATATTTTATCCCAAAGCTTCTTCATAACCTTCCATGAAAATGAAGATACAAGGGGAGGCAAGGGAACTAAAATATATTTGTTTCTAATGTGGAAAGAAGGGATAGTGGTATAAAAACAACACCTAAACAAAGAAGCAAGGGGAAACTTCAGCTACATTTATTATCTAGTGAAATTTATATGTTTCTACAAATTGGGTATTGGATGCAACTTTTGGTTCTCACATATTTATTCAAATATAGGAACCATGTAGATTCATTAAAATTTACCAAGGGTATGTAGATCTATGAGCAGTCCAACGATATAGAATTGTTGTTGTAGCTGTTGGGGACTACCACCTCACATTGCCAACTAGGTTGATATTTGTTTTAAAGAATTTTTATTATGTTCCTTTTGTAACCAAAAACAAAATTTCTGAATCCAAACTAGATACAAGTGGATTTATTTTCACTTTCAGAAAAGAATGTTTCTTCTTTTATAATGATTGACTTTCTTTTTCATATGAGAAAATTATAGAACAAAGTTAACATGTTGGATTACTCAAAACAAGTAATGGTAATTGATAATAAAACTATTTCACCTGACTTGTACCAAAACCGACATTGAGATAACTAGTTAGGTATAGTTAATGAGAAACACTTGATATAGTTACACGAATATGAATATTTAGATTATTTCAAACTAAAACCACTTGGTATATGTCATGCATGTTAACCAAGTAGAATAACCAAATCCCTATTTAGTGGGAATGGTGAAAAAATCAAAGAGCTTCTTGAATTGGTTCATAACAATTTGTTTTGACCATTTCATGTTGATACAATGGGTTGGTACTCATTCATCATAACTTTTACTAATGATTTTAGTAGATATGGATATATCTAAATAATGAGTTATAAGTATGATTGTTTTGATAAGCTCAAGGAATGCATGAATGAAGTTGAGAACCAACATGGTAAGAAGATTAAGAAACTCCACTCAGACTAAGGTGGAGAATATCTTAATCAATCTTCATTGATTACTTAGGAGGGTTTGGGATCCTATCCCAACTCAATACACTTTAAACACCCCTATGTAATGGTATAAATGAAAGGAGTAACCACACCTTGTTGGACATGGTGAGATCAATGATGAGTCAATAATATCTTCCATTCTTATTTTGGGGGATTTTAATTACAAATAGTGGTAAACGTCATAATCCATGTACCATGTAAATCAATAAATGGTATTCTATACGTGATTTGGAGTGGAATAAAATCCATGTAATCAAATTTACATGTTTGGGGAAGCAAAGTGTTTTTTAAGGCCTCTTCATGTAACAAACTCCGACCTCGAGGCACAAGGTGTACCTTAAAAGGATACCCCAAGAAAAGAGGTGTATATTACTTATAAGACCCCTCAGATAAAATATTTATAGTGTCAATACACAGAATATACCTTGATAGGGCGCACATCTATAAAATAGATAGTTGGAGAGAGATAGACTTCGATGAAGTTGATGCTCATGGTACACAAGAGTTGGTATAGGAGAATATTCCACAAATCCCTATGGAAGAAAGATCTATTCTAGAGATAAATTTACTGTGTAGGAGTAAAAGAGAGGTTATAGAATTGGAATGGTATTTTTTTTTCTAGTTAGTGAGGATGGTCAAACATTATTAGTTGAAAATAATGATCCTCTAACCTACAAGGAATAAGTAATTGGCACAGATGTCACCATGTGGGAAGAAGCCATGAATTTTGAAATGGATTCCATGTAGAAAATCCATGACTTTACATTGGAAGATACTTTAATTGATGTAATTACTTTTTGTTTCAAATGGGTATTCAATATGAAACTAGAAATAGAATTATAATTCAGTACCTATAAGGAAATACTGGTTGTAAAAGGGTTAAATAGAATCAAGGAATTTACTATGACGAAACCTTTTCACTAGTTGTGACGAAAAAATCCCTCAGATTTCTATTGGACATTTCTTCTTACCATGACAATGAGATTTAAAAAATATAAGTCAAAACATCCTTCCATAATGGGAACCTTTAGGAAGATTCCTACATGACACAACATTAAGGGTTTGTGAAACCAAATAATTCCAATAAGATATACAATTTTCAAAAATCCAATTATGGATTAAAGAAAGCTTCCAGGTCATGGAACATTTATTTTGATGAATCCATAAGGGAATTTTGTTTTATAAATAATGAAAGTGAACCTTGTGTCTACAAATTGTTAAGTAGAAGTGTAGTTGTTTTCTAAATAGTATATGTTGATGAAATATTACTTATATGAATTAAAATACCATTTCTATAGTCTGTTAAGGCATGGTTGAATAAATAATTCCTTATGAAGGAATTGAGAAAGGCAGTATATATTTTTAGGATTAATATATATCATGATAGATCCAAGAGATTTCCCATCTTATGTCAAAGTACATACATTGACAGGATACAAATGAGAATTAGAATGGAACAATCCAAGAGAGTATTGTTACCAACATCACATGGAATTTATCTTTACAAGAAAATGTGTCCTCAGATTCATTAACAAAGAAAGACAATGGAAATAATTCCATATGCATCAGCAATTGGGTCAGTCATGTATTCTATGCTATGTACGGAGCTAGATCTATCCTACGAATTAACCACATTAGGATGATATCAAGCTAATATAGGTGATTACCAGTGGATGGTAGTCAATACTATCCTTAGGTATCTATGGTGTACTTAGGAAATGTTCTGGGTTTATGGTGGAGTTGAGGAAATAGTCATCAGAGGATATGAAGATGCTAGTTTACAGATCAATCATGATGCCATAAATTTGCAAATGGGATACATATTCACTGTGAATGGAGGTATTGTGAGATGGAAGAGCACAAAGAAATGTGTGGTTACCGATTCTACAATTAAATTAAAGTATATCGTATCTTTGGAGGAATCTAAAGAATTATATTGGATGATGATCTTCATCCAAGAGTTGGATACGATACCTAGAAGTAGAGATACCATCACACTTCATTGTGATAATAATGCAATTTTTTATCTCGAAAACGTTACATGGTCCCATCAGAGGAAGAGGCACATATTACGGAAGAATCATCTCGTGAAGTATTTTTCTTAGAGAGGTTATGTTTTAGTGAGTAGTATTTCTATGGAAGATAACACAGACAAAACCTTGAATATATCCTGGAATCTTCAAAAAAATGATCATCATGTGAGGTATAGAGGGAAAAAAGTCCCAGTCAGTTGGTTCTAGTCCAAGTGGGACTTTGTTGGATTTGGTGTCTTAGAACCAACAATTTGTACATTGATTATATGAATTTTTAATGTGTTTAAATATTAAGCATCTTATTATATATTTTCATTATTTTTCATGGCTATAATGTAATAATTTTCTAGAGTATTTTCCGTATTAATAATGGCATAGCAGTTCCCCTCTATGATGAGAACCGTGAAGTGATATGAAAATATTATTAAATAATGTTCTAGGATTGGATAACATATTATGATGGGACACATAGTATACATACCATCAGGAGGGAGTACACGTAAGCATATGAGACTTTGTCTTGTGATGTTCAATCTTGGTAATCTCCAAGACATGAGATTATAAAAATAGACCCACCAGTAAGAATACCACATGTTTTGGTGTCATCAGATATTCCTATATGTGAGCGTCTTTAATGGTCCATAGACATTAAGATTATAATTAATGAATGTCATGAATCATAAACTTTGTTTTACTGATGAAAACTGTCACGCCATATGTTGGAGAGAAGTACAGAGTGTTGGGTACATCACAAATGACATGTTATTTATGGATAAGTCAAGGTTGGATTTGTCCCTTCCATTTATGGAATTTTATATCTATAACATTCTATTGATATAGAACTCTTGAAATAAATTATATGGCCATGGATTATCTATGAGTTTATTTTAGGTATTTAAAGAAAGACATATGAAGAAGATAGGTTGATGAAACTATCATGAAACCTACTTGATGAGATATTAAGACAATTGGATTATATTAAAAAGTGAGAGTTAGTATACGAATGTTGTCAATGAAACATTATGTTTTTTTACCTTGGGTGCTTCTTACCATTAATAGACAGTACTCTTGTACTTCAGGTAAGCCATCCTAATTCCAATGAGGAAGAATCCTATGGGGTAACACACTATGTGTTTCTTATGGTCTTTATAAAATTCTATTTGAATTTAATTAAGGGAATAAATATTATTGTCAAGACCATGGAATAATATTATCCAACTTAAAATGACATAAGTAAATTAAATAAAATATTTTTTATTGAACATTTAATAAAAATTTATTTAATAGTTTTTAAATTAAATATTTATTTAAAAGAATACATTATTTATTTATTCAGGTGTTCAATAAATAGAGGTGGAGTTCGAGCTAATAAAAGCCAGTGATGTAGTAAAATATTTATTTTGAAGACAATAAATAATTATTTAAATTATTGCCACAAGATAAAACAATAATAAGGCTATAATCATCATGTGGCATGAGATTCATATATGATTAAATTTTTCTCATGTTGGTGTACCACGAATAATGGTGTTGTTATTTTAATTATTTCATATGGGTTTATCTAAGGTTATGAATGTATTTAATTGATGTTACACAATTAAATTTTATAATTGAAACCCCATGTCATTAAATAGATTGGTACGTATATTGTGCCAATATGGTTGGTGTACCAAATTTCTTGCGGTGAGATAATTGTTGAGCCAAAACAATTTATCTCTCAAATCCCCCCCTCTCCCCTCCCAAGAGCGAGAGAAGTTCTTCAACTCTGAAGAACAGATGATCATGAAAGAACAATAAATGTCACTTGATTTTCTGTACTAGAACCTATAGAATTTTTATTGACCTGATTCCATAAAATCATGTGTAGATCAGCGCTTGAGGGATTCTAGTTTGGATCCCCTCAAGCGCAATGAGACAATCTGGAAGGGTAATTCTAGACGATCAAAATAATCAATGAAGAAGGCACTGAATATCCATTTATTTAATTTCTATAAATATTAAATATATTAATTTAAAAGATGATGCACATGATCCTATCTCAAGGATCCTACATCCATTTCTTCTTTTATCTAAATATTTGATCTTCATATGTGGATATTGGTCTTTATCATCATATTGATCCTGGATTGGTCATTGACTATGGAAAATAAAATGTTGGGCCCTCCCAACCACCACACTTCTTCTGCACTTGGAGCCTACATTTTTATCAGGAAATATTAAATGTTATATTTTAAGGGATCTCTCTGAACAACCCTTTTAAGATAGGTTTAGAATTTTCACTATATAACACACTTTCTCTATCTATATATCTATTTATTATGTAATTATTCTAAATTATGTATATATGTCTCTATAAAATAAAGTCATGTTATTCTCCTTTCATTTGAATAGGAAATACATGCCATATGTTTTTTTCATTAATGATCTCCATAATATTTTATTAAATGTTTTCTAGAAGAAATTGGGTTTGATTATGATATGGGGAAATATTATGAAACCCAATTATTTCAATGGGTAGTTCTTATGATTATTCCATATGGTTGATTTCATTTTTGGGACATAAAAAATTAACCATGTTATGATGTGTGCACTATGATAGTTGTCTAATGAATTTCGATATAACATTTATCAATAGATCATATGTATTGGTTAAGGGAGTAAGCCTAATAGATTATGTAACTCTATCCACCATGTGATGTTTTCTAGGTAGTTATCCTTGACGTATTCATATGTTATTTTTTATATTGTATAAAATTTATTTTTTTCTCAGAACTTATGATACAATGTTCATTATATTGTTCTCTTGTGTGATTAACTGTTAGGATTCTATTTTATTATTTCATGTTATACCAATAAATAAAATGTTATGATTCCTTGTAATTATTATTCACTAATTTTTATGTTTTTCTCACCTATTTTTCTAGGTATTATGTAGGATATACTATATTGTTTTTTGAGATCAAAGGGATTTATGATCAGATTATGAATATTGAAAAAAATTCATTTTATTTTCATGCTGATGTTTTATATATCTCATCTTCAAAATACACTAGGCCTCCTGATAATTGTGATGTATTTATTAGATATTTATTTTAAAATTACTGTAATAATATTTATAAAAAGTTTGTGTTGCTATAATATCCAATACAACCCATTCAATGTCTTTAGAAATATGTGAATTTTTTACACCCACATAAACCTATTATTATATAGAAATTAATGTATTTCATATGAAATCAACACTCCTTTACTTACTATAACATAATATTTTCTCAAATACATAGGGTTTTCCTGAGGGTTCTCACTAAATCATTCTCTTCATATTTTACATAAATAATAAAACCATTAATTGATTACCAATATAGTGACCCGAACTTTTAGTACATCAATAATAAATCTTAATAGAGTAAAATATAATACATATAAATATGATCCATTCCCAAACTTTAATGGATTAGTTTCTTTATAAAAATGAATACAAAAACAATTTATAATTAAAAAATATATATAACTTCCCATTATGTTATTCATAAGTATCACTAACATGAAAATATTGTATTTAAGGCCTTTCATTATAACATGGGGAAAGAAAACATAAGAATGGGTGATATCAAATTATCTGTATTGTTAAATATGAGAGATATAAATCAATAATCATAAATGAGTATAAGTTAAGCATAAATGCATTAAAAAGTTAATATGGTATATAATAATCATACTGAATTAGTCAAATATATTAACTCGAGAATCATGGAATAAGGTTTCAAATTAAATAAAAAACAAAAAACAATATATAATCATAGAAAATTAATAATGATTCATGAGAACATATCATAATCATATAAATAAGTTATTATAAATCACATAAGTATGTAAAATTACTTATTCACTCATGTTTAATCTGAAGACTAATATTCTAAACACCATATCATTATGAATATGCATACATGATCATTTCCAAAATTCTCATAAGATTAAATTACATATAGTTAACTCATTCATCTATTAAGAGTTCCTAAAATCCATAATCATAACCCAATTCATTGAAAGACAATAATAGGCCCACCCATCCTTGGTTTATAATGTAACCACCCATACTTGGTTTATAACATAACCACTCAGCCCTTGATTATAATGAGACCACCCACCACATAATCATAATACATTCATATGTATTCTAAATGTGCCTGAATACACTTATCATTACATAAAACCTTAATAATAGTGAATTAATATAATTGTCATCAATATTTATTCATCATAAAAAACAGTATCGGTAAAGAATAATTATGGTAATATTGTATCATATCTACAGAATAACGTAAGAAACATCAATGATGTTGGTATAGATGGAAATACCATTAAAGAATAATTTAATATTTGTTTAGGAATATTACTTACTAATTTTGAAATATCTTATTTAAAATCTAAATATTTACATAATATTAAGGAACACAATTAATTTTAAAATAATAATGAAACTATTTAATGAATCATTAATGTAATGACAATACATAGTGGTAGGAAAAGTCATCCTTTCATTGTATATAAAAAAAAATATTCCTGTAATTATTTATGGAATTTAAAACAAGTGAAAAAATATTTTATTAAATAATTGGACAATATTAAATCATTCGAGATCATATTTTAATGAAAATATAGACATGGAATAAATGATTCCTGACCAAATAGAAATAAATGGAATGTTTCTAATAAAAATATTCATTTAGTCTCTTCATTTACTAATGTGATAATATGAAATTAAAAAATTTAATGTTTTGATTGAAATAGAGGAGAATAAAATGAACAGTATTTTGTAAAGGTAGATCATATAATTTCCCCATAATAAATTAATCTTAAGTAATCACCATGAAAAATGAGATTATAACATGAAACCCTTACAACATTGGTAACTTTAGATTTTAAAAAAATTGGAATAAATAACATAATATTCGACATTAAATAACATGAAAATAATGATATAAATGACACATCATATCAAAGGGAATGTAGATACACCTAAAAATTTACTATACGTGTATAACTAAACATCTGTCTCAAAAAAGATAATTTCAGATGGAAAAAATTTACCACTATAGTATCATTCAAATAAAAACCATTGGATAAAATAATATGTATTATAAATTTAAATATATTTAATTAATATGGATCCATGGTATTACATGTTAATGTAGAAATATTTATACATCATAATTAAAAAAAGGTTAATAAAAACAAACATGTCTCAATGAATGAAATTTGATACAAAGAATAATTACATTGTATCCGTATTGATTTGTAATCACATTAACCTTATATATAATATATTAATATTTATTATAATTATATAAAAGTATAATAATAATAGTTATAATATCATATATGATCCAATTATATCATTCCAAAACAATTTTATTAACAATTATTTATTAAAGTTGTCTTTATGGGTGCTAACTAATACATTTCACATGATTTTTTATTTTAGCAGTTCAGGTCCTTTTACTTTGATCATGTTTCCAAACTATTATTAATAATAATATCCATGTTATAAGTATAATATTTATTATATATATATAGTTTTATTAAAAAAATCATATAATTGGGTGTAGAAAAATGGATTTTATCCCTTCTTAGAGATTTTCATTCAAATATAAACAAGAGTGATGTTTCCACTTTTTGATTGATACAGTTAATGTAAGGTAACTGATAATTAAACATTATTAAATAATTATTATATAAAAAATTTCTTATATATAAATTAAATATATATTTATATCAGTTAATCTAAATAAATAATTAAAAATGAATCACATTACTTTGTAGAGGTGGTCGTCCACACATTTGAATGAGCGACATTATCATTTCCAATAGAGTCGATGGTAATAAGTTCTATATGATATTATAATTATAGAGTAATAATTATGTAATATTTATCATATATAAACATTAAATATATCATAATTTCAAACCATTAATTATGGTGATGGAAAATGAATCATATTTTTTTGTAGAGGTGGTAGTCCAGTAGTACACATGACCGATACTTTCATCTAGAATTAGATAGAGAAGAGGTGGAAAATGGTTGTTTCATTATCATAATAAATTTTTTGTTTATTGATTATACTTATTTAATCATTTTTTGGATATAATAGGATTATATAATGTGTAATATGAAAATATCAATGATCCCCATTTTGATTTATACATATTCTCTGAGATACCTCATATGGGTTACACCATAATCCTTGAAATATTAGTCATTAAGGCACAATTGAACATCTAGTTTTAATTGGTGGAATTTATGATGGGTTTTAGTAGTGAATTTATGGGATTTAATGATCAAATTGTCTAAATATGGGGGAAGAAGAGGTTCCCTATTATATGCAACGGTTGGTAAACACAAGGAGCTTCATAAATAATTTCGGTAATATAAGGTAACATAGATGATAATGTAGATAAAAAGTTGAATTAATTTAAATTTAGTACAATATAATGTTAAAATATCTTGATATAATAAAAAATACAAATTTTTGAATGGAAATACAACCCTTATATTTTTTTATTACCGTATATAACCTTGTTTTAACATTAATGGTGATAAGCTTTTTTTACTATTTTTATTATTCGGTTTAAAAAAATTATTTTGATTCTATCACATTATATTAATTATTATGAAAAAATATAGAATCAATTTTCATAGATTCAATTTATATTATTAGCATAATATAATTTAAAATAATTCTGAATAACATAACGAAAAACCCTTATAGAAAAATGAATTTTAACCACAAAACATCATTTACATCCATTCCATTCAATGTAAGAACAATAAAATAAATGTAAAAAAATATTATGCTGAATATATATTATTTAAAATTCAATAAAAATTTATAAAAGGGATTAATTTCATTGATTTTGATACAGATGAATTGGGTGTTTAAAAATTATTTCCAGAATAAATGTGTATTTATGATAAAAAATAAACTTATAACAAAATAAAATAAAAATATGATTACTATGTATTTAATTATACTATTTATTATAAAATTAGTGTTCTAATTTTATATGATCAAATTCATAACATAATGGTACTTTGACATGATATAAAATGACTATTTTTACAAAAATCTATATTTTTAGTATTCACAATAAACATAATTATTTCTAGAAAAAACATAAAAAACAATCCAAAAATATTATTGAAATTATAATTTCAATAATTATATTAATTTTATTAAATTAAATTTCTAAAATATTTATAAATTAATTATAATTTTTTTAATATTCATTTTGTTACAAATTGAGTAATATATTACCAATATAGAAGAAAAAATATTTCATGAATATCATATATATTAATTAAATCCATCTTATTAACCATCCATGTGTTATAGGGATGCAATATTAGACACATCACTTCATCGAGGTGGTTGTACACATATACATGTGAATGATGTTATCCTTCCCATCGACTAAAAAGTATAAGAAATTTTTTTTACCATAGTCATAGTAATTTTTTAGTATAGTGTATATATTTTTTATATTACATTAGCATGGTTCAACATGAATTTAAAGAGGTAAAAGAAGAATTAAAATGAAACTTCTCAATTAAGAGTTATAACTCTTCTTTAGAAAACCACCTTTGGATTACAACTTATGATTTATAGGTTTTTATTCTAGTTAGACCAATACCTATATGAAATTATTATGAATGTGGTAATGTTATTTGGGATGATATTGGTCAATCTATGTGGCTCATGATGTGTGAGGAATAGAAGGGGGATGATGTAATTAAATAAGAGAAGGGAGGGGAACCTTTAAAATTACTTAATGTATGAAATTAATAAAAATTAACTTTCATCTTCATGATTCACCAAGTTGATATATTTTTATGATAAGGTGAAGGTATGTATAATTTTTTAGGATCATGCATTATCATCTACTAAATCATTCTATAATACCATGATAACAATGACTTCTATTCTATAAGGGTTAATAATGTTAAAATAGAAGGATAAGTTATCCAAAAATGATAATGGTGGATATAATTGACAATATCCCATTCACTTAGCCAAATATATAATTTTTATAAATTTTAAATCATTTAATAAAATATTAGTAATCATGAAATAAAAATATATTAATTTCTGGGACTATACACATAATAGACTGTACAAAAATATGAAGATAATAATATTGTTAAAATATAAATATTCATAACATCACTAAAAAAAATATTTATATAAATAAATTATGGAAAACTATAATTCTACCAAAGTAATATTACATTGTATGTTTTATAAACGAGTTACCTAATTTTTCTCTTACATCCACATGCACTATGTCAGAATTTCAAAATAAATTAATGAATTTATTTCATTAATAAAGATTAATAAAAATATTCCATCATAAAAAAATATTAAAATTAAAAATAACCATTTATAACTATCAATCACTTTTTTTTTCATTTTAAAAAAATATTTTAGTTATTATAACTATGAAATTTACATTTTTTAAATATTTTATACTTAATATAATATAAATGCCTTTATCAAAAAATAATTACACTAAAATTACATAATATAAAATATTAGATTGGTTTTATTTAAATCTAACTATAAAATATTTAAAATTAATGTCTGAGTATAATTAAAAATCCATTTCATATATTTTATCCATAAATACTTGATTTAGTTTATATCATTATGATTAATTTTTACCATCATTACCATTCATAGTGAAAAAAATAAAAGGGTCATATTTACATAATTTTTACCTAATGATTAAAAATAAAGAATCTTATTTTAGTGATTAATATTATATATTTGTTAGATCAAAATTTTAATATTAATATTTAAAATTCAATGATCCATAGTTTAAAAAAAACATTTTTACCCTAAAATTGAACTTTTATGTATATCAAGTATAATGGTTATTGAAATTTAATAGATTATAAAATCATAAATTAAAGGATTTTTATCTTATGTTGTTTTTAAATTCAGAAAGAAATTGGAATTCTATGTTAATTTATTAAAGAAGAAAATAACCATTATAAATTAATCAATTATATTTTTTTTGGATCTTTCTATTTTATTATTTAGGACAATCCTTTTCTAGATAATTATTTTGGAGATTATGATTAAAATTTTATTTTTATAATAGCATATTTTTTATATAGTTAGATATGACATGGGATCTAACCTTGGTTAACAAAAGAGTTTCCATATGAAGAAGTTATTTTTGGTTGGCATTTTTTAAAATAAATTTTCATGTAATGTTTCAAAGTATTTTTCTTTTATTATACATAATTTTATTTCTAGTTGGTTTATCCAAAACTCAGATCTTGTTATAACTACAACTCTCCATTTTTTCAAAAAACATTTGGGAGCCTGATTTGGTTTAAAAAATAATGCTACGATCAATTCTCTTAAAAAATAAATATTTTTAATAAAAATATAAAAATAATCAAAATATTATCATGACATGATTATTTTTAAAATGGTAAAAAAATTTCAATTAAAATTCCTAATTATTGTATTAATTAATTATAATATCCATAAAAAAAACTATATAAACCATTTTTGAAACAATTTTGTTTGAAGAATAAGATGACTTTACTGAAGATTGAATTTGTATTTATTATCTTTAATAAATATATTTTAATTTTAAAAAAATTTAATATATATATTTTATTATGTGGTTATTATTATTAAAATGCTGATTTAATGGCTCAGTTTTAATAGAAACTTTTAAAAAGTATTAATTTTAAATTATATCACAAATCACTTAAAGATAAATGTTTCATGTTAAAAATGTAATTAATATTGTTATTATATTATATCTTTTTTGAGTATTTCATTCTTCCCCAAAAATAAATGATGTCCTCATAATTTTCATCTCTTTAAATAATTATTCTCTATTTAAAAACAAATTTATTGAAAACACATGTCGTGCAAATGGATAATAAAAAATCCTTTCAAAACGGAATGGGAGAAAATTAATGGTTAACTTAATTAACACATAATATAGTTCATATATATGGATAAAAATTACAAGAATTAAAAATATAGACATAGAGAATAATTTTAACATCCTCAGACTAATGGATAGTGATGAAGAACATGATAATGGAAATGTCAGTGACTAAAAAACCATAAATCAGTAAAGTATTAAATGAAGATCATCGATTCATCATAATTCCATGAAATATAATGAAATTATTATAAATAATTGTACATTAATAGAACCATAATATCATGATTTATGATAACAATTTCAATTTTTTACATTAAAATTTTATTTTTGGATTAGAGATTAATAAAATTATGAAAAATGTTATATTATATAGGAAATAATATCACATAGGATCAATTTGTCCCTCAAAAATTGTATTCCTATGATTTCCCTCTTATTTCTTTCATTATACACCTTCTTTATTTTAGTGTAATTTTATTTAATCTAAGATAGATATCGTAATTTTTCCTATAAATTTTTAGTACTTATTATAAACATTTGAAAGCATTGTTTGGGAGTAACAATGATTAGTATGGGATACAAAGGAAATAAATAATATCATCTAGTGAAAAAAAAAACTATAAAGTTTTTACCTATTTATATTTTTTTGATCATATAAAAAATGGTATCCACATAGAAAAAAAATTACACAAAAAACCATTAAAATGAATAATATGAAAATATAAACCCGTACAAGAATCATATAAAATTGTATTCAAAATTCACATTCATTAATACTTGAAATAACTAGAATCCAGTTAAATATATATGATGAACCTCCCAAATTAACTCCTTCCTTATTTCAATTGTATATAAGGAACATAACACAATAAATTGGAGATCTATATCAGGCTCAGCCATTATATATGTTGTATCAGACCAACCTATCATTTAATCTATACCAAGCTAATAACTCATCGTCAATAATGATAAGATACCATATCTTGAGTAAACAATATTTATTCATTCCTGTTTTCACCATAAATCCCATGAAAAACTATTTGTAACTAAAAAGGACAGAACATTCTATTTTGACATAAAAAATGGAAAAATAATTGTTTCTTTTGAAAACAATTTAAAATGGAATACCTCTAAAATATTTTGAATGTTTTATTAATTGAAAATAAACATGGAGACACATAATTAATACTTAAAATAGTAAAATTTTATGATTTTATAACTTTTTTCATGAAATAAATATCAAATTAATGGATCCTTTAATACATTTAGTAAAAGTACATAATTCAACAGATGAAAAGAAGATTAATTTTTTAAACATTATATTGAAACTCAAAGGTGTTTGAAAATAAAATTTGAAATTAATTAATTTCTATATATGTACATCATTGTAACATGTTAATTAACATGGATATGAAGGAAAAATAGGATATACACTTTAAATATTTAAAATTATGTTTTCAATAAAAATCCCTTACCTTAAATACCATCTAGATTTGTGAGTTCAGTAATTCCACAATAATTTAATTATATTATTTATTTACATGAATAAGAAAATATATTATTTTCATTAAATTTTCATTATCAATTTTATTTCATTTTCTAACATGTTTTATTATTTTACAGAATATTTCATGTTTATGTTTGACGTTTTATGGACCTTCAGTTAGGAATCCCAAAAAGAATTCATCTTGTTAATGATGGAAAATGGTATCATGGTTATATTATATCAAAATATTAATCATGGACTAATTTTAATAATTATCTAATAAATATAATTTTAGATCCATTTATGAATGTACGTGATGAAAAAGGATTCATATTGGTTCATGTAGGTTATAATATACACATACCAACAAACAATGTTATCATTTTTTAATGAGTAGAATTGTAAGAAAATAAAAGATATATTATAAATATAAAATAATTATTATCTTATTCATATTATATATATATATTATATATAATTATAACTATCCACAAAAGGTGGTGATGGAAAACAAATTACATTGGTTTATGAGAAGGAAATCTGCATATGCACAAGAATAATTGTTTCATGTCCCATTTTGATGGAGAAAGAGATCAGAAATGGTTGTTCCAAATACATTATAAAATTTAAATATTTTTTAGATACATATATTATTATATAATCATGAATTAAATTTATGTAAAGGATATAAAATAATAAATAAACATAAAATAGGTCGGTCAAGACTTATACCTTCTCATACAATAACATCTTTTCCTTATACAGTAATCCTTCTAGGTATATTAATTTAGTGAGACCAAGGCTTCTTGGTCATGGGAATGGATTTTGGGTAGTTAGTTTTCTTTTGTCTTGGTTGACATATAGTACCCAAAACTTGTGAGGAATAAAGAAGATCAGGTTCACATTCATAAGTGAAGGTATCTCCTCTATTGAAACTTGATAAAAACTGAATCAATATCAATGAATTATCATTTAAAAGTGTAAAAAAATTGTAACCTATTAAAAAAATATAAATATTTGTCTAAATATTTTAATAAAATATATTATTGATATGATTAAGTGATTTTTTCATCCTTATATCTTTGTTTTAACCTCCATTATCACTTTTGGTGATTACTACAATATATATGATCTCTAATCTATAGTATTCAAGAGAGTTAATATAAAAAGAAAAATAGCCAATAAGTGAACAATGGTTGCTATCACTGACTAAATCATAATAAATTTCCGAAATAAAATATTTTTATATACATTAAATCATAAAATAATATATAATTTAATATAATATTCCATTAAAGTCATTTTTATACTCTTCCAGTAGTCGGACATTAAGTTCAACAATATTGACATGGAATTGAAATATAACCTTTTAAAGCATCAATAATAAGATATATTTATCTAAAAAAATTCCTCGAACTCAATACTCCACTTACATTTTTTTATCATTTGTTTTTATAAATAATTATATTGATTTTTCTATTACATGAACAAGAAATGTATGAATGTTTCGTAATCCTTTAATGAAATTATTTAATAACTAAAAATGTGAACATAAATTCACATTATAAAAAAATATTTATCATTAAAATATAAATTTTCAACAAAATATAACCCATTTTTATAAATATAAAAAACATTAGACATATTAAAATAGATAAGGCAACATATTGTTTTAATTCATTACATAAAATAATATTATGGTAATTATTAATTTATTGTGGAAATTAATTTCACCATTTCAAAATTATAAATATTTTTCATCACAAAACACTCATAAAATTTAATAAATGCCATTTGTTGGTGATATTAATATCTTATCCCATTGTCATAATTTGTTTTTCTTTTTTATTCTTACCATGATGAGAATAGTTTTTCCAAGGATATTATTCATAATGAAAAAAAGTAAATTAGATCTATTTAAAAAATAAGAACATTTTCATTAAAACCATGAAATCCATTTTATCAAATTCAATTCATATATGTGTAAACAAGTTCCTTTATATTAAATTCAAAAATCACTATATAAAAAAGTTTTGTAAAAAATGTATTTCAAATAGAAAATTGAATTTTATTAATATTTAGAAAAATGTTTATTTCAATAACATTAATTGGTCTATTTTTAATGAAAATGAATTAACAAATATTTAAATCACTATAAATTAATTATGACTTTATATATATTTTAAATGAAAATTCAGATTTTTATAAAATCATTATTTTTAACTATTAATTGAATAATCAATCATTTTAGAAAAAAATAAAAACATTAATGCTATAATAATATTAATATACTGGTATAACAAATTATAATCATTTTATAATATTAAATTTATAAAAGATCAAAAATTATATTTTAAAATTCCATGAGAAAAAATAAAATAAAATTCATTTTTTATGAAAATAGTTGATGAAAGCCTAAATTAAATCTAACAAAAATTTTGTAATTATTTATTATAAATTAATAAATAAATTTTAATTGATTAAAACCATTTTAAAAAAAATTCACAATGTTTTTATTATTATTCATAATTCCAATTTATATTCTAGTTAATAACTATAACATTTAAATATAAATATTTTATAGTATATTGTATTTCAATTAAATATCGGTTTTGTGTCCATGGAATGGTAATGACATATTATTATTTTAATTTAATTTTTCTGTCTGTTATAGTCTACCACCCTTAATTTTATTTTGTACCCATATTTTTATATCAGTCATGATAAAAGGATTCATTTATTTTAAATAATCATTTCCAGACACTATAAGATTTAATATATTTTTATGGAAGGAAAAACATGTTAATTCATTAAAATATTAATTTTATAAATCCACATCATAAAAATTAGATATTGAAACATCCTTTCTAATAGAGAAAAAATAAAATGTGATGTTCATATAGAAATAAAAAATATTACAAGGTTTACATATAAGGAGAACATTGGCAAGAAGTGAAATTATTTACTTGGAGGGAAAAAATAATGTCTAAAGAATAATATAATGTGATATAGAACAAGATAATGAAAAGGTTATTGACCAAAAAAACATAATTCAAATGGGGATAAAGAATATGATCATTTAATCAGATATAAATTAAAAAGACAACATTTTTATATTAATATACAGTTTACCAGAGTTGAGTAATAATTTTACTATCAAGATGGAGAACACATGAGAATAAGCACACATAATTTAATTACATTACAAAGAATAATTTATTTCCCTTTCTATGAATTTAGAATTGTTTCTAGTTAAATCTTATCTATTACTACATAAAAGTTAATTTTCATTTTGAATTTAGTTTTCATTCCAAAAACACTAAAATTAACATATAATAGACCAGGCAATACTAAAATAGATAGAATATTATTCCTCATGTCAATATACACTAATATAAAAATTGTTAGGAACAAATAATATAATACACCACATTTATGAGTCATCATATAAAGAAATATAAGTCTTCAATTCCTAAAAAATGACACCAACATATGGGCCTTAATCATTATAAAAATATATAACCACAATACTCTTCAAAATATGCCTAAAAAATATTGGAACCAAATATTGGAAATATTTGTTGTTATATTCCTTGATGATCAGCATAAAAATTATCCCCAAGTGAATAATTAATATATCTACCTAAACTTTATTTGAAATAACAATATAATAAGAAAAAATATATTATAATTTTAAAAATTACCAAAATAATCAAAAAATAAAAAATAAAACCATACATGCCTCTGAATGACAATTCAACAATTTTATTTAAATAGACACATGTATTTTCTAAAAAAATACTTCCATTTACCTGAATCATATAATGTATCCAATACATTAAACCAATAAAAAATTAAGTCTAACCACTTAGTCTCCAAATAAAATTTCACCCCCATGGTTCTTTATATGATAAATCCTCTTTCGAAACATATAATAACCATTTTATCTTAATTAATTATAATTACCTCAACATCAAATATTATCTGATCTAAAAAGTTTATTAATATAGTTAATATTATATCTAAAAAATATAAATAATTATTCTTAAAATATCCTTTCACTATATAATAAGTTAAATGTAAGGGTTATATATAGCTCAATAATTTATGAAAACTCAATAAATTCCTCATGAATTACTCACATTACATAAAAATCATATAGGTGTACTAAATGCATGAAACAAATGGCTATAATTTAATTATTCAATTATTAAACAGTAACCACTACATCAAAATTATTTAAACCATATATATATACACTTTCTAACATCAAAAATTATTCATAATTAATTATCCACACTTATATTTCATATTTCCCAACAAAATCTTCCAATGAAATATATTTCATTAATCATTCCAATTCAAATTTCAATGAAATACTCACTATGATCTACTAGGTCATGTCTATACATTGTTATAATTAAAAAAAATTTATGTTTCCCTAATTACATTTACCATTTACAATAATTATATCATGATTTATATATATACTAACATAGATGAAATTTTGTAAACAATTCCTTGTTTTGAATACATAATTTCAAAATATAATATTTTACATGTTTATCATATTTCAGTATAAATCTTATTTAATTGTATTTTTAAAATTAATTTTAATATATATAAAAATTTGTAAATTCATAATATAAGATAAATACATAGGTTTCACTAAGGGGACTCCTTATTGTAGTCTGGTAGAGGGTGGGAAATCCTTTTTATAGAGTCATACATAGTACTCTATCGATACTATCCCTTATAGTAATTAAAATAATGGGCATCCTAATATATTTTTTGTTCCATTTTTTTTAAATTTATAAATGTTGGGAAAAAATCCCTCAAGGTATCATTGAAGCATTTTTGAGGTGATTGTGTTTGTTGACAAAGTGGACATCTGAGTGGTGATTGCTGACAAAGCATAACTATGACATACAAATTTGTTGACAAAGAGGATTTCGTGATGGAATGTCGAGTTCAAGAGCTGAGGTCAACAATCCATGTTTGATTCAAGAACGTCGATAAAAGGAATGGATGACCTGGAGGTGGTACAAAAGAACAAATACAAGGTGGCACCGTTTTCCAGTGTTTGCCAAATTTTTGGGCCTGAAAATAGAAAAATGAAGAAAAGTGTTTTTGGAAAAGGACTTGCGCGCCGTTGACTTGGAGTATAGGAAAATTGCGTGCCATTTTTTTTCAAGATCATAAGATCAAAATATGGCTAAGGAAGTAGGTTCGCGCAAGTTTGGGAGTTGGTCGCGCAAGTGTCCAAAAGGACAGACGACATGCGCGCCGAAACTGGGCCGCGCAGGTGACTTGCGCGCCATCGCGTAGGGTGGTTAGATTGCCTATAAATACTGGACCACCCCTCCTCATTCTGCACTGGAGTTCAACTCTTTGAGAAATCAGAGCTCCCGTCACGTAGGTGTGGTGGTCGTGCAGGTGGTGTGTGTGGTCGCGCAGGTGAAGTTGCGCGTCAGTGGTTGAAGTTGTGAGACCATGTTAGAAGCTGCGCGCCGGTTGGCAGTTGTGCACCAATAACGGTTTGTGCGTAAAAGGAAGAGAGTCGCGTAAGTTTGGAGTTGAGGAATCTTGAGTCGCGCAAGTGTCTGAGGAGGACTTGCACGCCCGTTGTGACTTGCGCGCCGATACTTGCGCGCCGTGATTGACTTGTGCGCCAAGTAAGGATTATTTCCAGCAGTGATTTTCAGGCTGTGTGGAAGCTGGAGGTTTTCCCGATACATTCAGTGCAAAGATAGATTCATCTACGGATGAAAGTTGAACTTCAACAGAGCATCCACATACAAGATAAGATGCATTATTTCATGCAAATGAAGAGACCTACAGGTCTATAAACTGTGAGTGGATTCCTTCCAAGAGTAGTGAGCTTAGGAAGAGGAAGAAGGTTATCCTCTCCACCGGCAGTGAGCCAGAGAGAGAGAGATAGGGAGTGACCCTTGGGAAAGTAGTGAGCTGACCCTAAACTTGTATAGGCAGTGAGCCTGGGCATAGAAGTGATCTAGCCCGAAACTTGTAATCCACATCTAGTGAAGATTAGTGGAATTTTGTACGACCGGTAACCTTTCAGCGTATGCTCCTTAGACGTAGCCCTTATCGGTGAACCAAGTAAAATTGTTGTGTCCTGTGCTTGCTTTACTTTATGTTTATATTGTGCAGCAGGAAAGAGAGAGAAGAGTGTTTTTCTTAACAGCGAAACAAGATAAGAACGAGCATTAATTTTTAATTAGTCATACCCTGATTCACCCCCCTCTCAGGGTATTCAGCCTAGTGGACCTAACAAGTGGTATCAGAGGGAAAGGTTGAAAGTTGTTCTTCTCTCAATGGAGGTCACTAATCATAAAGGGATTCCGATCTTTGACGGATGCAATTTTCAGATATGGAAGAATCGAATGCAACACTATTTCCGATCTTTGGGAATGGATGTGTTTTCAGCAGCTATGCATGGTATCACAACTGATATTAATATTGGTGCATTATCAGAAGCTGAACACAGAGAGTTGGATGCTGATTCCAAAGCAATCAATGCCTTAGGGGGAGCCCTCTCCAATCCCATCTATACAAAGGTGATGTCATGAAAAACGTCACATGCCATGTGGGAAAAGCTTCTGAATATATATGAAGGGGATTCAAAGGTGAGAGAGGCAAAGTTGCAAGTGTTGTGGAATAAGTATGAAGATCTGAGAATGAACCCGAATGAGTCTGTTGATGCATTCTTTGACAGGGTGAATGTTGTGGTAGAAGATATGTGGGGTCTTGGAGAAATTATCGAAGATATAAAAATTGTGAAGCGCATCTTGAGAAAGCTTCCACCTCGGTTAAATCCGAAAGTTTCTATTTTGGAAGATAAAGATCCGAAAGAGCTGACATTAGATAACCTACACAACACTCTTGTTGCATATGAAATGAGAAGTGATGACAACGATGATATGGAAAAGGGGAAATCCAAAGAGGTGACATTTAAGGCCATGGAGAGGCTCACTATTGAAGATTATCAGGAGGAAGAAGAGTCAGATGAGGTGATGTCGTTCCTTTCTTCAAATCTGCAAAGAGGAAAAAGAAAGTTTAAAGGGAAACTTCCACTAGCATGCTTCCGATGCAGAAAGGTTGGTCATCTTGCTGCAAGATGCCCCAAAAAGTTTCAAGAAGAAAGCGATGAAGATGAAGTTGAGATTCTCACAAAAAAATCTTCAGCCTATGTGAAAGGGAAGAAGCATTTCAAGAGAAATTTCTTTAAGAATAAGAATATTATTTCACAAGAAATAGACAATTCAGCTGATTTTGAGGGTGAAGAAGTTGAAGAGATAGAAAACTGCAAAGATCGTGGACAAAATGCGATGGTGGCTACTGCCAGTAGTGCTCTAGAAAAGAAAGAAACTGAAACTGATGAAGAAGAAGAAGAAATTGAAGGGAGAGTTGACATGAAAGCTGAATTAGAAGCAACTCTTGAAGAGATAGATGTTTGGCGAGCAAAAACAAAGAAAGCCAACAAGATAGTACATGTTGCCAAACTCTACATGCAACAACAAGAAGAAGAGTAGTCTGAGCTTGAGAAAGAAATTGAAAATCTTAAGTCTTCAAGGCCAGAGCGCACAGAAAAGGTTGATGAGCATAAGCTCAAGATTGAAGAGCAGAAAAGGGAGATCGATTGCTTGAGTCAAAAAGTGAAAGATCACATCAAGAATATTGAAGATCATGAAGAGGAAATTGTCAGTCTGCGGAGAAAAGTTAAAGACCAGGAAAAACCTTTTAATCCCAACACAATCTTGGGAAATCAGGTCGTTACGAATACTGAAAAGAAGAAAGAAGAGCCTAGTAGTTTAGTAGGAAAGAAGCAGCAATTGAACTCAGAAGTTAAGGCTGATTCAAGGATTAATCAGAAACAAAAATCTGTGGTAGTTGAATTTAGACCGCAAGCACCTGTCCCGAGATTGAAAGTGGATTTGAGCACAAAACAGAAACAGAATACTCAGAGATCCCAAGGGGAAACTCGTAGTGCTGAAGTAACATGAAGGAATGCACCTTATATCAGATGTTATTGTTGTGGAAATATGGGACCTTCACAGTATGTGGGTTCCATATCCAAGAGATATAGAAGGGAATAGGAACAGAGATGGCAGCCAAACAGAAGACGATTTTCTAGAACATATTTTAAAGGACACTGTTTTTGGTGCGGAGGATTTGGACACATGGATAGGTATTTCACTTTGACCATTCAGAGAGATGTGACAAAGTAGAATCAGGATGTTCGTAAGCAGCCAATCAATGAACCAACAAGTGTGTTAAAAATTCATAACAGATTTGCTGCTCTGCAAGATGAAGCTGGTCCATCATACTCTGAGAAAGAACAGAAGTCTCAATCCATTCCGAGTGTGAAAGAAAAAGTATGGACCAAGAAGAAGAAAAATGAGAAGGTTGTGGTGGCAGAGATTTCCCTTAAAGCATCAGATCGATATGGTGTTTGGATCCTTGATAGTGGTTCCACATCACACATGACGGGTAATAAGGATCTTGTTACATGCATCAAATATGACAAAGAAGGAGTTGTCAAATTTGGAAATGATGAAGGCCTGAAGATTGTTGGATCAGGGAAAGCCAAGTTTGGGGGCAAAGAGATGAGACGTGCTGATGTCTTGGTAGTAGAGGGTCTCAGTCATAACTTACTCAGTGTCAGTCAACTATGTGACTCTAGGCACTCTATCCAATTTACCAAGAAGATGTGTGTTGTGAAAGGAAAAGATGGAGAAACTGTTCTGCAGGAAAAAAGGTCAAAGGGAAATCTCTACCTTGTAGGTGGGGAAGAAGATACATGCCTTTTATCTAGAGAAGAAGAAAATCAGTTGTGGCATAAGCGACTTGGTCATCTATTTCAACAATCTATGGAAGATCTGGTAAAGTGTGATGCTGCTAGAGACCTTCCCAAACTATCACGTGATCGCACTCATACGTGTGATTCTTGTCAACAAGGGAAAATCATCAGGAAGACATACAAGACAAACGAACAAAAATCAACTGGAGTGCTCAAATTGGTGCATGTTGATGTATGTGGACCTATCTCACCACGAGCTATAGATGGGCGAAGGTACTATGTTCTTTTAATTGATGACTATAACAGAATGGCCTGGGTATTCATCATTGCCCATAAGACAGAGGTGTTCAGTTTCATAAAGCAGTACAGGAGGGAATCAGAAAAGATGCTTGGGCAAAAAATTATGAAGTTTCGTACTGATAACGGTACGGAATTTACAAACAGTCAGGTTGAAAACTATCTCGAGAAACATGGGATAAGGCATCAAGTTTCATCAGTATGAACTCCCCAACAGAATGGAGTTGTTGAAAGGAGAAATCGGATCATCAACAACATGGCCAGAACAATGCTTATTGATAAGGACCTACTAGAGAAATTTTGGAAGGAAGAAGTTTTGACATCGGTCTATGTTTCAAACAGGTCCCTGTTATGTCCGAAACAAGGGAAGACTCCATATGAACTGTGGTATGGAATGAAGCCAACGTTGAAATACTTTCGAATCTTTGGAAGTAAGTGTTTCATACTCAACAAAGAACATCATAGGAAGTTTGAGGCATGAGGAGATGAAGGGATATTCCTTGGATATTCATGGAAAAGCAAAGCATATAAATGCTTCAACAAGAGGCTGGGAAAAATTGTTTAGAGCAATGATGTCACTATAGTCGAAAATGAACAGACTGCTCAACGACCCAGTGAACAGTTTCTGGATGAAAGTGATGATGAGGTAAGCAACACAGGGGGAGTAGAAGTGGCAGAGGCTGACTCAGAAGAAGATACTGATGATGAACAAGAAAGTGTCAAGTCTGTATCTGCAAGGAAGCCAAAGAGTCAATCTGAAATTGATAGGAAAAATATCATTGGTGATCAGACATCTCCAGTTCAGACTCGAAGAATGAAATCATTACAGCAAACAACGTTTTTATCTTAGGTGGAGCCGAAATGTTTTTTCTGATGCAGATGAAGATGAAAACTGGGTTCAAGCTATGAATGAAGAGCTTGATCAGATTGAGAAGAACCAGACATGAGAGATTGTTTCGAGGCCAGAAGAAAAGAATGTCATTGGGACTAAATGGGTCTATCACAACAATATGAATGAATATGGCATAGTGATTTGGAACAAATCACGACTAGTGTGCAAGGGGTACTCCCAGATTGAGGGAATAGATGTAGATGAGACATTTTCACCAGTTGCAAGGCTGGAGACAATCGGATTATTTTTGGCCATAGCAGTACAACGAAGGTTCAAAGTGTTCCAGATGGATGTCAAATCTACATTCCTGAATAGGGTTCTAGAATAAGAGGTTTATATTGAGCATCCAGATGGTTTTCTCATTCATGAGGATGAGAACAAAGTTTGCAGGCTGAAGAAGGCATTGTATGGGCTGAAACAAGCACCAAGGTCATGGTACTCAAGGCTTGATCAGTACTTGAAGAAGCTTGGTTTCCAGCGTGGAGGAGTTGATTACAAACTCTATCTCATCAATGAAAATAATAAAAGGATGATGGTGCTAGTGTATGTCGATGAAATAATTTTTGGTGGATCAGATGAAGCTCAGTACACACAGTTTTCCGAATTCCTGAAAAATGAGTTTGAAATGTCAATGATTGGAGAGCTAACGTTTTTCCTTGGTCTACAGGTGACACAAGGAAGGAATGAAACTTTCATTTCTCAATCCAAATATACCAAGGAGGTTCTAAGAAGGTTTGGAATGGATAATTCCAAGGAGATGAAGACTCCGGTTTCTACCCGAATGAAATTATCAAAAGATGAGGATGGCAAGGCAGTTAATATCACAGAATACAGGAAAATTATTGGAAGTTTACAACAAGGCCTAATATTGTTTTCGCCACATTCCAAGCAGCAAGATATCAAAGTAATCCCAAGGAAATTCACATGCTCGCAGTGAAAATAATACTTCGGTATATCAAGGGCATGGTGGACTTCGGCTTGATATACAACGACAAATCTCAGACAGAGTTATTGGGATATACTGATGCAGACTGGGCCTGTTCAGCGGATGACATGAAATCAACATCTAGAGGTTCATTTTATCTTGGCGGACTATGTATTGCTTGGTTGAGAAAGAATCAGGATTGCATTTCATTAAGCACCGCAAAAGCCGAGTATATTGCGGCCACTCAAGCATGCACACAGTTATTTTGGATGAAGAGCAGCTTGAAGATATGGGAGTTGAAGTGAAGTCTCCGATCGGAATCTAATGTGATTACTCAAGTGCTATAAATCTCAGCAAAAATCTCGTCCATCACTCAAGGACAAAGCAAATTAAGATTAAATATCATTTTATCAAGGAGAAGGTGGAGCAAGGGATTGTGAAGTTGGAGTATGTGCCTACAGAATTACAGGTTGCAGATATTCTGAAAAAGGCCTTACCCAAGGAAGCATTTGAAAGGAATCGACTGACTCTGGGAGTTCAGTCGATTCCCCGCACTTAAAAGCGCGTGGATGTGTAACCCCCTTCTCCCGGAGGTATGATGTGTTTTTCCCTAATGTGCTGATTTGTTCTCTACTCTGTTACAGACTGCCAAGGACTGCCTTTGGGTTCGTTGACCAAGGGGGAGAAAATAGTGATTGTTCAAGGGGGAGACAATATTGAGATTTGATAAATCATGAATTATATTGGGAGAAGCTGACAGGTGGAGCAGCCAGATAGGGGGAGTTGAAGCTAGTTGAACGTGCTTAGCCAGAGCTTAGCTTGGACAACACAGGAAATATGGCTAAAGTGGTGTTGAGGCTATGAGCAGAAAGGGAGAGCGTATTAAATCTGACGATGCTAGAAGTGGTCGATCAAAGAATAGATATCACGACAGCTGAGGATTGTGATGAAAGCAGAAGAGTGGTGTTGGAAAGTGGTAAGAATATTTCCAAACCAAACATTGATCTTCCAACAAGCCCATCAACAATTGGTATCAGTTTAATACAAATTGGTATCAGTTTGGTGTCAATAGTGGATGTCAGAGATGAAGTGAATCATTGATGAACTTTTCATTTACTCTTGTTTCTCACGTTGAGCATTGCTTATGTGGGCTTAGAGTATGTGTTGAGAAAATCCTTGATCGCTATCAGAATCTCAATGAGGTGAATGGAGGCTGAATAATCAACGATGCATCTTTGTTTTGGAAGAGTTGTCAACAAACCCAAAGGGGGAGATTTTTGGGCAAAAATCCCTCAAGGTATCATTGAAGCATTTTTGAGGTGATTGTGTTTGTTGACAAAGTGGATATCTGAGTGGTGATTGTTGACAAAACATAACTATGACATAAAAATTTGTTAACAAAGAGGATTTCATGATGGAATGTCGAGTTCAAGTGCTGAGGTCAACGATCCATGTTTGATTCAAGAACGTTGATAAAAGGAATGGATGATCTTGAGGTGGTACAAAAGAACAGATACAAGGTGGCGCCATTTTCCAGTGTTTGCCAAATTTTTGGGCCTGAAAATTGACAAATGAAGAAAAGTGTTTTTGGAAAAGGACTTGCGTGCCGTCGACTTGGAGTATAGGAAAATTGCGTGCCATATGTTTTTCAAGATCAGAAGATCAAAATATGGCTAAGGAAGTAGGTTCACGCATGTTTGGGAGTTGTTCGCGCAAGTGTCCAAAAGAACAGATGACTTGCACGCCGAAACTAGGTCATGCAGGTGACTTGCGCACTGTCGCGCAGGGTGGTCAGATTGCCTATAAATACTGGACCACCCCTCCTCATTCTGCACTGGAGTTCAACTCTTTGAGAAATCCGAGCTCCCGTTGCGCAGGTGTGGTGGTCACACAGGTGGTGTGTGTGGTTGCGCAGGTGAAGTTGCGCGTCAGTGGTTGAAGTTGTGTGCCCGTGTTAGAAGTTGCGCGCTGGTTGGAAGTTGTGCACCAATAATGGTTTGGGCATAAAAGGAAGAGAGTCGCGCAAGTTTTTAGTTGAGGAAGCTTGAGTTGCACAAGTTTCTGAGGACTTGCGCGCCCATTGTGACTTGCGTGCCGATACTTGCACGCTGTGATTGACTTGTGTGCCAAGTAAGGATTATTTCCATGAGTGATTTTCGGGCTGTGGGGAAGCTGGAGGTTTTCCCGATACATTCGGTGCAAAGAGAGATTCATATACGGATGAAAGTTGAACTTCAACAGAGCATCTACATACAAGAGAAGATGTATTCTTTCATGAAAATGAAGAGACCTACAGGTCTATAAACTGTGAGTGGATTCCTTCCAAGAGTAGTGAGCTTAGGAAGAGGAAGAAGGTGATCCTATCCACCGGCAGTGAGCCAGAGAGAGAGAGACAGGGAGTGACCCATGGGAAAGCAGTGAGCTGACCCTAAACTTGTATAGGTAGTGAGCCTGGGCATATAAGTGATCTAGCCCGAACCTTGTAATCCACAACTAGTGAAGATTAGTGGAATTTGGTACGACCGGTAACCTGTCGGCGTATGATCCTTGGACGTAGCCCTTAGCGGTGAACCAAGTAAAATTTATGTGTCCTGTGCTTGCTTTACTTTCTGTTTATATTGTGCAGCAGGAAAGAGAGAGAAGAGTGTTTTTCTTAACAGCGAAACAAGATCAGAACAGACATTAATTTTTAATTAGTCATACCCTGATTCACCCCCCCTCTTAGGGTATTCAGCCTAGTGGACCTAACAATACATATATACTTCATGATATTAATGTATAGAATAGTATTGGGATACATTATAATTTATGTTCCAGGTATGTTGACTATATGAGAAGGTGTCTACATCAAATGAGCTAGATGTTATAATTATTATTTAATGTGAATCCTAGTGAAGAGATAAAAATTTTGTGTTTGATTTATTACCATCTAGTTTGAAGAATTGATTTTTTCCTGGTAAAATAGATTTGTGAGTCAATAACTAACAATAACATTAGGTAACTTAGATTGAACAACTAAATAAATTTTATTTTTAATTTCATTCTCAATGATATCCTTTTTTTGGGATACAATTGATTCACTAATACTTATGATCCACATGTATATGTTCTAATAGGATCACTGATTGTATAAGTTGAAGTGGGATCAGATGTCATTATCTATAATAAGCAAGTACCATACCATAATTTTTTTATATTGTGGATAATTTTTATTATAAATTACTTTAAAAATATTTTGGATTAATAAAAAAATACGTTACATTTTCATATAAAAATATGGAGAAATTTCCATTTCTTTTGAAAAACATTTAAAATTAAAAATTCACAGAATATTTCCTAAATTATTTTATTATGAAATAAACATAGAAAAATATAAATAATGATTCAATGAAATGGAAAGTTAATATGATAGGAAATTTAATTCATGTTGTAATAGTTAAAAAAATTATTCCATTCACACCTTTAGAAAAAGTACAAAATTTGAAAAAATTACCAGAATATTCTACTTTCAAAGCTTATGGAGAATGTAAAAGATAATTTAAAATTATTTGTTAATGTCATTTAGCTTTAATTAAAAAAAATATTGAAACATTTAAATGAACATGGATATGATGGAGAGATAATATATATACTTTAAAACTTTTAAAATAAGGATTTTAAGAAAACACCCTTACCTTAAATACATTTTTTTTATTTTACACTCAATATCTCTTCAATAGAAGTAATATTATAAATTTACATACCTATGAAATTTTTTCATTTTAGATAAATAATAATTATCACTTATTTATAATTTATGACTATAGAAACCTTCCAAATGAGTATTGGAAAATATTTAATGAATTAAATACTTGAAACATCGGTATAATTTTTCCTAAAAAAAGGAAGGGATGGAACTCGAATCATGAAGATTACATAACCTTTAGAAGTATATGTGATATTATGACATTCAAAAGTTCATGAATATTGATCAAGAACCACACATGATATTTCAGTGATCAAGCAAACCCCTCTAAAAACTCATCATGTTCTTGCAAAGGAATCTAGATAAGTATAAATAGTCACACAGAGGTTTACAGATGAGTTCCTTTGAACGTGTAACTTTTCAAATGAGGGATGGAAGTAAATAATAGAAAAAAAATACAAAATAAAGGCAATTAATGGGTGAAACCACATTCAAAGGAGAGTTATCTTGATACTAACATGATGTGCTGATGAGATTTACAAGACCCCAAGGACCCTCTGGCGCCATGTCCACCTAGTTGCACAAGTCCATTGTTACATGGAACCTTCATTATGAAAATGACCTAGAACATATAAAATTTTATATGGGATTACCCTTTAGATAAAAATATATGTATTGAGATTGTTTTTGGAAATTATTACACATCAATTTGAGATCCATCAGTGATCACAAGATGCATTACAGACATGCAAATAAATTTTTCATTAAAACGCATGCATGAAATCATTAGATCTCATGTACTTATAAAATAAGTACAGAAATAAAACAAGAAAATGAGGATGATTACCATGAGGGGATGATACAATGATATTAATATGTAATGGGTTAGGCACCATGAGTGTTCTTCACTGATCATGTAAAAACCCATTGAAAATCATATGAGATCTCAAAAAACCCAACAAAATGCCATTGTGATCTCATGAGAGGACCTTACAAAGCCATCTTGATCTCGTGCATAACCTCCTAAAATATATATTATCCTAGTGAAAGACCCTATACGAATCTACTTTGGTCACACGAGTTCCTTTATTTAGGTGTCCTGATCTCATGAAGGCTCTCAGTCATGTAATCTCAATGATATAAAGACCATTTGAAAAGTCATTATGGTTTTATGAAATACCATTGTTCAGATGGGGTCCATTAAAAATTTTTATTGTTTAATGTTTTCATGGTTTATGATATCTTATGATTCCATGGATGAACAACAATAGGATCATGAAAGGCACGTGATGTAAAAAAACCTCCATAGATTCTAGAACTTATTTGTGAGATATGGAATGCGCAAGGTGGCATATAAAAATAGTGAAATGGAATATAAATTACTCTCCCTTAGAAAAAAGAAACATACACGACAAAGAATACTACATGTATCATAGGAGTATACTTCTCTTAGTAGAAATTAACACAACCGGAAGGGCATTCCTCTTATAAAAATCATGGGAACAACCTAAGGGATCCTGTGACATGAATATGTGCTTCACATGATCTCCATTTAGATAATGAAAAGGACATTGGGTGAGTAATCAAGACCATGTGTATGATTTTCAACATAATTAATGGGTCTTACAAAACATAAATAAGATAATTAAAATAAAACCTTGATGCACATATGAAATAACTACTATGAAATATTGAAAAATAAATAAGGATTATGTGAATATGGATACACTAATCATCATGAACTTTTCATGACCCACCCCGATCCTGGGAAAATACAAAACCTAGTTTTAATAGTTCTTGTGAAGTCCTCAAGGATTGTCCCTCAAGTCAGACTACAACATCTGGATATTTCATATAAGTCTTTTGATTTCCTTTGGACATGCCAACTAGGTCATGTGCAGTCCCCTAACCATATCGATGAAGTCATGCGCTCTCATATATCATGTCCATCGAGTCATGTGGAACCCTTTTGACATGTAAAATGGTCATGTAGTTCCCTCAGCACATGTCATCCAAATCATGAAATTCCATTAGGAACTGTCTGTCGAGTCATGCGAGACCATCTACATAAGTCATCCAATTTAGGCGGCATCCATTGGTTATGTCATCAAAATCACGAGATGTCCAATTGAGAATCCCTCCATGTCATATGACACCCTGAAGACATGTCACCCTCATCATGTGGCAATATACAGAGATGTCCTCCAGACCATGTAATTTCCTTTGGAAAACTGAACTCTATCATGAGATTTCCATTAGACATGTTCTTATGGTCCTCATGAAATGTACAAAAATCCTCATACATGTAAGTTAGACACCCCAAACTTGTCAGGATGATAATAATGACATATCAATCCGACATCTAGAGACATGATAACCATTCTCGGTAGATATACATCTTAATACCCATACTAAATGAAGAGAAATAAAATTCCTGTAAAAATATGATATGTTGGATTCCTTTTTATATCCCAAGGAGTATTGGGAATCCAACTTGATGAAATCCCCTTAATGTCACCAACACTAAACCCATGGGACCCAAAATCTCTTCTTGGTTCATCCCACTTCCTCATCATTCAGTGGATTGAGAATATGACTGAACTATAATTAATCCCATTCATTCTATAATAAGGATATCTAAGAAGTATTCCAATGGAATGTGATCCACATCAAACACCATATAAGTGGTTCCAATAAACCAAAGTCTCATATTTATATGAGATGATATCAATAAATTTCATTCCCTTGTTTCCCACATTGAGTATGGCTGACGTGGACATATGGATTTTCAATGATCATATGATTCAAATATTAAATCTCTAACATCTAGTAAACCATCATTATGTCATCCATGATTAGTGACATGATATATCTACCCCCATGGAGGGGAATCCACCTAAGGGGTTTTCCTGATCGAACTATTTAACTATGATGATTATGATTCCTATGATAAGAAGGATATATAGCATGCCTTACTAAGGCACATTCTTGATAATCGTGCGTAATTCCCCTCATATATGTATTTTCAAAATGATGTTAAACTGTACGTATGAAATAAACTATCTTTTTATGTATTTTTTTTATAAATAGGATATGTATGATTCCTCATAAAGGTTTAATACCATCCTTGAAATATTAATCGCCTCACTGGATGGGAGTAGAAATCAATGTTCTTTATTTTATGGAATAAAAATATAAGTTTCTACCCATTGATTAACAGTCATGTAAAATGTATGAGGAAATTTGGATACATACATATGGTCTCATTAATAGACCCCCCTTTTCATATGGAATGATTCAACAATTGATGATTTTGATTTGGTTATCAGTTTTTTTGTGGGTAAGAAAGATATTCATGAACAAGATGTAAATACATAATAGTTTCATGGAGTAGGAAATTATTCCATAAAAAGAGGTGTTATGATCCTGACCACCCATCCTCTCGACCAATGTGAATTCCTATTTTACATTAGATTAGAAACCCCAATTGACTGCCTAAATTTGGAAATCATGTTTGAACCTGTTCATGGATTTGGGAGATGTTGGACGTCTCTAGGAAATGAAACTGGTGAAATTAAAGTGAATTATGATAAAACAATACCTAATCTACCATAATCAATCGTTATAAATTAAATAAAAAGGATATACTTCTTTTTCTCATTAAACCATTTTGGTCACACAAGCCATCATTTCCAATCAAAACAAAAATGGTGAAGTCAAATTGAATATATAAAATAATAAAAATGATCAATTGACCATGATTCGAGCCATGATTTCATATATATCCTATGAAAAACATTTTATGCCAGTCATGATATCCTTTTTAACCAGGGTTCCCATGAAATAAGTAAATTCTCATCATAACATGTCCACATGCGAAAAATGGACCAATTAGGGATAGATGAAAATTGTGTTACCTATGAATATTAGGTTGAGCACGTATCGTGATCACAATGATTCACTATTTTTTGGTATTTTTTATTTTTTATTCATGACTATAGAGACATTTATCAGAAGAAAGGCCTTGAGCTAAGGTCATGGATTCATCCATCAACTATTTTGGAACCTTATTTGCGGTTGAAACCAAAATAGTTCATAACAACCATCACCATCCCGAAACACACATATTTATGTGGATAAAATAATTTTCTAGGAATATGAATAATGTGGTACAATAAAGGCCCTCAAGGATGAATGAGATGGACTCTAGGGACAGAATATTAAGAGACCACCACTTTCCGAGAAACATACTATGAAACTAGTGGCACTCATTTCCACTAATAATCACATTGGAATCATATTCATTGATAATTTTAACTAGAACCATATGTATCTGATGAATGTGGATCAATGAGTTATCCATAGCTCTAATCCATTTTAGGAGCCAATTAGGTGGGATCCTATCACCCACCATCACTAGCTTCATCACATCGGTGCCCCTTAGTTACCTGTTAAGGGAACCACCTGAGACATTTACACCCACTATTCCTATAAACATGCACCTATAAAGTTACATCAAATGCAGAATTATTTGGATAACATGGATTGGGATTATATCCATTCTTCCACTGATGAATCTATTCATCATATTCTAGGGGTGTCCAGTGAGAAGGCTCCGATCCCTGCTCACCTGGATCAAGTGTACAAAATATGTTCCTAAAACAAGCATGGGAGATGAATATATACCTACCACCATGCATTAATCCCATCACCATTTTCTAGTGGAATAATATGGATAATAATTTTATTATAGACCATCTTTAATAAATGGTATCAGCAACTACATACTAGACATATAAAATATACATGCCTATATTCTTGTGCAGACTTTGCTAACATGTCACTACATTATTGAAACATATGATGAACTCCACCAACATATTTTAGAACTTTTATAGGTAAATGTACCATCACATATTCCTATCCCAACACCCATATAAAAACAAAAATCTGACCAGTATGAACAAATAGCTAATCTAGAGAAAATAGACATTGTTTCACCCACCCAAAAGGATTATCAACATATTCTAGTAAAGGGAGAGGGACCAGAATATGTTCATATTCCCATTAAAACTAGGGGGAAAAAGTGAGAACAATACATTACTCATTACAGACACACATTTTAGTTGAAAAAATATTTGATTCATACTCCAAAGAAATAGGACTCGACCTATATCCCTGCTATAATTAGGTCTCACCATGTGTGAGTGGCACTTTCCTCAGAGCAGGCTTGTATTGTTATAGAAAAAGAATAGTAGAATACTCCAAAGGAAATATATTGGGAAAATATACCCACCCCATATTAGTATCAACATGTGAGAGAGGATCATGAATTTGTATATGCTCATATTCATATTAGTGAAGATACTTGGCATAAACCAGTCGCTCATGGAAGCAAGGATCATATCCCTACTTCCACCAAATAAGGACTACACCGACATCCTTATGAGTCTATATAATAAAAGGATCATTTTATTTCTCCCATTTCATAGTCCTATTGAAATATTATATTTGGTAATGAAACATTTAACATGGATTTTTTACCTACTTCATCCAGGGTTGACTGAAATATTCCCAGAACCAACCATATGCAGGATAATATTATTACTGAAATTAAAAAAATAATCACTGAAATACTTCAAAAACTCTTTAAAAGTGGGGTTATATTCCTGATTTACTATAATTTTATCAATGTTCTATCATATCCATCATTTATTTGTCTCATATGCTTGATCAACCTCAAATGGTAGGTTGACATATTATGGAAAAAATGTAGGATGAAGCTCATATTTTTAACCTAATCAATGCCAGCATCCTTCAAGCTATTTGATGCATATCAAAATCACCTCAAGGGTATTTCTAATCATCAAATGAAGTGTAATATGGTCATTACCTTGATCTTCATTCATTTTAGTGTGTATATAGATCACAAGGACTCTTCTTCTAACATCTGTTGTGTTCTACCTCCCCAAGGATATATCTCCCCCAAACAAGGAAATAATCCCCCTTCGCATAAACCTCCATATATATTGGTTTTAAAAAATAAGACACTTTCATATATATATGTTATTGAAATCCTAGGGTAAAATATTTATATTTTAACACCCCAAGCTTCTACGGTACGCTTCTCTTTGAATAATGTGATAGCGTGTGTTGTACGCAACACCGAGTTCTAACACACCATAACCAATCAAACTAGCCGTTATGAATAGTAATACCTACTTTTTGAAATTATATATATTTTATATTTTAAAATGGACTTCATTTTTGGATTCGGAATATCAAATTTATCCTAAGGTGAAATTTTGGTACTTTTCGGATAACTTTCATATTTTGATGAATAGTGAAAATTACTAAATTTTAATTTAAAAAAACTTTTTTAATCAAAATAATTAATAGTGATAAATTATGAATTTGAGTGGTTTTAAAGTATATTTAGAATATATTTTTACCATTTAATATAATTTTGGTCATTGGACATAATTTTACAATTAAACCGAACATAAACAAGTGTCAATCTTTTGATAGTTATTATCTCTTAAAAACACACTTTTTGTTTTGACAGCAGGAATTAATTTTAAATTAATTTCTGCAACTTCTGTGTTTTGAATTTATAAAAATGGATTCCATATTTGGAATCAGGATGTTCAAATTGTGTAAATAGGTAACTTTTATTTTTAGACATTTTGAATAATTACTATGGTAAATATTTTATTTACCATGGTTAAGGGTAAATCCGGTAAATAAGGGTTAAAAAATAATATTATAATAATACTAAATTACCCTAAAACGTGTCCTAGCCTTATTGGTTGATACATGTTCGACCATAGGCATCTTTGGGTCGATTTTGGGACCCCATGGTGCCACTTGTAGGTGATAAAGACACTTTATTTTAATTAAGTTAAAATGAATACAAAAATGACACAAGCATATATCTTTTAGCAAACAATTTTTTACATAAGGTTATATATGTTGGATTTTAGATTATAAATATTAATTAGAAAGATAAACAGATTTCCTACATAGTTATAGTTCATTTATAATTTTTAGACATTAAATAATTTAATTTATTTATGACACAGTGATGATGAATTAATTACTAAAATAGTGAAAAATTAAATTAATTGATATTATAAATACCCAAATAAATATAATATGAAACTTTTAATGAATTAAACTAATTTTCTAGGATAATATGATATATTAGGATTGATTTAATTTACTTTGTTCGAAGTAATCAATCTGTTATGAGTTTCACAAAAATCAACTATTGAATAGTGTCAAAATTGACATAAAAGAGTTCTTAAAACAAATATTATATTATTAATTGATATTAAATTCCTAAAAATCTAAGGATCGGCCAAGAGACTTATATCATGATAGGTACATCATTAATGGACCACTTGGGGGTCTCTTGGATGTATATAGTAAGTTTATTAACCATATTATATAAAAATACAAAGAGACATTGTAAAAGTGAAACTAATTAACTTAGAGTTAATACTTAAAGATAAGGTTAATATAAGTACCCAAACCTGTCTAAATTCTATTTGTTGAGTGGTTTTCGACCTATCCCCACCTTAACATTTGAATAATCAACTTTGGAGCCATTATAAACCGAATATGAATTTATTATAAATTAATATTTCTAGCTTTTCCAAAGGTGCCCCTCACCCCTCTTATAAAAGGGCACTCCTCCTTCTCATTTATTCACACCTTCAAAGCCTTTTGGTTCGGCCAAAATCTGCCCAAATACTCTCCCAACATCCCTCACTACAACCTAGAGGCCTTAGTTGGATCAGAAATCCAACCTAAGTAGCCCTTTTGATCAAATCAAAAGGAAGAACCCGAAGAAGAGGTAATGTTTTCACCACCCCTTTTCAAGTTCCTTTCTCCTTCCACTTCTTCTTTATTTGTTATTACCATTCTAAAATAATAACTCCAGTATCTCACATATACTGTGATGTTATTATAAATATGGTACAACCATATTCAGTATTCTATCCACCCTTTGAATAACATGTCACCATACGTGCGTACGTACAGCTTACCGTCTCCACGTCGTGGTGTAATTGTTATTCAATATATTATTATTTGGATGGGTATAATAATGATGTGTAAATAATGTAAATAATAAATATAACATGTTAATGATTCTGTATATATGATATACCATCCATTTATATATTATTTTAATATCAAAAGAATGATATTGTCGCTCGTGCGTACGTACGGACTACCGTCTCCACGAACGCGATGAGATTCATTCTCCATCGTATCCATTCAAGTATAATTATCATTTGATGATTTAAAAATGATGTTTAAGGACTTGATAGCATTCTGGATATGAATAAGATACAAAAAACATGGCTTATGTAACAAAACATATAAAAGAAAATGAGTAAGTTAACACCCGAAACGACGATAATTCTAAGATATTATTAACAAATCAATGTTAAAAGATCATATATGATATCATATTAATATATATGATTCTTTTATAATTTAATAACAATTATTTCACCATTATACATGAGGTTAACCTACCCCAACCAAGGAAAAGTACAAGGTAAGGGTTATTTCACAATCTCTTCATTATCCGAGGTTGTTTATATGTAATAATCTACTGGGATCTCTTTATCATCCACATCCATGTTTCTTAAAAATGTATTTCAAAACATTTTTATTATTTACAAGAATATGGGTTAAAGTCATTTATACCCTTGTTTGTCTTTTTATAAGAGGAATCTTTCCGTCGTTTTCAAAACAAGGCCCTTTTTAACCTTTTCGACAGAATTAAGGTAAGAATGTTTTTTTTAACTTATACGGCGAGTGCGGTTATTTTCTGCCGTTATAAAATATTCAAAGTTTTCCTTACAAGATTATAAGAATATTTTCAAGAAAATGTTTTACTTTTAAATGATTTCAAAAATAGAAAGAGATATTTCTCCAAAAAGTGTTTTGATTTCATCTATGTCAACATCCTTTGATGGATTTTACGCTTATTTGAAGTTGATTTATTATGATACAAAAGTTCTATATTGTATTGAAGGTTTTGTGATATGTTTGACTGTGGATGTGCTATTTTATACCATTCATAGTTTATGGTGAAATTATCGACATTTCGTATGTATTTTTAATACGAATGTTTATGTTATGTTTAAAACTTTTCATATGGGAATGCATTGGACTTAATATGTGACGGGTGGAGCCCGCTATAGCTCCTCGATGCATCGGTAGGTCTCATGAGACAAACTAGTGTCTTGGAACAAGGCCTTGGCAAAATCTTATTTGTAGTCTTGGCACGAGGCCTTGGCTATGTGGTTATGATAGTCTGGCATTATGCATTCCAACATTATGAAAGTGGTTATTGATATTGCATATGATTATTCGATTAGTAGAATATCCATGTGAATAAGTAAATGGAATTATTTCATTTTATTTATGCAATACTATGTTAAATGTTCAAGTTTAAAAGGCTTTTGTTTTAGTTATACATTGCCTTAAATGTTTATTCTTATTTATGAAAGTTTCCGCTATATTGTTATCCTTAATGGGCATTTGAGCTCACCCCTTTTCTATGTTTTATTTTTCCCAGGAAGTGAAGAAGTAAACTATGAATGACCTACATGGATATTATGTGGGGATATGAGTGTGGATTATGGAGACAATATGTTTTTGTAGTAGTTTTTCATTTTATGATGTAATGTAAGACTTATGAATATATCTAGTGTTTCCAAGACTACTAAACCAATCGGTCTTTCGAGATTTGATCTTTCTTGTGATCATACCAATGTTATGTAATAATGCACCGACTCTGGGTAACTGGGTTTGGGGCGTTACAGTTGGTATCATAGGAAGTTTAGTACAAACCTTGGAAACTAGATTTAGATAAACTCTGATTAGAGCACGTAGACCTAAGATAAACTTTGAGGATTAGTATAGAAGAACTTCCTAGAATTTTGGTATTGTAGAGATTTTTTGAGTTTTCTGAGAAATACATCCCTGTCTGGATATGAGCAGGTAGAGACGGCTCTGGCACAGATGTACCTAGGGGTAAAACCCGAAAACACCGCTTTGAGCTAGACTCGAACGGGAACTGGTGCACGACAACGGGCCTTGCTGCACTCTTGGTTACGACACTCCCAAGGGATATGCTTAGGATAACTCTCATTTTTCTTTACAAATCATTTTGAAGGGATTATGAGTATATGCTTCCTCAAAGAAAACATTCTTATGATTATGGATTATATCCATAAATAGTTCAATTAATGTTAAGTGTTTTATAAGTATGGGATTATGTATTTTGATTCATAAACTAATCTAGTTTATGCCATTGTTTAGAAATGGCGCCTAGTGGAAGAAATGGAAACCGTATCAATGCACGCACTCCATGTAGGGATTTCCCTCCTGCTCAAGATAATTATAGTGGAGCTGGTGATGCAACTGGAGCCGATCAGCTAATCACCATACTGGGACAACTTACCCAGGTTATGAATAATAACCTTACCCATATGGAGCACCCTGATCCGCAGCGTGGAGGATCAATGTTAGATCGATTCATGGGGAAACAACCACCAATGTTCAATGGGAGTACAAATCCCTTAGTAGCTGAGCAATGGATATTTTCCCTAGAGAAAATATTTCAGGCTTTGGGAACAGTGAAAGAGAAAAAGTTATCATGGCAGTTTACCGCCTCACTGGAGATGCTGATCAATGGTGGTCATTGATTCAAAATACGAAGGAAGATGATGAAGTATCAAATATGGAATGGAGGGAGTTCAAAGATCTATTTTTAGAAAAATACTTTCCTCGTGACCATCAAGCAGATATGGAAAGGCAATTTCTAAGTCTGAGATAAAAGGAGGATGAGAATGTCACAAAGTATGAGGCTAACTTTACAAGGTTAGCAAGGTACGCTGGTGATTATATACGTAACCAAAGAAGTAAGATTGATCATTTCTTTGATGGGTTAAAACCATTTCTCCGTCGAGCATTAGTCTCACAATCCATTTCATCGTACGAAGACATTATCTCATGTGCTATCAAGACCGAAAAGGAATTCTCTAAGTCTTATGACTTTAAAGCAAAGCAAGAGAAGAAGAGACCTGCTGATCAATCTGGGAATGGAAATAAGGGGAAGAAGGGAAAGGTTGAATATCCATCTTGTGGTAAATGCGGGAAGAAACATCCTGGTACTTTCTTGAAGGGAATGGGAGTCTGTTACAAGTGTGGTGAAAAAGGCCACCAAGCTCGTGATTGCAAAGGGAAGAAGGAAGCCACCAATGTTCAGTGCTACAATTGCAGGGATATGGGACATTATGTGAATGAATGTCCTAAGCATCAGGAGAACTTACCTCAGAAAAGGCCAAGGGATCAAGGCCAAGCTTATGCTATCACTACTGCTGAGGTAGAAGCTCCGAAAGACGTGGTGGCAGGTAATTTAATGGTTTCCTCAAGTTTAGAAAATGCATTATTTGATTCTGGATCATCGCATTGTTTCATATCTTCCCAGTTTGATAAGAAAATTAGATATTTCCAATTTTATTTAACAAGGGAGTTGTCAGTTAAAACTCCTAAGGGAAGTATCATTGCAACAAAGTTTTGTGAATCAGTCCCCATTAGAGCACATAAATTTTCTTTATCTGCTGATCTCATCGTCATAACTATGATTGAGTTTGATATAATCCTCGGTATGGACTGGCTTTCGGACTATGATGCGAAGATTTATTGTAAAAAGAAAGAGGTTACGATTCTTGATGATAATGATAAGGAACACCTTATCTTTAGAGAAGAATCGTCACCACCTAATTCTTATTTAGATCCACCCAGTAGCTCAACTTAATTCAATTATTGGGGAGGAAGAGAATGAAATAACTGTCGGTGAGGAAAGGAATGTTCAAATAGAGGATGTACCTGTTGTGAAAGAATTTGTAGATGTATTTCTGGAAGATTTACCTGGACATCCTCCAGAACGAGAAGTTGAGTTTTCCATTGATTTGATTCCTGGATCAAGGCCTATATCGAAGACCCCTTACAGAATGGCTACTGTAGAGTTAGTCGAACTAAAGAAACAACTAGAGGAATTGAGTAATAAAGGATTTATTCTCCCTAGTGTTTCTCCATTGGGATCCCCTGTTCTTTTTGTTAAAAAGAAAGATGGATATATGAGGTTATGTATCGACTACAGGGAGATCAATGCTATAACGATAAAGAACAAGTATCCCCTACCTCGCATTGATGATTTATTTGACCAACGACATGGAGCTCAATACTTTTCAAAGATTGACCTTCGATCTGGATACCATCAGTTGTGTGTGAAGAAGGAAGACATTCCGAAGACAGCATTTCGAACCAGGTACGAGCATTACGAGTTTACTGTAATGCCTTTTGGATTGACTAATGCACCCTCTGTATTCATGGATCTGATGAATAGAGTTTTCAAGGAGTATCTCGATGAATTTGTGGGGGTATTTATTGATGATATCTTGGTATACTCCAAAACCTACGAAGATCATGAAAATCACTTCCGCATTATCTTGAAGACTCTGAGGAGGCATGAATTATATGGGAAGTTTAGCAAGTGTGAATTCTGGCTTCATGATATTTCTTTTCTTGGCCATATTTTCTCTAAAGATGGAATCTCTGTTGATCCTTCTAAGACCAAGGCAATCCAAAAATGGCTAGCACCTAGGAGTATAACTGAGGTACGTAGTTTTATTGGTTTGGCAGGTTATTATCAACGTTTCGTCCAGAATTTTGCCCGATTGGCTAACCCATTAACGAAGCTCACACGTAAAGGGGTTAAATTTGTTTGGAGAAAAGAGTGTGAAGAATGTTTCGAAGAACTGAAGAGAAGATTAGTCAATGATCCTATATTGACTCTACTATCGGGGAATGATGGGTTCGTTATTTATAGTGATGCATTGAAGAAAGGACTTGGTTGTGTCCTTATGCAGAATGATAGAGTTATTGCCTATGCATCACGACAGTTGAAAATTCATGAACAAAACTATCCTACTCATGATCTCGAGTTAGCAGCTGTGATCTTTGCTTTGAAGATATGGAGGCACTACCTCTATGGTGAAAAATGTGAGATTTATACTGATCACAAGAGTTTGAAGTATATTTTCTCACAAAAAGAACTCAACATGAGGCAAAGGAGATGGCTTGAATTACTCAAGGATTATGATTGTACGATACACTACCACCCGGGGAAGGAAAACAAGGTGGTGGATGCTTTGAGTAGAAAAGACCATGGAGTTTTGAACAATATGAGAATTGAAAGGGATCCAATTTTCATGGATCTAGTGAAGATGGACATGGGAATAACCAGGGAAGGTGAAACATCAATAATTTTTCAAATGGTTTCCAAACCATATTTACTAGAAAGGATTAAGAGTTCTCAGACCGATGATGAAGAATTCCAAAAGAAGATTAAAGCTGTGAATGATGGGAGATTGAGAGACTTTGTGTATGAAGATGGAATTTTGAAATTTGGGAAGAGACTTTGTGTTCCCGATATACCTGATCTAAAAAGGGAATTGCTGGATGATGCTCATAGTTCCAATTTATCTATACACCCTGGGAGCACCAAAATGTATAGAGATTTGAAGGAACATTTTTGGTGGGACAACATGAAGAGGGAGACTGCTGATTTTGTGTCAAGATGTATGGTTTGTCAACAAGTGAAAGCTGGAAGGCAACATCCTGGAGGAGTCATGCAACCTCTTCCCATACCGGAGTGGAAATGGGACAATATTACGATGGACTTTGTCATGGGGATACTAAATCCTAGAAGGAACGATGCAATATGGGTTATTGTTGATCGTCTTACCAAGTCAGCACATTTTCTTGCTATAAGAGAAGATCTACCCCTGGAACGTCTAGCAAGACTATATATTAATGAAGTTGTGAGACTTCATGGAGTACCCCTATTGATTGTTTCTGATCGTGATCCCCGTTTTACTTCAAGATTCTGGAAAAGTCTTCAGAAATCCCTGGATACTGAACTTCATTTGAGCACTGCTTACCACCCTCAGACAGACAGACAATCAGAACGGACTATTCAAACCTTAGAAGACATGTTGAGATCTTGCTCACTTGACTTTCAGGGTATGTGGGATCAATATTTACCTCTGGTAGAATTTTCCTATAACAATAGCTTCCATTCGAGTATTCAGATGGCACCATATGAAGCGTTATATGGAAAGAGATGTCGTACACCAACCTGTTGGGATGCCGTTGGTGAAAGAAAACTTGTAGGCCCAGAACTGGTGGAGGAAACGGTGGAAAAGGTGAAAGTAATCCAAAATCACATCAAAGCAGCTCAAAGTAGGCAGAAGATCTATGCCGATAATCGAAGGAAGGATTTGGAATTTCAAGTCGGTGATCATGTTTTCCTGAAGGTATCTCCATGGAAGGGAGTCATACATTTTGGTAAGAAAGGTAAATTGAGTCCCAGGTACATCGGACCCTTCGAAATTATAGAGCGAATTGGGGTTGTAGCTTACCGATTGGCAATGCCGCCAAGTCTCTTTAAAGTTCACGATGTGTTCCACGTATCTCTGTTGAGGAAATACATGCCTGACCCAACGCATGTACTCACCTATGAGGAATTAAAACTGGAACCTGATCTGTCTTATTGCGAAGATCCCATCAGGATTCTTGATACGAGAGAACAAGTACTGAGAAACCGGACGATGCGTCTGGTAAAAGTTTTGTGAAGAAACCATAATATGGAAGAGGCAACGTGGGAACCCGAGGAACATATGATGAAGAACCACCCGAGTCTTTTCATGCGGTAGTATTCTAGAAATTTCTAGGACGAAATTATTTGAAGGAGGGGAGAATGTAACACCCCAAGCTTCTACGGTACGCTTCTCTTTGAATAATGTGATAGCGTGTGTTGTACGCAACACCGAGTTCTAACACACCATAACCAATCAAACTAGACGTTATGAATAGTAATACCTACTTTTTGAAATTATATATATTTTATATTTTAAAATGGACTTAATTTTTGGATTCAGAATATCAAATTTAGCCTAAGGTGAAATTTTGGTACTTTTCGGATAACTTTCATATTTTGATGAATAGTGAAAATTACTAAATTTTAATTAAAAACAACTTTTTAATCAAAATAATTAATAGTGATAAATTATGAATTTGAGTGGTTTTAAATTATATTTAGAATATATTTTTACCATTTAATATAATTTTGTTCATTGGACATAATTTTACAATTAAACCGAACATAAACAAGTGTCAATCTTTTGATAGTTATTATCTCTTAAAAACACGCTTTTTGTTTTGACAGCGGGAATTAATTTTAAATTAATTTCTGTCACTTCTTTGTTTTGAATTTAGAAAAATGGATTCCATATTTGGAATCAGGATGTTCAAATTGTGTAAATAGGTAAATTTTATTTTTAGACATTTTGAATAATTACTACGGTAAATATTTTATTTACCATGGTTAAGGGTAAATCCGGTAAATAAGTGTTAAAAAATAATATTATAATAATAATAAATTACCCTAAAACGTGTCCTAGCCTTATTGGTTGATAAATGTTCGACCATAGTCATCTTTGGGTCGATTTTGGGACCCCATGGTGCCACTTGTAGGTGATAAGGACACTTTATTTTAATTAAGTTAAAATGAATACAAAAATGACACAAGCATATATCTTTTAGAAAAAACTTTTTTACATAAGGTTATATATGTTGGATTTTAGATTATAAATATTCATTAGAAAGAAAAAAGGATTTCCTACATAGTGATAGTTCATCTATAATTTTTAGACATTAAATAATTTAATTTATTTATGACACAGTGATGATGAATTAATTACTAAAATAGTGAAAAATTAAGATAATTGATATTATAAATACCCAAATAAATATAATGTGAAACTTTTAATGAATTAAACTAATTTTATAGGATAATATGATATATTAGGATTGATTTAATTTACTTTGTTCGAAGTAATCAATCTGTTATGAGTTTCACAAAAATCAACTATTGAATAGTGTCAAAATTGACATAAAAGAGTTCTTAAAACAAATATTATATTATTAATTGATATTAAATTCTTAAAAATCTAAGGTTCGGCCAAGAGACTTATATCATGATAGGTTCATCATTAATGGACCACTTGGGGGTATCTTGGATGTATATAGTATGTTTATTAACCATATTATTTAAAAATACAAAGAGACATTGTAAAAGTGAAACTAATTAACTTAGAGTTAATACTTAAAGATAAGGTTAATATAAGTACCCAAACCTGTCTAAATTCTATTGTTTGAGTGGTTTTAGACCTATAGCCACCTTAAAATTTGAATAATCAACTTTGGAGCCATTAGAAACCGAATATGAATTTATTATAAATTAATATTTCTAGCTTTTCCAAAGGTGCCCCTCACCCCTCTTATAAAAGGGCACTCCTCCTTCTCATTTCTTAACACCTTCAAAGCCTTTTGGTTCGGCCAAACTCTGCCCAAATACTCTCACAACATCCCTCACTACAACCTAGAGGCCTTAGTTTGATCATAAAGCCAACCTAAGGAGCCCTTTTGATCAAATCAAAAGGAAGAACCCGAAGAAGAGGTAATGTTTTCACCACCCCTTTTCAAGTTCCTTTCTCCTTCCACTTCTTCTTTCTTTGTTCTTACCATTATAAAATAATAAATCCAGTATCTCACATATACTGTGATGTTATTATAACTATGGTACAACCATATTCAGTATTCTATCCACCCTTTGAATAACATGTCACCATACGTGCGTACGTACGGCTTACCGTCTCCACGTCGTGGTGTAATTGTTATTCAATATATTATTATTTGGATGGGTATAATAATGATGTGTAACTCATGTAAATAATAAATATAAAATGTTAATGATTCTTTATATATGATATACCATCCATTTATATATTATTTTAATATCAAAAGAATGATATTGTCGCTCGTGCGTACGTACGGACTACCGTCTCCACGAACGCGATGAGATTCATTCTCCATCGTATCCATTCAAGTATAATTATCATTTGATGATTTAAAAATGATTTTTAAGGACTTTATATCATTCTGGATATGAATAAGATACAACAAACATGGCTTATGTAACAAAACATATAAAAGAAAATGAGTAAGTTAACACCCGAAACGACGATAATTCTAAGATATTATTAACAAATCAATGTTAAAAGATCATATATGATATAATATTAATATATATGATTCTTGTATAATTTAATAACAATTATTTCACCATTATACAGGAGTTTAACCTACCCCAACCAAGGAAAAGTACAAGGTAAGAGTTATTTCACAATCTCTTCATTATCCGAGGTTGTTTATATGTAATAATCTACTGGGATCTCTTTATCATCCACATCCATGTTTCTTCAAAATGTATTTCAAAACATTTTTATTATTTACAAGAATATGGGTTAAAGTCATTTATACCCTTGTTTGACTTTTTATAAGAGGAATCTTTCCGTCATTTTCAAAACAAGGTCCTTTTTAACCTTTTCGACAGAATTAAGGTAAGAATGTTTTTTTTAACTTATACGGCGAGTGCGGTTATTTTCTGATGTTATAAAATCTTCAAAGTTTTCCTTACAATCTTATAAGAATATTTTCAAGAAAATGTTTTATTTTTAAATGATTTGAAAAATAGAAAGAGATATTTCTCCAAAAAGTGTTTTGATTTCATCTATGTCAACAACCATTGATGGATTTTACGCTTATTTGAAGTTGATTTATTATGATACAAAACTTCTATATTGTATTGAAGGTTTTGTGATATGTTTGACTGTGGATGTGCTATTTTTATACCATTCATAGTTTATGGTGAAATTATCTACATTTCGTATGCTATTTTTAATACGAATGTTTATGTTATGTTTAAACCTTTTCATATGGAAATGCATTGGACGTAATATGTGACGGGTGGAGCCCGCTATAGCTCCTCGATGCATCGGTAGGTCTCATGAGACAAACTAGTGTCTTGGAACAAGGCCTTGGCAAAATATTATTTGTAGTCTTGGCACGAGGCCTTGGCTATGTGGTTATGATAGTCTGGCATTATGCATTCCAACATTATGAAAGTGGTTATTGATATTGCATATGATTACTCAATTAGTAGAATATCCATGTGAATAAGTAAATGGCATTATTTCATTTTATTTATGCCATACTATGTTAAATGTTCAAGTTTAAAAGGATTTTGTTTTAGTTATACATTGCCTTAAATGTTTGTTCTTATTTATGAATGTTTCTGCTATATTGTTATCCTTACTGGGCATTTGAGCTCACCCCTTTTCTATGTTTTATTTTTCCCAGGAAGTGAAGAAGTAAATTATGAATGACCTACAGGGATATTATGTGGGGATATGAGTGTGGATTATGGAGACAATATTTTTTTGTAGTAGTTTTTCATTTTATGATGTAATGTAAGACTTATGAATATATCTAGTGTTTCCAAGACTACTAAACCAATCGGTCTTTCGAGATTTGATCTTTCTTGTGATCATACCAATGTTATGTAATAATGCACCGACTCTGGGTAACTGGGGTCGGGGCGTTACATATATTTTCCCATAAACTACAACAACCAATCACCACATTCACCAGACAACCCAAAGAAGAGACATATGTGGTCTGACTAGGTTGAGGTGTGTGATTCTAAGGAAGAGGATGAAAACATGGATATATAGAGATAGTTAACCTAAAAAACCTCCTCAACATTTTCTATCCGATCATTAATTCTAACAATGATATCATGGATGAGATGGATAAGAAGTGAATCCCTTAATTTTACCCAAAAATTTCGGTAAACCATCAACAATTGAAGGCTATAAACACCCCTTATCAGGGATATGTGGTTCACCTTCATACCATAAATACACTCTATTGTTATATACACATCGAATCATTCTCCATATCATGAAACCATGGGAATGGAGATCATGAAAAATGAATTTATAGTATTTTTATGTATCCTTAAAACTCTCCTTTGACTAATTTCTTAATCTCATCACAAGTGCATGTCTGAGGATAGAGTTAATATAGATAATTTAACATAAAAATGACTCTATAATAGAAGATCTTACCAGATATGAAGTCCTATAACATCATATACTTCAGTGAGATTCTGGGTCCTAGTAATCCATGTGGTAGTTGGTCACTACAACATAATTCCACTACTATGAAGATACCAATATGTAATAAATGGAGGGAGAGGATTACAAGAAACATCATATAAAGGGCCCCTCAAATAATGGGACACATTTTAGACATGGATGTTGAACATGAATGAAACCCAACACTACCCTATAGAAAATGAATCCCATCATGTGCTTCCACTACACCCAACTCATACATGATCACAACTATATCATATCAATGGATATTAAAATCAAATTCCATATTTTCCATCCAAGAGAGAACCCGTCCTGCATGGTTGGGGGAATATTTACAAACACCCCACCCCTCAGATCATCAATATCTATGAGGGTTTAAGACATATATGTAGTAGTTGAAAACCAAAATTATCCAAATGGGATTGGGAATTATTTTTCTCAATCTCCATCACCAGGTTCATGATACCCCTATAGGTTCCTTGAGAAATTAAAATCAATTCTAGATCAACCCAATCCTCTATGGATGTGGTAATTTATATCCACATAACCATCTTAGTATTGATAAAATCCTCAACTATAATTATTAAATAACCAACAACAGAATCAACAAGTTCCAATGGAGACCTTGAATAGTTTTTATCCCAAAGGGATTGGGGATTTTAATCATTATCATCAACATGGAGGGAATCTGTACTCTATTAGTTTAGAGGGAAATATTGATGGTTGAAATATAATCTATTTTATTTACCACAGGATGAAAATTTTATATTCAGTACCCATTTAGAGATCCTGACCAAAAAATCCCTCATGTCCATTGTTCATAGGAAGAGAATAGAAGATCATATGGTCAAATCAATCATTCCCCATGGGGGTCGGAAGCCAAAATGAACCAATATGGGCAAGGGTAAATGAATTAACCCTGATTTAAGAAGTGTAGCATCACCCTATTATTTTTAGTGTAATGGTACAACTAATTTTTTTTATATATCTCAGTTATTATTGTCACCTTCAACACAATAGATAATGTGGATCAAGATGAAAATGCAAAGGGACATAATATAGGAAAAATAAACTGATAGGAGGGTGATCCAGATTCACCAACTGAGGATGAAAATTTGCGTAACCAGAAGAGAATCCAAAATGTGTCACCTATGAGTCTTGGGATGACACCTCAATAGAAGATTACTTATTGGGATCAAAGAAAATAAGGTGTTATATCCCAATCTCCACTTATAAGAGATTAAATTCCTTATGAATAAGTAAATTTGTCACAATATGAAAATGAAATAAAAAATTGTCAAAAAAATTAAATAGGATCTACTTAGGAGAAACATTCCCACTAGTTGTTGTTTGAAGGATGATACAAATATCCCGCTACCCAAAAATCCTGAATGATATGATCTTCTTAAAAAAGAGTCATCTATGAATTATATATTCACATGATCTTGGAATATGGATAATAAACACGAGGAAATAAAATATGATCGTCACATTAATCCATTATGGAATCATCCCCTTATCTTCAAGGTGATCATTTAGCCCTATAATGTATCAAAAATCACTTTTAAATGAAAACATGGACACTTTATCAAGACATTACTTCCCCCTATAGATTTGATATAGCCTGAATGGTGATACCTTCATAACTTATTCAAGCCATTGAATCCATGACTACTTGAATGGTGGATATAAAAGGGGAACACATGAACTATCATCCAAAAAGAATCCACATCCCAAATGGTTGTATGAAATTTCATCCCCAATATATTTAAGATATAATACATTCTACACCATTGAAGGTTTGGGAGATCCAGAATAGCATGTCACACAAATAATGTTACAATGCAGTCTAATGAAGGTCCCTCGAGATTAGTAGGAGGTGACAATGTAATGGAGTTTTATAAAATAATTATAGGGCTAGCCATTTATTGGTAAAATATTATACCACTAGGATCCATTGTGGGATGAAATTTTGTTCACCATCAATTCCTTTATCAATTCATATCTAAATTAAGGAAAAATATTTTTTTTTGTACTGAAAACCTACAATAAGCATGAAAATCGGAGGGTTTCTGAATTCATATCTAGATGGAAAGGATTAGCTTATTCACCCAAAATATATATCTTCCTCTCTCATAAGAGGTATTATAGCGACACAATGATAAAAATAAAAGGGATTAGTTAAAGATACATCTAATCCTGATCTAGTATCCAGGAAAATTCTGTGAGTCTTTAGAAATGAAAAAATTCATAGAAGATTCCACAGAACACACCCAAGCTAAATGTTGGACCATTCCCTCAGTATAAAGTAAATATATTGGTAGTGTCGAGATTGCTAATGTTACCCTAAAATGTATTTGTTCTAATTCAATCACCCATGAAACACCCAAACCACCCATATCCTATTATTAAGCATCATAAAAAAATCTATCTCAACCAGAAGTGAAAAGATATCAGGGCTGCTCGAGATTCTAAGATTGTTTGAATAAATAAAAATCCTTCTAAAAGAATAAGGTACTCAGTTATTTCCACACATTTATTGGAAATTACCTACTTAGGATGAGGAAACCCATTAAAAAAATGATGTCAACCTCACTAATCATTTCGACTACTACCATTACCATATGAGGTTGGTCCACTCCATCAAGGATTGTTTCTTCATTAAATAAATCCTCCAAAGAAATCTATATTCTAGATAAGTGATTTAATAGAATTATCTTATACATGTGAGTTGTGTATTTTTCTCCCAATTATAAGAGGATGATATTGATACGTTGTTCCATCAAGGGGTAGGAAGAAGTTTGATAGTTGGATGAATCCGAATATACTTGGCTAAGATCATTCCACCTTGATATGATTTCTTTACAAACTAGAAACAGTTTCATCACCTTGGTAGGTGAAATTGAAAACACCCCTAGAGGTGGATATAATCATAAAACATAGGAAGAGACAGTGGATAACAAGTCATATTGATCCCCTATGCAATCTTTGACTCTTGTAGAATTTATTCATACAACGTCAGTAGTATAGACTCCATCCCACCAAATAAAACCCTAATATATAATTTTTCTCAAAATTGGATCTCTTAATTTAACACACATGAAAGACCAATTATCTAATAATGAGTCTACCTTCATGTATGAGTTCCAGATTCTTGATCAGGGAGTCAGAGGCCGAAGGCATAGGATCTAGGGATACAATGGACAACACAAGCACAATAGAGGCCAATATATTAGTCATATATCCATAGAGATCATATGTTCATCTAATACACATGTTCATCAACTATAGCAAGACCATTAAAAACATATAGGTGTCCAAAATTCCTCTAGGGGTCAACCATTCCAAGACATTTTACATAAACAATTGGTGGGGGGTACGATTATTTAATCATCCCAGAGATATGGGAAGTCGAGTGAATTCTTCACAACTAGAATTTGATACTCCCTAGACATATGATCAAGAACCATACCCATCCACCACAAATGCCTCATCTCCCAATCCACATACTACATAGAAACCCTACCATGGGAAGTACCAGCCTTCCACATAAAAGAACATCATTCAAAAAATTAGGAATTCATTACTAAAAAATCTCAATCCTAGATACTATTCAAATTTCAAAAGAACTTATATAGGTACATAGAGAGGGCCTCCATATATCACAAATGTTCATGAAATATGTTGCTATAGCCAATGTTTATCCAGTGGAGACTATTACATCAATGTTCCATGTCACCACCACATTCATAGAGAAAGTCCCCAAAGAGGATATCTAGTTTCAAATAAGACCACTATATGTATTAAAAAATATTGATAATGTCAAAATATAAAGTTATATGATTGGAAATGGTTTTGGTATCAACCTCATCCATGTTCAAATGCTTCAAAATTTCATATATAGAATGGTATATTTATCGGCTACAAATATAATAATTCAAAGGTATGATAATAGATAAAAATGATCTCTTAGAAAGATCATGATCAATGATCAGTTTGAAGATATCACATCTTACATTGAGTTTATGATTACCCATTAAAGCACAACATATAATGACCAAATTGGAAGACACTTTCTTCATAGCTATGTGGTGATACCATTAAAATTCCACCAATGTTTGAAATAACCAATAAATGGAAAGGTATACATGAATAATGGTGAGAACCCCCCTATCGAGTCCTGTGATGACATATATGATGAGGTAGGTTTCTACAAATTGGAGGTAAACATCCAATTTTTATTGATGATATTTATTTTAGGACCCCCAATGGATTGGGGACTGCCCCTTCAAATCCCATGAGTATGAACATTAGTGATTTTTTGCTACCCATAAACCTGATTGAGGTCGTAGACTTAATAACATATGTCGAAGATCCCCTCAACCCCAAATATAGTGTAAGAGAAAATATTTTCATTGAAATATCTCTTCAATTTCTTTATTTGTAGGGGATGAAACATATATATTCTTATGGACTCACACATCATAACAATGATAGAGAATCACAAAAATTAGATATATAATTGAAACAAAATCCACAATGGACTTATTAATATTTTAATAAGGGAATAGATACATGAACATCTCTAAAAATTGGGGGGAAGGCATCTACTCTACCAGAAGTGAGGTCAGACATGTATATTTGTGAATGAATGAATGCCTAGGACCCAAATTTGATTTGTACCACCAAACATCTATAGAAGAATTATATGTGAATTACATTTACAAAGAAACATCAATTCGTGTTCTTTAGTAATTACATAGAAATTTATATATTGAACCACAATGTGGCTACACACAGTTTTTGCTTACCGAGGACCATCAAGGTATAAAGTAGTTGTCCAGGAGTATTGAACCCTATCAGGCTGCTATTAAAGAGTTAGAATATGAAAAGTTGAATAGAAAAAAATATTATATAAAGATAAATATCCATAATTTTATTCCAATATCATACCCATAAATAACAATAATTGGTAAATTATGGCCTACATCAGTTTTAGAGGCCTTAATTGATGTTTCCTAACAGAGGATTTCCCATTTATGATCACAAAAATCTTGATTGAGTCAACTAGTAGACGCCAATATCTTTCCTTCATGGATGGGTATTAACATTAAAATCAAATAATGATATCCCCTATAGAGGAGGAAGGCACTACCTTTAGAGTACCCCTCATATATTTTACTACCAGGTTATTCCCATTGGATGAAGGAATACTGGAGATACCATCCAACTTTCCTATCATAATATATTTAAAGAATTCATGGGATGAATCAAATGATTTTATGTAGATTAATTGGGGCTTAAGTTTTGATAGAGATGTGATCACCATGTATATCTTAAAAAAACCTCTGGCATGTTCTGAAAACATAATGTGATGATGAACCCTCTGAAGTGCACTTTTTGGGTAACGTTAGAGAAATTATTTGGATTCATGGTTTTCCACCATGGAATTGATGTTAAACATTGAAAATAATTGTTCAATCCTAGAAATATCACCTCTTAGGAATCTCAAAGAGATGAGGGTATTGAAATGGAACCTCACTTTTATTCATCATTTCAAAGCTAACCTTGTCTAAAAGTATCTCATGTTATTTAAGTTAATGAAGAATATAGTTTCCTAATGATGGGATGAAAAATTCAAAGAATACTTTGAGACTCTCATGATTTACTTGATTCACCCATAAGTCTTTTATTAAATTTGTGAATGGGAATACAATCATCTTTTATTTTTTCCCCTTGGTAAAATTAGTTCATGCACTCCCATCAGCAGAAAATGATGTGGGGAGTGAGGCCAGTCTATAATACATTTTTCAAATGATTATATTTACTGACACATGATATTTTAATGTCAATAATAACTACTCAAACTCATAATTACACTTAAAAAGATGAGTCATTACTTAAATCACCATTATTTCCACACAGTCTATAGTATTGAACAGATCATGTACATCCTTGTCTACCTATGTTGACAGGGTGTTTTTCCCAATGGGAGGGTATTCTATAGAAATATGACATCCAGTTCACGGTATAGTAGGCACTTTAAGGGATGAACCTAGTTGATTTCCTTATGAAACATCCTTTTATGGATAGAACACCAGTGGAAACTGAACATCCAGTTGAAGAGGTTTCGTATTCCCATAATACTCCCAAAACATGGAAGATGTATTTTTATAGTGCCTCTTATAGTCCTATTGACAAGATTTTGGAATATCTGAACCTCAAAAAAGTTGGTTTAATGATTTAATTTGTTTCCCCAGAAATGGAAATTTTTCCCTACTCATTACCAATGTCTGAAGGCTGAACTAATAATGAGGAAAAATACAAAGCCCTCACTGTTGGCTTGGTACTTTTTATACAGCTCCAGATATCCAACATAAATATTAATGGGGATTTGGGGATAGAGATAAAGTAGATCATATGTGAATTTTCCATAAAAAATGAAGACATGGACCCTCCAACTGTCTATATAAGATGAATTAATAATGATTTCCCTTTTTAAGAAACATTGAATCATATTCCTCAGTTAAAAAATGATCATCCCAATGCATTGGCTAATACATCTAGAGTAAGGTCCTAACCTAATTAGGATGAGGTGGCCATCTACATCATGAACTAAAGGACAGTATCACTGGTCATCATCTATGGAATTGAAAAGATCATTCAGGTTAATAACCCTATAGCATTATGAGATTATATTTTCCACTAGATGGATGGAGCCCGTAATTTATTATCTTGAAAAAGTCACACTCCTAATAGATTGATCCAGAAGGGATCATATTTTATGTTGAGATACAAACATTAACATTAAGGTTAGACCAAATGAGAAAAAATCACTCATAAAAAAGGATATGATGGAATCATCCTTAGATACTGAGAATAAAGAGAGATTTCTAACATCATGGATGAATTCCATGGAGGTTCTTGTGGTACCGATTAGTCGGGGAGAAATCTATCCCATAAATCATGAAGCCTATTCACTTATGGAAGACCATAATACATGACTGTGTGGAATGAAAAATTAAATTTCATGTATTCTAGATTCATGAAAAAATCATTTATAATTCCACATAAATGCTTCATATAGCTTAATATTTATATCCACATTCCACATGGGGAATAGATGTTGTGGGGTTATATCCCCCATCAAAAAACATGAATTTTATGTACATCCTTACTGCCACTAAATTTATTTTCATATAGACTGTGGAAATAACCCGTATGGATGCAAAGTTGAATAATATTTTTAACTTCATAAATTCCAATAAAATCACAACCTTTTTAGTCCCCCGGAAAATAGTGATGGAAAACAACACCAACTTTTGGTCTATTGAGTTTATAATATTTCTCCAAGAGTTCAACATTGTGTCTAATCATTCACCTCACTATCATGCAATGAATGATGAAAAAATTTGGGACATTCATAACACACATTCAAATATACTTCATTATATGGTATGCAATGACAAGAAGTCATGGCTACAATAGATCCATCACACATTATGTGCCTACCATACAACCATGTGTTCTAGTACAGATGAAAACATGTATTCATTAATATATAGAACTGAGATACCATTTCTCATAGAAGTCCAGTTTCTATTGATTTTAATAACTTTCTATGGAAAACCCTCAGATGATGAGTATTCAAAAAAGGAACTTGATGAGTTGGAAAAACTCATTGAGAAAGGGTTATGTACACTTCAAAACCATGAATTCCATTAGAATTTTATCAAATGAGCCTTTAGTAAAAATGATCATGTATGAAATTAGATCTTAATTTTAGGTATGGATCATTATTTCAGGTTGTTTTTGAGGAAAAAGGAAGAGTTTTGAATTTTTCTATGTACACACCATGCACTCTAGTGTACAATCTATGTACCCAGTTGCTACATGTAGCAGTGTACTAGACATGTAACAGACGATTACATGGTTGTGTAGGTGGCCTATCAGACTGCCTAAGGTGGGGGCCAGTTGGGGCTAGTACATGGAGTGTACATTAAATGAACACACCATGTACTTTTAATTTTAATTGATTTATCGGAGTGGGGTCACATCTCATCCCTAGAATGATTTTATTCTCCCTGTGTTTCATATAGGAGAGTGAAGAACAACTAGAGATCTTGGAGCTCCTCCCATTCATACATCTGAGATCAGATTGAGATTCCATAGGGTTCATTGGATTCCCACCAGTGATTTATCTCTTACCATGGAGAAACTTTTCATTATTTCTCCTCTCTCATGATTTATTGAGTGTTAATCTATTTTACCCTTTTCATAGATCTACATCATTATAGGATGATTCAAGGGTCATAGTTCAAGAGTTATCATAGTACAACATCAAGGTAGGTGGTTTGTGTCGTTCTTTGATTGTCTTTGGATTATATATGCATAAGTTCAGAATACCCATGTTTAGGGTGTTACGTGTTTTGGAATTTAACCCTGTTTAAGTCCTGTTATGGTGTGTTAGATTGCGAAAGGGTTATTTTATAATGAATAAGGTTTATACCTTTATTTGGGATGCATTTTACATATTTTATTGATTATGTCCATTGGGTCTAGGAAGAATGTTAGGCATGTTTTTTTCGATGCCTCATGTTGTTAGGATAGAGTAACAATTTATATGAGAAGATTGTGTTTTTCATTGTGAATGTTTGACCTAGGGGAATTGAATATGAGAGATTTTCAAGATAGGGTATTTTATGTATAATTTCTGTTATATTGACCTAAAGGTATTGAATGTAATTCCTTCCAGGTGGTCGTAGACCAGAGGTGTTTGACTGTGAGAGCTACCTAGAGGGTCATTATTAAATGAATGTTGGACCATAGGGAATTGACTGTGAGAGATACTAGAGTGTATTTATAATTTATTATCTCTATACAGACCAAGGTTTATTGACCTTGAGAGATACCCAAGTCATAGTTTGTAGTTAATTAGAACTTTGTGGGAAAAATGGGTTAGACTGTGTGAGCTTTACCAAAGGATAATTATTATTTATTGAATTGTTTATATGATAAACCAAAGGGGTTAGGCTGTGAGAACATTCCCAAAAGGTTGATTTTGAATTCTTGAATGTTTTTTATGTGTCTTCCAAGTCAAAGAACAAGCATGTACTCAGTCTTACTTGATTTTTTGAAGGTCTTTTGATATGTCAATCAATTATTATTTTACAAGGGGTTACAAAGCTTATGCTAGATCTTAAAGCTATATTATTCAATGGATTGAATAATTTATAAATGTAAATTCATGTAATTAGAAACTGTAGGATTTTTTACTTTTGAGTAATTTCTAATTTATTTCTTAATTTCTAATTATTACCAAATATATACATTCACTGACCATTAGGCACAGATATTTTGGTGGTTGCCTATTGGGATTCGTCTCTCACCCAGTTTGGGTCATGATTTTGGGCCCAAACCGATTATATGGTTGCATGTATAGATAAGGTAAATCACCCATATTCATTAGGTACATGATTGTTTTTGGATATTGAGAGCATGGGACCATACTGAGGCTTGAGATGGTGTTAGAGTTTACTATTTATATACTTGGTTTCATGATTGTATTTCCAAAAATGTGACTTGGTTGGATGATTTCCTAGATACATGTGACATGCCTCATTAATTTATATATGTATCAGTTGTTTATACAATCATTATTCCACTGTTTATTTCTTGTTTTATGCTATTACTACTTCTACAACTATTTACTATTTGTTTCCATTGTGTTACTCTTCCAATGAAGGAATTGTTTTCCCACTATCACACCCAAGGGCCACAGAGCAAGTTAGAAACCTCTAGCATTTGAGGAAATGAACTTGATTCCATCTGACCAACCAATTATGGGGAACCCCTAGGTGACACCTAGAACCGAGAAATTACAAAGTGGTATTAGAGGAGTTTGTTTCTACTTTTCTTTACTATTTGTATGATACAGACCGGTATAGGAAGGAATAGGTTGTTGGTAATAATTTTTTCCCGGGAGTAGCTAACCCGTGTACAGGGAGAAACAAATTTACCTCAAATATTGAAATTTATATTGTTTTTCAATTTTTACAGTTGATTTGATTTCACTGCTGGGAGATTCAATTGTTTTTTTTCTATAATCGTTGATATTATTGAGGTTATATTTCTGCTGCAACCTGATGAGATGAGGTTATTCCATCTCATGCATCATATGGGAACATGATAGATATCACATGTCATGAATTCGTTCCATGAAATTTAGGGTTCATTACTAAATTCATGATGTTGTGATATATGACTAGCTAGATATGAATTCTGTTGTGAAATATGGCTTGACAGAATAACTTCTATTTTGATAAGGTATTGTGAATTGTAAACTTTCAAATTGTATGGATTCCAAGATTTGGTCCATGAGTTTTTATGGGACCTCTTAGATCGGAATTTGGTGGACCATGTTTGAACTTTAATTGAATTTATTCAGGTTATGATGTGCATAAGGATGCTAATGTTTAATTCATGGGACTATGGGCTCTCACGAGTTAGAATTCGTAATTCCATGAAAAAAACATTACGTTTTTAGGGATTTTGGAGATGTTTCAAAGGCTTACTGTTGAGAAACCAAGAAAACATGGCATGTGGTGTTATGAACCCAAGCCATGTGTTCTTCTGTTATGTAAGAAATAAATTTTATTATGTACATGATCTGTACTGTACGTACATGCCATATAGTCTTTAACTATGTGAGTGACTGTGTGACCAGAGACACAAGTTTGAGAAACCTTGGAAGAACACATTGGGTACTTGGAGTACATGTTGTGACATAATGACCATGTGTCTGGCCATGTTACTAATGACATGGGTGGATAAAACATAGGCTATAAATGCCATGTTCCATTCTTGCATGCCATGTAGAGTCGACTGTGTCTCCGACCATGTGACCAATGACATGGGTCGATGGCACATAACAAGTACACGATGTGTCTAGGGTGAACATGTCGTGTAGTGTATTCTAGCATACCCGATGTGGTTTAGCCATGTAGAAGTACTTAGTTCATAGAGAAAATTCAAGTACATGTTGTGTCACAAGAGGAACACGCTGTGTGTATGGGTGTTACATGACCGGGTTTTGCAGGGGTACACACTCATGTTAAAAAAATAAGGGAACATGCTGTGTAGTTATTGTACACACTCTGAAATCATGTCTTGTAAAAATTGAATATTTTTATTCTTCTGTTAATTCTTGAACTTCTATGTTATTTCTATTATAATATTGAACTGAGGTGTTCTATTGACCTTTCATATTCATTCCACTGAGACATCCTCTAATTGTATGCCAGGTATATGGTGTTTACCAGACACCCGAGATGGTTGATCAGAGACTACCATCAGATCCTTCCATCGTTCCTGTCTGGAACCAACTGTTATAACATGCATAGGTGTTGATGCATAGTTTCAATAATACTTTTTAAGGATGTTAAAAACTATTCAGGGAGCACCGCACCCGGACCCGTCTACTGTAGAGTTGATGCTGGTGTTCTAGAAGATGTATCCTCCCAAAGTTTCAGGGAATGGAGGACAATAGACTACATAGTAATGGTTGGAGGCCATGCTTTCTATATTTGAGTATTTGGAGACACATCTATAGAGGAGGGTGAATCTTGAGACATACATGTTACATGATTCCATAAGGAGATGGTGGGATGTTATCTCATTGGAAGGACATTATCGGGATATGTCTTGGGAAGTTTCTGAGAGGACCTTCTACAGTTACTTCTACCCCGATACACTGAGGGCCAATAGAGCCTAAGAGTTCATAAATTTGGAGTAGGGCACTCATTCATTGATGGATTACTCTTCTCATTTTATAGAGCTAAAATGGTTTTCACATATTCTGGTAGGTGATGAGTTATCATTGGATATATGATTTGAAGATGGTCTGAGGTATGAAATCTTTTCATAGGTGCATTTCTTCAGTATGAATTCCGTGATGGATATAGTGAACCAGGTGCTGATTACCAAGAGTAATTTGAGGGATTTGGGAGCTGTGGGCTAGGGATGATCAACATATATGGTTGGAAAACCTTCGACAGAGATTAGGAAGTCCCACAGGGAGCCTTAAAACGATGTTTCTTCAGGTATACAGGTCGTATGCTACCAATGCAGGAAGAGTGGGCATACAAGAACACATTGACTGAAGGACGCATTTGAGTGAAAAAATTGTGTCTAGATGGGCGCCCTTCAGGTTTTTTGGGTTATATCACTAGAAGCTAGTGATAAGGGTTTAGTTATGACTCCATGTTCAGGAGCCGGGCAAATAGATTCTCAGCAGTCAGGGAACTAGAGTTTATTATGCCGTTAAGGATGAGAAGGAGGCCATGGATGTGGTATTTAGATGGCAGGAGTTCATTGACATCAGGGTGGATCAGCTCAGGGTAGTCAGGCAAGGTGGCAAGGCCATAGTATAGGTTAGACTTTTACAGTGGAGCAAACCTAGTAGAAGCAAGATCTCGGACCCGCTACAATTAGATGTACAATTCTTGTTGTCTCTGTTTTAGCTTCTGTTATTTTTTATACAAGGGATTCATATAGTTATATATATATTTCTATTTTGAATATCCTTGGGCTCTATATATTTACATTTGAGGATGTTATGATTCTAGAAACTTTGTCAATAATTAGGACGACTCGTGTACATTTTTGCAAGGGGTGCCCTCTTAAGGTTGGTGGGTGTCACTTCTTGTAAAACCTTTATGTATTGGAGTTGACAGGATTCGATGACATTCCCTAAATGAACTCGTTTCTCCCATTACATACATTTTGTTGACTGCTATCTCCTCAGGGAGATTTTTACGTCACCCGATAGAAGGTCTTTTCTACACAAGGGTGAATGGGATGTCCAAGCAAGCAGAGTTGGACCCAAGCGTTCTGGGTTGGGAGGAATTACTACCCAGATTTCTAGTTTATAACTGGATGACCAGAAGACTTCAATGATGTACATTCCTCTAGTTGTGAATTGTTTTAGATATGTCTTCCAAGAAAACATTTCAGGTTTACCTTCGGTGCGAGAGGTAGATTTCCCTATTGATATTGTTCCAGGAGCGGAAACTGTGTCAACTCCTACATATATAATGGATACACCCAAGTTATAGGAGCTCATGAAAGAATTAGAGGAGTTGTAGGAAAAGGGTTTCATCTAACCAAGTAATTCTTCTTGGGGTTCACCTGTCCTATTTTTGAAGAAAGAGGATGGTACCCCAAGACATTGTGTGGATTATTGGAAGATGAACCAGTTGATGGCCAAGAGACAATATCCCTTTCTGATGAATTATGACATCTTTGATCATCATCTAGGATCCAAGGTGTTCTATAAGATTGACATGATATCCGATTATAATCTGTTGTGAGTTATACCATAAGATATACCTTTTACATCCTTTCAGAGAAAGTATGATCTATACAAGTATGTGGTTATGCCGTTCAGTCTCACAAACGCACCAGCATATTTCATAGAACTGATGAAATGAATGTTCTATCCATACTTGGATTATTTTTTATATTGGTGTACTCTCACACTTGACACGCCCATGACACCCATCTTGAGATCATATTGATTTCACTGAGGGAATATCAGTTATTTTCCATGATATCAAAATTTCACTTTTGGAGGGATTAGATACAATTCATGGGTCACGTAATCTTAGAGACAAGAGTATCATTCGACATAGATAATGTGAAATAAGTAGTTTCTTGGGAGCATCCAAAGAACACCTTTGAGGTAAAGTGCTTTCTGGGGATGGATGGTTACTATATACGCTTTATACAGGACGTTTCCCACTTCACAGCACCACTAACATGCCTGACTAAGAAGGGTGCAATGTTCTTCTGAAAAAATTCACACAATTCATCCTTTAAAGAGCTAAAAGGGAGAATGAATTCATCACCAATCCTCATTTTTCCAGAGATGGGAAACTGTTACACTATTTACTACGACACGTCGAGTATGGGGTTGGGAGCAGTGCTTATGTAGGGAGAGGATTTGTTGCGTATGTGTCTTGGATATTTTGGCCACATGTGAGGAATTAACTGACAAATGATCTTGAGTTAACTGTAGTTGTTCATGATTTATGCTATCGAAGACATTTTCTATTAGGTGAGAATTTTGGGGTATTCACTGACCACAAAAGTATCAAGTATATCTTTACTCAACGAGGCATGAATTTGAGGTAGATAAGGTGGGTTTAGTACCTTCCATGAATTTACATTGAGCTTTACTACATGCTTGGGAAAGGAAACACATTGCCTAATGTGTTGAGTAGGAGGACTCAAATAAAGTCATTTCAAGAGGCCATCCATGAGTAACATCTTATGGCTATGTTCTTTGAGATGCATTTGGAGGTGAACGATAGATATGGAAATATGTTTCTTTCTGTTATAGTTATTACCTCTATTTTATTTCATCGAGTGTGAATTAGTAAGCTATCTTTTTCCAAATACCTAGTCCTACGGGAGAGTGTGTAAGGAGAAGAACCTACTCCTTGGTGGACCATAGGTGATGATGAGATATTTCATTTCAATAGGAGTGTATGAATGTTAGAAGACATAGGTGAGGATTTGATGCAATATTTTCATTCCTTAGTTTGGGTGGTTCATCCTATTGTAACTAAGATGTATCGAGATCTCTACCATCGGTATTGGTGGCCCGGAACAAAGAGGGATGTTGCTGGTTTTTTTTGAGATATTCCACCTATCAACAAGGGAAGGTAGAGCATCAATGACTGACATGACTTTTGCATTAGTTAACCATTCTCAATTAGAAGTGCAATGGTGTCGCGATGGATTTTGTAAAAGATTTACTAAGGTCACCTAAAGGGAATGATGTGGTTTTTGTTGATGTTGATAGACTCATGAAGGTTTCACATTTCTTTCCGATCAAGGAAACCTTCAAAGTTAGAGAGCATGAAAGGTTGTACATCTGTGAGATTGTACGTTTTCAGGGGGTTCCACACTATATCATTTCAGATAGGGATTCCTAGTTAACTTATCATGTTAGGAAGGGACTATAGAGGGCTTTGGGTACACATGTACTTCTGAGTATAGATTACAATCCCCTGATAGATGTCCAGTATGAGAACATGATTCAGGTTTTAGTGGAAATGCTACGATCATGTTCCCTGGATTTTATGGGTTCTTGGGAGAGACACATACCCATAGTGGAGTTTTCCTACAATAACAGTTTTCAGGAAATGATTCAGATTTCACCTTATGAGGCTTTGTACAGTAGGCCATGCTGATATATCCTATGTTGGTTGGAGGTAGGAGAGGCAGCTAAGATGTGAGCTCATCTTTTCCAGGAGACCAATGAGTAGGTGGGGTGGATTCAGAAGAGGATGGATACAACACAGTCTCTCCAGAAATCTTATGACGATCAATGGAGAAGACCTCTAGAGTTTGAGGATGGAGATCAAGTTTTCTTATGTGTCACACCATGGTTGGGAAATTAGAGGATTTTGAGATATTGGAATCCTTCACTGAGATACATTGGGCCATTTGAGGTTTTCGAGAGAGTCATACTGGTTGCCTATAGGTTGTTGTTACCTTAGAGGTATCAGGCTATACATGATGTCTTCCATGTTTCTCAGCTACAATGCTTCTTTTCAGACCCGTATAACATATTTCAATATGAGGAAGTTTAGTTGGAGGTGGATTTATCCTTTAAAGAGAAACCTATATGGATTGTGGATCGTAGTACAAAGGATCTACATGGCTGGTCTGTTCATATGGTAGGAGTGCTATCGTAGCACATGCCAGCACAAGACCAGACTTAGGAGAGGGGGGCCGACGTACGATCATAGTGGCCAGGGTTGATTGAAGTTTCTTATTCACTGTGATTGGAAGTGTAATTCAGGGATGAATTTATTTAAAGGGGGATGTTTGTAAGAACCTGGATCTTGATTTTTGGTATTAATATTTTTTTGGGTTGTTTTTTAGGAAAAATTTAGAGTTTTTAATTTTTCTATGTACAAGCCATGTACTCTAGAGTACATGTTCTATACCCAATTTCCACATGTATCCATGTACTAGACGTGTAATGGATGAGTACATGGCCATGTACGTGGCCTGGAAGACCACATAAAGTGGGGTCCAATTGAGGCTCGTACATGGTGTGTACATTAAATGAACACACAATTTACTTTTCTTTATAATTGTTTAATCAGAGCGGGGTCACGTCTCATCTCCAAAACACTCTTACTCTCCTTTTATTTCATACTGGAGAGTTAAGAACAACCGAAGATCTTAGAGGTCCTCCTGTTCCTCCATCTGAGCTTCGATTGAGACACTGATGGGTCTGTTGGATTCCCACCGGTGAGTTCTCTCTTCTCCTAGAGCCACTTTTCCTTATTTATCCTCTCTCATGAGTTATCAAGGGTTGATCATTTTTAACCTTTTCGTAGATCTACATTTTTATAAGCCGATTCAAGGGCCTATGTGTAAGAGTTTTCATCGTACAACTTCAAGGTAGGTGTTTGTTCATTTATTTGATAGTCTTTGGAATATATATTCTTAAGTGTTGAATACCCATGTTTACAGTATTGTGTGTTTTGGAATTTAACCCTTTTTAAGACATTTTATGGTATTTTTTATTGATAAATGGTTATTTGATTATGAATAAGTTTATATACCGTGAGTTGGGATGGGTTTTACATGTTTTATTGATTATGGTTGTTGGGTATAGGAGGCATGTTATGATTTCTTTCTTTCAATTCTTCGTGTTGTTAGGATGGAGGTGAAGTTTATATGTGATGCTTTGGTTTTACATTGTTAAAGTTTGACCCAAGGGAATTGACTGTGAGAGCTTCCCAAGATAGGGTATTTTATATATAATTGCTGTTATGTTGTCCTAGAGGTATTGACTGTGATAGATTCTAGGTGGTCATAGACCAGAGGGATTAGACCGTGAGAGCTACCAGAGGGTCATTATTAAATGAATGTTGGACCATTGGGCATGAACATGAGAGCTTCCAAAGGGTCATTATAATTTATTGTTTTTATGCAGACCTAGGGGTTTTGATAATGAGATCTACCCAGGCGGTCCTTTATAATTTCTTAACACTATTTGTGACTAAAGGTGTTAGATTATGTGAGCTTTCCCAGAGGGTCATTATTATTTATTAAATTGTTTATATGTTAAACAATATGGGTTATACTGTGAGAAAATCCCCAGAGGGTTACATTTGAATTGTTGAATGTTTGTGATGAGTCTACCAAGACAAATCACAATCTTGGACTCAGTCTTACTTGCTTGTTTAGATGGTCTTTTGAGTCGTCTGTTTTTTATTATTATATAAGGAGATAGAAATAGTAGGCTAGAACCTAAGGTTAAATTATTAAATGGATTGAGCGACTAATAAATGTAAATTAATTTAATTTTAAATTGTAGTATTTTTTACTTTTGAGTACTTCTATGTTTGTTGATTCATTTATTCTTATCACCTGCTATATACATTCACTGAATTTCAGGAAAAGATCATTGGTGTTTGCTTATTCGGATTCATCTAACACCCTGTTTGGGTCATGATTTTGGGCCCAAACATATTACATGTTTGTAGGTATAGATAAGGGAAAGCACCATTCTACATCAGGTACATGATTTCTATTGGAGATGGTGAGTATGAGGCCAAGATGAGTCTTGCAATTCTATTAGAGCTTACTATTTTTTGTACTTTGGATTTGATTATTGTAATTCTAGAATTGTGAATTGTTTGGATGCTTTCCTATAATAATGTAAAATTTATCATTTATTTATATATGTGGTATTTTTTTATGCTATCAATCTACTTCTGTTTATTTCGGTTGTATGGTATTATTGCTCCCGCTACAGATTTATGATTGTTTCTATTATGTTACTCTACAAATGATGTTATAGTTTACCCACTATCACAACCAAGGCCCTTGATGCTATTTAGAATCCTCTAGAATTTGGGAAAATTTTCTTGAAGCCATGTGACCAACTAGGTACAGGGCACCCTTGGATGACACCTGGAAACAGGTCGTTAAAGTTCACATCCACTCATTCCTTTATGGAGAACTCGTATTTTCTTTTAGAACCCCAATGATACCTAGAAAGAAGCCTCCAAAGATATAATCCAAATGGGATTGGTACTATATCATATATAAGGTGTATTCCAATAGATATTACTCATTGTACACAATGAAATTGGAATTTTTCATACCCCCACACCAATGTGTGGATTTAAAAAAATTACTTTTCATAATTTTAATAATTAATATAGTCATCACGTTTCATGAAATTTAATTAAATAAAACATATTTACCACATGATGTTAAAACATGGTAGAATAATTCTTGGTAAAAAGAGTTTAATCACACATTATGTCCTTACCGTATGACATTAAATTGCTTGGAAACCATAACATAATGGATGAAACACTACAAGATGCTAGATCATTGAAAAAGATAAATGTTGTTCCCCAATCATTATGTGTTTGGTAGATCTATATAGTGAATCACTCAATTTAAGAGCTACATATTACCTTATTCCTTACATAATTTGATTTGTAGGGAATCCTAGATATCTAGTTCTATGTATAAACATAATATTTCTATTTTTTTTCATGTGGAGTCACCTATGTCCTTAACACTTGAAGTTAAACTGAATGGATGATGTTTTTTCCACATGACATTGGTCAACATGGTTTTCTAGAAATTTTTATGGCTTGATTCTCCCTATAATGAGATATGTAGAGATAACTAGATCTTATATAGTGTCTCCTACACCACATGATACAAATTCTCTTAACCATTCTTATAATCTCCCCAATATGGTGAAAAAATCATTCCAATTACACGCTTTACAAAATTAGAATAGATCATTTGGGATTATTAATTTTGGTAAAGGATTCTTTACGTGGTCAAGAAATATATGTTCATGACAATGTTACCAAGGTCATGGATGCAAGACCTTAAAGGAATAACATGAGTCTTGTCCTTATGATGTTAAACTACTTAGTTGATATCTCTTTCATGATATAAAATATTACATTATTTTGGGCCATACCTGTCAAAACCATTATCATTTGTGTTGGTACCCAACCATACATAAGTTAAATAACAACATGTGTATTGATTCTTATTATCACAAGATACGCAGTGACACTCATAATTCCAATCATGGATCTAGAAGTAATAATCAATGGGATAAATTTCCCACTATATATATGGTTCACACCTGGGTGGAGATATTTTTTCATTTATGAAATACATGAGGGTTTATTCCTATCATCTCAAGATATGATGTGCCATTCAAATATCCAATCCCGGGTCTATATATAATAATCAATGGGGAAAACGACCCTTTATACACATGCGTCATACCTATATGGTGATATTCTCATATAAGATCTACATTTACCATTATTCCTATTATCACATGATATATTTTGATTCCCAGATGATCATTCCTAGGTCCAACTAAAACAATAAATGAGAATAATAACCCTCATATACATATGGATCAGACAAGCATGGAGAGTTTCCAGTACAATATCTATGTGTGTCTTGATTCCTTTCATCACATGATACATAGTGATGACCAAATATCCAATCATAAGCCCCTCTAAAATAATCATCAGTTACAATGTACCCCTATATTAATATGTATGATTTTCTTAGGGAGTTTCACAATCATGAACTATGGGTGGATTGATTACTATTATCACATGATACGTAGTGATAAACAGATATCAAATCTATTGCTAATATAAAAAAATAGTGAGAAAAGTTCCGTGATGTGATTGGGTTAGACCTATGTGTATGGTTTCCAATTAATGTTTTACATAAGGATTTATTCCTCTCATCACATGATATATAGTGATGCACGAATATCTAATCCTAAGTCAAAATGTAGTAATCAATGGGAATGATTCACCCTATGTGTATGGTTCATACATGTTAGGAGTGTTTACCATTATGGAACAATGTCTATATTTATTCATATCATCACATGATACATTGTGGCACACAAATCTTCAATCGTATGTCTTGATAAAATAATCAATGGGTATAATGCCTCCAATGTGTATGGGTTAGACCCATGCTAAGAGTCTCCCATTAAATAACTATGTGTGGATTGATTTCTATCATCACATGAGATATATTGATGATATTATAACCAATCCTAATACCATATAAAACAATCAAGAAGAAAAATTCCCCCATTACTTTCATTTCAGACCTACATGAAGAGTATCCCATTCAAGAACTACACATGGCTTGATTCTTGTAAACCTATGATATATAGTGACACCTAAATCTCAAATCCTAGATCTAGATGCAACAAAAAATGGGTTCAATTACCCACTATACATATGGTTAGAACCTTCATGGATAACATACAATTAAAAAATTACTTGTGGATATATTCCTATCATCACAATATATGTCGTGATTCCAAAATCTTTAATCCTATGTATAGCCTCTACAATCAGCTGGAACAATTCCACAACCTTGTTCTTCGGTCATACATGCGTGGAGAGTTTCGAATTCCACAATTACATGTGTATTTATTCCTATTACCATAGGATAAATATTGATCCCATAATCTCTAATTTGGGGTAAATCAACAATATAAAAATATCCCACCTTCCTTTGTACTAGTCATAACTACACATAGAGATCTCATTCATGAACTACATGTGGATTGATTCCTCTTGTAATAGGATACATTGTAAAGAATTAATCTACAACCTTGAGTTTTGCTGTAACATATGAAATAATAAAGATATCCACCCATAATTACATAGGGGTTGGACAAATGCAATGAGCTATCTGAGAATGAATCTTATGAAACATAGTCTATTTCTGTATTTCCCCTTTTTTCTCATGTCAATAATGCTTTGTGGGAGCTTAAGGGAAATTTTAAAGTAAATATATCTGACACGAAAAAAATACACATTAGATAATGATCTATTTCTTATCATCATGACATTAGAAAGAAAATTAAATGATATTCCAAATGAACATTTCATTAAAGTACTATATACCACTTTTTAATGTTGGATGAGTCATATATGCTCGGTCCACCAATGTATATATCATATATACATACAATTTGTTTCCACACATGATAAATATAGGCATGAAGGTATTTAGAATATGGATATCCGCCAAATAAGCTTGTTTATGGATAAATGAATCTTGTTACATTTAAATTCAATAACCATTGGAATATGTCCCCAATGATATCCTGCAAAAGATTCACTTCATTTCCCACATCCCTATTGAACGAAATCAAACTTCATGGAATACGTCATTACTTCATGATGAAAAATTTCAAGGAAATGAAAACTTCTTTATCACATGATGCTAAAATACAAGGAAAATTCATTGTTGTATGAAACTAAAATTCATGAATGATACATCCCCACTACATGAAGCTAATTTGAGAAACCATCAGGCATCCTAATTATTTATCAAAGGACCATTAGAGCCTTACATTGTTAAACCATATTACGGGTTGCTTCTTTCATCTTTTACGCCCCTCATACCATAATTCACATTATATATATTGATAAAATAAATTTTTTAACCATTTCACAGAACTAGGAATGGAAAATATATCTAATTGTTTGACATGTATAGCATTGCTTAAGGGCTTTGAACTTCCAACCAGAGACATCATGGCCCTCTAAGAATGGATTCCCGATTCATGTAAGCCTAATGTCACTGTAGAAGAACTCATCACATGAGGATGTTCTGGGCCATCCTCATAATGTTTTTTTCCATTTAATTACTCATGTACAAAGGACCTCAATAGATGATTTACAACATTTTTATCTCCCTCTAAGAATGATTTGGGAGCAATATTGGCCCTAGTAATCCTAATTTGTCCGTCATGTAAGTTTCCCTCATACCAGGTCAATGTACATTATGATTTTAAACTAAATCCACATTGGTCAAAGTTGTATGACCTTAAACATTAACGATTGATGGTCCAAAATTTGAAGACACTAAATTTATATTAAAATAAGAACATAACATGTCAGGATAAAACCCTCAATTAGAGGCATAAGAAAATATCATATATCTTCTCACTAAACACTTCACCTTTTTATTTCAAAAAAAAATGTTATAAAATAAATGAATAAGGAATAAATATCCTAGGTCCCACTTTTTTAACCTTGTAAAATAAAATCCATGCTCAATTAATGCTCAAGTATTGGGAATTTTAGAATAGTTATTATTACATTTTGTTTCTTCGATAACCTGTTCACTATGGGAGGAAACTTTTTTATGTCGCTTGAACAATTCATCGATATTATTTCCCACATAAATAAAAAATCCTTATTTATGTGACTTGAGTTTCTAAAACCATTCATAGACCATGGAAAGGAAAATATATTTCTCTATTTGACAACGATATAGACACATAAGGGATTTGAACTACTAACCTGATACATCTTATCCCTCCAGAATGAGATTTATGATCCTTGTGATCTTGACATTACCATGGTAGAATGAAATACCTTATGGTGTTATGGTCTATCCTTGATATGATTTTCCAATATCATTACCCATGAGTTGAGAGATTTGGAAAATGATTTAAAATTCCTAGAACAAAACTATTCTAGTAAAATTTATATCCTCAAAATTTGGTCTCCATGTAATATACCCATTTATAATGATGGATTGTGACACTTTATTCTTGAAACTTTTGATGAACTACACCACATGACTCAAAACCACATGACATGGAGCCCAAGACTTACAACTACATACTAAACAACCATGTGGTTCTATAACACTCCATGAATATATTTCACTCCATTCACAACATCATCATCCAGAATATCGAGTCTTCAAAAATCATCCATGTCCCATGGAAAAGAGTGTGGATCCCATTTACTTGACGATTCATGTATCCTCTATGGGATAATTTATAACGGATTCTTAACCAAAAAATAGAGGGATGTCCTCCTTGAATGTAATGAACTATGATCCTCATGAGCCCCAATAAAACTGTTCTATAACTCAATGACTAAGGATGTTTTGGTTTATCTCCAATATGTCTTCCCAACTATAGTTTCATTTATTCAACCTTTAGGGTTATGAATTACACCACCCATACTATAAATATCCTAATGGAATCAATTCCCACATACTTCTCCATCCACCAAAACATTTTTTCAAAACATTCCACATAACATGAAAAAGAGATAGCACACCTTTTTTGACCATGGTAGTGTTGTATAATGTCTTGCAACTACAAACTAGAGGTATCCCTACCTTTCATGAAAGGAACTCAAATTCTCATGAGTCCTGGAAACACCATGGAGAAACTTTGCACCTTACGGTCTTCTAGGTAACCCTTAGTATGTTTAACCATTCTATATATTCATACTTCACATCCTCAAAGAAATGAATTAATGTAAATATATTTTTTATGTATTACAGTAATAATTTAAACTATATATTATTTCACATCTTTACTGCATGATGTAAAAATATATAGTTTATGTCATTTCCATATGATTTTATACTACATGGTCGATGTACTTTCAGCGTGAAATCAAAATTAACTGAGAAAATTACATCATGAATAGTATATTAACAATAGAATAATGTCCATTATGGATGAACATAAACTAAAATTGAATAATGGTCTAATTAGAAAGACCTTAAAACATCCAACTGAAAGAGACATAATTCTCACCTGCTTGAAAACCCAAAAAGGTATTCTTAGAAAACATAAATTTTATTCCCATTGTATATGGACATTCCATTCTATAAGAAATATTGAGATCTTATAACATTTAAAAGGAAAAATTTATGATAAATACTAAAGGATATGATCATCATTGAAAAGGTAAAACCTATAAATAGGTAGTAAGTTTGAGAGATTATATTACCTTTACATTATTATTTTCATGTTTATCTAAATTTTGTATGAAACATGAAAATGGAATTCTAGTAGTATATAACACTAGGAATAATAGCATCCTATTGAGCCACTTCTACTAAAAAATCATTCTTTGAGGACTTATGAGGACAATAATCCTTCTGTATAAAGCCAAAAAAATACATCAGATAAGTGAAATGTCATGTAAAAAGTGATACCTGACTCATGAAGCATCATTAAAATCACATACCTAAGGAACTCACAATAACATGAATGGATTGAAGTGTTTTTTTAACCACATGACCCAAAAATAACTTGTCAATTTCATGACCCATGGAGAATCTCATGACTTCATGAAATACCATAATAGTCATGATCGTGTGGCCCTAAGATAGTCAAATGAACTACATAATGGTCATGCCAACATTGAAGATAGACAATAGGTTATGCATAAACTATATGATATTCATACAGTTGGGGACCTAGTTCAAATATCATGAAATTACCAAAAATATTTTTATGATACATTTGAACTTATGAGGAGAACACTATTGGGTATCCCCAATGAATCTCATAATGTGGTCTTGCGAATTAATTCCAATTATCAGTATTTTCTATCTATTTTTTAGATGTATTGAATAAGGGATCATGTGATGAGGTCGTGAGATGATATCATATGAAAGAAAAAAATTGGGATAGCTTTGCGAATTCTACTTTTCTGGTGAAATGATCTACCCCTCACTCCCAAATTTATAGGGTGCTCCATGGAATGAAAAGGTATAACTACCCTTTTATTTAATACACCCCTAAACATGTTTTATTATATAAAAATCTACTTAATATAACTCCATGGATCAAGATGTATAGTGTATTGAAAAATTAGTAACATTAAATAACAACATAGAACATAAAATACATCATCTTTATAGAAAATTTCTTTTACATGACCACAAAATTAATTTATACTTAGCATTGCATGTGATAATATGAGGACATACATAAGAAAATGGTGGGATATGAAGCCCAGTGAGGGAGTAAAAAATGAATAAAATGAATAATACAGTACATGTTATATAATAGGAATATAACTATAGCAAAAGAGAAACATGAACATAATGTTATGATATATCATGCTTATCATAACATGTAAATGTGGAAACAACATTTAACATGATACTAGCATTAGCGAAGGATCATTTCACATGGAGCATGAGTATACCCTCATTACCCTTAAATTATAAAGAGTAAACCCTCATTGTAGTTGACGTATAATGATACTAATATTTACCAAATGCATTTGAAGACTATTAGGGAGAACCCTTATTAATCATTTCATTTCATGCATAAGTGTGCCACATAAATCAAATGACATGGAATCATTGAACATTATAATTTATTCCATAAATGAGAGATGTGGAATAAATAAGTGTAATTACTAAATCATTAATTACATGATCATAAAATTCAATACCATTGATAGAGAATTGGGTATGGTATTCACTCACACTATGATTTTGGCATGGAAAATTTTGGTGAAAATTTGACAGTTTAACGACGTCAAATAGAAGATTTAAAATGGACTGATGAGAGATAAAGGGGTATCTATTAATTTATAAATAAAATGTAATGTATGGGGGTCATGGAACATAATATACCAATATATATAATCGAATTTATAGGCATAGAATAAAATAATTTCTTGAATGTAAATGAGGAGAGAGAAATCCCTTACAGAATTTTGGCATGGTAACAGGTGTACATGTGTGGAATTAATGAGATAGAAAGGGGTATCTCATAATTCAAACATAAGGATGGAAATATAGGAGAGGTTAGAAATCATACCCTAATATTTTTAATTGAAAAAAAGGGAAAACATTATAAGGAAACTTGGACACAAATAAGGAAGGAAAGAATGTAAGGATCCCTTACTTGGAAGTGTGATCTCAATGGGCTGGGAGAAGATTGAGAGGGGATTCATGGGATCTTGGTGAGACTTGGGAGGATTATAAAGATATTAGGGATAGGTTTGGTTGAGCTGAAAATGGATTGAGATAATAGGAATGAGAGGTTTAGTGGGTTTATATAGGAAAGGAGAGGGAATTATTTATTATTTAGGTTTGGACAGTACATACTAAAAAAATCAAAACCACACCATAACATGGTTATTACCCTTGGTTTTTTCCAATGGGGAGTGGAAAACATTAATTTTTATGGAAAATAGAATAACTTATTTATATATTATGATTTCTTATGTGGAGCTGAGTCACACTCTTAATCAACTCATTTTAAAATGTTAAAATATTTTATAAGTTTGGAGGGTCCTCTAAAACATTGTAAAATAATCAAACGAATATAAAATCATATTAATTTAATAGAAAAAATATATTGTCTTAATATCCATTTTATATTATTTTATTACATCACTACTGGGTCATTATTATGTCATAAAACACATTATATATTTAAACGGAATTTAATTTTTAACCAAAAATTCGATTGTCTCGGAAAATTATGAAATATTCACCATTGGATAATTTTGACATCGAGTTCAAAAAATGATATTAATTTTATCTAAATAATTTTCATAATTTTTTTCATTTTAATTTTTAAAATAAAAACCGACATTTATTGAAAATTTATGGGTTTTGACAAAAATAGTGTTCAAATCTTAACAGAAATTATACTTGTATTCATAAAAATTATACAATAATTTTTATTTAATAAAAAGTAATCTAATAATAATATTTTATTAAAACATTATTTAATTATAAAATCCTTTATTTCATCAAAATAAATGTGTTGATTACATTTAAATATTAACTAAAATTACTATTTATGCTTTAAAAAACATTTACAAAGTAACAATAATAAAATGAATGTATATTCTTTATACAGAAAAATAAATCACATATTCATAGTGATAGAGTCCTGTTACATAACCCCTTATAACACCCACATGATACCTAAGGGTAAGGCGTGCGATGGTGACATACTCTTGGGGTGGCTCAGATAACATTGCTCGGGTGGTAATCACTCTTAACAATCACTTCTCATGTAGGAAATTCCACTCAGGCTTAACGTTTTGAAGTTCGAATTGGGAATTGTCATGAGTGAAGCCTAGTGATGATACCTCCTTTCCGAGCTCTGACAAATGGGCTGCATATAGAGAAATTCTACTGTATGAGGCCATCAATTCATTTTTATGAGTAAATTGGATTTTTAAAAGCCCTATTTTTATACTAATCTTGTGATCACTGTTCGAAGGATATATAAGCAATTATATAAATTCATAACTGTGTTTTAAAATCAAAAAACATGAAATCAAGGATGTGAATATAACCATTTTCCATAATAATACATTTAATTAGATCAAGATGAATTTTCATTAATAAATGTTTGGGTCATTACAAAAGGTCACCGGGTGGAAAATTTTATTTTGAGACACTGATCCTAAGAATACACAAAGACCTTGGTGGGAATTTACATTCCTCATAACATAGTCCATGTACATGAAGACTCCTCTCATGATGTGGGTAATTTGATGCCACCCACAAAATGAGTATCTAACAATCGATAAATTAATAAATACCTGAATATTAAGTATTATTTTCTCGAAAAAACAATGCTAAATAAGGAGCCTAAATCATGTGGATCATGTGACCTTTAGAAGGACACATGATCATGTGAAATTTTAAAGGTCATCTGAATTGATCAATCATCTCAAAATATCATCAAATGATCACATGAATTCCCTCTTACAAACTATCCCAATATTTTGATGATGTCTCAACAATCAATGATGGTCACTTAGAAGCTACCATACAAGTTCATCAAATTATTATAATATTTAACTGACAGATGCAGGGAAATCATCCAAACCCACTAATATAATTAATGCATAGAAAAGATAAATCCTCATGTGAAAGATATTTCATTGATCTTCATGTGATGTGCTTATATGATTCACATGACCATGTGGACCCCCTCGAGGCATGTCTATCATGGAACACAAGAGATTGTTGACATTACAACTTTATTTTGATTTATAAATCAGACATGTACAATTTATTATGTTATAACCCCTTTACCTTGAAAAATACATAGAGGGAATGTATTTGATAATGCTCAAACATCATCCTGAGATCCATCATTGATCATGTGACTCATCGTATACAAGTAGAGTGATTGTCCACAATAATGATTACACAATGTCATGAGATCTCATGTCCTGTTAAATTAATGAAGGAAATAAAATCAGAAAAGGAAGAGTCTTATTATTAAGGGAATATATGTTGATCTTCACGAGAAAGGGATTATACCTCATAGGTGATCACCATTGATCTCATGAATTCCCTTTGACATGATAGCTCAGACTCATGAAGAACCCACAACAAACCATAATGATATCACGAGAGTCGTCTAAAAGGACATCTAGATCTCATAAATGTCCTAAATAAGACTTCTTGTACTTGAGAAGTATTCCAAACATGACTTAATTGATCACTAAATAACCTTTACAAGAGATTCTTGATCTTGTAAAGGCTATCCAAAATGTCAGATCTGTGGTACAAAGATAATTTGACATGTCAACATGGTTATGAGAAATACCACTAATTGTTCAGGGTTCAATAATCATTTATATGGAAAACAATTCTAATGGACACTATTATCATGTGATTCTATGGGTGAACAACAATATGTTTATGTGATTCATGTGATAAAAAAATACCTCTACTAAATCCATATCATATTTTTGAGATAGAAACCACAAAATGTGGAGTATAACCAAGGTGGAAAAGCCTATAAACCTATCACAATCAACACAAGACACAAAAACAATAGTGACTGTAACATGGAAACTGTAAGTAGACTACATGGAGTAGAAATTCATATGATCACAAGGGTTATCTACTAGGTCAAATATGGGGAATTACCATCATGGATCAAATGAAATAAATATGTTCATTGTGAGATCACTCTAGAGATCACCAAAAGGACATTCATAATTTCATTTAGATCATGATAAAGAGTTTTCCACATTCGAATGTTTCATGCGAGTCCAAATTAAGATAATGTTCGGAAAACATTGAGGCAAATAAAAAATAAATAAATATAAAGACTGAAAAAGAATAAAGGCTTATGCAACGGAGGATAAACAATATTTGTGAGCCTCACATGACCCACCCAGATCATGAAACAATATGAAGACATGTTAACTATGATTTTATAAGACCTTTGGATATGTTTCCCAAGTCTTATGAAAACATAAATATATTTCATACAAGTCTTGATAATTCTTATTGGAAAGTCAACTAGGTCTTCACATACTCTACAACTGTATTGACCATGTCAAATAGTGCACCCAAGTCAGGTCCTTCACATTATTAGAAACCCTCCAGACATGTATAATGGGTAATACGGTGCCCTCAGGACATGTCAGCTAAGTCATGTAGTTCCATAATGACATGTCTAAAAAGTCATCTGATGCCATCTAAACAAGTCAACTATGTCATGCAACCCCCTCAATACATGATAATCAGATTATGCAATATCCATTGGACATGTCCTCTATATCATGACATGCCCTACAAACATGTCACCAATTTCATGAAACACCCTATATATATGTCAATTGATCATGATACATCAACTATAAAATTAAACTGGATTATTCCGTTTTATTTAGACATGTCTTCTATGTAGTTAGGACATGCGCACACATCCCGAGGCAAGTCATGAACACACCTCCGACAACATGGGCTTATAATCATGACATATCATCAAGACACCCCAAGACATGATATAAATTCCTAAAATATATTCATGGTCATTACCCAACTGAACTAAAATAAATATTATTCAATCCAAATAGGATACATAGGATTCCTTCATAAGGATTGAGACCTATTATAAATCCACCTAAACAGAAGCCCCTTCATGTCACCAAAACTCAAACCATGGGACCCTAACTTCCTATGGGTTCATCGCGTTCCTCATCCATAAAATAATTAGAAGATAACTGAAATATGATGAATCTGATAAATTTTATAACAATGAAACATAGGATTACATCCTATGGCTTGATCTATATATAAAACATCCTATAAGTGCTACCCTATTACAAAGGTCTTGTATCCATATAAAGTGAGACCAGTCAATTGTTAGTTATTTTTTCTCACACTAGACATGGAGCTGGAGAGATCAGGGATTTTCAATGAAAATATCATTCACAGAATGAATATCCCCCTAGCCAAGGAAAACTCAGTGTGTATTCCCCAATCAGCAGCACGGTATGACCGACCCCAAATAGGGTCATCCACCTTATGATATTCATGACAACTCAATTGAATTATGATAACTCTAAATGGTGTTATAAAAATGATATATAGGATTCCTTCCTAATGATCAAGCTCAATACCCAATGATTATGTTCCCACATATTTGTCCTTTTCTCATGATTTTAAACTAAAAATCTAAAAAAAAAACTATATGTTGTTTTATTCATCTTATAATTAGGTTACGTATAATGCCTCATGATGATTCAATTCCATAATTTATATATTAATAAGTTCCCAAGATGGATGAAAACTCAAGAGTTATTGGATATATGTATTAAATATATAAACTTATACCCATTGATAAGATTTAATAAGAAATGGATTAATAAAATCAGATACAAACAGATGATCATATTAATAAAAACATCTTTATACATGGAGGGATTCAAACCATTATCATTTTTATGGTAATTGATATTTTATGGGGATTATGATGGGATTAGAATATATATCTTAAATCTATAAGAAAGTTTCAGTATATGGAATAATTACACTCAAGTAGGTGTAATGAGATTATCCTCCCATCCTCTCAACCAAATGGATATCCAACATTCAATTGGTTCTGAAATCCCAATTGGCTTCCTGCCTTTGGAATTAAGTTCTATACCTTTCTATGGTTGTAGGATCCATTTTTAGTATCTATGAAATGAAAGTGTTGAATTGGGAGTTAATGATTTTGTGACCATACGTAAACCCCCACAATTATCCATTACAAATAAAATAGAAATATTTACTACCTTATTCTTGTCGGGACATTTTTTTTACAATAACCATCATTTCCAAATGAAACAATGAAAACATTTTATTTTTTACTTAATCATTTCGGTTTATGTTGGATGTTTTTGTGAACATCAACACAAAATCCTAAATATGAAATAGTTGGTAGATTGTGGTCGAAGGTATCATTATTACATAATATTAGGAGTCTAAATAAGGATATAATTATAAATTTTTAATATCATATTATACTTTATTACTATCCAAGGAATTAGGTTAGGAATAAAATAACCACATCACTTTTTGGAGGTGGTAATCCACATGTACGCAAGAACAATGGTATAATTTTTCAATGATTTGTAATGTAATGAAATAAATGATATATTATTATTTCATATTTATAATGTCGTAATTAAAATAATATATATAAATTGAATCAATAATTTTAACTATCTATGAGATGCAGTGACAGAAAATGAATTACATATGTTCATGAGGAGGTAGTCTGCACATAAATAAGAATGAAAGTTTCTAATATCATTATATGGATAAGTAGATAAATAACGGTTATCACATAAAAATTTAAGCATAGTAAAAAAACTAATGTTATTAATCATAATTTATTAATATAATATGATGATTAAAATATAAAAAAAATCCTAAAATGTGTTGGTTTGGAATTATACATTCTCTTTAGATGACCTTTTTTCATAAAACCTTAATAATTTTAGGTTTTTTCTCATAGTGAAAAAAGGAACTCTGGGGCGTATGGTTGGTTGTTAGGGAGATATTTATGTATGAATTTTTAAAATAGTGTACCAAAAACAAGTGAATAAAACAATATATATGGTAACCTTTTATATGTGGGATGAGGGTAACCCATGAAATTATTTATTAAATTAATATAAAATATTTATCACGTTCGAGTGTCATAAAATTGAAATATTTTGAATATATGATTTTTATGAGGCTATATTCTCTAATATAATAATATTTGAAAAAGGGTGATGTTTTCACCCTTATCTCTTAATTTTAGATCCCATAATCCAATATGATGATTGCCCTAATATCGATGTTTTTTACTATATGACAATTCAGAAAGTTACCATAAAATGAAAGGTGATTATTACATAGGAAATGGTTTATATTATATAACATATCCCATTCACTTGTCCAATAATATGATTTGTATAAATTTTAAATCACTAAAAAAACTAGAATATAATATAATACACCAAGGAAGAAATTATTAGGACTATTAACAGTGTTTAAAATTAATGAAATAAATATATTAATTAAATATGAATATATAATTTTAACAGATCAATGATATTTTATATTTTTGTAAAAATTTCATTGAACACAATATTTTATTCAAATATTATTCATTTTATGGTTTTTAATATATTTTACTAGATAATATATTACTTAAAAAAGTACTAAATTAGTGTTTCATAAATATTTTTGGTAAATATTTTGTCACAAGAAATAAAAAAAAATGAATTGAAAAAATAATTTTGATTTCAGATTACCATTTTTAAATGAACATAAAAACCTTTTATCCTTTTGAAATAAATATTTGATAAATTAGAACAAGGGAACTATTTTTTTATTCTTTATTGAAAATGATATTATAAATTTGTTTAATGTTAAGTGGAAAACAATTATAAAAAATTCATATTATATATCCTAATTTTATAAAAATCACATTTAATAAAATAATTTAATTTGATTGGTTTTTTTATTGTATCATACTATATTTTTAATCTTATATTACCCATTTTAACCTTACCATAATGAATTTTTTTTCAAAGGATAAAATTTATAATGGACAAAAATAAAAAAGAACTATTTAAAAAATATGTATAGTTTAATTAGTAATATAGAATATATTTTAGAAAATTCAATTCAAATAATTTGATGAATTATATATTAAAATAAACCTTAAATACACGATGAAAACCTGTTTTCTAGAAAAAATAATTTAGGTCTAAAAATGTTTTTATATCAAATTAAATAAAAATTAATATTTCAATTACATTAATTTGAATATTTTTAATATTAACTGTTTAATTATAGTTAAAAAAATGTTGAAAAATGTGATATTATCAATATCTAAAATTATGTGTACATTTTATATAAAAATGGTTTTCACTAGTTGTTAAAAAATCAATGATTTTAGAAAAAAATTAATAACATTCATCCTATGGAATTTTTGATATGATGACATAAAATTTTATATCATTTTTGAGATACTAAATTTACAATAATTTCAGAAATTAGTTATAAAGTTCAATCATACAATCAATAAAAATCAATTTTATGAATAAATATATTTGTGGCATGGAATATAAATAATGAAAATTAAGTAGTCATTTTTTTTAAATTAATAAATAAATTTTCTTTCTATAATTCATTTATATATATTTTATCAATTTGGTTATTCTGATTCCAATAGATAATTTATTGCATATTTTAAATAATTAATTTAAACAATTGAAAATTTGAACGTATATAAAAAAAATCCTAAAACTCATTATCTTGTGATAAAAAATAAATCTAGCATATAATTATTTTAAGGTGAATATTTTAATTGTTACAATATAAGCCCATAATGAAATTTAATGGTCCTAAATTTTTAACATTTTAGATAAAATAGTTAAGCATTGTTTTTATAATATAATCTATTCCATGAAATTGATGATAAAAAAATGATCATGATAGGTAAATTATTTTTAATATTTAAAAATAATTTTTTAGAACACTATTTATAATAATTTTTAAGAAATTATATTTTTGAAATGTGGAATAATGAATTATGGAGGTCACCTATAATAAAAAATAATTAGGTTCCTTGAGAAGGAGAACACTGGTGGGAACTGAAAATAAGGACAAAAAGGGAAAAAATAATATCCAAGGAATAATAGAGAGTGATAGATAACAACAACATGATAATGTTAATGCCCAAAAATTAATAAATTAGTTAGGTATAAATAATACAATCAATTCATTTGAAATAAATTAAATAGGGTAACATTTTTTTTTCAATATTCATTTTATAGAGTGTAAGGCCCAAACCTTAAACATTACACAATCATTAATTAAGTTAATAATTCATATTGAATATCTTTTTTGGTTTATAGATTTATAGAATTAGGTCATAACTTATACATAACAACTTGAATTTTATAAGTAGATAGTTTTTCTCACTATCCATTTTTCATAAAGCAAAAAATCTTAAAAAAACACGTCTACTTACATTTTTTTAGATAACATGACTTTTCCTTGATCCTATTCTTAACCCTATTCAACTTTAAGATAAGTGAAAAACATCTCAAAAGCATGTGATGAGCATAAATATATCAGCGAGGGTTAGAAAATAAAGATAAATAATATTATCCAATCAATACATAAAAATTAGTGATATCATTCTTTTCAATAATAAAACAAATACCGTTTAAAATACCTCTCAAAATCATATGATTTATGAGTAACACAAAGAAATCATAAATCAAAAGGTATCTTGTGACATCCATATCATACATAAATTTTAGCATTCACAACTACATACGATGTTATGTTTTGAATAACCATCATAGTATATTACCTAAATATCTTTGCAGAAACATTAATGTTTACCTCTATCACGTTACCCAATGCATTGGAGAGCTATCTCAGGATCACCCGCCCAATTTTTATCACGGAACCACCCGTATACGTAAAAAATTCCCACAAACCATAACATATTCAAAAAATATAAAATACCATAATTTATAGAAAACATTTCCCCATTGCAATCAAAATACAATATTTCAATATACTGAAACAGTCAATCCATTTCCAAAACCATTTAAAAATTTTAATAAAGTGATTTTTGAATCAAAGTGTCCCATACCAAATTGATACCTTTAAAGGAATTGAAAATTTAAAACATTAATGTAAATATAAATAAATCCTTAACAACATTTTTAAAACATGGATATTAATGAGAATGATTTATAAGATTAAATAATTAAAACATTTAAAACAATTTTTTAGATAAAGAGCCTATTACCAATTGAGAAAATAAATGAATAAAAATAATTAAAAATTAACAAAAAATAAACCTATAATATAATGATAATAAGGTTATTCATGATACAATATTTCAAAGGGTATTATATACACCTTATATGATAATAAAGGTGCATAATATCAAGATTTGCCTCGATGAATGGAGATTGAGTCGAAGTCCCTTACGAAAATTTTGCAGCCTAACACCATCACTTTAAAACTATGAAAATGAGGAATGGGAGATAAAAGGGTCTCTCACCACATGGACATAAAATGTACAACAATAGTTATATATAAGAACATATCCAAACCTAAAAAAATGGAAATTTAAAGACATGTCATAAAAGAAGTATTTGACTAAATGAGGAGTATGAAAGATTCCCTTACCTTGTGTTTTACTCGTCAAGTATGATCCTTGTTATTCCTGAATAATAAACATAAATTAATTTATTAATTCTTTAGAACCCTTTTAATGTTTATTATTCCTTTTATATCAATTATTACCTTTCTATAACAATCATATAATTATTCTTGTTCATATCTGTCTTTTTTTTGATGTTCGGTACTTGAGTCAAAAATGAACTTGTTATAATTACAAATTATCCATCTGGTCAAGAGTCCATTATCTCTAGAATTTAATTAATTATTTAAATATAATATAAATTTCCAGTATATATGTATTTAGATCTAGTATATATTTATTTTTTAAATATAAATAACATTTGGATATTACAAAATGAAATGCATCGTTCATGGAGACGGTAAGCCGTACGTACACAAGAACACTAATTGCATTTTTTTTCATTTTTAAAGGAATAAAAACTAAACAAAACATAGTTATATTATAATTCATGTATAATATAATTTTTATATAAATTAAATAATTTTATTAATTCCATCTTTTATACGTTCCATGTATGTCATGAACAAGCCATATCACCTTGAGGGCGCGGTAGTCCGCACTTCCGTAAATAACATTATCATATTGACCCATTATGGAAACTATAAAGGTATTATATTAATTAAAAATACTGAATAATAGAGACAATATAAGTTTAATATATACCACATATAAATATAGTTTCATCATAATGTCCACCATGATAGGTGGTAGGGAGAAATCTAAAATTCATCGTTTTGTGAGGCAATAGTTTTCCATACAAAAAAATAGTATGTTAATATCCCATGGATGGAGGTGTGTGTAAGTGAAGTTTTATTAATTATAATAAAAAATCCTAGAATATATAAGATAGTATTTTTTTATAAATTAATTGAATAAATATAGTTTTGGGCATTGGAGAAGGAAAATAAATGAAAGAAGCTTGAGGGAATACATCACCTTCAATTGGGTAACTCCTTTTTATTTAATCTAAAAGGCCTTCTTGAGTTGATTTATGCCCAATGTAAGGATTCTACGAGGAATATGGGGATGTTGGAAGATTATTTGGGTAGATTACGGATGATCCAAAGGGGCTTGAGATATGTTAGTAAGGGTTATAGGTGGTGGATTTTTATAAGAGGGAGGAGGGGATCTTTAGAAAAGTTTGAAAGTATTATTTTATTATAAAACAATTTTAGGTTTGAAAATGTAAAAACTCAATAAAGTATAATTTAATATGAATATAAGTTGAAATAAAATCATCCAATAATAATTTGACAAGTTTTGATAATTTTTAATCCTTACCTTTTTTTTCAAACCTTTTTTACTCTTACCGTTTTACCAAGCATTTAACACATTGAGAATAAACATATTTACCAAAACATGACAAATATCCAATTAAAGAGTCAATAATAAAATTTTAAAACTATTATAACCATTTTTTTTTAAATTATTGAATTATTTGAATTTTATAATATTTAATAAAATATTTTATATTTTAAAATATGAATTCCGTCAATTTTGACTCTATTCATATCATGACTTTTTAAAAATCCATAAAAACATGACTGATTCAAAATAAATTCATTAATATAATGATAAAATGTAAAAATACACCATAAAATTTGTGGATGAATTCAATATAACCAAATTACATTTATCTTAACATTTATAATATCGTTTATTTGAATCCATTATTAATGAAGAAATCATTGTATCATCATTATGTCACAATTAAATTTATTTATCTAATTTCTAAAAATAAAAAATAAAAAATAAAGATGTAGAAAATATTGTTAGATTTATAATGACTTCTTATAGTAGAAGATATCACTTATATAACCCCATATAAAAATTATTTTAGAAAAATATATATGTTTAGGTTATATTTTCCATAACATTAAATTAAAAGTAACTAAATGACATTTTCACTTTGAATTGGCTTAATGGGGTCCCTAAATTATCCCAAGGATGACCATGGGAGTATATGTATCATCTAATAGGGTTAGGATATGGGTTAAGGTAATTTAAAATTATTATACTATTATTTTCTACCCTTATTTACAAGATTTACACTTTAACCATGGTAAATAAAATATTTACTAAAGTTGCTATTCATAATGTCTAAAAAAAGATAACTATTTACACAATTTGGAACTCCTGATTCCAAATATGCAATCAATTTTTTCTTAATTCATAAATCCGAATTTGTAGAAATTAATTTAAAATTAATTTTTTTTATCAGAACCAAAAAATGTGTTTTTTGGGAAGTAAAAACTACGAAAAGATTGACATGTGTTTATGTCCAAATTATGAGTGAAATTACTTACAATGAATAAAATTGGATTAAATTGTACACATATAATCCAATTAAACATTAACAACAACTAAATGTAAAATTTAACTATATGAATAAATTATATGTAAGGACAGGTTTGACCTAAAATTCAGTATTTTTCACAATTCATTAAAAAATGAACGTTATAAAAAAAATAACAAAAAATTTCCCAAAGTGAATTGTTATGTCCCACTTCTAAAGAGAATGTTTATTTTGTTAAATAGAAGATATAAAAGTGACAAAAACTAGATTTAAAATGGATTTTCCATCGAAAGGTGGTAAAACATCATTTTAGAGTATTTCATGCTTAAAATAGATTCATTATAATTTTAATCCTCTTAAATTTATTGGATATTTGTAAAGAAATTTAAAAAACACGTGTAATAATATTTCAGTTAGTTCTATGCATTCCCACCAATACAATGACTATGTGTTGACTACCATTTTAAATAATAGTATTATTATATTTTTTTTCTGTGTATGTCAATATTGTGTGTAACGTAAGATTTCAAAGAAAACTGTTGTTGTGTGTTGAGTATGTTATTGATCAAAGTGTCCCCTTTAACATAAAATTAACTTATCATTCATAAATATTAATAGATAAGAAAAATTAGTATTCTATAAATATATGGGTCGTTACATCCTTCCTCCCTTTTGGAAATTTCTTCCTAACAGTTTGAAAATTCGACTTTGAAACTTCATTGAATGCCCCACATTGGAAAAGGAGTCAATAAAACTATCATTTTAAAAGAAATAATGATACGTAAAAAATGTCACCTGAGATAACCAATACTAGGATTCTATATAGGAAAACATGGATATTGAAGAGAAACTAATTGTGAAGTTTTGATTGAGAGTGATAGAAAACATGATTAGGATAATGTTACCCACTAGAAAATGACAAACTTGTGATGGGTTAAACGGTATTTGATTTCCCTTTAAGAAAAGTAAATGGATTTTTTTTGTTTTAAGTTCCTTTTCATAAAGTTGAGGAATTTATTTAAAAACATTTCTACTAACATAAAGAAACTTACTCACTTGTCATGTAGACTTCCATCCATTACCCAATTCCTACCACAAACTCATCTTTTCATCAAACGATGAGTACTCAAGAAGACTTGATCACATAAAAAGAACTAGAATCAACTTCTATAAAATCAAATAATCCAAAAAAATATAAACTATATATTTCCCCTATCTTTAGACATTAATAAAAACCAAAAAGGTTTGTACAAAATTAGATAATCCCATAAATGGATAATCTTTATAAAAATAAATACTACTCTTAATATCCAAAATTCAAAAAACAGTTCCCAAAGTTTAACAAAGACCATTCAATACACAATTTTCCATAAAATTCTTAAAGATAATCCAAACTATGATTGAATCCCAAAATTCATATGTATTTTATCACATCGTATTCTATAGTAAATATTATCATTTATCTCCAAATAACATCGAAAATTATTAAAGTCCTATACAAGAAAGTAATTAACCTAATCATATATTCTCTACGATAGGCTAATTGTTTCCATAAATAACCCAAATCTCTAAATTTCCACTATAAAAACCTAGATTATTCCAAAATAAAATTCCACCATTACTCCTCATTTTAAATCCAAAAGTATTCTATTTTTCTTATGCATATTGTGTTCCCAAAAGAGAAAACGTCTTCCAACCTAAAATTTACATCTTAATCACCAAATCATTTTCCCATACTGAGGATATCCATTTGATAAAACATAAATTCCCAGAATCAAAATTTTCTTGATTAATAAAATTATTTATCTGAGAAAGAATAAGTCATACTAATCGGGGACATCACGTAGTCTAGTGTTAGGCATTAAATCCCATTCGCACTTTGGTTGTGGGTTCAATTACCGAAACATTGTCCAACATGATAGGTTGTCACATGGTCTGTGTGTCATCCTTTTTAAAAAACAATATAATATTATAACATTCCCAAAAAATATAAGAATTCCTCAAAATAACCATAACACAATATAATCACAAATGTTGTCTCATAGCTCGTATTTTCTTCCAAAAATGTAATAACATGTAATTACCTCAAAATCAAGGATCATATAGACCCTAATGGTTCCTTATAACTATTTCTAAAAAAGAGAAGATAATTATTTCATGAATAACATTTTCAAATATCAAACATCAGGGTTACACATACTAGAAAAATACATCCAAAGTAATCCTATCATTAATACGTTTAAACATATCATTATCCATAGATCCAACATAACTCTTCAATTCCTTGGAGTCTTAATCATCAAACATTTTTTACAATCATTTATCCTTGTTTTTTCATCTTATTATTTTATACTTATTTCCTAAAAAAAATCATGCTTATTGTCCTAAGATTTCATTATTGTCAAAACATGAGGTGAGAAATAATCTATAAATTCCATAGGTCATTTTCAGTTTCCTCATATTCAATTTGAATGGCATTAGGAAGTAGTAAACATATTTTTTACGATCCATCTAATCCCACTCCAGAACCATCTTCAGAGTACATCTATTTGTATAATGACTATTCACAACACATTTAAATCATTAACTTGATCCTTCAGAAGGAACTTCTTTCCCTTTCCTAGAGTCAACTAGACACTTCCTTTTTCCATGGTAGGTTATTGCTTTATAACATTTATTACCACATCTATAGAATATTTCCATCCCCTTGAATAATTTTCATAGGTGTTTCTTTCCACATCCTTGACAAATAGGATTTTTAATATACTTACCCTTATGATTATTACCTAAACTTCTGTAGGGATTTGTTTCTCACATATATGATACCTTATGAAAATCACCATGTTTCAGGTGGTTATTATGACTCTACATAGTTGGTTGAGAATAAACCCAAGAGTTATCATTGAAAATCCTATTTCATTTGGTTTCATATTTAGAAATCCATCACAGTTTTCTTCAAATCAATTTTTACTTTGGTGCATGCTAGATCCACCCATTTACTAAAACCAAAAATATCAGTGTGAGTATATCAGTGAAATCATCATATAATATCTTATTAGGAGGGTAAATGCTAAGATATTTTCTCATAAACTCATTCAATTTTTCTAAAATAACTATGAATCTATCTAATATTCTAACCATTATGGTAATTTCACTTATTCTTAAATAACACCCTAACCACTAGAGTTATCTAAACTGGCCTCTAAAACCAACTGTAAGGCCCTAACCTTAAACATTAAATAATCTTGAATTAATTTAATATTTAACATTTAGGATCTTTTCAGGTTTTGGGGTTTAGAGAATTAGTTCATAACTTAAACTTAACATATTTAATATTACAAGTAGACATTTTTTTCACAATATCCATTTTTTCATAAAAGAAAAACTCTTAAAAAAACATGTCTGGATATTTGTTTTAGACAACATGGATTATCATTGATCCCATCCTTGACCCTATTCAAATATTAGTCATGTGAAAAATATTTCAAGAACCTGGGATGAGCATAAAAAAGCATAGTAAGGGTTATAAAATAATGAAAGAAAACATTATCCCACAAATACATAAAAATAAATGAGATCATACTTTTCAACCATAAAACAGATTGTCTTTAACATAACTCACAAAATAATAAGATTTATAAATAACACATAGAAATTATAAATCATAATTGTATGTTGTGGCATCTATAAAATACATATATTGTATCTTTCACAGCTATATAGGGTGTTACCTTTGGAATACCCATCATAATATATTCCCTAAATCTCTTTGGAGAAACATTAATGTTTACCTCCATAACATTACCCAATGCATTGGAGAGTTATCTCGAGCTCACATGCACAAATATTTTCATGGAACCACCAGTATATGTAAACAATAGCCAAAAACCATAACATATTCATAACATATAAAACAAGAATAATGTGAAGATAAAATTTACAAATTACAATCACAATATAAAATTTCAAGATACTTAAATAGTTAATCCATTTCTAAAACCATTTAAAATATTTAATAAATGGATTTTTGAATCAAAGTGTCCCATACCACATTGAAACCTTTAAAATAATTAACAATTTAAAACATTAATGCCCATAAAAATAAATCATTAATTTTTTTAAACATGTAAATTAATGTGAAATATTTAGAATCTAAACTAATTAATGCATTTAAAATAATGTTTTAGTTAAAGAGTCCCTTACCACTTTAGAAAATACATGAATAAAATTAATTAAAGAATATCATTAAAAGAAACCTATAATATAATGTGAATAAGTAGATTCATGATATAATATTTCAAAGGGTAGGAGATAAACCTTATAGGTTAATAAAGGTGCATAATATAATGATTTGAATCAATGAAATGAGATTGAGATAAAGTCCCTTACGAAAATTCTACAACCTAACAGTGTCCCATTAAAATTCAGAAAATGAGCTTATAGGATAGGAAATGGTCCCTCATACCTTGGACATAAAATTTACTGAAATAGTGATATATAAAAACACATCCAATCAAAATAAAATGGAAATTAAAAGACATGACATAAAATAATTCTATGACTAAAAGAGGAGGGTGAAAGGATCCCTTACCTTGTGTTTGACTGTCATGTATATTCCTTATTTGTCTTGAACAATAAATTTAAGATAATTTATAATTTATAAAGAATTTTTTTAATGTTTATTATTACTTTTATATCAATTATTACCATCCTATAACAATAATATCATTATTCATATTCATATCGGTATTATTATTGATGTTCAACACTTGAGTAAAAAATGAACTTGTTATAATTACAAATTGTGCAAGTGGTCAGAAGTCCATTATATCCAGAATTGTTATCATGATTTAAATACCATATATATATATATATATCCATTATATATGTATTTATATCCAGTATATATTTATTTTATAATTTTCAATACAATTTGGATATAAGAAAACGAAAGTTACCATTCATGGAGACGGCAACCCATACGTACGCATGGAAGCTACTTTCAATTATTTTTCATTTTTAGAGGAATGAAAATTAAATGAAACATAGGTATATTATAACTACAATATAATATAATATTTTATATATGTTACATAAATTCATTAATTACATCCTTTATACATTTTTTGTAGGGTATGAATGAGTCATATCACTTTGAGGGGGCGATAGTCTACACTTCCTCAAATGAAATTATTGTATTTACCCATTATGGAAAACATAGAGTTATTATATAAATGAAACATAAATAATAATAGAGAAAATATAAATATAATATATTCCATATATAAAAATAGTTCCATAAAAATGGAAACCATGAGAGATGTAAGGAAAAAATAGAACACCCATTGTTTCGTGGGGGAATAGTTTACCGCACAAAGAAACAACATGTTCATATACATTAGATAGAGGTGTGTCTAAGTTTTGTTTGAATTTTTATAATAACAAAATCCTAGTATATTAATGTTATTGGTGTTGTTATAACATAATATAATAATGAGAGGTTAGGGGTTTGGAAAAGGAAAATAAATGGAAGAAGCTTGAGAGAAGGAATCCCCTTAAATCGGGTAACTCCTTTTGATTTAAGATAAAAGGCATTCAAGAATTTAATTCCTCACAAGTTAAGTATTTTATAAGGAATAGGGGGTTGTTGGGAGCTTATTTGGGCATTGGTTGGATGATCCAAGTGGGATTGAGAGGTGTGAGTAAGGGTTATAGGAGGTGGCCTTTTATAAGAGGGAGGAGGGGCACTTTAGAATAGTTTGAAAGTATTATATTATTATAAAATTATTTTCGGTATCAAATGGACCAAAAGTCATTAAATTATAATAAAATATGAATATAAGTCTAAATAATATCATTCAATTAAAATTGGACAGGTTTTGGATATTTTTTAATCCTTATCTTTTTTTATTTATCCTTTTTTACTCTTACTGTTTTTCAAGAATTTAACACTTTGAGAATCAAAATAGTTACCAAAATATGAAAAATATCCAATTAAAAATTCAGTAATAAATTTTATGACTTATAATTAATATTTTTTCCAAAAATGATATTTGTTTTAATTTTGTAACACTTAATAAAATATTTTATATTTTAAAATATGAATTGTGTCAATTTTGACAGTATTCATATCATATATTTTTTATAAATCCAATAAAACTTGATTGATTAATAAAAATCAATAATAAATCTGTAACATGTAACTATCATCTGTAAAATTAGTTTATGACTTAAAAATAACCAAATTTAATTTATTTTAACTTTTATAATGTCATTTATTTGAATCCTTTAGTAACGATGCAATCACTTCATCATCATTGTGTCATATTAAAATTTCTATATTTAGTGTCTCAAAATTAAAAATAACTTATAATTATGTATAAAATATATTTTTATTTACAATTAATATTTATAGACTAAGATATCACTTATATAACCCCATATAAAGAATTTTTTTAAAAGATATATTTTTAGGTAATAGTTCCCTTTACATTAAATTAAAAGTAATTGAATGTCTTTTTCACTTAAAAGTGGCTCCATGGGGTCCCAAATTTGACCCAAGTATTCCCATATTAATACATGTATCATCCAATAAAGTTAGGACTTGTTTTAGGGAAATTATATATTATTATAATATAATGTTTACCCTTATTTACCAGATTTACCCTTCAACCATGGTAAATAAAATATTTAGTTAAGTTACTATTCAAAATGTCTAAAAATAAAAGTTTCCTATTTGAAAAAGTTTGACCTCCTGATTCCAAATTTGGAACAAATATTTCCCAATTCAAAACATAGAGCTGGAAAAAATTAATTTAATATTAATTCCTGTTGTGAAAACTAAAAAGCATGTTTTAAGAAGTAATAACTACCAAAATATTACCATGTGTTTCTGTTCAATTTTAGAGTAAAATCACATAAAATGACCAAAATTGGATTAAATGGTAAAATTATAATCCAATTACACTTTAAAACCAATTAAAAGTATAATATAACTATAAAAATAAATTAGATGAAAAGATAGTTTTGACATAAAATGTAGTATTTTTCAATATTCATTAAAAATGAACTTTATTAGAAAAATAAAAAAAATAACCAAAGTAAATTTTGATGACTCTCTTATAAATAAAAATATTATTTTTATCAAATGGAACATCTAAAAGTTAAAAAAATCTATATTTAAAAAGTCATCACCATCAAAAGGTGGTAAAATGACCTTTTAGAATATTTCATGCTTAAAATCAGATTCATCCTTATTTTAAACCTCAAAAATTTATTGGAAAAATGTAAAGAAATTTAAAAAACATGTGTAATAATATTTTAGTTAGTTCTGTTCATTCCTTCAAATACAATGTCTATGACTTAACTACCAATAAAAATAATAATAATGTTATATTATTTTTTGGTATATCTCAATGTTGTGTGCAACGTAAGATTTCAAAGCAACCTGTTGTTGCGTGTTGAGTATACTATCGAACAATGTTTCCTATTTAATATAAAATTAATATTTCATTCATAAATATGGATAGATATGAAAAAATATTATTTTATAAATACTTGGGTCATTACATAAAGTTTTGGGATTCATTTTCTATCAACATATAGAACATGAGAAAACACACTTACATTATTTCCACCCATTCGAAAGGAAAAAATTCATAGTTTGGATTTTCATTGATGTGTGTTTATACTTATATATCATGTATTACTAAATGAAATGAATATTCATGATTTATTTTTTTCATTCCCAAAGGACAATAATTAACTTTTAATTGATCAAAATATCCAATAAAAGGAGAAGATGTAATTCTTTTTGTATTTAGACATTTATAAAACTAAAATGGTTAGAATAAGATAATATATTATGAAATATGTATAAACCATCATATGATGAAATATTTATCTCCAATTTCTCAATAATTACACTATAAGCTTAACATGAATCATTCCATAAATAGATAGCATTAAAAATATTTGAAATATGATTGACCGTGATTCGAAATAAATGAACAGAATGATTTAAAATTATATTATTCAATGATATTATTAAAAATTATCTCCAAATAAATAATAAATATATATACCAAAAGTTCCTATATATCTCCAAAACAATCCAATATATTCAAAAAATAACCATAATCACCATAAATCAACAAAAACATAATATATGCTTCTAAAAGATAATTCAACATTAATTCCATAAATAAGATCCCATATTAGCGAAACATATTTCTATTTAATATAATCATATAATGTTCTAAATATAGTAGACTTATTCAAAAAATAAAATTAATAAATTAGTCACCAGATAAAATTAAAATTGCATTGTTATATAGATGATATATATATATATATGTTCTAAATATTTAAAAACTTATATCTGAATTAACTACAATTACATCAAAACTTGAGAACATCATAACAATTATGGTTCCCAATAAATTTTATGTTTTAACCAAAATAAAAAAATTTCTTATTTGAAGAACATTTATTCTAAAGATAAATTGTAACATAGGGGATACATATACCTCAACCATTTATGAAAACTCAATAATTGTATCCCAAGTTACCCCCATTACATAAATAATCAAAAATATATTAATTCATTTAAAATAATGACCTTCCTAAAATTATCAACCCTTAAATAACATAATACAGAATTATAACTCTTGAAAACCAATATGTAGAATCTGTTATACATTCAATGTTCTTTATAATTCAATATAAAAGGGTTTATATATTTTTATTAATATTTCCTTCCATTTAAATATTGGTAACTATTAATTAAATTACTAAGGTCAACTCTATAATGTGTTTAAATTCCCTAAATATCTTTAAGTTCCTTTGAACATTTTTTCTCTATACAATAATTAAATTTTATAAAAATAGAAGATGATTGATATTGAAAATTTTCAATAATCCTATGTTTTGAAAATGATTCTTTGAGATATCATCGTAAATTTTTTCCCAAAATATATTTGGATATGGTTTGATTTGAATTTTTTAAATATGATTTTGTGTTTTTAATAATCTATATATTTATATAACATTGAAAATACATAATCTTCTCAAAGGTTTCCATCCATTATAGCTGTGTCAAGGATGGGAAATCAAATTTTTTTGTGTCATCCATGGTAATAAATTGATAAATAAACCTTTGGTATTATAAAAAATGGGAATGATAATAAAATGTTATTCTAAAAACATTTTTAAATTTACCCCATGTTCTGTTATGATATCAACGTATAGAATTTTATTGAGATACATTGTAAAGTTCTTTAGAGTTATGTTGAATACTAGAGATAATGTCCTAATCAAATGAGAATAATTTTTCAATTATTATTGAAATTGATTCCTCCAGATAATAAAAGAGGTTAGTGTTTTATTTATACCCATCCATGTTGAATATTATCATTTATGATGATGACTAAAATTTATTATTCAATAACAAATAACATTAATAATGAAATCATAATAATTAAATAAACTCTATCTTGAGTATATTACTCAATGAAAAATTTCCCTTATCCTAGGATTCTATTAAATCACCATATGTTGAACATTGTATTCATTAATTTTTTTATCTTAAAAATCATAATATAGTATAAATGTTACAATAATTTATCGCATAGAAAATATACATAATTTTTATAGCATACATATAGCATATAATCCCAAACCAAAATATAAAACTTTAGTTTTTTACTAATAATTTGGCAATATTATATCCTATAAAGTTATCTAAACACTTTTTCTGATACCAACTATAATGAATAATACCACATTCAACCAATAATTAAATGATTAAAGAAATGAGTTGAAATAGTCATACATTTCCATGATATATTATATTTATAATTTTAGAGAATCATAAAAACCAAAAAAAAATAATTATGTTGGAATGTCACATAGATTACATATATTCTCACAACAATAGAAATACTATTTTTAAGCATATATTTCATTCATGAAAAATATTTTTTAATTCAATAAGATTTTTTTTATAATTATGTGGAATTCATAATAGTTCCTAATCATATTTTTTCCTTGTGAAAAATCATTTCAAAATTTGTGGTGGGGAAGACTCTCAATATAGTATTTAATAAAAATAAATATGTTATTCTAGTGAATAAACATAAAAAAATATATAGTGATTATGTTTTTCAAATTATTCATTAATAATATGAAATAATTCATATAAACATGGAAACTAATTTTTTTAATTAGTGAAAAACATAAAAACCCATAGAATGAAAATAGAATACCTTTCAGTTATCTTAGAGAATCGTATTCAAAATATATGTTTATTAATTTCATAAATAATTGGGCCATAGTTAAGTCTATAGGAGATATATCATTGGATAACTCCCACTTCCATACCTATAATGACATGGACAATTACACAATCCATCAAAGAGCTATATCAGGCTCATCCATTATATATACTATATCTATATCGCCTATCATTTTTTATAAAGTACATATACCATATAATGAGTAATTCTTTTTATTTTTTCCATTCTCACAAAAAACCCATGAAAAAATATTTTTAATCCATTAGTAATGAATATTCATAATTTGAAAAAGAATAGGAAGGAATATAAATTTATTTTGAAAGCCATTAATAATGTGAAATTATCAAAATATAGTCAATATTATATTATTTGATGAAAAAGACGTAAATTATTAAGAGAAGTATTAATGTAATGATAATAAATTATGATTAAAATTTTTATTCATGTTATAAATGAAAAAATAATGATTCTATTCACCACCTCAATAAAGCCACATATTTTTTAAAATGATAGGATGATTCATTTTTTTCTATGTACAATATATCAAAGGAATGTGACAATTATTATTGATAGTAATTGATGTAAAGACCCTGAAATTTCAAGGATTTGTTTCTTAATTTCTTTGGAATTTTACGAGTACAGAGATTCGGACGACACTTGATTCTGAGGTCCGGTGTGCCCGGAATCAATTTCCGAAGTCTAGCTCAGGTACGTTCAGTGAACGAACGAGTGGGTTTTCATAACTTTTGAACCAGTGCTCGAATCAAAATCTGAGGGAACCGATGAAACCGCAGTGCCAGTAATTACTTAGGAAGAATTTTACTGGAGTTGCATTTTCTCGGGAAGAGATGTAAAGAATGCGAGGAATAAAAATAAAATTGTTTTAAAATTTATTATTATTTCTTTAACTGATGGTTAAGCATTGTGGAAAAGGATGATGCAAGGAAGTTGGTGTGGGACCCACACGAGCACCACCTTTTCAATTTCCTCAAACCTCCCATTAATTTTTCAAACCCCCATTTATTTTGTAACTCACCCACACCCCAAATTTAATGACAAGTCAACCCTCAATGTTAATTTGATTATTAAACGCTCTTCAACTAAGTCAATTAATGAGATATTTTGATTTTCAAATTAATTATGGCATGTGTGTGTGTGTGTGAATAAAATAAGACAAGGACTTATTTTATTGTTGGAATTTAGTTGTGTGAAACAAATAAGAGAACTCTTGCACTCTGGAGAACATCTTTTTCCTCGTCGAAGAATGCGAAGAACACCGAGTCTACGATGAAGAACTCCCTCACCGCAAGGGGAGATTTCCGTACCGTCTCCTCTCCTCAACGCAGCCGGTGAGAGACGCATTCTTTGGAGAATGATGATGCGCCACATTCTTCATCGGATGAACACCGACGACGCTTACGGAGCCTCGTTCTGTGACGCCGTCTTCCGCAATGTCTTTTTCCAGTGACGATCCTCATCCAATGAACGCCTTCTTCGAGGTAGGGAATTATTTTCAGAACGATATTCTTTCCCATGGTTGTTTCCTTTTAAACAAAGAACACGGAACAACTCAACATTGAATTGATCTGTGAATGTTTCCTTTTAATTTTTAGATGGGAACATTAGTATGCTACAACTCATTTAAGAGGTTGTGGTATAATTTTGATTCAATTTTATATAAGTAAAATTGAATGTTTGTTCTTTTTAAAATCCTATTTAAATCTTGCCATTTGATAACACCTAATGCGCAGGGCGCGGGCCAAACCAACACGGTCCGACAACCCTCCGTAGATTGATGTTGGTGCACGAATGGACTAATATGGTGATATGGGACCGCAATGACGTTTGAAAGCCGTTACAGTGAAGATCGGATCCCAGGAGGACCGCTGGCGAAGACGGCAGGCGAAACGGACCACCAGAGCGCGTTCGGTGGTCCGTAGAAGGCGGTGCGGGCGTGCCGCCGAAGCAAACTGCCGCAGCTGAGCCGCGGCGGTGGAGGAAAAACAGGAATGGCCGAAGCCATTCCGGATTGGGCGGCGTGCCATTAAGCCGCGCCGGTTCGTTCAACCGGGGGGTTGTAACCCCCCCTTCCGCGTGTGCTCTGCACCGCACGGACCTACCGCGCTAGGCCGGGCCCCCGTGCAGGGCCAGGCCGCGCCAGCTGGGCCGGGCCGCGCCAACTAGGCCGGGCTGTGCCCTAGTGGGATAGACCCGGACCCAGGTCGGGTCGACCCGGTTCGGGCCGACCCAGGGGGTCTCGGGCCGGGTCGGTCCGGTCCCAAAACCCCCTAAAACGGACAGGTTCGTTAAAACGCCCGTAACATGGGCTACGGACCTCTGATCGATGCACCGTCAGTGGCGATGCAATCCTTGGATCGATTAGGTCGTTTCGGTATACTATAATCAAGGTTTCAGAGAACTTTGGGTATGGTCGCGTAGGTTCGAACACGAAACCAATCGGGCCCTCAGAGCGGAAACGCTTGTAACTTGAGCTTCAGACGTCCAATTAACGTGCCATCGACTTTGTTGGATTCCTCTTAGTGATACATAACTTTTGGATTACTCCGATCGAGGTTTGGATGCGGTTGAAGTATGGTCAGATTGGTTTTGACTTAAAAAACCAACCGGGCCCCTGGAACAAAAATGCCATTAACTCTCAGACCGGGCATCCGATTGATGCGCTGTCTGTCACGTTGAGTTCCTATCGAAGAGTCGGAAATTTGGGATACATCAAATCTGGAATATGTGTTAGTTGATGTATGAACCCTTGGATCGTGGATTGGACCCTCCCAGAAACGAGCATGCTGTGTGCGGGAACCCTAGAGTTGGCTGCGACGACGATGAAAACCGTATTGGAATCCTCCATGGGTTCAATGGTGAAGACTTTCATACTGTAATCCTCCGTGTGTTCGACGACGTTTAAAACCATATTGGAATCCTCCGTGGGTTCGACTGTGAAGACATTCGTACTGGAATCATCCGTGGGTTCGACGATGATGACAACCGTACTGGAATATTCCGTGGGTTCGACGATGAAGACTTTCATACTGGAATCCTCAGTGGGTTCGACGATGATGACAACCGTACTGGAATCTTCCGTGGGTTAGATGGTGAAGAATTTCGTACTGGAATCCTCTGTGGGTTCGACGACGATGAAAACTGTACTGAAATCCTCCGTGGGTTCGACGGTGAAGACTATCGTATTGGAATCCTCCTTGGGTTTGACGACGATGAAAACCGTACTGGAATCCTCTGTGGGTTTGGCGGTGACGACTACAGTACTTGTATCCTACATGGGTCTGACAGTATTGACCTCTTTTGTAGTATCCTACATGGGTCCGACAGCTTAGTTGGTTTAGTATCTTACGTGGGTCCCAGCTAGATAAATCAGTAACTACATCTGATCATCTCCTTTTTCTTTACAAATGATGTATACCTGTGTGAGTTGAGTCTTGACTTTCAATATTTATCTTCGATATGATTGACTTGATTTCCTATGTAGATTGGGTTGTGCTTTCCTGTGTGGATTGGGTTGTACTATCCTGTGTGGACGTGATCAAACTTGGGCTCGGATATTGGAGCCGAACTGGAATTGATGACTTAGGTATATGTATGGGAATATGCCTAAGTAGAGTTGGATGTTACTTCGTGATTGTATCTTTCCTTTGTGGATTATCCTTCGTGGATTTTGGGAGACCTTTGGGGGTCTCGGGGTCCCTACTGAGTAGCGTATACTCACCCCTGCATGGGCTATGCCCACACTACGTTGCGTTGGATGCAGACGATGGACAACGCTGATCGTGATTGAGGCTTGTGGAGCAAGTCGGTAATTGGAGGTGGACCACTGGGCGAGACGTACACGAAGCGGACGGATGGACCCGAGGAGCTGAGAAGACTATCTATACCCACCCTTTAGATGGGACTTCCAGTGGACGGCTCAACGTTTCTGCTTTACTTTTCAGTTGCTGTAATTTCTTTCTAGCTGTACTTTACATTCAGTTTGGGTTTGTATTCTGGCCCACTTACTTTCCCACACTTACTTTTGTAATTAGTTTACTTCTGCTGGCTTGCTCTGTGGTGTCTATTTACTTTATAAAGGCAATGCCTTCCCCTTTTTGTCGGGATTTACGCCTTTGGTGCTAGTTGCTAGCCCCTGGCCTTTGGAAGGCGGGCTTGGGGTAGTCACGACACGGGCCCCGAGGATGGGTCGTGACAAATTGGTATCAGAGTAGTTCAGTTCTACCGCAGAACTCGGGACTCTGATCTTTATTCTATGTGAAGCAATAGTGTTAAGGGTAGTGAGTGTGGTTATCACTCCAGGGAGTCCAGTGTTGGTGCAGCGGCCGATGTATCCGTACACCAGGACCCTGACTTCTGATTTCCGACTCAATTCATGAATACACTGATTTCATGTGTGTTTCAAAAGTTTTCTTTGTGATTAATTTGTGTCAGCTCACCAGGTATACTGTTTTGACCGTGGCACACCTATTTCTTTTCAGTATGGCCCCACAACGGCAGCCAGCTATGGTTTAGAGCTTCGTACGAGATGACAGCCCACTGAGCGATGAGGCCTCTGTGTAGGCCCTTTTTTAGTGGAGGCACCGGTGGTACCTCTACCCACCGACCCACCGATGCCACCATCCCCAGCCGCTGAGAGTGCATTTCACCTTAGTTCACTACATGAGTTCCAGCGTCAGAGACCACCGAGGTTATGTGGGGAGACGGACCCACAGGTAGCCGAGGAGTGGATGTAGGCTGTTGTTCAAGTTTTCAGGTTAGTGGGCACACCAGCTGACCTCATGGTGATCCTTGCAGCGAGTCTCCTGAACGCGGCAGTAGGAAGATGGTGGAGCCTGATGCTCCAGGTGCACGACGAGGCAACACTCCTTTGGACGGACTTTGAGAGCCTCTTCCACTCGGAGTTCGTCCTAGCCACCCTCCGTGCGGTGCACATTCATGAGTTACTACAACTACGGTAGGGCAGCATGACCATGGCCCAGTACTCGGCGAGTTTACTGATCTCTCGCGCTACTCCACAGATATGGTACGAGACCCGTTCTTCCGGGCCCGGACCTTTGATCAAGGACTGATTCATGAGATCAGGGCTTCGATGATCTCCCTCAATATTCCGATGCAGGTAGGGGTGTTGGAGAGAGCCCTTCTAGTGGAGAGTTTTCTCGCTGAGCAGTCACCAGCGGCGGGACCCTACGTAGGACGACCCGTAGCGAAGTCTTCTGCAGCTGGCAGTAGATAGATGAAACATAGGTCCAAATGGTCCAGACCATCAGACAAGCAATATTTGGATGCAGGTTTGGTTGTGTGGGGCATACAAAGGAGTGCTAGCTGCACGAGGAGAAGGCTGTGCTATGCATGCGGTGGGTAGGGTCACATGGCTCGAGACTGCCCAACTCAGCCTGCTGATGAGTAGCAGGTGGTAGAGGGACCTCCCAGGAAAAGGTTTGACCATGGCGGTCTGTATGGAGAAGACAGACAAGGCAGAGGAGCTGTCCGAGCACCAGGTGGTGGCCGACACTTTGAGGCCCCACCACCACCACCACCACCACCGGGAAGACCACCCCGACCGTAGGGAACAGGTGGACAGGGGATAGCTCAGCTACAGGTAGCTGAGGCTTATGACCATGAAGATCCGGGAGAATATGGACAAGAGCGGGACTAGCTCAAGACATGGGGACTTTTGTTCATGTTGCTTCTGGCTTTGTTGATGTTATGTGTCTTTGTACCGTGAGCTATAGTAATAAAACACTTTTTATTGTGATGTTTTTCTCCCTGTACTTTTTATGTAGTTGATACTAAGAGGTTCTGGTTTAAAACTATTTATTTGACCCTCACTTTTGAGATACCTACTGGAGGATACCCAGTAACCACACACTGATGCCGACAGTGTGAATCAACCCTTGGAGGCGAGAGTAACGGTTGGATCTCTTTGTATTAGCATCGAGGCCTTATGATGGGATCCTTGGTATGGATTAGTATCATCCATGTTGGGATTGACTGTATTAGGCAAAGAACGTGGTTCATCCAGGTGATGAGACCAGATTTCTCTTATTGGAAAAGAAGAAATCTTAGAAGCTCTTATAGGACCAGAGAAGGTCCAAGTCATCTAGGAGTGGATGAGGACAACTCGAAGCCAATAAAAGACTTATGCTTATAGGAGGTGGAGACCACTAGAGTTCGAGGATGGTGACCACGTTTTCCTACGGGTCTCACCTCAACGTGGATTATGGAGTTTTAGATGGGGCGACAAGTTATCTCCGCACTTCATCGGACCCTTCTAGTGCCTCAACAGGGTTGGAGAGGTGGTTTACCACTTGACCCATCCAACTTAGTTGCACCAGGTGCACGACAACTTCCACGTATCTCTACTGAGGAGATACGTGCATGACCTGATGCATATCATCGACCACAGGGAGCTAGACTTTGGCGATGGGGTGTCTTTTGCGGAGGTCCTGGTGGAAATCGAGGATCGACAGGAGTGGGTCATATGTGGGCGGTCGATTCCTCTAGTGCACATCAGATGGCAGCACGAGAACCTCGAGGAGAGCACTTGGGAGCGGGATGCTTAGATGCATGCTCAGTACCCTCTTTTGTTTCCCCAGTTTGTGTTATAGCTTTATAGGGACGTAAATCCCTGAGGTGGGAGTAATGTAAAGACCGAAAAATTTCAAGTAATTTTTTTTCTTAATTTATTTGGAATTTTACGAGTACGTAGTTTCTAACGAAACCTGATTCCGGGGCCCGGTGTGCCCAGAATCAATTTTCTAAGTTTTTCTCGGGTACATTCAGTGAACGAATGAGCAGGTTTTCCTAACTTTTGAACCGGTGCTCGAAATCGAAATCCAAGGGCACCGAAGAAACTGCAGTTCCGTTAATTACATTAGAAAACTTTTCCTAGAGTTGCGTTTTCTCGGGGGGAGATGTTAAGAATGTAAGGAATAAAAATAAAATTGTTTTATAATTTATTTTTATTTCTTTAACTGATGGTTAAGAATTGTGGAAAAGGAAGATGCAAGGAAGTTGGGGTGGGTCCCACATGAGCCCCACCTTTTCAATTTTTTCAAACCTCCCATTACATTTGAAACCCCCCCATTTATTCTATAACTCACCCACACCCCAAATTTAATGACAAGTCAACCCTCAAAGTTAATTTGATTATTAAATGCTCGTCAATTAAGTCAATTAATGAGATCTTTTGATTTTCAAATTAATTATGGAATATGTGTGTGTGTGTGAATAAAATAAGACAAGGTCATATTTTATTGTTGGTGTTTAGTTGTGTGAAAAAAAGAATAGAACTCTTGCACTCTGTAGAACATATTCTTCCTCGTCGAAGAATGCGATGAACGCTGAGTCTACGACGAAGAACTCCGTCACCGCAAGGGGATATCGCCGTACCGTCTCCTCTCCTCTCCGCAGCTGGTGAGAGATGACTTCTTCAAAGAATGACGACGCGCCGCATTCTTCATCGGACGAACACTGAAGATGCTTAAGGAGCCTCGTTCCGCGACGCAGTCTTCCGCAATGTCTTTTTCCCGCGACGATCCTCATCCACCGAATGCCTTCTTCGAGGTAGGGAATTATTTTGAGAATGATATTCTTTCCCATGGTTGTTTCCTTCTGAACAAAGAACACAGAACAGATCAACATTGAATTGATCCATGAATGTTTCCTTTTAATTGTGAGATGGGAACATTAGTATGATACAACTCATTTAAGAGGTTGTGGTATAATTTTGATTCAATTTTATTTAAGTAAAATTGAATGTTTGTTCTTTTTAAAATCCTATTTAAATATTTCCATTTGATAACACCTAATGCGGAGGGCGCGGGCCGAACCAACACAGCCCGACAACCCTCCGCAGATTGTTGTTGGTGCGCGGATGGATGGCGATGGTGAGAGAGGACCACAACGACGTTTGAAAGCCGTCGTAGTGAAGATCGGGTCCTGGGAGAACCGCTGGCGAAGATGGTAGGCGAAACGGACCACCGGAGCGCGTCTGGTGGTCCGTAGAAGGTGGCGACAGCGGCGGTACGCCGCCAGAGAAAACCTCCGAGGCCGAGCTGCGGCTGTTGAGGAAAAACCAGAACGGCTGAATCCATTTTGGATTGGGCGGAACGACATTAAGCCGCGCCGGATCGTTCAACCGGGGGGGGGGGGGTTGTAACCCCCTCCCCCTTCAACGTGTGCTCCGCACGGGGGCGCTGCACCGCACGGGCCGCCCGCACCGGGCTGGCCCGCACCGGCCGAGCCGCTCCCTAGTGGGCCGGACCCAGACCCAGGTTGGGTCGACCCATTTCGGGCCGACCCAGGGGGTCTCGGGCCGGGTCGGTCCAGGCCCAAAACCCCCTAAAAAGGACAGGTTCATTAAAATGCCTGTAACATGGGCTACGAACCTCCGATTGACGCACTGTTAGTTGAAATTAGACCCTTGGATCGAGACGGTCATTTAGGTATACTTCACTCAAGGTTTTGGAGAACTTTGGTTATGGACGGGTCGGTTCGAACACGAAACCAACCGGGCCCTCGGAGCGGAAACGCTTATAACTTGAGCTCCGGACGTCCGATTGACTTGTCATTGACTTCGTTGGATTCCTATTAGTGAGACAGACCTTTTGGCTTACTCTACTTGAGGTTTGGACATAGTTGGAGTATGGTCGGGTTGGTTTTGACTTAAAAAACCAACTGGGCCCCTGTAACGAAAAAACCATTATCTCTCAGACCGGGCGTCCGATTGACCCGCCGTCTGTCACATTGGGTTCCTATCGATGACGCAGAACTTTGGGATACATCAACTATGGACTACATGTCAGTTGATGTATCGACCCCTTGGCTCATGGAGCGGACCCTCCTGGAAACGAGCATGCTATGTGCGAGTACCCTAGAGCTGATTGCGACGAAGATGACAACCGTATTGGAATCCTCTGTGGGTTCGACGGTGAAGACTTTCCTACTGGAATCCTCCGTGGGTTCGACGGTGAAGACTTTTATACTGGAATCCTCCGTGGGTTCGATGACAATGACAACCATACTAGAATCTTCCATGGGTTCGACAATGAAGACTTTCGTTCTGAAATCCTCCGTGGGTTTGATGACGATGACAACCGTACTGGAATCATCCATGGGTTCGACAGTGAAGACTTTCGTACTGGAATCGTCCGTGGGTTTGACGATGATGACAACCGTACTGGAATCCTCCATGGGTTCGATGGTGAAGACCATCGTACTGGAATCCTCTATGGATTCGATGGTGAAGACTATCGTACTAGAATCCTCCATGGCTGGTAGGATGTAGCATGGGAGTGAGGGTGTCATGACACCCCATAATTCATCTATGTCCCATAATGAAATCCTATGTTTACTCATGGAATTCGAAACCAAACAATTAAATAATGAATCCCTGGTATCTCACCAAGGAATTCCTATAATTTCATCCAAATAAAGATAAAATGAAGATAAATCAATCCTTTGATGCATTAATTAAATTACCACATGATAAACTATTTAATGCTAAAAACTAGTATACACACTATAATTCACTGGGAAACCAAGTCCTTTTGTTCCCATTTACAAAAAAATTAAAAGAATCATCATTTTTAAAGATAAAATCCATTTTACTAGGATCCCAATGAATACATTTAATATTTATATATCTAACATGATTCCAATTTTTTTTCCTGGATAAATAGGGTCCAATTTAATACCTATAAGGGAAACACACTTTATGTTTGTTAAGGGTTCAATAGTCAATCAACACCAACCTCAAACATCTCAAATTTATATATGTTATGATAATCACCCTTCATGTATCATTATACTATATAATTACATTAAGAAAAAACTAAGGTCGAGTTCCATGTTGAGAGTCCCCTTGGGACAACACTAAAAATTATTTCCAAAAACATTTAAATAGCTCATTAAAAAGTGAAAAGTAATGAAAAAATTATCAAATTATTTTCTAATCTAAACCCTGTGAAACCAATGATATTTAAAAAATAATAAATTTTATTAAAATTAAATTATATGTGTAATTTAAAATGAAATTTTTTCCAAAATTATGCATTTGTGATTTAAATCTAGGCCCGATAACCTTCTACTAATGCTCATACAAAAATGATTACCAATGTTCAAACCACCTGAAGCCTTATCTCACATCTAGAAACTAATATTAAATAAATATAATAAATTATTAATTAATTAACACAATAATTTATATTTTATAAGGTAAAACACAGGAAAATAAATATAAATACACTCACTAGGTGAATCATTCATACCCAATCCGATAATAATGATAATATGAAGGAGAAACACAATATTCTCTCATTGACATACATTATAGAACTATAATTCTGATATGGAACACTAAATGAAAAAAATTAAATTATACTAAAAAACATTTAAAAAGACACTCGACCAAATCCCACTAGTAGAACGAACAATGATGGAGTGATGGAGTCATCATATGACACATTCTCACTAGGAATAATGGATGCACCATATCGGATAAACGTAAAGACATTTAACAAACATGTATAAAATTATTGTAGTTAGTTCTGTTCATTCCTTCCAATATAATGGATAGGCCATAATTACCTTTTAAAATTATTATATTATTTTTTGGTATAACACAAAGTTGTGTGCAATGTAAGATTTCAATGAAACTCATTGTTGCGTGTTGAGTACACTATCAGACGAAGCATCCCCTTTAATTATAAAATAATATCTTATTGATAAATATTAATAGAAATGACAAGCTATTATTCTATAAATATGTGGGTTGTTACATCATTCCCCCCTTTTGGGAATTTTGTATATGCAATTCAATTCACTTTTCAAATAAGTTGGGGGTATTTATCCCTCATATCATATTTATAATCCCATGTTTCCTCTTTAACCACACGGTGTTTCCACAAAACCATTACGTGATGAATTATCTTATTTCGTAGCACTTGTTCTCCTTGGTCAAGAATCAGTACTAGTTGTTCTTCATAAGAAGGATTATCTTCCAACTGAACTACCTATGGAATAAAAACATGAGACAGATTAGGTATATACTTTGTCAACATTGAACCATGATAACCATTTTGTACCTGGGATAAACTTGGAGGTAAAGACACTATGTAGGAAACTGATCCAACATTATCTAGGATTTCATATGGTACAATAAACCTTAAACTTAGATTTCACTTCTTACCAAAACATATTACACTTTTCCATAGAGAAACTTTGAGAAAGAAATGATAACCTAACTCGAAAGAAAGATCCTTCCTCCAGTAACCCGCATAACTTTTCTGCCTACTCTAAGTTGTTATCATGTTATTATGAATCAACTGAAAATTTCTATCATCTCTTATACCAATTCTATCCCCATAAAATTATTTTCACATACTTAATCCCAAAAGCTAGAATTCGACACTGATTTCCATATAATGACTCAAATGGTTATATCTGTATACTGAAATGAAAACTGTTATTATAAGAAAACTCAACCAATGAAAATGTTGGTCCCAACTTCCGAGGTAATACATTGAACAAGAACGTAGCATAGATTACAATGTCTAAATTGTTTGTTTTGACTATCCATATGATTAATCATTATATTCCATACTAAAATTTACTTTAGTTCATAATGACATTTGAAGGCACTTCCAAAAGTTAGAAGTGAACCTGGAATAATGATAAGACACAATGGATAGAGGAACTCCATATAACTGGACTATATCTTTAATATACAATCATGAATGTTTATCTAGAGACAAAGTATATCAAATAGGATGAAAATTTGCAGATTTAGTCAATCGATCATCAATAACCTGAATTGAATTGTTACATTGAGAAGTCTTTGGTAATCCCCCTAAAAAATACATTGACACATTTTACCATTTCAACTCTCGCATTAGAAAAGGATGAATCATCCCTTTCGGTAACTATCATTCTACTTTAACCTGTTGCGAAGTTAAACACTTCACAATAATGTCAAAAATATCTTTTTTCATTCCATTCCACCAGTAATACTCTCAAATATCTCTATACATTTTAATAATGTGAGGATGAAAAGAAAATAGAGAACTATGAGCTTCTAATAAAAACTTTTTCTTAAATTGTGAATCACAATTCACACATAACCTCCCTTAAAACCTCAAATCCCGATCTTTATCAATGTTAAATTCTGGTAACATACCCTTCGGAACAAATTCTACCTTTTTCTGTAACTCACTATATTCTTTCTGCACATTCATAATTCTATCTAATATAGATGATTTCACTACCACATGAGAAAAAATAGAGGAATTCCTTGCACCATCAACTTCTAGTCTAAATTTCATCAAATTAAAACCAAATGATATTTTTCCAAATGTATCATGGTTAATGTAGCATTAATATTTCGACTCAATGCATCTGACACTTTATTTTCCTTTCCCGAATGGTAATGGATTGTGAAATAACAATCCTTGATTAATTCTATCCATATTCAATGTGTCATGTTTAATTATTTTTGATTGAATACATACTTAAAACTTTTCTGATCTATATATATTTCACACATTACGTCATTAAAATGATACATGCACATTTTTAATGAAAAAAACATCATATAATTCCAAATCAAGTGTAGGGTAATTTAACTCATGACGTTTCAACTGACATGAAGTCTAATAAATTACCCGATCATTTTTCCTAAGGAAACAACCAAGTCCATTCAATGAAGCATCATTATAGATAGTTAATTAACCATTTCTGGAAGGCGGTGCGAAAACAAGACTATTCACTAATATTCTTATCAATTCTTGAAAACATTCATCACATTCTTTTCCAGCTAAACATAACACCTTTTTGAGTTAACTTAGTTATTAGAGTAGATAACTGTGAATTTTTTTGACAAACCTCTGATAATAACCTTCTAAACCAAGAAAACTATGAATCTCGGTTTTATCTGTGGGTCTTGGACACTCTTTAAAAAATTTAGTTTTATCATGATAAATAGTTATTCCATATTTAGAAACAATGTGACCAAGGAAATAAATTTGTTGTAACAAAAACTCACACTTTTTGAATTTCCCATATATTTTCTTTTCTTTAATGGTTTTCAAGAGAAACCTTAAATGACATTCATGATCCAATTTAAATTTAGAATATACCAAAATATCATCAATAAAAACAACTAAAAACTTATCCAAGAACTCACATAAAATTTTATTCATAAGATCCATGAATACAACAAGTACATTGGTTAACCCAAAATGCATAACTTAAAATTCCTAATGGCCATATGTAGTGCGAAATGCGGTATTCAAAATGTCTACTTCCTTTAGTTTCAACTGATCGTACCTCTTCCTCATGTAAATCTTCAAAAAATAATGATCTCCTTGGATCTGGTGAAATAAATAATCGATATGAGTCAAAAGATACTTATTCCTAACAATTAGGTTATTCAAGGCTCTAATCAATGAAAAGTATCATTGAACCATCTATTTTTTAACAATTGAGATTGGAGGACCCCATGGTGATGTCTAGGTCAAATGAAACCATTATCTAATAACTCATGTAATTGATTCTTTATATTTTAAAGATAAACTTGATCCATTTAATAAATGTGTTTTGAAATTGGTTTATAATTAGGAACAAAATTAACTATATATTCAACTTCCCGATCAAGTATTACACTAGGAAACTCATCATGAGAAAAATAAATATTCTCATTTACCACTGGTACAACATTAATTTGAAAATCTACATTGTTTTCAATAATATGTGAAAGGTAAAATTCATTTGAAACATTTATTAGTTTCTCATATTCTTGATATGTTATCAAAACTAATTGTTCATTCTAGAAAAAAAACTAAAATTATTTCTGAAATGAAACCTATTTAGCTGTACAGTCAATCATAGCATGATAAATGGAAAGGCAGTCCAGACCCAAAATAACATTAAAATCGACAAGAGGAAAAACAATTAAGTTTTCATGTAGATTCATTCTGCACACAATTAAAGGAAGGTGCATATAATTTCTTTTTACCTCAACATTTACTCTAAGTGTTTTTACCACATGTTTAGGATTCATATCTTGAGATGGAATTCCCAATTTACTAGAAAATTCCTCATAAATGAAAGAACGTGTAGAACCAGAATAAAACAACACGTTGTAATAATATGAATAAATACATAGTTTACCAGATACTACTTCATTTGATGTCCCAATATCTGATGAAGTAGTTGCAAAGGATTTCACCACCCCATTCTCTTTTAGTTCTACTGCTTTTTGTCATTTGAGTTCTTCGTTAGACACTAATTTTTATAATGACCCATTTCATTACACTTAAAACATTTTAATGACTAAAATCAGATTTTATCTTAACATTACACTAATATTTTTTAGGGAAATTACGTGCCTTATGTCTCATTTTACCACATCAGAAGCACTTACCAGAATTCAAAAGGAATTCTCTGTAACAACCTGAGATTTTATGAGAATTATTATTTTTAATTTCATTGATGTCTTGTGTTGTACGTTACACTAAAATTAGCTTGTTCTATATGTAACACCGTATTATCTTGCAGTATACACAATACTAATCTTGGATCGTGTTATACATAATTTCATGTTTGTTTGATAGAAGTTATTTTACGCAACATTGAGTGTATATATATATATATATTCAATGTATAAATGAAATATGGTTTGATTCTATTATACGCAACAAAAAATAAATCTTGCACTACATGGAACCCTAACTTGGCTTTCATTACACGCAACCGCGACTATCTATGATAACGTGTGTTATACACAATACCAAGTTTCACTAAACGAGATATTATTATAATATTATTATGAACTAGCCGTTATGAATAGTAATACCCACTTTTTGAAATTTTATAAATTTTATATTTCAAAATGGACTTCATTTTTGGATTTGGAATATCAAAATTAGCCTAGGGTGAATTTTTGGTATTTTTATGAAAATGTTCAATTTTTGATGAATAGTGAAAACACTGGGTTACTATTTAAAAACTGACTTTTTATTTAAATAAATATTTATTTTATTTATATTTATTTTAGGTCAAAATTGATACATAATACCTATATAAGTGCAAAGTAATTCATTGGAGTTATTTTATACTAATTGTAGATATATAAAAATTTTACTGAACTTTTCACCGTCTTTTACGCATCTCCTAGGAGAATTTGCAAATTCACATAAAACTTAATTTTACAGCTTCTGTGAATGGAATTTTGAAAATCTGAGAGACACGGTTAATATCAAGGACTAAAATGTGGTTAAATGAGATGAAAATATTTTTTGGTGAATAGTAACTTTTTACTTTTTTCCCCACAATTAAAAGTAAAGAAGGTAATTAAGGGTAAAAATGATATTATTATTACCCTAACACATGTCATAATTCTATTGTATAAGTGTAATTAGACCAAAAACAACCTTAGGAATAAAATACGACCATTTAGGTCCACTTGGATTAGATTAGGACATTTAATATTATTTTATTTAAAGAAGAGTTAAAATAGATAAAATCAATGTTTAATAACTAAAACATTTTTAATATAGGGTTATACATAAGATAAATTCGACTATAAATATTCATTAAAAATCTAAAACGATTTCCTACATAATGGTATTTTATTTATAATTTATATACATTAAATAATGTAATTTATGTATGACACAATAATGATGGAGTAATTATTTTATTAAAGAAATATTAACATAATTGATGTTATAAATACCCAAATAAATGTAATTTGAGACTTTTTATGAATTACACTAATTTTATAGGTTATTATGACATGTTATTACTTATTTAATAAACTTTTTTCAAACTAATCATTCTGTTATGAGTTTCACAAAAATCCATTAACAAATAGTGTCAAAATTGACATAAAATAGTTTTTAAAACAAATATTATATTATTAATGGTTATTATATTCCTAAAAATATACGGTTCAGCAAAGATACTTATATAATGATAGGTGTATCATTAATGGACCACTTTGGTGTCTCTTGGATGTATATGGTAAGTTTATTAACTATATAAAATAAAAATACAAAGTGACATGGTAAATGTCAATCTAATTAACAAAGAGTTAAAACTAAAAGATAAGGTTAATATAATGACCCAAACATGTCTAAAATATATTTGTTGAGAGGATTTCGACCCATAACCACCTTATATTCTAAATAAATAAATTTTTATTTATTAAAAACCGAAAATGACTTTATTATAATATAATAGTTTATGTTTTTCCTAAGGTTCCCCTCTCCTCCCTTATAAAAGGGCACCCATTCCCTCTTCACTTAACATCCTTTTGAGCCTTGAATCTCAGAAAAAACATGCCCATTTATCTTCTACACTTCCCTTAAAAAATTCTGGAGGTTCTGGTCTTCTCAAAAGACCAACTCTACTTCCTTAAGAGGAGGCTTAAAGGAGGTGCATCGAAGAAGAGGTAATCTGTTCTTCCGATTCTCTGAAGTTTCGTTCTTCTTATACTTCTTCTTCTTTAGTTGTCTCATTATTACTTAATAACACCAGTATTAATTATATACTAATATTTTATTATAAATATGAAACAACCTTATTTCACCTTATATCCATCCTACGGAAAACGAAATCACCGTGCGTGCGTACGTACAGAATACCGTCTCCACGCCGTGGTGTAATATGTTTTCCCACCACCTTACTTGGATGGGTATAATGGTGTAAATAAATAACTATATATGATTATTTTAAAGTTATATTTATTCTGAAATATTATACATACACTTCAATACAATTCCACGGTCATGGGAATGATATCATCGCTCGTGCGTACGTGCGGTCTACCGTCTCCACGACGCGATGAGATTCATTATCCATGTTAACCATTCATGAATGATTATAAAGTATATATAATGAATAATAATGAAATATATGACATAATAATGATACTGGATTTATGTATATATATATGTATGTCATCTACTTAATTCCATTCAATTCAATAAGGAAACGAAAACAGCGTTCATGCGTACGTACGGCCTACCATCTCCATGAATGGTGTATTTCATTCCATTTATCGATATATCATATATATATGTATATTAAGAATATATATTATATATAAATCTTGTTTTACATTCAGGAATTATGTAAATCAATATATAAGTAATAATATCAATAACAACAAGTCGAAACATGTATGATAAATGAAAGGATTTTACCCAAAATGCTGCTTTAACATGGAATTTACAAAAGAACGGGTAATATAAAGTCATAAGTGATCCATATATGATATCATAACAATGAATATGACGTTTTGTGAAAAGAAATTGATTTTGAAGAAGAAAGGATATTTTCCTCAAGAATTCATTTCAAGTGTTTTATCAAAACCATTTTCCAAATAAGATGAAATTATATCATATGTGTATGTTTCAGGTATAATGTCTCTATCATTTACTTGGATTCACTTTTATTATTATGAAATGATATCTGTTTCTTTTATATGGATTATGTGAGGATGGGATGATGTTTTTGAAACCCATTTTATTCATTGGGTTATTATGAATGATGTATATTTTTTTGTGGCACAAGTAAGAATTATTTCATTATGAGATGAGTGGGACCTATATCTCCCTCCAATGAATTGGATAAAGATTTATATCTCATGAGATAGACATGGATGGAATGGTAAGTTAATCCAGTTCAGTATTATAGGACTGGAACGAGGAGTGAACTCGATTCAGAAAGGGACTTTTTCTACTAAGATTGTCTTGGCAGCAATGCCTTGGCTACTATGGAAATCATACCATGTGATTAATGTTTTTCCACAATTAAAAGTTTTATTTACAAGATATTTTATCATAATTGATGTTCTATTATGATCTATGCCTTACGTACTTCCATGTTTTATGTCATTGCTAAAGATTTCGATGTTTAAACATTATGTTCATGTTTTTATGTTAAAATGTATATGGTTTGTTTTATTTTCTCCATGCTTATCCTTACTGAGAATTTTAGCTCACCGTTTTTTATGTTTTCTTTTCCCCATGATATAATGAAAGGTTTTACATAAAAAAACAAAAGGGGAAGATCTTTATGGGAGATGTTGAAGATCTTTCACCACGATTAGAAGATTATATTCCAAGTTTCCAAAGACACTAAACTATCACGGTCCTTATGTGTCTGTTTTTGTTATGTATTAAGTATTCCGCAAAAGTAATGTAATGTCCATGTATGTAAAGATTCGGGTCTCTACAGTTTGTATTAGAGGAAAGGTTTAGTTAACCTTTGGAAACTAGGATGCGAAATCTTTAGTGAGATCCATAGAGATATTTCTAAGGTATGTCTAGGGATGTCCATAAGGTTAAGTACACATATAGGTTAGAGTCCCTGAATTATGTTGACGATCATGAATAACCTAGGGTGAACCTAAGGTGTCATGGATTAAAGAATTTTTGATAAATTAGACATCCCATAAGTGACTTTTTATGATTATGTGGTTCCTCATTATTTTAGCTGTTTCTTACACTATGGTTTCTGGTCTTAGTTAATGGAGGGAACGAGAAGTAATTCAGTTAACATTGATTCCAATGGAAAAATTGGTGGCTACGATCAACAAAATTATGTAACATCTAGAAAGGAAGATATTGTGATTATGCCGAATCAATCATCTTGATATTTGATTAACAAGGTGAACTTTAGTTGTATTCCTAAGTCATCAAATAAGAGGAAGCTTGAATTTAATGCATGTTCACATGGTGAGGAGTATAGAGAAAGGAAGATTGAGATTTCTAAAGAAGGGAAGAAGAACCTTGAGGAATACCTCAAATGGAGGGGAAGATGTTATCTATGTGGAGAAAAGGGTCATAGAGTGACAGACTGTTATGGAGTCCAATGTCTTATCTGCGAAGAACATGGGCATTACCCAACTCAATGCCCTGACCTAATAAGTTACTTCTAAATCGAGGAAGGACCTGTTCCAAGCCAATCACTGAAGATGATGGATTGAAGGGATTAAGTATTGGAATTCAATAATAATGTTGTTTAGGTACTTTTATAGTATATTGAAATATATGTGTATTGGTCCATTGTGGTTTTCTATAAGAATATGGTACCGGTAACCATGAAAAGTGATTCAAATATTTTGGAAAGTAGATGATATGCGCATAATGAAGGGATAAATAAAAAATAAATTGTTTGATAGTATTCATGAGCTCATGATTGATATAAGGACTAAGTGATATCATGGTTTGAGTATATAGAATTTTTGGGATTTTGGTATGTGGAAAGAGTTAACTTTTGACAGCACTCATGTTTTTACTATGGTTCTATGGTAATTCATGTTTCAAAAGAATACATGATTAAGGTATTCACATGTTTGGAATGTGACCAACATGATATATCTTATGATATGTGGGGGATAAATGATGGAATTCACGTGCTTGTTATGTGACATTTCAATTAATCATTTTCATTATACTATGAGATTGGACAGATGTATTTTGGATAAGCCGAAAGATTAGAATTGCTTATGTTGAACATCAGATAGTATTGTTTAAGACTTGAAATTTTTGTTATAATAGAATTGTTTTAGAAAAAGGATAACCTGTAGGACAAGCAACAACCCGTCACGTCGGACAAGGCTGTGGGAATCGATCCCACAACTGAAGTGAGACAAGCCTTTATCATATACCACTGGCCTACAGGAAGTCCCTGGTTAGTAGAAAGTAGTTTTATTTTATTAAGCGGTATGATAGATGAAGTATAAGTCCATTGTTGGAATCATATATGATTAATCTCACCATAGATGGACTTATGTATATTTAATAACTTATGCTAACATTTTTGTGATAGAAACAGATGGGATGACTTATCATTATATCGCATGATCTGCTAACACTTCATGAATTCAGCTTCATTTGTTTAAATAGAGATGAAGTGAAAATTGTTCATGGAATGACCAACAATGATATTACACTAAAATCAAGTAAGTATTTCTCCTTATGTAAAAGTTCATCAACGTTAGGGAAATGATCTTGGAAACCAAAAATGTTGTTCTAGTACTCTCATATCTGATGAATCAGATGGTACCTTAGATCATCACAAATTTATGACTTTGTGATTGTTGGATTTTTCATAGCCATGTTCTCTACCACTCTCCATCAGAACTTGACGGTTAGATTTCTCTTCCATATCCATATTTTCACCTATGTTATCCTATGTGGAAACCCAGAGATAAGTTAATTTGGGTTACCGTTACGTTTCAAACATTAGTTTTTAAAATTAAGCTTTATTATTCCTTTTTACGATGTGGGTTTCTATTAAAGAAAATTTCAAGTAATAAATGATTTAAAACCCCAACGAATTTCGAGGGAGAAATTCATTTTAAGTGGGGTAGAATGTAACAACCTGAGATTTTATGAGAATCATTATTTTTAATTTAATTGATGTATTGTGTTGTAAGTGACACAAAAAATAGCTTGTTCTATATGCAACACCGTATTAGCTTGTAGTATACACAACACTAATCTTGGATCGTGCTACACACAATTTCAAGTTCGTTTGATAGAAGTTATTTTACGCAACATTGAGTGTATATATATATATATATTCAATGTATAAATGAAATATGGTTAGATTCTATTATATAAAACAACAAATGAATCTTTCACTACACGCAACCCTAACTTGGATTTCATTACACGCAACCACGACCTTCAACGATAGCCTGTGTTATACGCAATACCAAGTTTCACTAAATGAGATATTATTATAATATTATTATGAACTAGCCGTTATGAATAGTAATACCCACTTTTTGAAATTTTATAAATTTTATCTTTCAAAATGGACTTCATTTTTGGATTTTGAATATCGAAATTAGCCTAGGGTGAATTTTTGGTATTTTTTTGAAAACGTTCAATTTTTGATGAATAGTGAAAACACTGGGTTACTATTTAAAAATGGACTTGTTGTTTAAATAATTATTTATTTTATTTAAATTTATTTTAGGTCAAAATTGATAGATAATACCTATATATGTTCAAAGTAATTAATTAGAGTCATTTTATAATAATTTTAGATATATAAAAATTTTAGTGAACTTTTCACCGCCTTTTACCCACCTCCTAGGAGAATTTGAAAATTCACATAAAACATAATTTTACGGCTTCTGTGAATGGAATTTAAAAAATCCGAGAGACATGGTTAATATCAAGGACTAAAATTTAGTTCTATGAGATGAAAATAATTTTTGATTAATAGTAACTTTTTACTTTTTTTTACCACGGTTAAAAGTAAATAGGGTAATTAAGGGTAAAAATGATATTATTATTACCATAACACATGTACTAATTCTATTTGATAAGTGTAATTCGACCAAAAGAAACCTTAGGAATAAAATATGAACATTTAGGTCCACCTGGATTAGATTAGGACATTTAATATTATTTTATTTAAAAAAGAGTTAAAATAGATAAAATCAAAGTTCAATAACAAAACAATTTTTAATATAGGGTTATACATAAAATAAATTCTACTAAAAATATTAATTAGAAATATACAAACCTTTCCTACATAATGGCATTTTATTTATAATTTTTAGACATTAAATAATTTAATTTATTTATGACACAATGATGATGCAATAATTATCTTATTAATGAAATATTAACATAATTGATGTTATAAATACCCAAATAAATGTAATTTGAGACTTTTTATGAATTACACTAATTTTATATGTTAATATGACATGTTATTATTTAATTAATTAACTTTGTTCGAACTAATCATGTTGTTATGATTTTCTAAAAAATACATTACCAAATAGTTTCTAAATTGACATAAAATATTTTTTAAAACAAATATTATATTATTAATTGTTATTATATTCCTAAAAATCTAAGGATCAGAAACGATACTTATATAATTATATGTGTATCATTAATGGACAACTTTAGGGTCTTTTGGATGTATATGCTGTGTTTAATAACTATATAATATAAAAATAAAAAGTAACATGGTAAATGTCAATCTAATTAACTAAGAGTTAAAACTAAAAGATAAGGTTAATATAATGACCCAAACCTGTCTAGAATCTATTGGTTGAGAGGATTTCGAACCATAACCACCTTATATTCGAAATAAATTAATTGGGAGTTATTAAAAACTGAATATGACTTTATTATAAAATAATATTTTATGTTTTTCCTAAGGTGCCCCTCTCCTCCATTATAAAAGGGCACCCCTTCCCTCTTCTCTTCACACCCTTTTGAGCCATGAAGCTCGTCCAACCCCATACTATTTCTCTTATACACTTCCCTAGAAACATTCTGGAGGTTTTAGTCTTCTCAAAAGACCAACTCTACTTCCTTAAGAAGAAGCTTAAAGGAGGTGCGTTGAAGAAGACGTAATCTATTTTTCCGATTTTCTCAAGTTTCATTCTTCTTCTACTTCTTCTTCTTTAGTTGTCTCATTATAAAGTAATAACATAAGTTTTAATTATATAATGATATGTTATTATAAATATTAAACAACCTTTTTTCACCTTCTATCCATCCTACGGAAAACGAAATCACCGCGCATTCGTATGTATGAAATACCATCTCCATGCCATGGTGTAATATGTTTTCAACCACCACCTAACTTGGATGGGTATAATGGTGTAAATAAATAACTATATATGATTATTGTAAAGTGATATTTTTTCTGAAATATTATAAATACACTTAAATATAATTTCATGATCATGGGAATGATATCCTCACTCATGCGTACGTACATACTACCATCTCCACAACGCGATGAGATTCATTCGCCATGTTAACAATTCATGAATGATTATAAAGTATATATAATGAATAATAATGAAATATATGAAATAATAATGATACCGGATTTATGTATATATATATATATGTATTTCATCTACTTAATTCCATTCAATTCAATAGGGAAACGAAAACAGCGTTCATGCGTACGTACGACCTACCGTCTCCATGAATGGTGTATTTCATTCCATTTATCGATATATCATATATATATGTATATGATGAATATATATTATATATAAATCATGTTTTACTATATCGAATTATGTAAATCAGTATATAAGTAATAATATCAAGAACAACAAGTCGAAACATGTACGATAAATGAAACGATTTTACCCAAAATGCTGCTTTAACATGGAATTTACAAAAGAACGGGTAATATAAAGTCATAAGTGATCTATATATGATATAATAACAAAAAATATGATTCTGTAATAAGTCAATGACATTATTTAAATAATTATACAGGAGGTTCAGATACATACGAATCATATCAGACGTAAGGTATGGGATAAATTTTCAATCTCAATTTTATCCGAGATTGCTTATACATAAGTATTTACTGGGGGTTACGTTTATCATCCATGACCATGTTTTCTAAAAATGTTTTTGTAAAATTTTTAATATTCTTCTATTTATGTTTAAAGTCATTTTTACCCCCTATTTACTTTTTACCACATTGTATGGATTGAATCTTTCCTTTGGTTACCATATAAGGTACTTTTTGACTTTTCTGACAAAAGTACGAGGAGAATGTTATTTTTAACTTATACGGCGAGAACGGATTTTTACGGTTTAATAAAGCCTTATTTTCATGAAGCTTACTCCAAAATATTTCATGACTATTTTCAAAAAAATATTTTTTTTAAAAATTTCATGACGTTTTTTGAAAAGAAATTGATTTTGAAGAAGAAATGATATTTTCCTCAAGAATTCATTTCAAATGTTTTATCAAAACCATTTTCCAACTAAGATGACATTATATCATATGTGTATGTTTCATGTATAATGTCTCTATGATTTACGTGGATTCACTTTTCTTATTATGAAATGATATCCATTTCTTTTATATGGATTATGTGATGATGAGATGATGTTTGTAAAACCCATTTTATTAGTTGGGTTATTATGAATGATGTATGTTTATTTTGTGGCACAAGTAAGAATGATTTCATTATGAGATGGTTAGGACCTATATCTACCTATAATCATTGGGTAAAGATTTATATCTCATGAGATAGACATAGCTGGAATGGTAAGTTAATCCGGTTCAGTAATACAGGACTGGAACGAGGAGTGAACTCGATTTAGAAAGGGACTTTGTCCACTAAGATGGTCTTGGAAGAAATGCCCTGGATACTATGGAAATCATATCATGTGATTAATGTTATTCCACAATTAAAAGTTTTATTTAAATCCTATTTCATGACAATTGATGTTCTATTATGATATATGCCTTACATACTTCCATGTTTTATGTCATTTCTGAAGATTTCGATGTTTAAATATTATGTTAATGTTTTTATGTTCAAATGTATACGGTTTGTTTTATTTTCTACATGCTTACCCTTACTGAGCATTTGAGCTCACCATTTTTATGTTTTCTTTTCCCCAGGATATAAAGAAAGGTTTAAGTAAGAAAACAAAAGGGTAAGATCTTTATGGGAGATGTTGAAGATTTTTCCCCACGATTAGAAGATTATATTCCAAGTTTCCAAAGACATTAAACTATTACGGTCCTTGTGTGTCTGTTTTTATTATGTAGTAAGTATTCTGCAAAAGTAATGTAATGTCCATGTACGTCAAGATTCGGGTCTCTACATTCTCCACTGTGTTTTTACCACAAATTTCACAAACTGTAAACTTAATTTTCCTACCATCAATATTTTTTGAAGAGTTATTTCATTTCATCTGTTGGCTCGAACACTTATTCAATGTTTGTCAAAGAACACATGATAATCAGAAAAATCCATTTCCACCTTCTCTGTACATCAAAAAAGTTTTTCATAACTTTTGAACTCACATGAAGCTAAATCCCTTTGATACATTTTCTTTAATCTTGTGTAATAATGATTTATTTTACTATCAAGATATCATATGAAATTTGGAGCATACCTTTTCAATCGATTGAATTGGGATTTATAAGTTGCCACTGAGTCATCTTCCTTCCTCAATTACATGATTTTTTTCCATCCCAAGCCGATCAGACTCTGGAAAATATTTCTCAAAAAATGTACCATTTAATTCATCCTAATAAATAACATCAATGTACCCACTATCCCTGATATTTTTGACCATTGACCACTAATGATCGGCTTCACCATCAAAACGTTAAATATGAAGGATCCCCTTTTGGTGTTTTGAACACCCCATAACATTGAAAATATTTTTCCAGTAATTTAATCCACCCTTCAGCTAGCATAGGGTTAGATGATCCTCTGAATGATGGTGGATGTTGCCTCATGAAATACTCTACTACTGACATGTTCCTCTATGGTTTATCTAGAGGATCTCGTGCATGGATACCACCAACATATATTTCCTAATTCAACTATTCTATCACTACAAAAAACTGTTAGTTCTGATTCCAACTATCTTAGGTTGCTGATTTAGAAGGTTGATTTTCTTTTGATGTCATCCCATTATAGCTTCCTTGTTTCCTCTGAAAAAACCATTCTGATTAGTGAAATATCATAGGAAAATCAACATGGTAATAGTCAAATTCTTTATCAATTCGATATTACCATAAATTTGTTTATGGATATTAATTTAACAACATAAAAACTCACAATGTTGTCTAAACTGACCTCTGTTACTAAATGTTAGTCCCCATGCCTTAAAAATTTCATAATCATGAGTTAATTCAAGAATTTGACTTTGAGAATATTTTCAGGGATAGAGTTTTAGATAATTATCCCATAACTATTACATTATTTCTTGAAAACTACAAAGTAGAAACCTATTATCTATCCAATTATTTTTTATCAAAAAAATAAAACTCTTTAAAATAAAAAAATAATTCTTTTCATGATTAAATATTCTTGAATTATTCTTTTCTCTTACCTATACTTATACAATGTGAAAAACGTTTCGAAAACATTGGATTAGCATAAAAAGACCAGTACGGTTTATAAAAAAAGGAAATATAACATCATCCCATCAATACATACAAATCAATGAAGTCATACTATTCTGTCCTAAAACATAAGCTCTTTAACATACCACATGAAATCAAGATATATTTGAATAATACATAGAAATTATAACTCAGAAAGGTAACTTGTTGAATCTATAACATACTTACATTGTAGCATTCACAGTTGCATAAGGTGTTACATTTGGAATACCCATCAAATTATATTCCTTAAATCCCTTAAGAGAAACATTAAAATTTACCTCTGTCATGTTACCCAATGCATTAGAGAGATATCTCAGGCTCTCCTGCCAAAGGTTTATAATGGAATAACCCATATATGTATACAATTCCAAAGAAACATAACATGTAATAACATATAAAACAAGCATAATAGAATGATAACATATCCACATTGCAATCACAATATATAATTTTAATACATTGACATAATCAATACATTATCAAAACTATATTCAATACCAAAATATGAAAAACTAGTATATGTTATTAATTTTCCTTTATAAAAACAAAATGTCTTGTTAAGGAATCCAAATATCAAATAATACTCATGGTGGCGGAATGGTCATTTTCCCCACGTACGTTAAAAAGAAACATTACCTTTATAATTTTGTAAAACGATTAATAGAAAAAAATAACCACTAATATTGAAATTAAAGGTCAAAGGGGTTTATAAACCATATAAAATAAAGTCATGTACAAATCAAAATATGCCTCAATGAAAGGAGATTGTGACGAAGTCCCTTACCTTGAGTCTGAATCGTCTTGTTTGTTCCTTATTATTCTTGAATAATAAACATAATATAATTTATAATTTCTTCAAATGCGTTTTCAAGTTTATTATTCCATTTATATCATTTATTACCATGTCATAAACATTTCATAATTATTTTTTTAATATCGGGTTTTTATCGATATTCGATACTTGAGTGAAAAATAAACTTGTTTGATGTAAATTGGTCATGTGACCAAAAGTCCATCATCTAAATAATATTTTTAATGATTTAGATTTAATATATATATATATATATATCATATATATCATGTATATAAATGTATTGATAATAGTACATGACATTTGAAGATAAGAAATGGAATGAATAGTTCACGGAGATGGTAAGCCATACGTACGCATGAATGCTACTTTAATTTCTTTTTCACAAATGATACATAGTTATATTATAATTATAATATAATATAATATATTATATATGTTACAAAATTTCATTAATTTCATCTATTATATGTTCCATGTATGGCATGAACGATTCATATCACTTGGAGGGGATGATAGTCCGCACTTCCTCAAATGGAATTATCATATTTATACATTATGGAAAGCATAATTGTATGTTTTAAATAATAAAAAGAACTATAGAGACAATATAAATATAATTTGTATCATATATAAATATAGTTCCATCATAATGGCCACTATGATAGGTGGTTGGGGAATATTAAACAATCATCATTTCGTGACGCAGTAGTTTCCCATCTATAGGAACAATATGTTCATGTCCATTAGATGGAGGTTTTGTGTAAGTGTTGTTAGAATACTTATCATGAGAAAAAAATTTTATATTTAGGATACATGTGTTGTTATGTAGTCACAGAATAATAATAGAATAGAGCGTGAAGAAGTAGAATAATGGAAAGGATCTTAAGAGAAGATGCTACCTCTTAAAAAGTGAAACTCCCTTTGATTTAAGAAAAAAAGGATTTCATGAATTGCCTTATACCTAAGGTAAGGATTCTAGGTGGAAGAGATGAATGTTTGGATATTATTTGGGCAGAGTATAGATGATCCAAGGGTCTTGAGAGGAGTTATTAAATGGGTAGGGGTGACTCCCTTTTATAAGAGGGACGATGGGAACTTTAGGAATGTTTGGAAGTATTATTTTATTATAAAATTATTTTAGGTTTCAAAAGGTCCAAAAGTCAGTTATTGAAAAGATTAGGTGATTTTGGGTCAAAAAAATCTCAAAAAATAGGTTTTAGACAAGTCTAGGTCACAAATGTAACCTTATCTTATAGTTTTAACCCTTTGTTAACTAATTTAACTCTTACCATGACTTATTGTATATTAATAATATATGGTTAATATAGTTACAATAAAATGACAATATAACATTAAGTGGTTCATTATTGACATTTTCAACATTATCTAGTTCATTTGACCAAATAATAAAATTTTAGGACTATTATATCATTTAATAGAATAGTAATTGTTTTAAAAACTCATTTTTTTCAACTTTCAATCTATTTATATCCTGATTTTTAAAAATTAATTAACAACATGATTCATTAGAAAAAACATCATTAATTCAAAAATAAAAATTTATACTCATCCATAAAATTTGTGGATGACATAAAAGTGTTTAAAATAAATTTATTTTAATATTAAATTATCATTTATTTAAATCAATTATTAATAAGATAATCACTACATCATCATTGTGTCATAAATATATTTATTTATTTAATGTATAAAAATTATAAATAAAATACCATGATGTATGAAATTTTCTTGATATTTCTAATGAATTTTTATATTATAAGATATCTCTTATATAACCCCATATAAAAACTGTTTTATTAAAAAAATACATGTTTTTGTTATATTTTTCATTGATTTAAATTAATTTTTATAAAATTTCAATTTTCCCATCAATGTGGCTCCACGGGGTCCCAAAATAGACCTATGGATGCCCATGGTCAGTCATATCTCATCCAATAGTATTATAAAACGTGTTATGGTAATTTAGTATTATTATAATATTATTTTTTATCCTTATATACAATATTTATTCTTTAATCATGCTAAATAAAATAATTATTGAAGTTAATATTCAAAATATCTAAAAATAAAAGGTACCTATTTACACAGTTTTGTCCTCATGATTGTAAATATGGATACTATTTCTCCCAATTTAAAACACAAAACTTTCAGAAATTAATTTAAAATTAAATCCAATTTTCAAAACCAAAAATGTGTGTTTTTAAGAAAACAAACAACCAAACGATTGATTTGTGTTTTTGTCCAACTTAAAAGTGAAATTGCTTACAATGACAAGAATTGGATTAAATGATAACAATATAATCCAATTATACTTTAAAACCAATTAAAATGAAAATCTAACTATATAAATAAATTATATGAAAAGGAATTTTTGAATTAAAATGTCATATTTTTCACTATTCATTAAAAAATGAACATTATTTGAAAATTTCAAGAAATTTATCCAATGTATATTTTTATGTCTCGATTATATAGAAGATGTTTGTTTTGTAAAATAAAAAATATAAAGGCGAAGAAACATTATTTAATGATATTTCTCAATCAAATGGTGGTAAAACAACCTGTTAAAAATATTCGAGTATTTAATGCTTAAAATCAAATTTGTTTCTATTTGAAGCCTCTAAAATATATGGGATAAATGTAAATACCTTTAAGAAAAATGTATAATAATATTGTAGTTTATTCTGTTCATTATTTCGAATAAAATGGCTAGGTGATAATTACCATTTAAAATTATTATATTATTTTTCGGTATAACTCAAAGTTGTGTGAAACATAAGATTTCAAAGAAACCCATTGTTGCGTGTTGAGTACGCAATCAGATGAAGCATCCATTTAATGAAAAAATCATATATTATTCTTAAATATTAACAAAAATGAAAAATTATTATTCTATAAATACTTGGGTTGTTACAATACTAATTAAAAAACATGAATTATGTCTATGAGGACTTATACTTTTTCCACATATAACCTCATACGAATAAACCATAATACTTCCAGGTTTATTATGTTACGAAGTCAGAGGCCTATAGTTTGTAATGAGGGATGTTAGGGTGATATTTATAGCGGTATTGGATATACATGAGTGCCCAAAATATGTGAGTAAAATAGGATGGGGGGTGGCATTTCATGAGTGATGGGAGGGGAATCCTTAGAATTATTTGAAGTATAAAATTAAGATAAATTAATTTTCATGTTCAATTGGAAACAAAATAAAATATTGGGAATTGAAGATAATGAATAATCTAAATTATCTCATATAATAATAGTTGGACAAATTCTTTGGAAGGTTTTCACCCATATCTCTTAGCTTTAACCCCCAATTCCCAGTTTTTAGGAGTACCATGATATTAATGTTTTTAAATCTTTAGGAATAAAGAATTATAAATTAAATGGAAAATGTGTACAATAAGTGGAAAATACATTATATTCATGACTATATGTCATTCACATGGCCAATGATCATATTTTTATGAATTCTAAATTGTTAGATAAAATATAATTTAATATTACATACCATTATAGTTATTTTTGGGAATTTTCATATTGTTTGTAATTAATGAAATAATTACACTAATGTAATGATAATAAAATAAGTTTAAAAATCACAAATATGTTATATTTATCTAAAAAAATCATGGGACACAAAATCTCCAAAAATTATATTAATTTTAATATTTTAAAAATTATTTACTTGATTTTTCTTTTACTTAAATGAGCACTGTGTCAATGTTGTACTAGAATTCAAGGTAATTATTCTAAAATTAAAAGAAATAATCCTGCTGAAAAATAATTCATATTAAAAAAATTTATAAGTTAATAGAACCAATTTTTATACTCATGAAAGAATATTGGTGATATTAAAACATTGAGTGTGATATTTTGTTATCCTTCTTCACATAAAATCATATTAATTTAATTGTCACTGTAAAGTGGAAATAAATTTCCAAAATTTTGAAATATAGATTATTATATTAGATAAATAGTCATATAATGAAATAATGAAATGTGTTTGGGTGATTTTAATGTCTTATCCTGTTGTTTTAATTTTTTTTTAACTTTTTTACCCTTACCATGGTGTCAATAGTTTTATTAAGGATACTATTTGTAAGAACAAAAGTAAATTAGAAAAATTTACAAAATATAAAACTTTTAATATAAAATGTTGAATACATTCAATCAACATAAATTCATATTAGAGGATGAAATAAAATATCAAAAAATATTGAAAAAGGGGATGAGGAATAGTTTTATGGAAAATAATATTTTATTTATAAAGGTGTATGTACTTAAAAATTAAGCATAACATTTATTAATATAACATTAATTGGATTATGATTAATCAAAAAAACCTTTTTAGTTTTTTAACAAATGTAAAATAAATTTTATTATTTAAAATCAAGAAAAGAAATGCCAATTTTCTATAAAATTGGTATTTTTCATTATTGACCAAAATTATAATCATTTTAGAAAAAATATAAAATTTTTACCTATGCTAATTATGATGCATATATTTGAAAAATGAAATTTTCTTTCATAATAAAATTTAATTTTTGGATATAATATTTTATAAATTTTATTTTAAAATAGAAATAAATAAAATTATTCACTAAAATATATAGTATATAAAAATTCATTTAAATCTCAGTATTGCGAAGAAGTAAATATATTGATAAAATTTTTATTATAAGCTAATTTGTTGGTTTTTAGTTTTTATTTAAATACCAATTTAATTATTTTAATATATTCTTTTACCATGATGATAGAAAACATGAGAAAATATAATTACTTTTTTTTTCAAATTTATAAGAACAATTTCAACCACTCGACTTGCTTCGATCAACTTCTACTTATATCCGATCACATACATCAATAATTTAAAATTAAAAAATAATTTATTGTTCTTGATGCAGTGACATTAAATTTTGAGTAATCATATTATTAATAAATGGATGATAATTGCTTCTTTTAGTAATTATATATTTACCAAATCAAAATGGTAGAGCACAAGTTATCGAATATTTATAAATAATCATATATTAAAAAAATAAATCATTCTCTAGAACCTAAATAGTAACACCAAAAATTCATCATGAACTATTCTACAAATTATTTTCCTTATGTATAATAAACAATATATTTAAAAAAATTAATGATCTATAATAATGAATGAATTTAACACTTATTTTTTTTTTCCGAGATCAACATTATAATTTATCAGCAAGAAACATAATGTAGCTCACAATGTCTCATTTCAAACATGTGAATATCATTATCTTATATTCTCTTAGAAAATACTAATACATTCATAAAATAACTTGAATCACCATAAACCCAAAATCAAATTATATATACTTCCAAAAATTAACTCAATATCCATTATTAAAATTATATTTACCTTAATCACATAGCTTTCATAATATATTTTATATCACTAAAAATAACATTATTCACTCTGTTAACAAATTACTTTTTAATCTAATGGTTGTATATTTGATAAAATATATATTCCCAGAATATGAAAACCCTTTCATCCCAATTACCAATATTAATACCACATATATTATTAAACATAATGCTTAAAAATAACATTGAACTTATTTCCAAAAAAATATAAAAAAAATATTCCTTTATGTACCTTTTCGATAAAATAAATACTAATAAAAAGGTTTGAATTCCAATTAATATCTAAAAAAATATTCTTAGTCATCCTATTCTCCCAACACCTAAAACCCCACAAGGGGTATCAACTCATTTAATCATATGATCAACCACAAATTTATCAGCTCATGACACTTTGGGTCTATCACATATCACTATGGAATATAATAGGATTCCATAGGTTCTATAATCTCAATCATCATAATGGTTCATAAAGAAAAATTAAATTAACCCATGCATATACCCCAAAAGTTTTATTTATGTTGGAATTATTAATACCTCTTATAGTTCACCTGAGATAATAAATTTAATACAAATTCCACACAATTTAAATTTTTTTACCCCCATGTGATACAGTGTAACAAACACATCAAATTTTCTCTATAATGAAAGATATATATTAATATAGAAAACCAAAGAATCTCTATTTTTTTAATGTTTAATAATTTTAACATATACTTAAAATTATATCTGAAATCAATCATGGTTTCTTGTTATCTAATATATGTTTTACTATATTTATTTTCCCCGGGGTCCTAATAATTTTGTTTACACTAATTTTAACACCCCCTCTCTTGTAACCCGGATCTCTTGGTTATTTTTCTTATTTTTCAATGGATACAAGGAATCTAATCCTAATTTAAGGAATGGTTTAAGAGTTTTGGGAGACAATATATATGCATGATTATAAAATTAAATATTGAATGATGAAATAAAGATACTATATTCTAATGACAAATTTATTAATTCTTATAGTATATCCCCAAAATTTTTCATATATTCATAGTTAATATATTAGTGAACGGAAAAAAGAATAAAGTTTGATATCAGATGGTAAGTAAGGGAAATATTACAATACAATACCTAACATAATAAATAAAGGATGAATAATATAAAAGAGGTAAAAAATACTCAAATAATACATATAACTAACACTTTAAAATGGGAATATATCCATGGATTACATAAGAATATAAAAAATCACTTGAATGACAATAACTAGTTTAATAATGATAGAATTAATCTTTCTAAATATCTTAAACACACCTTCAATGGCCCATTCAATGAAATTATAATTAATCTAGCTTGCATACACCAATTACACATGCTAGTGGGTCTCATGATTCCCACCAAATTATTGAGTGTATATAATTCCCCCACCTAAAATATAGTAATCCCAATTTATAAATCATATGATATAAATGAATAAAAACTTTATAAATAATTGATATATAAATTAATATTGAAAAACTCACATATGAAATTTTTCCCTAGCCAATAAACAAAATAACATGATCCTAATCTATCTAAATTAACATGATTACTTGTATTAATAGAGTATTTCCCTAGTATATAATAATACTCAAAAATATTTATTTACATATATGAATATAATGTTAAAGTAACATTAAAATACTTAATGAAGAAATTAACGAATTAAATTAAAAATCATTTATATTAAGATCTATCCATTTGAAAAAAATCTGATAAACATTTTATTTGAGAAGAATAATAGAAAATATTAAATAAAGAATAAAATAAATGCACATTCATGATATTGGGAAAATACATTCATGTGGTGTATAATAAAATAAATATTCCACGAACACTATAAGAAAAAATCTATTTGTTTATAAAATTATAGTTATATTATTTTTAAATTATTTTATTGATTTTCAACATGGTTAAAAAATAATGTTATTTATATTTGGATAATATTAAAAAAAATCATGAATATATTTAATATAATGTATTCACATAGATAAAAATATTCATTGAAAAAAATAAATATGGTCACTTTTTATTTAAAAACTATTTTCACTCATATTAAGTTACTTAGAGAATAATATGAATATAAAAAATTAATCTCTATAGAGAATAATATAATAATAAAATAGATATTATTTAAAAAAGGATAAAATAATAATTTTCTTTATTTTAAATTTACACATAAACAATCCATAATAATTAATAGAATTTCTATTAAACCCACACCACTTTAGTAAATTTATAACCAAATAACCCTGAATGGAATAAGTTAATATGAAACATAAAAACATTTAATATAAATAAATCATGGTATAAAATGTCAAAGTGTATATATGAATAGAACAAAAAATAAACTAGTGGTTAGTATGAAATATGTATTATAGAAAAAAAATTATGAGGAAAAAACCCTTACAATTATCATATCATTGACATGATAATTAATAAATGAAGTGATTATGTGTAATAAATATAAACTCATGTTACCTAATTTGAATTACAACTTAAAATAATATTTGGTCACTAAATACATTATCTAGGCATCACATACACAACCAAAATAATTTTAATTGATTTAAAAAAAATCCTTACCTCAATTTAGACTCTCCATCTATGAGTTATATATCCTAATTAATAGAGTAATATTAATCTTATAATTTCATAAGAAACATGTTAATGTGAATTCTATTTTTATTATCGCTTTAATATCAATTATTACAAGACTCATATTGAAATTTAACTAGTTATGTTCATGTCAAATGGTTTTTAGGATTCTTGTTTCATAATTACAAAAGAACTTCTTTATGTTAGACATGGTCAAATGTGTTAATGTTTAAATAATATACATAATATTAATAATGTTATAATTAAAATATATATACATTAAAAACTATTTTGGAAGCATCCATTAATTTTAAATTAGAAAATAAATTCATATCACATCGTAGTGGTTATAGTCCAAAAGTATTCATGACCGACATTTTCATTTTTAAAAGTTTGAAGGTTATGAATATATGTAATATACTATCTTTTAAAGATCATTATAATTTCATGAAAATAATATGTACTTAATAAATTAATCATAATTAAAATCCATGTGAGGTGGTGATGATTGGTGATGCACATCACTTCATAGAGATGGTAGTCTAAATGTATTCATGAACAAGGATTTAATTCCCCATAATATGGAAAAATGGATAAAAAATTGTTGAAACATGATAATAAAATAATTTCACAATAATTTAGATACTGATGTTATTATCTCATTATGTTGTATGAATATTTTAATGATAAATAAGAAGAAATAAATTGAAAACACATAGTTTTGTGTGCCACCTATTCTTCAGGGAACCAAATTTAGATTACACCATAAGACTTTATGATGGTGTTTTGGTGATTCTAGGACCTTAATGATGTTTTTATGAATATAGGGAATTTATTTGTTAATATATTATTTAATATATATTTCTCATTAATTATTTGAAAGATATATGGGGTTATTCCCTTATATAATATATGAGTGGGAACCATTAGAAGTACTTATTTATTAAATTAAAAATTAATTTTCAATATGATGTGGAACTAAATAGATATTTTTACAAGACAAGGTCATAAATTCTAATGATTAGTATACAATAAACAGTAGACATATTTTTTTTGTGATTTTCAACAATTATCTCTTAGTTTCTACCACTTTTAAACACTTTTAATGTGTACCACGACAAAAATTTATTTTACCCTTTAGTGGTCAAGAACATTAAATTAAGAGAGAAAGATCACAAAAATGTGAAAATGGTTGATATATTCAACTATATTCCATGAACATCACTAACTATAATATGGTAATAATTTTTAGGTTATTTAATAATATATAATGTAAAATAAAATAAATTTCAATTCATTTCTTGTACTATTCACAAAACCAACAATACAAAAATATAAAGACAGTAATGTAGTATGAATTTAAACAATTAAAAAATTACTAATACATTATAACATCCTAAAAAATTAATTTAATACCATAAATCAACCAAAAAATATTACATTGTATGATTTCAAAATCATTTAATATATTTTTATATTTCTTGCCCAAGAATTGTGTTACCATTACATAGTCATTTATGTTAATTATTCCATCACTAAAATTGATAAATATATAAATTTAATGAAATAATCATTCATATTAAAAATAATAGTTTATAACATTTCATGTATTATTTTTTTCATTATGGAATTTTTTTAAAATATTTGAATCAGTAAAGTGACTTTTTTAGTTGTTATTTATATAATATAATATAAATTATTTTATCAAAGAAAAATGGAACCAATATTATATTATTTCAAATATAATATTGGTATATTTAATCTAATGTAATCTTATAGATTAAGGTAAAATTTTAGGTATATTTGAAATACTTTTAAATTTATTTTTAACCATAACTACCTGATTTAAATTTTACTACATTGACAATTTTTTACCATAGTAAGTTTTCAAAATTAAAAAAAGGGTAAAAATTTAAAAATAGGAACCACATGATTCCCAATATAGAATAAATATTTAAATTTTAATCATTTATATGTGTTAGAAATATTTATTAATATAAATGTGAAAAACACAACAACAAATATATTTATTAAACTATTTTTTAAGCCTAAAAATAAACTTATACCAAAATCAAGTATTATTTTGATTGCTATGAAATTAATTATTTTATATAAAATTAAATTACTCTTAAAATATTTTTTGGTGAAATTATAAACATAATCATATATAATAATTATATTATTTAATGAAAATATATGACAATTTTACAAAAAATTGCAGAGTATACTATTCATGTAAAAACACTTTTTCCGGAATAATACCAAAAAATCATCATAATCCTGTAATGTCATTATGATTTCAAGAATGATATATGTTTTTTTAAAAAATAGTTCCAAAAGTGATATAATTTAAACATAATATATTATCACTAAATAAAAAAACAATTTTTGATGAAATTTATTTTTAAAAAATAAAATTTAATTATTGAAAATTGATTATTTATTTTTTAACATTAATAAATAAAATTACATTATATAAAAACATTATTTTTATTTTTTATTAATGTTTTTATTAATATTTAAATTACAAATGAAATGTCTAGGTTATAATGATCACAATTAAATAATTATATTTTCATAGTATATCAATGTTCCCTTAAAGATCAGTGTTGTGTGTTTAGAAAAATACCAATCTTTTTATTACTTAAAATTAAAATTTTGGGGTGCCATATAATATTCTATTGTGAAACCATACTGTTGAACATCATTGATGTTATTATTATTGTACTATGTGTATGTTGTGGCCACACATCCATGTTATGCATCATGTTCTTATTATCATATTAAATATTATGTTCTTATATGCACATTCATATGTCTTTCACCATATTTTACCTAAGATTCCATGATCCTATTATATATATTTACTTATTCTAAAAGACCCATTATATTATTCTTTGTTTATTAATCCATGTTATATTGAGAATTAATCCTTTATGAATTTTTATATTCATTTGTTATATTATCATAACTATATGTTCATCTTATAGTCAGTTATGATAATTTATTGATATTTTTTATACATATAGTTATATAGAATTATACCTCACTAATTATTATGATCCTATTTACCTAGGTTATAATGAAACAAAAAATGTATGATATGTTTAGAAGAGTATATATTTTTAGTAATTTTTGGGAGATGTTAAATATATATTGAGGATTGGTTACATCTTTTCATAACAAAAAAATTCCATTAGTTGGGAAATTCATATGATTTATAAGTTAATGAATTTTCACGACTCTCTATAACTCTATACTTGAATGGTCATAGGAGTGTTTGTAATTTAATATTTTCTTTAATTTATTTAATTATGATTTAGTTATATCTTGGCTATTATAGTTCGTATCAAATCAGTTTTTACATGTCTTTTAGTCCAATGTGTGAAAAAAATTTATATAGTCATCAATTTACAAAGGACACTTCAAGATAAGATCTAAACCCTTAAGGGGTTAAAACATGTTCACCGTAGATGGGAAAAAATGAAATGTTTTTTGACTCAATTATGATAATTTGATACATGTTATACTTTTTAAACCATTACTCATTTCATATGGTGTTATTTTGATTAAAATTAGGAGGGATTATTTTATTATTCCACTCTTGTAATTCAGGGGATATACAATGAGAAATTGATTTCATTTCATCATTCTTATTTCAATTCAATTGTTATAGAATATGTATGTGTCACTTGGTCTCAATTATATATTTTTAAGATAAGTAATATTTGTGATATATTTTATAATTATATTATTTACTTCTAATTTTCATTTGATGATAACATTCTTCTATATTTTCCATGAAATATATATGATATAAAAAAAATCGAGTTCCATTCATTATCCATATTTAAATTAATTTGTTATCCATTCAATATGGTAATTTTATAATAATTTACAATCATTTATACATGATAATTTTATACCTAATTTCATTTAAATGTTTTTTATACTACCTATTTGATATAAAATATCCTAAATAATATTTAATTAATAGCTTTTGTTGTTCAATTTCATGTTTAATATATCAATTTTTTTATTTAAACTTATATTTAAACCAAATGGATATTCATTACAAAAAAATTATTTTTTTAGTTATAATATTTCTTCGTGAAATTATTTCTTCCATTATTGTGTTCTTATACCATAAAACTATATTATATTATATTTTCTCTTAAAAATATAATAAAAATGGTTTTCTAATCAAATATCTTTTTATGAAGAAATTTATTATCATAAAAGTATATCATTGTAAAAAATAACTAAAATCCTATCTTATTATTCTATTTGTATTATATAAATATATTTTATATTCCCTCCAATGTTAATTTTTGGAAAACCAATTATATATATTTTGTTTCGATATTCCCATTCCCATTTTACTCTTTTTATAATGATGTTCCATTACTATTTTTATTATTTGAGAGTTTAATAAAATCATTTGAATATATTGTAATGATTTCCCTTCCATGTTTCATTGTTTTATCTTCCATTATAAATTTCAATGAGATATATGTTATTTATTTATCAGGGGTCCACCATTTAAAATATATTTTTAAGTAATCATTTTCAAATGTGTTCACATAAATATTTAAAAAATAAAATTTTGAAGTATCGCATCATATAATCATTCTATGATATTGTCAAAAAATTATTTATTAAATCCCATTTTTTTATTGTTTTATATTTTTTTTCTATTATGGTAATTTAATCCAAGAATTTTCCTTTCCCAAATTTAAAATTATTTTTAAAATAAATCATATATGTGATTATTTTAAAATTAAATGGTGTATTTTCTCTTATTTTTCAATGTGACTTTCAAAATAGCCATGAAATGATATTTTGAATATACGAAAACATTTTTTTTATTCCTATGATATTCTTCAATGATACCATACAATTCCTTTATTTGGATAGATTATTCTCATATTTTGAATTATCTTCTAACCCATTTCCTTTTTTATGGTAATTATTATTTCTTGGAATTAATTATTATTTTTAAAGGTGGAACACATATTGATGTACATGTTATGAATATGAATAGTGTTCCTTGATAATACTCTAATGAATTATGTAAATAATTAATCTCTAGATATTACATATTTATGATACATTGGAAATATTCCTTGGTAATGTTTTATGATACTTTGGGAGTATTACATGGTAATGTTTTATGATACCATAGTGAAACACCTTGTTAATATTCATTTATTACACTATATTGATGAACTATTGGGATATCCTTAGGAATGTATAATGAAATTTATGTAGTCACATTGACATTTTATGCCCAATGTTATATTTTTTATATTATGACTCATGTTATTATGATCAAATCCATATCATATGCACCATGTTTTTCCTACGATTCAATGATAAAATTAAATATATTTTATTTTGAAAAAATTAACATTCAATGATTATTTGATGATTACTAAATTTAATACTGTGTATGAATACTTTATGATATTTTCATGTTCTTTGATTATTGTCTCATACCCATACTATTATCTTACTCTCACATACAGTCATTGATTATTATTACACATACTAACCCTTACTGATAATTTGATCAAAAACCATTTTATGTTTCCATTTAATTTGACTATGATGAAAAGTAATACATATGATATTTCTAGAAGTGTAAAACAAATATATTTAATGAAATACTTCTCTTAAAATAATTTTTATTTGAATAACTTACGATACCCAAAGACTCATGAATAAATAAACTATAATTCAGTATTATATTATTAAATATTCATTAAATTAGTGGGTATGAATATGAATAAATAAATTTATATAAAATTATGTGTAAAATAAATTATTTTATTATCAAATGATTTGATTTGAAAATAAAAATCATTTGAAATTATAAGCAAGGGTTTTCATAAAAATAGTTTATTACATGCATCGTTTTTTATAAATTAAAATAATCACATTTGGTGAACTATTTTTAATGAAATGTATGTTTATAACGGTAATTTTTTTAAAATGTTATATAATATATTTCTATTATTCAGATAATAATAAAACATTTATTATTTTTAAAAATATTTATGTTCTAAAAAAAATTTCATCTCTATTTATAGACTTATTTGAAAATAATTTCTTCCTATGATAGATATTTAATATTGTTAAATTAATTCCTTATTTTTAATAATGACGTTAAATTTATACAAATAGATACATTTTATTTTTAATAATTTCTAATATTAACCATAGTAACTTTTTTGACCTTGGTAAAGGGTAAATTATTTTAATATATGTTACAACTAAGTGTCAAGGTCACTATTTTCCATCATAATTACTATTGGATTAATTTAATTCAACCCTTATCACGTAAAATGGGAAATTTAATTTTTTATAGGACAATGTTCCATGAAAATGACCTATTTAACATTTAATTAAAATAAAAAGCTAATATGTCCCATTCAAAATTTTAAATATTTATTATTTGTCGAAATAAGAACAAAAGAGAATTATGAATGAAAATAAATATATTATTTTTATAAAAATTAAATTATATTATATGTTAAAACATATTTAATTTTTTAAATAATTATATAAGTTCTTTATATTAATATCTATAACCAAAATAGTAATTCTCAAATTAATATAAAACTTTATAAAATACTTTTAATAATTTTAAAAGTGATATAATTTTCATGATTTAATGTGTTTTGGAAATTTTATAGGTAATTAAAAAATATTAGTTTTTTAAGGATTATATTTTAATTAAAACATTATATTTTTTTATTTTTAGTCAAATTTAATGAATACTTTAAAATTGACATTTATGATATTTTCTGAAAATTTTAATTTATTAATTTATTTTAAAATAATTTAAACCATATAAAGGGATAAGGGGGATAATATATGGTCTAAATTGTAATCTATTTTCCATTTATTAAATTTTTTTATCCTTATATTTAAATCTATAACCCCTTAAGAGTGAAAATGATGTTACGATGGTTAAGGTTAAACTAGGCTAACTAATCTGTTGAAATAAAATATAATCTTTAAAAAACTTCTAATATATATCTATATATATATATATATATTATTTCATGATTATATTTAATCCGTATCGTACTATGTATTCAAATATGTGACCATTTGGACAATGTTTTTGTGAAAATGATTTAATAATATTTTATTCTCTTTTGAAATTTTTAGTGTTCTCTTTCCCTACCCTATAAAATCACACCCCTTTCATCACTTATTTTTACCACTATAAGAAACCTATCTATAAAAGTACATTTTTTTTCAAAATCCTTATAAAAATTGTAATGGTTTAAGATTCTCTATAAGACCACACCAATATTCCTTAATAATGTATCTAAAAGAGATCTCTCAATGAATTGGTAATCATCTTACCCTATCTCTTTCCAATTTTATGTACTTATACCTCCTGTAAATATAAGGTATATATCATAAAATTTGAAATTTAGTATCCAAGGAATATTTATATGTTATAAATATTATATAACCACCATTATCAAGCCTTGTTTTAATCAAATGCGATGTGAAAGTATCACTCATGTGTACGTATGACATACCATATACACATAGAGATAAAATTCATTTATCATTAAATTCATTTATGGATGGTTATATTGAGGGTATTAATATTTATATATGATATCTATTAAGTATTTATAATTTTTAATTAACATATAATATCTATTATCATAAATTAAAATCTATTGGAATATAATGATTCCTCTCTTGCATACGTGTTGACTACTATCTCCATGAAGCGATGTGATCAATTTTTCATGTCTATTTTATATGGATACTAAATATAAAATATTTAATATATATATATATATATTATATGGTATAATAATTATTATTTAAATTTTATTTATTATTTAACTTTTTTCTTTCATATCCTTTAAAAATTGAATAGATTTTTAATGCATGTGCATGGCCTACATTCTCTATTTACAGTGTAGTTCATATTTATATCCCTATATTTTTGGATAAAAAAAATACAAATTTCAATAATATATATGTTATTTATATGATTTTTAACAATTTGGAAATTATATAAAAATGATAAAAGTTAAAGGACCAAAACTACTAAACCAAAACACAAATGAAAAATGAAGCACCCATTACCATGAATAGTGATTTTAATAAAGGGGTGTTAAAAAACATGGGATAAAATAATACGATTAATTCATATATATTATTTTATATATGAGAATGGTTTTATAATATATTTATAACATATCTATATTTATTATAAAATATTTTTAGACACATAAAAAGAATATTGAACCTGATGTAATATTTTATTTCAGAATCTTATCATTATTCCAGAATATTTTGTTTAGGTCTCTTCTAGAAGAGTTATTCAATAATTATATTTTAAAACAAAAATATTTTCTTATACTATTTTTATTTTTATAATTTAAATTTTTTTCATTATTTGTTCCCTCTATTTATAGAGTAATGGTACAAAACAACTATTTTTATGGAAAACTGGCCTTGTTTTCTACTCATTCAGAAATATTTCTATTCAATGGACATATTTTCCAAAAAATTTATAATATGTTGTTTTTAACATTCACAAAATATTTATTAAATATATTTTCCCCATTTTATATTTTTTTCAAAATGTTTCATAATGAATGTTATTTTCCATATAAGGTATATCTTGACCATTTTTCAAAAGTATGAATTGAATTTTTTTTATCATATACTAAACTATTTGAATTTCCTTTTATAATGAATAATCATTACAATGAATATTATTTTAATACTTTATAATAATACCTTAAATGAAAATTTATTCATTAATATCTTTCTAATATATAAATTTTAAATATGTATTTTTAATGTGAAAATGATATTTTCATTATGAAATTTTCTAGTGGGATTTTAAAAGTATTTTCATCTTTGTAAAAATTATTTGCTGAATATTATTCTTTATTAAAGATATACTATTTTTATAAAATCCAATATATTTATCTAGATGATTTATGATCATCATTACAGGGGATGATATTTATATTCTTTGTGGTATTTCATTCAATTTGATCAGTTATTGATCATTATTTAATTTTTATTAAGTTATGTTAATTATTCATATGATGAATAAATTAAACATATTATATTATGGGTGGGGAAAATAATTAAATATCCCCATGATTAATTTTTGTGTCTAATGGGGATAATATTAATTTTTTGGGAGTCAAACATTTATATAACATGTCTTGTCATGAGGCCTTGATGATATTGTTTTGATATCATTCCACAATGTTTTAATAATAAGATGAGATTTATGACTGTATTTAGTCAATCCATATAAAATAAGTTATTTATTACTATAAGTTTATAAAAATAATTTTCATATACATGTATATGTTTCAATATCATGTTATTATTTTTGTAAAATTATTTACTTGGCATCTTTTCAAACCATAGTATTCCTGCATTATTAGCCTTGAAGTTTTTGAATTCCATTATTGAGAATCTTGTATCACCCTTTTATCATTTTTTCCTTTACCCAAGATTCTACGAAATGTATTTTAATTTATATAAGTGGATATTATAGAGGGATTAATTACAATCCAAATGAAAATACTATGTTGTTTTTTTGATTTAAAATTTAATTTTGGATTAATGTATGTATCAAATTTTCCAATACTAACAAACAATTTGTTTATGTGGAAAGTGATTGATTATATTTAATACAAATTTAATGAAGTAAGCACAGGCTCGTAGATACTAGGTTTAGGTTATTTATAACTAGACAATCACGTTTGGAGAATTTATATGAGATTTTGTATAATTATAATGGATTAAGTAACTATTAGTATAGTGGAAAAAATTTCGATTATTTGAGAAATACATGGGATATATTAGATTATAATTTTGAATAAAAATTAAGACAATTACATAAAAATTTTATAAGGAATTTATGTAATGAAATATTCTCTATAAATCAAGTAATTATTGGAAAATTAGGCGTGTGATGTTACAAATATTAATACGAAAAATGAGTGTTTCATTTGATATAAATATTTTCAAGAGAATTAATGTCAATAATATACTGATATTTGGAGATGGTGGAAGATCCCAATTACTGATTTATTGAGATAAAACATTGAATAATTTTTCAGTCATTAGAATACTATAGATAATAATCTATTAGATTGAAATAGAAGACCAATTTGAAGAGATTATAAATTGTTATAACCATCCAATATATATGATTACAATAGAGATATACTTATTATTGGATATATTTTGCGGTGGATATGAAGTATGATTTAACATGAAGGAATAAATAACATTATTATTGTTTATGTATTTTGAAGAGAGATTGAGATTATATTGTGAAACACAAGATTAATAGAATTTTTAATGACAATGAAAATTGGAGTTATAGATTTTTTTATTTTCTAGAATCAGATGCAGTTTATAGAATATAACATGTGAATTCATGGAGGATAGGACAGCTAAATGAAACACCCACAGAATACGAATTATAAATTGGATGAGATGAATATATGGATGATTTTTATGTTTCAAAATTATAAGTTTTTGTTTAAGTTATATTTGAAAATTTTTGGATGTTGAGATAAAGTGAATTTAAAACATATTTGAGGTGACATGTTACACATTTGAATATTATTATAATTTAGTATTAGGTGATAAGGGGTAACAAATACATTAGAAAACAATTGATGAAGTAAATTATATATAAATGGAAGTTAGAAATATTGATGAATGTGAGAAAGGGATAATCCTCATTGGAGTACATAAAGATAAAAATAGATATATAAATGAAAAAAATAAAAAATGTGAGTATCATGATAATGGTTGAAATGGTTTTATGGAATATTAATTAGTATGATTATATATCTAATTTTAAAGTTAAAAACATTAGGATTACTTCATGTAATTAATAATTCATATTGATTTTGAATAATGTATATTCTAAAGGATTAAATTCAATGAGATTTTGATGTTGGTGAGGATATAAAAATTTATGATGCTTATATGTGTATATCAATGATGATAATTTTTGATATAGTGGAAATAAATATAAATTAAAAACATTAATTATATTCATAGTGCCTCATGAATTGATGTAATGTAATAACCCAAAACAACACAACTAAATATAGTTCTAATAACAAAATCTAGACACATTAGCTTTAATATCATAAAAACAGATCCATATGTAACCATATAGAATTAAAACATCAAAAAACAAAACTGAATAACATACATTACTAATAAATTTTAGTTTAATATTTTTATAATGTTATGAAACAATCTGTCATTGAATAAAACCCATGTATTTACATTCAATGGGAATTATTCCCATTATACCAAGAATATGTTATTCTAAACAATTTTATAAATATCTCCCACAAAATTTATGTAGATAGTTCCAATATAGACACATAATACATAATTTTCATGTTCATGAAATGGAGAAAATGAATCATAATTATAGTTAACTAAAAGGCTCAGTAATGGGTAACATACTATATGAGATATTGGGGATTTAACAAGCCATCAATAATACGGAATGAATAAAAAAATATAAGTAAATTTTACCCTAAAATAGTTATATATCAATGTATGACATAGAATCATAAATAATCACATTAAAAACCATAATTTTACTAATTGTGATCAGATTCCTAATTTCTCATCTTATAATTGTACTATCAATTCCTTATTTGAAGACATATTACACATCATTAAGACCTGGATCCCATAAATCATGCATAAGTGGGTATTGAAAACACCAAATTATCCAACTCGTTTATCAAATTATACATATAAATACATTAAATGACTATATAATTTTTTTTCTCACTAGTCATTAAATAATTATAATTCGTAAATAATATGATGTAATGGATTGTCAACATAATACATATCAATAATCCATTAATAATTCATAAACAAATATATTGAAATAAAATTTATACGGATTATAAATATTTCCCAAGTTAATGGAATAAATTTCATAGTAATAACAATAAAAACTAATAATATATACTATGTAGGGTATACAATTTTCTCAATTCTAGAAAAAATACTATATAAATTGTATAATTGATATAGAATATATCATTAATATTGAAAATATTGAAATGATGTAGAATAAAAATGTTATAAGGGAGGTAAAGAGAGTTAGAGAAAATAATCATTATGACCATGGTTATTTTTAAATATAAATATCATCAATAATTTAGAAGCTAAGACATAAAAAACTCTAAATGATATATATTTCAGAATTTGAGATGAAAATAGAGGAAAAATACCTTCCAGAGGGCCATTGAATATAAATTTTAACTGACATCTTATAAGTGACAACAAAATATATTTTAATGGGAAGAAATTTTTTCAGTGAAAATAATACTATAAAATTACTAAAAATATGGGAATATTTAAAATAAATAAGGTTAATGATAAGAAATGTGTGGTGTAAAATAAAATATTTTTAGGTGTAATGACATCATTTTATATATTATTCTATAATATTACACTTTATTTCATTCATAAAAAAAATTTCTAGTGTACTAGGAAGAAGACTGAATTTAGAAAATCATAGAAACATTTATAATATTGATAATTAGGAGTAATGGTCAAGATTATGGGGATATTATTTTACACAGAATAAGTTCAAAACTATTTTTAAATGAGATGAAAAAATAAACAATGTTAATACTGTTTATAAGATTATTTATTTTTTTTGAAATTTAAATGATGGTGTAAAATGTACTTAAACAAAAATTTAGTTACTTTTATGTAAAAAATTTAAATAATGATAAAAATTAAGATATAGAAAGTAATTATTCTGGACCTTAATGATAAGATAATTCAAAGTATATGTACGCTAAAATTTTTGGATGATATATGATGCTTTGGGAGGTGAATTTTATAAAAAAACAAGTAATAATATGACATAAAAGAAGGAATATAATATAATATGATAATATGAGATCAGAAATAGGATATAAAAATATGAATATTGTGATTAATTAATATAGCTTATTGAATGTAAATTATGTTTACAATAACCCTTATTGCTTGGATAATATATGAATTGAAGAAAAATAAAATATGAGAAATTAAAATAATGTTAAAAACAAAATAGGGGAAAAATTATTTATGATATTAAAATTCATGAAGATTTTATTTTCACCATAAATAAATAAGTTTGAGAAAAATTAAAATCAAGTCTAAGGGAATTAAAATATAGACAAAAACCCTTTCATTAAATACAACTTCATTTGGTATTTCTACAAATTTTGTGTATAATATATTAATGTTTTTGGTCATATGTATACGAATATTATTTATTAGCAATTTATTTATATCTCTAATTTATAATTCCATACTAATAATATATTAATTATTTATTTCCAAAAAATAATATTTTGGTGTTAACTGGTTTTATTCCATTACTTGATTTAGTTTTGTACTAATGATACATGATTATCATTAATGGGTTATTCTTCAAAAAACATTCATGATAGATAACTTCATCTTTTTGATATAGTTATGGATTCCCATAGTCATTTTTAGTAATTTATAGTGGCAGTAATAATAAAACTCTTAATAATCCCATTTATTATTGACCAATGGATGAACCAAACAATGAAATATATATGTAGATATAATTTTTAATATTACCACACAATCACTATACAAATATATTAACGTAGTAATTAATGTATATTATAACTAATATTTATTTTTATAAGTCATTCATGACATAAATTTTATTTAAACATTCAGAGAGGTGATAAATCAACACAAACAATAACAATTTATAATATCTGAATTGAGTTCTCATAAGGTGTATCAGTATGAATATTTTATACAATGAAATTTTATGATAACCATGTATTTTTAGTATTATAATAATATTTTTTAAATTAATGTTTAAAAATGATAAATATTGTATATTTATCATTTTTAATGATTAAATCATTTTTTATAACCATCCATGAAGTGAGGTGATGAAAAATAAAACATATCATTCATGGAGGAGGTCTACATGTTACATGGGAAGTATTTTCATTTCTACAAAAATGGAAAGGAGGTCAGTAAATGTTTTTACATTAATATAATAATATATTTTCATACTGATATTTCTAATTTCATTATATCTATATGATCAGAATATATTTGAAAGAGTTTTATTAAGAATGAAACCTAAATGGCCTCTATTAAGAAGATCACCACCTCATTGGGTATCCTCTTTTTCATCAAAAAGTAAGACGAGTTAGAAATTTCATTTGGGAATAAAAAACAATATATGGATTAGTAAAGTGTTTTGGGTATTAGTTTTGGTATATTTTGGTCAATCTAGAATTATTTATTAATGATAATAAGTGGGGTAGTGAAGGAGTGGGATTATATGTAAATATAATATTTTAATATAAAATGAGAAGTAATATTCATATAAAGTGGATCTAAAATTTATAATCTTTAAAATATTCTAAGGGGGATATACATAAATTATATATACTATGATTTTTTTGACATATTTTTTTTATACTTTATGGTGTTAAAATTTTATTTAAAACTTTTATCTTATTTTATCATTTTCTACGGTGACTAGATTTTCCATTAAGAACATCTTCTTTTTGGATTAAAACAAAAATTGAACTTATAAAATAATTTTAACCTTCTGATTCTTAATATGAAAAATATTTTACAAGACACAATTTATAGATATGGTAGAAAAATATATTTTAAGAAATTTAGGATAAAAAATAGAGAATATTTTTTTGAATAGTACGTTTTTAGAAAAAATGAATTTACAAAAAAAACATGTATAGTTTTATTCTGAGGAGATTTATTAGTGAATAGTTTAAATGGTTATATATGTGTATTTTAATGAAATATTAAATCCAATATCCCATTTTGAAAATTAAATTAATTAAATTGGTCAGTTTTATATATATTAGAATGTCACTTATGTTCCAAAATATAAAAAATTTGTTTCTAAATTTAGATTGATAATTTAAAATGAATTATTTTTCTTATTATGTAAATTTCTGGTGTAAAAAATGATTTCATAAATGATTAGGTTATCTTAATATCATTATGATTTCATGAATAATATTAATTGTTAAACCATTTAGTATTTTACTATTTAGAAAAATTCTTTTTATAAAATTCACAAAAAATACCCTAATATAATTATGACATAGTTAATCCAAAAATGAAGCTAATTTTTAAAAATTAAATATTCAATTTTTTTAAAATTTATCTTATAATTAAAAGCCTAAAATGTAACGAAATGATATTACTAAAGAATGGTGACTTTTAAAATTATTATTTTTCCTAATATTATTTTATATTCAATTTTACTCTAAATATGTGTATGTTTTTTAAAAAATGTGATTCATTTTATTAAAATAATCATTTAAGATTGATCCATTATTTTACAATAAAATAAAAAACACTCTAGAAACACTTTTTTTGAAATCTATCCATTTTTGTAATTAGATGATTTTAACCACATACTATATCATCCCAAGCATAAAACACATTAAAATTATATCATTTTTATTGAATATTTATTATATTACATGAACACACACTTGAGGACTGTGATAGATTAGTGTATTTGGAAACTTCAAAAATAAACATTGGTCCATAGGTGAGATACATCACCCCCACCATGTTAATCACAACTATCACACTTTCTAGACATATCAAACATAATAAATTTCATCATAATCTAGGAAAGGAATCATAACTAATGGTGAACTTAGATGGCCAGTAAGCGTAAAAAAGGGAGAAATGTAATCGTAAAATGAACATAATGGTATGCCAATGTGAGAATTATGTTTGATAATAATATCCATCACATCGATGAACATAAAAATGAGTCAAATAATAAATATTGGTTTTCCATGTGACATGAAGAATAATAAAATAAAAAATGGCCCATAGCAGAATAAAATGACATTTGGAAAAGAATTTTTGGTATACACATATGAATAGAATATAATTTCCATATTGGTAAAGGATAACTTCTAAGGACATCATAGAGGAAAAATTCCTTTACTTTATCAAGATCACGCCTCGTTCTAGCCATGTATTATTGAATTGGAATCACTCCCCATTCCAGATATTTCTTATTGTACATAGTTCACTTATCATTCAAACCATATCAATCCCATGAGTTATATAAATCGTTACATATTGAATTGGAGGGATATATAGGTCTAATTTATAACAAAATAAAAACCATATTTTATCTATACCACGTTTTCATAAACATTTATCATATCAGAACCCCTGAAATGAAATGGGTATCTTAAAAATATCCTCATATCATAAAAAATGAAAAATAGATAGGTTAAAAAATCATTTCTTCATACCATAAACCATGGAAACAATATGGTTTCATAATAATTTTACCATGGTATAACATATAGAAGAGAAATGAGTTTCATAAATAATGTTTCATCATAAACATAAACCATTCAATAAAATAATTAGAATGATGTCTTCAGATAATATCCCAAGAAAATTTGAGATTATTTCAATCAATGTAATCTTATAAAAAGAATTAATTTTATCAATAATTTAAAATATTTATTGAGGAAAATATAAATTTCACTTTGGAAAAATATTTTTAGAACAAAAAACCCCTTTTAAAACATTTATTTGATGAAAATATCATTGAATTATTATAAAATAAGATTTGAAAATAATTTAAAACACTTTTTAAAATATAAATTTTTTTCGAAATCCATTACCTTCAAAATGAGATTAAAATATCATGTATAAATAATTATGTTTTTTTAGAAAAAATAGTATTGGAAAAAAAGACATCCGTTCAAAGAGAGAAATAAAGCCGGTTTTTCAAAAAAACATATTATTAATAATTAAATGTACTAATGAGTTAAAAATGTACCATTACATGAACATATCATGAGTAATGATATGAGAATAAAATACAAGAATTTCATGATAGGTAGTTCAACATATTTTATCAATGGGGACTTAATCATTATCAATCCCGATAAATGATGAGATTTTAACATAAAATAATTAATACTTTTGTGACATTGGATCATAAGAACCATGATGTAATAATATAAAATTAAAAATAAAATAAAATTATGTTTAATAAATTAATTATATTACATGTTAATGTGTATGCATGTATACATAGATAAATAATATTGAGTCATAATATAATGTTACTCTCAAAGAATGAAAATTGAAAAAATACCTTATCACTTTGGTAATAATGAAACTGTAAACCTGATGAATGGGATATCATAATATTTATATGTTGATACTAATAATTTTTTATTCATTTCTCATAAAATAAATCAATTGTAATTATAAACACCATATAAAAGAATCATACGATGAACATGGAGTAATTCTAATAAAAAATAAAAGTGAGACAAAACTTCAATACCATTAGTCATGACTTCCATAATACTCATTAAATACTCTTATATAATGAATATATATTTTTTAAAAATATGTTTTAGAACAATATTCATATATTTAATACCATATAATAATTATTTTGTCCTTTTGACACTTTTTGATTAAAATTTTTATTGTAAAGTTATATTTCTGGTAATAACCACATTGTATTTCGTATTTGGATGGACATGTTATTTTAAGCCCTGTTACATAGATAATAATTTCATCATCAAAAAAATTTAAAAAAATATATACATTTCATATACATTATTTATAAACATATATTTTTAGTAAACCATAAATTTGGTGATAGGAAATGAATTTTAGCATTCACGGAGATGGTAGGACATACATATGCATGAATGTTGATTTTTATTTTCTTGTTGGTATGAATGAAATAAAAGTAAATGATGTATTATATGTATGAAATAATTTTCATTTAATATTTATAACATATATTTATTAAATCCAAACCTAATATAATGAATGTAACTTATGAATTCATCACATCGGTTTGTGAGTGTTGGATCGAATATGTAGATGTATAAGTATATTAGATGGAACAATACAAGAGGGGGGGGGGTGAATTGTAGGTTCAAAAACTTTGTGTTTAAACACTTAATAAATTATTTTAAAATATCTTAAACTAATATAATTCACAACAAAAACAAACAACCACAATTGTATTGAATATAAAAGTATGATATGATGTAATACTATAAGATAAGTAAGGATATTATATTCAATATGAATACAATAATCAGAGTAATACAATAGTGAAGGATTATACTATAAAGTGTATATAACAAATCAATACAATATGTAACAATATTATTTTAATTGAAACAATTACAAGTGAATATGAAATAAATAAAGGAAGACAATACAATTCCCTTTCTTAAAACAAACAATAGTGAAAATGTAAAAGTTTTACAATTATTTTGACCCAAAGAGAAGGGTTATCCTTTCGCCTAGGATAAGAGGTCTGTCTTACCACCACCTTGGTAAGCCCTCGATACAATGATAGGTACGTCTGTCTTGCTATCCCCACAAGCCCTCAATTTTATAGGTACTAGACACCTCTTTATTTCAATCACATGAAAGGCCTCGATATGATGATCGGTAGCACCGTATTCCTATCCCTGGAAGCCCTCGATCATTATCACCTGATCGGACACACAAAGCAAAAAAAAATCCCTTATAGAAATAAAAAAATTAAGAACGAGCCGTTCATGTTTTGTAATCTCAAGGCTTTTGCACGAAGAAAGAGAGAAGTCACGGTATCTCTCTCTAGAACTTGATATAAGCAGAGTCTCACACTTGTGTATATTCTTGGCTTCAAATGACCTCCTATTCATAGGCCTCAGGTTCCAAAGGTCATATTTACTCCAATGGTAATATTTATCCGGAAAACTCGGAGGGACATGGACACCTGACATTATAACGGTCATATTGAAATATAAAACATTACATCATTTTGATTAGTTTATAATTAACTCCACGACATCGTTTTGGTAAAAAAAACAGATATATGAAGATGATAAACATGAGTACGATTAATATGAAACAAGTGTTTTTGATTAAGGACAAAAACAAGAAAGTAACGAAAGAAAAGTATGAGTACTATAAGTATTATTGTGTAATGTTTTGAAATGATACAAAGTGAGTGGATTTAAAAGACTTAGTATGGTTAATAGAGTCAATACAATTTACAGTCAGTACAAAAATTATAGTTAGTACGATTAGTATGCTCAGTACGATCTGCATGGTTAGTACGATCAGCATGGTTAGTACGATCAGCATGGTCAGTACGATCAGCATGGTTAGTACGATCAGCATGGTCAGTATGATCAGCATGGTTAGTATGATCAGCATGGTCAGTACAATCAGCATGATCAGTATGATCGGCATGGTCAATATGATAAACATGGTCGGTACGATCAGCATGATCAGTACGATAAGCATGGTCAGTACGATCAGTATGATCAGTACGATAAGCATGGTCAGTACGATAAACATGGTCAGTACGATCAACATGATCAGTACGATAAGCATGGTAAAATACATTTGTGATTTCCAAAGAAATATATAAAAGTCAAATGAGAACTTTTGACTCAACAATCTCCCCATTTTTGGAAAAAACAAAACAAAAAGTAAAAACAAAAAGAAAAACTTATCTCCCCCTGAGTTATTGGAAACTCTTCTGAATATAAAATTGAATATAACTAACTCCCCCTTAGGTATGTATTTTCATAAGGATTTTATTCGTAGATTTTCCTTGATTTAGAAGTGTTTGCTTCAAAACATTCTCCCTTTTTGAAATAAATTCTCCCCCTTTGTAGAAAATTCTCCCCTTTTTAAAACATTATCCCCATTTTTGATTTACAAAAAGAAATAGGTAATCTTTAGTTTCCTAAAAGAGTTAGAGAAAAGAAAAGAAGGACAAAGAAAAAGATAACATAAATCTTATTACGATAACAAAAGCTTATAGAGTTTCATGAAAAAAACAAATACAACAGTCATTTGTTTTCTCTTTCCTTTTCTTTATTTATCAATTCATGAAGATCAACTTTCATCTTTTTTATTTCTTTCTTGTATTTAGATATAGAATCGCCCTGAGATCTGAGAAGCTCTTGTTGGTCGGAAAAAAGATGACCCGGATTCTTGATGGTCTCCTCCTTGACTCTGATTACTTCTTCAAGAGTGTCAATTCTGTTTTGTAAATTCTTGTTGTCTTTGGATAACACAGAATTTTGTTTCTTCAATAAGACTAATTCATCTTTGAAGGAAGAAACCTTTAAAAACTCAAAATAAAAAGAATTCATTCTCTCTTGCAACTCTTTCATTGAAGGGATATCGGCTCCATGGGTATTTGACAATTGATTTAGTCTTTCAACAGTTTCTTTTTCAAGCTTATTGAAAGCAATTGCAAGATCATTTAAAAGTATTCTTAAGTATTCAATTGAAACTTCATGATCATTGACCGAGATTTCTATTTTTTATGACCACTTAGTCATTCTATTTCAAGCCTTCTTATGAGTAGCCAAACTTTCAGATAGAACTTTCAAATCAGATTCAACTGACAAAACTCTCTTTCTTAATTCTCTTACAGAACCAAACTTCTTTTTTTGATTATCAGTAATGAAATAAATTTTTCCTTAAAGTCTGGGAAAATAAGGAATATTCTTCTCAATTATCCTAAAATAATGAACAATGTAATCCGTATTATTTAGAGAAATTGTCTGTTCTGAGTCGGTATCCTCATCGTACAAATCCAGTTCATTTGATCGGCTTGAGTCTATAACTGGCTGTTTTCCTTTTGCTTTTTCAATCGCCTTTCTTTCTTCTTCCACTTTATCACTGATAACAATTGTTTTCTTAGTATGATAATATTGAGGATGTTGATTCCCTTGGGAAAGAATTCTTTCTGAAATTTCAAAAGATTCAGCCGGTGCTTGATCGACATGAGGAACTTGTTGAATACCTTCACTCTGTTTTTGAACTGATTCTTCTCTAATTTTCTTTGAGCTCTAAAAGAATTCCAAAAGAAAATATCCTTCCTCTTCTTCAACTTACTATATTTCTTCTAAAATTTGTTTCCCTTTTTCTGGCTCTGGAGGACTCTGTATGATGGGATCTTGAAATACTTCTTCGGTTACTTGAGCACTAGAATCCTCAACCATTTTCATGAGTTTTGAAACATCAAATTCCTGTGCTTTTCTTTTCAAAAGAATCTTCTTTTTAGTTTCGGTCTGAAGGGTACCTTCAACCCTTAATCTCTCAGCAAAATCTTCAGTTGGGTCAAGAACGAACTTTGGAGCACCTTACTTTCTCTGTTCTCTTTCTTTTTTCCACCTTGACATAACCTACTTACTGTACTTAGGTTTCTTCTTTGGCTTTGAACTAGTTTGCAGATCTGACTTTTGAGGAGCACCAATAGATGGATTGTATTTGACTGGCATAGGTGCAGATTGATTTTGTGCCGATTCATCTTCTGAATCCTTAATAAAAAGCATTGAATTCTGATCAAAACATATATTCAACTTTTTCAACGTACTCTTACTTATCCAGGAAGGCTTCAGCTCTTTCAATTTTCCTTTCAATGGAATATTGCAAAACTTCATGCTCTCAAGAATGAAATTTGTAAGAATAGCTGGATACATGATCATATGGGACTTAATTTCTCCTGACATAACATTCTTGATGGTTTCAAAAATGTATCCCATGATATTTACTTTTCTCATATTGAAAAGATAGTCAAGCATGAAAGTATCAGAAACTTTCAGAGTTTCTCTATCCACTTTCCTTGGGATAATAAAACCATGAATCCAAAGATCCACAAATCTATTGTCTAGAGAAAGATGAGCCACTTTCCCCTTTTCTTAATTTATAAGAAACAATGACTTTTCAGCACTTTCTTTGTTAAATGTACCAACTTTCTCTGGTAGTTTATGAGACGGACAGAAAGAATCGCCTTCTATTGGAACATTTAGAAAATGGGCCGCTTGTTCCCCAGACATTGATGACTTTCTATCATACACAAAAAAATTGATAGTCATGTTTTTGTCGAAAGACATAGTTTTTTATAACTGACTCACTTTGTCAATAAGAACCGGATCTTGAGACACTGTTTTTTCAATACACAAATGCTCCCAGCCTTGAAACAAAATAATTATTTTGATTGTAGAATCGTACGAATCAAAGAAGTCATGAGAAAGTATCCTTTATCTAAAAAATTCTTTTTCTGAAAAAGTCTTGGAAGACATTTCAGCAGGAGTGTTAGCAAAGGACTGAGACATATAGGTGAAGCCGATGGAAGATCGTACGGAGTCTTAAAACAAGGAGGCCGAGCTTCGCCAAAGAATCTAAAAAACCGGTGTGGGTTTTGGGAAGGGGGTCTATTTATAGGCAACAAAATAAATGACCGTTGGTCTTCTACACTGATATTAGAAGAAAAGAAATCAACGGATAGGATTAAAACGAATAAAAAAATTTAAAAAAAATCAGGAAAGTATGTACCTGCCGGAGATCGTAAGGTAATTGTTGGTTTAAATAGTATTCAATGAAAGAAAAACACAAGCATACGAAGAGAAAGAATACAACCAATTGTCATGCCGATGAAAAAAGTCAATATCATTGACTAACGTGCCAATGGAAAATATGTTCATTACCATGAAAAGACATGCCGATGGAAAAGATAATCGTTACCATGAACTGACGTGCCGATGGAAAAGAAGTTCATTACCATGAACGGACGTGCCGATGAAAAAGAAATTCATTACCGTGAACAGACGTGCCAATGGAAAAGAAATTCATTACCATGAACAGACGTACTGATGGAAAATAAATTCATTACCATGAACAGACGTGCCAATGGAAAATAAATTCATTACCATGAACAGATGTGCCGATGGAAAAGAAATTCATTACCATGAACGGACGTGCCTATGGAAAATAAAATAGTTACCATGAACTGAAAATACGATAAAATGAAATATAAATAAGTAAACAGTCAATACAATAAACAGAAAGGTGAATAAGTAAACAGTCAATACGATAAACAGAAAAGTAAATAAGTAAACAATCAATACGATAAATAGAAAGGCAAAAAACACAAACTAAGAGAATAATCTAATAAAAAAAATGTTCTCCCCCTTTTTAAGAGGAGTTTTTTAATGTAAGGAGAGGTAGAAAACATGAAGTTGATATGAATTATTATTCTAATGTAATAATTCATATCTTCTGCTTTATAGACTCAAATCTATCGGAAGGTAATGGTTTTGTAAAAATGTCAGCAAGTTGTTCTTGCATTCCGATGAATTTTAAAATAATATCTCCTTTTTGTGTTTGATCCCTAAGAATGTGATGCCTAACATCTATGTGTTTTTCATAAGAGTGATGTGCTAGGTTCTTACTAATATCTATATAACTAGTATTATCACAAAGAATTTGAGTTTTTGAAAAACTCAATCCATAATTAGTGAGTGTGTGTTGCATCCACAACACTAGAGCACAACAACTTCCAGCAGCTACATATTAAGCTTCAACAGTGGAAAGTGCTACTGAGTGTTGTTTCTTGCAGGACTAGTAAACTAGAGATTCTCCTAAGAAATGACATGTTCAAGATGTACTTTTTTTATCCATTCTACAACCACCAAAGTCAGTATCTGAAAAACTTTTTAAAACAAAATCATTTCCAGAAGAGTAAAAAAGTCCTAAATCCATAGTTCCTTTTAAATACTGAAAAATTCTTTTCATGGATTTTAAATTAGACTCTTTTGGATTATATTGGTATCTTTCACATAAACATATGGAAAACATTAAGTCTGGTTGACTGGCTATCAAGTATAACAAACTTCCTATCATACCTCTAAAAATCGTTTAATCTACTGGTTTCCTAGTTTCATCAAGATCAAGTGTATTTGAGGTACCGATTAGAGTGCTAATACTTTTAGTCTTGTCATAACCATACTTTTTGAGTAAATATTTTATATTCTTATGTTGAGATATATATGTTCCTTTTGGTTTTTGTGAAATTTGAAAACCTAAAAAGAAAGTTAACTCACCCATCATACTCATTTCAAACTCATATTTCATTAAGTTAGAAAAAGAATTAGTTAAAGATTGCTGAGTTGATCCAAATATGATGTCATCAACATAAATTTGAACAATCAAAACATTTTTATTTTCCATTTTTAGAAAAAGGGTTGGATCCGCTGTACCTTTTGTATAATTGTTTTGTAAAAGAAATCCTGTAAGTCTATCATACCATGCTCTAGGGGATTGTTTAAGTCCATATAAGGCCTTGGTATGTTTAAAAACATTATTAGGATGTTTTGGGTCTAGAAAACCAGGGGGTTGTTCTAAAAACACTTCTTGTTGAACAAAACCATTTAAAAAAGCACATTTAACATCCATTTGAAATATTTTGAAATTAAAGTATGCTGCAAAGGCTAATAGAATACGAATAGATTCAAGTCTAGATACTGGAGCATATGTTTCTTTATAGTCTATTCCCTCTTGTTTATTATAGCACTTAGCAACAAGTCTTTCTTTATTTCATAAAATGATTCCATTTTCATCACATTTGTTTCTGAAAACCCATTTTACACAAATTACAATTGTTTCTTTAGGTCTTTCAACTAAAGTACAGACTTGATTCCTCTCAAATTCATTTATTTCATCATGCATTTCTTTAATCCAATCTTCATCACCTAAGGCTTCACTTGGACATGAAGGATCGAATTGTGAAAGAAAAGAAAGATTTTCTATTTCATTTCTTATGGAATTTATGGTCCTTACAGGATGATTTACATCACCAATGATATTATCACTGGGATGATTCCTATGAAGCAATTGATTTGGGTTTTGTAAAACTTGTTCATCAACATATAGTAGAAATTATTCTAGGGTAAAAGTTTTAGGAACACTTTCTTGAACATTTTCCTTATCAGAAAAATCTTCTAATAGAGGTTGATAAAATTTTTTAGAAAACACATCTGAGGATGTAGGTTGGAGTTGGTTGAAAACAAAAGGATTAGTTTCGTCAAATTTAACATGCACTGTTTCTTCAACAGTACAAGTGTTTTTATTGAAAACTCTATATGCCTTAGAAATTTTAGAATAGCCTAGAAATATTCCTTCATCATATTTTGGTGCGAATTTCTGTAGATTACCTTTAGTATTCAGGCTGAATACTTTGCACCCAAAAACATTGAAGTATGAAACTTTATGGTTTCGGCCAGTCCACAATTCATAAGGTGTTTTATTAAGAAAAGGTCTGGTTAAAACACGATTTATAGTATAATAAGCAGTACTTACAGCTTCAGCCCAAAAGTGCTTAACAATTAAGTATTCACTCAACATGGTTCTTGTCATTTCCTAAAGAATACGATTTATTATCTCAACAACACCATTTTTCTGAGGAGTTCTTGGAGCTGAGAAATTGTGAGTAATACCTTTCATACTACAAAAGTTTCAAAATCTGAATTTTTAAATTCACTACCATGATCACTATGAATAGTTATCAATGGTAGGTTTTTCTCATTTTTAACTTGGGATCTAAAGATTATGAAATAGGAAAAGGCTTCAGATTTTTTCGATAGAAAATAGACCCATGTAAATCTAGTAAAGTCATCAACTAAAACAAATACATAGTATTTGCCTCCAATAATTCCAATTTTTTAAGGACCAAAAAGATCCATATGCACTAGATGTAATGCATTAGAAGTTGAAACTTAATTAGTTTATTTAAAGATAATTTTATGTTTCTTACCAAATTGACAAGGATCACAGACTTTTGAAGAATCATATCTAAGATCCGGTATTCTCTTTATAAGTCTTTTCTTTGAATGTTTACAAAGGTTTCTCAGGTTGCAATGTCCTAGTCTTCTATTCCATAGCCAGGATTGGTATTCTATTTCACTTAACCAGGGTAAATTTTGGCTCCTAAGGTCTTCTATGAAAATAGTGTATACATTCTCTTGCCTATGAGGAGATAGAATGAACCCATCCTTGTAATTGTGAACTAGACACTTATCATTCCTAAAATTCACAAGGTAACATTCATCACATAATTGACTTATTCTGATGAGCTTGTTCTTAAGACCTTTAACAAACAAAACATTTGAAATAATAACTTTTCCAAGAAAAACAATATAACATTTTCCAACAATTTTTCATTGAGCATTATCTCCGAAGGTAACCTTTCCACCTTTTGTTTTGATAATCTTTTCAAAGAAGTATTTGTTTCCCATCATGTGTCGAGAACAACCATTATCCATGTACCAAATGTTTTTGTTAGTACACTTCTTATTTTACTGAAAAAGAAACAATTAGTTTTTCGAAATCCAAACTTGTTTGGATCCAGAATGGTTAGATAATAGAATTTTAGGAATCGAAATTTGTTTTGAAAAATGGGCTTTATGAAATCCTAAATACTGGGTTCTATTAAGAGAACGATCTCTTTTCCAGTGTCCTCCATATTGGCACTTAGAGCAAAAAGGGGTATTTTGAGGAAAAAAATAGTTATTACTAAACACTGGTTTAGAATGGGTATATCCAATACCAGAATGGTCACTAAAAGATCTAATTTGAGAATACATTTTATCAAAGTTTTCCTTGAAATAAGTAATGTTTGACAAAAAAAATTCAAGGAAAAAATTTCTGATTTTAGATTTAAAACTATGTTTTTATCCTCCAAAACATTTGATTTTGAACTATAGTTAGGCTCAGAATAATTTTTCTTAGAAATTACATTTTCTAGATCCTTAGAAAGTTTATCCTTATCAGATTTTACATTTTCAAGGGTTTTTAAAAGACATTCAAAATCAAAAGTTTTCTTATCAAGATCATTAGACAGATCTGATACTTCATGAGTTAAAATCGAAATTCTAGAATTTTCATTATCAAGCTTTTTCTTGAGTTTTGAATTTTCATTTTGAACTAATTTAGGAAACTTAGACACTTCTACAAAAGAAGGTAAAGTATCATCTTCTGATGACAAAGACTCATCGTTTGAAGATTAATAATATTTATTATCAGTATAATTTTCATTCAAGGAAACATTTGTAATAGCTTCATCATTGTGTACCTTAGCCATGAGACAATGATCTTTAATTGGTATTCTGGCTATAAGTCCAATATTCCTTTGTCCTGACGATTCATATTCTGAATAACTGTCTGATGAATCACTACCACTTTCACTCCATGTATCATTTTCCTTCAAGAATTTCATTGTCTTTGTCTTATAATTCATTTTCATATTTCTTTCAGAATGTTTCTCCTTTATGTCTTTTCTCTTCAGTAAAGGAAAATTAGGTCTTATATGTCCAACTTTTATACATTCATAACATGTTACCTCTGAATCTTTCTTGTCCTTCCTGTATTTATTTTTGAATCTGTATTGGAAGTCTTTCTTTCCCACAATCTTGTTCATTCTTAGAGTAGGATTGGCTAACTCATTATCTGAAAGATGATAATCACTTGAATTAGACACAACAATTTTCTTAGCTTTGGATCTTGTTATCCTTTTACGTGTTTTAGTATTAGATGTAGTGGTAAAAGCTACACTTCCATTACCATTTTTATTCATTTTGAAATCAGCATCTCTTTTAATTCTTTTCTCATGCCATAGAAGAGTTCTAAAGAGTTCATCATGATTAATATGGGAAAATTTTTTGTTTTCATCGATAACTGTCCTTTTTGACCCCCATTCATTCGACACTATATCAATAATCTTGTCTATAAGAGCTTCATCATCAAGAACGTTTTCTCCCATAGATTGTAAGCTATTGACAATTGTCATAAATCTTTGTTGTACTTTACATACCAGTTCTCCATAAGGAAAAATAAATCCATGATACTCTGCTCAAAGCATTTCTCTTCTTGTTTCTATAACCTTGGATGTACCAAAATGTGTGACTTCCAATTTCTTCCAAATACAATTGGATGCTTCACAAGAAGATAACTAGATGTATATATTTCTAGTCATAGAACATAGCAAAGTATTTCATACCTTTTAATTAAGTTGATATTCTTGCTTCTCTTGATTAGTGAAAGTACTGACTTCTTTGTCAAGAATTTTTTAACCTCCAGTAAGCATAATAAAATTGTCTACACCAGTATTGATAACGAATGTCTTTATTCAATCTCTCCAATACTCATAATCATTCCAATCAAAGATAGGTGGTCTAGAAGGATATATATTGTCAATTGACCCAATATTTATTACTTCCATCTAATAAAACAAAATCTTTTCCACTCCACACGTTAGTTTAGTAAATAGTTGAAACAGAAATATGGAAGAAATAGAGCTGGTAATACAAATCAGTGGAAACTTGCTCTGATACCAATTGTTGGATGAAATATGTAGATGTATATGTATATTAGATGGAACAATACAATATGGGGGTGTATTGTAGGTTTAAAAACATTTTGTTTAAACACTTAAAAAATTAGTTTAATAGATTTTAAACTAATACAATTCACAAAAAAAAACTACCACAATTGTATTGAATATAAAAGTATGATATGATGTAATACTATAAGATAAGTAAAGATATTGTATTCAAGATGAATACAATAATCAGAGTAATACAATAGTGAAGGATTCTACCATAAAGTGTATAGAACTAATCAATACAATTTGTAACAGTATGATTGTAATTGAAATAATTACAAGTGAATATGAAATAAAGAAAGGAAGATAATAAAATTCCCTTTCTTAAAACAAACAACAGCGAAAATGTAAAAGTATTACAATTCTTTTGACCTAATGAGAAGGTTTATCCTTTTTCCTAGGATAAGTGGTCTGTCTTACCACCACCTTGGTAAGCCCTTGATACAATGATCAGCACGTCTATCTTGCTATCCCCGCAAGCTCTCAATTTTGTTGGTAATCAGCACCTCTGTATTTCAATCACTTGAAAGCCCACGATACGATGATCGGTAGCACCATCTGCCTATCCTTGGTAGCCCTCGATCGTTATCTCCTGATCGAACGCACAAAGAAAAACAAAACACTTATATAAATACAAAAACTAAGAACGATCCTTTCACATTTTGTAATCTCAAGGATTTCTCACGAAACAAGAGAGAAGTCAAAGTATCTCTCTATAGAACTTGATATAAGTAGAGTCTCACACTTGTTTATCTTCTTGGATTCAAATGAACTCCTATTTATAGGTCTTAGGTTCCAACGATCATATTTCCTCCAATGGTCATATTTCTCTGGAAAACTCGAAGGGACTTGGACACCTGGCATTATAACGGTCATATTGAAATAGAAAACACGACATCATTTTAATTAGTTTATAACTAACTCCACAACATTGTTTTCGTTAAAACAACAGATATATGAAGATGATAAACATGAGTATGATTAATATGAAACAAGTGTTTTTGATTAAGGACCAAAACAAGAAAGTAACGAAAGAAAAGTATGAGTACTATAAGTATTATTGTGTAATGTTTTGAAATAATACAAAGTGAGTGGATTTAAAGGACTTAGTACGATTAATAGAGTGAATACAGTTCCCAGTCAGTATGAAAATTATAGTTAGTACAATCAGTATGGTCAGTACGATCCGCATGGTCTTATGATCAGCATGGTCAGTACGATCAACATGGTCAGTACGATCAGCATGGTCAGTACGATCAGCATGGTCAATATGACCAGCATGGTCAGTATGATTAGAATGGTCAGTATGATCAGCATGATCAGTATGATCAACATGGTCAGGACGATAAACATGGTTAGTACGATCAGCATGATCAATACTATAAGCATTGTTAGTATGATCAGCATGATCAGTGCAATAAGCATGGTCAGTATGATAAACATGGTTAGTACGATCAGCATGATCAGTATGATAATCATGGTCAAAGACATTTGTGATTTCCAAAACAAGATATAAAAGTCAAACGAGAACTTTTGACTCAATAGTGAGGTGGTAGTTCATTGTAAAAAACTACGATGTTATTGTAGTCCCATAAAATGGAATGAATTAAGGTATGTGTGATATAAAAATTTCAGAATCATAAAAATATAATTAATATAATAATATACTATATAATTATTATTTCCATAATTATTCCCAACCATGAATTGTGGAGATGGAAAAACAAATGACCTTGGATCGTGAGGCAGTTATCCGCCATACACATGAATGATGACTTCATAACCTATTTGATGACAGAGTATTTAGTTTTAGGGTGTATCCACAAAGTAAAAGATATTATTATATGGTTAATAATATAGTTATTATATAATAATGATTAAAAAATAAATTTCATAGTTTGAGGATGAAATAAAACAAAAACATTGGTTGATGATTATTAGTTCTTCTATGGCTATCTTCTTATGGTTTTCAAAAAATTCAATCGATGGTATGATTTTCAACAAAAGTATAGATTATAAGTTAATGGTATGGATGTTTATAATTGATTTTTTAGGGATTACCCTAACAAAAATTACATTATGGTGTGAATATATGGGAATAGTGTAAAGAACCATAATTTCCAGGTAATTGTTTTTAAATATATGGGATTTTTACGAGTCTGTGAAAATTGACGATGCGTGATTCCAAGGCCCGGTGTGCCCGGAATCAATTTCTGGGGTTTTCTTTGGGTATGTTTAGTAAACGTACAAGTGGGTTTTTCTAAATTTTGAACTGGTGCTCGGAATTGAAATCCGAGGGCACCATTGAACTCACAGTGCCAGTATTCACTTAAGAATACTTTCACGTCGACGACAGTTGGTCGAGGGTGAATGTTAGTTTTTGAGGTTTTCAGGGAAATAATAAAATTAAATGAACACATGTTTTTTTATTTTATCAATTATAACCACCCATGTGAAAGTTAGAGGTGGAGACCACCACACCTTAACCTCCCAAGAGAGAATATGGTGGTGGGGCCCACCTGAACCTAACCTCCCATGAGAGGTTATAGTGTGGGGACCACCCAAGACTAAACCCCCCATTTAGTTGATGGAAACCTCTCAACTCCCTCATAAATGAGGGATTGTCTCTTGACCTCCTCCACCTTTATTTTGCCAATGCACATTCCATTAAATATGCCAACTCCCCTAACTTTTAATCACACCACCCAACTTAATTAATTAGGCTTTTGAAATTATTGCCAAAAAAATATTAGATGAATTAATCTATTATATTGTCTAGGCATTTTGATTTGGTTGGAAAAAGTGGATTTGGGAGAGGAGAAAAAGATTGGGATAAATAATGTTCTCAAACGAAGAACAATCGTCCGACGAAGAACGCTCCTCCGACGAAGAACGACCTCGACTAATTTATTCCTCGGAACCTCTTACAATATAGGATGTGTTCATCTACAAAAAATTGACATCTCATTTCTCGCGCGTACGTCAAAGAACAACGAACAAGGCCAGAGTGTGTTGAGAAACATTGATTCTTCTCCCCATGTTGAATTTTTTCTCTTGACCCAATTGCTATCGAAATAATGTGGAGGGGCCGGGCCATACTAACACACTCTGATACCCCCTCCGTTCTTGTGAATGTTTGGTGGGTTCTTTGCATTCTTCATGGGTGACAAACAATGGATTGTTGTGGGTTCGTTGTGAAATGAAACAATTCCAAATTGAAGACCCAACATCGTGACGACCTAGAGGAGGTGTAGCGACGATAGAGGAAGAAAGATTAGATCGGAATGGGAAGGACCGTTCCTCGACCGTTCTTTGAGCAGGTTAATCAAATCATGTTTTCGGAGCCGATCGGAGGCCTGAAAACACTGAATATGACTTTGGGACATCGAGGCGACCGAGAATATTATGTTTCATGATGAAAAGACTATTAGAATTAAGAACATGCTTCATGGGAGGTGCACTGGCCAGAGGCGTCGTTTTTAGAAAATTCCAGAATACACGGTGTATACTCCTGATGAACATACCGTTTAGTACATGGGTTTTGCAGCTTGAGTTTCGGTCGTCAAATGAGTAACACATGGCGTGTGACCCCGGTCACATGGTGTGTACTATTTATACAACATAGTAGAGGTGGCTTGCGAGACTCGGCGTGTATCCCTGGGATACACAGACATGGGGTGGAGTACATGGGCTTGTACTCCACCACACGGTCAGGCATGGCCAGTGGCACGAGCTACTCCATGTACCAGTTACACGGGTTGGAGAACACGAGTTGAGGCTATGTACGAGCACATGGCCATCGTACATGGAGCCGACCCCAGTTACTTGGACATGGCGTGTAACCATATCACACATCATGTACTTTATTTTCTATATGACCAACCTTACTATACGAGCCGTTGTACATGGGCAGTACCCAAGGTTTGAAGATATGACATGTGCCTCATTCTTAAAAATTGTGTACTTTTGGGGAAATGGATTGGTCATTTTTTCCTCAGTATCATGAAAACATATTGTTTGGTTTAGTCCCCCATAATGTGGTAGACCATGAGATACTTCTTCATGGGACTTTGTGGCAGTTGGAGCATCGAACGGTTGCTTGTGGAGGGGATCTAGTGGAGATGAGCGAGCATTTGTGTGGGAACATAGTAGCTAGCTGAGAATTGACGACTACTGACCGATAGAATTGGAGTGACTCATATGGCCTAGTGGGGAGCGCCTGGTTGTTGCAGAATACCTATAGTGGAGGAGCACCTGGTTGTAGTGGCAGACCCATTGTACTCTATAGGAGGAGTGCCTCTGCAGGCTATGAGGGGGAGCTCTTGGTTGTGGAGGTAGACCTATGTTGTGAAGCGCCTTTTTGTGATGCAGCAAACCCACAGTACTCGACAGGAGGAGTACCTCAACAGTCCAAGGTTAGTGGGAAGCACCTGGTTGTGGCTGCAGACCCACTATACTCGATAGAGGAGGAGTTCTCCAGCAGCCAAGAGTTTGAAATTTTACTACCTCTAGAATAAAATCTTAGTTGAGCTGATTCAGTAACATATGTTTTTTCCTCATGATTGAGATTAATTAATTGATAACATAGGTATATGTATGGTCATATACCTAAGTGGGGTTATCTGTTGATTTCATACTTGGTGGTTTATCTTTTTTGGATTTTGTGAGAACTTGAGGGTCTTGGGGTCCCTACTGAGTATCATTATACTCACCACTACACGGGCTATGCCCGCACTCCATTGTGTTGGATGTTAATGACAAAAAACAGGGACTGAGGCTAAGAGTACCAGGACTGGACGGTACCCGAAGGTGGACCTTATGACGATTCAGTACATAGAGAAGACTGGAGGATGTGGAGTGCTGAGGAGGCTCTCTTTACCTACACTTCAGGTAGGAATTCTGAAGGATGATCTAGCAGTTGTTTTTTTTCTTTTATTTAGTTGTACATATACTTCCAGTTCCTTATACTTTATAGTTGGACTTATATTTTTGGCCCCTTTTAATTATTATCACTCTTTTGTTATACATTTTACATAGTGTTTTTTATCCAGTTGTGTGCTTTGTTGTGTGTGTTTACAAGTTATAAAGGCAATGCCTTCCCATTTTTAGAGAATTACGTCTTTGTTTCTTGTCACCAGCCCCTGGCCTATGGAAGGTGGGCATAGGGTAGTCACGGAATGGGCCTCGGGGGATGGTTCATGAAAAATTGGTATCAGAGGAGTCGGTTCTACCATAGAACTTAGGACATCGATATTTTCTGTGAAGCAATAGTGTTAAGGGTAATGGGTGTGGTTTTCAGTTCAGGGAGTCCAGTATTGGTGCGGCAGTTGACATGTCCATACACCAGGACCCTGACTTCTGATTTCTAACTCAGTGCACGAAAACACTGATTGCGTGTGTGTTTTCAAAAGTTTTCTTTAAGTCAGATCAACAAGGTCAGCTCACCATGTATAACTTTTGGCCGTGTCTCATCTGTTTCTTTTAGGATACCTCCACACGGACGACCTGATAGAGTCCCGAGAGTTGTACACACAGATAGCCCACTGAGCGATGAGGCCTAGGTGCAGAGACCTTTTCTAGTGGAGGCACCAGTGGTACCTTTACCCATTGGGCCACCGATGCCACCAGCCCTAGCAGCAGACGGTGCATGCCTCTTGAGCTCATTGCACGAGTTCCAACACCATAGGCCACCCAGGTTCAGGGGAGAGATGGACCCACAAGAGGATAAGGATTGGATGGAGGCTGTGGTGAGAGTTTTTCGACTGGAAGGGACACCAACAGACCTCATGGTGATTCTTGCTGCTAGCCTTTTACAACAAGTAGCAGGAAGATGGTGGATCTTGATGCTATAGGTTCATTACGAGATAATTCTTCTCTGGGCAGACTTCGAGAGCCTGTTTCTGGTAGAGTTTGTCCCAGAAACTCTTCACGTAGTGCTAATACTGGATCTACTTCATCTATAGTAGGGCAGTATGACTATAGCTCCGTACTCAGTGAGGTTTATAGACCTATCATACTACTCCACTGATATAGTGCGATAACCATTCTTCAAGGACCAGACCATTGAGCAGGGACTAAGGCGGGAGATCAGGGCTTCTAGGATCTCACTCAGCATCCCGACGCTTGCGGGGGTGTTAGAGAGAGACATCTTGGTGGAGAGTTTCCATTTTGAGAAGTCTCCAGCAGTGAGATCCACCACCAGTCGACACGTAGTAGAGTCTTCAGCAACTGGTGGTAGTCAGACGTCAAAAATGTCCAAGAGGACCAGACCTATGGGTGGTCGAACTCATGACTCAGTGTCAGTTGTACGGGGCACAAGGGAGAGATCCAGACATGCCAAGAGTGGTCATTTTTACTCCTGTGGCATGAAGGGTCATATGGATTGTGACTGTCTGACCCGTCGTACGAAGGATCAATAGATAGTCGAAGGACTGCCCAGGTAGAGACATAGATTCGATCAACATGGTCCACAAGGAGTAGACAGACGTTGTAGAGGAGCTGGTCATGCAGTTGGCGGTGGATGAAAATTCAATATTTTACCGCCACCACCACCAGGAGGTCCACCCCAACTACAGGGATATGGTGGACCGGGGAGAGCTCAACTTTAGGCAGCTGAGGCTTACGATCGAGGCACTCTAGAGATGATACAAGCTACGGTCTATGTCTATTCAACCATAGATGCAGTTCTTATAGACACATGTTCCAGTCACTCTTTCATTTCCACTTCCCTCATTCGGAGCTCAGAGATTCTGACAGAGCCATTGGTTCGATCCTTACGACTAGAGACTCCTACAAGAGAAGATTCAATGATTACGCACTGGTACCAGCAGCACGAGCTTACTCTAGGAGGCGAGAGATTCGGCTGGGATCTCTTAGTAGCGGTGTCGAGGCCTTACGACATCATCTTGGGTATAGACTGGTTATCTACAGTCCAAGCATAGATTGACTGTATTAGTCGCAATGTTTGGTGTGTCTGCTCGGATGGGACCATGTTTATCTTCACCGGGAATAGGGAGCCTTTGCAGCGCATGATGGAATTACCCAGAGGAGAGTGCAGCCGATCACTCATCATTTGGCTAGCCTTAATCTCAGGGATGTGGAGAGTCCGAGTTATTCTGTAGTGGTGGACCAGTACGCAGAGGTTTTCCCTGATGATTTCCTAGGTCTACCTTCTCATAGAGGGGTGGACTTCTACATTGACTTGTACCCTAGGACTGCACCGATATCTACCCCAACATATCGGATGGCTCCCACTGAGTTCTGTGAGCTGCGGGTATAACTGGAGGACTTGATGGGAAAGGGGTTCATCCAACATAGTTTTTCTCCTTGGTCAGCCCCGATTCTGTTCACCAAGAACGCGTAATGAAGCTTGAGGCATTGAGTTGACTATCAGAGCCTTAACTAGGTGACCGTGAAGAACAAGAACCCACTCCCGACAATTTATGACCTCTTTGATCAGATAAAGGGAGCATGGTGGTTCTTAAAGATAAACCTATGATTAGGATATCACCACCTCAGAGTTTGAGATGAGGATGTGCAGAAGATGACCTTAAGGTGTCGGTACAACCACTAAAAGTTCTTTCTTATGCCATTCAACATAACCAATGCTCCAGTAGTGTTCATGTGACTCATTAATAGGATCTTCTAGTGATACCTTGATTTCTTTGTTGTAGTATTCATTGAAGTCATTCTGATTTACTCGACTACTGAGGAGGAGCATGCCTACCATTTGTAGGTAGTACTGGACACACTCCAAGAGAACCAGATTTTTAGAAATCTCTCATAGTGCCAGTTTTGGATCTAAGAGGTTCACTCTCTGGGGAATGTCATCTTAGAGGCTAGAGTTATAGTGGATCCAGCGAAGATCGAGGCAATACTTTCTTGGGAGCCACCCAGGAGTGTGACAGAGGTATGAATTTAACTGGGTTTGGCTAGTTATTACAGGTGATTTGTGCTAGATTTCTACAGAGTTTTAGCACCACTATCAACCTTGACGAAGAAGAGACAACCCTTCGTGAGGTCAGAGAGATGCCAGAAGAGCTTTCATGAGATGAGGTAGAGGCTGACTAGTGCCCCCCATCTTGAGGCTTCCAGAGGAATGCATAGGGTACGTAGTTTACTATGACGCATCAGGGACCAGACTCGAATGTGTCCTGATGCATGAGCGAGCAATGATCACATATGGTTCTCGGCAGCTGAGACTACATGAGAAGAACTATTCTACCCATGACCTGGAGTTAGCAGTAGTGGTCTTAACCTTAATGATGCGGCGACACTATCTGATGGCCGAGTGTTTTATTGTGTACTCTGATCAAAATAGTCTCATGTATATCTTTTATCCGAGGACCTGAACCTAATATAGTGATGTTTTCATGAGTTCCTCCCGAACTATGACTTCGAGATAGTCTATACTTCTTAGAAGGGAAACATTGTAGCAGATGCACTCAGCAGGAGATCTGGTATACAACTACTAGGATAAGCGCCAGAGAAGCTGGCCGCTTTGCAGGTATCCTTTGTGGATAGAGATGGAGTATCACACCTTCAGTCTCTTATAGTCACTCCCCCACTTCATCAGCGAGTCAGGGAGGCACAACGTGGGGATACTGACTGTGAGACTCGACGTGATCAGATATCCACAGGAAAAGCACTTGAAGGATTTTCTGAAGGTTGGGAGCACGTCATCCTTTTTAGAGGACATACTATGGTACCAGTGTCACTTCAGAAGGAAGTATTGAGGGAGTTCCAAACTTCCACTCTAACGGTACTTCCAGGAGTGGAGAAGATGTATCAGGACCTCTGACAATAGCACTAGTGGCTGAGAATGAAGAAAGTAGTTGAAAAGTTTGTCTCTCGGTGCCTTACTTGTCAGTAAGTGAAGGCAGATAATCAGGTACCAACAAGCATGGTCCAACCTTTAGAGGTCCTAGAGTGGAAGTGGGATGGTATATCCATGATCTTCGTGATGGTTATTCCACATATATCAAGGATACATGACTCGATTTGGGTGATCCTCAACCTACTCACCATGTCGGCCCACTTCCTACCGATCATAGAGAAGGGACCTGTAGAGAGCTTGGGACGCCTCTATGTGCAAGAGATTGTGTGGTTACATGGAGTAACCTCTAAGATAGTTTTTGATTGTGATATACGATTTACTTCCCAGCTGTGGAAGGGGTTGCAGAAGGCTTTTGGGACACATCTTCATTTGATCGTTGCCTTCCATCCTCACAGGGATGGCCAGACTGAACAGACCATTCAAACCCTTGAGAACATGTTGTGTTCTTGTGTCATCGACTTCGATCATAGCTGTGAGGATCACTTACCTTTGGTGGATTTTTCATACAACAACAGCTATCACTCCACCTTAGGTATGTCACTTTATGAGGAATTTTACGAGCGACTTTGTAGATCACCTTTGTGCTAGACTGACCCAGGGGAGTCAACACTAGTGGGACCAGAGATGGTACAAGCTACCACGGAGGATGTGTAGTTAATCTAGGAGTGGATGAAGACTTCAAAGAGCAGGAAGAAGTTGTATGCTGATAGGAGACGAATACCTCTAGAGTTCAATGATGGTGACCACGTCTTTCTACGGGTCTCACCCCGATGTGGTTTACAGAGATTTGGCCGACGCGACAAGTTATCTCCAGGATTCATTGGACCTTTATAGGTCCTCAGCAGAGTTGACGAGGTGGCTTACCTCTTAGCTCTTCCACCACAGTTACACCTGGTGCACGACCCCTTCCACATATCCCAACTAAGGTGATACATGCACAACCCTTCTCACATCATCGAACATGGAGAGATGAACGTCGACGATGGGGAATCTTTTACAGAGGTTCTAGTAGATATCGAGGATTGACAGGAGTGGGTCCTTTGTGAACAGTCAATACCTATGGTTCATGTTCTCCGGCAGCACGAGAACCTCCAGGAGAGCACATTGGAGAGGGAGTCTCAGATACATGCTCAGTACCCCCACTTGTTTACCTAGTTGAGTTGTGGCTTACATGTATTTAGATCCCTGAGGTGGGGAGAATGTAAATACCCTTAATTTCCATGTAATTTTTGTTAAATATATGGAAATTTTACGAGTCTGTGAAATTTGACGCCACGTGATTCTGAGGCCTGGTGTGCCTGAAATCAATTTTTGAAGTTATGTTCAGGTATGTTCAGTAAACATATGAGCAGGTTTTTATAACTTTTGAAACAATGCTCGGAATTGAAATCCAAGGGCACAGTTGAACTCGCAGTGCCAATATTCCCTTAAGAAGACTTTCACCTCGATGGCAGTTGGTTGAGGGTGAAAGTTAGTTTTTTGGATTTTTCATGCAAATAATAAAATAAAATGAATGAATTTTTCATTTTTCTATCCATTATAACCACCCATGTTAAAGTTGGAGGGGGGGGGGGGGACCACCACACCTTAACCTCCCATGAGAGGTTATGGTGGTGGGGCCCACCCTAACTTAACCTCCCACGAGAGGTTACGTTGTGGGGACCACCTGGGACTAAACCCCCCATTTAATTGAGGGAAACCTCTCAACTCTCTCATAAATGAGGGAGAGTCTCTGGACATCCTCTACCTTTATTTTGCTAACACACATGCTATAAAATGTTCCAAATCCTCTAAGTTTTAATTACACCACCCACATTAATTAATTAGGCGTTTTTAATTATTTCCAACCAAATAATAGATGACTTAAACTATTATTTTGGCTTGGAATTTTCATTTGGTTGGCAGAGGAGGATTTGGGAGAGGAGAGAGAGCTTGAGAGAAATAAAGTTCTCCAATGAAGAATTCTCTTCCGACGAAGAACGCTCCACCGATGAAGAATGTCTTAGACTACTTTCTTCCATGGAACCTCCTATAATGTAGGACGTGTTCGTCTATAAAAAATCGACGTCCGCCTTCTCGTTCCAATGTAAAAGAATAACGAACAAGGTAGGGGTGTGTTTTGGTTTGAGCAACATTGATTATTCATTCCATGTGGAATTGTTTTTATTGGCCCGCTTTCTACCGAACTAATGTGGAGGGACCAGGCCAAACTAAAATGGTGTGATTCCCCCACTGTTCTTGTGAATGTTTGGTGTGTTCTTCGCATTCTTCATGGGTTATGAACAATAGATCGTTTTGTTATATTTGGGTGATGCAACGATCCAAAATTGAAGACCCAATATCACGATGACCTAGTGGAGGTGCGCTGATGATAGCGGCCGACAGATTAGACTAGAACAGGAAGGAACTTTTCTAGACTGTTCTTTGAGCAGGTGAATCAAATCATGTTTTCAGAGCCAATCAGAGGACTAAAAACACGAGAGACGAATTTGGGACATTGGGGTGACCTGGAATCTGACGATTCATGACGAACAGACCATGAGAATGAAGAAAAGGCTTCACGGGAGGCGTGTTGGCTAGAGGCACCATTTTTTGGAAAATTCCAGAATACATGGAATGTAATCCTAATGAACACACCATGTAGTATGAGCATTCTGCGGCTTGAGATTCGGTCATTAGACGAGTAACGCATGACATGTGACCCCGGTCACACGATGTGTACTCTCTACACAGCATGGAAGAGGAGGCTTCACGAGACTCGGCGTGTATCCTGGGGATACACAGACACTGGGTGGAGTACACGGGAATGTACTCCAACACACGGCCAGGCATGGCCACTGGCACGGGCTACCCCATGTACTAGTTACACATGATGGAAAACACGAGGTGAGGCCATGTACGGGCACATGGCCAGCATACACAAAGCTGACCCTAGTTAGTTGGACACGACGTGTAACCGTATCACATGCCGTGTAATTTCTTTTCTATAAAACCAGCCTTATGACACATGCCGTTGTACACGGGTAGTACCAGAGGTCTGAAGACACGGTGTGTTCCTCATTCTCACACACCGTGTACTTTTTGGGAAATGGCTTGGTCATCTTTTCCTCAGTATCTTAGACATGTATTGTTTGGGTTAGTCCCCTATGACGTGGCGGACCTTGAGATACTTCTTCTTCGGACTTCATTGAAGTTGGAGCATCGACCAGTTGCTTGTGGAGCGGATCTACTAGAGACAAATGATCATTTGTGCTGGAACCTAGTAGGTGGATGAGACTTGACGACTACTGACCGAAAGACTCAGAGTGACTCATATGCCCCAGTGGGGAGTTCCTGGTTGTGGCGGCAGACCCATGGTGGAGGAGCTCCTGGTTGTGGCGGAAGACCTGCGGTACTCGACCGGAGGAGTACCTCTACAGGCTAGGAGGGGGAGTTCCTGGTTGTGGCTACAGACCTATGGTGGAGAGTGCCTTTGTGGATGCCACAGACCCATGGTACTCAATAGGAGGAGTACCTCAGCTGTCCAAGGTTAGTGGGAAGTGCCAGGTTTTGGCGGAAGGCCCACTATACTCAATAAAGGAGGACTTCTCCAGCAGCCAATGGTTCGAAATGTTATTACCCCAAGATAAAATCCTGGTTTAGTTGAGTCAGTAACTTATGTAGATTCTTCATGATTGATATGGATTACTTGATAACTTATGTATATGTATGGTAATATACCTAAGTGGGGTTATCTAATGATTTCATAATTTTTGATTTGTCCTTGTTGGATTTTGTGAGACCTTTAGGGTCTCAGGGTCCCTATGGAGTATCGTTATACACACCCCTACACGGGCTATGCCCGCACCCCATTGCGTTGGATGCAGAAGACAGACAGCGCTGATTGAGGCTGAGAGTACCAGGACTGGACGGTACCTAGAGGTGTACCTTATGATGAGTCGGTACATAGAGGAGACTGATGGACGTAGAGTTCTGAGGAGGCTATAAGTACCTACCCTTTAAGTAGGAGTTCCAGAGGATGATCCAACAACTGTTTTTTTCTTTTCTTCAGTTGTACTTGTACTTCCAGTTCCTTGTACTTTACAGTTGGGATTGTATTTCTGGAACCTTTTACTTTTTAGAACTCTTTTGTTATATAGTTTAATTAGGGTTTTGTATCCATCTGTGTGCTCTATTGTGTGCATTAATATGTTATAAAGGCAATACCTTCCATGTTTTAGGGAATTACGCCTTTGGTGCAAGTCGCCAGCCCCTGGCCTATGGATGGTGGGCTTGGTGTAGTCACGACACGGGCCCCAAGGGATGGGTCATGTCAAATAGGGGTTTTTATTTTATAAGGGATGTAAGTGGAACCCTTGTAAATTTTTGAAAGAGTGAATTCCACCAGTATTTGTTTTATGTCACTAGGAACTGATAATGATCCATTATATATAATATAAATGATATGGTATAGATATATATATATCCCTATAATGTGTTTTGGAAATGTTTTCGGTCATTTTTGCACCATTATTTATATATTTAACCACTAAGAAATATTATTTTTACCGTAATCTCGGTAATTAAATTTAATTTCATTCCCTTATGTCTTTGGTAAAAAATTATGTTTTCATTATTAGATAATATAAGTTTTTATTATTCCAAATATTTTACCCATTTTTCAAAATTACAATCGATGATGTTGAAAAAATTAATATAAATTTAATCCCGTAGAGGTGATGAGAATGTAGGTTTTAAAAGAAAAATTGATTGAATGCTTAAAAAGTTTGTATAATAAATTAAAACATGAAATAAATTCAAAAAAACTAAATTAGATTTATTAGTTTATTATTAAATAAAATTTCATTCAATAAAACCATAATATAAGTTCATATTATAAATAAATAAATATAAAAAGATTTTTTCAGTTAAAACTTAGTGTATTTAACTATTCACCAAATATTAATATTCTCCGAAAAAACCTGAAAATCCACTCTTAAAAAATGTAGAAATTATAAATTCGAAATGTATTATTAATTTATGAAATTATATTTTTAATTTTTTTTAAAAATAAAATTTATTAATTTTAACAAAATAAATAATTTATTTTATCGAGAAAATATTATTTTCAATGATATATAAACATTATCTAAAATTATGCATTTTATTTTCAATATGATTTTATTATTTAAAATATTATAATTAATATATTTAAATTATTTATTAATTTTCATTTTATATTCCTAATTTTAGGGTTATATCAGTCATGTTTAAATGATTATTTTAATAATATTTTCATTGATTTGTTAAAACATGCTATTGAATTTCACCCAATCTAACCATCTGTTACGTGTAGTGAAAGATAAACTAGTGTTTCATGTAACAAAATATTATCATGGAGTTTCATACAATATAGTCTATCAATGAAATTTATTTTATTCAAAAAAATTAATTCATATAAACAATTGGTTTTATATTTTACCCCCATTAAAAAAAATTTCACCCTCGAAATTCATCACTATGATATTAAAAATGAGGATGATTATGCCATATCATTTCCTTAAGTTCACATATATATTCCTCAAATAGGTGCTTTCACCGAAAATCATTAACCATGATAGTATAATTTTTGCATATAACATTCCAGGTATGATCCGTAATCTTCAAAAGTTATTCCTCATAAGAAAGATCATTCTCCAGTGGTATGAACTCTAATTTCAGTACATGTGATGGGTCATGTATGAAATTCCCTAGGATAGACACATAGAACACATCATGGTTATGATATTGATATAGTGGAATCACTAAGAAATAATCTAATATCCCTAAAGTATCAACAATTTCAAAGGGACCAATATTCCTATGGATTTGTTTTCCTTTATTCCTGAATATCATTACATTATTCCAGGGATAAATTCATAGAATAACTTTTTCATCATCATGAAATTCTCGATTATCAGTATTACTTTTCTACTAGCTCTGATATTTCTTAATTTGTTGTTGAATAAAATTACTGTTTCCTGTACTTTCTGTAATTATCTCAATCCCTAACATATTTATTTTTCTAAATTAATTCCAACACATTGGAAATATTCATTTATTTCTATATATGTATTTGTAATAAGCTATCTAAATACTTTAGTGAAAGATAATTAATTATAAAAACTACAATCGTAGAGGATGTTGATACCAACCACCTTTTAAATCCAAATAAGAAGAGTTAAAAATATCATCTAGTTTTTAATTATTTTTTATAAACATACCATCTCTATGAGGATGATACATAGTGATGAAACTCAACTACATATCATTAGCTTTATTAAATCTCCGAAACATTGTGTTAAACATCAAATCCTAATCAGATTCTATGAATTATGGTACTCTATAAAGACATACCACTTCCTTAATTTATATCCCATAATTAGGATCCAGAGATAACTATTCTATATTAAAGAAGAATTGTGTTGACATAATAAGGTGATCGACAAAAAATGATATAGAATTATTTCTATTATGTGTTTTGGGGAGTCAAATGACAAAATCCATAGCGTTGTTACCCATTTCCATTATGGTATGGGTAATGGATGCATCATCCCATTTAATATTTTTATTTCTTCATTAACATTATAACATACCATGCATAGAGATACAAACTCTTCAGTGTCTATCTTCATGCCATCCCATTCGAATTATTTTATCAAATATCCATAAATCTTAATAACTTTTATATGAATAAGTAATTAAGAACTATGGGATTCCTATAACAACTCGTTCTTCAAATCCAATATAGAGGGAACACATACAAAATTATTGTACCTTATCATTAATTTATGAACAATGTTAAACTGTGAATCATTTTTAACCTTATTTTGTATCCATATCAAAAATTTTATACTCCTCATTAATAATTACATTGAAATATGTTTGAACAATAAATTAGGAAAAATAATATTTTCCCCCATCATTTAGGATTTATAGATTCATCATTTTAAAATATAGAGATACTAGATATATTTAGGTCATCATCATTGATAATATTTTATGATTTTCTAAATCAATGAGACATCCACATTGTTCAATTTCCTAGGGTTGTATTGTATTGATTAGTTATAATCGTTAATCATCTTTAACCATATTCATTGGGGGAATATTCAAATCCTCGTTTTTTAATATATACATCAAAATTTTATTATATATATATATATATATCAAAAATTTCATGATAAATACAATGCCTGTGTATATATAAGGAAAAAATTACCACAACTAACTCCAAATCATGTATTGTGTAATTTTTATCATGAATCATCAATTTTCTTGAAACATAATCTATAACCATTTCACTATTCATATGAACATGTACCGATCCTTTAAAGGATGAACCACTATATATTAAAAACAATTATCTACAATAAGCTAATTTAATAATAGGTGTGATAAAAAAATTTATTTTCAATTCCTTGAAATTTTCCTCACATTCATATTTCTAGAGGAACTCATCCCCCTTCTGAGTAAACTTGTTTAGGATGAGATATAATTGAGATATTTTACACAAACCCTTGATAAGAATAAGACAAACAAAAAAACTATAGATCTTTGTCACCATGGTTGGCCTTGGCTAGCATTCAATAGCCTTCATTGTTGATGGATCTACCGCAATACCATCTCTCAATACAATATGATGAAAAAATGAATTCTTTTACAAAAAAAATCCATACTTTGTAAATTTTTAAAATAGTTTATCCTTCTTTGGGAACTTACATTTATGAAGTGATATTCATGATCTTCCTTTATTTTTGAATATATAATAATATCAAATATAAGTACTCAAGAAAATGATGAATTTAATCTATAATGACTCAATTTATTAAATCCATTAATATCGTAGGATAATTATTAATACACAATGGCATCATTTTGTTTTAATTGTTTCCATACCTGAATTAAACTCCATCTTGGTTATATTTTCCTTATTAAAACATATTTAATGATATATAGAATGAAGGTCAATTTTTTAAAATTTATTGATTTCCTTGGATTTGATCCAAAAATATTCAATATGAGGAAGTAAATACCCCTTCTTGAATGTGATCCTATTTAAAATTGATAATAAATTAATTTTCACATTGATCAATCTTTAATTTTAAAAAATAAAGATTGTGACCCCTATAGATACACACTTGGCCCAATTATTCAATTTTCAAGGTTTTCCAAGAGTTTCTTCTTTAATTCATGCAACTCAATCGGGGCCATTCTAGAGGGAGTCATTGAAATATTTATGGCACAATTTATGAGTTCTATTTAAAAATAAAGTTCACATATTAGAGGAAGAGTAGTAATTTCTTCCTGAAAGGAATCAATAAATTCATGTACAATAGGCATAACTTCAATTTCATGTTTGAAGGCAATAATATGAGATAAAAACTCTTTATGAATGTGAATTTAGTATTATAAAATAGATTTTTTCTCCATCAGAAGCTTTTAATTACCATCACATTGATATATGATCTTAGAATGGTTTAGAATATCATAATTTACTACTCAAACTCAACAATTTATGTGGTATTTACATAGAGAAAACAATCCATGCCAAGGAGATATTAAATTCCACCAGAAGAATACCGACATTATTTTTTGGAAGAAAATTCTCACTAACATCAAATATAGATGAAAATATACAAGAGTTTTGATCATCATACCATTAAGGGTTTTCACAGATAATTATACATATAATTTTTTGGTTATAATATTGGTACCTTTAGAATATTATTTATATATGAACAAACCCACACTTTCAGATTCATATAAGACATTATTAGTTATAGAGTTGATGGTATGTTTACATTTCACCACATCATTGTTGCAATCCATGTCAGAAATAGTGATCCCCTGATATTTACTATTTTCATTCAGAATAAGAGGTTTTTGAAATCAATAGTCATCTTTAACTCTTAGGTTTGGTAATTAGTTATAATAGTTCCCATTCTCCTTAAACGTGAAGTATTGAAGCAGGGGAGGTGTATTTTGTTCAGTTGTCTATCAGTTCACATTGTCAGTTAACTTCTTCCCATCACATTGTATATCTTTTTTCCGATGACCATCCCTTAAACACATAATAAAATTAGTAGTTCCCATAAGAAAAATTACCCACACATTGATAATAATTTAATTCTAATATTTTTCCAACCATGGTTTTTAGAGTTTACAATCAACCCAATCCTCTGATTCTATTCAAAACTATTAGATTGATACATAACTCCATCACCCATTTCTACATTTATAGAACAAAAATATATCCTTAAATCTACTATATTTTGTTTTGGGTAACATGTATTGGGGACATGGTTTTAATCCACTAAATAATCAATCAAACTTAATTTCAAGTAGAATGATAATAAAAGAATAACACCATGAAAGTAATGTAAAATTAGCCTTATCAGTACTAATAGATTCACCATCCATTTTCTTTAACTCTCATAACTTCCTCTCTATAATCTTATGAATAATATGAGTAATTTACCTATTAAATAACATGTTATTGAACTCATCCCAATATATGGATTTAATTCCATACATTTTCTTAATATTATTGACAATATTATACCATTGATCTTCGCCACCTTCCAAATTATATACATAAAAATTTATTTTTTTGTTCAAAACACTAGAGAAGGAAATATAAATATTAATTTGTGCTGATAGATTTTTCCATTATTAGTTGAATTGTGGTTCCACTAAAGTATGATTGATGTTTCTTTATGAAGTACACAATAAAACACTGTTCTATATTCTTCTCATTTAGATGTTTACCATCGTTCATAGCAAGAGAAATATGTGTTATAATAGGAATATGTATTTTCATTACATACCCTATATTGTTTGTATTCTTAGGAAGATAATCATTGAATTTTCTATTTCTCTCAGCATTGATGTGGTTACTTCACATTGAAACCATTGAATTAAGACAAAAAAAATAGTGTAAGAAATAGAAATCAAGATGGGGAACCACATAATTATGATATCTAACTTATACGATGTCTAAATAATTACACCTTCATTAAAATATGACACCTTCTATTTATCCCATGTCATTCATAGTCATCTCATATTTAATTCTATCATGATTTTTTTTGTAAAACTTTATTGAATATTTGAATCATATCCCTCATGAGTGTCAAACCCGATGTGTAGAAACACCCATTATTGTGCACCAGTTCCCAATGTATTGTTTCTCAATATAGTGTTTTCATTATTGTTTAGAGTATGTAAATATGTTCTAGAGACCCATATACTACTTGGGAATTATTATACAGGAACTAGTCACTATATCCTTTATGAATATTCAATGCCAATTTCTTATACATAAAGTCATCCTTACAAATATCCTTAAACATTTCCATAGGGATATCACTAATATTTTATCAACATAATTTCCAAAGGATATCTAAATACATCTTTTAATAGTTACTATATTGAACTCAGTTTGACATACAAAGAAATTAACTCATTTTTGTGGAATATTTATTATAATACATGAACAAACATTTATATACCATGATAATATATTGACTTTAAAAATATGGAAACATAAACAGTGGTCTATTGGTTAGATACATTATTCACTGAATCATTTTTCATAACTACCACTCTTTTTAGAAATTTCATAAGTAATAAATATCTTCATAACATTGGGAAAGAATACATAAGAAAGGTGTTAGCTCAGATTCTTTATAAGGGTAACCAATTGAGATATATAAAAATAACATGAACACAAGGGAATAATAAGATGATAATTTTTTTAACCATAACCTACACATAAAAGGTTATATTCTCGAGCCAGGGAATAATAAATGGCAATTCAAATGACATGAATCATTATGAAATAAAATAAAATCATCAAAAGTATAATAACATTGACATAAAGCATATAATTTTCTTCATACACTTATGCTTATAAAATCATTTCTATATTGGTGAACTCACAATACCAAGATCACTATAGTGGGAAAAATCCATTACCGTACCAACTTCACTACTCATTAGAGCCCTATCTTAATATATAGGGTTCACTCCCAATTCTAGAACTATATTAATATATAAGGTTCACTCCACATTCCACCCATTAATATCTTAGAAGATATATAAATCAGTAGGAAATGAATTAAACTGATATATAGGTCCCATAAATCTCATAATGAAATAAATATTAATTTTTCCCATAATATCACTAATATTTATCATATCATAACCCATGAAATAAAATGGGTATCATTATCAGTTCATCAAATAATAACCTATGGAAATTAGAATGGTTTCATAATCATTTCAATATAGAATAACTTGTGAATAAAAGTGTGTTGAATAAGTATTTTATCATGGTATAACCCATGGAAGATAAAAATCTATAATGAACCGCATTTCATTATAAACATAAGCCAATCAAAATAATAATAATAAAGGTGTCCTTATATCGTATCCCTAGTAAAGCATAAGTTATTTCATAGAATTTATGTTTAGATATAGATTAATTTTGACAAATCATTTAAAACATTTCATATTGAAAATATCATTTATTTTTAAAAAAATTCTATTTAAAACATGAATCATTTTTGAAAACCAATTTCACTGAAAATAATTTAGAAAAATTGTTGAGTAATATTTGAAAATAATTAGAAAAAAATTTTAAAATAGGAAAAAATCTCAACGTCCTTTTCCTTTAAAGTATGTTTAAAATAAAATTTAAAATCTTTTTTTGAGAACATTTTTAGAATGTGTGGTTTTTGAAGAAAACATCTTTTTTATCAAAGAGAGAAATAATGTCAAGTTTTCAGAAAAAAATAATTATTTATTAAATGAAAAAATACTTTTAAATTAATTAAAAATTTTATCATATCATAAATAACCAATGAATAAAAAATTAAATGAGTTTATTTAGATGTAGATATAGTTATTTTGACTTTCGAAAAATAACATTAAATAATGTTAATAAATTATTAGATTTTATTATAAAATCATTTCCACTTTGGTAAAATTATATCATAATAAAAATAATAGAATTACATAAAATAAAATATAAAATATCATTATTATAATTAAATACATGTTATTACATGTAAACAGGGTTTCGTTTACACATCATGAATGAATATAGGTCCACAAAATAATTTACATCTCAAAGATGGAAAATTTAGAAAAAAACCCTTCCCACATAGGTAACATTGAAATTGTAAAACACACGAATCAAAGATAATAAAATGGATATCTAAAAACATATATTTTTAACTAAAATAACCATAAAATACAATCATTGGTATTATATATCTCGTATTAAAGAAGCATGCGGTGGATATCGCATTTGTCTCATAGAAAATAAAAATTAGACAAAAATATCATACCTTAAATCTTGACTTCCATACAACTCATTAAAACAAACTATATATTAAATATAAGTTTATAATAAATATATTAAAGAAAAATATTCATATATATCATACCTTATATTATTTTATTAATAAATTTTATTAATCATTTACTAAAAATTACATGTTATTGTTATGTTTTGGGTAATAACTACTTTGATTCTGGTATATGATTTGACTTATTATATTTTGTACTATAATTAAAATAATGACTTCATTATAAAAAAATTTAAACCATGATATAAATATCCAATATTTTCATTATATATTTTTTAATTTTAATCCATAAAATTTAGTTATAGGAAATGTAATGCACCTTTCATGGAGACAATACGCCGTAAATTCTCATGAATGTTGTTTTTCATTTCCTTAAAAGTTGCAATGGAATAAAATTATATTTTATATTATAATTTACAAATATTTTTTATTTCACACACATATATATAAGTATAATTTTTTAATTAAAATAATCATTTATACAATACATGTAATGTGTTAATGAATCACATCACTTCACGAGGTGATAGTCCATCATAAATACGAATCATATTATCATATTCTTTAAAATTGAATGTATGAGGGTATGCATGATAAAAAAAATACAAAATTCATAATCATATAATTAATATCATAAATATCATATATAAATATTTTCTCAATAAATATGTATAACATTGTGAGGTGGTAATTGAAAATAAATGACATCAGTTCCCAATGTGGTAGCGTGCCATAGACACAAACGATGATTACATAACCCTTTTAATGAATGTGTGTGTGGTTGTAGGTAAAAAATATTACATAAAAACAAATAATTAAAAGTAAGATATTGAGTTTATTATAAAATCATGATATAAAAATAATTTAATGTTTTTGATAAATAAATAGAACAAAAATTATTGTCGATGACCATTATATCATTTTCGGGTATCTCTTTTTGGTTTTCCGCAAATGCCTTACATCGTTGGATTTATACCCTATGTAAGGATTATAGGATGAGAGGATAAAAGTGGATAAGTAATTTTTTTCATTTATTTTATCAACCAATTGGATTTTATGGTTTGAAGAGATGCAGATATGGGTTGACCATTTATAAGTGTGTTGAGTAGCACACTGGTAATTTTTTAAAAGAGCGAATTTCGTCAAATTTATTTATCATGTCACAATGATACAATAATTTTACATTATTGACCCTTGAAAAGAGAAGGTTAAAATATGGTAATCCAGGTAGTAGAAAAGTTTTATTTCATTAATAATATAAGGAGGTAAAAATAATTACATACGTTTGAGTTTATATCAATAATTTTACATTCTATCACATGGAATATCAATTCATATTTAGAGTATTAAATAATTATTCCATAAATCATACATAACAATTCCATAAAATAATTTATATACACTTATTACCATTATCCATTATTACAATAATATAAAAACTTTAAAATAAATTATGTTAATGTAGGATCTACAAGGCATCCAACTTGAATTATTCATGTCTATTACCCATCCTTAAATCATATGGTTTTTAAAAAAACATTGGATGATCTCAAAAGTCAGTAAGGGATATAAAAATAAATTAAACCATTGTTTTATTAAAAACATTAAAAATCATATAATGGTTACCTTTATCATCAATGTTCTTTGAGAATATGAAAAAAAATTCACATGAAAATGTAAACACATTTTTCTCCAAAAAAATACTTAAGACCCATAAAAAGTAATTAAAAACACATTAGTTGACTTAGATAATCATATTAATTAAACCATTTCAATACCCTTTTAATTGTAATAAACATAAAGTCTAATAATAATATAAGAATCACCTAATGAATTGAAGAAATATCATGGGGATCATACTTCATATATGTTATATCGAGATCACCTGTAAGCATAAATATTATTCAACTCTTCATATAAGATCTATCAGGATTACCCATTATCAGGGGATATAATGTGGATAATACCTTCATATAAGCTCTATCCGTCTTACCTATGAGCTTTAATGGGGTTCAAACCTTTGTATGTGCTATATTGGGAACACATGTTTCATATAATTCCCATATACCATTTCATGAAAAAACATTTCATTATAAAACTCAAAGAGGAAATAATTATTCATTTATAACATGATAAAACCATGGAAAATGAATGTGTTTAATTTATAAATCTTTGATACATGATTAACTCATGGAAATGAAATCTGTTCATTAACAATCTCATTAAAACATGGTTAAACCCTTGAAAAGAAACGGGTTCGATAAAAGCATATTTAAAACAACCTTAATAATTATAGAGAAAGAATGAAGAATATATAAATATGAAATATCCCTAGTGTAGTATAATAAACAAAAAGGGTTCTTATGTTCATTAATGGAAATACCATTAAATTATCAAGAAGAAAATTCTTGCATGAGGTAATATTTAAACAGTTCAAAGTGTCCCATACTGATTGGGAACATTTGAATCATAATCCACCGAAAGAAATCACCATTATTAGATATTAAAAAAAATTACAATATTGAAATTTATGATATTATATGTCAAAGGGTGTATATATAAACCCCATAATTTATGGTGGTTGTGTAACATAAAAAAATTATATATTGAAAGGATATTGGGACGAAGTACCATAATATTAGTCTGACTTGTCATATGTTACTTTATATTCTTAATAAATTAAAAAAATTTAATTATATAAATTAATTATAACCTTTTCAAATTTACCATTATAGTTATTTCACATAATATAGTTTTTTACATCTACTAAATCAATTATTTAATTGAGCTGTTTTTATCACATTGAGGTTATGTTTGAAAAACCACTTCGATATATCAACTAAGGTAAAAGTTTTCATTTCTAAAATATCTAAAAAATAATTCTAATTAAATAACAAAAATATTTATACATAAATTTTACTATTAAAAATATCATAAATGGTTGTTATTTAAAATAAAACAACGGTACAATCATAAAGACATTTGTCCAAAAAAGGTATGAGTAACGTTCCTATTTCTCTGTTATCATTTTGGAAAAATGGTACCTAAAATTATTAATTACAATATTATAATTATATGAAAATACCATATTATTTAATAGTATATACTTATATATAAAATTATTTTGATGTAAATCGAATGAAATCACTTCAAAAAGGAAGTAGTCCACAAGTCCATGAATGCTGTTTTCAATTTTCGATGTGTGGAAAGGTAATAAAAATTGATATATTATATTTATAGAAAGGGAAGTATATAATTATATCACATATATTTCATTTATATCACATATTATTATTAAAAACACTGGTAATATATTCCTTGTAAATTGAGAACGTATAACATTGCTTTAAGTAGGCGGTAGTCCTCATATCCATAAATGATGTTATCAATTCCCAAAAAAGGAAATACTAAAGGTACATTTTTTATAATAATTTCAGAATAATTAATACATTATAAATATCATAAATATCATATAAAAAAGTATTTACATTGAAATTAACCACTATAACAGTTGGTAAATGGAAAACGATAGATACAGTTCTTCCATACGGCAGTCCGCCGTACACAGAAATGGTGATTTTGTTATCGATTTGATGTATTTGTGTAAAGGTTTTGGTCATAAAATTATAATAAAAAAATAAAAACATTTATTATATTTATGTTACTTTATAATCATTTAATAAGTGGAATTTAATGTTTAATTAATGAAATAAAACAAAAGTGCTCATTGAAGAATGATTCATCTTCATTCAGTAATGCCTTTTGGTTCACCCCAATGGAATTAAATTGATTTCGTTCATCCCAAATTTAGGATTATATAATTATAAGAGGGGTTTAAGAGATTATTTGGGTAGAAATTTTTATAATTAAAATTTCATGAGTGGTGTGAAAAAGTTGAAAGAGTGAGTGCCTTTTTATAGTTGAGGGGGAGTTTCATAAATGTACATACAAAAAGGTAAACACTATTGGTAGCTCCTACTTGAAATATGAGATTCCAAAATTAAAAATAATGGATTTGGAGGGGATTTATGGTCAATAAATACTTACACCACATAAAATTAATTCATTTCTAGACATTGAATTTGTTACCTCCTATGTTTCTCTTTTTTTATTTGGGTTTTTTCTATAAGGTAAATAATTTTATATCATATTTAGTTCATCCATTAATACTAAATTAATTTTATAAATGTTATAAAATTTAGACCCACAGATTTAAAATATTAAATATGAATTATATACTAAAAATATCATGTGGGTTGGAAATTAAATTTAACAGAATCACATGAAACGTTTAAAAATACTACATTAACCCTAACAGTGCCAACAATGTTTTTATTATTTAGTGTCCAATATGATAATTAATAAATAATTTTTTTAAATGAATGAATCATTTTATATATTTTTTAAAATTTAAATATTACATTACATAATATATTATATTTTTAATAATTTAAAATCATTTAGTAAATATATAATTTATTGTAAAAAACATTAATTTGAGTTTTAAATGTATATAATTAATTACATTTTAAAAATTTCTAGATATAAATGTTGAATAAATATATTATGTTCACTATTTTGTATCGTGGTATATAAATCTAAAAAAATAGAACACAAAATTCCATTCATTTTAACTTAATCTTATTATTTTTAATATAATTTATTTTATTTTATCATTAAATAAAAAATCTATGCATTAGAATATCATAAAAATTTAATGTAGTTAAATAATATTAAAAAATTTGATATAAATTATTATGGTAAAAAAATTCATTTATCATAAAAAATATTTTTTTAAAAATACTTATATAGTTTTTCCCTACCCTAATGATTTGTAGATAAAAAATGATTAAATATACATTTTTTGTCTTTTTCTTCATTTCACTCATTATATGTGTCAATGTCACTAAATAATGTAACCAATAAATAATTTAAATCTATAATAAGATTATATGATTATATATATTTCCATTAAAAGGGTTTCAGACATGTTTATAGGTCATTTTCCCCTTATGATTAAATTTTAATGGCTAAGTAAACTCATTTTTACCTTAATCATTGTAATTATTTTTAATTTATTTCACTAATATTTTCTGCAAAAAAACATTTTTTAATATAGTATAAAGTAAAATTTATTAATATAAAAAATATTTAATATATTTTTTCCAAATTTAATTCATATAAGAGGATACAATTAATTTCAAATTAATCCCGCATATGGGATGAAACAATGAGTTTTTGATGTAAAACATTTCAAAAGATTGAAATATTTTATATACAATTTCATTGTCAAATTGATTCTAGTGAACTAAATTGAATTTATTGATTTATAATTGAACTAATTATAAAATAAAAATAATTTAATATTAACGTTAAATATATAAAAAATTTATAGCAAATTTTAGCCTTCAATTAAAATGTCGTATTTTTCAATATTCATCTAACAATGAATCTTCTCATAAAAATAACCAAAATTAAACCAAAATAAAATTTGGTATTATTAATTTAAAAAATAATTTTTTGTTTTGAAATAAAAATTATAGTATTTTCAAAATATAGATTTAAATCCAATGTGTCATCAAAAGGAGGCAAAACTGATTTTTTTAGAATACAAATTTTTATGCATAAAAATGGATTTGTTTTTATCTTACGACTATAGAAAAATATTGGATTAACATAAATAAATTATCTAAATATATAAAATATAAATTTAACTATATATGTCGGTAACATTTATTAATATAAAATTCAATTCTTGTGATATAATGATTTATTTCATAAAAACACATCCATAATATTTAATTGTTCCTTATTGTGATTTAAAATTAATTGGTAGGAAATGAATTAATTTTAAAATAGGGGGTAAAAAATAATTTCAAAACTTATTTAATCTGATTCATTCCCTCCAATCTAATGCATATGTGATAACAATGATAATAATATTAACAGAATATAGTTTTCCTGTAGGACTCATGATTGTGTGTATCATATGTCATTAAAAGAATTTGATGTTGTGTGAAACAGAAGAAAAAAATGGTGTTTTATTTATTGAATGATTAACTATTTATTTCATGTAACTCAATGTTGTAAATAATTTTAGTTAATTTTAATGAAATTATATTTCATAAAATCTTGAGATGTTATATCAACACCTCTTAAAATTCATTTATCCCTCAAAATTAATTTCGGTTACTAATGTCTTATCATTTTAATAACTATTTTATGAAACCCGCATCATATAATTGAAATAAATGTACCATTCCATAATAATTTAATGTGTGAAACATAATGGTTTCCCAAATTTTTTCATAATTATGATTCCTCAAGGACTAAAAATATGTGGGAAATGAGGAAAAACATAATTTTTTTATAGGGATTGAGGTAATTGAGAATAAGAAATTTAATGATAAATGGAAAGTTAAGGGCCATTAATCCAAAAATCTATGATTATTTTAATGGTCATTGATTCATACTTATTGAAAGTATTAATATATGAATTCTTTTTTATGATCCTTTTTCCTAAATTTGTGGAATACTTTTACCATCAATTAAAATATTAAAATATAATTATTTGATATATTTCTATTCAGAAGAACAATTTAATTATCATAACATTCCCATAAACATTATGATCATCCCTAAAAATAACCTCAATCATAAAATAGTTTATAAACCCTAAATTTTATCAATATTTAAAAACACATATCCAAAAGTAAAGGCATACTTCCAATTAAACTAATTTTTTAGATATAAATAAACCCAACATAACATCTCACAAATATTTCATAATAACATTAAAATCACATTATATAAATCCTCATAAGAAGTTTATAAATCCTTAAACCTAGGTTAACCATCAAGATGTACCAAACTCCATGTAGCTTACATAAGTTTACTAGGTATCACAACATCAACTATAATAGTAGAAAAATATTTTTCCACAACATTTTATTCCTGATAATGATGATTTCCAATATTTTTATGTTTCTATGGACACACATTTGAATAATATACCAACTCATTATATATAAAGTATCTAACTAAGGACCATATATATTTTATGTCATTATTGTACGATTTAGGAATATTTTCATTTTAGTCAATATTATCGTTACCAAACATACCACAGCAGTAACACTTCTTAGATCTTGACCGAAAGTCTCCAAAATATATTTTACCACAAATGGAACAAATTTTAAGCTCTCCTCCATAATTCTTAGTTGGTTGTTTCTTTATTTCTTATATAATTATTGTTTCATACAATTTTACTTTATTGACACAAAAGATTCAAAAAACTCCATCTCAGCATTCACATCAAAACGTACAACATTATCATAACCATTATATTCTCGAGAGGACAATGTATTTTGTATACCTGGTTTCAATCCTATGTAAAATTTATTAATTTATTAATAATTTCTTGAATAATATTAAGAAAAACATAAAAAATCTTTTGATTTTTTCTTCAGATGTAGACACTGAATCATTATACATTTGATTCAATCCCATGAATTATATCTTTATCCTTAGCTAAAGAAACATTGGAAAGATATTCTTGAATGTTCTATAATACATGGAATCATAATCATTTTTCACTCTATTATTCTTAAACAATGTCCACTTTTTACCAGATTTACCTTCAAAATGATAATTAGAAAGATATTCCTATTGATTTTCCAAACATCCCATGACTTCAAATATCTTCTCAAGGGTATTGATCTATACGTAGACCACCAACAGTTCAGATGATCCTTGGAATGATAGGTGATGCTTCCTTATTAAATCATCCTCTATAGACACATTAATTTGTGGTAGATCAGGTTCCTCCCTAGAATAGATACTAACTCCAATTATATATTGAACTAATAGATCCATCACTACAATAAACTATTTTGATCGAATTCCAACCATATCAACATACTGATTTGGATGGATGTTTTTTTCTCAATTAAATCCCATTATATATTTCTAGTTTCCCTACTGAAGACCCATTCTAAACAAACATACATTATATGAATTAAGATGGAAATATTAACATACTATATCATATTAATTCAATAATAAAGTAAAATATATTATGGGATTTATATTGACACTATCATAACCCTTAATGATATGTAAAAATTTCATTTGATACTAAATATAATTCCCTGCCCTTAATCATTACATAATCTTGAGTTTTAGTCAATATTTTTACATTCTTTCACTTAGAGGATCATTTTAAGATTAATTATTTAGGGAATTATGTCGTAACTCGTACACAAACAAAAATCATAAAATAAAAATTTGTAAATTCTAACAAGAATCAATTTTCTCATTATATAAATCATTATAAATAAATCATGATTTTTTTAAAAGGAAAATACCTACAAATTACAAGATTAATTTTTTCCCCTCCCTTATTTTTAAACCACATGAAATTATTTAAAAAAATGATATGAACACCAATGATTACTAGGGGATATAAAAATAATTGAAACCATAGTTTAATTAAAACATGAAAAATAAAATAACATTTTACATTATCTTTAATTTTCTATGATAATATGAAATAAAAAAATTTCAAATGAAGAACTTATTTTTTTTCAAATAAAATCATTAGACCCATAGTATGAAGTTATTGGTACTTTTGGTTACTTAGAAAATAATATTCATAATACCCATGAAAAACATTTTAATTATAACAATAATATTAATGACCTTTAATAGAATCATTACCCGATGCATTAGAGATCTATACTGGAGATCACCCTTTGTATAAGCTATATATGGCCCATACGTAATTTATAAGGGGTATCGAAAGTTCATGTAATTTATATTATGAAAACTCATTTCTCATGAGACATTATAGTTATCAAACCATAATATATGCAATATTAGGCCAACACATGAGATATAATAGGGATCATCCATTCGTATAAATCTTTTCTGGCTCACCCATTTTATCGAATTCTCATATACCATTTCATGAACAAAAAATGTTCATCCAAAAATCCATAGAAACAATCAATATTAATTTTTAACCTATTAAACCCATGAAAAATAAATTAAATAAATATAAATGTCTTTAAAAAATGGTATAGCCGTGAAACAAAAATTGATTCCATAACAATCTAGTCAAAAAATGTTTAACTGATTGAAATAAATTGGATCAATAACAATATCATTTGAAATAATTATAATCAATAAATAGAATTAATGAGGGTGGTATAAACATGACATATGCCAACTGTAGGAAAAGTAAAAACAAGGTATTTTGATGTTGATTAAGGGAAGTACCATAAAAATATTATTAATAACATTCCTGAGGATGATAGTATTTATACATTCAAAAGTGTCACATACCACTGGGAAAGATTTGAATAATATTTACCACGAAGGAATAAAATTTAATGTTTCATTAAATAATATTTTAATAAATTAATTAATTGTTTGATATGTCAAAGGAGATTTATATACATATCATAAAATAAGGTGGCTGTATAATATAAAATTAATCCCTCAATGAAAGGAGATTGAGACAAACAACCTTAACATGAGTCTGCATTTTTATGTTTGTCTTTATCTTAGTAAATATTAAAAGTATTTTAATTATTTAGTTTATCCAAAACATTTTTTATGTTTATAATTAATTTTATATCACTTATTACAATGTGTTATACAACTACTTAAACAGTTATTTACATTGGGTGTTTTGATCATATTTGGATTATTTTTCAAAATCATCTTTAGTAAGTTATCTAAGGTTAAAGGGTTCATTATTAAAAAACACCATAATTATAAAAATGAAATAATAATCACCATAATTATAAAAATGAAATAATAATCATATTTATACATCTCCTATTCTTTTAAACAAATTATGAAATATGGTTATGAAATATAACCAATTTTACCATCACGGAGACCGTTGGATGTACATATGCATGAGTAAAGTTCCCATTTTCAATGATCACTATAGAAAGAAGGTAATTAACATTTATCCTTAAATAATTATAATTATACAATAAATAAATTATTATTTATTCATATATAAAAATATATATAATTCTTGTGATTTAAAAGAAATCACAACACTTTGAGGAAGTGGTAGTCAACAATTCTGTGAAAAACATTATCACTTTTGTTTGTGTATTAAAAAATAATAAAGAAAATAATTTATTATATTTAAAGAAGGGTTATTTTGTAATTAATTTCACAATTATATTATTTATATCATGTATATTTACTTAACCCATCCTTAATTCATTTCATGTATAGTGTGAACATATCACATCGCTCTAAGGAGGTGGTATCCCACATGTCCAGAAATGATATTATCGCATTCCGCAAAAAATGAAATCATGATGCTTTGTTTTATATTTCAATTCCATAATTATTATGAAATTATAAATATCATATATATTATATTAAAATAGTTTTTACATTATAATTCCCAACAATAAGTGGTGTTAATGTAAAAAATTAATGATATCGTTTCATGAGGCAGTAGTTTACCTTACATTTGAAAGGTCAGCTTTTGAACCATCTGATTGAAGTGTTTGCAGGTATTGGCCCAAAAATAAATTTTAAAACAAATAAGTATATTCAGGATACTATTTTTCTTATATAACCATGTAATAGTAGTAATTTAAGGTTTGGATTAGGAAATAATACCAATATACCCATTGAATAATATTTCGGTTCCATCAGTTAACTCTTTTTTGTTTTCACCACAGGACTTCAATGGATTTATTTCATCATAAAGGGTTGATTATATGATTAGAGGATAAATTTTGGGAAACTATTTTGGATGGTTTTGGATAAGACAGAAGCATTGATAAGTGTGAACATGTAGGGATAGTGATTGCCTTTTTATAGGGGTAAGAGTGTAACATTCCTATAAATACAAAAAGATAAACACAAATGGGTGGTCTCCCTTTTCCCATGTGATAAAAAAATAGAAAATAATACTGTGGAGGGTAAATATGGTCTATCCACACTAATAATAAAAAAAATAAATTAAATTTTAATCATTTTATTCTTTACTCTTTGTTTCCTTATTTTTTCATTTTGTTTTTTTTCAATATGCTAACTTGTTTTAAAACCTATTTAATTCACACATTAAGACTAATTAAAAGTGATAAATATTATTAAATTTAGACCCACTAATGTTATATTTGAAATCCAAATTATAAAATAATAGTCCCATGTCTTTTAGAAATTAAATTAAAAAAATTCATGTAATGTGCCGAAAAACCATATTAATCATAATCATTTAAGAGTATTTCTATTATTTAGGGTGTAATTTGTTCATTATAAAAGATCAATTAGTCTAGTAATGGACTATATTTTATATTTATTATCATTTAAAAATAAATTTATAGAAGGTAATATTTTTTAGTAATTTTAAATTATTTAATAAAATATCATTTATTACAAAATAACATTAATACCAATTTTGAAATTAAATATTTAATTAAATATAAAAAATTTAATGAAAAACTATAATTAAAATATATTATGTTCAAATATTTTTATCCTGATATATTCATACATAAGAACAATGGATCAAAAATATTCATTATATTTACCTTTTAATATTTTTAATATATTTTATTTTATTTTATTATTAATAAAATAATCCATTCAATGGAGTTTAATAAAAACATGATTTTTTTATAATATCTAAATATTATATATAAATTATTATTATAACCAATATTAATTTATATTTAAAAACAAAATTTATTAAAAAAATTATAATTTTTCGCTATCGCCAATTCATTCTAGAAAATAAAAGGATGGACCATACATTTTTTGTCTTTTTCTTTTATTAACATATTATATGGGTGAAATTCACTGAATATTATTCCCAATAACTCATATAAATGGAAAATATGTTGATATGGGTTGATAAAATGCAATAAACGAGGGTTTAAATAAGTCAATAGGTCATTTTCCCCTTAAAATTAATTTCTAACCACGAAGTAAACTAATTTTTACTTTACTCGATGTAATTTATTAAAAATTAATTAAAAAATCCTTTTGGTAAAAAATAAATAATACCATACAATAAATTATATATTTTTATGATTCCAAATTTGGAATTTGTTTTTTAAAATCAATTCATATAAGGGAAAAAATTTTATTTAAATTTTAACTCGTAGATGAGACGAAACAATGGGATTTTGAAGTAACAATGTTAAAAAGTTTGAAATGTTTTGATATCACATTTCAATTTAAAATTGATAACAATGAACTGAATTGTATTTATTTATGTATGATTGAACTAATTATAATTTTAAAATAATATAATATATAATTTAAATATATAAATAATTTAGATGAATATGTATTCTTCATTTAAAATAATATATTTTTCATTATTCATCTAAAAATGAAAATTATTTACCCAATATTCATCCAATGTAAATTTTGGATATTATTATTAATAAAATAATGATAATTTAATCAAAACAAAATTTATAAATGTGACAAAATTTTGTTTTAAATCAAGTGAACCATCAAAAGGTGGAATTACTAATTTTACAAAAATAACGCTTTTATCCATAAAATTGGATTTGTTCTATTATATTTACTATTAGATCTATTGGATAAATTTCAAGACATTTTATATTAGATATTAAATTTAAATTTTTCTTATATCAGTCATTAATATTGATTAATTTAATAAATTATTTTAAAATTCCATTTTGGTCCCAAAAATAGTTTTTTCATTAAAACAAATCCATTATATTCAATTAGTTATTATTTTCATTTCAAATTAACTAGTAACAAATGAAATAATTTTATAAACACATGTAAACTATAATTTCTTAATTAATTTATATCATTCTACTCCACTATAACAATTACTATGCGATAACACTCATTATAATATTGACTAAAAAATAATTTTTTATTATCAAATCACTTTTTAGGAAAAGGGAGAAACCCTGAAATCCAACAACACCACTTAGCAACAAAAACATAAAACTCAAAACCTACACAAGATTTTTTTCCTCCCTAGAAGTTTCACTTTATTGAATCCTTCAAAAAAGTAGCACCCTTCAGCAAATAGTCCCGTAATGTAGTGCATGGGAACATAATCGATGGAAAATACATAACCTCTCAGCGACTAAGAATCATAATGATAATAATAGTATATTTTTTCCCTAATGACTTGGACATGTTTGGAACAAATGTCATCAACATAACATGATGTTTGCATAAAAAAGGATATATATGGTGTTTAATGTGGTGAAAGATTAACTATTTATTTCATGTAACACAATTTATTAAAAAATATAAAATAATTTAAAAAACTTATATTTCTGAAATACCTAGATATTAAATTTCAACCTTATATTCAATTTTTTACATCTAAGTAATCTTTTTTTTTACCTTAATCAATATAATTAATTTTAATTTATATCAATACTCATTTTTCTCAAACATAATTTCAAAGATAGAATAAAATATAAATAATTATGATTCCAAATATGGAATCCATTTTCCAAAATTCGAATCACAGAAGTGAAAAAAATTCATTCAGAATTAATCACAAAGACATGCTGGGAAATAAGGTTTTAAGAGATAAAATGATGCAAAGATTACAATGTGCTTAAAATAAATCTCAGTATGAAATGGATTAAAATTTACTAAATTGGATTAATAAATATATAATTTAAATAATTAAACATAAAAATAAATTAAAATATAATTTAACATTATAAATTAATTAAACTAAAATTTAGTTATCACACAATACTTAGTATTTTTCACTATTAATCTAAAAATGATACATTTTATAACAAACAATAATATTAACCCTAATATTGTTTTGAAATTTTGAATTATTAAATGGTTTTTATTTAATCACATTAATTTTCTAAAATATTTAAAAATTAAATTAATAATTGTTCATAAAAGAAATAAAAACTATTTAATTGAGAAAATAGTATTTTTAAATCTATAATGAATTTTTTGAAAATTATGTATTTTATTACCAATATGATAAAAATATCTAAAAATAATATGAATAATATATAAAATTTATTTATTTTAGTTAATTTTTATAATTATAACAACTTGATTATAACCAATAAATTTAAATTAATATATTTGTAATATGAATCTGTTTTGTTAAAATACATTGTTTTGTGTCACACCAACAAATCAAGTGTTTCTTGTAGTGAATGATAACCTATGGTTACACATATTGAAATCATGACTTGTTGTTTCATGTAAAAATGACATCAAATGATTTTAATTTATTCAAAAAAATATTAATTAAAATTAACTCTTACTATCAAAAATTTAATTAAATATTTATCTTCTTATAAATAAATTTTTATCATTACATGGGTACTAGAACATGATAATTTTTTTTTTCAGAAACTACTAATATAAAACTATATGGAATTAAATAAAATGTTTTTATAATAAATTATTTTAATATATTTTTATCTACTTTATATTTTAATCATATTGATATTTCTATAAGGATGTATCACATTTTATTCTTATAATGTATTAATGATAATATTAACGTATAATAAAATACGCCATTGTTTGTTTCAATTAGTAGTTGTGGGTAACACATTCTACAGAAAATATGTCTTATTTAAAATAAAATGAATAATAAAATATCAAGGTGTTACATTCTACCCAACATAATAAAATATCATCCTCTCAAGTTTAGTTTCTATTACTATTTAAGAGATATATACTCATCAATGTTGATATAATTTATAATGTGTTATCTACCTTTTAATCATTAAAAAACATGGAAACTCATATCTCTTCTCATAATAGGAATATAATGTAAATACCCAGAAATTTCAAGGAAGTGTTTTCTTTAAATTCTTTGGAATGTTATGAGTCTTTAGTTTCTGACGGCGCGTGATTCCGAGGCCCGGAGTGCCCAGAATGATCCGTCGAAGTTTTGTTAAGCTTAAATTAACGCTCGTAAGTAATTTTACTAAAAAAGTGAAATAACACTTAAACGGTTACTCAGATCAGAAATAAAAGTCCACCGTTGTGCTGAGGATGATGGGTTTACCCTAGGTGTGACTTAAGTTTAGTCGGCGTGACCCTCATGTGAGGAAACCCGAAAATGACATAGCCGTAGATAAAACAATTAAATATTCTTATTTTATTTTTCCAATTCCTAAAACTCATAAACGGTAACTCGGATTAAAAATCCGAGACCACTGCTGAACTCGTGAGGGTAAGATTTCTTTAAGAAGATACTAACTTGGGTCGGCAAGGGCCACCAGATAATGTTAGTTTTTGGCAGCAAATAAAATAATTTAGTGACAATTATTTTATTATAGAATTCATAACTTTTAAATGGTAGCTCGGATTGGAAATCCGAGAGTACCGTTGGGTTAGTTAGGCCGTGTTTCACCTAGGAAGATCCTAAAATAGACCTTAGTGGGTCTAGGGTAGCTGTTAATAATTTTACGAACTTTTTTGGGTATGTTCAGTAAATGTAAGTTTGGGATTTTATATCTTTTGAACTGGTGCTTAGAATTGAAATCCGAGGGCACCAACGAACTCGCAGCACAAATCTTTGCTTAAGGGGACATTTCCCGCAGTTGCATTTTCTCGGGAGGCGAAGTTCATTTTGGGAATTTATATTAAATTAAATTAAATTGATGTACACAATTTTATCGATTAAAGAGTTGGTTATTTTATACAAGGAAGACTAAGAGGTGGGGCCCACACCCACATAACCTCCCATGAGAGGATAGTGTGTGGTGGGGCCCACATGATTCCCTAACCCTTCAACTCCCCATTAACTCCCCTTCATTTAATTTAACAACTCCTCTCTTTTGAATTTTAAACACTCCACCTCCCTCTCATTAAGTATGCCAACACAAATAGTTAATGACATCATTAATTAATTGGTGGGTGAACAATTCTTTTGACTTTTTTTTTAATTTCATGGAAATTCTATTTTATTAAGGGAATCCTTTCTAAAATATTTACTTGGCAAATATTTGGTGGTGGAACCTTTGGAGAATTGTAGGAGAGCTTCACCCCTCACCAATGAAGAACGCATGAAACAATATCCTCTCGGCGACCGAGGCAAGAATGTGAGGCAATGATCGTGAGGAACGCCTTCACCCTTTCTTCTTCCTCTGCATCAAGGGAGAAGACACCGTTCACGAGGAACATCATCCATGACAACAACTTCCAATGTTGATGGGATGACACCATCTTCCGCGACGCCCGACTACCACGACGCTCATCTTCCGTTGCTCGACGATGTGCGATGTCAATTATCGAGGTAAGGGGTTTGTATAATTTTTGTTTAATAAAATAATACTCTAGTCATTGTTGAATGCAAGTGATCGTCTTGGCCTCTTGATACCGCCTAACGCGGAGGGCAGAGGCCGAACAAACACGGCCCGACGACCCTCCATTGATTCACGTTTATATTGGCGACAGAAGCGATGTCGGGAGAGGTGAAGATGAACATAAGTGACAGAGACTGAAGATAACGGTGGCCATGCACCGACCGCATGTGGAAGAACCAGGGCCCGCAACCGCGGGCTGTTCGATAGAAGAAGAACCGGCCGGATGGGCTTATGGAACCGCGACACCCAATGTCGCAACGCTATGGAGGACTGTGACCCGCGCTCTGCGGGCCGCTTCGGTGGATGAACCGGCCAGCTCGTCATCCAACAGAGATGGAGGAGGCCGCGACACACGCAGGTGCTCTACGAGAGGAAAACAGCCCACTGTGCGGGCCGATCGCGTCGGGAAGACCGGCCGGCTTCGGCGGGCCGGATTAGAGGGGGGCACCACTCAGCGCCGCCTATTCAGGATAGAAGGCCCCCCCCGCAACGCTTAGCCAGTTGAGCTGATCCGCGGCCCGCCACGGGCTGGGCTGCGCCCCACCGGGTCAGGCCGCTCCCCGCCAGGCCGGGCGGCGCCCCGCTGGGCCGGGCCGCGCTATGCCGGGCTGCGCCCCACCGGGCTGGGCTGCGCTCCACCGGGCCAGTCCATGCCCCACCCGGTAGTGTCGACCCCCCCTGCCGGGTTGGACATTCCAAATCAGGTCAGGCTGACCCGCCAATCCACTGGGCTTGATGGGCCGGGCCAGTTTCTCTTAAACGAGAATAACTTTAAGACCGCACGTCTGATCGACGCGCCGCCTGCAGCACTGGGATCCTCGTGATGAGACGATCCTTTTGCGATACTCTAAGTGAGTTTTGAACAACTTTGGAAAATAGCCGGGTTTGGAACGAGCGTATTTCCAACCGGGCCCCTGGTACGGAAAAACTAATATCTCTCAGACCGGGTGTCCGATTGACGCGTCGTCTGTCGCGTTGGGTTCCTTTTGATGTGACATAAATTCGGGATAAATAAACTATGGACTTTTTGATAGTTTATGAATCGAACCCCCTTGGGTCATGGAGCAGACCCTCTCGGAATCTAGCATGCTCTGTGCGAGAACCCTAGAGCTGGCTGCGACTGCGACGACTACGGTAATAGAATCCTCTGTGGGTTCGACAGTGATGTCGACTATACTGGAATCCTTCGGGGGTTTTACAGTGACGACTACTGTACTTTAATCCTCTGTGGGTTTGATAATGATGTCTACTGTACTGGAATCCTCTGTGGGTTCGACATCGACGACTACTGTACTGGAATCCTCCGTGGGTGCGACAGTGAAAACTACTATACTCGAATCCTCCGTGGGTTCGACAGAAACATCTACTATACTAGAATCCTCCGTGGGTTTGGTGATGACGACAACTGTACTAGAATCCTCTGTGGGTTCGACATCAATGACTACTGTTCTTGTATCCTACGTGGGTCCGATAGTTTGACTTCTAGACTAGTATCATATGTGGGTCCGACAGAGTAGCTGGTCTAGTATCCTATGTGGGTCCGACAACTTAGCTGGTCTAGTATCCTATGTGTGTCCGATAGCTTAGCTGGTCTAGTATCATACAGGGGTGCAACATCTTAGATGAATTACTGACTACATCTGATCATCTCTATCGTTATACGAAAGATGTATACCTGTGTGAGATGAGTATTGAATTTCAATCATTATCATCGATGTTTTTAACTTGCTTTCCTGTGTGTACTGGGTTGTTCTTGGATTCAAGAGTTAGAGCCGAACAATGATTGATAACTTAGGTATATGTATGGGAATATACCTAAGTATAGTTGGTTGATACTTCATGATTTTATCTTTCTTATGTGGTTTATCCTTCATGGATTCTGGGAGACCTTCGGGGGTCTCGGGGTCCCTACTGAGTATCATATACTCACCCATGCACAGGCTATGCCCGCACTACGTTGTTTTGGATGAAGACAACAGACAACACTGACCGAGGTGGAGACTTATGGAGCTGGAATGTACCCAGAGGTGGAGCACTTGGTAAGACGTACACAGAGCGGACGACCGAACCCGAGGTGCTGAGGAGGCCATCTGAACCCACCCTTCAGGTGGGATTTCCAGAGGAGGACTTAGAGGATGATATTTTACTTTAGTTTAGTTGTACTAGTTCTTCAGTTATACTGTACTTACTGTTGGGCTTGTCTTTCCAGCCCCTTTCCTTTCAGCACTTACTTTTGTATTGAATATTATGTAGTGCATCCTTCTATTTCATACTCTGTTGTGCTTGTTTACATTTATAAAGGAAATTCCATCCCTTTTTATCGGGATTTACGCCTTTGGTGCTAGTCACCAGCCCCTGCCTTATGGAAGGCGGGCTTGGGGTAGTCACGACACGGGCCTCGAGGACAGGTCATGACAAATTGGTATCAGAGGAGTCGGTTCACCTGGAGAACTTAGGACTCTAATTATTATTTTTTGTGAAGCAATAGTGTTATGAGTATTGAGTATGGTTTTCAATCCAGGGAGTCTAGTGTTGGTACGACAGCCGACGTATCCATACACTAGGACCCTGACCTCTAATTTCTGACTTAGTTCATGGAAACACTAACTGCATTTGTGTTCTAAGAGTTTCCTTTGTGGTCTCTTTGATTCAGCTCACCAAGAATAACTTATTGACTGTGGCACACCTTTTCCTTATCGAGATGCCACCATGAAGACAACCGGCTAGGGTTCCCAAGATATAGTACACAATGACGGCCTATAAAGCGATGAGGCTCCGGTGTAGGGCCCTCTTACTAGGTTGGAACCATTGGGTGGTGTACCAGCAGTAACACCACCTATTGGGCAGCAGATGACACCATCCATACTAGCAGACAGTGCATGCCGACAGAGCACGTTGCACGAGTTCCAATAGCGGATACAGCCAGTGAATTTTAACATTTTGAAAGCATGAAACTTTCATCAGTCTTAGAGAATTGAGCCTGTGAAATGTTTCAAGAAGAGGAAGTGTTAAGGATAGATGAAACTGCAAGGCAGCAGATGTGGAAGCATATCTTTGAGAGCAGCATGAGGTGGTGAACATTTCGACATGTTATAACCACCCGTCTTTGTATTCCCTGCTAGGCTCATGGAGCTGGATGGTAGGGGACGAGAGTAGCGCATGTGGTCATGGAGTGTTACCCAAGGGATCTAAGATTGATTTGAGGTACGTGTCTACTACTAGATGTCGTATTAATGGACATAGGTACCAATCATTCATTCCTTCTATGAATCTTGTCCCAGAACTAGAGTTTCCAGTTAAGTCGTTGACTTGACCCTCACATGTGGAGATACCTTTGGGAGGAGACTCAATAATTACACTTACAACGATGGTGTGATCCTACCCCTGAGGTGATAGTTTTGGTTGGATCCTCTTGGTGGCAGCATCGAGGCCTTACGACGTTAATGTGGTCATGGAGTGTTACCAAAGGGATCTAAGAATGATTTGTGGTTTACCTACAACATTGGGATGAAGTTTTCCTTGGTCAGTGAAAAGGAAAACCCATGAAGCATAGAATGGAATCATGCATAAGAGGGTGCAGTCGATCACTTAGGAGTCATCCAGACATACATTTGTACCAGACTTCTCTAAAGTTTTAGCACCACTATCAGCTATGAAGAAGAAGGGGAAACCTTTTGTTTGGTCAGATAGACTCCAATAGAGCTTTAAGGAGTTGAGGTATAGGTTGACTATTGTGACCATCTCTAGGATACGACGGAGAAGGTGCAGATCATCCACGAGAAGATGAAGACTGCCCAAAGCAGACAGAAGTCCTATGCCGATAGGAGATGGAGACCATTGGAGTTAGAGGATGGTGACCATGTCTTCGTACGGGTCTCACCTCGACGGGGTCTATAGAGATTTGGCCGAGGTGTGAAGTTATCTCCATGCTTTATTGGGCCATTCCACGTCCTCAACAGAGTAGGAGAGGTGGCTTACCTCATGGCCCTTCCACCTCAGTTGCATCGAGTGCATGACATCTTCCACGTATCTCAGCTGAGGAGATATGTGCACGACCTATCCCACATCATCGACCATGGGAAGATGGACATTGATGATGGGGTGACATTCACGGAGGTCCTGGTAGTGATCGAGGACCGATAGGAGTGGGTACTACGTGGATGGTTGATTCCTCTAGTGCACGTTCACTGGAAGCACGGGAACCTCTAGAAGAGCACATGGGAGCAGGAGGCTCAAATGCGTGCTCAGTACCCACTTTTTTTTCCCTAGTGTATGTTGTAGCTTTACGGGGACGTAAATACCAGAGGTGGGGGTAATGTAAAGACCTGAAAATTTCAAATAAATTTTTTTCTTACATTTTTTCGAATGTAACGATTATGCAGTTTCTAACGGCCCGTGATTCTGAGGGTCGGAGTGCCTGGAATGATCTGTTGAAGTTTTGTTAAGCTTAAATTAATGCGTGTAAGTAGTTTTCCCGAAAAAGTGAAATGACTCTTAAAAGGTTACTCAGATCAGAAATTTGAGGCCACCGTTGTGCTCAGGATGGCAAGTTTACCCTAGGCGTGACTTAAGTTTAGTCAGTGCGAGCCTCCCTTGAAAAAACCCGAATATGGAATAACTGTAAATAAAATAATTAAATAAAGTTATTTTATTTTTCAAATTCTTATAACTCACAAACGGTAACTCGGATTAAAAATCCGAGACCACCACTACACTCGTGAGGGTAAGATCTCATTAAGAAGATACTAACATGGGTCGGCGAGGGCCACCAGAGAAAGTTAGTTTTTGGCCGAAAATAAAATAATTAAGTGAAAGTTATATTATTGTAAAATTCATAACTTTTAAACAGTAACTCATATTGGAAATACGATGGTACCTTTGGTTTCGTTGGGATGTGTTTCACCTAGGCAGATCCCAACCTTCACCGTAGTGGGTCTAGGGTGGCTGTTAATAATTTTACGAACTGTTTTTCGGGTACGTTCAGTAAATGTACATTTGGGATTTTATATCTTTTGAACTGGTGCTCGGAATTGAAATCAGAGGGCACCGATGAACTCGCAGCACCAGTATTCACTTAAGGGGACCTTTACCGCAGATGCATTTTCTCAGGAGAAGAAATTAATTTAGGGGATTTATATTAAATTAAATAAAATTTTTGTACACAATTTTATTGTTTAAAGATTTGGTTATTTTCTATAAGGGAGAGTTATAGGTGGGGTCCACACCCACATAACCTCCCATGAGAGGATAATGTGTGGTGGGGCCCACACGAGCCCCTAACCCTTAAACTCCCCATTAACTCCCCTTAATTTAATTTAATAACTCATATCTTTTGAATTTTAAACTCTTCACCTCCCTCTCATTAAGTTTGCCAACACAAATAGTTAATGACTTAATTAATTAATTTTTGGGTGAACAATTCTTTTGAATTATTTTTAGTTGCATGGAAATTCTATTTTACTAAGGGAAGCCTTTCTAAAATATTTTCTTGGAAAATATTTGGTGGTGGAGCCTTTAGAGAATTGGAGGCGAGCTTTATCCCTCACCAATGAAGAATGTGAGGAACTATATCCTCTCAGCGACCAAGGCAAGAACGTGAGGCGACGCTCATGAGGAACACCTTCATACTTTCTTCTTCCTCCGCCTCAAGGGAGAAGACACCACTCACGAGGAATGTTGTCTACAACAACGACTTCCAATGTTGATGGGACAACATCGTCTTCCGAGACGCCCGACTACCGTGACGATCGTCTTACACAGCTCGACGACATGTGACGTCAATTATCGAGGTAGGGGGTTTGTATAATTTTAGTTTAATAAAATTATACTCTAGTATTTGTTGAATGCAAGTGATCATCTTGGCCTCTTGATACAACATAACACGGAGGGCGCAAGCTGAATAAACATGGCCCGATGACCCACTGTTGATCCACATTTCTCTTAGCGAGGGAAGAAATGTTGGGAGAGGTGACGATGACTGGAGATAATGGTGGTCGCGTGCCGACAACATGCGGAAGAACCGCTGCCCGCAACCGCGGGACGCTCGCCCGAAGAAGAAACGCCCGGCCGTAGCCGGCCGGGTTGGAGGAACCGTGACACCCTATGGAACTGCGCTGCGGAGGACCACCCCCATGCTCCGCGGGCCGCATCGGTGGATGAACGGGCCGACTCGTTATCCATCCGGGTTAGAGGAGGCCGCGACACTCGTAGGTGCCGCATGGGAGGACAACGGCCCGCTGTGCGGACCGCTCGTGCTGGGATGACTGGCCGGCGCCGCTTGGCACCGCCGGTTTGTGAATGTGGGGGGCCACGCCCCCCCCCCCCCCACATCACTTGGCCAGCCAGGCTGAGGTGCTGCCAGCCGTGGGCCGGGCCGCACCACCGCACCACACTGGGCCGGGCTGCACCACGCCAGGCCGGGCTGCGCCACGCCGGGCCGGGCCGCGCCACGCCGGGCCGGGCCGCGCCACGCCGGGCCGGGCCGGGTCGTGCCCCGCCGGGCCGGGCTGGGTCATGCCCCGCCGGGCCGGCCCACACCCCACCGGGCCGGGCCGACCCCCCTACCGGGTCAGACCTGCCAAATCGGGTCGGGCCGACCCGCCAACCCACTGGGCTTGACGGGCCGAGCCCGTTTCGCTTAAACGAGAATAACTTTAAGACCGCATGTTCGATCAACACGCCGCCTGAAGCAATGGGATCCTCGTGATGATACAATCCTTTTGCGATACTCTATGTGAGTTTTGGATTAATTTGGAAAACAGCCGGGTTTGGAAGTAGCATATTTCCAACCGGGCCCCTGGTATAGAAAAGCCAACATCTCTTAAGTCGAGCATCCGATTGATGCACCATCTGGCGTGTTGGGTTCCTTTTGACGTGACGGTACTTTGGGATACATTAACTCAAGACTTTGTAATAGTTGATGTATCGATCCCCTTGGCTCGAGAAGCGGAATCTCCCGGAATCTAGCGTGTTGTGTGCGGGAACCCTAGAGCTGGCTGCGACTGCGATGACTACTGTACCGGAATCCTCCATGGGTTCGAAAACAACGTCTACTACACTGGAATCCTCTGTGGGTTTGACAGTGATGACTACTATACTAGAATCCTCTGTGGGTTCAACAACTATGTCTACCGTACTGGAATCCTTCGTGGGTTTGACAACGACGACTAATGTACTATAATCCTCTGTGGGTTCGTCAGCAACCACTACTATACAATAATCCTCCGTGGGCTCGACAGTGATGTCTACCATACTGGAATCCTCCATGGTTCGACGATGATGACAAATATACTGTAATCCTCCGTGGGTTCAACATCGATGACTACTATTCTTGTATCCTACGTGGGTCTGATAGTTTGACTTCGGTACTAGTATCCTACATGGGTCAGACAGAGTAGCTGGTCTAGTATCCTACGTGGGTCCGACTGCTTAGCTGGTCTAGTACCCTACGTGGGTCTGACATCTCAGATGGTCTAGTATCCTACGTGTGTTCGACAACTTAGTTGAATTAGTGACTACATTTGATCGTCTTTATCTCTATACAAAAGATGTATGCCTGTGTGAGTTGAGTCTTGACTTTCAACAATTATAATCGATGTCATTGACTTGCTTTCCTGTGTGGACTGGGTTGTGCTTGGGCTCGAGAGTTGGAGCTGAACTGTGATTGATAACTTAGGTATATTTATGGGCATATACCTAAGTAGAGTTGGTTGATACTTCATGATTATATCTTTCTTTTGTGGTTTACCTTTCGTGGATTCTGGGAGACCTTCGGGGGTCTCGAGGTCCCTACTGAGTATCATATACTCACCCCTGCACGGGCTATGCCCGCACTACATTGTGTTTGATGCAGACGACATACAACACTGATCGAGGTGGAGGCTTGTAGAGCTGGATGGTACCCGGAGGTGGACCACTTGGCGAGATGTACACGGAGCAGACAAACGTACCCGAGGTGCTGAGGAGGCCATCTGTACCCACCCTTCAGGTGGGATTCCTAGAGGATGACTCAGAGGATACTATTTTACTTTACTGCAGTTGTACTAGTTTTTCAGTTCTACTGTACTTACTGTTGGGCTTGTATTTCCATCCCCTTTCCTTCTAGAACTTACTTTTGTATTCAGTATTACTTATCGCTTCCTTCTGTTGCGTACTCTGTTGTGCTTGTTTACTTTTATAAAGGCAATGTCATCCCTTTATATTGGGATTTATACCTTTGGTTCCAGTTGCCAGCCCCTGGACTATGGAAGGCGGGCTTGGGGTAGTCACGACATGGGTCCCGAGGATGGGTTGCGACATATAAGTAGATTTTCATTTGTCACATGTATTTTTTGGAATATATTTTATTATTTTTTTATTACAATTCATTGTTTCTACGTGGATACCTTTAATAATTTCATTATAATGATCCTATTTCTATAAGAATACAAAAACATCATAATTATGATAATTATCTATAAAAATATTAAAATAAATCATAATTGAATTTTTTATTGAAATATTCATTCAATCTCAATATATATTAATTGAAAATGTTAATTCAAACTACAACACATTAATTATACATCAATTTTTTAATATTGCACCCTCCTAATATTAATAACTTAATCCCATTAAATAAATGATATTAAATTTACCAAGATTATATAATTTTATAAACCTAAGATTAGGGTAATATATGATCCTCAAATGAAATAAAGTGTTTTTAGGATAAACATTAATCTTACTATAATGTATATATTTTATAACCATACATACTACAAAAAACTTGTTAACATATTATCCAAATATCCTAAATTTCATTATCTCAAAATCTATTTTTTAACAACCAATGTTATTTATGATCCTAAACATATATTCCCAAAATCAATTAACCGTAATTAAATCAATAAAAAGTACATAAAATAGTAAAGGGTTATCTAATCCTTATTTATATATTATATATAAATTGTATATAAATATCCAGTAATGATATTAATCACCACAAAATTGTAGCATATAAGATATCAACGAAGTATTTACACCATTTAACATATAAATACACTTAAACTAATTGCACCATGATGGTATTTTTACCACTTAAAATAGCTTGAACCAATAAAATCATAACTTCTAATGTTATAAAAACCCTAATATCATACCAAATGTAATATACTAAACCCATATACCCTGATAGGTTGCTAAAAATGGACCCTTTACATATTTTCATTGAAACCAATTGACATGAAACAAGTTTTATCATCAAAATTACAGTGTTAATAACCAACATTGGAAAAAATTCATACCAAATACTTTTTAGGATTATAGTTCTAGTGATTAGTGATGAAACTGTTTATATAAAAAATCCATGTCCAACTATCCCAATGGTCAATTTTCCCATTATAACAAGAATTTATTATTTTATATAAAGTCTTTAATATCTCACATTATATTTCCACACATGGTACCCATCAAGAAATATCATAATGTATAATATTAATTAAAATACAGGGAAAAAAGAGACATAATATGGTTGATCATAAATTCCATGTAAGGAACAATGTGATTTTTTTTCTATCATGGAATATAAAAGTAATGAAAAATATCATATGAATAAATAATAACAAAATATTAAATATAATAAATATAATGAAAGGGTAATATATCATGGGATGATAATGATACATAAATACATACATAAAAATAGTAATATCTTTTATTATGACTGAATGAATATTTTCATATATATTAATCCCAGGAACAAGGCCTTGGGCTATGAAATATGATATAATATCAAAGCATAATTCCATGAAACCACACATAAGTGGATAATAAAAACACAAAATGAACCAAGTAGTTTGTCTCATGTTACAAAATAATGTATCAATGGGATATATATTTTTAGCCCCCACCCATCACTAAATATGAACCATTAGTTGTTTATATGAAGGAACTAATGAAGAATAAAATAAATAGTTGAAGAGGCTTTATAATTTGTAAACATGCATGTTTAATTAAATAGTATATGAAATTTTAATACTTCCCTTGTAAATTGAATAATGTTTTTACAAATAATCCATTAAAATGAATCAATATAGAGTAATTTTTATATAGTTATGTCAAATATTGAAAATATATATAGAAATAAGGAATGAGATATTGAATATATTTATGAAATTTATGAACATGGAAATGAAGGAGAAGAATAATTTAAAGGATTAAATTAACATTGAAAGAGAACAAAACCCTTAAAATCAAGGCGAGGTGTTAAATATATATAAAAAATAATATATAGTGGACAATATAAAAAAACATAAATCCAAAATATATAAAAAAAATTATTTTTGAGAAAATTTTAATGGTATAATTATCATTAATTCTTTATAACATGGTTATAAAGGAAGACTTATAGATTAATATGAAATCCATTCCAAAGGGAAGGAATTTGTTAATTTAATAATATAACATAAAAAATTTATAATATTATAACGTTGAAAATAATTTTGGGTAAATACATGAAATGTGGAGTGGGAGATAATGTAACGCCCCGACCCCAGTTACCCAGAGTCGGTGCATTATTACATAACATTGGCATGATCACAAAAGATCAAGTCTCGAAAGACCGATTAGTTTAGTAGCCTTGGAATAACTAGATACATTTATAAAGTTTACATTACATCATAAAATCAAAACTACAACAATATAGTTTCCATAATCCACACTCTTATCCCCTCATACTATCCCTGCAGGTCATTCATAAATTACTTCTTCACATCCTGGGAAAAATAAAACATAGAAAAGGGGTGAGCTCAAATGCCCAGTAAGGATAACAATATAGCGGAAACATTCAAAAATAAGAATAAACATTTAAAGCAATGTATAACTAAAACAAAAGCCTTTTAAACTTGAACTTCAACATAGTATGGCAGAAATAAAATGAAATAATTACACTTACTTATTCACATGGATATTCTACTAATCGAATAATCATATGAAATATCAATAACCACTTTCATAATGATGGAATGCATAATACCAGACTATCATAACCACATAGCCAAGGCCTCGTGCCAAGACTAAAAATAAGATTTTTTCAAGGCCTTGTGCCAAGACACTATTTTGTCTCATGAGACCTACCAATAAATCAAGGAGCTATAGTGGGCTCCACCCGTCACATATTAAGTCCAATGCATTCCTCATATGAACATGTTTAAGCATAAAATTAACATTCGTATTAAAACTTGCATAAAAAATGTAAATACTTCATCCATAAACCATGAATGGTATAAATATAGAACATCCACAGTAAAAAATATCACAAAACCTTCAATAAAATATTGAAGTTTTGTATCATAATAAATCAACTTCAAATAAGTGTAAAATCCATCAAAGGATGTTGACATAGATGAAATCAAAACTCTTTTTAGAGTAATATCTCTTTTTTATTTTGAAATCATTTAAGAGTCATATATTTATAAAATATAACATTTTCTTTGAAAATATTCTTATAAGATTGTATGGGAAGCTTCGAAGATTTTATAACAGCTGAAAATAGCAGCACCCACTGTATAAGTTAAAAAAACATTCTTACCTTAATTCTGTCGAAAAGGTTAAAAAGCACCTTGTTTGAAAAACGACAGAAAGATTCCTTTATAAACCTCTTATTAAAAGTAAAACAAGGGTATAAATGACTTTAACCCATATTCTTGTAAATAGTAAAAATGTTTTTAAATACATTTTTAATAAACATGGATGTGGATGATAAAGAAATCCCAGTAGATTATTACGTATAAACAACCTTGGATAATGAAGAGATGGTGAAATAAACCCTTACCTTGTACTTTTACTTGGTTGGGGTAGGTTAAACTTCTGTATAATGGTGAAATAATTTTTATTAAATTATAAAATAATCATATACATTAATATGATATCATATATGATCTTTTAACATTGATTTGTTAATAATATCTTAGTATTATTGTTGTTTCGGGTGTTAACTTACTCGTTTCCTTTTATATGTTTTGTTACGCAATACATGTTTTTCATGAATATGTTGTATCTTATTCATATCCATAATGATATTAATTCCATATATACTATTATTAATCATCAAATGATAATTAGACTTGAATGGATACGATGGAGAATGAATCTCATTGCGTTCATGGAGATGGTAGTCCGTACGTACGCACAAGCGGCAATATAATTCTTTTGATATTAAAATAATATATAATAGAATGGTATATCATATATAAATGATAATTATCATGTTATATTTATTATTTACATGAATTACACATCATTATTATACCCATCCAAATAATAATGTTTTGAATAACAATTACACAAAGACGTGGAGACGGTAAGCCATACGTACGCACGTATGTAGACATGTCATTCAAAGGATGGATAGAATACTTAAATATGGTTCTAACATGTTTATAATAACATGAAATTATTTATAATATACTGGAGTTATTATTTTAGAATGGTAATAACAAAGAGAGAAGAAGTGGAAGAAGAAAGGAACCTGAAAAAGGGTGGTGAAATCATTACCTTATCTTCGGGTTCTTCCTTTTGATTTGATCAAAAGGGATCCTTAGGTTGGCTTCATGACTAAAGGAAGGCTTCTAGGATTAAGTGAGGGAAGTTGAGAGAGTATTTTGGCTGGTTTTGGCCGAACCAAAAGGCTTTGAAGGTGTGAGTTAATGAGAAGGGAGAGTGCCCTTTTATAAGAGCTGTGAGGGGCACCTTTGGAAAAGCTAGAAATATTATTTTATAATAAATTCATATTCGATTTATAGTGGCTCCAAAGTAGATTATTTAAAGTTTAAGTTGGGTATGGGTCGAAAAACACTCAACCAATAGAATTTAGACAGGTTTGGGTTTCTATATTAACCTTATCTTTAAGTATTAACTCTTAGTTAATTAGTTTCACTTTTACAATGTCTCTTTGTATTTTTATATTATATGGTTAATAAACATACCATATACATCCACTAGACCCCCAATTAGTCCATTAATGATACACCTATCATGATATAAGTCTCTTGACCTAACCTTATATTTTTAGGAATTTAATATCAATTAATAATATAATATTTGTTTTAAAAACTCTTTTATGTCAATTTTGACACTATTCAATAATTGATTTTTTTAAAACTTATAACAGAATCATTACTTCGAAAAACTTTAATTAAATAATTACTAACATGTCATATTAACCTATAAAATTAGTTTAATTCAAAAAAAGTCTCCAATTATATTTATTTAGGTATTTATAATATCAATTATTCTAATGTTTCCTTAATTAGGTAATTACTACATCATCATTGTGTAATAAATAAATTAAATTATTTAATGTCTAAATATTATAAATAAAATATAATTATGTAGGAAATATTTTTATATTTCTAATAAATATTTATATTCAAACATCCAACATATATAACCATATGTAAAATTTTTTTTGCTAAAAGATATATGCTTAGGTCATTTTTGTATTTATTTTAACTTAATTAATATAAAGTGTCATTATCACTTACAAGTGGCTCCAAGGGGTCCAAAAATCGACCCAAAGATGCCCATGGTCGGAAATGTATCATCCAATAAGGTTAGGACTCGTTTTAGGGTAATTTTTTATTATTATAATATTTTTTTAACCCTTATTTACCAGATTTACCCTTAACCATGGTAAATAAAAATATTTACCGAAGTAATTATTCAAAATGTCTAAAATGAAAATTTACCTATTTACACAATATGAACATACTGATTCCAAATATGGAATCACTTTTTCCAAATTCAAAACATAGAAGTGGCAGAAATAAATTTAAAATAAATTCCCGTTGTTAAAACAAAAAGCGTGTTTTTCAGAGATAATAACTATCAAAAGATTGACACATATTTATGTCCGGTTTAATTGTAAAATTATGTACAATGACTAAAATTGTATTAAATGGTAAAAATATATTATAAATATACTTTGAAAGAACTCTAATTCATAATTTATCAATATAAATTATTTAGATTGAAAAAGTTGTTTTTAATTAAAATTTAGTAAAACTCACTATTCATCAAAATATAAATGTTATCCGAAAAGTTCCAAAATTTTACCCTAGGCTAAATTCGACATTACAAATCCAAAAATGAAGTCCATTTTGAGATATAAAATTTATAAAATTTCAAAAAGTAGGTATTACTATTCATAATGATTAGTTTGATTGGTTGTGATGTGTAAGAACACGATGTTGCGTACAACACACGTTATCACATTATTCCAAGAGAAGCGTACCTTAGAAGCTTGAGGTGTTACATTTTCCCCTCCTTCAAATAATTTTGTCCTCAAAATTTATAGAATACTACCGCATGAAAAGACTCGGTTGGTTCTTCATCATAAGTTCCTCAGTTCCCACGTCGCCTCTTCCATCTTATGGTTTCTCCACAAGACTTTTACCAGACAAGTCGTCTGGTTTCTCAATACATGTTCCCTCGTATCAAGAATCCTGATGGGCTCTTCACAATAAGATAGATCGGGTTCCAGTTATAATTCTTCATAGGTGAGTACATGCATTGGGTCAGACATGTTTTTCCTCAACAGAGATACATGGAACACATCGTGAACTTTGGAGAAACTTGGCGGCATTGCCAATTGGTAAGATACAACCCCAATTCATTCTAGAATTTCGAATGGTCTGATGTACCTGGGACTCAATTTACCTTTCTTACCAAAATGTATGACTCCCTTCCATGGAGATACCTTCAAGAAAACATGATCACTGACTTGAAATTCTAAATCCTTCCTTCGATTATCGGCATAGCTCTTCTGCCTACTTTGAGCTATTTTGATGTGATTTTGGATTACCTTCACCTTTTCCATCGTTTCCTCAACAAGTTCTGGACCTACAAGTTTTCTTTCACCAACGTCATCCCAACAGGTTGGTGTGCAACATCTCTTTCCATATAACGCTTCATATGGTGCCATCTGAATACTCGAATGAAAGCTATTGTTATAGGAAAATTCTACCAAAGGTAAATATTGATCCCACATACCCTGAAAGTCAAGTGAGCAAGATATCAACATGTATTCTAGGGTTTGAATAGTCCGTTCTGATTGTCCGTCTATCTGAGGGTGGTAGGCAATGCTCAAATGAAGTTCAGTGTCCATGGATTTCTGAAGACTTTTAAAGAATCTTGAAGTAAACTGGGGATCACGATCAGAAACAATCGATAGGGGTACTCCATGAAGTCTCACAACTTCATTAATATATAGTCTTTCTAGACGTTCCAGTGGTAGATCTTCTCTTATAACAAGAAAATGTGCTGACTTGGTAAGACGATCAACAATAACCCATATTGCATCGTTCCATCTAGGAGTCTTTGGCAGCCCCATGACAAAGTCCATCATAATATTGTCCCATTTCCACTCTGGTATGGGAATAGGTTGCATGACTCTTCCAGGTTGTTGCCTTCCAGCTTTTACTTGTTGACAAACCATACATCTTAACACAAAATCAGCAATTTCCATCTTCATGTTGTCCCACCAAAAATGTTCCTTCAAATCTCTATACATTTTTGTGCTCCCAGGGTGTAAAGTGAAATTGGAACTATGAGCATCATCTAGTAATTCTCTTTTTAGATCAGGTATATCAAGAAAACAAATTCTCTTCCCGAATTTCAAAATTCCTTCTTCATACACAAAGTCTCTCAATCTCCCATCATTCACAGCTTTAATCTTCTTTTGAAATTCTTCATCATTAGTCTGAGAACTCTTAATCCTTTCTAGTAAAGATGGGTTTGCAACCATTTGAAAAGCATTGGTGTTTCACCTTCCCTGGTTATTCCCATGTCCATCTTCACTAGATCCATGAAAATTGGTTCCCTTTCAATTCTCATATTGTTCAAAACTCCATGATCTTTTCTGCTCAAAGCATCCTCCACCTTGTTTTCTTTCCCCGGGTGGTAGTGTATCGTACAATTATAATCCTTGAGCAATTAAATTCATCTCCTTTGCCTCATGTTGAGTTCTTTTTGTGAGAAAATATACTTCAAACTCTTGTGATCAGTTTAAATCTCACATTTTTACCATAGAGGTAGTGCCTCCATATCTTCAAAGAAAATATCACAGCTAATAACTCGAGATCATGAGTAGGATAGTTTGGTTCATGAGTTTTCAACTGTCGTGATGCATATGCAATAACCCGATCATTCTGCATAAGGACACAACCAAGTCCTTTCATCGATGCATCACTATAAATAACGAACCCATCATTCCCTGATGGTAGAGTCAATATAGGAGAATTGACTAATCTTCTCTTTAGTTCTTCGAAACATTATTCACACTCTTTTGTCCAAAAAAATTTAACCCCTTTACGTGTGAGCATCGTTGATGGGTTAGCCAATCGGTCAAAATTCTGGACAAAACGTCGATATTAACCTGATAAACCAATAAAACTACGTAACTCAGTTATACTCGTAGGTGCTAGCCATTCTGGGATTGCCTTGGTCTTATAAGGATCAATAGAGATTCCATCTTTAAAGACAATATGTCCAAGAGAAGAAATATCTTGATGCCAGAATTCACACTTGCTAAACTTCCCATATAATTCATGTCTTCCCAGAGTCTTCAGGATAATGTGCAAGTTATTTTCTTGATCTTCGTAGCTTTTGGAGTATACCAAGATATCATCAATAAATACCACCAAAAATTCATCAAGATATTCCTTGAAAACTCTATTCATCAGATCCATGAATATAGAGGGTGCATTAGTCAATCCAAAAGGCATTACTGTAAACTCTCAATTCCCGTACCGGGTTCGAAATGCTGTCTTTGGAATGTATTCCTTCTTCAGACACAACTGATGGTATCCAGATCGAAGGTCAATCTTTGAAAAGTATTGACCTCCATGAAGTTAGTCAAATAAATCATCAATGCGAGGTAGGGGATACTTTCTCTTTATTGTTATAGCATTGATCTCCCTGTAGTCGATACATAACCTCATAGATCCATCTTTATTTTTAACAAAAAGAACAGGGGCTCCCCATGGAGAAACACTAGGGCGAATAAATCTCTTATTACTCAATTTCTCTAGTTGTTTCTTTAGTTCGAAAAATTACATAGTGGCCATTCTATAAGGGGTCTTCGATATTGGCCTTGATCCAGGAATTAAATCAATGGAAAACTCAACTTATCGTTCTGGAGGATGTCCAGGTAAATCTTCTGAAAATACATCTACATATTCTTTCACAACAGCTACATCCTCTATTTGAACATTCCTTTCCTCACCCACAGTCATTTCATTTTCTTCCTCCCAAATAATTGAATTTAGTTGAGCTACTGGGGGTGGATCTATAAAAGAATTAGGTGGTGACGATTCTGCTCTAAAGATAAGGTGTTCCTTATCATCATCATCAAAAATCATAACCTCCTTTTTTTACAATAAATCTTAACATCATATTCCGAAATCCAATCCATACCGAGGATTATATCAAACTCAATCATAGGTATGACGACGAGATCAGCAGATAAAGAACATTTATGTGCTCTAATGGGGACTGATTCAAAAAAATTTGTTGTAATGATACTTCCCGTAGGAGTTTTAACTGACAACTACCTTGTTAAATCAAATTGGAAATATCTAATTTTCTTAGAAAACTGGGAAGATATGAAACAAAGCAATGATCCAGAATCAAATAATGCATTTGCTAAGCTAGAGGAAACCATTAAATCACCTGCCACCATGTCCTTCGGAGCTTCTACCTCAGCAGTAGTGATAGCATAAGCTTGGCCTTGATCCCTTGGACTTTTCTGAGGTAAGTTCCCTTGACACTTAGATAATTCATTTTCATAATGTCCTATATCCCTGAAATTGCAGCACTGAACATTGGTAGCTTCCTTCTTCCCTTTGCAATCACGAGCTTGGTGGCCTTTTTCACCACACTTGTAACAGACACCCATTCCCTTTAAGTAAGTACCAGGGTGTTTCTTCCCACATTTACCATAGGATGGATATTCAACCTTTCCCTTCTTCCCCTTATTTCCATTCCCAGATTGATCAACAGATCTCTTCTTCTCTTGCTTTGCTTTAATGTCATAAGACTTAGAGAATTCCTTTTCAGTCTTGATAGCACATGAGACAATGTCTTCATATGATGAAAAGGATTCTGAGACTAATTCTCAACGGAGAAATGGTTTTAACCCAAAAAGAAATTACCAATATTAATTTTGGGGTTACGTATATAATCTCCAGCATACCTTGCTAACCTTGTAAAGGTAGCCTCATACTTTGCGACATTCTCATCCTCCTTTTGTCTTAGACTCAGAAATTGCGTTTCCATATTTGCTCGATGGTCATGAGGAATGTATTTTTCTAAAAACAGATCTTTGAACTCCCTCCATTCCATATTTGATACTTCATCCTCTTTCTTCGTGTTTTGAATCAATAACCACCATTGATCAACATCTACAGTGAGGCGAGAAACTTCCATGATAACTTTTTCCCTTTCACTACTCCCCAAAGCCTGAAATATTTTCTCTAGGGAATTTATCCATTGCTCAGCTACTAAGGGATTTGTACTCCCATTGAACATTGGTGGTTGTTTCCTCATGAATTGATCAATCATTGATCCTCCACGCTGCAGATCAGGGTGCTCCATATGGGTAAGGTTATTATTCATAACCTGAGTGAGTTGTCCCAGTATGGTGATTAGCTGATCGGCACCAGTTTCATCACCAGATCTACTATAATTATCTTGAGTAGGAGGGAAATCGCTACATGGAGTGCGTACATTGATACAGTTTCCATTTCTTCCACTAGGCACCATTTCTAAACAATGGCATAAACTAGATCAGTTTATGAATAAAAATACATAATCCCATACTTATAAAACACTTAACATAAATTGAACTATTTATGGATATAATCCATAATCATAAAAAGGTTTTCTTTTAATAAGTATATACTCATAAACCCTTCATAATGATGTGTAAAGAAAATGAGAGTTATCTTAAGCATATCCCTCGGGAGTGTCGTAACCAAGAGTGCAGTAAATCCTGTTGTCGTGCACCACTTCCCGTTCGAGTCTAGCTCAAAGCGGTGGTTTTGGGTTTTACCCCTAGGTACATCTGTGCTAGAGCCACCTCTACCTGTTCGTATCCAGACAGGGATGTATTGCTTAGAAAACTCACAAAATCTCTACAATACCAAAATTCTAGGAAGTTATTCTATACTAATCCTCAAAGTCCATCTTAAATCTATGTTCTCTAATCAGAGTTTATCTAAATCTAGCTTCCAAGGTTTGTACTAAACTTCATTTGATACCAACTGTAACGCCCTGAACCCAGTTACCCAGAGTCGGTGAATTATTACATAACATTGGCGTGATCACAAAAGATCAAGTATCGAAATACCTATTAGTTTAGTAGCCTTGGAATAACTAGATACATTAATAATGTTTACATTAAATCATAAAATGAAAACTACAACAATATAGTCTCCATAATCCACAATCTTATCCCCTCATACTATCCCTGTAGTTAATTCATAAATTACTTCTTCACATCCTGGGAAAAATAAAACATAGAAGAGGGGTGAGATCAAATGTCTATTAAGGATAACAATATAGCAGAAACATTCATAAATAAGAATAAACATTTAAGGAAATGTATAACTAAAACAAAAGCCTTTTAAACTAGAACTTAATCATAGTATGGAAAAAATAAAATTAAATAATGCCATTTACTTATTCACATGGATATTCTACTAATCGAATAATCACATGCAATATCAATAACCACTTTCATAACGATAGAATGAATAATTCCAGACTATCATAACCACAAAGCCAAGGCCTCGTGCCAAGACTAAAAATAAGATTTCTTCAAGGCCTTTTGACAAGACACTAGTTTGTCTCATGAGACCTACCAATTCATTAAGGAGCTATAGCGGGCTCCACCCATCACATATTAAGTCCAATGCATTCCTCATGTGAACAGGTTTAAACATAACATAAACATTTGTATTAAAAATAGCATACGAAATGTAAAAACTTCATCCATAAACCATGAATGGTATAAAAATAGAAAATACACAGTCAAGAATATCACAAAAACTTCAATACAATATAGAAGTTTTGTATCATAGTAAATCAACTTCAAATAAGCATAAAATCCATCAAAGGATGTTGACATAGATGAAATCAAAACTCTTTTTAGAGTAATATCTCTTTTTATTTTGAAATCATTTAAGAGTCATATATATATAAAATATAAAATTTTCTTTGAAAATATTCTTATAAGCTTGTAAGGAAAGATTCAATGATTTTATAACGGCTGAAAATAGCCGCACCCGCCGTATAAGTTAAAAAAACATTCTTACCTTAATTCTGTCGAAAAGGTTAAAAAGCACCTTGTTTAGAAAACGACAGAAAGATTCCTTTATAAAACTCTTATTAAAAGTCAAAGAAGGGTTTAAATTAATTTAACCCATATTCGTGTAAATAGTAAAAATGTTTTTAAATACATATTTAAGAAACATGGATGTGGATGATAAAGAAATCCCAGTAGATTATTACGTATAAACAACCTCGGATAATGAAGAGATTGCGAAATAAACCATTACCTTGTACTTTTACTTGGTTGGGGTAGGTTAAAATCTTGTATAATGGTTAAATAATTGTTATAAAATTATACAATAATCATATACATTAATATGATATCATATCTGATCTTTTATCATTTATTTGTTAATAATATCTTAGTATTATCATTGTTTCGGGTGTTAACTTACTCATTTTCTTTTATATGTTTTGTTACGTAAGACGTGTTTGTCATGGATATGTTGTATCTTATTCATATCTAGAATGATATTAAGTCCTTAGATACTATTATTAATCATCAAATGAGAATTATACTTTAATGGATACGATGGATAATGAATCTCATCGCGTTCATGGAGACGGTAGTTCGTACGTACGCACAAGCAACAATATCATTCTTTTGATATTAAAATAATATATAATTGGATAGTATATAATATATACATAATAATTATCATGTTATATTTATTATTTACATGAATTACACATCATTATTATACCCATCCAAATAATAATGTTTTTAATAACAATTACACCACGACGTGGAGACGGTAAGTCGTACGTACACACGTATGGTGACATGTCATTCAATGGATGGATAGAATACTGAAATATGGTTATACCATGTTTATAATAACATGGATGTATTTATAATATACTGTAGTTATTATTTTAGAATGTTAATAACAATGAGAGAAGAAGTGGAAGAAGAAAGGAACTTGAAAAATGCTGGTGAAATCATTACCTCTTCTTCGGGTTCTTCCTTTTGATTTGATCAAAAGGGCTCTTTAGGTTGGCTTTCTGACTAAAGGAAGTCCTCTAGGATGCATTGAGGGAAGTTTAGAGAGTATTTGGGCAGTTTCTGGCCGAATCAAAAGGCTTTTAAGGTGTGAGTTAATTAGAAGGGAGAGTGCCCTTTTATAAGAGGGGTGAGGGGCACCTTTGGAAAAGTTAGAAATATTATTTTATAATAAATTAATATAAGGTTTCTAATGGCTCCAAAGTGGATTATTTAAAGTTTATGGTGGGTATGGGTCGAAAACCACTCAACCAATAGAATTTAGACAGGTTTGGGTTACTATATTAACTTTATCTTTAAGTATTAACTCTTAGTTAATTAGTTTCACTTTTACAATGTCTCTTTGTATTTTTATATTATATGGTTAATAAACTTACTATATACATCCAATCGACCTCCAATTGGTCCATTAATGATACAAATATCATGATATAAGTATCCTGGCCGAACCTTAGATTTTTAAGAATTTAATATCAATTAATTATATAATCTTTGTTTAAAAAACCCTTTTATGTCAATTTTGACACTATTCAATATTTGATTTATTTCAAAATCATAACAGTATAATTACTTCAAAAAAAGTTAAATAAAGAAATTATAACATGTCATATTAACCAATAACATTAGTCTAATTCATAAAAAGTCTCAAATTATATTTATTTTGGTATTTATAATATCAATTATTCTAATTGTTCATTAATTAGGTAATTACTGCATCATCATTGTGTCATAAATTAATTAAATTATTTAATTTCTAAAAATTATAAATAAAATATAATTATGTAGGAAATCTTTGTATCTTTCTAATTAATATTTATAGTAGAACATCCAAAATATATTACCCTTTGTAAAAATTGTTTTTCTAAAAGATATATGCTTATGCCATTTTTGTATTTATTTTAACTTAATTAATATAAAGTGTCATTATCACTTACAAGTGGCTCCATGGGGTACAAAAATCAACCCAAAGATTCACATGGTTAGAAATGTATCAACCAATAAGATTACGACACGTTTTAGGGTAATTTGTTATTATTATTATATTTTTTAAACCCTTATTTACCGGATTTACCTTTAACCATGGTAAATAAAATATTTACCGAAATAATTATTCAAAATGTCTAAAAATAAAAGTTACCTATTTACAAAATATGAACATCCTGATTCCAAATATGAAATCCATTTTTCCAAATTCAAAACACAGAAGTGGCAGAAATTAATTTAAAATTAATTCCTGTTGTTAAAACAAAAAGCGTGTTTATAAGAGATAATAACTATCAAAATATTGACTCTTGTTTATGTTCGGTTAAATTGTAAAATTATGTACAATGACCAACATTGTATTAAATGGTAAAAATATATTCTAAATATAATTTAAAACCACTAAAATTCATAATTTATCAATATAAATTATTTTAATTGAAAAAGTTGTTTTTAATTAAAATTTTGTAATTTTCACTGTTCATCAAAATATACATGTTATCCGAAAAGTCCGAAAATTTCACCCTAGGCTAAATTCGACATTAAAAATCCAAAAATTAAGTTCATTTTGAGAGATAAAATTTATAAAATTTTAAAAAGTTGGTATTACTATTCATAACGGCTAGTTTGATTGGTTGTGGTGTGTTAGAACTCGATGTTGCGTACAACACACACTATCACATTATTCAAAGAGAAGCATACCGTAGAATCTTGGGGTATTACAGATAAAATCTACAAAAGTTAAATGAAATCCTTTTATTTATATGAATAAAATATTTAAATTTATTTTAATGAATATTAAATTACAGAAATCATTGGAACATGATTCTATTTAAAAAATGCTGGATATTTGGATTAATTATATGTATTACCAATAGTGATCACGATGAGGATAATTTAGATTTTCACACAATTCATAAAAATTATTTCTATTAAAAAATTATTATATAAATTTAAAATTAAATTATGCGATGAAAAATAAAAATACTACTTTTTAATCTTATTTAAATAAATTAATATACAATAACCAAAGAAAATAATCAACCATTTAAGTGAAAAGATGAATGAAATTGGAACAATAATAGGAATTATAATATGGAATAGAAATGTTATCAACCCTGAATAGAGATATGACCGAGTCTATATATATGAAATCATTTGGTAAACTATGTAATAAACACAGGTGAAATTATTAGACATGTCGTAATCATCAGAAAAAAGTAATATAATATAATGCAATAAATATTTAGCCGAAAAAATATACAAGAATTAAGTTAAATAATAATGTTTATAAATTAATGATAGTTAATAAAGTCAAAAATAACCATTACGATGAGTGTAATTTATGAATCAATGTAATATGAATTGAGAGATAATAAAATAATTGGAAAGTCCCTAGATTAATTAATTATTTAAGATATGAATAGTCATTATTTATGCATTTAATGCAAATAAATTTATGCTAGTGCATGATATTAATTATGTCTAATGGAATTAAAATTGATACAATAAACAATGAATATAGACTTTAACTTTGTTAGATGTCTTCTAACACCCTCTTATAAAAAATTATGTTTTTTATTTATATTAATATGTACATTATTCAAAGTTATATTACTTTAAAACATCATTTTATAATTCCATATGACCCATATATTTATTGTTTTTATAAAAAAATATTCCCGTGTTAACTATTTTTTTTGAATGAGTTGCCTCAGTTTTGATAATTATAGTCCATTTTTATTTTCAATGGTTTGTTATATAAATAATATTAATAGTATTTCATTTCATGTGTTTGATGTATTTTATCTTTCCCATTTTCTTTTTAGTGATCCTATGGTGAAATTTTTCATAGAATTATGAAAAATATAATATTCAAGTGGTTATTGATTTAAAAAATGAATTTAATTTATAAGTAATTAACATTTTGAATATTTCCACTCCAATGTTTTGATAAAATATTTTTTAAAAAAATTATTAAATATTATTTCAATTATTTATGTTTCATTATTCATTAAAGAAGTAAAAAACCAAAAAAAACCATTCATGATGATTGAACTAACATCTAAAACCATGACATTTTATAATAATAAATTAAGTAAGAACATGTTATTTTTTAAGGGCCTTGATCCATTTGGATAAAACTTGTGCATATTTTGGAAGACCCAAGTTCTTAGAGGAGTCTTGAAAGATGTTTGGAGGATTATAGTTGGAAATTTCTTGAAATAGGATGAATTACACAGCACATAATATTTACACATTGGGTAAGTCAAGATCACTACATGTAATTTTTTGGGCTTAAAAAAATAAAAATGAAACACATTTAATAAAGTAACGGAACCCTAAGGATTACACGATGTGAAAGGGTATTGCAATTCATTGAAACCGCAATTTTTTACATTTTATAAAATTTTCAACTGCTCGTGTTTTTCAAACCCTACGGATGGAGAGCCTCTTTCACAATTCTAGGTGACCCAGCACCCCCTTCTTCAATGTCTTAGGGATTCTTTCATAATGGATCGATCTATATATTCTATCATTCGATCTGTCCTTGATCCATGGTATGTTCTAATACTGTTATTTTAGTCTTGTTGATCCATTAGTTCATCTTTTCTATGTGGTGGCACTTGATCTTCATGTTAATAAAGGATATTTTTGGTTGGTTGTTGGCATAGTTTTGGAACGAAGTCCTTGGGCAGATGGAGTTCTTGTTGGAGAGGTGACCAGGATCCACAGTGTTGCTCTGTTCTCATATGAAGAACATTGACACCCTTTTACAGTTGGAGACTCATTGAATCACTATTTATTTATGTGAAATCATAGAGTAAGTATGATTTATCATGTTGGATCACAATATAAGTGAACTAATAATAACTTGAATGGAATTAAAGAATTGTTATCGATCACATGGCGATGTTGTGTTTTGTACAATGATAACGGGATGCCTCTTTCTTTGATAGATAGTTTTATATCTATGTTTTTCATTTTATTCCTATCGTATAATGTGAAATTGTTAATTAAAGTAACTGTGAAATTAATAGTTATTAAATTGGATAAAATATAGAAATAGTATTTGAATGTAATTGTTTAAATAATTTTGATAGCTTGTGATAGCTTTCTTCGTAGGTTTTCCATAGTTGGAAACTAAAAAATATGAATCAGTTAATTCATGTTTGAATATTAATTAGTTGTGTGATAAAAGAAACTTCCTTTGTAGGTCCTAATTTTCCTACTTTCTCATGAAGGTTAAGTGACTTGTGTTTTGAATCTTTTAATTCTCATTGAATGAGAAAGATGAAGCCTTGTTTTAGGGCCCCATTTACCCTATTTATTTCATGTTTGTTTCATGCTACATATGATGTGATCAAGGAAGGATATTGTGGTTTGTGGGGTGGGTAGCTGTTGATGTGACGTGATCCTAGGATGGTTTACCCTAGAGGGATGTTGTGTAATGAGGGGAGGGGAAGCCTGATTGTTATGGAACTAGTTGACACAGGTAGTGAAAAGATGCAGAAGTATATACATGTGGGTGTCGAGTATGACACTAGAGATGAAAGAACAAGTTAAAGAATGGCTTACCCATTGATATACAAGCTATATTTAATTCTGAATAATTTTTTTGGATGACATCCATGTTGTTTTTTTAGCTTATTTCCTTTTCCCAATTCATGAGAGAGATGGATGTTCTTGGTTTCTTACATAGTTTTGTAACACATGACGTTGTCTAAGATTAATTGGTAAAATGGAATTTCATACTATTTATAATTGAATAAATTTATAGCACATGGGGTTGGAGCTTGCATCGTTATAAAGTGGAGGTCATAATTCTATGAACCCATGTACATGGTTTTCTTATTTCCAAAGTGCATGAAACATTATTTTATTGATAATATAATGAAATTTGGAAATTTTATTTGTTGATTAATGGTTCTGAATTAATTATCTCAAAGGGAAACTAATGAAAATAGAATCAAATATCCTAATGTAGATCGTTAATTGGTTGTGTTCTTATAGGATATATGGTCTTAGTAGTGGCAGTCAGAAGTCTGATAGATGTTAGCAACAGTTAAATCGGGGAAAAGAATTTTCTCAAAGAGTGGTTGAGATCTGTATAATATCATGTAATTTTTTTTGTTTTTATATGCTACTCCACCAAATCTGTTAGAGAAAATAACACCTAATAAATCCGATTCCATGAGAGGATATTAATCATATAATATTTGTGGGAGGACAGATGTTAGACTAGAACCTTTGGCACTACAATCTTATCAAGGTATTTACTTGTTCTAGTATGAAGGAAAGTTAGTTTTTCCCATATATGTGTTAATTGGGATATAATGGATTGTGGTCATTTCAGACACATATATTCTAGATATAGTTTCCTAAGGTCTAATATATGTATAACATGTATAGGAAATTATGGATTGCAGATTATTACCTAGTGTATGGGATGCGATTTCTTGAGGTACAATACACAATGTGGGATACACGTTGTATGGGATATGGTGCCTCAAGGAAATTACCAAGTTACTTTTGGTTATGTAAATGTGGTGATCTACTAAACAAGGCATATATTGTGGTGCTTCTCCATGGTGTCTATAGGCTAGCATTTTAGGATAGAGAAGCTTCTGACATGCAATACTAGGGAAGAGTGGCAATCCAATGGGGAAGTTGTAGCCAGGTACCGATGATATTCAATAATTTTTTATATGATCTTGTATATGATACCTGGTTATAGTATCCTTGGGGAGGATGAGAAATTATTATATCTATTTAGGTGTTGATTTAGATTCACTTTTTTTTCATAGAGGAATATAATGATTTCTTTACCTTTTACATGAGAGACTCAAACTAAGTTCCTATTGAGTATATAATTATATTCACCCTATGTTTATATAAAATTATTATTAGGTGAGTTAGATAATGTTGGATATCATCCTTGTTTCTACTAGGTTTGGGTTTAGTAGGATCTGTTTGGGCATCATGGTAACTGTCATCTTTACTTTTCTTTTCATACTTGTAGTATTCCATTCGGTTGTAGTAGTTTTTTCCATTCCATTACATATGTGAACTAGGTTTTTCTTTTATATTATAGTCTGAGTAGGAGTATTTTGGTGTATTTATTACCTATATCTTCTACATGTGATCTCATAGAGGGTATTTCCTCTTATATGTGTGTTTATTATAACCTTGAAGCTAGTCAACATCCTAGGGCCTATTGGAGGTGGGATTCTGGGGTCACAATCTCTCTTCTCCCATTTTGTGCCCAAGTGGGGATACACATTGTGGGGAAGGAGTCATGAAAGAGTGGTATCATAGGTCTGGTTGAGGGGTATGATGGACTCTGGTGTAGGAACATGTGAGGCTATGTGATATGATAGAGAAATAATATCATCTATGATTAGAACGCACTCTAAAAATTGGAGCCCAGAAAATATATAGCTATTTAGCCCCCTGGGATTTGATGCACATACCTTTAAGTTTATAGAATCTACTAAATTATGTGAAAATGTATTCAGGTAGAAATATATGAAAGGATCATGCATCGTTATTATTTTCCCCTACGTCTAAATGGATAAAACATTGGACATGTTAACCTAAAAGGATAAATAAAAAAAATTAAACAATTTTAATGTTTTCCATATTCTTGGATAAGGATATATAACTATTTTTCATTTATAAGAATTTCTCAAGGTCAATGTAATCATCAGGGTCACATATAATGTGTCCAAAAAGGTTGTGCCAACAGATCGTGGAATAGGTGAGGATGATGATGATGAAACTTGTAGGAGTAAACTCCAAGAGCATCAGTGCCAGAGTCAATAGAGGTATGAGTGATCCATTTCATATGCATTCACAAAATATTAGTTGGATTAAGTATAGATATACTTCTGTTTGATCCATGATTAGATGGAACCCTGGTTATCATTTTTTATGATGATGTAGCATGGGGATTTGAGGCAATAGTGGTTCCTTTTCCTTAGAAATTGTGATGACTTGACAGTATTGTTGGTGGATTTCCAAGAATAGTTTAGAGCTGTGTTTATTTCTTAAACCGATACGGTGGCCATTCTCCAAGAGATGATAACCCTTTAGTTGGTGAGATCTATTTTTTGAGAGTTTGGGATCCATTTGAAGAACCTTTTTCAATATTATTCACCCATATTTCAAGATGAGAATGTTATGGTGAGGAATATGGAGGAATATTTTATCCATATATCCAAGGCCAGGCTACCCTGTTTTTGCTGAATACATATCATAAGGTTCAATATAGAGAAAAGTTCATCAGGAGGATGTCATCCAGTTTTAGATATCCATGATTGGGGAGTCGTTATTATTTCTCATGAAACAGAGCTAAGGTCTGGTGTTCCCAGTTGTCCAGATAGATGCGATTTTGATCAGCCGGGGGTAGGTTCTATCCCTCTATGTATCATTTTTTTGGCAGCTACATGCAAGACTATACAAAGGGATCATATACATGTCATTATTATATAGGCTGCTATAATCATTTATGAGAGTGACCAACCATCCTTATTAGTCGGTGTGAACCATCTTTCCTTCACAAGGTTCTTCTAAGGAGGTAGTTCGAGTCGAGGTAGAAACAATAGTTTTATGTAGTTTTTCATTAATAGAGAGTATATGGGGTATTCATCGGATTTTATTATGATGTACCCCATCCTCATAGAGTATAGAGTGTTTGTGGTGGTGTTCTTCACCATGGTTAAAGAATCAATGGAACAACTCATAGATAGCTTCATGCTTTAGTGCTAGCAGTGCCCGGTAAGCCGAACATCATTTGTGGTACACATTTTTTAATCTACATTTGGGTACATTCATTGTTTGATCTAGGGGAGACATACTAATTCATAACACTGGCCAATTTATAATCATTTGGATGTGAGTCTGAGATACATCCAATTCCATTGGCATTTCCTACACAAGTTGGATGTCGAGCTGACTAATTTGATGTATACAAAGACTCTGAGCTAGTTGTAGGGAAGCAAAACTCTTGGGAATATTTCCAACATTTAATGAAACAACCATATTAAATCATCCTCAAAATGTATTTTTTGTATTAGATGCATGCTATCATATATTCCTTCAAGAGGCAGGTTGTGTTCTTCGATATTGATGGAGTGAAATTTTTTTAGTGAGAAATAACATTAGATGGGTAAGAGGCATGTTATTTTCTACTTATATTTGATGGATGAGATGATACTGAGTTCATAAAAGGTTCAAAAATAAGCTTTTCTTCAATGTATTGAAGAGTTACTAGATGTCATTCTAGAGTAGGTTATAACATTACACCTCGAAGATATTTATGATTTTGGGATTGAACTAATGCCATGAATTTATCCCAACTTGATTTCTCCATTAAGGATAGTTCTTTAAGAGTTGTGAGAGATGAAATTATTTCTTTTTGGTATATTGTACTATGGATTTTCTCACCCAAGTGTTTCACACTGGGGTGCACCAGCTTTCTTCATAAATTAGGCTGATGGAAGTTAGAGGGTGTATATAGATTATCATCGCTTGGAACATGTGAAAGTGATAAACCTCTATCCTCTTCCATGGATTTATGAATCATTATATAAACTAAAGGATGAACACTTGTTCTCAGAGATCTATTTTTGGTTAAGATATCATCATATGCATGCAAATGACGAGGATAAACAAAAGGCCACTTTCCATTATTGTCATGGGAATTGTGATTTTGTTTTAATGATGTTCGGTGTAATGAATACACCAGATTTTTTATGGAGTTAATGGATTCTATGTTTTGTGATATTCTAGATATGTTCATGGTGGTTTTCATTGAGGACATCCATGTGTACTCTGAATCTGATGATGAGCCTTCAGATAGTCTATGTATCATTTTGAGAGTTCTTTGTAGTGAGATGTTTTTGGGATGTTTTCTAAATTTTAATTTTAGGGTCGAGAAGTACATTTATTAGTGAATGTTGTATCCCATCATGGATTAGTTGTTTATCCATAAAATATATAAGTAGTTGTGTAATGGGTATCCCCTAAAATAGTGGAATAGGATAAAAGTATCAATGGTCTTTAAAGATAATACAAGAGGTTCGTAGCTGATTATTCTTGGTTAGAAACTCCACTGATAGCATTGACTAGAAATGATCAGGTGTTCCTATGGCCAGATCAATGTCAGATAGATTTTGATAATCTAAAGGAGAAGTTGTTCAGTACTATAGAACTTTGTATTACTTCATAAGGAGTTTAGTTCTAAATTTTCTATGATTTTTTGTGACATGGGTTTGGTTGTGTTCTCATGATGCATATATTAGTCATTTCTTATGGGTCTTGAAGTTACATCCCCATGATCATAACTATTATACACATGATCTAGAGTTCATGGAGGTTGTGTTTTCCCTTATGTTGTGGATAAATTACCCCATATGTGAGGGTTTTGTGGTCTTCATTAAGTATAAGTGCATGAGGTATATTTTATACCAACGAGACATGAACATGTGCCAGCATTAGTGGATGGAGTTATTATTAGAGTATGACATCGATATTTTGTATACACATGGAAAGGATAATTCCATGGGTGATTCACTGAGAAGGAATTCATGTAGTGATAGAGGGAGAGAATCAAGAGATTCAGGGAGTTTAATGGAATCACATTTATTATTTCACTTAGATATGTGAGAAGTTGGGGGTTGAGGATATCTTTTTAAGATAATGGTGTAGTCATCTCTGGTGTAATAGGTGGAGGAGTCCAATTTGGGAGTTCATGAGGTTGAGGTAGGGAGAAAATGGGTTGTTATTGTCAATTCCCCTAATGACTGGTGTGAGGATGAACAACACCATGTTTTCATTTTGGGAAGTCTTTTAATTCCTTTGGTGATGCGTGACATAGTTCTGATAGAGTTCTATAGTTCTCCTTTGGAAGTACATACTATTATGGAAAAAATTAATTATTCTTTGAGAGGAAAATTTTGGTTTCCTTGGTTGAAGCATGAAGTTTTAGAGTTTGTGTCTCGATATTTGGTACTTCAGAAGGTGAAGACTAGGAACCATGTTCCCAATGGTTGTCTATAGTTGTAAGATGATCCAAAGTGGAAGTGGGAGGAAATATCAGTGTACTTTGTTATCAGTTTACCTCAAGAATAGGAAGTCACTGATTCTATATGGGTGTTAATGGATAATTTTAAAAAATAATCCCACTTTATAAACATCAAGGATTCATGGTTAGTAGAGGTTTTGTTGAGGTAGTATCTCAAAAAGTTGGTGAGACTCCATGGGATGCTGAGGAAGATCATTTTTTTATTGAGAAACTCATTTTACCTCTTGTGTTTGGAGAGGTCTCCAACATTATTATCATTCTTAGTTATTCCTCAACTATTTTTCATCTGCAGATATAAATTAAAATATAAAGGAAAATATAGACTCCTGAATATATGTTGTGACCTTATGTAATATATTTTAGTTGTTTTTAAATGAGCCACATGTTCTTGTCAGTGCTTTCTTACAACATTATTTTCCACTTCACCATTAGTATGGTAATATTTGAATCTTTGTATGGATGAAATTTACATAATCCATTGTGATGGAATGGGTTCAATTAGTCAATAATTCTCTAGCTCTAACTGGTATAAAATACAACAATGATGGTTTAGGTGATTCTTGAGACGTGATGGAACCCAAGATCTTCAGAAATCTTTTTCCAATCATATTATGTGACCTATGGAGTATGATGATGGGGATCATGTGTTCATAATAGTGACTCCCCATCATGGGAAGTGAAGGTTTGGACAAGGGAGTAATCCCTCACCCTGGTTGGTTGGGCATTTTGAGGTGTTGAATCATGTTGGAGTCGTGGCCTAACATATATCAATTCACCTGTAGATGAGTCAAATAAAAAATGTTTTTAACATGTCAGAGTTCCGTATTTATCATCATGAAGACTCACACATCATTGATTTGGGTGGGAATGATATTGAGGATGATGCAACATTCTAGGAGTATACTTTAGAGATCTAAGACCTATAGGATAAGGTGTTGCATGAGAATTTTATCCCATTGGTGTGAGACTTGTTGATACACAATGGTGTGGAGGAGTGTAATTGAAACATGAGTCACAAATACAAACACATCATCATGACCTATTTGATTTTTATCTCTTCTCTTTTGACTCTCTTCATTTTTTGGATGAAGATTTTTTTGGATTGTGAGATAGATTTTTCATATTGCTTGTTGTGACTTACTCTCTTACCGTGGGAGGTAATGACACGTGGGGTATGCCAAATGATTTTTGGGTTTATCGTTCTGTGGTTATATTAGTCTAATCTACTAATATTGACGGTGATGACATGACGAGTAGTTCATATATGCACATTATTGAGCAACTTATTATTGGGCGAGGTTGTTGATCTCTTGTATTGATGAGAGACTTGAGATGTATCTTTCAGGGTGGCTATTTAGATTACACCTTTATTTTTCTTCTTTCTGTTTTTTGGATTCATTAGGATTAGAATGATTTGATAGTTATATACTATAAGGGCATGGATCTACGTGGAGAAAACAGTTACATGTTTCCAAAGATCAAGGTGATCATATGAGGCTCAAAAGTAGATTGGAGTAGTTTAGCTATTAATTACTAGAAACAAGAAGAATTACACATTGTGTATGTTAGGATGGAATGATTTATGTTTTCAGGGTAAAATAAATAAAAAGGAGACACATTTTTTGGAAGAACTGATCCATAAGGACTACTTGTATTGAAAGGGGATTACATGTCTTGTAAATCAACAATGGTATACATTTTATTACATTTTAATCCACTAGGGTTTGTCAAACCCAATTTCTGTAGTTTTTCCCTCTTGATTATAGGCAACCCAATGATCCCGTCATCAATGTTTTGGGATTCCATCATCAAGGATCAATATCTAGCATCCCTACATCAGTCTATCTTCAATATAAGGTATATTATACCTATGTTCTTCTAATTTCATCAATTTGTTTCCTCATGTTCATAATTTACATGTGGTGTAACATGATCTATATATTTTTAATGGTGTTTTTTGGTTTTTTGTTGGAATGGTTGTGGCACAAAATCCTCAAGTGGATGTAGTTCTTGTAGAAGAGTTGATTTTGATCCACAACATTGTTCCATTATCATGTGAGGAATGTTCACACCATTTTGAGGAAGGGGATTCATTTCTTATTAATTAATTTCCATGAAATTGCAGAGTTAGAATGATTTATCCCCTTTGATCACAATACAATTACCCTAACAATTACTTTCATTAGATTAATGAATTGGTATTGATCACATGGAGATGTTGTTGTTTGAAATATGATAATGGGTTACCTATTTATTTTCTAGATGGTGTGATACATATGTTGTCATTTTTATTCCTGGAGTATCTTTTAATTTTTTTTATATTTTTGTAAATTTGTAAATAATTTATAATTAATTGGATTAAAGATTAACATGCCTTGTAAAATTAATTTGTGATTGATTGGGAAAGCTTTGTACATTGTTTTCCCTCAGTTGGAAGCTGTAAACAATGAATCGATTAATTAATAATGGAATATGAATTGGTTTTGTGATAAAAGATAATTCCATTGTAGGGACTAGGTTTCTCGCTTTCCTATAAAGGCCGAGCACCTTATGGTCTGGAACCGTGATATCTCATTTTTATTGAAGGTTGAATGCCTTATTTTGAGGTCCCAATTTTCCAGTTTCATGCATGATTTTTTCCTACTTCTTATGATGTGATCTCGGAGGGATGTCATGTTCTTTGGTGGGGGGATGCTCCAGATGTAACATGAGTGTGGGATAACTGAGAACAGAGGATTTTTGTGGTATGAGGGGATGAGAGTTCTGGTTCTGACGGAAGTAGTAGATGCCTAAAGTGGTGAGATACATAATTATATACATGTGGGTGTCAAATTGGTCACTAAGGATTAATGAATGGTTTGATGTTTTTCTTAACCCATGAAATGAAATGTGGATTCTTCTTTGAATATGTTGTTTGAATGACATACAATTTGTTTTTTATCTTCATTATTTCCCCACTAATTAAGGTAGATAGTTATTCTTTATTGTATAAGTTGTTTCATTGATTAGGATTTTTTCCTAGTGTACATGGTAATAGGGAATGCAATTTTTTTTAATTAATATATAAATGTATAACCCATGGTGTTGGGGATTACTAAGATGCAATGTTGAGGTTATAATTACGAGATGTATTAGAATTAGGTTGATTATGACTGAAGGGCAGGGATCTTTATTATGATGCTAGTATAATGTAATGTAGAAATTTTAATGGTTAACTAATTGTTAATAATTAATTCATGTAAATTGAAACATATAAAAAATAAATACGATATATTAATGCAGATCTTTAAATTTTTATGTGATTATCAGATATCTGGTCTTAGTAGGGGTAGTTGTCAGTCCAAGAGACAATATCTATAGTTATTTTTGAGACTTGGTTATGTCTGTAGTTTGGTTGTGAGATATATTTATATCATATAATTTTTTATAAAATAAACTACCCTATCAATTAGGAAAAAATACACCCATGATATTCTGAGTTTAGGGGGGGTGTTTACCCCAACATCTCAGTGGGAGGATGGATGGATAAATTCCCCATTTGGCCCCATTCTCTTCTCTTAGATGTTATTTGGGAAGGTATTAATGATGGTTAGTTGTCCAATTACATGTATTTAGATGGATAAAATGGATTTTAGTTATTTCACACACATGTGTTATGGATATAGTTTCCTAAGGACTAATATACATATAACTTGTATAGGTTGTGATGGCTTGTGGATCCTTACACAGTGTATGGGTTGTGAAGGATTAGGGTATAATTCATGACGTTAGATACATGTTTCATGGGGTGTGGTGGCTCCGAGAATATACCTAGATACATTTTTTACATTAAAGTGATGGTGTCTTGAAAGATGTTCATTTTATGATTCTTCACCCAGATGTCTCTTGGATAACCCTTTTGGAGAGGGATGCTCATGATGTGGAACATTGGGGCGGAGTGGAAAACCAATGGGGGAAGTGATAACAATGTGAAATTGATATTATTTTTTATATTAGATGATCTTTTATATGATACATTGTGAGAATAGACATAGTGATGAAGGTAAAGTAATATTTCAATTTAGGTGAAGAGTTTCTTTCACTTTTTGTTCATAGTTTATTATCATGCTTTCTCAACCTTTTTCACAAGAGGATCTAGGGAAGATCCTACTGAGTATACTGTTATACTCACGCAATGTTTATATTAACTGTTTCCATTGATGATAGTGAAGGTTTGAGATCTGGAAAGTAACTACTATCTTGGGGACTAGAAGGAGTTGTTTGGGGAAAGATGTTTTTGGGTTCGGGGTTCAGCTTTTATGTTTTAGGGTTTATCGATTAGGGGTTCGGAAATAGTGTTTTGGGTCCAGGTTTTAGGATTTTTTTGGTATGGTTTTCAGGTTTAGGTTTATGAATTGAGGGTTAGGGTTTTTGTTTTAATGTTCAGGGTTTATTATTTTGAGATTAGTGTATAGGTAATAGTTTTTTAGGTTTAGGATAATTCCGCTCATCTATGTGTTTATTAAACCCTCATTTCTAGTCTCTAAGAAGGATCCTAATAGAGTTGGGACATGGTATTCACTAACTCTATTCTCCCATTTTGGCCTAGGGGTCACATTGTAGGGAGGGTGTTGTGAAAAATTCATAGTTATAATAACACTTTTTTAGAATCACAATAACATAGAAAATATTTTATTAAAGCGAAAACCCATATTAAATGTAAGTTATATGGTGATGATAAATAAAATATAATTATAAGAAGTTATTATATAAAATGTTTTTAAATATGATTATTTAAGAGGGTAAATATAACAATTACCATTTATAATTAATATTATGAAAAAATGGAAATATTACCTCTAAATTCATTAATAATGTTTTAAATATAATGATTATTTATTAAATACTGTTGTTGAACTAACCATGATAGGCAGTGATGAAAAACCAAATACATCATTCATGGAGGAAGTAGTTCAAATATAACAGGGGTGATGTTTTCATTTTAAAATGTATAAAAGGGAGGAAGATAATGAGGTTTTTTTATAAAATATTAATCCACATTGTAGTATATTATAATTATTATCATATATTAAGAGGACAAAAAACAGGATATAAAAGTTTATGGACTCAGATAAGATAATTACCTCTTCTTTTGGTACCCAAATATATGCAACACCATAACACATTATATATTGGTATTTTGGTGAAACAATAATATAAAATACATTAGTAGGATGAGTTGGTAGTGGGTTTTGAGTCATATTTTTTTTATCTCAAAAGGTGTATGTGTGAGGATAATTAAACTATTGAAGGTGTCATTTTATATGTTAGGGGTTGACATTTATTAAAATTCATTATATTAATATACGTAAGGAAGTAATAATCACTGAATATAGATAAAAAATGGGTTATAATTGAAAATAGATATGGGGTGAGTCTATAAATAATCCACCCCAAATATTTTTTCAAGATTATGAATTAATTTAATCTTTTAACCGCTAATTTAACACATTTACCCTCTTTTAGAATTTATTACAGAGATTAACATTTGACATGGAAAATTAGCTTTATAACTAAAAATAAAATAGAAAATATGACATAATTGAAAATACATAATAAAAAAAATGATAAATTTATTGCCTGATTCAATTTCTAGAGGCCGTAAAACATTAATTTAACAGAATTACTTTGAATGTAAAAATAAATACTTTTAGAAAAATATCCTTTTCAAAAATTAAAATGGATTTATTCTAAAATAATTTACTATATTATTTCTAATGATATTATTTTGTTTAGTTTTTTTAAATGAAGATTATGTCACTTTATAATCAATCTAAAATATAATCAAATATTTTCAATACATAAATAATTAAAAAGGCTCATGTATATTTTCATATTATAAAAAATATCACTTTTTTTTTAATTTTTTTTTATAATAATGGTTTCTAAATTGAACACAACATTTTCAAAATGAATTATAGTTATCCCTATATTCTTACATGGTTGTGAATGCCATTTTGAAAAAATTATATTATGTTTATATCATTGTTATTTTATAAAAGATATAATATTTATAAAAATTAAAATTTTAATATTAACCAAAAAATAATCCATTTTAGAAAATTATCAATAACTAAACCTCAAATAATAATTTTGATGATGAATCAGAAAAGAAGATTATTTTTTTGAATTCAAAGGATAAATATTTTGGAGTTAATATTCAAATAAATACCAAAATTTTAATGTGAAATATTTTTATTGTATTATAATGAATTTTTAAACTATAATTGTTCTTATAAATATTTCAAATTAATTTGAAATTGATAAATTTAATTTATTATAAAATACGGAACAATTTATAAACAATAATTTTAAAATTTTTACTTTTGGAATACAAAATTATTAACCACATAACAATAGTTTTTTTTAAATATTTAATATTAATTATTTTCATGTATGTAGAACACATAAAATAATTCATTAACGACATGTAATAATAATATATAAGGTAAAAAATATATTTTTTATAATATTATATTTTATTATATATTTATTTATATAAGTTTTTAATGGACTATTTATTTCCATAACAATGTTTAACATTATATTACTATAAATTAATAATGTTTATATTGGATTATAATATAATATTATATAGTGTTTTTGATATTTCGTTTGGAACAAGATACTAATCAAGATATTTAATTAATGGAAAACAAAAAAATGTCATTGTTATAAGGAATCTCCAGAAAAAGAAGTGGAAATAATGAGGACAAATGAAGAAAAATATAAAATAATGTCATAATGAAATGAAGATCATTTGATGAGGGGATATGTTATAAAAATAAAATTCATTTGAATATGATTTCTAAAATTTAGATCATTTACTTAAAATTGATATAGGGTTGATACACAACAGAGAGTGTCAATCTTATTCAAGAAAAAATTTCCTATTTCTAAGTGGATGAAAATAATATGAGGAATTGAAGCAATTGGGATTAAATTTTTTTAATGAATACTAATCAACATTGAGTCCATTTCAGTAATAAATTTTTTTATCATATGTTTAAATTTTAGATCAATAAACATATATGTTCCAGAATCATTATATAGGAATTTTGAATAAATGATCAGTGCAGTATAAGGATTTATCAATAGAATATGGTAATAATGAATGGTTATCACAAAATATTCTACTCAACCCTATTTTCATTTACATATGATATATTACATGTTTTATATAGTCACAATGAAATGAAAACATAATAATGTAACAATATAAGTTGTGATTAACATAGTGATTAAGGATTCATGGATTTCATATATAGATCATTAAAATATAATATAAAATAATTTTATCCTTCTAAAAGATTTTGTAAATTATTTTATTCTTTTAATACATTCATGTGATAATCTATTGACTAATGATACATATACAAATAACAATTTTATGATGATAATTTATTAGAATAATAAGTGATACCTAAGAAGGTAACCCACCATATTAATTCCATCTATTTCATTTGTTTCTCTTCAAGGAACCATATAATATGTTTTTAGATGTAAGAAATATAAATCTTATGTTTAAGAATAAATAATTAGGGGATAATCGAGACATTATGTTCCTAGAAGATAATAATCAAGACTAATGCCCTATTTTGGTTTAGTTTTATTCATAATATTGAAGGGTGTGAATATTTTTAAAATAACAGATTATAAATAATAAAATTTTAATGAGAAACAACACATATTTTGTTCTTACAAATTTTCATGAATATAAGACAATTGGAATAAGTTAAGAAAAATAAGATATTATATCATTTGTTTATCTATGTAACTAAATTGAAAGTTATATATTCTAAATACTAAGAGGATTATAGGGTATACATGAATTCAACAAAATTTATTCAAATATAAATGGGTTTTTATGAAATTTTAATTAGGAATATTATCGTTCCATAGGACTCATAGTCTTCTATGATTATACAGATGGTATCATTCTTCAAAAGAATTTTTGAAGACCAGTTGGAGTTTTTAAATTATGGTAATTCCTATTAGTAAATAGAATAACATGTGTAAAATGGTGAAATGGTGATTATGATGATATCATATCTTAGTTAAAATTAAATAAATTATATTTTTAACACATGTAAAAATATTAGACATTATATGTCCTGAACTAAGTCTGATCATAGTAAGTACATAGTTACCCACAATAGTGGGAGTAGATTGTAAAAATAATATATGACTTGATTTTTTTCATTTATGTTATATAGATATTTTTGAGAACCTATAAGTTTTTTTAAACTTAACAAGTGGAATGTATAAAATATAGAAATGGATAAAAGTAAAAGTGAGGTGAATTTGGTAAAATAAATTCATCCCCATTCACAATAACCTAATCATCTTCTAACTATGATTGTATAATCCTCTATGAGTCATAATTGTTATTAGAATACTATTATACTCCAAAAAATATTTATATTATCTCATTTTTGTGATTATCAATGATATTTTTTTTTCTAATTCCTAGAATATTTTGACTTGCATCTGATAGAAAATACCATTTTCCTATTTATCTGAATTTTTTTGAATTTTATGAAAAACCACAATGAATATATAAAATAATGATCAATTTTTTTAAGGATTAAATAGATAAGGAAGATAATTCCATTTTAATAATTTACCAAATTGGTAATGTATTGGTTATATTTGTGCATCACAATCCTTTTGATGATTCTAGTATAATATGTAAATATAATTCATGCATTGAATTACGTAGTTATTTTTAATTTGTAAAAAGAAATATTTGAATAATGTACCTGTTGATGTAAAATTTTATATTTTTTCATAAATTAATGGGTTATATTATAGAAGTTCATAAATATTTTGAATATGAAGTAATGGATGAATTTTGAAAAAAATGTTCCAAAATTATAACACTGTCAATATATATATTAATTGTAATGAAACATCAATATTCAATAATCATAAAATTATTTACCTGTTTGAAGTGGAATTTCTATAATGTGATGGGGATATAGATTGGATAAAAAATATTTTTTATAAATGATCCATGCTTCATAAGAAACTCATAATGCAGCTATTAGTGTCAATAATTCTCAGTTTTAGGTCATAATTAAGGGATTTTTGGTACATGATATTTATATACCTAAAATGATTGTGGTACATAATGATACTACATAAAACATGAATATGAAAATGATAAAATAATCCATTTAAATGTGGTTTAAAAACCTCATGACATTAATATCCTCAAACGTGAATAAATTTTTTTAAAATGTGGATGTGAAGTTACCTTAGAATTTATAAAAATATAAAATAAGATAGGATACTATACACTCTCATAATATGATTATTGTAACTAAAATAATCCCAAACAAGAGTAAAAAATAATTTATTTCCTCAAAAGGTTCATATTATACTGAATTTTTGACAAATGTAAACCTTGATTCACAAAATTATATTTTTATTTCTAATATATATTGAATTATATAGGTTTTAAAATGAATTCATGAAAAATGGGTGATGAAAAATAATGATAAATCGACCATAATATCAATGATTTTAGTAAAAAAGAGAAGGAATTTCATCTACCTGATGTAATCTAAAAGTTAGATATGTGATTCCTAAATTTAGTAAGATGAAAAATTAGAGCACATCAAATTTTAAGGAAACATAATAAGACTTTTAATCCACTATTTATTCTATTAATATTTTTATTTAAGTATTTAGAATTTGGGAATAATGTTTCAATATTTTAAGATCATAAAAGGCTTATAATATAGGGGAGTTTATCATTAATTATTTGAAATAATAATATGTGGAAAAATTTTATAGTGAAATTAAAATGTCAAGTAAGAATAATTTTGAAATAATATGGAAATTATTTGGAAAATAAAACTGTTTTTTCTAAAATCATAAATAGTACCTTTTTAAACCTTTCAAGACTAATTTATATTCTAATTTTAAGGCAATATGAATAATGAAAACATTTATATAAGTATAATTGAGTCATCTTTGAGTAAAATATAATTAATATGTGTTAAATAAACACTATTGTAGGGAAGAATTATATTATAGATTATACATAAATGAAAAATAAGAATCTAATATGTTATAAAAGTCCACATAAAGGACCATTGAAAACTAAAATCAATATCCATGTTAAAGGAATCAAGTTTGATATATCAAATTAATCCATCCAAGAAATAATTAAAATAATTTGTTTTGTTGTAGTCATCAATCATTAAAAATTAATGAGGTTTTCAGAAAAGAGTAACTTGTTTAATGATGTGAATAAGTGTGGAATGTGTAAAAAAATATGATACAATCATGATACAAATGAGACATTGACACTTGGAAAATAAGATATGTTTGGAATTAAATATTAACCACATGTAAAAACATGTTTTAATAATGATTCAATGTGATGTAGTGTACACACATGCTGAATATTGCGAATATGATAATAGAATTCATTAACAAATGACCACTACTGTCAGAATTAGTAAAAATTATTGATCTATCATAAAATAATTGAGATTCATGGATAGAAAATATGAAAATGACTAATATATCTATATAGAATGATGAAAATTTAGAGAATTATATGCTTCTCCAAGATAGTTAAAATACCCTTAGTCAAAGGAGGTGATATCATGTAGAGTTTTTATCAACATAGATCTAAAAGTGAAATATATTATGGGTATAGAAATAAATACCTTTATTTTTCCACTACCTTATATGAATATTTATAACTACATTATTCTAGGTATGTATATTCCTTTTTTATATATTGAATTGACATTGAGGAATGTATTTTGGGGAATAATTATGGAAATTAATGTTGTTACTACTATAAAAAAACTAGAAACATGTTCATCATTGATTAAATTAGATAAATTTGTATCATGTGGTCTTCTAGAATAAAATCAATTAGTTTCAACAATATTGAATAAAATGAAGGATGTTTACAACTTAATGGGATGCTGAGTTTAATAGTTTCTAGAACAACATTATCATTTGTAAATCAATAATTTTTTTTAAATCTAATATGAGGCATGATAATCACATTCAATATACTTATCAAATATAATTTTTAATTGGGAGTGTTTTTAATGTAAATTTTTTCATTAACATGAAAATAAATTCTATAAAATTAATTTTTGTTGATTCATTTTTCCATGATATGGGTTGATGATGATTTTAGATTTTTTTTAACAAACCATGTAAAAATATTTCATTATTTATATTATATACTAAATATTTTATTGATAAATTTTATTTTTTGGTTCATCTCTCTAATTTTCTACATGAATAATTAATCATTAAAAATTTGAGGTGATTATTTGACAGAGCATTTCTTTGTAAAAAATGTAATATATTTTATTTTTATGAAAATAAATTAAATTTTTCTAATGTTGTATTTATTATGTTTGTGGAAGAACAATGAATGTGAGAGAATTATTGGTAGAATATAATCATTTAATTTGTAAAATAAAGCAATTTACCAAACCATCCCTATATTTATAATTTTTTAGTGTCAATAAGGAATAATATTATTATCATTAAACTGAAAATGGGTATTGAAAAATTTAAAGTTCAACACTGAATATCAATAATAGATGTTCATGAATTATATTTTATTTATTTTAAAATTATTAAAGATAAGGGAAGTTAATAATATACCAATTTTGGTTAGTCATGGAATATCCCAAAAACATTTTTGAGTAATACCATTAAATAATCTCTCTATCATGGAATGAATCTTGAGAATCAGTGTTATGATTGGAAATTATTCTAAATGACAATATATATAACTTTATATGAAGAAAAATTTACATATGATTATTTTTGAGTTTAATGTTCCTATAAAAAATGAAAATTGCATGTTATTAATAATTATTTCTCTTGAATAACCTACAAATATAGTATGAATACAAGTATCTTGGTAGTAGATTTATTAAAACATAAATAATACATGTGAAACCTAGTTTCTGAGTTTGAGGAAAATCTATCTTCAATAAGTTATTCATTTTATGACATATTATGTTATGTCTATAGGATACATGGTGAATTAGTCAATGATAAGTTATCTTTATGACACACTCTTGGAAAGTGATCTATTTCTCAAAATAGTGGAATATCTAGAAGTTAATCACATTTTAGAATCTGATGACATTATCTAGAATTTATCAATGATTTTTTGATATTATCATAAACTAAATATTAATATTATGTGAGATTATTTGATAAAAATTTATCATTTATAATGATTTTATATAAATATATATGTTTTGAAGAGTTACAGAGCTAAACATTGTCTCTTTCTATAAAATTTGACTAGAAGTTAGAAATGATGAAAAATGTCAGACATGTAAGATCCTCACTATTATATATAAGAGTAACATATTCATCTATAAAATCCATTAGTCAAAAATGAAAATATCAAAAATGTTGTCCATACGATGTTATAGAATATTAAATTAGATGACATTATGCTAATCACTAATGTTAGAATCTTTATGAATAATTTATGAACTTTTGAAATAATTCATGTTAAGAAAGATGCATGTTTTAGTTGTTGAAATTCAATGCACATATTGAGTATCTAGGGATATTGGATGTTATGAAGATTAGATGTTCATATAAGCATAATTTAAATATTGAAGTGTTATAACGAATTATTAATAAATAAAAGGTATGTGTACTCTTAGAAATTTATTTACTGAAATCGGCTCTAAATGAAGATGTTGAAATTTGGAATATTGATTAGGTGGCTTGGATGTTGATGACTGTAGGATATGAAGATTGAAATATTAGAAATTAATTTTGGTTGAATTAAATTATTGTATAATAATATTGAAAAAATAATTTTCCAGTTATACTTATTACATTCGTTTACACACATCTCATTATGTTGGATGTATTCATAACTACTCTTGATTATGAACAAATTATTGTGAATAAGTAAAGTTAGATGGATTCATTTATGTGAATATCATTGATTCATCCAATAATTAAATTCATTGATAAAATAATTATATTTAAAAATTAATTTAATGTATTATAGAACATTTATGTTTTAGAACCATGATGGAGGAAATTAAAATTCTTTTTGAGCATATTAGAAGGATTTTTTAAAGGAATCCAAGAGAAAATGTAGATGTTTGTAAAATTTATAGGAAAATATTTTCTCCTTTACATATTGAGATATTCAATATATACATATTTAGAAAATAATAATTCAAGATAATAAAAGATATATAATGTCTTATATAATAAAATTGTAGAGAATGATAGGAGAACATGGCCTATTTGTTCTGAGTACTTATGTGGTTGATGATGATTGGAACTGAAACATATGATCCATGAAGATAAGTATTCAAAAAATATATCTTCCAAAGACATTTCTTTTTATTGATTTTTAGGTCATGTAACCTTTTTATAGGGAAGATGAACAATATACTATTTTAGTGTGGTTATGTTACAAAAATTTGAGATCTCGATGAAGTTGGGATATAATAATGTTATGGAACCAAAAATTATTAGTCAATAAAATCTATTTTCATATTTTTTTTTGGATGATTGGATAAATGTATGTTGCTTACAATAATTAGATGATACATCAACCAATTATATTGTGAGGTGAATTAGATTTGATGTCTTCCAAATATCCAAATGTATATAGGGAAAATGTTTATATTGAATTATTTGTTCAATCATTGGTAGTCAAAGGACTATTGATAAAAAATGATATTTTATTATAATATAGAGAAATAAAAGATTATAAATAATGTATTTTTTAGAATAATGATTATTGAAGACTAAAAAAAGTAAGTCCCATCATGTTATTATATTCATGATACCGAACCACCTATGTAATATTAGGAATGTAGAGTTCATTATGATACATGATATTGGGTATATGATGATTACTACACATTTTTAAAACATATGAAAATATTAAAGAATATATATCTTAAATGAAACCCAAAAATAGTAAGGTTACAGTGACCCACATTTGAGGTGAACATATAAAAAATGGAATATTTTGAATTATTCACATTAAATCATGAATAAAATGTGGATCTATTTGTGAATATATGATATCTATTTATCCTAATTGGTGAAATGGTTTTATTATAAAAATTAGTAAAATTAAATGTTAGAATTAATTTTACAAAACTATTCTACAATTATCCATACCCTCCACTCTTGTTATCATTTCATGATCCACTTCCACATCTCAATTATTCCCAGATTTAATGTGATCTTGTTTTAATATTCAAATTTCTTGAGTGATATTTCCATTCTAATGGGATAAAATATAGAAAAACAAAAAAAAATTACATAATAATGTAATATAAGAATAATGATATTATTTTTCTATGGAATTCATTATAAATATTCGAATGTCAAATTTAGTGGATATATAATCTAAAAGGAATAGTTTCGAAATACATCCTATCCATAAATTTTCATTATATGACATATTTTCTAGTTTTTATTTAATATATCATATGTATTATATAGTTTTCAGTGAAAATATATGATTAATTATAGAATATTTACTATAACTACCCAAGATTGGCATACATGGACAATAGATTACTTTTTCGGAATACTTAATACATAACAAAACAGGTATTAATTTAGTGTCTTTAGAAACTCGAACATAATATTATAATCATGGGGGAAGATCTTCAACATCTCCCATAAAGATCATCACTTTTTTTACTACCTATAACTTCTTTTATATCCTAGGGGAAAAGAAAACTTAAAAAGGGTGAGCTCAAATGCTCAGTAAGGGTAAACATGGAGAACACAAAACAACCCATAAACATTTGAATGTAAAAACATGGGAATGAGATAAATCTTAGCAGTACATAAGGAATAGATCATAAATGAACATTAATAATGATAAAATAACATGGGAATAAAACATGTAATTATGGAAAACCATTAAGCACAAGATATTATTTCCATAGTAGCCAAGGCATTACTGCCAAGACCATCATAGTGGACAAAGTCCATTACTGAACCGGGTTTACTTTCCATTCCATACCTATATTACTATACCAGATTTAATTCCCGTTCCAGCCATTTCTATCTCATGAGATATAATTCTTTAGGAAATACATTACCAAGAGATATAGGTCCCACCCTTCTCATAATGAAATCATTCTTACGTGTGCCAAAAAATAAACATAAATCATTCATCATAACCCAAAGAATATAATGGGTTTCGCAAACATCATCCCATCATAACATAATCCACATAAAAAATGGATATCATTTCATCCTAAACAAAAAAACAATGTAAATAATATGGGAAATATACTTGAAACATGACCATATTAAATAATTTAATCTTAGATGGAAAATATTCTTGATATAACACTTGAAATGAATTCTTGAGGAAAATATCCTTTATTCTTCAAAATCATTTTCTTTTCTCAAAATGTCATGAAATTTTAAAAGAAATGATTTTTGTTGAAAATAATCATGAAATCCTATAGAAGAAGCTTCATGGAAATAAGGTTTTATGAAACTGTAAAAATCCATTCATGAAGTATAAGTTAAAAAAACATTCTCCTCCTACTTTTTCTAGAAAAGACAAAAAGTACATCTTATGGTAAACAAAAGAAATATTCCATACATACCATGTAGTAAAAGTCAAAAATGGGTAAAACGGACTTTAAATATACATGAAAACATTTTTAGGAAACATCTACATGGATGATAAATATAACCCTAGTAAATACTTACGAATAAATAATCTCGGATAAGAATGAGATTGGAATAATTATCCCTTACCATTTATAATCGGTGGATTCATACATGTCACAAAATAAGGAAAATTACATGAATATGTAAATATCATATCCTTCAAAATAAAAATCATAAAACATTCATGGGAAGCACCAACACAATACAAAAGAAATAGGTGGTGATTAATGCTTGTCTCACAGAAATAATAGTGAGACGAAATAATCCTTTACCTTAAGGTTCAATTTCTTCCGGATGTGTCCGAAAATCCTATATAGTGGTTTTAGACATATTATTACCTTGTAACAGAACCATAATAATATTTATGATATCATATATTATTTACATAGGTCTTTATATTATTTGTTCTTTTTTCAATTCCATGTTAAAGCAACGTTTTGGGTAATAATCGTTTCATTTATCGTACATGTTTGGACTTGTTGTTCTTGATATTATTAGTTATATCATGATATCATTACTTCCAGAATGTAAATAATGATTTATATATCATATATATTCAGTATATATATATATATATATAATAGATAGATAAATGAAATGAAGTACACCGTTCATGGAGACGATAGGTTGTACGTACGCATGAGCACTATTTTCCTTTCCTTATTGACTTAAATGGAAGTAAGTAGATGGAATATATATATAGAAATAACTAAATTAGCATTATTATGTCATATATTTCATTATTCTTCATTATATATAATTTATAATCATTCTCGAATTGTTAACATGGAGAATGAATCTCATCGCATCATGGAGACGGTAATCCATACGTACGCACAAGCGATGATATCAGTCCCATAATTATTGAATGGAATTATAGTGGATGATAAAATATCTCATAATTAGTATCATGTAATAATAATCATATATAGTTTCTATTTCCACCATTATACCCATCCATGTAATGTGGTGTTGGAAAAACAAATTACACCACTGCATGCAGACGGTAAGCCGTATGTACGCACGCGCAGTGATTTCGTTTTTCATAGGATGGATAGAATGTGAAATAGGGATGTTTCATATTTATAATAACATATCAGTATATGAGTGATACTGATGTTATTAATATATAATGAAACAAATAAAAAAGAATAAGTATAAGAAGAAATAAATTTGAAAGAATCGGTAAAGGATATTACCTCTTCTTCGACGTGCCTCTTCTTAACCTCTTCTAAGGGCAATAAAGTTTCTCTTTTAATAAGACTGGGACCTCTAGTAGGTTTCTAGAAAAGTGGAGAAGATAATTTTATAAGTATTGGCCGATAATTAAGGCTCAAAATGTTTTGAATAGGATATGAAGGAGGTTCCCTTTTATAAGGGAGGAGAGGGGCACTTTTGGAAACCTCTAAAATAGTAATTTATAATAAACTCAAAGCCCACATAAAAACCTCCAAATATTACTCAATTATTATACTAGATGATATAGGGTTGTAACGCATCAACAAATAAAATTTATACATGTTTTATGTTTATATTATACCTTATCATTTTGATTTATCTTTATTTAATATATTAAATTTTATTTGTGGTAATAATATTCTTATTATTAAATTGTCATAAATACTTACTTATTTGTTTTCAATTTTCCATAATTATAAATATTATTATATATTATACAATATTATTTTAAATTTGTAATTTTTAAATATTTTTGTAATTTTTAGACAATTTAATAGTATTTCATTTTTATAAAATAACAATAGTATCAATTTTGACAATATTTAATTATTTGAATTTAAATAAAATCCACACAGAGTATATATTCAAACCAAAAAATTTAATAGATTCATAACATGTCATATTTATCTAGAAAATTCGTTTAGAACATTAAATAGTTCAAATAATATTTCTTTTAATATTTTTAAAACCATTTATTTGATATTCCAATCAATAAAATAATTTCTACATTACTATTGTGTCATCATTAATGGTAATTATTTAATCCCTAAAAATTGAAAATAAATTCGAATGATATAGATAATTTTAGTGTATTTCTAGATACTATTTATGTTCTATGTTTTATGTTAATTATCACCAAATTAAAATTATTACACATATAAGATAGAAGAGAGTGACATGTTGTCACTTTCTTTGGTTTTAATAATAATTACATCATTTTCATGGTCAAAAGTCCATGAAATTAATCTATTCCTACCTTTAGGTGATATTTGTCGACTTTTAATCATTCAATAGAATTTTTTCAGGAGTTAGGGTAATTTTATAATATTATTGTTACCCTTAATTGCCTGATTTACCTTTAACTATGGTAAATAAAATTTATCGTAGTTACTATTCATAATGCCCAAAAATAAAAAGTATCCTATTAAAATAATTTGGACCTACTGATTCCAAATATGGAAACCATTTTTACAAATTCAAGATATAGAAGATGCAGTAATTAATTTAAAATTAATCCCATTACTGAAAAATAGGTTTTTATTTTAAACATTGTAAAAGATTGAAATGTTTTTACCTATGAATTCAATGTAAAATTAATGATAATGACATAAATTATATTACATTATAAAAATATATTATATTTATACTGTAAACCATTAAATATTATAATTTAATCTTATAAATTATCTCTATCAAAAAATACATTTTCAATTAAAATTTAGCGTATTTTTATTATTCATCAAAATATGAAAGTTATCTGAAAAATATCAAAAATTTATCCATTGTAAATTTTTATATCCTTATTAAAAACAATAATTTTATTTTTACAAATTGAACTTATAATCTTATCAAAAATTATATTTAAAATGGGTGCACCATCAAATGGGGGCAAAACTGCATTTTTTGAAAAATACTTATTTCACCTGAAAAATTTATTTTCTTCTAATATCATGTACTAGGATATTTTAAAATGAATGATAATGTTATAAAATTATATATTTGGTTAATACTATTAATAATGGCTAGTTCAAAATAATATTATAACAATATATCGTTGTTTAGTGAAACACGATATTGCTTACAAGACACGCTATCGAGGAAGGTCTCTCTTGTGTGTAATGCAAGACATGTCAGGGTTTCATGTAGGAAAATATTCCTTTGGAGTTGTGTATAACATAATAAAAATATAGTTCAGTTATACGTTGATCAAAATCTATTCTTGGTGTTGTGTAAAATGAATTTTATTCGAAATAACTTGAAATTGTGCGTAACATAAGCCAAGAATATTGTTGTGTATACTACATGATAATACAATGTTGTGTATAGTGAAAGCTAATCTTGGTGAAGCATACAAAACAAGACATCAGAGAAATTAAAAAGAATATTTCTCATAAAATATTGGGGTGTTACATTCTACCCCCCTTAAAATGAATTTCTCCCTCGAAATTAGTTGGGGTTATAAAAGGTTTTCGACTTAAAAGTTTCTTTTATCAAAACCCACATCGTAAAAAGGAATACTAAAACTTAATTTTATAAATGAATGTTAGAAACATAATGGACACCCAAAGTAACTCAGCACTGGGATTCCACATAGGAGAATTTAGGTGAAAATATGAATATGAAGGAGAAATCTAATCTTCATGTTCTGATGAAGAGTGGTAGGGAACATTGCTATGAAAAATCCAAAAATCATAAAGCCATAAATTTTTAATGATCTAAGGTACCATCTGATTCATCGGATATGAGAGTACTTGGAACACATTTTTGGTTTTCAAGATCATTTCCATAAAGTTGATGAATTTTTACATAAGGTTAAATACTTATTTGATTTCAGTGTTATATCACCATTGGTCATTCTATGAACAATTTCAACATCATCTCCTATTTAATGAAATGAAGTTGAATTTTTCATTTTTGAATTATTAGCAGATCATGCGATAGAATGATAGTTCATCCCATCTTTCTCTATCACAAAAATATTAGAACAAATTATTAAATAATCATAAATCCATCTATGGTGAGATTAAATATATATGATTCCAAAAATGTTCTTATAATTCATTTATCATACCACTTAATAAAATAAAACTAACTTCTACTAACCAGGGACTTTCTGTATGCCAGTGGTAGGCGATAAAGGCTTATCACACTTAGGTTGTGGGTTTGATTCCCACAACCTTTTCCAACACGACAGGTTGTCACCCATCTTGCAGGTTGTCCTATTTCTAAAACTACACTATTATAACATTCTAGAAATAATATCGAAAAAAGGTTTTATCCTTAAACAATACTATCTGATGTCCAACTTTATCCATTCCAATCTTTAGGCTTATCCAAAATACTTCTGTGCAATCTCATATTATAAAGAAAAAGATTACTAGAGATGTTATATACCAAGAATCTGAATACCACCATTTATCCACCATATATCATAAGATATATCTTGTTGATCACATTCCAAACAAATGAATACCTTAATCACATATTCTCTTGAAACATGAATTTCCATAGAACCATAGTGAAAACATGTATGCTATCAAAAGTAAAAACGTTTCACATACCATAATCCCAAAATTTATATATACTCAATCCATGATATCACTTTGTATTTATATCAGTCATGAGCTCATGAATACTATCAAACATCTCATTATCTTCTTATCCATTAATTATGCTCTTATCATCTACATTCCAAAAATATCTGAATAACCATTCAAGGTTAGCAGTACCATTCAACATATACTTTCAAATACTTTAGGAAAACAATAGTATAACAATCATTATATGTTTATTTATTCCATAATACCATTAAATTACCTTTACAACATTACTCTTGAAAAACATAAAATCCTTCCACTACCTTCTTAAACCATTGACTGAGCTTTATCATTTTATTCCTCAACACTTCTTTCATCACATATATCATCTATAGTATCTTCATCATCAGCAACATAAATACTACCCATACAACCATATTGATTCTCCTCATGATATTTTCTCTTAGGGAATTGGTTTTCATAATGCATTTACATTCCACATTTAAAACATTTATCCATTGTTGATGTCTTAGCAATACCATCGTCCTTGTCTATTGTGTTAACTAAACCTTTTCTTTTGAAATTATTGTCTTTGTGTCTTTCTTTTCCACACCCAATGAATCTTACAGTTCCTCTAAAACATTCTCCTTGATACCTCTTCCCACATGATTTACACGATGAAAATTGACCTTTATTTCCTCTATGATCATTATGAAAATCCATCTTTCTATTATTAGATGATTCATGAATCTTACAAAAGTTGATATTATTGATCATATTATGAGATTTATGGTTAGGCATACTAAAGATGTTTTTCCTTCCAAATCCCATTTCATTTGGTAGCTCAGAAAGAATATCATTCTTTTTTCTATCATATTCTCCATTAACATGAATCTTTTTATTTCCAGCCATTTTCTAAAACCCAAAAAGAATATTGTGAGAGGAAAAAATCATACTAGAAAATCAACATAATCAAAGGGGATAACATTCAATCTCTAACATCTTAGGTTTAATCTTATTTTACTCATGATCATTGTAACCTATACTTATTCTTAACCTTTGGGACATCCTTGGACATACCTTAGAAATATCTCTAGGGATATCACTAATGTTTTCGCATACTAGTTTCTAAAGGTTAACTAAACCTTCATTCTGATACCAACAATAACGACCCAATCTTGACGTACATGTAAATTACATTATTTTTGTGGAATACTTAATACATGACAAAAACAGAAGACCAAAGACCATGTTAGTTTAGTGTCTTTGGAAAGTCAGAACATAATCTTCTTATAATGGTGAAAGATCTTAAACATCTCCCATAAAGATCTTACCTTTTCTTTCCAACCTAAAACATTCCTTTATATCTTAGGGGAAAAGAAAACATAAAAAGGGTGAGCTCAAATTCTCAGTAAGGGTAAACATAGAGAGCATAAAACAATCCATAAACATTTAAATGTAAAAACATGGGCATGAAATATAACTTAACAGTACACAAGGAATAGATCATAAAGGAACATTAATCATGATAAAATAGCATGGGAATGAAACATATATTTGTGGAAAACCATTAAGCACATGATATGATTTCCATAGTATCCAAGGAAATGCTTCCAAGACCATCATAGTGGACAAACTCCATTATTGAACCAGGTTTACTTTCCATTCAATCACTGTATTACTGAATCAGATTACATGTCATTCCAACCATGCCTATATCATGTGATATAAATCATTACCAAATGTATTGTATGGAGATATAGGTCCTACCCATCTCAAAATGAAACCATTTTAATGTGTCCCACAAAATAAACATAAATCATTCATCATAACCCAAAAAATAAAATGGGTTTGATAAACAAAATCCCATTATAACATAATCCATATAAAAAAATTGATATCATTTCATCATACACAAAATAATATAATGTAAATAATAGGTACATTATACTTGAAACATGACCATATTAAATAATGTAATCTTAGATAGAAAATATTCATGATAAAACACTTGAAATGAATTCTTAAGGAAAATATCCTTTCTTCTTAAAAATCATTTAATTTTCTCAAAATGTCGTGCAATTTTAAAAGAAAATATTTTTATTGCAAATAATATTGAAATATTGTAGAAGAAGATTAATGTAAATAAGGCGTTATGAAACTGAAAAAATCCATTCATGCCGTATAAGTTAAAAAACACTCTCCTCGTACTTTTGTCGGAAAAGTCAAAAAGTACCTCATATGGTAAACAAAATAATTATTCCTTACATACCATGTAGTAAAAGTAAAATATTGGTAAAAGAACTTTAAACATACGTGAAAGCATTTTTAGAAAACATGTACATGTATGATAAATATAACCCCAGTAAATACATACAAATAAACAATCTCGGATAAGAATGAGATTGGAATAATTATCCCTTATCATTGATAATCAGTGGAATCATACGTGTCATAAAATAAAAAAAATTTAATTCATATGTAAATATCATATCCTCCATAATAAAAATCATAAATCATTCATGGGAAGCACAAACACAATACAAAAGAAATAGGTGGTGATTAAGGCATATGTCTCATAGAAATAAAAGTGAGATGAAATAATCCCTTACCTTAGGTATGATTTCTTCTGTATGTGTCCAAAACTCTTGTATAGTGGGTTTAAAAATATTATTAACTTATAAAAGAACCATAATAATATTTATGATATCATATATGATTCACATAGGTCTTTTTATTATTCATTCATTTGTCAATTCCATGTTAAAGCAACATTTTGGGTTATAATTGTTTCATTTTTCGTATGTGTCTGGACTTATTGTTAATGATATTATTACTTATATCATGATTTCATTAATTCAAGAATTTAAAACATTATTTATATATCATATATATTCATTATATATATATAGTAGATAGATAAATGAAATGAAATACACCATTCATGGAGAAGGTAGGTCACACATACGCATGAACGCTGTTATCCTTTCCTTATTGACTTGAATGTAAGTAAGTATATGAAATATATATATATCCAGTAGTATTTTTATGTAATATATTTAATTATTATTCATTATATATACTTTATAATCATTCTTGAATGGTTAACATGGAGAATGAATCTCCTCGCATCGTGGAGATGGTAATTCATACGTACGAATGAGCAATGATATCGTTCCCATAATTATTGGATGGAATTGGAGTGGATGATATAATATCTTATAATTAGTAAAATGTTATTATAATCATATATAGTTATTATTTCTACCATTATACCCATCCACGTATGGTGGTGTTGGAAAAACAGATTATACCATGGTATGGAGCCGTTAAACCGTACGTACACCCACGCGGTGATTTCAGTTTTCGTAGGATGGTTAGAAGGTGAAATAGGGTTGTTTCATATTTATAATAACATATATGTATATTAATGATACTGATGTTATTAATTTATTATTAAACAAATAAATAATAAGAAGTATTAGAAGAAATAAATTTGAAAGAATCGGTAATGGATATTACCTCTTCTTCGATGCGCCTCTTCTTAACCTCCTCTTAGGGAACTAAATATGGCCTTTGAAGAAGACTAAAACCTCTAGAAGGTTTCTAGTGAAGCAGAGAAGAGAAATGTATAGGGTTTTGATAAGCTTTAAGGCTCAAAATGTTGTGAAGAGGAGAGGGAGGAGGTGCCCTTTTACAAGGGAGGAGTGGGGAACTTTTAGAAACCATTAAAATATTAATTTATAATAATCTCAAACCCCACTTAACAACCTCCAAAAATTACTCAATTATAAGAAGAGATGTGATAGGGTTGTAATATCATCATCCAATAAATTTTTTTCACATTTTAATTTTATTTTAAAACTTATCATTTTGATTTCTCATTATTTAATCTATTTAAATCTATTTGTGGTAATAATATTCTTATTATTAAATTGTTATAAATACATAATTATTTGTTATGAATTTTATATAATTATATAAATTATTATATTTTCGACCATATAATTTTCAAAATTTAATTTTTAAATATTTTTTTTGATTTTTAAACAATTTAATAAATTTCATTTTTATAAAATAACAATAGTGTCAATTTTGACACAATTCATTTATTTGAATTTAAATAAAATCCCCACAGAGGATATATTCGAACAAAAATACTTAATAGAGTCATAACATGTCATATTTAACTTGAATATTCGTCTAGAACCTTAAATAGTTCATATAATATTTATTTTAATATTTTTAAAACCATTTATTTGATATTTCAATCAATAAAATAATTTCTACATCACTATCGTTTCATCATTAATGATAATTATTTAATCCATAAAAATTAAAAATAAATTCAAATGATGTATAATAATTTATTGGATTTCGGTAGACTATTTATGTTCATTGTTTTATGAAGTTTATCACCATGTTAAAATTATTACACCTATAAGATATAAGAGAGTGACATATTGTCACTTTCTTTGGTTTTAATAATAATTAAATCATTTTTATGGACAAAATCCCATGAAATGAATCTATTCAGACCCTTAGGTGATATGGGTATACTTTTATTCATATAATATAATTTTGGAAGGTGTTAGGGTAATTTTATAATATTATTGTTACCCTTAATTTCCAGATTTACCTTTAACTATGGTAAATAAAATTTACCGTAGTTAATATTAATAATGGACAAAAATAAAAATTAGCCTATTAACATAATTTTGACCAAAGTATTAAAAATATGGAATCCAATTTTGAAAATTTATGACACATAATATGTAGTAATTAATTTAAAATTAATATTGTTGTCGAAAAAAGTGGCTTTTTATTTAAAACATTACAAAAGATTGAAGTTATTTTACCTATGAATACAATGTAAAATTAATGATAATGACATAAATTATATTAAATGGTAAAAATATATTCTACTTATAATTTAAAACCATTCAATATTATAATTTAACTATATAAATTATCTCGATGAAAAAAGTTTTCTTTAATTAAAATTTAGTGTATTTTTACTATTCATTAAAATATGAAAGTTATTAGAAAAATATCAAAAATTTATCCATTATAAATTTTTATATCATTACTAAAAATAAGAATTTTATTTTGTAAAACATGACTTATAATATTGTCAAAAATTATATTTAAAAATGGTGCGCCATCAAAAGGCGACAAAACTGCATTTTTTGAAAAATAATTATTTTACCTGAAAAATTTATATTGTTCTCATACCATGTTCTAGGATATTATAAGATGAATGATAATGTTATAAAATTTAAAATTTGGTTAATTCTATTCATAACGGATAGTTCATAATAATGTTATAACAATATATCGTTGTTTAATGAAACACGCTATTGCGTACAAGACACGATATCGATGAAGGTCACTCTTGCGTGTAATGCAAGCCAAGTCATGGTTGTGTGTATGGAAAGATTCCTTTGGTGTTGCGTATAACATAATAAAAATATATTTCATTTATAAATTTATCAAAATCTCTACATGGTGTTGTTTAAAATGAATTTTATTCGAAATAACTTGAAATTGTGTGTAACACAAGCCAAGAACAGTGTAACATATACTACAAGCTAATACAGTGTTGCGTATAGCGCAAGCTAATCTTGGTGAAGCGTACAACACGAGACATCAATGAATTTGAAAATAATATTTCTAATAAAATCTCAGGGTGTTACATTTACTTTATAAAACATATCATCATAATAAAAAAGAATGGTAATATTAATCCCACATTAGATAAAACAAGTGTAAAATGTTATTATTCTTCCTATCAAACAATTAATTATGATAAGGTTTTCCTAGAGGGGTGTATTATGAAATAATTTTGTATTATCTTCAAATATTGATTAACTCATGGGTTATGTATTCTCCAACCTAATAATACTAATTTATAATATTACTCAACCCATGTTTTATAATTTTGTTATTATTGAAAACTTATAAAAAATTTCAAACATATATTTCATATAAAATTATAACTATATCGATAAATGAAATTACATAAATTAATGTAGTATAATTAACACCACTAGGATATATAATTAATAGAAAATAGATAACCTCACTTATTAATCACAATAACATATTATGTTTTTTCCTTTTAAACTTTTATTGTATTTTATTTTATTATTAGAGAAGAATATTATCATGTATTAAATAACTAACTATCAAACAATATAACCCATGATAGGAGTGAGAATAATATGGAGGGGAAAATTTAAAAACATCCTAAAACAAAATTTTTTACAATACTAATTTAGTTGGAATATATAATCTTTAACAGGTCATAATTACAATAATTAATGAAGATAGTGAAATAGAACTAATGGAAAATGAACCCAACTTATTTTAATGGTCCCAAACCCAATATAAGTAGATACATTCATGGTGTGATATTAATATATTAATCTGTCCGAGATTCTTGTTTTTATTGTAAATAATTAAAAAAACTATAGTGAAAAATATTTATCAACTAATGATTAAAAAAATTATTCAATATAAGGGAATTAGATCAAATATGATAATTTGAGATATTAACTAATTTTCTTCTAGCTTCCACAACTATATCTAATGAATTTATGATGTATGAACCTTGATATTCATTCAATAAAATACTTTTAGTCTCTTCAAATAAAAAAATAATGTATTATCATAAATGTGTTTATAACATTTAATTTATCAATAAAAAACTAATATTTATAGAGTTTTTTCAACACCATTGACTGACCCCGTGACCCATGGAATGGATTCATATACTTATTGATATATTTTTAATCAATGATTTTTTTCATGCTCCCTTAAAATCTAATAGTTATTTCAATATAATCATTTATATATTGATCTGAAACTTTGGGATTTCATTTTTATTATTACAATAACGGTATTCACTCTAGATCCATTATCATCGATCCAATAACATTTCTCTTCCATTCCACGACAATGTTACTATACAATATTGTGTTTTTTTCCAACATGTGTTGACCAAAAATTACAATAGTGACTAATGCATCAATAAAACCTTAATAATTTCACTAAATTACATTTTCTTCCTACCATAATATATTTTAGTTAACTATTATTTGGTTTCTTCTCATGGTGATAAATGGATATGGAAAATACTAATATACAATGATGGAATCCAATGACTTTTTTATCTAAAAAAATATGTTATTTCATAAACCAAGACATTTATTTAGTACCCATTCATACAAGTGAGTACTATAAATTTATATAGTATTCCTAGTTCATCATTAGTATTCATTATCATGGATTTGTGTCCTATCAAATGATAATGAAATAGTTTTATATTTATCAAAATATAGTGATCCTAGGGTTACTCCATAGTGGGTTCCTTGAGTGATTATAATTTCATTGATCATATCACGAACTTGGTTTATTTTTATTTGTCACATTTCATTTTTTATAGTGTATGTTTCATTCTCTTTTTACCTATAGTTATTTTTGTCATGATGAAAATATTTTCCAATAGTAATATGTTCACTTCATCAAGGAAAAGTTGGAATCACAATTTTTCTCTCTAAAATCCCAATGATTTCTTGCAACTACCATCTATGTTTTTGTTTGGGATATCATGTATTAGTATTTTAATCCCTTTGTATAGTGTATTTGTAGGATAATCTAAATAAATATATAGTATTTTTTCTCATATATGTCGAATTTCACATATTGATATCTGGTTCTGAAAAAATCCAAAAAAATGTCTTTTTAAAATATATTAAAATAATCTTTTAGTATTTTGGTTATTTTCATAGAACTATGTAAAACAACCTGGAAATTTTTCCTATGGTTTATATATATATATATTTCAATAAATATAATATAATTTTTCTTTCCACATTCCATGGTGTGGATTACAATTTTCTCAAATATTATCATCCTTTTGTATCATAATTAATTATAATTAATATCCTCTAGATATATTATGATAATGGTTATAAATACAACCCAAAATAGATTCAAGTGTAAAAAAATTCAAATATAGAGTCAAAATTTATTATCATTTTTTGATTAGTGTGAAAATCACATTACTATATAAGGTAATGTTTTTGAGAGAACTGTAATTTATCTTTTTACTATGTAAAATTGAATTTCTAGATATGATTGGAAATATTCTATATAGAAATATTATAAATGTGGGGATATAAAACAAGAGAGAGATGATGGTGTGATAGGACTGATTTTTTAAAATAAGGAAGTATCAATAATTAAGTACTAGAAGTGTTAAATATATTCAGGAATAATTATAAAGGAATCATTATTCTAAAAATGTTTAATGGTGATGTTGTTAAAAATAAAAATTGTTGGTAATTTGATTGATCAAGTGAAGGATGATAATAATTATTATATGGTTACAGAACCAGATCAACTAACTAGGCACATCAATAAAATATTGGTTAGGTTAATATTTTCACAATAATATTTAGTTCTAATAATATTATATTTCCATGTAGATTTCTTTTATTTAGTTCTCTTACAAGTCATAGGATTTATTTATAATAAAAATATCTAATATTAAATTTTTTAGAAGAACTATGATTCAACTACATAAAAATATTTTTTAATTATTACATTTATGTTTTTATCTTTTTAAATAGATGTTATTTTTGGAAAATAGAGAGATTTTGTACAAAGATTTTATAGTACATTTTTATAGTTTTGTTGATAAAATTAGGGTTTATAAGTTTTGTATGTTCTGAAATCATTTTATATAATTGGTAATTTCAGAGGAAGTATTATAAAACACAATTTTTCATTAAAAAGTTGTGAAAAAATGTTATTTTATTTTTGGGGTTGTCAGGCTCAGTTATAGAGTTCATATCTCTATGTAGATAATAATAATACTTGAGAATGAAGGTGAAATCCAACAAGAAAATATTAATACCATTATTTTTTCTAGATATAGTTGATGTAAATTGTTTCTATAGGAATTTATTTTTTAAAGAGATAATGAGAATGTATTAATTAGAAACTACAATGAGTTATTTTGATATTGATTACCAAAAACATGGGATTCAACATTTGAGTGAATAAAACAAAAAATGAGCTAATTTCTACACCCACCAACATATATGAGAAGAAATATATAATGGAAAAATATTTTATCATATGGAGAATTTTCTTATTAAATATTAATGAATTAATTTCATTAGTGCATCATTTTAATGAACTCCGAAAGATTAAACCCAAAATCTTGTATGACATGGTAGATTATGTGTGACCAATGTAAGAAATTAATTATCTACCAAAATTATTCGATGCATGGAATTTGAATTTTACATCAATAAGAAATTCAAATAGTAATTAAAACATGGTGTTTTTGGAAATATATGATCCATTTATAAATTTTAAAATTTTGTGGTCTGAAACCCAATCTTATTCAAATATTATATATGTCCCGAATTTAGGGTTCCTTCTATCTTGTGGATGTATAAAAATATTTGAATGGAAATAATATGAATGTGATGTTGTAATATTGGTAGTCTAAAATCATTATGGTATATTTTTTAATGGAAATCAATTTAACTAAAAATTGGTTAGATTTAACGTCAAATTTATAAAGGTATTGTTCAATAAGATCATGAAAAAAATGTGGAATAAAGATAATAACAATATTGTACTTAGTGTCACTGGCCCACTTGAGTCATGGATAATAAAAGCATCAATTAATTTTACTGTATTCCTAATAAAAGATAAATTAGAAACATTTTTTAACAATGAATTATTTGGGTATGTATTTTTAGATAATAAAACTCACATATTTTTGTAATGTGTGATGTTCTCATCTTAAAATTATAATTATTATTTTTTAGATTATTAATTGGTATGAAACATGAAAGGATACATAAAATACGTGATATTGGTAGAAAAATAGGATATCATAGGTTTCAATACAATGTTTAGGATTGGTATTTAGAAAATCACAAAGCGATAAATTGTGGTGGCCAAAATCCTTGAGAACAAGACGTTATATATAACATGGAATTTAGAAGGATTACCGAAAAATGATGAAATATATTATAGATCTTGAGGTTTTGGAATTATCATCATTATAACATTGGTAATTATGGGATTACAATGTTCTATGTACATAAATACCATAACAAAGATGTATTTTGTTTGAAATAGGAATGGTGTGTATCCTTGAAGAAGAATCAAAATGTATCTTTTAATATTGATAGGAAACCATCAAAGGAATGGATGTTAGAGTGGATTTCTAAAAATTTAGGTTAGAAATTCTCTATTCTTTCTATGAGGGATAATTATACAATTATAATAATTGATAGAAAAATGGTGGGTGTTATATATTGAACCAAATTATATGTGTTTTGGAACATTCATCAACTAATGATCTATATTAGATTAGGTGAGTAAAAAGTATACTAAAACACTATAGGACAAATAATTTTAACAAGTAAAAATGTATAGAGATTAAGTAGTTATACTAGTAGAATGGAAAATGATTTCAGAATAATATTCTCATAACACTAATTAAAAATGGAAATGTGGAGATGATATTGAATACTTTTAATATGAGGTCATGATACCAGAGGTCACAAGATTATTTACCCTGGACGTTTCTGGTGGTGGTAATACACCCTGTGGCATTCCTCCTAACATTATGTCCCCAAGTCCAATTGGGATGGTACAAATAGAATAATTTTATTCTACAATGAAATCAAATATCACCCACCAGATAGTCTCCAGATTTATCAACTACATCCATATTGATTATCAGGATATGTATACACTTCAGAAAACATCTTCATGAATTTCATTATTGGTAATAATGATTATTTCATTAAATGTTGACCCTTTGAAAATTAATTTTGTATGGTCATCTAACAGAAAAAGATATCTTTTCATTGAGGATATCATTTGGAATTATTGAAACATCATGGAAAATTTTAGAAAAAAGGAATATATATAAACCACATGTCATCTACATAGATGCCCCAAAATTTAGTCTGTTCATGAAGTATATTAGTAATGATGATACATGAATTATAAATAAAATAATTTCATGATATATTTAAAATATTATTTCCCATAAAGAGATAATAAATTTTATGTTTAGTGTTTTAGAGAATTACAACATCACCATAAATATGAAAAAATTTAATTATCAACTAAATGAACATTTTTTCACTACAAAACACTTTAAATAATACACATACTTTTCATAGGGATTAATTCCACAATTCTGGGACTTTAATTCATAATAATTCTAACTAAACCATAATACATGTCAAAAAATGAAAAAATTTGGGTGAGAACATAAATTTTATAAAGGTTTTAAAGAAAAATAACACCCATTTGCTAACTTATATACATGAAAATTATTCATTATTGTTTAAATTAATATAAAACCATTGAGATAATATGAAATTTATTCATAAAAATAAAATTTATTTTATTATTTTTTTATATTTATAATGTAAAAATAAATGATTTAAATTTATAAATCATGATAAATCCTTTAAAAACCATAGAATTTACGAAAATTTTATTTCTAAAAAAACTATAAACACTTAACACTCATAAGATTCTCGTCATTCATGAAAGAAAATTATTGATTCATAAAATTTAATGATTATATTAAAAACTCCTAATAATTATAGAAAAACATGTTGAAATATTCATACAATGTATTCATCACTCTTTCAAAATAATTACTTAAACAACTATTTTCAACTACCCTTATTGGAATAACATCCTTAGATAAGTATAATATCATTTAATCAAGTGAACATATCATTTCCAAATCCATTATAAAAATATATCCTTAGGCCACCCATCCTGATATATATTTATAAATTACATAAACATGAATAAAAAACAAAAAAATTAGTCATTTATTATCATAATGATCATGAAAAACATTCATTACAACCCATATGCTTAATATTTTAAGACAACCAATAGAACAGACTTATATATTTAATAACAATATATGGAATAATGGTAAATATCATAAAATGGATGATAAATTGAAAATATATATAAGAGATATAATATACATACATTACCATTTATCTCATGACTTAGTCATACATGTTTTATAGTAAAATAATACCCATACATTTTTTTCCAATAGTGTAATTTAATTTGCACATATGAATCCACAAGTTGAAAAAAACCCAAGGACTCATTATAGTGTCTAAAAACCAAATGAGTTTTATATTTTATGGGAGAAGAATAACACACCATATTTTTTTGGAACACAATGAAATGGGAGATCATATATATAAAATTCAATACTACATTCACAATTAAAATATCAGGGTATGTAATATATATCACATAATATAAAGTTACCATTTATGCATCCTTATCTACACTCACCAATAAATTTCCTTCTTATTCAAAAATATAATCTAATATAATGAAATTGACATAGTTTCCCATTATATATTCTATATTTATATAATATTGAAACCTATTTCATATTACCCTGTCTAATTATTCGATTATAGTGGTTTTGAGACAAAACTAATGTCATTGTATAATATGTACTCTTGGAATTTATTATAAAATCTATTATAATAGTTAATTTTATTTCAAAATATTTGTTGACAGGATTTCACATACCGTGTTATTTTTAAAAGACAATAATATAATTAATGTGAATTCAAATATAATTATTTTTAATTTCCATTTAGATCCCAAATTTCACGATGCACTAACTTATCATACTTAATAATAATAATAATTTTATTGTTCCATATGAACATTTAAATTGTAATTCTATCTACTTATCATGTAAAATACTATTGGTTTATTTATTTTTCAATATATAAAACATATTTTTGGTGAGTTTTTCTTGTTTAGTGTTTCTATAGTTGTTCTAATAAACCTAGTGAAGTGTTCTACTTTCAGTGTTTTCATTAATATACATGATTACTAAATATCATATTTGATAATATATAATGGTTATTAGGTATTATATAATGAAAAAAAACTATGAAAATATTATTTTATTAGAAATAATATGATATGATATCCCCAAATTAGAAAAAAATATTAATGGAAATGTATTGGAACTGAAAATGGAAAAAATGGGAATGAAATTTTTTTTATTTATATAAAATGGTAACTTCTAAACAAGTAAGAATATGCGACATAGTAATATTTTGATTAAATATAGTGGAGTAGATATTTTTAATATCTTGGATCCATACATTATACATAACATTCATCTCTTCAATACTTATTATCTACAATGGTTTCCATTGATTTTGTGATGGTAATAAACTATAGAAAATTTTACAATTTGTTTAACCCTAATCAAGATATATTGGGATTCAACATGATATTAATGATAACAGGTAAGGTTTATTTCCTTTTTCTTAATTAGGGTTTATTGATTTTTTTGTAAATTTTTTATCATAAAATATAAGAAACATATATTATACATTTTAATATAACAATTTCATTAGTAGAATTATAATTACTCACAATTAAATATATTATTTTTTAAAGTAAATTTATTATTAAAATAATAACACTTAAATTTAAAAAACATAAATTTCTTGATAATATTATTCCCCAAGTCACTGTAGTAATAAATATTCATACATATATTGAATTAATAAAAAAATACATTAATAAATTATCATACAATAGATAAAAACTAAAAATTACATCCACCCTAAATAAAAATATCTTTCGTCATATGGTAAAAATAGTAATAAGAATTTTATAAATTTAATATAAATTAATTTAATTAGTTATCATAGTTCATTTAATATATATGTAAACCATATAAATAAATATTTATTAAATAAAAACCATAACATGAGATTTAATAACACATAAAATTGATTTATTCAAAATACATAAGTAATTATCATCTCATTTTATCACATATATCATAATGATATCCCTAAATAGCTACCATATCAGATTTTTATTGACTACTTATAATGCACACATTTTTTAATTTATCCAACCATAAACCAAATACTTCCACTATAACAACAAATTTTGGTCTATATATCAATGTATATTCTTTATTTCAATAATCATATTCAATAGAATCTCTTATATCGGAGATACTAGTGATGTATATGAAAACCATGTTATTATTTTTTAATACATGGTAATTATTTACCAATATAATTTTTATGATCTTATAGAATAATGTTTTCCATTATAGGTAATTTTTTTTATTAATATTCATTCATTTATTTTATAATATATATATGCATTTATATTTTACAAAATTTCTGTTAAAAAAAATATTTATGTAAAAATATAATTTATATTGAAAATTTTCTAGTTATAATACTTTCGAAGATACGAGAATATCTGATGTTAGATTCAGATAGATGTTTAATTCCAAGGATATTTGCATTTATAAATTTATTGAAATTAAGATTAATTATGGATACATAAGAAATATCATCATAATGTGATGTTCCAAAAGTTTTGACTCTACAAGGAATGGAGTTTGATGTTTAGTAAAATATGGATACCAGGTCTTGGAACGTAATGTAATTTTTTAAAATTTTCATGAAGTTTAATTTTCATATTAATGGGGAATTATATAATACAATTTAAGAGGAAATACATATTATAGTATCAAGAAAATTATATCTTGAGATTATAGAATAAATAAACTCTATACAATATTTAAAAAAACTGGGATGTCGTAGATCATTATATGATGAAAATTAAACTATATATCTAGTGGGTCAATATAATGAAAGAATAAGTCGATGATTTGTAAAAATATAGAGAATGTCCTATTTAGAAGGGAATTTAATAAAATAGGTTTTGGGATTATCAAATATCATCTCCATGATTTTAAATAATTCAAAAATTTTGTTGTTGTTGATAATGATTGATATAAAGGGCATATATAATTATTATTTAGATGTAATGATGACATTACTCTATAGTGATGTAGTGGAATAAATATTCATTGAATAGTCAAATGGTATATGGAAAACAATATTATTATTATGGTACATTTCAAATAATGAAGCTTAAACTTAATTAAATAGGAACCAATGAATTTGAACCAGGGGTTCATTAAATTTATATAAATGAATTAATTAATCCGAATAATATGGATTATTTATGATACTAGTAGGTTTTAAAATATGGGATCTTTATCATACATTTTCTCCATAAGGATGATATGATTCATATAAATGTGAGGAGAGATTAGATTGTGGAGTTTGATGACGAATTTTTTGGAATATCCTAGATAAAAAAAAATTATACCACAATGTGGATGTAAGATAAAAATATTGGGAAAGACTTTAGTTTCAAAAATATGTTCATTCATTAGTCATAGTATATCTTTAATGTTGTGGAATGATTCAACATTAATTAATCTATTACAATAACCTCTCATATTTATAGAAAGATCATGTTTAAAAATGATAAGGATTTAAGACTTAATAAGGATACTAATTACAAGGAGTGATTTATATATGTATTAGTGATAATAATATTAATTTTTTCATGGTATTTAAAAGATAGTACATTGTTTATGTTGTTTTATTGGCCAACATGTTCTAGAGGAATTATGGAAGAGGTATCTAGGAAGTGATGAAGTAGATTATTTGTTATCTCAAATGCTTAGCAGATATGCCACTTTAATTAAAAATATATGATTCATTATAGAGGTTTTTAATTTAGAAATTATAGGATTTATGGAAATATAGATATGTAATACTGTATTCACATTTTGAGTAATATGAATTTGGTTAATATCTATAATTTAAACTATATTTTCACATTACACATTAGAAGTAGAGTATATAGAAATCAAAAAAAAAACGAGAAATGTTTTTTCATGATGAAGGTGATAAAGAATTATATTGTAAGAAACCATGGGAATTAAATATAATTAATAATATTTATGCTATGATTTATCATGCAATGAATAAAATATTTTATACTACAAAAAAATTAATTCAAGTGAAGCATTTGGTCATCCTAAATATATTGTAGGTTTTAGTTTTGGTGAATGATAATGTTGATGGATATTAAAATATATAATACATGATGATTAATGTTGTAGATAATTAAATAATGTGGTTGTGTGTTTCCTTGATGAGTCTTGTATGACTGTGAGCCTAGTGAGGGGCCATGGTGCTGCTATAGGAAGGATAAACAAAGAAAAAATAAAAGTGACCATGAGAAATTTATATTTAATTGTTGATCATTATCTTCAAGTTATATAAAGTTAGCCATTGAACTATGAAAACTATTTTCTATATATGTGTTCAAAACATTTAGAGGGATTGATTATAGATTTTAGTTTATAGAACCAGATAGAGATGGTGGCAGGAAAAAACAAATTTCAATAACCACAGATGTAATGACCACATATTTTAAAAATAAAATTCCCCTTGAAATTTAATTAAAATATTTTTTATATATTATAAAAATTGAAAACACAAGAACATATATTTTTTATTATATCATATAATATTTTAAGTAACATTAAATATCATTACCACTGATAATATAGACATTGAACAATTATCGTATGATTAGTATAAATATAGTGTCTTGACAATCCAATTGAACAAAACAAAACAAGTGATATCCTTAACTAGAAGGATCGTACCCTATAAACCCACTTATTAGTTCTTATAATGGTGATAAAATATATTTTATTTTCCTTGTTTAATCCCAATAAGATATTCCAAATCCTAATAATGAGAAAAATCATTTATTAAATAAGTTCATGTTCATAAAGATCACGACCCAAACCATGTATGCTGAACCACCCCACGAATGTCTCACCACTGTTACCCTCACTCTATCAGAATTTTTTGGTGTATTAAGTGATATATATCAATTATCTAATGATATGAATATTTATATTCTATATATGAAGGAATACATTTTAAAATTATGATTATTACATTATAAATTATTTTTATTTTCATATAGTGAAATAGAAATTGATTTTTTTGGTAATATTAAAATATAGTTAAACAATTTATTTTGATGTCTTATTGGTGTTGCAGAATTAAAAATATATTATTTAAATATTATAATTAATAAATGATAATTAAACTTGAATGATTGTATAATTTTTATAATTTTAAATATATTTTTTATAATGGGTTGAAATTTTTTATTACAAATAAACCAAGAATTTTTAAATAAATGTTGATTATTAATTAAATTGTAAAAATTCAAATATTTTGAAAATTATTTAGATAAAATTAAAATTAAATTTTGAGTCAGTTTATCAAAATTATCAAAGAGTTAATTTTTTATAATTTTCTAAGACAATCAAGTTTTATAGTAAAAATTAAATATGGTATAAATATAAAGTGTTTATTATAAAATAATAATAAACCAAAAGTGATATATTAAACACTATAAATTTTTGACATGTAAAAATATATGTTTCTCCTTTAAAACTATTTTATTTTAAATTAATTTGATTAATTTTATAAATCCTTTATAAATATCTCAAATACGAAATTATTTTTTAGGGTTTAAAATCATTTCATTAAGGATCATACTGACATTCACATCATTATGTATATTAATTTATATGTTCAAAAGTTATCTATATAAAATAATAAAACAAATCCATATTTTGTATAATCCATGTACAAAAACCATTGGTTTGTTTTTTGATTTGATTACATTATTATATAGATTCAAAAAAAAATGTTGGGGAAATAATAAAGAACTCATCTCTATTTTCATATATACACCCACCACTAATCCCAGTTCTCATCACTTAAAAAACCATTAATCATGTCCTTAAACCAAAATCATCTCTCTTGAGATCTAATATGGTAACCCCAATTTATCAATAAGCTCATCCCAAGAATTTTTAATCACACTCTCAATGTAATGGATCCTCTTATCATCCTCTTTATTCAAGTATTGTATTTATCTCATATATTTCATCTTTATTTAAAAATTTTGGAATATTTTCTTCAATATCCGACTTACTATTAATTTAGATATAAATTATGAGAGAAAACTTCAAATATCACAAATATCTCCCTTGAACATTCATATTCCCCCATTACTCCATGAAAATTGTTCTGTGATAGTCCTTTCCAACCAATTTTGTAGTAAAAACTCGTACCCACTTCATATCAAGGGTATTCACCTTTATGGAAATATAATTATTTATATGGGATTTAAATTAATTGATTATACACTAATTAATCATTTAATAAATTATAATGATGAATGAATCCATTTTATATGACCTATGTAGAACACATAATAATGATAAGGAAATGAATGTGATGGGTGCACCCAAGATTACATTGCTCTACAATGAATTAGGTAATTTTCCTGTGGGGCATCATTTAATTAATTATGAACTGAACCTAATACATCAAATTAATATTTACATCATTGTTTCATGTCATTTATACATTACTTGTTTTTATGACGCATTGTTTTATATTGTTTACACATTTCCCTTATTTCCTATATGATTATCATGTTATGTCATTCCTCAATATTCATGTTTATTATTATCACTCTTATATTTCCCAATTTATATTCTTATTTCTGACATGTTTTAATTTATTCATTTTATTCCAAATTAATCACCTTACTAGGATTTATAGATCACCCCATTTCTTATCTATGTACTAAGGTTATCCCATGCAGTTTTATGTATGGGAAATAATATTCTCATGTTACAGAGTTTATCAATAAAGCTGATGTATTCCATATTTAATGTTGATATGTAGTATGCATAATTCCAAATAAACAAGACTTCTAAATATTACAGTTATAATTATTCTTAATATTATTTAATAAACCACTAAAACATTTTTAATAAAGGAACGGTTTTTATTGTTATTATGATACAAAAAGATTAATTAATTTCGGGATTAGGATTAAAGAACTCTATATAAATACTTGGGGGAAAGTATTGAGTATAATAAATATCCCTAAAGTTTGATTTTGTACAAATTATGTGGTTTATCTTGAATATAAATCCCTTTATATATTATACAAGTGGATGTGGATTTGGCATAGTTTTACATACAGAGAATCCCTAAAAACACCGCATTGAGATAGAGCCGACCAGGATATGGTGCATGACAATAGGCCCTGATGGACACATGATTTTAAACTCCCAAGGGATATTAATTTATAAATTAAAAAACCCCATACAAAAAATATAACGGTGAAAAAAATTCTGATAAGAGTTTATCTTAAGAAATACATCATGGATATCGTAGATTATAGCCTAGAAATTCATAAGTCATGATATAAATTTAAGTATAAATGATCACATTAATTTCATTGGATCTCCATTTATGTTTTAAATTGTATTAAAATACTCATACATAATTTAGACTTTTTTACATATAATGGGTGGATGTTGGAATAAACAGGTAAGCAACCAACATGAAGAGAAATGTGAGGACTGCTCAAAAGAGTTTCTTAACCCGATGGGAGAATAAATAATGAAAAATTGTGATTATACTATCCCAAATGAATTATATTTTAATGGAAATATGGATCAAGTGGAGATTTAAAATCCCCCTAATAATGAACAATCATTAATTTATACCTTCATGTGGAAAAGGCATCTAACATTCAATGGGCAATTTTATCCCTTAATCACGGAACAGTGGATCAACTTTGTTGAGAAGATATACTCCATCCATAAATGTTCCAATAAATGGATGGTTCTAATGATTGTTTATCATATTGATGAAGAAGATATTTAGTGGTATAAATTGACACGGAATTTAAATCTTGATGAAGAGATAACATTAATTGTGTGGAACGATTCTAGATTTTATTATTAATTACCTCACACTACATGACTTGAAATGGAAAGGGATTTAATTACCCTAAATGAAAATGATGATGAATCTATTTGGGAGTATTATAAATACATCACAAGAAATAATCTAGACATATATAACCTTATCATCTCAACAAAATTTATGGGTGACCAATTATGTAGTGGTTTCAAACATATCCTATGAAAATCCACTGCGATATAGGAAATTGATAGCTATGAATAAAATTCTTCAATGTTCCCACAATTTCAAAATTGAGATCATCAAATATCACAGGTATCATATGGTAATAATGTGAGAGTTGATATTAATTCTATATTTCTGATGGTGAAATATTATGGTGATAATAAATTCTATCATCCCTCATGTCAAAATAGTGGAATGAATCAAAACAAATTCATATAGTCGTTGAGGAATTTCATTATTTTCTAAAAGGAATGACACATGGATAAAAAATTTAAATACAAGAAACCTACTAATGTGGTGGGGGAAATAAATCATCTAGTAAACCATCAACAAATTACTTATTATTTCAACAAAAAAGAACCATGGCTCTTTGAAAACCCATGAACTAAGCCGATGGTTTTTAGAGACAACCAACAACCACTAATAAAATAAAGACGATCTAATCCCATCACAACCAATGTGTTGGTTCTTGAAAATGAAGTGGTGATGGGTATGCTTGTCATTAATTCAATAACATAAAAACAGAAATTATGATTTGGGTTATATACATTTGTTTATATCTATGATTTTTAGTAGAACTATTATAGAACCACCATAAATCATGGAATTAGAGACGTTAGTGAAAATGAAAAATGGGGAATATATTTCATCTCAAGTATACAACTCTTTCACTGTCAATAGTTTTTTGACCAAATGTCTTATAAATCCTTATGATACTTCCTTTAGTCAAATTTAATGCAATTAAGGGCATGGATTGACTTTCCTGGTATAGAGGCAACATAATGTTTTGTAAAAAGAAAAATCACTCTTTATATCATGAGTTGACCCCCAATTATATATAACTTCACATATGGAAAGTGGATCATATTTAAAAATAAAATTTCAATAATTCATATTATTTCCCATTGAGAATGCATATTTAGCTAAAATTATTGAGTATAATGAAATGATCATCCTTGAATCCTATACCATTATGAGAGAATATGGTAATGTGTTTATTGAATAATTTTCTAGTATCCCTCTTACGTGAGAGGTTGAATTTTCAATCGAGATTATTCCTGGGGAATTTCAATTATCCAAGACTCCTTAAAGAATAGATTTTGTAGAAATTTTTGAGCTCTACAAACAACTAAATTAGAATATATATAAAGGGTTCAAGACACTATGTTCATAATAATTGGGTTCCCTGTTCCAATTTTTTCACAAGAAGGATGGGACAATGTGCATTTACATTGATTATTGGGAGATAATGAAGATCACGATAAATAAATGAAACCTTTTCCATGGATTGATGAATTGTTCAATCTTCTATATGGAGCAAAATAGTTCTCCATGGTGGATTATTGGTCAGTGTATTACCATGTCAGGGTGAAGAAGGAATATATCCCCAAGACTTATTTCTAAATAAGGTTTGGCCACTTTGAGGTCATAATAAATTCTTTCAGACTCACTACTTCTCTAGTAATCATCATGGTCTTCATAAATAGATTATTTAGATATTTCGTTGACAAATTTGTGTTTGTATGTATATATGATATTATAATATACTCCAAATAAATGGTTGATCATGTGAAAAATCATATAAATAAGCTAATGATATTTAAAAAGGAATATATTTAGGAAATGTACAGCAAATGTGAGTTTTTCATGATGTAAGTCTCATTATTTTTGTATATTATCACTTTTAATGGGATATACATGGTCCATTAAATAGAAGAAGTAATTTAAAGATGGTTGATGACAACATATGTGAACGAAATCCATAGTTTCATTTGGTTATCTCGGTATTATGATCAATTTGTTATACATTTATCATGATTGTTAACCCTATATCAAAGATAACTCATCATAGAGTCATGTTTTTTTATTGATAAATTTGAAGAGAGGTTCGAGGATTTGAAAAAGAGGATTATAACTATTCCTATACATACACTACCCAAATGTGGGGAACTATTCATGTTGTACATTAATTCTTTAAAGAAGTGATTGGGATATGTATTAATGTAGAATGAAGAAGTAAAATCATATGCTTCATGGAAATTGAAATTTAATTAATAGAACTAACAAATATATTATCTTGAGTTTGATATAGTGATATTTATGTTGAAAATATTATAGAATGATCACTTTGGAATTAAATTTTGAAATATATATGCATCACATAAGACTCAAGTACATATTCACACAGAAAGAAATGACTATGGATAAACAAATACGGTTAGATCTGATAAAGGACTATGACTGCTCATTCAACTACTATCTTGGGAAGGAAAAAATGTGGTTGATTTTCTATGTAGAGAGAATACATCTATTTAATCATTAATGAGAATTGAGAAGGATCCAATCTTCATAGACTTGAAATATATTGAAATGGGAATTGTAATGGAGGGAACATTGTCAATCCATTCACAAATGATTATTCAACCATCACTTATAGAGAGGAAAAATGATACTAATGGAGATAATATGGGAAGTAAACAGAAAGTGGAATATATATGAAATGATAATTTAATGGAGTTCAATGTTAATGAAGATGGAGTTTTGAGATATAGGTCATGACTATGTGTACCGTCAAATCCTATATTAAAGAAAGATCTCTTGGATGTTGAACATAGTTTAAAAAATATCCATCAGTATATAAAGAAAAAAGATGTATTGAGATATCCATGATCATTATTGGTGGAACAATATGTTGAAGGAGATCATGGAATTTATTTCATTATGTATTCTATGTTATAAAGTTAAAGTGTAATGAAAAAAATCCAATGGGATGATGCCACTATTACAAATATCTTTATGGTAATAGGATAACATCACCATCGACTATTTCATTGGTCTCTTGAAGACATCAAGAGGTAATAATGCAAAATGGGTTATGCTAGAACGTCTTACCAATACTACTCACATCATTTCAATTCAAGAGGACTTTTCATTGAATCAAATTTAAATGATATACATTATAGAATTGGTTAGGCTACAAGTAACACCAATATCAATTGTATCATATCAAGACACAATACATACCTCAATGTTCTGGAAGAGTCTCGAACATGCTATAAATACTGTGTTGAACATTAGCCGGACTAATCACCACCAAACTGATGGACAATTATAAATAGATATCTTTGTAACAAACCATAATTTTATTAATGGTAACTCCCTTATAATAATCATTTAATTTAGTATAAATCATGATAGATCACATAGATAACACAATATAAAGATTATTAACGATGAATCAGTGAAATAAAATATTTTTCTATAAATTAAGGAACTTATAGCAATGAAATAGTAACAAATCCTTTGGGATAGTAATGTGACCACTAGGAATTTTAATTTGGACAATTGAATATCAACCTATCCTATGAAAGTAGAAATAATTTAATTATCATATGAATGATAATATGGTATATTTATTTCATACTATAAGTAAACAAAAATATAAAAATGATAAATAAGTGTTAGAGTTTTTTGTATGTTAGAAATTTTTATTTACACCATTATAATACCTATAATGATTTAAAATATTTTTTTATCATAAAATATATTCATAAATTAAAAATTTATTCTTATAAATATAATATAATTATTTTAGTCCTCAATTAATTTTACAAAGGGTTAAAAAACTAGTTATAATTTTAAAACAAGAATTTTCTATTTAAATGATTATTTTAATTGAATGTTAAATATCTTAAATTTATAAAATTATTAACATAAAATCATGTTTGTTTTTGAGATCATCACATTATAAAATGGTTATGGTAATTTTTTGGGATTATTCTAAAATTTATGTATTTTCTTGTGAATGTAAAATATGATGATTTTTAATACAAGCTAAATACATGAAATTTTGAGAAATTATTTCAATAAGGATGATATAATCCAAAAATATCAAATTCCCCATCATTATATTAATATATTTAGTGATAAGGTTTGTACTATTCATAGTTTTGATCCAAAATAATGAATTAATGAATAAAATAATTAGAAAACACCCATCTCATCCTTATAAATACTACCCCTCCCCACCTCTTCTATTTACAACATAAAAGAATTGATTATTATCCAATATTTGAAAAATAATCCTTTCAAGTCCCTCACCCATGTCCACGATCCCTTTTTCTCATCAAATGACTAAACCCTTTTCCCTAATGATGTTCTAAAACGGAAAAAATTCAAGAGGTAACATCTTCTTCATTTTCATCTAATTTTTTATTCATATTATTATATTTTATTATAATCTCCAAATAACTCCTTATTCGTGATTCATTAAAACTCTAATATCATAAAAAAATAATTTAATTATGTTAATGTAATAATCAATAAAAAACCCCTTCTGCTTTCCATATAATCCTAAAATCAAAAACATCATTTGTGATGTGTCAATTTACCGCCATCTTGGATGATGTGATATCATTTTACTATAATGACTTCAAGGATGGTAAACAACCATTTTAATGGTTTAATGTTTTTTAAAATTTATTCTATAACATTTTTTACTTTATATAACTAACATATATAGAACATACTCAATAATAAAACAAAACATGTTTGTTTTGATTGAAAACCTCCAAAATTAATCTAGTAGATTATCTTTAAAATTTTTCCTAATAAATAATCCGAATATCTAGTAATAAAATAACATATAATACCAATTAAACATGTATATTTTCATTAATAAAATTTAATTTTAATTTTGGTGAATAAATTTCAGTATATATGAACTTTGATACTTATAAAAAAGAAAACCAATCATGAAAACCAAGAAAACTAACACCCCTAAAATAATATAAATGAAGTCCATAACTCATAAAAAACTATATAATGGAACATAATAATACTATAATAAAATTATTTCATATAAAAGATGTTTTTTATCAAAAAAATAATAAATTTAATTTAATTATCTAGGATTTTAATATGAACAAATCATTCATCCTTAATGTTTGTGGATTCTCAAACCCAACTCTTTTCCTTTCGGTTTTATTTATACCACAACAATTTCAGTATGGATGTTCCATTAATGTTCCTTAAAAATTATTTATTTTTTACTTCAATTTTCTTATATGGTATATAAAGCCTTCTAATTTTAATTTATTACACATTCAATGATTTTTCCATAATAACTCTTCCTTCTAAATACACTTTTTTTACTTCTGTTGAGATTGTCTCTTCGTCAATGAAGATTTATGATTCCATTACCAAAAAATTTTTTTGTTTTAATTTTTGGAACACCAATGCTTATTCATTAATGTATTAGTTTTAAAATTATCCTGAAATCAATTACCTTACCATCACTTATATTATGTCTAAGATTCACAAATATTTTATGTGGTATGTAACATTACGTAATTTTTATGATGTTATGGGTGAAAAGGGAAATATATACAACTAAAACACATTGCGTAATGTGATGTATCTAATGAGATAATGTGAAATATTTCCTAAATCATCCCGGGTACCATGGTAACCTGATAATTGAGATGAACCTAACATAGCACAAATGGCATTCCTAATCTCCACAGGACGATGACTAGTCCCTAGCATCATAAAAACGTAAAGTGGGAACAATTGTTTCACGAAAAATGTGGATGTAAAAGAAACAAGGCATTATTATTATCAATAGAAACTCCATGGGGAGTACTGTACTATAATTCAAACATACATAAAATCCTTAAGTGATACAAACCATGTAAAAAAACAGGGAAAAACATCCCATGTCCCAAAGTACTAAACTCACCAAGTCTAAGGTTAAAAAATTGGATCTACCAATAAGAGATATTTTTCCCTTTCTCGTACCTAGGATGCGAAAATCTACAAACACCCAAAGTCACATGTATGGTGTGAGCTAAAAAACCTATTCGGGTCTCACCAAGAATTATATAATAGATTGTAATTATATATTAACAAAATTAATGTATTCAATTTTTGAATAAACATGTATGTAATTTTAAAAAAAATTTAAACAATTCATCCTATGAATTTAAAAATATGTAAAAAATTGTTTTAGAAATGGATTTATAAGTGTTGTAATTTTTCATGAAAAAAGGATAAAATAAAACATTTTATATAAAAAAACTTCATATAAACTCCAAATACATTTAAGCAGTTTTACAACATTTTCATGCATTTATATATCAAATATAGATAAGGTAGAAACATGGTCATCTTACAAATAGGTATGAAAGTTATAGGGTATAGGAATCCACACAATCTATGTGATTATGGAAATTTTTTCATAGACACGTGCTATTGAAAATGGTCATAGAGGGCTTAGAACCATCACTTAATGGATGTGACCTACTACATTAATGTTTTAGAAACTTTTAAAATCATAGAGTGTGAAAAAATAACTCATAATATACCTAAGGATTGAATCATCTCTTACACAATAAATTATGAGAAATTTATTTTAGGACCTATTAAAATAAACTAAAATCTCATTCCTCGATTACAAAATCTATTTTTTTCCTTTAAAACAATATTTGTTTTAATAAAAAACATGAATTTTTAACAAGATAAAACCACTATGTCTATTTCATATCATTATAATCAATTTTCATAATTTAAATATTTCCATAAATTATGTTTTAAAAATTAAATACAACAATTCAATTTAAGAAATTTCCATCTATTTTCAAACATAACCAAATTCAACGAAATTGGCGGGTTTCCCCAATTTCTGGTAAAAACCATTTCAAACCTCCCAATTGACTAGAATATTTATTAATAAAAACCAATTTAAAGTAATTTCAAATAAATTAATTTAAACAAAAAATTGAAATAAATCATGAAATTTAAGGTTAATGAAATTGGACAAATGTGATGGAGTCACCTACCATTTTTATTGATTCTCAATACCTGCAATGAAACCCACAATAAATGAAAGAAGGTGTATACAACCTCGAAACTAAATCTAGAATTGTGATAAAACAACCCGAAGTATAGACACATCATATTGAGGATGATGTATAAAAACCTAAGGAGGAGAAAATGAATGAAAGAAAAAAAGGGAGAATTATTACCTTAGAAGTCACCCCGCAAGAGAAACTCTGATTGATCATTAAACTAAAGTACCTGGAAGGGTTTGAGAGATACAAGATAACATATAATAGGAATTAAGTCAAGAGAAATGAATCTGGAGAGGAGGGAAAAGTGGTAAGTTCAACCATTCTACCTATATATAACCATAATGCAGGAAATTACATGACCTGTAATCCCATTACACAATATGATATAGTTAAATTCCATAACCACCAAAAAACCCATCGATTCGAATTAAAACTAATCATTAATTAGCTCACGATGTGTCAAAACTAGTCACATCATGTATGTTTCATAGAGTGTAACCTTCTTATAGTATTCACCCATCAACCATTACAAATCATGTAACCTAGTTATACATCATGAGATCCTCTTGTATCTTCCAGAAAAGGCCGACTAAATATGAAATTCAAAAAAATAGATGACTTCCCCATTATAGGTATCCTCCAAACACTTTATCAATCCTAACCAATCAATCAAAAGAAAAGTCCATGTAAATTTTATAGACATAACTATTAGATCAGAAATGGGATGTTATAACCTCCCATTCCTAAAAACATTCTACACCTAGAAGACATATGAAGAAGCTTCCATGAAAAAAATATGAAGCTGCTTCCTTCTCAGAAGTGCCTCCTATTCCCATGTATCATGATTATCAGAACCATTTTTGAATATACCATTAAAAAATAGTATCATCCTTCTATGAAATAACATGGTCTCAGAATAAAATATCTTAATTGGTCGCTCAGTTAATCATAAATCAGGTTCAATCTTATGATCAATCCAGATCGAAACATGAGATGGATCAATGAAAACATTATAATCTATGCTACATGGAATAAAATATGTATTGACATTAACCATGGTGGACGTGATAAATTATATGCAACTTTTCCCACATTATCAACAACCACGAATGGTCCGAAAAAATGGGTAGAATCCTTCCCTTTCTTCCCAAGCCATTGATAACCCAACAAGGTGAAATTTTTAATAACACGTTGTCACCAATTGAAACTACATGGTTCTATGGTGATGATCAGCCTAATGCATAAATTGTATCTGAGCCATTAACATTCTATGATTAGTTAAATAAATATTTTTTGGAGTCTCTTTCACCAAAATTTATACAACCAATGAACCATCACAAATATATGACCAACACAACAATGATTTACATGTATGTCCATAAATATCCTGAAAAGGATACATTTTGATTGTGGACTAGTAATAATTGTGGTATAAAAACTCTACCCACCCCATATTATCACCCCACGATCCATCAGAGTCGATAACACATGCATGAAGAATATCGTCAAGAATATATATAGCTCTCTCTATTTAGACATACGAATACATATGGCAGGATAAACTAAAATGGACTTGTGATCCCAATTCCTCTTAATGGAATATCTAATAGAAATAAGTGAACATGGGTTCCCTAATAGAAAATATGGAATATTAAGCTCTTTTCAAATAGAAAATATCATTCACGTAGATATTTCCAAACTCCTTAATAATGGAAGTATTAAGAATGGGTATGAAGTGAGTCGACTTTTTTAGCCTAATGATAATAGCCCATATCATATTCTAATTGATCTATGTACATGGAAACCTCCCCAAAAATTCCTTATAGAATTCATTCAACTTATATATAGGTGCATGAAGTGGATGAAGTAAACCTGAAGTTCTATAATGCTTTTTCATAACCTAATGGTACATATAACAGTGGGAAACAAAATCATAAATCTCTCATCCTATACCTATCCACCAGAACTACCTCCCCATATCATAGAACATCTAACATGTTCCAAGCTTTAAAACCCACTGCGAATTATAAAAACCCCCATCATAGTCTTCTATTCCACTAATGGAACAACATAACGATTCTGATAACATAGAACACCCTCTTTGGAGTATGAAAACTAGAATAATGTCTCAAAACCATAAGGTGATTATATAATGCTAAAAAATAATCATTAGTTTTTTAATTATGATGAATCGTCATTAGAAGAGTATATTTCTACTGAATTCAGGATAAAGAAACCTCAATCCCTGATTCATGGACTCCAACATGAATATGTGCAATGAGATTCATAAAATTACAATTTTCAAAATATTCTATCACTACGTGGGTTAGAATTTTCTATGATAAAGCATTCATGATGACATTACCTTTCCTCGTGGTGTATGTGATATAAAATTTGATATATTATAGGTATTGAAACCAATGCTTCTTGAGGAGATTCATATATTTTGGAGTGATGATATAACACAATATATCATGGTGTGAATATATAGGAATCCATTTTTTGTATGGTAATACCACAAACTCTTAATAGAGTTTATTAAAAATACATGTTCAAGGTCATGGGTAAGATAATTCTTATAGTGAGTCCTAAGATGATGAGATCCATATGAAACGACTTCATTACCATGCATAAGAACACAACCCAAAAATGAACCAAATGCATAACTAAAGACCATGTAGCCATGCCTGGCCTCTAAAAGAGTCAACATAGGAACAACAGTCAAAAGATGTTTCATATCAACAATATAATCCTAGAGTTTCTCATTCTAAGAAATCTATAATCCCTTCATAGTAATAGTAGTCATTATAGAATCTATCTTTGATAATTCCTTGACAAACAAGGAATAAAATACAGCTAAATAGATGAAGCTCTTAATTTTAAAAACATTCCATGGTTGTTCCCATGTCATAACAGCATTCAACTTCTCAATATTGACTAATATTCATATTTATGACACCACATGTCACTGTAATTTTACTTCTCCAATATAGAAATAACATTTTGAAAGCATGGAATATATCAATGATTTCACAGCAGACAGAGAAGTGTTCTCAGATGATGTAAATGATCCCACATAGACTTGGAGTAAATGAGGATGTCATCCATAAATACTACAACAATGGTGACTATATAATTTTGGAAAATTTTTCTCATCCAATCCATTGAAAATTTCAAAAAAATTTCTTTGAAAATATGAAATAATAAGTTTCTCATAATGGTCATTCCTTCTCTAAAATAAATTTTTATAAATTTAAAATTCATTTATCCTCAATTGATGGAAACCATATCATAGTTTGATCATTAAAAATGTATTCCCCCAATAAACTAATCAAATAGATCATAAATCCACTAAATAAAATACTATATATTCATTTTATCTCAATTGGTGTGTCTATAATCAACACATGAGAGAAGATAACCCTCGTCATTATTAGTTAAGAGAACTGACACCACCCATGGTAAAAAACATGGGAATATAAATCATTTATCAGGAATACCATCAAACTAGGAATTCAGATACATCAATTTAGTTGGTTCCATGTGGTAAGTGGAAATTGAAACCGGTTGAGTACCAGGAATTAATTCCACAGTATTTTCAACCACCGTTATAAGTGTAAAACTAGGGTGGTTAGAAGGAAATGCATCGACAAGATGAAAGTCTACTAGGGAGAGATCACCACTCAATTATTCCTTCTCATGATCAAAACCAAAAACTGATATTACCTTCCCCAACTCTAGATAAAAAGGTCTAAACATGCTTGAACATGGGTCCCATTCTACTTAAAAGATAAAATACATGACACTATGTGTATTAATCTAGAGATGTCAAAGATAGAAATCAATCCGATAATTATTAGAAATGATCGAATCAATCATGGAAAAGACATCAATAGAATTAATGATAAAGACATGAAAAATCAAATCTAGCTCGACATATGATATAGATTAGACACGTGGGAAATTAGAGTCCTCTCTTTATCTTTGTACCAAGGGGTGTAGTAATATCCATGGACCAAGATAAATCATACATAGGAAGATTTATCTAATTAAAAATTTAAGTTGAAAAAAATAAATGATATGAACCAATATTAAAAAGAGTAGTAACTAATGATGAATCTACAGTAATGGTACCCCCCATTGTCATTGGAACAATGTCCAATTTATCTTGAGACACATCCACTATGGGAAGTAGCTTTTTTCCTGATTCCTATGGTTAGAACCCTTTTATACATGAAGCATTTGATTACACTATATATTTATGAATAGATTATGATCATGATCAACTATATATTGTATAAAACATATAATATAATCTCTATAAGTTCCCTGAGCATCCACATGAGCAATAGTTCAAGGGTTCCTCAGGTCAAACCCTCTTAGAATATCTTGGATTTCCACAATGATAAAAAATCAAAAGGTTTCCTCCTTGTATTTATGAGGTATGGAATCACCCTTCCCTTGAGAATAGTTTTGAGGGTCATTATGCTTTCAATTTACCATGAATGAATTCATTTCACCAGTAGAAGAAAATGTAACTATTGTAAACCCTTCCTTTTTAGCATTGTTCATATCAATAACTATCACCCTAACCAACACATCAAAAAAAGTGGGATGCTTTACCATGAAAACATGATAATATATATATGATCAATGTTGAAAATGGAATAACTAAGAATTAATCTATCATTAGATTCAATATCAGGTGAAAACATCATGAATCTAGAAAATTGATTTGAATTATCTGGAATAGTTCTTTCATCCACCTAAAGAATGAAAAACTCCACAACCGTGGCCAACACCATTGACTCTAGAGAGATCTGGTCTATGAAATGAACCTTATAGAATTTACACTCTAATCCCACATGTTTATTTTCCATCACCACCATTCCACACCATATCATGCTCGGTCCCTCCAGCATGAAGGTGGAACACTTCACCTTAATCACATCCGGGGTATCCAAGAACTCAAACAAATGTTCTATCATAAAAAACCATTCTTGAGCCTTTTGAGTATTAGTGTAGAATTTTAAAACACGTATATTATGGTGAAGGAACACTAGAGAATGATATCGATTAACATTACCCCAATGTTTCACATCTAGAGAAAATCAGGGACTGTTGGTTTCTTCTATCCCAAAGTGTAGTTAATATGCACGATCACCTCAACTAGATTCAGGTCCATTTGAGAATTCATGTGATAATGTTCAGCAGCTGCCTATTACTATATATAATTATCTCATATTCTTATATTCATGATTCTACACAATATCAATATAGAAAATGAGAAAATTAGATAATTCTCAAATAGAGAAATGAGGGAAGCATAATCTTAACTTCTAGAATAAACAGGTTTTGGATTTCACTTGATTCAAATCAAAATATGGAAAATGCGAGAACTATTCCACAAGATGAATATCCCTTACCACCCATGATAAAATATTCTTCATTCAGTTTATAGATTTTCATGCACTCAATCAAGACTACCTCATATATCTAGATAATATTTCATAAATTCATAATGACTACATTAGAAACTCTCAATCTCTGTAGATAACACTTCTTCATGAACCCTCCAAGGTACCCTGATAACCCAATAACTGAGATCTACTTGACATATCTTGAAGGAAATTCCGGATCCCCATGGGTTAGTCACTATCACCTAGCATCATAAAAACTAAAAATTTAATGATAATGCTAATATAAATGTTAAAGTGAATGAAACAAGATAGTATAAATATGGAATGAATCTATAATAAAAGTAATGAACCAAAAGTCAAATAGGTATTCAAGCCTAATGGGCTACAAACCATGATACAAAAAAGGTAAAAACATCCCATGTACCTAAGGAAACAACTCACCGTGCCCAAAGATCAATATCTAGATCAATATGAAAGAGATCCTTTCCCCTTGCTCGACCTAGGAAAGAGAAAATCTATAAAAACCCAAAGTCACAAGTAGGGTGTAAGATAAAATCCAAGTAGGGTCTCCCCAAGGATTCCATAATAAATCACAATAATATATTAAGAAAAGAAATTCATAAAATTTTAGAATAAATAGGATTAAAATTTAAAAGACTATTGAAACAATTCTGGCTATTTAGATCAAATGATGGAAAAATTACATTAAGAAAAGGTTTTACATGTGATGGAATATTTCTAACAAAATGGATTAAATAATATTTTTATATTAAACATTTTATATAAATTTAGAATTATTGTATGCAGTTTAACGAAAATGGAATGAAATTATATCTCAAAAATAAAAAAGTTAGAACCATGTAAATATGACAAAATAGGTATGAAGGATCCAATATATAGGACTCCACACTATGTGATCAAGAAAATATGTGTACACACATATCCTCTAGGAACTGGTCAGCGCAGACATAACATCGTAACCTAAGGGATTTGACATGATAGATTTCAATTTTAGAACATTATATAATCATAGAGTGTGTCTAAATAACTCAAAATATAGCTAATTATTGTATTCAATATTAAAAATAAATTATGGAATTTTTATTTCAATACTACGTAAAATACAATTAATTCACTTTCCACCATTTCAAATTACAATTTGTTCCATCTAAAACCAAAATAGATTTTAATAAAAAACTTGAATTTTTAACAAGACAAAACCAATGGGTTTCAATCAAAACCCTTTAAGGAATTTTCACAATTAAAAAAATTCCATCAATCGTATTCCAAAAATTAAACTCAACAATTCAATTGAAATTTCTTCTATCTATTTTCAAAAACACCATAACTGAATGGTTTTGTGGTTATTTCCCAATTTAATTCCAAAACCATTTCTATAATACCAATTAACTATAATGGGGTCTTAAACAAAAAAATTCAAATCAAATTCAAAAAAATCAATTTAAATCAAAAATTAAAATAAATGATGAAATTTATACGTTAGTCAATTTTTCAAAATCGGATAGAACCACGTACATTTTTTCAAAACTCAATAGAGGGAAAAAACAATCCAATGATAATGAATATGTATAAGACCATAAAGCTCAATCTAGAAATGAGATCAAATAATATGAAGAATAAATCCATCATCATCACAATGATCTATTAAACATTATGGAAGAGAAGGAGAATGATGCGATAAAAAGGAGAATAGTTACCTGAGAATTCACCAAACAAGTGACACAAATATTGAACACCAAACGAATGAACCAGAAAGTTTGGGTGAGATAAAATATCACATGGAATAGGATTTAGATAAAGATATATTAATTATGAAGGGAGGAAAAAGTGGGATTTTCATCCATGCTTCCATCATATAAGTGTAATGTGGGGAATTTTACTATCTGTTAACTGATTATTTGTAATTAAATAAATAAACTGCATAACCCTTGAAAAATCCCATCCCTTCTAATTAATAACGGATCCTCAAGTAACTCATGATTTGTAAAAATACGTCACATCATGTAACTGTCATGGCGTGAAACCTTCATAGGTTATTCACCGAACAACAATTACACGTCTTGTATCCTAGTTATGTGTTGTGAAAACCTCTAACATATTTCATAAAAAACAGGTTAAAGATGATAGTCTAAAAAATAGACTACATAACCCTTATAAGTATCCTACAAATTCATTATCATCCACACCTAGTAAAAGAAAATGAAAAACCACAACTAGGTTAAAGGCATACCTCTTAGATGTTTAATATGATGTTACACAATATGTCTAAACATGATTCTTTTTTTTCACAATGATGATGGATATATGTTTTGCAATAACAAGATGATATATTTGTTTATAGGTATGTGTGTTATTTGACCACTATGGCGTAATGTTTAATTTTTTTGAATTTCCAAATTCATTTCCTTTATCAAATAATTCCTCTAATTATTATAACGATTATACATTAATTATGTATATATGATGATGTTTATTCTCCCCCATGATTCATGTCACTTTTTTAAACTCTTACTCAGCTTTTAGCTTATCCCTTTATTTGACATATATCCTTACATGAATACTTGTTGTAAAGAGAAAAATATGGCCAATAAAATGATATGGAATGATGAACTAAATTAATTTTTATGATTTATTCTATAAATTTTATGAATGTTCCTATGTTTTTAAAGACACTAAATATTCGGATCCTGGTTTTGTAGCACTATTATCATGTTTATCTTCAAAATGATGTAATGGTTATCTTTGAAAAATAAGTTTCATTTTAGTTGTTAGCATATCAAAGATTATTTTATTTGAAAATTATCATTAGAGAACCTTACCATAAATCCTTATTATGAGACTAAATATATGTCATCACCCAAGATTATTTATTTTAGAAAATGATAAAAATAGGTTCCCTTCAAGACATGCCTTTAGTGTTAATTTCAAAAATGAATAATTTATTTATTTATTACCTTTTGAAATATGTTTTGTTAAAAACATTCTATTTTAGAAAATGGTGGGACCCTAGAGTAACCAGTCCAACAATACTGGTAAGGGATGATGCATTGAATGCATGAACAAAATTCTTCATTCTTTGGGAGATGGAGTTAAAAATTTCTTACCGATTCTTACCCTATTTTCTTAGGCTATGTACAATAATATAAATAAAGCAGAACATATTCCATCGCCTATGGGGGATCATATTTTTATTGATTCTTTTATGATTAAATAACCCCCTACATTTAATGTATGTTTTGATCCAATAGTCACGGAACTGTGGGTAATATAAATGGAGAAGATATTTTATTTTTATCTATATTCTTAGATAGAGAAAGTAACTATAGAAATTTGTTGTTTAGATAGAGAGGTTGAACAATGGTGGGAGTTGATTGAGATCTATAAGCCGAATGAATAAATTTATGGACAACTTAAAATGTTAAAATGCATGAAAGGTATTATTATGCTCTAGTTATCAACAATGATTGAAAAATTGATGGGCAATTTAAATTATTTAAACCACATATTCAAAAGGATAATGAAATTAAAGACATTTTGAGTCCCGAAGAAGTTGATTTATCTTCTCTTAAAGTGGAGATGTTGTTTTGAGAGTGGTCCCATGTCAATAATGATAATAAAAGAAATATGGAGGATTTAATTATAAAAGTGTAGGAAAAAATCAACCACCAAAACTAAAAAAATTGCGAAGAAGAATCCTATGAATTACCTCAAAGGAATGGGGACATGGTTTAGCTGTGGGAGGGAAGTCCATCAAGATCATGAGAAATTGAAGAGACATGAGGAAGCTGGATAATGTGGTGGATTAAAAGAGAGTTCAAGCTATTGATCAATGATTTTTCTATATGGATCAAGGACTGTGAATAATAGTGAAATAAATAACTTGTCCTTGAGGGTAACCAACGTCAATAACCACAAAAGCTAATGGATAATGGTAAATCATATGCATTCACTACTGCTAATGTGGATCTAAAAAATGAAGTGTTGAAAGATATGTAGGTGATTAATTCAAGAATAGTTAACAAACAATTTGATTATGGTTATACACAATCTTTCATATCATGCTAGGTTAGTAAAACTGTTCAAACACCACCATAAATTATAGAGGTTATTTTATATGTGGGAATAATGAATGTGTAAATCATTGCATCAACAATATATAACTCATTTCCAGTTAATTTTTGTGGACTAATCCTCCCATGGCATCTTGTATAACTTCATTTGGGGCTGTTTGATGCTATTTTTGGTAAGGATAGTCTATGTTTATACAAGTCTAACATCAACTATTGGGAAAGGGAGATCAATCTTCATATCCAAAGGCAACCTAAAATTATATTCATGTGTAAGGAAGATGATAAATCTTATTCATGTTCATCTTCTCAAGTGTTGATATGATTTATTATGACCAAGAAAATATAGATCATATTAATTAGATAAATGACAGAATCATGATCAAAGAGAAACCCATTGTGATGGACTATACTAATGTGTTCCCCAAAGAAATTTCCAGTATTCTTCCGAAATAAGAGGTTGATTACTGAATTGAACTTATATTTTGATCTTTTCTGATATAAAAGACACCATATGAAATGGCCACCATTATGTTTGAGAAACTAATGAAGTATTTACAAGAGATTATGGCTTAGGGTTTTATACGAGTGAGTGCTTCACTATGGGGTTCATTGGTCCTATTTATCACAAAAATTTATGGATTAATGCATCTCATTATCGATTAGAGTGAGAAAAAAAAATCAAGATAATAAAAAATTGTCCCCTTCCATGTATAAATGCATTTTTGATTGCATACGCGAGGGACATTAATTTATCTATGGTGGACCTTCGGTCCAAATACCAGTAATTAAGAATGAGGAAAGATGATATTCCTAGGAATTCCCTTTGAATGATGTATGTACACTATGCGATCATTGTGATTCACATCAGACATAGTAATGATCAAGTAATATTCATGGACATAATAAAATTTGACTTTAGATATTACCTTGATTTTTTTGGTATTCTTCTTTAATGACAATATAATATACTCCAAGAGTAAGGAGAAACATGAGGATTATTTCAATACTGTGATGATAAATTTTCAATGTGAGAATTATTATGCAAAGTATAGTAAATGTGAGTTATTTATGGAGTTAGTGTCATTCTTGGGGCATGGTATCACTGGTAAAGGTATATCTATGAACACTTCTTAGATAATGGAAATAAATGTTTGTCCTTATCCAATAACATTTAGAAAGATTCATTGTTTCCTTGGACTACGATAATGTCACTAGTGATTCCTGAAGAACATATAATGATTTTCAAGCCAACTAACAGTGATAACAAAAAGAGATAAATGTTTTTGGACTATTTAATGTTTTGACCGCTTCAAAGAGTTGAAAAGAAGGATAATATCCTTGTCGGTACTCAATCTTTTGAAAAGTGGTGAACATTTATATGGTATATAATGATTCTACTAAGATATAATTATGTTATATACAAATAAAAAATGATTATGTGATAGCCTACATCATAAGGTAGTTGAAAATCCATTAGAATACTATCCCACACATGATCTGGAGTTGGCAGCTTTGATCTTCATATAGAAAATATTGTGGAATTATATCTATATAGAAATGTGTGAAATATATTCTGATCATAAGATCCATAAATATAAATTCACATAGAATGAGCATAATATCTTCCAAAAAATATGGTTAGATATTATATGTAAATAATAATGATCAATCCAATATAATTCAATCAAAGTGAATAAAATGGTGGATGATCTAATTAGAAAGGATCCATCAAAATTATCAGTGATGAGAATTTAGATGGATTTAATCCTCCTAGATTTAAAATAGTTGGACCTGGGAATCATTGTGTAAGGATCATCATGAGTCCTTTATAAAATTATTTCTCAACCATAATTCATAGAAAGAAATGAATGATTCTCAAAAAATGTTGTATAAATTTAGAAGACGGAAGAATCTATAAAAAGGGAAAATCCTCAGAGTTCAAAATTTAATGAGGAATGAGTAGTAATATTTGGATCAAGATTATGTGTCCCATCCAATATATAGACAAATAAATATCTTCTTAATGAGGAACATAGATAAACAATTTTTATCATAAATGGAGAACCAATATATAAGGATATATCTAAAATAATTATTGGTTGGACAATATAAAGAAGAAGACAATAGAATATACATCAATGTGCCCGATATGTCCACAAGTGAAGGATGAAACAAAATATACTAAGGGGATGATGCAAAAATTTCCCACCCCAATATAGAAGTGGGAACAAATCACCATGGAATTTTTCACTGGACATCTCAAGGTATCTAGAGAAAACAATTCTAACTGGGTTATTGTTGATCTTATCATAAAAATAGCATAAATTATCTCAATTAAAGAGGAATTACCATTGGATTAACATTCATAGTTATACATCAGAGAAGTGGTAAAGCTTAATGGTGTACAACTATCAATTATATCTAATCGATATGTGATATTATCCTCAATATTGTAGGAAAGTCGCAAAATTTTTCTAAATACCGAACAAAACTTCAACACAATTTTACGTCCTAAAAATGATAGCCAATCAGAGTGGAAAATTATGACATTAGAAGACATGTTGAAATAATTGAATATAGACATTAGAAGATGCTGGGACTGATATATAAATCAAGATGAGTTCTCTCACAAAACAGTTTCCACTCTAGCATCCAAATGTCTACATATGAATCCCTTTATCTGAAAATATATAGAACAAAAAAATGTTGCAATGATGTCAAAGACCATATGCTTCATAGATCTGAAATCGTCAATGAAATGGTAGAAAAGGTAAAAAATATTTAGTAGCACATTAAGGAATCCCAATTTTGGTATAATAAATATTTAAAAAATCATCAATGAGACAAATTTTTTGATTTTGGAGACATGTTATTCCGCCATATATATCCACGGCTACAGATCCTGAGATTTTGAAATAAGGTAAAGTTAAGCCTTATGTACATCATCCCCTTATAGATTCTTGATTGAGTTGGATTTGTGGCCCATTAACTGGTACATAACCCTACCATGTCTCAAATACATGACATATTTCATGTATCCCTCTTGAGGATTTACATATCGGATCCCTCACATGTATTGAATCTAAAGGTGATATAGTTTGAAAATGAACTCTATTTTGAGGAAAATCAAGTGCAGATATTGGACCATAGAGATAATATGTTTTGTAATTTGACAAATCTCTTTGTCAATGTACTATGTAGTAACCTTAAGTATGATGGCGTAACATGGTAACTACATGAAGCGCTAAAGGAGATGTACACTCACTTTTGATTCATCATATTATGCAAAAAGAATTAATGTGAGTAATTTCATACATGGGGAAGAATGTCACAAACTAAAAGATTATAAATGGAAACTTCTTTATTATAATTTTGGAATATAGTATAAATCACATATAATCACATATAAGACATAATAAAAACATTAAAAATTAAAAAATAATTAAACATGAGATATTTTCTAGAGATTAAGAAACTTATACTAATAGTGTAGTAATTTTAACATTAGTATAGTAATGTGACCAAATGAATATAAATTTATCCAATAGAATTGTTACCTCACCCATGAAAGTAAAAATAAAATTTAGACATATTATGAATGAGAATACGATATATTAATTTTGCGGTATTAGTAATTATATGTTTTAGAAATGATAAATTAAGTGTTGGTATTTTTGTAAGTTATACATATTTAATTAAAATGTTGTAATTAATAAAATATTTTAAATGAAAATGAATTTTCATTAAATTTATTAATAACTTAGAATTTTTTTTGGATTATGATTATAAGAAAATATTATGTGACCTTAACTAAAATTTCAAAGTGTTATGAAGTATGTTATAATTATAAAACATGTATTTTCCAATTAAAAAATGATTTAAATATACATTTAAATATCAAATATTTAGAAAATTATATTCATAAAATGGAGATAATTTTTTAATTCAACATGTTGAAAAATGTGTTGGGTGTTTTTTTTATTTTTCTAAAATAGTTGATTTTGTGGTGAATAGTAAAATACTATCGTCTATGATAAAACCTAAAAGCATAAATTTTTGATTCATTATTGATTTAAGTCTGGTATAAGACCAAAATCATGAACCCTCATTCATTATTTTAATATATCATCTTATAAGGTTTAAACAATTCATTGAATTGATCCAAAATAATAAACTAATTAATAATATAATGAGAAATATCCCTCTCCTCCCCTATAAATACCACCCCTCATGACCACATCACCTCACACCTTCTAATCCATGATGCCTATAAATGTTCTACACAACAATCTTCCTAATACCCCCACCAATTTCTAGGTTCCCTTGGTCATCTCAATAGACCATACTCATTTCCTTAAGGAGGTTCTCAAAGAGGAGAAATTCAAGTGAAAAAATCATCATTCTTTTCTTTTATTTTCAATTAAATTTCATTTATTATCTTATTCTATCCACATATCCCATTATACAAGGGAATTATAACTCCAATATCATAAATATAAAATAAATTTTTATGTTAATTTAATAATCCATCATGAAACCCAACATATCCTTTTTATACCTACATGAAATCATCATCCGTGATGTGTCGGTTTACTACCATCATGGATGATGTGATTTATATTTCCTATAATGAATTCAAGGATGGTCATAAAACAATTATATTTATAAAAGAGTTGTAAAATGTATGTTATAACTACATTCATGTTCTTTACCTAACATATGAACAAAATATTTAATAAAAAAATTAGTTTTTATGATCGAAAACAGTCATTATTAATTTAAATGATTATCACTAACATTTTATCTATTGAAAAATAATAATATATGGATACAAAATAATATATAATTCCAATAAATATTATTTATCTTCATTAATAACATATTTTTTTAATTATGGAGAATCATTCTCATAACACATAATCTTCTATACTTAAAAAAGTGAACCAATCATGGAGTCAAAGAAAATGAACACTCCTAGTACAATGAAATTGAACTCTATAACACATAAAAAGGTCTTAAATGACATGAATAAAACATTATTAAATCAAATAAATCTATAAAATGTTTGGGATTTTATAATTACTCAATTCAATTTTTTATCCATGATAGTAATATGAAGACAACATTCAGACATAAGGTTAGTGGATTCTCGAACCCAACTCCCCTCCTTAGGGTTCCCCATCTCACATTACCTTTTGGTGTGTTTGTTCCTTCAATATTCCATTAATATAATTTATTTTTCATTTCTTATTATTCATTGGGATATTCATTCTTTATATCTGATTCTATAAAAATTTAAATAAATGTTCAAAAAGAACATTTCCTTCTAAAAACACATGTTTTACCCCTCTTGAAATTTTTTCTTATTCAATCAATATTGATGATTCTTGTACCAAAAATGTTATTCCATTTTAATTTTTTTAATCCCCAAATTTTATTAATGAATGTATACATTAAAAAATTTTCATTAAAACAATTGTTATTCCTTAGGTTATTTTATGTATAATATTGATATGTGTTCTAAGTGGAATACATGATTATGTAAATGGTATGACGTGATATGTGCGTCTAGGATTATATAGCAGTCCAATTAATTAGGTAATTTTATGTATCCCATGATATTAAGAGAAATATTCACTTGAATCATGCTATCTTATTTCACAATAATTATTCTATAACAATTCACATATGTTTTGTGTTATCATGGTACTGACATTGTTCACACCTATGTGTGGTAACTGACCACTAGGACATGACGTCTCCTTTTTATGCAGTTCAATATTCCATGACATTATATCATACTTACTCTAATGATTATAATGAATATACATTACATATGTTATGATGATGATTATTGTTAATACCAATGTTTCATGTCTCTTATTTAACCGCTTATTAAGCCTTTAGCTCACCCAATCTATTGCTGTATATCCTTAGGTGAAAATATGTACTAAGGATAACATGGAGACAATAAGAAGTTACAGAAAATTGATTTATATAAATTTTTATGTTTTATTTTGTAAAATACTTGTGTGGTCCTCTTTTTCCCAAGACACTAAATATTTGGATAATGGTTTTATAGAACTTACTGTTGGTCATCATTTAAATAATGTTATATTATTCTATGAAAAGGACATTATCTATAATATAGACACTGATGGAAATTTTGATAGCATGTTTAATTGAATTCCAATGAGGATGAGGTCAAATTCGTCATTTGGACAATTTATTATATAATATGAATTTCCACTCGAGCATATAAATTGATCCTTATGATTACATTTATAGGAATAGGTATAGAACACCAATATAATATGATGAAGTTAGAGAATAAAAAACAGTAGGACCTGAAATGGTTAAAAAAAGTTTTGAAGTTTTCAAGGCCATTCAAAATCATATAAAAGATACTCATATTTTTACAAATATTAATGCTAAAAATCATCAATGAGACCTAGAGTTAAAGGTTAGATGTGAGGTATTCCACATATCACACTTGAGGAATTATATACCATATCACTTACATGTACTCCATATATATATTCTACCATTGGAGAATGATATTTCTATGGGGATAAGCCGATAAAGATAATTTATTGTAGATAAAAAGTTATATGGAATAATACAATGAACATAGCCAATGTTATATGCAGAAAAACAATTTTGAAGATGTAACATGGGAACTAGAGGGTGTGAAGAAAAAAAATCAACCTCATTTTATTTGGTGTGTGAAATGAAAATTACAAGGGATAATTTTATGAAGGAGGATGATTTTAATGGACCCATTTTTTCTATATAAAATCACACTTTTAATTTAATAAAATAAATTGATATATATATATATATATATATTGGATATTGAAAACACATGCACTAATTTGGTTTTATAATATCCTTTCATATTTGACTGAATAAAAATTAATTTTTATTTCAAAAGAACTTTTGAGTAAAAAGTGGGAGAGAAGAGTGACATCAAAGACATAAAACAAAACGATGCCTCTAAGGGACATGTAAATCAAGAAAAAAGAAAATACAATTTATGAGTAAGAAAAAGCCCCAACCTAGAAAAAAAATAAATCCGACCAGCATCCCCCTTCCCATCACTGATTCTCTAGCTTTCCTGTGAAAAGATTCATGGGCATGGTATCAATAAAAAAATCCATACCCTCTCAAAACATCTAATTCCTGATAGTGCTGATAAGGAGAATGCTCCCTACTCTAAACCACATCTGTGGAACTCTATAATAAGTAAACTAGATGTGGTGATGTCCTTAAATATTTAAAATACCTTTAAGTATCATTACAATTGATAATATAGTCACCTAAGAGTGAACAGATGATTAGTATAAATATATAGGTTGGGAAAATCTAATTGATATAGGAAAAGTGATGACCTCAACTAGTTGGATCATACCCTATAAATACCATTTATAGGAACTTATGAGGGAGAAATAATCACTAGGATTTTCCCTTTACAGTACCCAATATGAGATCCACATACATTAGTATGAAAAAAAAAATTAGGTTAGAAGTTCAAGCTCATCGAGATCATATCCAACACCATGTATGTCGAACCACACCATGAAAGATTCACCATCAAACACCTTACTCTTAGGGAATTTATTGGTATATTAATGGGATATGTATAAAAACCTAAAACAATGTCAATATGTTTATTTTATAGAGTAATGAATATATTTTCATCTTATTATTGATACTTTATAAATGTTATTTATTTTTAAGTAATAAGTCAAAAATTATATATTTTGTTAATATTCTAATTAAATTAAGTAATTTAATTTGAATAATTAATGTACATTAAAAATGAAGAAAATATTTTTGAAATATAATTATTATATAATTTTTATTCAATATAAATTATCATATACATTTTATGAAGATGAATGTAATTTTTATAAGGGTTCGAAAATTGTTACTCTTATAGAAATGAGCGTTTTTCAATTAATGTAGCTTCTTATTTTAAAAGAAAAAATCCATTTTTATAATTTAATTTAGAAATATATAAATAATATTTTTTAAATAAAAATATCAAAATTATCCAATGGGGTTTTTTATATATTTTTTGGAGAGAACCGTATTTTTGGGTAATAATTATATATAGTATAAATATATTTTGTGTATTACGACACCATAATAAACCAAAAGAGAGGTAACAAATACAATTAATGGTATCCAAGAAGAAATAGAATATTCACATTTAAAATAAGGGTATATTTATTTTATAAATTTTATAAAATAATTTTGAATCCTCCAAAACCAATAATATATTTTAAGGCTTTAAAATAATTTATTTTAGGAAATGACCCACTTCCACATCAACAAGGGTATTATAGTATTATGTTCAGACCACAACCTCATAAAATTATTAATATGATAAAAATTGGCACAAACTATTGGAAAAAATCATGGTATAGTTTGTGTTTTTTATTACCTTATTATAGATTCAGATACCTTTTTTTGATAAATAATAAAGAGACCCAATCTCATTTCAAATATAATCCCAGAAAGGATTCCATTTATCATCACTCAAAAAAATTTAGAACATAATTACTCATCCCCCTCTATATATTCCTACAACGTCTCCCCAATCACTAATGAATCTCCTACCAGACATTTAGAATAACCCTATAAATGTAAGGGATCCTCTCTTCCTCTTATTTATTCACGTATATTATTTATCTTTTTCAATTTATCATAATTTCCCAATATTGTTCTAAGTTCTTCTATATACCCCTTATTTGCAATATTAATTATATTGTACGAGATACCACTTTATATCTCATCAATCCCTCCCATGAACATTTATTTTCTCTTGTTATATGGCCAAAAGTTCATTACAATTTTCCATGACAAGCAATTATCTACTAAACACCCATATGCATTTCCTATTATGGGTTTTCACTATTGTGAAATTATAATTATTTATTTTGGACATGAATATATCTATAAAAAACTACTTTATTGTGGAATAATATATTATGATTAATAAATCCATGTTTTTATATCTATGTGGCACACTTAAGAATTAAAATGAAATTAAATTAAATGGTGAACCTAAAATTATTTATCTCTCCAGTTCATTAGGCAATGTTTTGTCCTCATGAGACATCATTAAATGGATTAGGGAGTTAACCTAATCCATTAAGGGAATGTTAATATAATTATTCCTTTTAAATTGTCCTCGACTTATGTTTATGAAGGAGGGTTTTAAGTTGATTCCACATCTCCCATGTTGCCTTTATATTTTCATTCTATATTATGCCCTATTATTCTTGTATATGATTCTAAAAACATATTACCCTATTGTTATCACTATTGTATAACATTTAATAATTTATTCATGTTATGACATTGTAATTCCCTAACTATGATTTATATCACATCCCATTATTATGTGTGTCCCTAGGTTCTACCATGCAATTTTATGTATGAAGCAATAATTAGAGTATGCTAAGGAAATATTCAATGAATATGACTTATTCACTATTTTTTTGTTATTTAATGTACCTTTTTACAAAATACACAAGAATTATTGATCCTATAGGTTTTATTATGTGTAATATTATGTAGCTAAACCTGAATTAATTTATAATAAAAGTAGGGTTGTTATAAGGCAAATAGATAATGAAATGTTCCAAGAGTATGGAAGATATTGAGGATGTGTTATGAACCAAGAATATTTCCACAAATGGTAAAATATGAGGTGTTGATTGGTATTAATAGATATCCATTTTCATGATTAAATGATTTATATCTAAATAAATTCAATTCAAATGGAATCAGATCAACCAACTGCAAAAATTTATTAATGGTTAGAAGTGTTCACTTATTCAAAGTACTATTAGTTTTCAATAATATTCTATTGCTGTTGAGATTTCATGTATGTATATATATTATATAATTTATTTTATCTTTGGTAAAAAATGTTATAATGTTCCACCCAATTAATAAAACTCACATCAAATCATATAAATTATACATTGTTGGTTTTCCCACTTTTACTGTGTTCTTTGTATTTATTTATATATAAATATTTTTTATTTCTTTCAAGTGGTTGAATATGGATATTATCAATTTCATTTGTAGATTTTAGTTTTCGTAATCCCATTCAAACTGTTAGATATATTCCATACACATATTTAGCACTTGATATTAAAATAGGATATGTTCTAGAACATACAGTTCCTTTACAACATAAATAGTCAATGTAAAAAAGAATTACTTTTGGGATAATTTTTCAGTTACTAAAACTATTTATCTTCCTTTTAGGAATACTATTAATGTGCAAAATTCAATTTCCCCATGGTTTTTTGGTTATAATATTCAACTTTTAAAAGTCATTACAGCAACTAACAAGTCGACATGAATTTCCTAATTGGAATATCCCTCCCTATTTCTCTTCCCATTGTCATGTACCAAAGTTCATAGGATCCACCTCAACACTTTACAAGTGTATCACCAAATCTATTCATCCCCTTTACTAAAAATTTCAATTAAATGAAATAACTAAAATATAAACAACATACTTATGAGGGTTTTTGTTGGATAATCACACTAAAAAACAAATGATTATTCTAAAAAACATCCTTATTCGTTGATTTTTTCCATATATTCATATAATTTACTTTATTATAACATATTACATGTTGAACCTAAAATAATAAAACTTCTCCATGATTAATTATTTCATTAATTTAATATATTTCAATAATTAATGTTACACTAAATTCATTAACAATTTAAATTTATGGTGGCTATCCAAAAAAATTAACCTTGGAAATGTGGCTTCTAATGGTATACAAATATGATACAAATTCAACCAAATAATTTCAATTATAACTATAGATTCATTAATAGAACCATATTATATATTTTGTGTGCAGATGAAAAATTCTTTTTTGGGTTATAGGGAAAAAATTCTTTTATTAATGAATTATCCTCTATGAGTATAATTTTTTATTCTACATCACCCCCTATCATCACATAAAATGAAAAAAACCTCATAAAATTTAAATTTTTTAACTTTAAACCATTCTATTGTTCTCCTTTTACAATGCATTATATTTTTTCACTACCATAATATATGACTCCACTGTGATTGAATAAAAATTATATGAAAATTATACCAAACAAAACATTTTTATGTTTATCTAATGTTAATTACAATATAATCCCAATAGAACTTTGGAACTTATTTTGATCTATGTTATATCATCATTCATCATTAGAAAATATAATATCAATAGTTATAGGTGTCGATACCTCTATGATTCCTTTTATTCCTAATGGTATTAGTATCTCATTATTATATTTTTCATATGAAAAAAATATATAATTTCTGTTTTTCACACTATAATTCTGAATAATGATGTCATTTCAATAATAATATAAATTTTAAAAATATTTTACCATTTTGGAATTTTTTACAATATTTCAACATATTTATAGGGAATATTATTTCATCAACATTCATTGTCAAAATGGGTGATTTTATATTTTTTTACATTAACATATATAGTGTGTTATCGAATTTCATTCATTTATATTACATGCATATAAACATACAATATATTTTTAGAAATCATGATCAATGAAATATTATGTTCCATTTATTTCCTCAATCAACATCAACAATGATGATATAAATAAATAGATTAAATTGTGTTCCTAATGGTTAAACATCAGTCATGGAAGCCACTATTACAAACATTGAAATGATATAATTTTTTTTGATACCTGAGAGGAAATATAATGGAGAGGGATTTATAAGCAATTATACTTACTTAATAAATTAATAAAAGTAATATTATTGAGGGGCGAGGTTATTTTTTTTAAAAAAATTTATTTTATTAATAAATAATTTAAGGAGGTTTTCTAATCCATCAGATACATAATTGTTTTCCACCATCTATCTAGTGGACACACTAATATTATCCAAAACCATATATATAGATATCTTTAAAATTGATAAAAAATCATCTACTTACTCAATGGTTTCTAGTATATTTAAAAACAACAAAATTATTTTTACTTGTTATCAAATAATATTACACTAGTTATCTAGTTGGAATTTTTCCACCAACACATTATCTAGAATTATCCTACTATGTAATGACTATGACTCCACCTTTCTAAATAAGTAGTAAATATCACCCTTATATTCCCAAATTTTATCTAGGAAATCCAATGATCTATAATGAAATTATAAAAATGAATAAATATTCATAAATAGTTTTAAAAAAGTTTACAAAATTCAATACTACACTCTATTTAACCTAATGAGGTAGTGTTTTAGTTGATTCTACTAACACATATGAATCAGTGTTACTAGAAAGACTATAAATTACTATTTATTTTCCCCAAAAATCAACCCTAATAATTCTTCAAACAGTTTTTCGGATTCTATTCCTTTTATTTATGTAAATACCATTATTTTTTCGTGGTAGAGAAATGTTATTATAAAGATTTCAACCAAATATTGATAACTACATTTCTTTTGACACATAATGTTAATCAATAATCACTAAAAAACATATAATTATAGATTCACTTCACCATGCCAAAAAATTAAATAAAATAGCTAAAAAATACTCTACTATACTTGATAACCTTGAATGTACCTATTGAATAAGCACACAGACACAAAAGAATCCAAATTCAAAGTAATAACAACACCCTAATATTGGTGTCATTCCTCAGAACGCATTTTTTTAAGTCTTATACTAATAAAGTTCATTGGTATAATAAGAATCCTTACTAATTAAAATATAAATTAATCATCCCTTATTTATCTTCATTTAATTCACAACTTCTTATTTCTCTACTACATATGATAAATCATCTATTTAGTGATATTTCCAACAATCATTCTTAGTATGGACTACCATTATACATTCTTATATTTTCATTAACTCAATTCTTGAATTCGACGCAGATTTGTTAATTAATAAATTGAATCTTGATTGATAATTGTAAAATGAGATCCAAATATTAGTATAAATAATGAATTTTTATTTTCTAAAAAAAATTAGCTGTTTAATGATCCCATAATGGGTTTCTACACGGTTGACTATCATATAATAAAACTCTAATTGACTTTTATCTAGAAAATATGTAATTTAATATTCTTTTTCTTTCCATGAATAACTCACCCTAATTCATCTAGAATCTTTCAAAACAACCATTACTCATAGATAACATTAAATGTTACTCATGTTATAAACCATTAAATTATTACAAGACATGTTCTCAAACATTATACTTCCTAATACCCACAAAATTATTTTTCTTCAATCTTAAATCCAATGCACTAATGAATCCTAGTCCATTATCACCTAAATCATAATGGAATCCAAGAACATTAACATTGAGAATATTATATTGGAATATGGAATAGTCTTGTGGAATACACATAATAATATAAATAATTTCAAAGTAGTCAAGACAAATTTCCAAGACTATCATAAATTATTTGGTTCACTCCTAAAACTATCATAGTAGTCATGGATCCCTGTCAAGTCTATCATATTGTAAAAAGTCCATTACAAAAATGGGTTCAATCCCCCTTCTATTTATATTCATATGATGAGTTATCAACCATTATAAAATTCAATTGTAGGAGATATAGCTCTCACCCATCATATATTGAAAATATTACATATATGATCCATATGGTCATAAAAAATCATAATTTCAACATTGAATAACCCATGGATAATTGTGTAGGTTTTATATGAATTTTATCTTGTTATAATCGGTAGAATATAAAATGGGCACATAAAAATATTTTAAACATAAGAATAAACAATTTAGAGAAATAATAATAATGGTATCCATGTATAATATCTTTATTATAAAATATGTATAATCATAGGATGTCATCAAAGTTAGAAAATTATTTTTAATGAGAAATCACTCGGATTATTTCATGAGTATAATATGTTTTAATAAAAATTCACATTCTAAAAAAGAATATAAATAATTTTTAAAATAATGTTATAATAAAATTACATTGAAAATATATATTAGAAGATTAAATGTAAATAATTTTCATGGTTATGGGGAAGTCCATTCATGTCATATCGATTAAAACAAAGATTCATTTCTAATGATTGGTAAAATAAAAATAGACATTGTTTGGAAAAATAATTACTGATTACTTTTAAAAAAATGTAAAAAAATTAAAACTTGGGTATTAATTTCAATAATAAATTCGTTTTATATTGATAAAAAAATTAAAACATTTTTTAGAAAATATGATATGAATTAGAAGAAGTTTTTGACCAAAGAGAAAAATAAAGTAAATTTTTATTGAAAACATTCTTTTAGAATCATAATTATAAAAATATATAAAAATTAAGGGAAAAATGTTTTATCACTAAATAAACAGAGTATAGGAGGTGACATGCATTTCTTGAGAGACATATCATAATTGTTTAATCATTGAAATTATAATCATAAATAATCTTGATAAACAATGAGATTTTAACATCACAAAATTATATCATTGATATCTTTGGAATTTTAAAACAATTAAAAGAGAAAATAAAATGAAACATTATATGTAATTAAAATAATTCTAGCCAAAATAAAAAATTCTCAAAACGCATTATATACATCTCATAAGATAATAGTTGTTCATGACATTTCTTATCACTTAATGAAGAAACTTTTAGATGAAAAATCACTTACATTTATTGTTACATATGAACCACAAACCCCATGACATAGAGAAACAAAAAAGAACGTGTAAATAAATATAAATTTCAGGATATGACAAATAAAATAAATTCACGGTCATTATATACAAAATATATGAAATAAATGTGGTGAATATGGGACATGGCTCATAGAAAATAATAGTGTTCCAAAAATCTATAACCTTAAGTATAGACATCCTTTTTACATACTAGACCCTCCTGTATAATAAATATATGTTTATAAAAAATATATTTAAGATCCATTATTATATATATGATAACATATATTAATTACATGAGACCTTTTATTACCCATGATTTCACTATTCCTTGTTAAATTCATGTTTCGGGTAGTAACTACATTATTTTATATGTTTGTATTCATTTAGAATATTTGGTCTTCTTACGTTATTCATTGTTAGATATTATACATAATTGTGAATAATATATTAATATAATATTATTTATATTAATATATATTGACTATCCATTAAATTTTTATTTAGTAAATCAAATACACCATAAATAGTTATAGTAGACTGTACGTATTAATGGACATTTTTTCCATTATCTCGATAGATGAAAAAAGGTAAATAATATATTTAACTTATGGAATTTTGTATTATATATATATACATAAATTTATCAATTCAATTCAAAAAAAATTCCCTTATTAGAATCTATGAAATGATTTAGTGAAAAATAAATCTCATCGCTTCATGATGCGGTAGTGTATGGTACAGACGAACACCATTATCATATCCCCCAAGAAATTGAATGTAAGAAGAAATGTGTTATATAATTTTTAATGAATTATATTTTCAATTAAATTATAATGTATATTAATTTATGTTTTCCTTATTACCATGTATGTAAAATGGAAATTAAGAAACACATCACATCTGTTCTTGAGAAGGTAGTCTGATGTACAGATGAGAGATAATATTATTTTCCAACATGATTATAGGTATGATGATAGAAGTGTTATTATAATTATATAGGTATAATAATTTGTTAAATATAATAGTTATAAACATTAAATACATTATTATATCAATATGTGATAGGTGGTAATAAGAAATTAATAATATTTGTTCGTGAGGCAGCAGTCTTCCATCCACATGAATAACAATTTCATATACATTTAAATGTAAAAAGTTAAGTATATTTGTTATTACATAGTAATAATAACATTTATTAATGTGGGAGAAAATGTATCCATTCTATTTTGATTTTTTAGATTATTATAATGAGTTAAAAGAATTAGTAATGAAAATTCATAGTTAAAAACCACAAGGCTTATAATGAAAAAATCCTAGGAATAAACTAAATCATTTGTAGAATGTTTTTAGTTCTGACTCTAGAATTTATTATGTTGGGAGGGTTTTATGAAATATATTTTGGTAGTTATTGGTGGAAACACGTTTTTTATGTGCGATGATGAGGGGAGAGTGGGTGTAGTTTAATTAGGGTGGTTAGTGGAAGGCATTTAATTTTTTTTTAAAAGAAATACCCATATTTTTCATATGCCAAATGGCACTAAAATTTTCAATGAATTCTCCTCAGAGTTAAAAGTTCACAAAATTTTCATAAAATGGGTTTTTGGAAAAGTTTATCATTAATTTTACCATTTATCATTTTTTTGTTAACGTCTCAGCAATCCCAATTTAACCATTATCATAGTAATTAGTTTTTACTATCATAACAATTTTTTATAGTAAACAGTAAATATGAAAATAATAGGAAATATATGTTATGATGATTATAAATACTGAATTAATTTTTCCAAATAAAATTGAAATTAGAAGTGATTTTTTTCTAAAAATTATTCACGGAGTCACGATGAAAATGTTGTTTTCCCTCTTGATGCCTTCTTAAACCTTGATCCCCTATATTTTTTCCTTTCTTAATTTCTCTTAGGATGTAAAGGTACCCTTATTATAATTGTTAATTTTACTCAATATTTTCATTTCACACCAAATTTTATGGGTTTTCTATAGTTCCCTGTCGGGTGGATGTTCCCTGCCGTTTTGTTGCCCCAGACCACTCCATCCACCAATATTATTGGCTGAATCTCTAAGATAAAACCCCATACCAGATTTTCACAATGAAGCTACGGTGGTTTGGGATGTTGGTGTTTCCTGTTGATTTAGGGGTTCATTTCTTCTTGTGTTTCCAATCTATTCAGTCACCGACTGGATCAACATTTCTTGTTATGGTTTTCTATCTATTCTCCATCAATGATTTTTTTGTTTATTGGATTTAATGGTGATTCTTCCATTACCTAGAACATATTCTGTGGAATAATGGTTATAAAGAAACGAGTACATGGTTAAAGTGAATTTCATCCTTACCTTTTTAGGAATTCCCTCTACAAACTATTCACCTACCTTCCATTCCTTCTCGCAAAGCTAGGTCGGGCTAGAACATTGTTTCTTGGTGAGGATTTGGGAAATTGCTTTTTGAGATGTTGTGGTATTATTAGGTGGAGATATATAGATTTTGGTGACCATTTTGATCATTGATTAGTGAATCTGGAATTTATTTTTGCAATTGGTTTCAGATTTATTGTTAGATTCCTGCTACTGTTGATCCTTTATGGATGAGATGTTCTATTGGTGGTTTTATTTATCTCAATAGTGATGGTGGTTTCCTGTGAATGTGTTTACATTATTTTTGTGAATACTTTAAATTATTTCCTCAATGTTGTATTGGTCTTTTCAGACACTGTATTTGAGATGATTAATACAATGACTGGTCCGTAGGGTTTGATGATTGAGGGTCTCTGATGCTGATGTGTGCAGGTTTTGATATTTTCATTTGAATTTTCATGTGTGTGTTTTCAAATTGACTTGGGGGCTCCTAATTTTTGTATAGTGTAATGTTTTTTGGAATGTTTAGCTTTGTGAGATTCCCATTTAAACCATAAAAGTGGTTGTATTCAGAAAATGAAAAAAATTTATTTGTAGGAAAAAATTTGTTTTCTAAACAGAAGTTATTAAAATGTTTAAAAATATTATATATCAAATTGATTCCTATGATGTAAATTTTATTTATATATATACTCTTATAATTTTATCTTCTTTGAATAATAATAAAATATATTTTATTTTTTTATCAATAACTAAATAAAATGACAATTCATAATAAAAAATAGAATTTTTCACTAATCACTAAAAAATTTAACATTTCATCCAATTCTTAGAAATTAGGTCAAAGAATATTTTTAATGGATGATATTAAAAATTATGTTAATTTATTTAATTTTTTTTTCTAAATGCGAATAAATATAATTTTTTATTATGTGAGGAATGATGAAAAAATTGGTTTTTTAGAGAAATACTATTTTAAGGGTAAAATTGGATGTATTCATAGCACTTATCTAGAGAACACATAATATGAATGTTATTCATTTTATAGAATATATAAAATATTAATTCCATTATAATGATTAATAAAAAAATTATTTTTTAATTTATTATGTTAAAACTCGTTTAGGAAAAGAAAAATTGTTTTTTAGAAAAATATATATATCTTTATTTTCAGATGTTTCTTATTATCATTTTCATTTAATTAGTCTCCAAAGAATTAATTAAGTATATATATATTTACAATGTATATATTCATATGCTTTTATTCTTCTTCATTCCCAGAATTAAATATATATTTTATAACAACCATATTACATTATAATATTTTAATAGTATATTCTTTTTAATTTAAACTTAGTGTTACATGTAACACATGCTAAAGTTGATGGTGCTTCTAAAGAAATAAATAGAATGAAATTAATTTTTTTACAAACTCTCTGTGTGTTACACTCTGCACACTTAAATAATTTTTTTTCCTAGAAAATTTATCTTATGATTGATAATAAAGGGTTCTACATTTGAACTCCCCTTTAGTAGGAAACCGACATCATAAAAATTGATAATAAAAATTACCCTTGTAATGAGAGAAATTGATGTGAGATGGTAATCTAAAAGAACACAGTACATGGTTCCATATAGGATAAAATATGTGGGAATTGAAATTATAGACATATAAGATATATCTAACACCAAAATACAAATGGAAAGTGATATAGAATACTATATGGAGAAATTTAATAGCCACAACACCATAAATCTGTGAAATGTTATAGGACCATTCAATCAATATAAATGAAAATAAAGGTTTAAAATTTAATTTCAACAAAATTTTCTTAATGTTGGTGAATTTTCAATATAAATCACCGTTACATGATTTAATTCCATTGAAAATGAAAAATCTTATCCTTTTATTATTCCTCGAACAATTTTAACTTCTTTTAATTACTATAACTGATGACTTTTTCATTCTAAAATCTCTAATAGATAAATATATCCATAAAATAACGATAATTAAATCCTTATATCTGAAGATATTATCAAAATCATTATTCTAATAACAAGTTATAAATAAATCATCAAATAATAGAATAATTAATTAATCTATAGAACATGAAAGAATGGTAATGTTAAACCATTCCATAAATGGTTAACATTTTGACCCTTCCAAAATTTAAAATTGAAAAATAATGAAACTAATTTCCCAAAATAAAGTTATCATTGATCCCTCAAATATAATAATATATCTCTTAATTATCACATACCATGTATGTCTATACCATAGTAATATATTTTCCTGAAATATGATAATAAACATAATTTACATAAAACATTACTAAAAAACATACATCCACATTCCCTGAATAATATAATATATTAACAAATATATTCCATAAATCCAATAATACTGTAAACTCCATCAATGATAACATAAACTAAATTTTCCTCAAATCATTAATTAGTTCCAAAGTCATCAATACATTCCAATTTTAATTATTCATATCCCATATCTATTTATCATTATATTACCATCATGAACAAATTAAGGGGTATCATCCTTTACATATGTTTCTCTATAAAATACCACATTTCTATTAATCACTATTCTCCGTCTTTAAATACATTCAAAATGTTCATGAAAATAAATGACAAAAAATATATAATAAACAATCATTATATGTTTCATAATTCATGAATTCAAATTAATAAAATCATCAATAATTGTACTACATTACCAAAACAATAACATGAATTTACCATTATTCCATAAAACCTCATTCCATTCATATTTCATTTTTACTATCTTCATTGTCAATAAGAAAACTTTTACTAGTATCACCTTTCCGATCTTCTTTTTGAGGATTCCTCCCTAGTACATAAATTTTTGTAATGCCAACAGATTCAACATTTATTATATAAAAATATTTATGATACCATATGATAATAATTATTTTCAATTATTGAATTAACTAAACTTTTCATTTTTTGCCCGTAAATTTTTACATGATTGCCTTCTTCTCAACACATAGAATCATATTCTCATTTTTTGAAGAATTCCCTGGAGTTCTTATTCCAACATTATACAAATATATGGAAATAAACATAACTTCCTTTATCGAATCCACCAACCAAACACCCAACGAACTCTATCACTCTATTTTTTGGTGATCCTAACTGATTGTTAAGTTTAATATTATTAATAACAAATCATGGTAATTGATTAAGGATAATAACAAAATCCTTTAATTGAGTTTTCATCCCATGTAGTTTCTCATCAAAAAAATTTATATCACATTCAATGTTAAACAAGTTCCTTCTATTTATTCCCATTGACTAAAAAAAAATTATTCTGTATAAAATAGTAATCATAGAGGGGAACTAAATAATTCTGAAAACTCACATATACGATGTCTAAATTAGGAAAAAATATTTTTAATCTATGCCAACATAGGATTATACTTGGTCTTTCTTGGTCATTATTCAAATCCTTCATGATGTTTCATAAATTGTGTTTGAATATTCAATGAATATCCCATGGAGTCTAAAACCAGGTGTACAGTAAGGCCCATTATCATGCACCATGGGATAATCGAGTCCATATCAAGGAATAATTTTCAAATTTTTTACATGTATGTACCTATATTATGTGTAAACATCCACGTGTAGTATCCATAGAAGGATGAAATTTCATGGAAAAAACTCACCACATCATTTACCAAAATTTTATGACATTTTACTTTACATTAACTTATCCATTGACTTATCCTTATACATATCCCTAGAAATATACATAGGTATCTCACAAGGGATAACACTAAAGATGTTTTTATATTAGTAGACAAATGATTACTAAACTCTATCATTGATACCAAATTTAATGACCTAAAACATTCATACATAAATATTATATCTTAATATATTAATATCCATTACATTAAATAATGATCAATTATAGAATCATTTTGGTCTATTTACATTTGGGAAATATGACAAATAAAAAACTGAACCACAAGTTAGTTTCATCATACCCCTCATTGATCTTTATAATTAGAAACCTTTTGAGAAATATCATATATTATAACATTCATCATAACATAGGGAAACGATAAAATAAGTGGTGATCTTATCTTTTTATTAAGTGTAAAAAATGATATCATCATATCACGAGCATAAGGGAATGATAACACAAGAATAACATTTAATAATCATTACACTCATATAATATATCATATTATAGATTCATGTACTAAATATTTATAGTTCATAAGACATTAATAATAATTGAGTCAACAATCATGTATGATGAGAACATACCATTAGAATAGGGAATATATTTATGGAATACATATAAGAATAGAAAATAATTTCCTTTGTAGTTAAGGATCATTGAAAAACCTATCAAAACATAATGGGTTCATACCATAAACCATCATTGTAGTCAAGGTTCACTCCCCAAATTATCATAGAGGAAAAAATACCTTAATGAACTAGGTTTAGTCCCCATTCCATTAATTTTTAACTCATTAGATATCAAATTATACTCAATGTATTAGAGCGTTATAAATGTCTCATTGGAAACATAATGAGATCATATATATGTATGCCACATGATTATAACAAATATATAAGATTAGAACCCGTGAATAGAAATTGGTATAATAAAACTTTCATCATAGAAGAACCAATGTAAAGAATATATGTTTCATAATCATTTTATAATTTCATAATAGCATATCCCATGATAAATTATGTGGTATTTATAATAATTATATCATGATATTTCCTGTTTAATAGAAATTGGTTTCATGAATATATTTTCATGAATATAAAAATATATTTATGGATATAATAATAATGGTATACTTGGACCACATACCATGTGAGGAAAAAGTAACAACAATTGATTTCTTCTTTTGTGGAAATTTATATTTAAAGAAAAAACAATTTGAATGTTACTTGAGAAAAATAAAACTACTTTTAAAATAGATTTCTTCAAATAAAAATTAAAAAATTAAAAATCATTTATTGAATAATTATTGTTGATAAATTATAATGTAATATTCATATGACATAATTTCCATGATGGTAGTAAATTTCATTCATTCTACATGTGTTAAAACAATGAATTCATTCCTAGTTACGGTAAATGTCCAACCAACCTTGTTTTGGTGAAAACTAGAAGATTAATTTTACCAAACCTTGTAAAAATTTTCCAAAATTTGTTTTAATGCCTTTAATAAATCTTTTAAAAATGATGATATACTTTTTAATTTTTTTGAAAACATTGACATAGATAAAAAATGGTTTTGACCAAAGAGTAAAATAAAGTCAATTTACCTTAACACATTATTTAAGAATCATGTATACAAAAATAGATGAGAATTTATGATAAAAATTTATTATCATTCGTAATATTTTATAATAAAAATAATGATCTCCATGAGATATAGATCTTACAGTTTCATCAATTAAAGTAAAATCATAAAAAATACTTATGAACAATTAGATTGTAACATCTAACCATTAACAATTGTGTATCTTATGAGTCATTTCCCTGATAAAAAAATCAAATGAAATGAAACATTAGATATAATAATAATAATTATATTTATTATATAACATTTAAAATGTAATTATATACATTTCATAAAATAATATTGGTTCACAACATATCTTATGTCCCAACTAAGGTAATTTAAGAGAAAATACCCTTTCTAAATTGGTGTATTTTGAACTATGAAAAAAAAGAATGATATTTAATAAAATGGTTATTAAAATACCTATTATTTCCATCATAATAATAATAAAATACATTCATGGGTACTATATAAACAATATAATAGAATAATGTTAGGAATATGGCATGAGTCTCACAAGAAATAAATGTGTTGCGAAAACAGCTTAGCTTAAGTCTAAAACTTTTCTACAAACATTCGAAGACCCAATATTATAAATATATATGTTCATTATAAATCTATTAATGTACGATTATTAAATATATTATATCATATATTATTATCTTAAGACCTTTTATTTCCTGTTAGCATAAAATTCCATGTTAAAGTTAATTTTTGTGTAATTACTACTTTTTCATGTATATTTGGATTTGGTCTTTTCAACCCAAGTAATAATATAACAATTAGAAAATATAATTTATTTTTTTAAAGATATTAAAATCAAATTTATTTATTATATATTACATTATAGTAATCTATAAAAGGTAGAGATTGATAATTAAATACACCATTCATTTAGACAGTGGGGTGTTTGTACGTTGTCTCTATTTTCTAGATAGATTAAATGAATGAAAGGTAATTATTTTTTTACCCTAATATAATAATTTTATATCATATATATCTGATATTTTCATTAAATTTTACCTTATTACCTTTAATGGAATGGGATAGGGAAAAATGAATCACATCGCTTCATGAGGCGGTAGTTCATCGTACACATGAATGACATTATCGTATCCCCCAAATAATAAATATCAAGATGGTATGTAGGAAATTATTATTCTAAAGGTATAATTAATTTATAGTTATCATATATTTTCATTTAATAAATCAATTTTTAATATTTGATTAAAAACTGATATTTCAAAATACACCACATCGATTCATGAGGTGGTAGTATGCCATCCATAGGAGAGATGTTATTATTTTGCAATGGGATAAAGGTATGAATTTAAATATAGAAATATATATAAAGAGTTTTAATAAAATATTTTTTATCATATATAAATATTTAATCCATCATCTTATCTATCCGCAAGAGTAGGTGATGGAAAACGAATAACATTGGTTTGTGAGTTAGTAGATTGTCGTTCACACGAATACTGATTTTTTTTCTCATTTGATGATTAAGGAGAAAAATATAGATAAATACATTTACATAATAAAACATTAGGTCAGTATATGGTAGATACTATTGTTATTATATTACCAATTTTATGAATATTATCTTCCGAGTTAGAATAATTAGTAGAACAAATGCCCATAGTTAAAACCATTACATCTTCCTTAGAAAACCGTATAAGGTTTATGATAAGGAATTCCATAAATGGACTTATGATGCCAAAAGGTACTAAATGATGTGTTTGGAAGTGAAATTATTATATTTTATCCAAGATTTAATGTACTAATGGTTTTTTAAATTTTAAAGTGGAGAGGAGAGTTGGTGGCCCCTTATATGTGAGGTGAGTGTCACACTTGTAATTTTTGAAAAGAAAAAGGTGTGCCCATGTTATCCAAATTAAAAAGGATAGAAAATGGGAAATTATTGAACCTTTGAGTTTATAAGATATAATTATTTCATTAAAATGGGTTTTTATATGTTTCATGATCATTTTACACCTTATCATTTTTGTTTAACCATTGGTAAACCCTTTAAAACCATAACCATATTAATTATTTTTTATTATTTTAACTATTTATTATGGTTTAAAATTACATTAACATTATTAGATAATAAAATTTTTATATATTTAAAAACAAAACCCATTTTATCAGAATAAATTATCTATTTTTTTGAAATTATATATAATATTAATTCAATAGATGAATTGAAAATTAATTTTCTGATGAAAAAAGATTACAATGATAAAAAATATTATATATCAAAATTTATTAATAAACTAATTTAATTGATCAAAAGCTGTTTAATATATATTTATAATTTAATTAATATTACTTTTGAAACCATCTTAAAATAAGCTGGTTAATTTTAATTACATTAGAATAAATGAAAATTCATAATAAAAACCAATATTTTTCACTATTCCTTGAAAAAATTATATCTTCATCAAATTATAAACACATATCTCAAATGTTACATTGAAAATCATATTTAAAAAATGATGTTTATTTTTTCAAATACATTTTCTAAAATTGTTGAATTTAAATTTTAAAACAAGTATCAAAAGGTTGAAAAAACACATTATTATAAAAATACAATTTTTATTTATAAAATTTTATTTATTTTGATATTTTTTTAGAAAAAACATATGAAGAATATTTAAAATATTAATAAATAAAATATATATAAATATATTTAAAATTAATTGAAAAAATATATTTTTATAATTTATTGATCTAACAAGTATTTTTTTACAGAAAAAATAGTTTTTTGGAAAAAGATTTTATTTATATTCAAATGGTTCTAATTTTCATTTCTATTTAATTGTCCAGAAAATAATAAATTTAACATACATTTTTAAACAATAATTTTTCATTATTTATCAAATATTATTTATACATATTATTCAAATTCATATCTTGTTAATATCAAATTTTGTATTAATATTTTAATAATTTGTTGTGTTTTTTTTTAAACTCAGTGTTTCAAGTAATAATATTTTAATACTATTATGGGTTTTGAATCATAGGTATAAATAATATTATTTTGTGTTTTGTTTTTGAATGATTAGAATCTAGTCTCCTAGAAAAAGAAATTCATTTTCCTTAAGCATATATGCATAAAGGGAAGGGTAAAAAAATCATATTCTATGGAACATATATATATAGAAAGGGGAAATCATATCTTATCCAATAGGCACACCAATTATGAGAAAATGTAAGGAATGTAATATTTTTGAGAAAAATACATATGAGATAATGAGAAATATAATTTTTTTGTCACAAAAGCAATTGTATTAATCAATATTCACAATCATAAATGGCATTAGGATCCAACATAATCTATTTATAACAAACTTTGAGTTTCTTTATCGATTTATTAGAATATGACACATTTAAAATAAAAATACTCTATTTACATTCCTATTATATTAGTATACAATATATATATTAAATACTATAAAATATAATATATCACATGATCACATTATGGAAACTGTAAAATTAAAGAACAAAACGAAAACCATTTTGTTCAATTTTTATCATAAGAAATGGACATTAAACACGAAATCTTTAAAGATAAATAAAATTTCAAATTCATTATCATGATAAATCATTCCATTATTTATATTGAACATGTAATTCACTAAATATAGAAGATTCCAAAATTAATTATTATTTATTCTCTCATAAAATAATTCCATTTTAGTGTTATCTAATGAGTATACCTAGATCTCATAATTCAAATTTACTATTATGTTATGTCCTCTACACACATGTAATTGATTTTTATAGGAAACTCAACTAAAATAAATAATCAATTGAAACTAACCATATCAAACTACATATAGTCGAGTATCATTCATTGGAAAACATGGAAATTCGAATATAGTCTCTAGAGATCTCAATTTATGATGGAAGTAACCTCAGAAATAACAACACATTAATCATGGACCCTAATCTTTACATATAATATTTTGGAAGAAGAACTCCCAAATCATGGTGGAGGTGTAGGATATCCAACCCAATACCGTATAATAATTATTTCATCCTTGTGGTGGGGTATGATAATATTCTCTATATCATTCAAATGCTCTTATATATCTTATAAGACACAAAAAATTATGAAATTATGATTTGAAATAAATTTTTACTGATATTGAAGCTTCTAATATAAAATATAGTAAATTACTAAATATTTCTATAATTGATATATTCTTCTAAGATAAATACATTAATATATGGTATATATTTATTTTCCGTAGACATCTTCACTCAATTTTCAAAAAACCCAATCCATAAAAGAAAAAAAATCTATTTTGGATTTACATATTTTCAAACAGTATCTAGAATTTTATAAGTGAATAAACATATATATAATTGTAGGTATATGAGATACGTGACGTACTAAATAGTATTAAGAGAAATATCGTCCTTAAAAATGGGTTCAACTTCCATTTCTCACCCAAAAGAAATAAAAAACCCCCCCTTAATATTGGGATTTAGGTTATAGTAGTGATGAATGAAAAAAGAGATTAATAGGGATGTGGTATTCAATTATATCCTAATTAATAAGAGTAAATTTTCACATATATATTATCTATCAAAAATAATAAAAAACTAATGAATAGTGAATATGGTGAGGGTGGTTGAGGGTTTTTACCCACCTAAATATAAAATTAAAGTAATCATGGGCGATGTGTGAGGACACCTTTTATTAAATATCTACATATAATGAGAATTTTATTTTAGTCATTAGTTAACAAATATATGGACACCAAATTTCATGTATTGAATAAGAGGCCTCAAATTCCCCTCTAGTTAGTCATAAACATCCACTATGTACTTGGTGGTATATTCCACATTTATAAGAAAACCCAATACTATCATCGACTACCCATTAAGATTTCATGATGTACATAGTGGTATTTTTTCTCCCATATAGTAATTAGTGGGATCCAACTGGGTATCAATTATGATTTTTATGAACTATGGAGGCACTACTGATGGAACCTCTTATTCTAAAAATCATGCCATAGCCCTAAAATCTCAATTAAATAATCAAACATTTAATAAAAATTCTTAGAGGTTTAAATCCAAATCACTGAATTTAACCATAACCTGATAATAAATCATGATGGGTTGATTTTTATTTCACTAACACATATGTATGTGAATTTATACAACTTAATTAAATTAATTATCTATTTGAATTAAAACAATTGTTTTGGTAAATTTTCGGTAACACTCCTACTCTAGAACCTAATATCCAGTGCATTATTTTATTACATTGGAATGACTAAAAGTAATAAAATACTGATGTATTAATCAGATTATTAGTTTTGTAATTCCAGATTACATATATGAAACTATATTACATCAGAAAATAGAAAAATAAAAAAATCATAAATAAGGAGTTGAAATAAATGGTAGCCTTTAAACCAATTAAAAGGATTATTTTCATAACCTAGGAAGGATATATAATTAGTTTAAGGTTAAAGTCTCCATAAGGGTATGTAAAGTGGAAGAAATAATTAGTTAGTGATAACATGACATGGTAAATAACTAAAAACACATGACATTTAAATAACAAAGTATTTTAAAACAAATATATAATGGTATGAAACTGAAACAAAAAAAATTTAATAACTTATTTTAGAATTAAATGATTTCATATATATGTTGATACAAAATCTCATGGATAAATAGTTTTTGAATCTAAATGAAGGAAATTCTTAATAATTAGTGGTCATTTTTGAGGAAAATGAAAACCAATACCTACAGAACCAATCACAGTAAATTTAAAACTATTGTTAGAACCCCATTTAATTTGGACAACATAACCATCTCTTGACAGCCTATAAATGCATCGAAGGGCTGTATAAGGTCTTTTCTCAACCTTTCATTTTCAGTCCAAAACATTCATCATATAGAATAATGGAAATTAATTAAATGCCATATTAATTAACCATATTAAATATAGAATACCCAGTAATTAATAGCTCATTAGTGGAGGATAATTATAACAAGGGATGTAGAGGTTGATGAATGGAAATTCCATTGAAGGATCATTAAAATAATCTTGAGGAAATTAATATTTAAACATTGCAATGTGTCCCACACCAGTATGAAGGATTTTAAATTATAATTATCATTATGAAATAACATAAAATAAAACATATAGTATTTTGAGAATATGTATACTCATGATATATCATTTTAAAGGGTAGAATATACACCATATAAAAGTCAATTTCTATATAATAATAAATGATTTTCAATGGAATGTAAATTGAGACGAAATCACTTACCTTATCCTTAATTTTTATTTTTTGGTATTTAACCTTGTGTATAATGGATTAAAACATATTAAAGACTTATACAAGAACTATCATTATATTTATTATATCATATATGATCTTATTAAAATATATTATTACTCGTATCTTAGTAATCAATCATTATATTAAATATTTTGGTTGTTAATTGCCTAGTTTATCGAGTTTGTTTTAACCTGTTCAATGTTATTAATATTATATAGATCATGGTTTCATAATCATTTGAATTTAATACATGAATTAAATTATATATACATTTATCAAATATTCATTTATAATAATGTTAAATATTTTCATATAAGAAATGAAATTCACCATTCATGGAGATGGTAGGCCACACATTTATGTTAATATTGATTTCATTACATTGTTCTATAATAAGAATGAAAGTTAATTTATATATATTTATATTATAATTATATTATCATATATATATATATATATTTCATATATATTTAAATTTTTATTAAATCTATACTTTATATGTTTTATATATACTGTGAACAAATCACATCGCTTTGAGAGGGGAGTAGTCTACATATCCACAAATGATGTTACCTCATTTACACAAAATGGATTCCATAATCGCATGTGTTAGAAACGAATTAAATAAGTATATATAAATTTTAAATATAATATATAACAAATATAATTATATTTTTTATCCTAATTCCCACCATAATAGGCGATAATGAATAATTGAACTATCATCGTTTCGTGAGGTGATAGTTCGTCGTGTGGATAAATGGTAGGTTCATTACTAATCAGATGAATGTGTATCTATATTCATGTTTGTACATTTATATAAATACTAATAAATATATTTAGGATATTAGTTCTTTTATATAATAATTTAACCTGGATATTTTATGGGGTGGAAAATGGAAATTAAACTAAATAGCTTAAGCAATGAGTTTACCTCTTCTTTGGGAAATTGCTTTTGGTTAGCACCAAAGGGATTATTGGGATGGATTTATTCCCAATGGGACTATTTTAGTATTAGTGGAGGGATTTTGAGAATACATTTTGGTAGATATTGGATGATACAATGTGGTTTGAGATGTGTGAGTATATGGGAGGAGATATCACATTTTTATAGTAGATGAGGGGTGACACTTGTAAATTTTTGGAAAGGGAATTCCACCCACATTTTTCCATTTCATGTGCATAAAGTAGTGGTAAAAATTAATGATAATTTATTATAGGGTCGAAATTTATCCCCACAATAGTTTTTGGACATATATCAAATTCATTTGGTCCCTTATGATTAATGTTTATTACCTTGTTAAGATTAATTTTACCTTAAATGTCGAAATTTATTTAAATTAATTTCAATAATATTTTTTGTAAAAAATTATGTCAGTGTTATAATAAATAAAAAATTACTATGATTCAAAATATTTAATCGATTATTAAATATTCTTATCATAGATTTGGAAAAACTAATTTAAATTTAATCTCACAGATGGGGTGACAGTCCTAGTTTTTAATGTAAAAATGTCCAAAAGATTACTATGTTTTTAAATCCAAATTCAATGTGAAATTAATTATAGTGACCCAATTTTTAATAATTAATAAAAAAATTAGTCTAATTATAATTTAAAACTAATTAAAAATACAATTTCACCATATAAATAAATTCGATTAATAAGAAGTTTGGAATTAAAATTTAGTATTTTTATGTACTCATAAAAAATGAATCATCATAGAAAAAGACCATAAAATCATTTTCTTAAATTTTTTATTTTTTAATTTAAAATAATAATTTTATTTTGACATAAAATATTTACAAACGTTCAAAAAAATTAATTTGAAATAGGTTCTCTGTTAAATGGTTGTAAAATTACCATTATAAAAATGTAATATTTTATTCATAAAATTGGGTTTGTTCTTAGCTTATGACTATAAAATCCATTGGATTAATATAAAAATATTTTAATAATGAAATAATATATATTACCTTAATATCACTCCATAATTTTAAATAATTTAATTTCTTAGGGAACAATTGTTTTGTGAGCATAAAAAAATAATTTTTCCTTTTAAATTCAATTGGTTATTATATTAATTTATAATTTGTTAGAAACCATGGAATTAGTTTTGTAAACAATAAATTTTACTAATTAAGTAAATACTATTTAAAACATATAGTTTATATCATACTATATTTACTTATAATATTTTAATAACATAATATTGTTCGGTAAAACTCTGTCTGGCAAGTAAAGAAAACCATTTAAGAAACTCATAGTTGAGTGGGACTTATGCTAACTAAGTATCGTGTGAATTGAAAGTTATATAATATATTGAAATTAATGAAAATATTAAATTAATAATAAATACCCAGGATATTATAGTTACTTACATTCTTATTATTGTGTGTCATATATTCTATTAAATAAAATACTCATAATTTAGATCTCTGGGGTGTTACGTTATCCCGACCTTAATTTAATTGTATAATAACAATTTAAAGTCAATCATGGGGATATATTGTTTGATTTTTACAATTTTTTAAATTCCACATCATGAAAAGGGTTATTGAGAAATACTCTAAAAAATTTATAATGAGATGTAAAATGGTAACATAGTATAACATATTACTAGGTCTCTATGTAGGAGAATGTTAGTTGAATGTGAAGATACATACATAGAGGGAAAACATGAAAATATATAGGTACTGGATTATGTCGTAAATCACAAACAAGTTAATGATTAATAGAAATTTTAGGGCCTCAACTCCATAAATCTATGATGATTTGGAAGACCCTCGGTTCAATAAAAATTAAGTTATTCGAAAGACCATCCGACAACGAGAATCAACTCAATGGAAAAGAAATTATTATGGATAGTGAGTGGGAAACTAAAAAATCCCCCGTAAAGTAAGTAGATAGTTGTGGCCATGCCTCTTTTCAAGATTTTGTAATACATGGAACCAAAATGGTGACTGACACTAAGGGTTTAACTCTTTCCCCTTCCAAGTGAAGGACATGAAAGGACTACTCCTACTCACCAGAAAGTGTATCTACACGATCCTCTTCTAAATTTTCAAAAAAATCTCTTAAAAATAACCTAATGAACATAAATACACGTTATTCCCAATTTTAATTGGAAATTTATGATGACTCGGAATTTAAAAATTACAGGTTCTATTATGAACTTTGATTCTGCTGTTTGACAAATGAGGGAAACCCCGTTGTTTGACCCTACCCATTACTATTGTAATTTTTCTTTTTATTTTACTAAATTTTCAGATACATTGCTTATATGTAGACATATTTTCTCTAATTCGGTCCATACATTATGAAATCAGAATGCAAAAATTATCTTTCATCTATGAAGAACTAAAATATAATTTTAATGGATCTTAAATCCATTATAAGGATGAAAATAATAACTTTTTTTCTCTTACTACTTTAGATGGTAAATATAATTAATAAATTAATATATAAACCTAAGATGTTACACTACTAGTTTATCAAGAAAGTTTATTCATTAGATTATTTTACTAAAAACAATGGCATATTAATAAGGAAATTTTTTAGGTTAATAGCTGACATTAAACCCTTATCATCTTTTAGTATTGGGTTCATGTCCCAAGAAATTTCTAGATTTGAATATTTTTCACATGGAATATATATTTCCCTTTTGAAAAACCGTAATAACATAATTTCCAAAACAAATAATATCGAAAAACATGAAACATAATCATTAAAAAACCTATAGTATTCAATACAACATAAAAAAATTCATCCATTTATTTCCACATTGGTTATTCCATTGTTTATATTATACCATATAGAGGAGGGAAATACCTAAAACCAAAAACCATACTGTGATTATAAATTATCCTATAGAAAAAGCAGATAAATTTTTTATGATATCTAAATACTGAAAAGTATTTAAAATCTAAGACACATCATGGTTAAACTAGGTAATTCATTTTCATTCAATATTTAAATCCATCATAGTGGTTTTTAAATAAAAAACGAATTACCATATGTGTGTCCACTATGAGTGTTAAACCAGTTGCATAGTAAGTCCAATGGTCGTTTAATAGGTTACCTTGATTTAGGACTGACAAACCTTGTTGGAGTTGTTAACACTAGGCACATATGTCCCAAAACCAGGCCCACTTATAGTCTCTATATAGGGATGTATTTCTAATAATACCAACATAATGTCTACCTTACCAAAATTATAGGATGTTATTATATACTTATCCTCAATGTATATCTTAGGGTTATGTTACTCAAAATATTTTTTCTAAATCTTGTTTCCAAGTTTGTAGCTAAACATCCATTTGTACCAACTATAACACCCCGACCCTAGAATCTTTGAGACAATGCCTTATATTATTAAATTTACATAATTATATGTAATAAAATATTGAAGAAATGATACTTTTAGATATTTTCAAAAACAATATTATATAAACGATACCCATATTACATTTGAAAATAGAAAATAAAATCATGATACAAAATGAAATTATATAAAATGAATACTTAAAATAATTCAACAGAATCCTCTTTATAATATATGGAAAATAAATCTAATATTGGTGAGCTCAAATATTCTGTATTTTAATGTAAAGAGTAAGGAATAAAGAATCAATGGGAACGTGGTGATGTGAAAAACTAATAACACATTCAATTTAAATGACTAGATAATGAAAAATCAATATGGATATGTAAGAAAATGAAATGCCTGAAATTTAATCAATACGGAATGAATGAATTGAATACATATATATGTCAATTGAAAATGTCATGGATAAATAAAAACATAATCAAAATGAATTAAATTTTGATTATTGGATTCCATGTCGGATCTGCATGAAAACCTATACCGTAAATCACTTTTAAATGATGGCTAAGACTATAGATAGAAACCCATTTAAATTTTCCAACTTATTCATATCATGAGAACCTATCGATGCATTGAGTGGCTATAAAAGGTATGGGCCCACCTATTATTGACAGTCCAAAAATTCCACATATCAAATAATAAAATTAAATTTTATACCGTATCAAATATAAATATTTAATAGTTAATATATATTAATCAATAATTAATCCATGGAGGATAGTTAATAAAAATTGTTGTTGTTATTGAGGAATGGAAATACCCTTCAAATATCATTACAATATTCTTTGGGAAAATAATCATTAAACATTACAAAGTGTCCCATACAACATTGAAACATGTTAAATCATAATCCTAATAATGGATTGAAATCAATTGAAAAATGGAATATCATTATAATAATTATATTGATGATATAAAATGTAAACATATAGTATATAAACCATACAAAAATGAAATGGTTCAAAATAATAATCTTGTCTCAATAGAATGTAAATTGACATGAAATCCATTACATTTTACATCCTTTTGATGTTTGGTCTTCAACAAACTTTATAGTGGTTTAAACCATCTTAATAACTTATAATATAATGATATTCATATTTATGATATAATATATAATCTTTTTTTGTGTACTTTATTACCAGTTTTATAGTAATGTATCATTATTTTCACTATTTTGAGTATTAATTTGCCAGTTTATTGAGTATGTTTTGACCTATTAGTTGTTATTTTTATTAATTAAATCCATGTTGCATATTATATATAATTTAAACCATGATTTAAATATTATATACATTCATTATATATGTATTAATAATATTGTATAATATTTGGAGATAAGAAATGAAATTCACCTATTATAGAGATGCGATGCCATACGTAAGTTTGAACACACTTTCACTTCATTGTCGTATTTAATGAAAGAAAAGTAAATGATATACTAGTATATAATAATTATAGTATCATATATATTTTATATCTGTTAAATTGGGTTATTTAAACCAATAATTATAAATTCCACCTATACTGTGACTGAATCACATCGCTTTGAGTGGGCGGCAGTCTACACTGCTAATAAATGATGTCATCATTTTTTCAAAAAATAGATGAAATAATTTTATGTGTTATAAAATAATCACATATGTATAATGAATTTATTAATATCATATATAAAATATATAAATATATTTTATATCATAATTCATTATATGAGAGGCGGTAATGGAAAAAAGAACAACGATATTTTCAAGAGGTGGTAGTTCTGCATATACACTAATGGTAGGTTCATTTCCCACTAGATGAATGTTTGTGTAAGTGAAGTTCTAACAAATAACATATAAAAATATATGTATATTTACTATACTTTTTCTTCAATAATGATATATGATAATTTGGTTGGAGAATGGAAATTAAAAATAAGATCTTGAGGAATGATGTCACCTCATCTTTAGGTAACTCCTATTTGTTGGCACCAAAGGGATTACTTGGATTGATTTATGAAAAAGGGAATGATTTTAGAATTAAGGAATTGATTTGGATGAGATATTTGGGAATAATATTTCAAATCCATTTTTTCTTGAGTGGTGTTAGGAAGTGGGAGGTTATGAGGCCTTTTATAGTGGAGGTGGAGTAAAACTCTTCTAAATTTTTGGAAATTGAAGTCTAATATAAATTTCCATAAAATTTGTGGATCAAATAATAGTACTAATTTGATAAAATTGAGTATAAGGTCTAAATATTCCTTTAAAATTGATTTTGGAAAAGTGTATATGTCATTTGAGCCCTTAAATTGATAGTTTAGTCTCTTATAATGCGTAATTTCACCTTACTCATTGATAATAATATTAATTAAATTCAATAATATTTCAAACATAAACTAATTTTAACTCATTAAAAATTATAAATTATGATTATTCAAAAAAAGGAATCTATTTTTCTAAATTCCTAAAATATAAGTGGCATAAATACATTTGAATCTAATCCCACAAACAGGACGACAATGTGGTTTTTATAGTAAAAAACGTTGAAATGATTGTTACATTTTTATATCCAATTTCTAAATTTAATTGAAAAAATTGAAAAAATTGTATTAATTGATGAAAATTTAATTTAATTAAAATAGAAAACCAATTAAAATTAAAATTAACCATATTTATAAATTAGATGAAAAAGTAGCTTTTGAATTAAAATTCATTATTTTACACTATTCAATAAAAAAATGAAAATTCACAATAAAATACATAAAATTGACACCAAAATAATTTTTATTATCATATTTGAATGACTAATTTTCTATTTTATTATTTGATTTATAAATTTTCCAGAAACTTTTTTTAATATACTTTCAATTAATAGGGGGTAAAATTTCTATTATAAAAATATAGTATTTTTCTGTTAAATTGAGTGTGTTATGATATTATTCCTATCAAATATATTGTATAAATATAATAATTATTTAATTTAATAAATAATATATATATTAGATTAATATCCCTCAGTAATTTTAATTAATTTAATTTATTAGGATAAAACATCTCTCTGATCATAAAATTGAAATACTCCCTTTATATTCAGTAGCTTCTTATATTAATTTTTTTTGTTAATTGGTAACAAATGAATTAGTTTTTTAGAATATATATTTTTATAAGCTAGTTAATAATAGTCATAATGGATTTTTTATATATTATTATATAAGATACTAATATTTTAATAATATGTTTTTATTTAGTAAAAATCGAACATGCATGTAACGCAAGCATTTGAAGAGACTTTTTATTATCTGAGACATACACTAAAGTAGAGTTTCTAGCATTGAAAGATATAAAATATATTTAATTTATTTAAAATATTTAAAATATTATAAATAAATAGGATATTATATTCACTTTCATGCTTGTTATTGCGTGTCATAAATGATATGGAATACAACATTCCCACTTTATATTTTCAGGGCGTTACATTTTATATTATAAAGTATTGATGTATCATATTTATTATGAATTTTTCTTCCAATATTAAAAGAGATGGGGGTATTTTATTGTTCAAATATATATTTTTTGGAATGTATAAAGTGTTACGTTATTAACTTATATAATATTTTTCAATATAATATTCATTGTTTCCATTGGTGTATTTATACTAACTATCAAGAAAAAAAATATCGATACAACACCTTATTTTCATTTCAAAATCATAATTGTATGATTTAGAGTTATCAAAATTATGTGAATCACCCATCGTGAAATACAAAATATTCTTTACAAGTAATATAATCAAAAAATTTAATTAAATATGTATATATATTGGTTGACCATAGACATATTAAATCACATACACCTAACTAGATAAGTTAATGTGGACTCCCAATTAATCACTATTTTTTATATAATATAATTTTTTTCAATTTTAGTGAAGATTTAGTTTTTCATAAATAATAATTAATAATAATCATTCAAATGTCCTTTTTTATTTTGTAGAATATAAATATGATTCATAATTTATTCTTCTCCTTCAAACTCAAATATTAAGAGTTTATATCAACACAATCATTAAATATTTAACAAATCTTCAATAACTATTATTGATTATTAGGAAAATATTTAATATTATAATTAAAAATCTATTCTTTAAATAGAATAACTTTATTCATAATTCCCCATGGGATGAATGCATATAAAAAATTATGTCTGAGTACATCAATGACGAGAAAAACATTTTATGTAATATTATTATCACCCATTTGAGTTCCTTGAGTTAATATTAAAAGTAAAGAAACTATCAATCACATGAGTAAAAAGACCAATATCATTATTATTAACTGATTTCTAAATATTTTTGTTATTTTTAAAGAATGTTGGGAAATTGTTATACGTGATCCATGATTTTTCATTCTTCAGTTCTTAATATGGAATATCATGAATAATTTCATAATAAATTATCTCCACTTATTATGATACATAATGTCACTTACTTTTTTAAAATGTATGGTATAATTATAATATATAATTTAGTTGAATTTTCACTTTGGTTACACCAAGAATGTGATTCCTATGGTACAAAAAATTTATATAAAACTTTTCCTTCTCTTTAGGACACTAAAATCACTTCAAAATTTCAATTTTTGAATCCATCTAGAATAAAATACTCTTATTTATTTAGATAAATGATATTTATTCCAAAAAATATTTTATTTTTAGACCTATAGTCCATCATTCCTCAATATTCATTCAAATAAAAATGGAATTATATGAAAGTATTTTTTTGATCCAAATATTAATTTTTCCCTTTATTATGTTACCAACCAATTTTTCCTAGGCCCTCATATTCATTATAAATTATTTTTTATATTTTAATTTTCCCAAGGAATATTGAAATGCACAGTCTATTTTCGCCTATTGTCCAGTCAAGGTTCCGGGGCTTTGCTAATGTGTATAGTAGCACTCAGGTCGAATCCTCAATGATGATACTTTGTAATAGTCGTTTGTTTTTAGTTGATTGTATTTTGATTGAGGAGTTTATTTACAGAGCTTATGAAATAATTTATGGATGATGTTAGAATTAAAAAATTGATAAAGATTGGGGTGAGTTCATTATTGGGGATTTAATCTTATGATATCCTTGAGCTTTGCTTTATATTGCATTAAATTAAAACCCACTTCACAAGATGATTTTGATCAGAATTCCCAAGTGCTAAAGCTTTAATCCAAGATGTAACTTAACTTATGTTTCTAATCATTACCAATACTTGTTTATGGTAGTTTATTTTTGGTTTCAGTAATCCATGGAATCCACATATTAAACAAAACGTGTCATTAATCCATTGCATATAAAGTTCAACATACACAATATTAACTCAAAGAATACTCATCGAGCAAAGGCTCTAAATCACTTAATATCCCCAAATTATAACTCAACCTAATGGTATATTTACTCATCCATTTAAATTATTATTAATATGGTTATAATTATTATGATGATAAATTAATAAGAGAAAGAAAATAAAGGGATAAGAAAAAAGTGGTGTGTCGAACACACACCCAAACGATAATGAGAATTAAGAATAGAATTTAGATTGAATGAGAAAGAAAAATAAGGGAATGGGATTCAACTGTATTTAAACAATTTTAATAACATTAATATTAAAATATAGTAGGTGGATGAGAATAAGAGATATTGAAGAAGAAACATTCATTAAAAAAGAATTACAAAAGAAAGGACTTACAAAATTACAACAATGAAGAACATAAAAGTAAATGAAATAAAAGAGAGGAGGAAAGGTCTCAAAAAGTGAAAACCTGAGTATGTCATGTCCTCCCAAGCCTTTTTAACTGCTTTGGTCATGACAATATGATCTCCTCTATTTTGAAATGCCAATCCCCATGAAGGAGAAAAGGGGGATGCATTTATAGCCTAAGGAAGTGGACTGTTTTCATTCCCAATCTGTCCCACTACTTTCATCGCCATGTTGTCTATTCAGATAGTCGAATCTCGAGATATAGCCTTCATAAAAGTTTTATATAATAATCTTGGTCGTCCTCTCTCAAAATTTGGATTCATTTGGACCTATGTAACCAATGTTATGGCCGGTTGATTAAACATATTTAATCTGTCCATTTCAATCGAATATTTTTTATTTCCAAAATGTGAAAGGGTTTTAGAATATGAAGATGCCATAAAAACTGAATTATGTCTTAAAAAAAGTCAGCCGCCTATATTACCTCTTTAACACTACAAAATCTCAGCTCAAAATGATGTATAGATCTAGAACCACGTCATCAACACTGTAATGCTTTTAATTTCCCTCCAAAAATGTGGGTTGAGTTTCAAAGCATTAGTTGGGCCCCTTTTATTTAGATTTGGGCCGGGAAATTTTTATTCGAAACTCCTTTAATTATCACCTGAATTTTGGAGGAGAATAAAATAATTTGGACTTCCTGATTGAGCCCAACAATTAAATCTTCATTGCTGGTCCAGTTTCTTCACAGATTCTGTTGGCCTCCTTGTGTGGTCCATATGGGTCTTAAAATGGACGAATTATCCCATGATCTCTACTAATTAAATGTTGTATATTAAATTAGGAATCCTAAAAAACAAGAACCACAAAATTGGGATTAGTATAGTTTGAGTTATAAATATAATAGTAAACTGACTCAATTGGACTACTTCTAAAAATCCTCAAAAAATTATACTTATTATTAAAATATTAATATTTCACACACATTATGCACATTTCATATAAAATAAGTAAAGGGAGTATATAATAAGTCATGAAAATATTAATAACATCAAATCCACACACTTATTTTTATGCATGTCCTCATGTGAAACAAATATAATAACATGAAAAAATCATTTTCACTCACCAAAAAATATTAAAATTTTGTTTTCTCTAATTAGGGGGGGGGTTAGACTATTTCACTCATCAATTTTGAATTCCAACATACGTTTTTATAGAAAAAATGTTCCAAAACTAATTCATTTTTTTATGCTAAAATTTAGAAATTTAAAATGAGGATACTCAAAACTCACACTTGTCGAGATGATAAAATTCATTTGTGGAGGTTCACTATTTCACCAACCAAAAGTGAAAATCTTAGAGTTTGAAAAAAGATCTGAGCTTCCAATCCCTATCCAAAGTTCACAGAAATAAAGTGGTGTTTTTAAGGGGTCTTTCTGTGGCTATGGGATGGTAGGAATATAATGTCCAAGAGAGAGAAGAAGAGGGGTAAAACACCAACATAGAAAAAGCAATGCACATTTTTTTGAAATAAAACATAGAAGGAAATGAAAACACATATTTACAAGGGAATGATTATGTGAAGAAAGAAACAATAGAGAATGAAAATTTGAAGGGGATGAAAAGATAAAATATTTACAAACAAAAAAACTTCTCCCAATAAGAATATAATGCAAGTGTTGTTTTTGTTATTTTTTTCTTAGTTTTTTCCAAATTTGACCTTGAAACAGATCTCACACTCATATCCAAACCCCTGTTTAATCTTCTCACCACACTAATTGTAATAGTTATAATAAGATAAAAGTTTTAGGAAGAGTGATTTTTGACCTACACAAGACACAACCCATTTTTTCATTTTTTTGATTTTTTTTCATCATTTTTGATTTTTTCGAACACTTTTCAATAACATATAAAAAATTACATAAATGGAAGTACATTACATTCCCAAAAACACACTGAATGACACCCTCTCTCCCACACTAAAATGGATGCTTGCCCTCAAGTTGATGATAACTCGTTGAAAATCCATAATAGGTTACCCAAAAAATGAAATCCATTCCCCCCACACTTAGATTTCAAAAAATTATGCAATAAAAATCCATGTTGACATTGGGTGGGAAAAGGTATTGGGCTTGTAATGTGGCTATCATGCAAAAGGTTTTCATAGGCTCGAAGGGGATTTTAAAAGGATGATTAATGTATGGTTAATGAGAGGCTATTTGTCTATTATAATTCTCATGTGGTTCATAAAAATGCCTCTATCATATTAATGCACACTAAAGTAGGAAATTCAGCTCGAAGGTCCATAGGATCAAGAATCACAAATAGAGGTGAAGAAACATTCATTTTGAAAGGATGGCCATAGGTAGCTTTGGCATGAAATCTAATGTTGGTTCTCATGGTTGGAGAAAAACATTTCCCAAATCAAAAATTTTGCATTAAAAATTTGTTGTTTTTGACACAAAATTCTTTATCCAAAGTCATGATAAAAATACAATATTTTTGAGATGAAACCATGTCTTTTGAATCCCTAAAATGGTTAGACAAAATTTGAAAATTTGAGGGTGAGTAACCATTACCCATGATTTTTCATATTGTTTCTTAAATTATTATTATTATTTTTTTAGTTTTTTAGGTTTTTTTAGTTTTTTATAAAGACTCACCCACACAAAAGAGAATGAGTAAATAAAAAAAGTTTGATGAGGAAGGTGTTAAAAAAATGAGAATAAGGGAGGAATAATAAGAAAGAGAGAGAGAGAGAGAATTAATGGGAAAGAGGTGCCCCCTAGTTTGGATTTTGTGAGTTTCCATCTCCATCCAATGGTCAGTCAACTGCACAAGTTAGGGATCCGATGGAAGTTGAGGTGGTTCTTGGGATGTCTATCCTTTCATGGTGATTCTTAACTGATGTCCACTAACCGTGAATTTCCTTTTGGAAGAGGGGTCTTGGACTTGCACTACACCAAATGGGTAAACATTAGTAATAACAATAGTACCTTCCCAACAAGAATTAAGCATACCTAGGTGAAGTTGAAATCGAGAATTGAAGAGTATTACCTTTTCACCTTCATGGAATACCTTTCTTAGGATGTGTTTGTCATGGAGTACCTTCTATTTTTCTTTGTAGAGAATAGAATTATCATAAGAATCATGTTGAAGCTCCTCTAGTTCACCCAATTTCAACAATCTTTCTTCACTAGAATTTTCAAGATCAAAATTACATGTTTTCATTGCAAAAAATGACTTATGTTGCATTTCAACTGGAAGATGAAATGCTTTACCAAAATCTAGCATAAAAGGATACATCCCAATACCTTTTTTATAGGCAGTTCGATAAGACCAGAGTTCTTCACCAAGTCTTTCAGGCCAGTCATTTCTGGTGGGTTTTACAATTCTCCCAAGAACTCTTTTCACTTCTCTATTCGAAAGTTCATCCATGCCATTTTGTCTAGGGGTGATATTTATTTGAAGTTTTATGTATAACTCCATTATTTTTCAAAAGAGATTCCATGGTTCTATCACAGAAATGGGTTCCTAAGTCACTGATCAAGGCACGAGGCGTGCCAAATTGGTGGAATATGTGTGTCTTTAGGAACTCACCAATAGTATGTGAATCATAATTCTAGTGGGTTTGGCATCAACCCACCTAGAAACATAATCAACTACAATAAAGATATATGAGAATCCATTGGATGGGGGAAATGGTCCCATAAAATTGATTCCCCAAACATCGAAGATCTCGCAGAAAATTAATGGATTTTGGGGCATTTCATTTCTATTAGAAATTGTGCCAAACTTTTGGCAAGTGGGACATGATTGATAGAACTCATGTGAGTCCTTTAAGCGTGAAGGCCAGAAGAATCCAGAGTCTAAGACTTTTAGGGGGGTCCTTTGTGGTCCAAAGTGGCCACCGCCAGGCATTGAGTGAAAAAATTCTAAGATAGAGGAATATCCATCTTTATCAACACATACCCTAATTACCATATCTGCCCCAGTTTTCCAAAGTTTATTTTATTCCCAAAAATAGTTTTTTGAATCACTTTTCTACTTCATTTTCTATTCGTTGGAAATAATTTCAAGAAAAACCCAGAAACCATGTAATTTACAATTGGGGCATACCATGGTATTTTTGGAGTGAGAGATGAAAGATGATCAGTGGGGATTTTAGGATCGATGATTTCAGAATGAGAATAATTAGAAATTTCACTCAAGTGATCAGCCATAGGTTTTTATTTTCATGGTCTATCTTTTATTTCAATTTAAAACTCATGGAGCATTAGGATCCATATTATTAGCCTCGATTTGGAATCACTTTTAATGAGTAACAACTTTATAGTAGAATGGTCTGTGAAGATGATGATTTTGGAACCTAAGAGATAGGTCCGGAATTTATCTAAGGCAAAAACCACTCCTGAAAGTTCCTTTTCAGTGGCAATGTAGTGATATTGAGTTTCATCCAATGTTTTCAAGGCATAATAGATGACATTAGGAATCTTTTCTCTTATTTGATCAAGAACAACCCCAACATCTCTATCAGAAGCATGACACATTAATTCAATGGGTAAGGACCAATCTAGGGGTTGGATTATCAGGGCAGATGTAAGAGCAGTTTTGAGTTAAATGAAGGCTCTCTTGAAAACCTCATCTAAATGGAAAGTGATATCATTTTGGAGTAACCGAGTGAGTGGGAGGGAAATTTTTCTGAAGTTATGAATGAATCTATGATAGAAACCAGAATGACTGAGAAATGAATGGATGTCTTGAACAGAAGTGGTTTTGAGGAAGAGATTGGATCACTTCAATTTTGGTAGGATCGACTTCAATACCATCTTTTGAAGCAATGTGCCCTAGAACAATCCCATTTTCAACCATGAAGTGACATTTTTCAAAATTTAACACAAGGTTACACATGACACACTTTTGGAGGACTATAAGTGTGTGAATTCAAACAAGATTCAAATGACTCACCATAAATGGTGAATTCAGCCATGAAGACTTCCATGCAGTGTTCAATGAATTCAGAAAAGATAATCATCATACACCTATAGAATGTTTCAGGATCATTGAAAATACCAAAAGGCAGTTTTTTATATGCATATGTTCCAAAGGGGCATGTGAAATAGTCTTTTCTTGGTCCTGAGGTGCGATTAGGATTTGGAAGTAGCCGGTGTATCCGTCAAGAAAAAAATAGTGTGACTTTCTAGCTAATCGTTCCAGCATTTGATCAAGGAATGGAAGAGGGTAGTGATCTTTTCTTGTTTCACATTCAATTTCCTATAGTCGATTCACACACGCCATTTGTTCTTCACTCGAGTTGTGACTACCTCTCTATGTTCATTTGTGACAACAGTTATCCCAACCTTCATAGGTATAACATGAATTGGACTAAAACATTCACTATCAAAAATTGGGTAGATAATACTATCTTGAAGAAGCTTGGTGATCTCTTCCCTAACTACCTCAAGTATGAGTGGATTGAGTCTTGTTTGTGGTTATCTAATTTGTTTGGAAGACTCTTCAATATGGATGTGATGCATGCAAAGGGTGGGGTTGGTTTCTGGTATGTCATCTAGGGTCCACCCTAAGGCCTTTTTTTCCTCTAACACCTGAACAAGTTTGAATTCACTACCACAAAACTGGGAAAGGCATGTGCCCCCCTTTATCAGCACGAATGGTTTAGCGCTGATAAAGGGTCGGGCCTTTATCAGTGCTAAAAAAAGCACTAATAAAGGCCCCCCCCCCCTTTATCAGCGTGTTTTTAGCGCTGATAAAGGGATTATTTATCAGTGCTAACAAAGTGCTAATAAAGGTTGTATTTATCAGCGGTTTTCATTTTGGCGCTGATAAATACACCCTTTATCAGTGCTTTTTACTAACGCTGATAAGGGGTCCTGCGGATTTGTTAAAAACCAGCAGGTCCTCTTCCTCCTCCCCACACACAATCAAGCTCTCGCGGAAGCCCCCGTCTGCGCCGCCGCGGCCGCCTCCTCCTCCTCCGCCGCCGCCTCCTCCTCCTCCTCTACTTTTGCTCCTCCTCCTCCTCCTCCTCCACCGGCCTCATCCTCCTCCTCCTTCGGTGCATCCGTTGCCTCCGCCCTGCCTCCACGCCACTACCGCCAGTGCCTCCTCCTCCACCGCGGCCTCCTCCTACACCAGTGCCTCCTCCTCCTCCGCCAGTGCCTCCTCCTCCACCGCAGCCTCTTCCTCCACCGCGGCCTCCTCCTCCTCCGCCAGTGCCTCTGCGGCCTCCTCCTCCTCTACATCCTCCTCCTCCTCCATTGTGCGGTATGCTACGCCCAATAATTGTAATTTTCTTTGTTTTCTGTTTTTGTTCTATATTTCAACTATCATGATTTGTGTGAATCAAATTTATTTGAAGTGGGGGGGGGGGGTGCAGGTGCTGCGGGGGTGTAGTGGGTGGGGGGAGGGGTGTGCAGGTGGGGGTGTTTAGGTGGGGGAGATGTGCAGTGGGTGAACATGTGTAGGTGGGGCGTATAATGGGGGGTCTATTGGGTGTGAGGTGGGGGGGGGGGTGTACAGGTTGGGGGTGGGGGTGGGGGTGGGCTGTACAGGTGGGGGTGGGTGGGATATGCAAGTGGGAGGGGGGGTTGTTCATGTGGGTGGTGGGGAAGAGAGTGTTCTAGTTGGGGGGGGGGTTAGGTAGGTGGGAGTCTGTTGGTGGGTGAGGTTAGGGGGTGTACAAGTGGGGGGTGTGAAGGTGGGGGTGGGGGAGGGGGGTTGTGCAAGTGGGGGGGGTGTAGTGGGTGGATGGGAGGGGGGATGTGCAGAGCCTACTAGGGGAGATATGGGGAGGGGGGATGTGCATGTGGGAAGTCGACACTTCCATAGTTTTCCAATAAGCACTTGGAAGTCATCACTTCTAGATATTGGGATAGGCCCGAGGCCTCTTAGGTTTTGGTTCATGTCTATTTATCTTGATGAGTAAGGAATCATATGATCTAAAAGTGACATCAACTATATATGATTAATTATTTCTCCCACAAAACAATATTCTAGAAATAATATATCTTTGGAGGTTGAGGGAGCATTTTAGAATTCTTTCATATAGAGACCAGTCAAGGAATGTATCCATATATATCCAACTAGATGAGGGACCTCTGCGGCCGCCACCTCCTCCTCCTCCATCGCGGCCACCACCTCCTCCTCTGCTCCTGCTCCTCCTCCTCCTCCTCCATCGGCCTCATCCTCCTCCTCCTCCGCTGCCTCCGCTGATGCCTCCACCTCCTCTGTCGGTGCCGCCGGTGCCTCCGTGGCCTCCTCCTCCTCCGCCGGTGCCTCCGCGGCCTCCTCCTCCTCCGTCGTCACGCCGCGGTCAAGCCGCGGTCACGCCGCGGTCACGCCGCGGTCACGCCGGTGCCTCCGTGGCGCCGCCTCCTCCTCCTCCGTCGTGGTCGCCGCCTCCTCCTCTGCTCCTGCTCCTCCTCCTCCTCCTCCACCAGCCTCATCCTCCTCCTCCCCCGCTGCCTCTGCTGCCTCTGCCCTGCCTCCGCCCTGCCTCTGCGTTGCCGCCGGTGCCTCCTCCTCCACCGCGGCCTCCTCCTCCTCCACCACGACCTCCTCCTCCTCCACCGCGGCCTCCTCCACCTCCTTTGCTACCTCCGCTGCCTCCTCCTCTTCCGCTGTGGCCGCCGCCTCCTCCTCTGCTCCTGCTCCTCCTCCCCTCCACCGGCCTCATCCTCCTCCTCCTTCGCTGCCTTCGCTGCCTCCGCCCTGCCTCCGCCCTGCCTCAGCGCTACCTCCGGTGCCTCCTCCTCCACCACGGCCTCCTACTCCTCCGCCGCTACCTCCTCCTCCTCTGCCGGTGCCACCAGTGCCTCCACATATCCTCCTCCTCTGCGGTCACGCCACGGTCATGCCGCGATCACGCCGCGGTCACGCCGCGGTCACGCCGCGGTCACGCCGCGGTCACGCCGCGGTCACACCGCGGTCACACCGCGATCACGCCGGTGCCTCCACGGCCGCCACCTCCTCCTCCTCCGCCGCGGCCGCCGCATCCACCTCCTCCTCCGCGGCCGCCGCCTCCTCCTCTGCTCCTGCTCCTCCTCCTCCTCCTCCACTGGCCTCATCCTCCTCCTCCTCCGCTGCCTCCGCTTCCTCCGCTGCCTCCGCCCTTCCTCTACGCTGCAGCCGGTGCCTCATCCTCCACCGCGGACTCCTCCTCCTCCACCGATGCCTCCTCCTCCTCCGCCGGTGCCAACGGTGCCTCCGCGGCCGCCTCCTCCTCCGCGGTCACGCCGCGGTCACGCTGCGATCACACCGCGGTCACGCCGGTGCCTCTGCGACCGCCACCTCCCCTTCCTCCTCCTCTGCGACCGCCTCCTCCTCCTCTGCTCCTGCTCCTCCTCCTCCTCCTCCACCGGCCTCATCCTCCTCCTCCTCCGCTGCCTCCGCTGCCTCCGCCCTGCCACCACCCTGCCTCCGCCCTGCCTCTGCGCTGCCGTCGGTGCCTCCTCCTCCACCGCGGCCTCCTCCTCCTCCATCGCGTCCTCCTCCTCCTCCTCCGCTGCCTCATCCACCTCCGCCGGGGTCGCCTCCTCCTCCTCTTCTCCTGCTCCTCCTCCCCTCCACTGGCCTCATCCTCCTCCTCCTCTTCTACCTTCGCTGCCTCCTCCCTGCCTCCGCCCTACCTCTGCACTGCCGCCGGTGCCTCTGGTGCCTCCTCATCAACCGAGGCCTCCTCCTCCTCCGTCGATGCCTCCTCCTCCTCCGACGGTGCCTCCGGTGCCTCCACGTCTCCTCCTCCTTCGCAGTCACGCCGCGGTCACACCGCGGCCACGCCACGGTCACGCCGCGGTCACGCCGTGGTCAAGCCGCGGTCACGCCACGGTCACGCCGCGTCACGCCGCGGTCACACCGCGGTCACGCTGCACTCACGCCGCGGTCACTCTACGGTTACGCCGCGGTCACTCCGCGGTCACACCGGTTCCTCGGTGGCCGACGCCTCCTCCTCCGCCGCCGCGGCCGCCACCTCCTCCTCTACTCCTGCTCCTCCTCCTCCTCCTCCACCGGCCTCATCCTCCTCCTCCTCCGCTGCCTCTGCTGCCTCCGCTGCCTCCGCCTTGCCTCCGCCCTGCCTCTACACTGCCGGTGGTGCCTTCTCCTCCACCACGGCCTCCTCATCATCCGCTGATGCCTCCTTTTCCTCCGCCGGTGCCGCTGGTGCCTCCGCAGCCGCCTCCTCCTCCGCGGTCATGCCGCGGTCAGGCCGCGGTCACGCCGCGGTCACGGCGGTGCCTCTACGGATGCCGCCTCCTCCTCCTCTGCTCCTGCTCCTACTCCTCCTCCTCCACCAGCCTCATCCTCCTCCTCCTCTGCTGCCTCTACCAAAGCCTCCTCCTCCTCCACCGGTGCCGCCGGTGCCTCCGCGTCCTTCTCCTCCTCCGCTGTCATGCCGCGGTCAAGCCGCGGTCACGTCGCGGTCACGTCGCGGTCACGCCGCGGTCACGCCGCGGTCACGCCGCGGTCACGCCGCGGTCACACCGCGGTCACGCCGCGGTCACGCCACGGTCACGCCGTCGTCACACCGCGGTCACGCCGGTGCCTCCACGGCCGCCGCCTCCTCCTCCTCTACCGCGGCCGCCGCCTCCTCCTCTACTCCTACTCCTCCTCCTCCTCCTCCACCGGCCTCATCCTCCTCCTCCGCTGCCTCCGCCGATGCCTCCTCCTCCTCCGCCGGTGCCTCCGGTGCCTCTGTGGCCTCCTCCTCCTCCACCGGTGCCTCCACGGCCTCCTCCTCCTCCGCCGTCACACCATGGTCACACCGCGGTCACGCCGCGATCACGCCGCGGTCACTCCACATATTACAATATATAGGAGGAGTACTCCGATAATCTGGAGGTTGTTTTGGGTGTTTTTAGAGAGCTTTGTCTTTATTAAAATATTATAAATTCCCCATATTTTGTTTAAGAAGTATTGTTTCATGGTCACATTATTTCCTTGGAAGGAGTTTTAGGTTATCGAGAAAAGGTTCGAGAAGTCATTTCTCCAAATTAGTCAGAGAATGTATTCAAGATCCACAACATTCTAGACTTAGTCATTTCATGGTCACATTATTTCCTTGAAGTATCTTGTTTAATATCTAATTTATACTCATATTCCTTATCCTCTAACCTATATAATCATCCTATAGATTTCAAATAGGATGAATATAAATAATGAATGGATGAATGGCAATCGGTTGACAAACCAGTATGAAGAAGGGGTGAAAGAGTTTATCAAGTTTGCAAAAGATCATGCATGCGACTCTTCTCAAATCCTTTGTCCGTGTTTACGCTGTTGTTATTAAAAACAAATTAGTCCAGATGAGTTGGAAGAACACTTGATCTGTCACAGAATAGATCAAAGTTATACATGTTGTAATAAACATGGGGAAACAACAAATGTAGGTAGTGACTGGGGTGACACTGCATTTTATGGATCATCTGATATGATTACAAACATGAACAATGAAGATGACCGTATGGAGGATGTGATTACAGATGTGAATGATGATGAAGATCGTAATGAGGAAATGACAAGGACCTTCGAAGATGAACTTCGTGATTGCCCAAAATTGTTTGAGAAGTTAAATAGTTGTGCAAAGACGCCATTGTATGCTGGTTGCACTAAATATACAGCATTGTCAGCCATACTGAAGCTGTATAATTTGAAAGCAGATAACGGGTGGAGTGAAGACAGTTTTACGAAACTACTTGCCCTCTTGAATGACATGCTCCCAGAAGACAATGTGCTCCCGAGCCGAACATACGATTTCAAAAGAATGATACGCTCTATGGGTATGAGCTCTGAAAGAAAACATTCCTGCCCGAATGACTGTATACTGTTTCGCAAGGACCACAAATCACTTAAAACGAATGCTACACACTATGGGTATGATCTCAGAACGTTTCAAATAAGAATTACGACTGACATGATCTTTTTAATACCAACGATGCAAGGGTAAAACTCTACATTTTATTCATATCAATTATATTTTCATTTCTATCAGTACTTATTTCTTTTTGTGTTTTTAGGGAACATTGAATGCTCATTGCAGTCAATTTGGATACTCCAAAGTTTTATTTTCTGGATTCACTGCATGGATATCCAACTAAGAGACCACACATGATGGCGATTGTCAATTTGTAATACACTAGATCCAACATTTTAGAACTAAATATCTAGTTATATAATTTATATTATCTTTTAATGAGGATTTTGTTATGATAGGGCGGTGTATGAATATCGTCTAAAGGCTGGAATGAATCCAGGGCATAAGGACGACAATGCCCACAAGATCTACAAATGGAGAAGTATCTGGGTATATATAATTATATTTCACTATCCAAATACATATCAAAACAGATTACTTATTTTTCTCGATGTTTTTGCAGTGTCCGAAACAAACAAATGACAAGGACTACGGTTATTATGTTTGTAAATTTATGAAAGAGATCAAATTTCATGAACAAACTAGAATCCCTGAAGAGGTATTTATGAAAATAATTACTAATTTATTTAAAATAATTATTAATCCTTTGTGCATTTTTATTTTTTCAGTACTACTATGACTATCGCAAAAACTCATATTCAGAAGATGATATAAATGTCTTTAGAAACGAATGGGCAGCATACCTGATGGAAGAATGTAAACAAATAGGTTAATGAAGGTGAATTCCTAATACTTATGATATCTTTATATGGTCATTGATATCTCTCTTTACACTTATTGAGCATCTATGACGTGTACGAATTGACCTCACCTCAATCCGACGCACGGTGTGACTGGTATGGCTAAAAGTGTCTGCTATCAGTTGGAAAATGACATAAACTTTAGAAAACAACACCAATGACATATGGAATACCGAGTAAACACGTTCAAATTGTTTTTAAACTTTAGGAAAATGATCCACGAGTCATTTTTGATGTGTACGAATTGACCGCACCTCAATCCGATGAACGATGTGACAGGTATGGCTAAAAGTGTCTGTTATCAGTTGGAAAATGACATAAACTTTAGAAAACAACACCAATGACATATGGAATACTGAGAAAACGCATTAGGATTGTTTTGATATTTTAGGACAATGATCCACGAGTCATTTGTGATGTGTAAGAATCGACCGCACCTCAATCCGACGCACGGTGTGACCGGTATGGCTAAAAGTGTATGATATCAGTTTCAAATTGAGATAAACTTTGGAAAAAAACACCAATGTCATACGGAAAACTGAGCAAACACATTTGGATTGTTTTGATACTTTTGGAAAATGATCCACTAGTCATTTTTGACGTGTACGAATCGACCGCACCTCTATCTGATGCACAGTGTGACCGGTATGGCTCAAAGTGTCTGATATCAGTTTTAAAATGACATAAACTTTAGAAAACAACACTACTGACACACGGAATACCGAGAAAACGCGTTCGGATTGTTTTGAAACATTAGAACAATGATCCACGAGTCAATTTTGACGTGTACGAATCGACCACACCTCAATCCGACGCATGGTGTGACCCGTATGGCTCAAAGTGTTTTATATCAGTTTCAAAATGACATAAACTTTGGAAAACAACACTACTGACATATAGAATACCGATCAAACACATTTGTAATGTTTTGAAAATTTAGGAAAATGATCTACGAGTCATTTGTGACATGTACAAATCGACTGCACCACAATCCGATGCACGGTGTGACCGGTATGGCTAAAAGTGTCTGTTATCAGTTGGAAAATGACATAAACATTAGAAAACAACACCAATGACATACGGAATACCGAGAAAACACGTTCGGATTGTTTTGAAACATTAGGACAATGATCCACGAGTCATTTGTGACGTGTACGAATCGACCACACCTCAATCTGACGCACGGTGTGACCGGTATGGCTAAAAGTGTCTGTTATCAGTTGGAAAATGACATAAACTTTGGAAAATAACACCAATGACATACGGAAAACCAAGAAAAGACATTCAGATTGTTTTGATACTTTAGTAAAATGATCCACAAGTCATTTGTGATGTGTACGAATCGACCGCACCTCAATCTGACACACGGTGTGACTGGTATGTCTAAAAGTGTCTGATATTAGTTTTAAAATGACATAAACTTTAGAAAACAACACTACTGACACATGGAATTCTGAGAAAACGCATTCGGATTGTTTTGAAACATTATAACAATGATCCATGAGTCAATTGTGACGTGTACGAATCGACCACACCTCAATCCGACGCACGGTGTGATCGGTATGGATAAAAGTGTATGATATTAGTTTCAAATTTAGATAAACTTTGGAAAACAAAACCAATGACATACGGAAAACTGAGAAAATGTGTTCGGATTGTTTTGATTCTTTAGGAAAATGATCCACGATTCATTTGTGACCTGTACGAATCAACCGCACCTCAATCCGATGCACGGTGTGACCCGTATGGCTCAAAGTGTTTGATATCAGTTTCAAAATAACATAAACTTTAGAAAACAAAACTACTGACATACGGAATACTGAGCAAATGCATTCAGATTGTTTTGAAACTTTAGTACAACGATCCACGAGTCAATTGTGATGTGTACGAATTGACCACACCTCAATCCGATGCACGGTGTGACCCATATGGCTCAAAGTGTTTTATATCAGTTTCAAAATGACATAAACTTTAGAAAAAAAAACTACTGACATACGGAATACCGAGAAAACGCATTCAGATTATTTTGAAACTTTAGGACAATGATCCACGAGTCATTTTTGATGTGTACGAATCAACCGCACCTCAATCCGATGCATGGTGTGACCAGTATGGCTAAAAGTATCTGATATCAGTTTCAAATTGAGATAAACTTTGGAAAACAACACCAATGACATACGACAAACCGAGCAAACGTGTTCAGATTGTTTTGATGCTTTAGGACAACGATCCACGAGTCATTTGTGATGTGTACAAATTTACTGCACCTCAATCCGACGCACGGTGTGACCTTTATGGCTCAAAGTGTTTGATATCAGTTTCAAAATGACATAAACTTTAGAAAACAACACTACTGACATACGGAATACCGAGAAAACGCGTTCAGATTGTTTTGAAACTTTAGAACAATGATCCACGAGTCATTTTTGATGTGTACGAATCGACCGCACCTCAATCTGACGCACGGTGTGACCGGTATGGCTAAAAGTGTCTGATATCAGTTTCAAATTGAGATAAACTTTGGAAAACAACACCAATGACATACGGAAAACTGAGAAAATGCTTTCGGATTGTTTTGATACTTTAGGACAATGATTCACGAGTCATTTTTGACGTGTACAAATCGACCGCACCTCAATCCGACGCACGGTGTGACCCATATAGCTCAAACTGTTTTATATCAGTTTAAAAATGACATGAACTTTAGAAAACAACACTACTGACATATGGAATACCGAGAAAATGCGTTCGTATTGTTTTGAAACTTTAGGAAAATGATCCACGAGTCATTTGTGACGTGTACGAATCGACCGCACCTCAATCTGACGCACTGTGTGACCGGTATGGCTAAAAGTGTCTGTTATCAGTTAGAAAATGACATAAACTTTAGAAAACAACACCAATGACATACGGAATACCAAGAAAACGCATTCGGATTGTTTTGATATTTTAGGACAACGATCCACGAGTCATTTGTGATGTGTACATATTGACCGCACCTCAATCCGACGCACGGTGTGACCGGTATGGCTAAAAGTGTCTGATATTAGTTTCAAATTGAGATAAACTTTGGAAAACAACAGCAATGACATACGGAAAACTGAGAAAACATGTTCGGATTGTTTTGATACTTTAGGAAAATGATCCACGAGTCATTTTTAACGTGTACGAATTGACCGAACCTCAATCTGACCGACGCACGGTGTGACCGGTAAGTCTTTTTATTGGAAAAAGAATCAGTATATATTAAATGAGATAAATCAATCAAAAACATATTGATTTTACATTATTCCCTTTCATTGTTTTGAAAATGAAAACATTTGAGTTTAAAATTTCATATTTTAGTTTCACATTTCTATATTAATGTATTCTTTCATATTACTATTTTAATTTCTTTCATTATTGCATTACTAACATAATATTTGTTTTCTTTTATAGGTGATTTTTTTTCCTTGAGTTCAGATGCTTTTCTCGGCAACAAATACCATCGAGAGCGGATCACAGATATCAAAGGATGAAACATGAATGTTTATAACTGTTGTTGAATAATTGTAATTGTAACCATGTAAAACAATGTTTGAAATGTATATAGCAATGTGTTTTTTGTATTCATGATGTTAAGTAAATGTATATACCGTTGTCGGTGAAAATATTGTGTGCGGTTGCTAGGGTGTGCAGGTGTGCATGCGCTACTTTGTGCAGGTATTCTGGTGTACAGGTGTGCAGGTCCTATTTTGTAGGTGCAGACGATGGGGCCTTTATCAGTGCTTTTTTAGCGCTGATAAAGGACACCTTTAACAGCGCTAGAGGAGCGCTGATAAAGGAAGAATTTATCAGCGCTCCATTAAGCGCCGATAGAGGAGACCTTTATCAGCGCTAAAAGAAGCGCTGATAAAGGGTTCCTTTATCAGTGCTCCGAGAAGCGCTGATATAGGAGACCTATATCAACGCTAAAAAAGCGCCGATAAAGGAGGTCTTTATCAGTGCTTCTCGGAGCACTGATAAAGGGGACCCCCCCTATATCTACTCCGGCATTAACAGTGCTTTTCTAGCGCTGTTAATGCTGGTTTTTAGCGCTGATAAAGGTGCATTTTGTAGTAGTGATTCCTCAGTTTCGGTAAGTGAAGAAGAGATAATGACAGGATAAGAGTGATCATGGTAAAGCAATGCATGTTTTAGGTGTTCAGGAAGAGGTTTTAAATCATTATCATCCCTCATTTGTGGGTTAGACATCTCAGGAATGGATGAAGGGACTTCAGTTGCATCAGATTCATTTTCCTTAACAATGTTCAAGGTGGATCAGTAGATATCAGAGTTGATGTGGGATTCAAGAGAGTTTTCAATTTCCATTAGATTGATGAAGTCTATGAATGAGAGGTCCACGTCAACATCATCATTTATGACTTGGTTAATCATGGTGCAGATTTCACAAGATCCTTTATCATCATAACATGATGAACATGATGAAATAGGGTTAAATTGTCTCTTAGAAGTGTCCTCAGAATCATAGATTTAGAATGCATAGTGATCCTTAGATGGGCATCACATGGCTTGGAAAATGTTGAATTTGACTAGTTGGTCACCGAATTCCATGGATAAGATGCCTGAATGGATATCAATCTTTGTTCTAGCAGTCATGAGCAATGGTCTTCCTAGAATTAGGGGAGATCTAGAAGAGTTCACTCACCTTCCATGTTAAGGACATAGAAATTAGCAGGGAAGATAAGATCATTCACACGAACAAGGACATCCTCTATTATTCCCTGGCTATGCTTCGATTGGATAACTAAATGACAACACCCGTTGGGTGTAAGGTACCTAGACCAAGGTTGGAGATGAAAAATTTAGGGATGACATTAATTGAGGCTCCTAGGTCTATGAGTGCATCATCAAAGTTTGAACTTCCAATTTGGCATGGAACCGTAAAGGCCCCTGGATCTTTGCACTTTATGGGAATAGACTACTGGGTGGAAACATTTTCAAAGGTCCTAAGTTTCCTCTTGTGGGTGCACAATTTCTTAAGAAACATGGCATACCTAAGAATTTGTTTGATTGCATCTAAGAGAGGAATGTTGACTTCAACACATCTAAACATGTTAAGCATTTCAGGATCTGGTTCAAAGGACTTCATTGGATTAGAAATAGCTTCATGAAAAGGAATTGGATTCCTATGTGGAATGCAACGAGGTGAGGGAATGGATTCATATTCCTTTTCAAGTTTATTTTTCTTTTCATTTTCTAGGTCAACATACAAAGGAGTGTTAGAGGACTTATCTTAAGTCCTAGAAATTTTATTTCTTGATCTAAGTGAAATTGCACTTACATTACCCTTGGGGTTTGGTAATGGTTGAGATGGAAGTTGGGAAGAATTAGTTGGTTGCTGCTGACTAAGGTGGGATGGCAATTGACCTATTTGGGTTTCAATGTTCTTTAGGCTAGAACGGGTGAAAGAAGAAAGATCTTCCACTGCACTTTACCATGGTTTCTTAGATGAAGAGGCTTTTCCTAAATTGGGATTTCCTTGATTTTTGTTCTTGGGAAAGTGATTGTATTGGTTTTGGAATTGGGAAGGCTCACAGGGATAATGGAATCCAGGAGGAGGATTGTTCCTTTGAGGTTGTGGAAGAAAAGTATAAGGTTGTTGGATGTTACCAACAGCTTGACCATATTGAAACTGGTTTGGATTTTGAGGAGGTAATTGAGGAGGATGAGATATGGGATTACCATACCTATGGATTTGGTTATAGGAAGGAGAGAAGGGCTCAGAGTGAGGTTGGTTGAAGATTCTAACAAACTGACCTGATAGTTGAGGGTTGTTGTTATGTTGAGCATATACTGCATTGAGCTCCATTGGTCCTGATGAATCAGATTGATCCTCTTGAAGTTGTGGACATGTGTCAGTTGGATGAGATGGAGAGTTGTAGATTCCATAGTTTTTGACAGGTCTAAGAAATACTGATTGTGGAGACGATGAGGTTGTGGATCTGGTAGCCACAGCTAGTTGTTGCACAAGACCTGTAAGTTCACTCTTCCACTCGGTCATCTTGTTCGGCTCAATTGATTGATTATCATGGGCTTGTTTGAATTGAGTATGTGCTCGAGTATGGAATTGTTGTGTGTTTGCAGCCATGTTACATATGAGATCTTTTGCAGCTATAGGAGTTTTATCAAGAAGAGCACCACCACTTGCAGCATCAATGAGGGTTCTCTACATAGCCAATAAACCCTCATAGAAGTATTGGATCCAGATTTGATCAGGGATTTAGTGATGTGGTCAGGTTGGAACAAGATTTTGGAACCTCTCCCAATTTTCATGGAGTGATTCACTTGGGAACTGACGGATACCACTTATTTCCTTTCGGATAGAAGCAATACGAGAAGCAGGAAAGATTTTCTCAAAGAAGAGTCACTTCATGTCATTCAATGAGGTTATAGAACCAGGAGGTAGGTAGTAAAGCCATGAATTAGTAGTGTTAGCTAGGGAGAAAGGGTATGCTCTAAGTTTGATTTGTTTTCCAAAAACCCCTTGAGGCTTCATGGTAGAGCACACTACTTGAAACTCTTTAAGGTGGAGATGTGGATCCTCACCGGCTAGCCCGTGGAAATGAGGGTGAAGATGAATCAAACTCGATTTGAGTTCGATGTTATCATCTATGTTTAGATATTGAGTACCAAGATGTTGGTAATTCATATTATGGGTAGCAAGTTCATTTATTGTTTTTTCCGTAGGATTGTCCATATCTAATTCAATTGGTTGGACAAGGACTTGTTATTGAATTATTTGATTATTTATTATGTTCTTCTTAAGTTGGTGAAGTTTTCACTCAATTTCAGGGTCAAAAAAATCTAAGGGATTGTTTGGAAGGCTATGGGGCATTTAATAGAGATATTAGAAGAAATAGGGAGACATATATTTCTTTGTTTTTTTTAGTTTATGAATTTTATTAGAAGACGAGTTTTTCTTTGTTTTTTTTTGATTTTTTTAAAATTTTATTTTTTTATTTTTATTACAATAACCAGAAACTAACGAATACTTAAAGCAACATCCCCAGAAATGACTCCATTTGAAATACATGACTGATTATAACCTATCGACCGGTCAAGGTTCTGGTGCTCTACTAATGTGTATTGCAGCACTTGGGTCGAATCCTCGGCGATGATACTTTGTAATAGTCATTTTTTTAGATGATTGTATTTGATTGGGGGGTTTGTTTGCAGATCTTATGAAATAATTTATGGATGATGTTTGATTTAATAAATTGATAAAGATTTGGGTGAGTTCATTATTGAAGATTTAAGCTTATGACATCCCTGAGCTTTGCTTTATATTTCATTAAATTAATACCCACTTCACAAGATGTTTTTGATCATAATTCCCAAGTGTTAAAGCATTAATCCAAGCCGTAAATTGACTTAGGTTTCTAATAATTACCAATATTTGTTTATGGTAGTTTATTTTTGGTTCCAATAATCCATGGAATCCACATATTAAACAAAACATGTCATTAATCCACGACATATAAAGTTCAACATACACAATAATAACTCAAAGAATACTCATCGATCAAAGGCTCTCAATAACTTAATATTCCCAAATTATAACTCACCCAAATGGTAGATTTACTCATCCATTTAAATGATTAGTAATATGGTTATAATGATTATTATGATAAATTAACAAGAGAAGGAAAATAAAGGGATAAGAAAAGTGTGGTGCACCGAACACACACACAAACGATAATGAGAATTAAGAACATAATTTTGATTGAATGAGGAAGCAAAATAAGGGAAGGGGATTCAACTGTATTTAAACTATTTTAAGAACATTAATATTAAAATACATAAGGTGTATCAGAATATGAGTTTTTGAATAAGAAACTTTTATTTAAAGATAATTACAAAAGAAAGGACTTACAAAAATTACAACAATGAAGAACCTAAAAGTAAATGAAAACAAAGAGAGGAGGAAAGGTCTCTCAAGTAATAAAATGAGTATGGAAGGTCCTCCAAAAACTTTTTAAAGGCTTTGGTCATGCAAATATGATATCCTATCTTCTGAAATGCCAAACCCCTTTAAGGAGAGGTGGGGGATGCATTTATAGCCCAAGGAAGCGGACTGTTTTCATTCCCAATTTGTCCCTCCAATTGAAACACCATGTTGGCTATTCAGAAAACCGAATCTCAAGATATATACTTTTTCAATGTTTTATATAATAAGCTTGGCCGACCTCTCTCAAAATTTGGATTCATTTGGACTTATTTTTCCAATGTTATGGCCGGTTTATTAAACAAATTTAATCTATCCATTTTAATCTAGTATTTTTATTATCCATAATGTGAAATGGTTTTTGAAAAGGAATATTCTTTAAACAACTGAATGATGTATTAATCAAAGTCATCCTCCTATATTACCTCTTTCACACTGAAAAATCTCAGCTCAAAATGATGTATAGACTAGAAGCCATGTAATCAACACTGTACTGATTTTAATTCCCAGTAAAAAATGTGGGCTAAGTTTCAAAGCATTAGTTTGGACCATTGTCTTTAGATTTGGGACTTGAAATTTTTATACAATACTCCTTTAATTATCCCCCGATATTTTATGGATATGAAAAGAATTTTTATTTCTTGATTGAGCCCAGAAATTAAATATTCATGGATGGTCCAGTTTCTTCACAAATTCTGTAGGCCTCCATGTGTGGTTCATATGGGCCATAAAATGGAAGAATTAGCCCATGGTCCATTCTAATGAAATGTTTTATATTGAATTAAGAATCCTAAATAATATTAACGACACAATTTGGATCAGTAGGGTGAGCGTTAAAAATAAAATAGTAAACTGAGTCAATTGGACTACTTCTAAAAAATGCTCAAAAATTATACATAGTATTAAAATATTAATATTTCACACACATTATGCACATTTCATATAAAACCAGTAAAGGGAGTAGATAATAAGTCAAGAAAATATTAATAACATCCAATAATACACCACCTCGAATTTCTTTATAAAATCCTTTTTATATATTTGGAAGAACTAATTAGAGTAACAATGTGTGCACAAACTTGTTAAAATGAATATATAAATTTCATTATGTTTCCTTTATCACATTATTTATATTCCCCATATAATTTCATTCCCAAATACAAAATTTTATACTCATTTGGATAATCCTAATATTTCATATTATAATTGATGACATTATCTGATCAGTTTATTTTTTTAATTAAATTTATAACGTTAAATTTATTTTTAATCAATGAACTATTTGAGTAATAATATATATTATTAAGTGAAAAAACATCCAAATATTTTATTATTAAAATTAGTTACATATAATTAAGTATATGATATTTTTATATAATAAATGAACAGATATCATTAAATTTTTTTAAGAACTCATATTATTTATCTACATATATATCAACGTTATATTCATCATCAATTTTCATTAATAATGAAATATATATCTTATGATTTTCAATATCATTGAAACAAACTGTAAGAGGAATTATAAATTTAATTTCCATATCAATGTTTTATTATTCAGCATCCTGAGTATCTATTTCCTCATAACTATAGTATTATATATATTACATTTATCATTATATTAAATTATGATCATATTAATCCTCTAAATAATTTTTTCCACCATTACGTTGTTCACCATAAAATTACACTTTATACAATAAAAGAAAATTTACATTATTTAATTATATATAATTTAGATTTAATTTCAAGGATTTCATTCCATGATGAAATCATTCCACCGTCTTAAACCCTTTTAGTTGTCTTTCCATTTCTTCATCGTTATCATCCACAACAATCATCTTTTGTATTTTTTAAAAAATGTCTAATATTTGTACAACTAAAACAATTAAAAGGATTTATTCTTTTACACATACCATTTACTATTCAAAATCTAGTAAATAAAAATGATATATCATGTTATTATAATTTTATATATAACCATCATTAATTGGCCACTTGATTTTTTTGATAATTAATCATTTACAGGACATAATAGTTTTCACCTTCTTGGGAAACATATTATTTTTAAAATATGAACATCTTATCATCTCATATGCAATAAATAAAAAATTGTGATTGGAGATTTTAAACATATCCAGTCATGATATATTAGATTCAAAATATTTTCTTAAATTTTTCTAGAATAATCTATATTTAATTCATTACCATTATGGGATATTTTTGGTTTTCTTCACATATACAAACGTAGTTCAAAATTTTTGTTAGTTGTGTTATTAAATCATTCACTATTTCACAATATTCATATAATATATCATTATTTTTAGTAATAAATTTTTTAATTTCTTACTCTTTCAAAATATTATATCCTTAATGAAAATAATGAATATTTTTTCATATTAATTTTAATATTTTGGACACCTCAACACTTATCAATTCATTATAGTAGTGATATTATAGAAATAAGTTATGACCTATCCCATTGCCTAACATATTCATGGATCCTTGGAGTGTAAATGATTCTATATTTTTAGGAATATGAACACCATTCACAGTGATTTTCAAAACATTCAAACCTAATGAGTAAAAATATGAAACTATCCTCTCTATATCTATATATCAGTTAAATAAAAGAATCAGAAACATTGAAATTCCCACGTTCATGACTATAGTTTTATTACATATAAATAATATTTAATTTAAATTTTATAAATTGAAATAAAAATTTATATTCCTTAATAATCTACCAAACTAATTTCAAAATAGAAAATACTTCGTTTTGAACCCATAACCTTTATTTTTAAAACAAAATCACCTAGGAAGGGAGTTAAGATAACATTTTTGGGATGAATATGTGTAAAAAAAAATCTCTCATAGAACACATGACAGTCATAAGGATGTTAGTTCATAATATCCTCATCCAATAAAACAAAAAAATGATGATGTGAGATAGAAATAAGGGAAAAAATTAACTTTAATATGAGTTATTACATGGCTTAAAAACTAAAAATGAGTAGAAATATCCATTGTGTTAAACAAAATTTTTCTCACATCATAAGATTTGGATATATTATCCAAAAATAACATGTATCTAGAGTATATATGTAGTCTCAAACTCATATATGTATACATGATGTGTTAAAATGAAATACGAATGCTAATTATTATGGGAATTTTAGAATAATCTCTTATATATTCTTAAATTGTCTCTAATAAATGTTGTTAAACTTATAATTAGAGATAAATTTTAAAATAAATTACATTTAGTGACATCCTAATCATAACATTATTCTCTACAAAAAATAAAAAAAATTTATAGTCCATAATCACATGAAAGTTTTCGTATAACCAACTAAATGGTTTCATGTTGTCAATGGTGGATCTAAAAACCATGATGGGAATATTTTTCACCAAATAAATATAGTGTTTTTATCTATCAATATATTTATATAATTTACTACATCAATGTGGATGTTATAATTAATCCATTGGAAGGTCTTCTACTCTATATCTATTACCGTAATTCTATAAGAATTCTATCATTACATTAATGTATTTATATATACACAATGTTGTGTTTTCTCTATATATGGAAACTGATGAGTTAATAAACATATCATAAATCACTTTTAATTGTTTTCAATTCATTAAAATATGTTTTCTTTTATTTGTTAATACTTTTACTAAACCATGATGTGATTTCTCATAATGGTTTGAAATAGAACTAAATAATACCCTAGAAAACTATAGTGGTCCAAGATTACCATTAATAAGTATTCAACATGAAATAATTGTAATATACCATGTAAATAAATAACATGAAATTTTCATATTTATACATATATTTTGAATGAAATATTAATTTTACTTAAATGGGGATTCCATTTCTAATAGAATACTCAACACAAAATAATGGATTTCTCTGAAATCTTACGTTGCACACAACATTGAGTTATACCGAAAAATAATATAATAATATAATTCTTTCAAATGGTAGTTAACACCTTATAGTGTTATTGGTGGGAATGATTTGAGCTATGTAAAATATTATTATATATGTTTGTTAAATTTATTTACATTTATACGATAAATTTTAGAGGCTTAAAATAATAATAAATCTGATTTTAAACATAAGAACTCTAATATTTTTAAAAGATTGTTTTATAACGTTTTGATGGAGAGAACTTTTTAAATATAGTTCTTTTACATTTATATTTTATAATGGAAAAAATAATATTCTTATATAGAATCAAAACACGACAACTTACTTTGGATGATTTTTTTTATTTTTCAGATAAATGTTCAATTTTTTTGGAATAGTAAAAAATAATACATTTTAATCCAAAGATCCCTTTTAGTCTAATTTATTTATATAGTTATATTGTAATTTTAAATGGTTTTAAAGTGTAATTGGATTATATTTTTACCAATTAATGAAATTTTCATCATTGTACTTAATTTATCATTTAAATTACAAATAAACTCATTTCAATATTTTTTTAGTATTTACTAATTTAAATACGCTTTTGGATTTGACAACTAGAATTAATTTTAAATTAATTTCTTCCAAATATTTGTTTTGAACTTGGAATAAAAAATTACATATTTGGAATCATGACATCCAAATTTTCTAAATAGATACATTTTATTTTTATACATTATGAAGAGAAATTCAGTAAATATTTTATTTACCATGGTTAAAGAGGAAATATGATAAACAAGGGTAATTTTTTTTATAATAATATTAAATTACCATAAAATGTTTTCTAATCATATAATATGAGATACTCCCAACCATGGGAATATTTGGGATGATTTTAGGGCCCCATTGAGACACTAGTGTGAGAAAATGACATTTAATTACTTTTAAATTAAAGTTATGGAATATATAACCTAAACATGTATGTTTTACTAAAACCATTTTTATATGGGGTTATATATGTTAAATATTGGACATAAAATATTCAATATAAATTTGAAAAATATTTCCTAAATCATGATATTTTATTTATAATTTTTAGACATCAAATAAATAAATATATTTTTTGACACAATGATGATGTAATGATTACCTTATTAATGAATCATTTAAATAAATGAGATTATAAAAATTAATATAAATTTATTTTGAATCTTTTTATTCCATATACGAATTTTAGGGAGATTTATTACTTATTATATTTGAATTAATGAATGTTTTTATAATTAATAATGTTTTTATGGATTTATAAAATTTCAAGATACAAATAGTATACAAATTGACATAAATGAGTTTTTAAAACAAATATAAATTTATTAAATGATATAATGGTCCTAAAAATATAATATTAGGCCAAATGACTTAGGAAAAGTTTAAATGTCATTAATGAACACATTTTGTTTATATTGGCATTTTATGGTAACTATACAAACCATATATTATTAATATAGAAGAAGACATGGTAAGAGTAAAATTAGTTAACTAATGGTTAAATCTAAATTATAGGGATAAATTTGGAACCCAAAATTGTCTAAAACAAATTGGTTAATAGGATTTTGAACTATTATCACCTAATATTTGAATTTCATGAGTTTTGGACCTTTTAAAATCGAAATTTAGTTTAATATAAAAAAATATTTAAATACATTCATAATGTTCCCCTCCATCCTCATGTAAAATGGAATCACCTCGAACCCTTGCTCAAAAATATAAATCCCATTGAATCATCTAAACTCTTTCCAAATAATCTCCCAAATCCTTATCTTACTCTTAGAAGCATAACCTTTTGTAGAAGGCAAATAAATATGTCCTTTTAGCATAAATCAAAAGGAGTTACCTGATTTGAGGTAATGTCTTCTGTCAAGATTCATTCATTTATTTTCCTTCTCCAACCCCATAAACTATCATTATTAAATTATTATATAAAAAATCTAGTACCATAAATGAAATATAATTTTTTATGAGTTTTATTCGAACTACACTTACACACACCTCCATCAAATGGATACGAACATATTGTTTCTTTTTAAGGTGAACTACTAACTCACGAAACAATGATTGTTCAATTTTACCCTACCATCTTTAATGGTGGCCATTATTGTGGAACATTATTTATATATGATATATATTGTTTTTATATTGCCTCTATTCTTATTTACTTTTCATTACTATCATACTATTATAGTTTCCATAATGTTTAAATATGACAATTTTAATTTGAGGAAGTGCAGACTACCACCCCCTCAAAGTTAGATGACTCATTAATGCCATACATGGAACATATAAATGATGGAATTATTTAATATATGTAATGTATATATTGTATTATATTGTAATATAATTATACTATACCTATTTATCATTTAGTTTTCATTCATCTAAAATTGAAAAAAATAAATGAATGCAGTGTTTATACGTTTGTACGGATTATCGTCTCCATAAATGGAGCATTTAATTTCTTATATTTAAATGTTATGGACTATTTTAAATACATATATACAGGATATATATTATAATTTAATCATCAATACTATTCTAGTGATTATTTACCATATACTACATGGATAATTTGTAATTATAACAAGATCATTTTCGACTGAAGTACCCAATATTGACAAAATGACCAATGTAAACATAACTAATTATGTAATTTTTATAACGTGATAATAGGTGATATAAAAATATTAATAAAATTAAAAATTTTCTTAATAAAGTATAAATTAACTCAAGTTTATTATTCATTTAGAACAAGGAACATACGTGATGAATTGGACTCAAGGTAAGGGAACCCTTCACCCTCACCTTTTAATCAAAGAATTATTTTTTATTATTTATTTTAATTTACATTTTATTATGTTGGGATATGTTCTTCTATATCCATATTTATTTACATTTTATGTACATGTTATGATATACCTTTTTTTCTCTCATCAACTAATTTTATGAATTTTTTTGTGACGTCGTTAGGTTGCCATATTTTCGTAGGGGAATTTCTAAACTCAATTTCCTCCCATTGGGTTTTAGGCATACTTCAATGATTATACTATTCCATGATTATGTGTGGTATCACTATTTATTTATTTATGATTCAATTTATACTTAACTTTATGTGGATATACTTTCTGAACACATAATCACTCCATTGATAAATTCTTACGTCATTTATATGAAATTTGTAAAGCAAATCTTAACTCATTCTCTATTCCTTGAGTTATGTATCCGTGTCGTTGTTTTTATTTTTCCAAGAATATGTATGAATGACCACTGATTGTTTTACACAAAATATCCACTTATATTTGGTGTATTTATATTTATCACACAAAATCATGTCATCGATTTATCCAAAATCTATGGATATGATCATTGTAAGGGATTTTGTCTCAATTTAAATTCCAATGAGACTTATTTGTTGTTATACACCAAATCACTTTATATGGTGTATATACATCCCTTTAAAATATTATATCATGAATCTTATTATTATAATGATATTATAAGAATTGTTTAATGTTATTCTATAATTATTTTTAGACAATTATTTCCACATGTGGCAGGGGAATCTTTAACTAAAATACCATTTTAAATGTTTTAATGATTTATTCATTTAAAACCTTCTATTTTATGTCCATGTTTTCAAAATGAGTTTTATGAATTTATTTATATGGAAATTAATATTTTAAAATGGAAATTTATTTCAAATTTTTCAATGTGTTATGAGACACATTTAATCAAAAATATATTTATTAAATGTTTTAAATTATTTTGGAAATGGATTAAATATATCAATATGTTGAATTGATTTATAGTGGTTGATTAGTAAAATGATGACAATTTCAATATTTTATGTGTTATGATTATGTAATTTTACTTTTACATTTACGAGGGGTTATGTTATAAACCAAATAATGGTGGTTTCGTGATAATCCTAGGGCGGGTGATCCCGAGATAGCTCTTCAATGCACTGGGTATCATGAAGGATGTAAATGTTAATGTTTCTCTTAAGAGATTTAGGGAATATACTATTAAGGGTATTACAAACATAACTACATATATAGCTGTGAATGCAACAATGTTAGGATGTTATGGATGCCACAAGTTAACTTTATGATTTATTATTTTTGTATGTTATTCATAAATCTTATGATTTTATATGGTATGTAAAATATATTGTGTTTTATGATTAAAAGGTATGATATCATCGATTTTTATAGATTTATGGACTAATTTTTTCTTTACATATTTTATAACCCTTACTATTAATTTTATTCTCATCCCATGTTTTTTAAATGTTTTTTCAGGGTATAATAAGGGTAAGATAAATAAATAATTCATAAAGATTTATATCATGAAATGAATTCTTGTTCTGTTTAAGGAATGTTATTATTGTGAAAAAATTGGTTAGAGTAGATGTGTCTACATTGTAATTTTTGAGATGTAATGTAACCTTTATAGCCTAATTCTATAAATCCCTAAACATGAAAAGATCCTCATTATGAATTCTTGAATTTACTCAAGATTACGTAATGTTTTAAGGCTGATGAATTACAGTTGGTATCAGTTGTGGGTTTAGATAACTTTAGTGGTTACAGTGTCATTTAAGCATAAGTGGCATAACTATAGTAGTTAGAATATTACGAAGAGTAATAGTTATTTGAGATTAATTGAATGAGTTTAAGATATAATGAATTAGTATATATTATTTTTTACCCTATTTATAAGATATTATTTGATGATTTTAATGATATACTAACAATAAACTTTTTGGTTTTAGTGAAAGGCTGGATCTAGTAGGAACCAAAATAACAAGGGATGTAAGGTAAGCCATGGTGGTTTTATGAATAAACAACCAAAGGAAATGAGAGGTGCAATGAGAGCTCTTGTGGTTATTATTATCTAACTATCTGGTGTTATGATTGACCAGTTGAACATTGGTGATTCTTATAAGGCATCATATATGTGATAAATGAATCCCTATGACAGTTCAGGTAATATCAAAAAAGGTGAGTATATTCAAAAAACCAATGCGTTAAGGATGTGGAAAAAAACCTAGGAAACTGATTCAATGGGACAGGAAGATGTTTTAGATGTGGTAATGAAGGTCATAAAGTAATAACATTCCATGGAAAAATGAAGCGTCCAATTGACTCTAGAAAAGGGAATGAAGTTATTTCCATAGGATCAGTTGAATTTTTTAAATGTGGTGTGCATAGTCATTATACAAATAGATGTCCTACGAAGAAGATTCGGGAAAGGGGTCCTTAGGTTTGTATAAATATATTTTTACGAATTTGTAATGACATTACAATTGATGATGAGGGAAGTAAAAATGGCCTATAAAAGGTATGGATTATTACATAGAGCATGTTTTGAAATTATTGAAGTCTTAAGACATTATGAATTATTTTTTTGTAGGAAATAATTATAAAAGAATAAGATGGAAAATCATGGATAACATATCATAAAGAATGTTTGATGATTAAGATGTACAGGAATTTAAGAGTTATAATGGATCTATGGATGAAAATGTGTATAAATGTATTGGTGATATGATTACATTAGAAATATTTTTCTACTATTTGTAACCCTGAGTTTGATATGTGAAAAAAAATCAAGGAAAATCTATAATTTTTTGTTTTGAAAAAATGAATAACCATAGGGGTTCTTGCGATCTTTTTTTGAGGTAATTATGGGTTATTAGTTTTTGGTTTCCAAAATATGAGGTATGAAAAAAAATTGAGGTTAAAACATGTTATGGACATTTTAAATGATTTAAAATCAATTTTTTAATGTTATTAGAATTATACAGTTTCTAAAAATGAATACACACAGACCATGTGACAACCCATCACGTCGGACAAAGCTATGGGAATCGAACCCACAACCAATGTACAACTTGGATTTATCACCTAACATTGGACTATGTGATGTCCCTAGTTAGTATGACTAATTATTTTTAGGGAAATGATTTTATGGATCCAGAATAAGTTGATTTTGGGAACTTATGTTTTATGAAATGGATATCCTTAGTATAATAAATGATTGGCTGTTTAAGTGATAAATGTTATTTTGAAGACGTTATCTTTTTTGGAAACACTATATTCCTAATGAAAATAGAATACTATGGGATTTTATTATTGGAGTAATGGTTGAAATTTTATTTTGGATGAATCTATGTTTTTATGGTGGACATATGGAGATTTGAGTTCTTTATGGAAATGGTTACCCTATAATATAGAATATTTTATTAGGTTATTTACACTTCAGTATGATACATTAAGAGTAGTATTTGTTAATTGGAGAAAAATGTTAGAATTTTTGGTGGAAGAATATGTGATTACATTAATCTAAACATCTAGGATTCAATTTTTGTTTGGATTACATTGAATAATTTTAAGGATAGTTGTTTATTGAATGGTCTTTGTTGAATTTTTTTTGAATATAGAATATTATGAGTAGTATTTATTTTTATAAATTATTATCATTCTTGGGGATTATCTGATATTGTACTAAACATTTTGGTTTTGGATAATGTATAAGGACATGGGAAATATATGGTTCATCTTTGGTGGAACATTTTATTCTCATGAATTTAATTATAGCACTTTTGATGTGACCAAGTCATCTTTAATACTCATCGTTTAGATAAAGGATGAGTTTTTGGTGGAAATTTTGTAAAGGATGAAAGTCCACATGACAAGTAAGTATGGTTACTTATGTTCTTATTCAAGATCATAAATAAATTCCACAACATAATGAAAAGGATATTAAAACAAAAATGTTTTTCATTTACTTTTCCAAATATGAAATCAAAAACCATTTAATCCATCACAAGTATGAGGTTTTCTGGTGGTTAAATTTTTCCTGATCATGTTTACTATCACTCTCCATCAGGACATAATGGTTTGTTTCTCTTCTATATCCATTATTTCCAAGGTAAATAAAGAATATGAAATTTTCATTTTTATTAATATTTTTTATTTAAATATTTTTTTTACATAAAAGGAGATTATTTTCTCTGATAACTCACTCAACATGTAACAATGGATTTCTCCGAAATCTTACGTTACCCACAACATTAAGTTATACCAAAAAGTAATATAATAATAATATTATTTTAAATGGTACTTAACTCATAACTATTATATTGGAGAGAATGAAAAAGATAACAAAAATATTATTAAATGTTTTTATTAAATGTATTTACCTTTACCTGATAAATTTTATAGGATTAACATAATAAGGAATCTGATTTTAAGTATAAAAACTCAAATATTTTAAAAAGGTTGTTTTTCCAAATTTTGATGGATTTCCCTTTTTAAAAATAGGTTTTTAATTTTTATATGTTCAACTAGTCAAAATAAACATCTTTTTTAGAACCGGGACATAAAAATATACTTTGGATGAAATTTTGGTATTTTTCTAATAAAGGTCATTTTGTAATGAAAGGTGAAAAATACTGTTTTTTAATTCAAACTGTCTTTTAACCTATTTTATTAATATAGTTAGATTGTAATTTTAATTATATTTAATGTTTAATTTTATTATATTTATACAAATTAATCCAATTTTATAAATTTTAAGTAAATTCACTTTTAAATTGGACATATACACATGTTAACCTTTGGGTAGTTTTTATTTCTTAAAATCATGCGTTTGGATTTTGACATAGGGAATGCATTTTAAATTAATTTATTCCAATTATATGATTTTAATTTGGAAAAATTGATTCCATATTTCGAATTAGGAATTCTAAATTGTGTAATTAGTTACCATATAGTTTTTAGACATTTTGAATAGAACTTCAGTAAATATTTTATTTATAATGGTTAAAGGGTAAATATTACAAATAAGGGTAAAAAATAATATTATAATAATATTAAATTACCAAATAAAGTTTCCTAATCATATTGGATGAGATATATCCGACCATGGGAATCTCTTGGGTCAATTTTAAGAGACAATAGTGTCTCTTGTGTGTGAAAATGGCAGTTAATTACGTTTAATTTAAGGTTATGGAAAATATAACCTAAACATGTATCTTTTACTGAAACAATTTTTATATGGGGTTATATTAGTGATATTTACAAATGAAAATATTCATTATAAAGAAAAAATGATTTCCTACATCATGATTTCTTATTTAATGATTTTTAGACATAAAATAGATAAATATATTTATTAAACAATTGTGATGTAGTGATTACCGTATTAATGAATTATTTAAATAAATGAGATTATAAAAATGAAAATAAGTTATTTTGAAACATTTTATGCCAAAAAAAAATTTTATGGAAAATTATGACATATTATATTTTAATTAATGAAATTTTATAGAAATAATCATGTTGTTATAGTTTTTTAAAATTTCATGATATGAATAGTATACAAATTTACATAAAAGAGTTTAAAAATAATACTATTTACTTAAATGATATAATAGTTCTAAAAATATAAGATTAGGACAACTGAATTAGTTAATGTTTAACATGTCATTAATTAACCCTTTTTAGTTCAATTGGAATTTTATAGTAACTATATTTACCATATAGTATGAATATACATGAAGACACGGTAAGAGTTAAATTAGTTAACTAAGGGTTAAAGCTAAATGGAAATGTTATATTTGAAACCCAAACTTGTATAAAACCTATTTGTTTATAATCTTTAGTAAATTAATCACTTTATATTTGAATTAAATTAGTTGTGGACCTTTTTAAATCTAAAGTCAGTTTATAACAAAATAATCTTTCAAGACATTCCTGAAGATCCCCCCCATCATCTTATAAAAGAGATTCACCTATAACCTCTACTCACACCTATCAAGCACCTTTGATCGTCCAAAATCTGAACAAATAATCTCCCAACATACCTCTATTCCTCCTAGAAACATCACATTGGCTAGAAGTAAATTCAACATATCCTTTTAGCTTAAATCAAAAGGAGTTTCCTTATTTGATGTAATGTCTTCTATATGGATTCATTCATTTTTTTCCATCTCCAACCCCCCAAAATCTATTTATTCAATTATTATATAACAAAAATAGTATCCACAGTATAATTGTTTGTTTTTCTTAGAAGGATTAGAACTAATCTTACACACTCCTCTATGTAATGGATATGAACATACTTTTTTTGTGTACAGTGTACTACTGACTCACGAAACGATGATTGTTCAATTTTCTCCTACCACCTCTAATGGTGGAAATAATGGTGGAACTATATTTATATATGAAATATATTATATTTATATTTTAAATATTCTTATTTATGTTATATTTATATCATACCTTTACGCTTTTTATAATATGTAAATTTGATAATTTCATTCGAGGAAGTGCAGATTACCGCCCACTCAAAGTGAGATGACTCGTTCATTCCAAAAATAGAACATATAAAGAATGGAGTTTATGGAATTTTGTAACAAATATATCATATTATTTTTAACTGGAATTATAATATACCTATCTATGTTTTATTTTTTCATTCCATTAAAATGAAAAAAATAAATGAATGTAGCGTTCATGCATACGTAGGACTTACCGTCTCCATGAACGTTGCATTTCATTTCATCTATCCAAATGTTATGGGCTATTATCAATGTATATATACCGGATATATATGATATTTAAATCATGAATACTATTATTTAGATAATATAATATTTTACACATAGAAAATTTGTAATTATAACAAGATTATATTCGACTCAAGTACCCAATATCGACATATTGACTTATATTAACATAAATAATTATCTAATTTTTATAATGTTGTAATTAGTGATATAAAAGTATTAATACACATAAAAATGGTTATTAATAGAGTATAAATTTACATAGGTTTATTATTACGTAATAACAAGGAACATATATAATGAATCAGACTCAAGGTAAGGGACCCTTTCACCCCATCTTTTAGTCAAAGACTCCTATTATGTTATGTAAATTAGTTTCAATTTTATTATGTTGGTATATGTTCATATATCATTATTGATGTATATTTTCTGTCCAAGTTGTGATAGTCCCATTTTTTCTCATGAACATATTTTATGAATTTTTACATGGTGTTGTTAGGATGCCGAATTTTCATAATGGAATTTCTAAACTCCATTTCCACTCATTGGATTATAAAAATTCACCATTGATGATACAATTCCATGATTATGGGTGGAATCAATATTTATTTATTTTTAATGAAATTTCCACTTCCCTTTATGTGGATATACTTTTTCAACACATAATCACTCCATTGATAAATTCTTACATCATTTATACGAACATTGTAAGGGGAATCTTAGCTCATTCTCCATTCATTGAGTTAAATATCAATGTCGTTGGTTTTTCTTCCCATTAAATTTATGAATGAACTCTAATTGTTTTACACTAAATATCCACTTATATTGGGTGTATTTATATTTATCACACATAATTATGTCATTGATTTATCCTTAATAGTAAGATACATTCCATTGAGACTAATTTGTTGTTATACACCAAATCACATTATATAGTGTATATACTTCCCTTTTAAATATTATTTCATGAATATTTTTATTCTCCAGATATTATAATATTTGTTTAATGTTATTCTATAATTTTTTATATAATTACTTTCTCATGTTGCAGGGGACTCTTTAACTAAAACATCATTTCGATTGTTTTAAAATTTTATTCATTTAAAAACATCTATTTAATTTTCATGTATTCAATTTTTTAAGAATTTATTTATATGGAAATTAATGTTTTAAAATGGTAATTAATTTAACAATATTCAATGTTTAATGGGAAACTTTGATTCAAAAATATCTTTTTTAAATGTTTTAAATGGATTAGAAAATTTATTGAATATTTCAATATCATGAATTGATTCATTGTGGTTGTTTAGTGAAATGTTGATAATTTTAATATTTAATGTGTTATGATTATGTAATGGTACTTATAAATCTGACAAGTGGTTATATGAGAAAAAAATACGAGTGGTTCCAAAATAAGCCTATAGCGGTGGAGCTCAAGATAGATCTCTAATGCACTGGGTCACGTGATGGAGGATAACATTAATACTTCCCCTAAGAGATTTAGGGAATATATTGTGATGGGTATTATAAATGTAACTCTCAATGTAGTTTTTAATGCTACAATGAAATTATATTATGGTCCCACAAGTTACCTTTATGCTTTATGATCTCTATCAGTTTTTTATAAATCTTATGATTTTTTGAGGTATGTTAAAGAGCATATGTTTTATGATTGAAAAGTGTGATTTTATTTATTTGATTTTATCTATAGACTAATATTTTCTTTTCTTATTTTATTACCCTTATTGTGATTTTTATGTTCTTACAATGTTTTTGAAATGTTTTTTATAGGTTATAAAGAAGGGTAGAAGAGAGAAATAATTCAAGAAGATTTATATCATGAAAATAATAGTTGTTATGTTTAGGAAATTTTATTGCTGTGAGAAAAATTGGTTAGATTAGAAGTGTCTATTTTGTAATTATTTTGATGTAATATAATAGTTAGGTCCTAATTCTCTAAAAATTTAATCCTAAAAATATCCTCAATGTGAATTATTTATTTAAGTCTTGATTAAGTAATGTTTTAAGGACAGATCTGTACAATAATAATGTAGTTATATAATGCATACTATTACTTTTCACTAAGTGATAATAAGTATGTGTTGATCTTCTTCCCCAAGAATCATGGATACAACCATCATCATTTTAATTAATATCTCCATAATCTATATTTATCATATATAAACAAAATTGTGTTTTTAGCACACTATTGTCTGGTCTAAAATTTATTTGGATATATTTTATCCAATATACCTGATATACCAAATACAAATTCAAATATATAATTAATCATATATAAAATTGATATTTCATGAAAAAATCTAATAATATTAATTAGAAACTCAAAAAAATAATCATACTCTCTCAAATATATATAAATATGAAACCAAATTACCATAGAGTGTAATGTTTTTGATAGAACTCCAACTAATTTTTTTATGAATAAAAATATATTGATGAAATATCACTGAGGACTTCTATATCGTCCCATTTTTTTAACAGAAATCATTATTACCCTTCAACATATTACAAATAATTGATACCTATTGGGTTTTTATGTGTTTCTAATTTATATAGACTAAAATAACACTTAATACATAATAGGTGTTAGAACCATTTGATTGTATTTAGTAAGGGAACTTTTCTAAAAATACTATAGAAACTACCACGAAAATATCTTCTATAATATTATATAATATTTTATTTGAATGAAATTCATTAAAATTGGAATATAAATCACTACTTTAATAAAATAAAGCCTTAGAATATTTATAATTTATTAGAAGGGATCCCTCAAATCATCTTATTGACTATATAATTATATTATATGAATGAATTATATGAATCACTAATAACACTTCTATATATGATTTTTAATCACATTGTGGCCTATTATGGACAATATTAAAATATGATGATAAGAATGAGATTCTATTTGTATTAGGATTCTTAATAAATAGTTATTAATATTAAATCTTATAAAATTTACATACTTTTATAATATTAATAAATTATACATAGTATTAACCTAATAATTGGACAAATTTACAAAAAATAAATATATGATCCACCTCATAATATAAAATGTTTAATAAGTCATAGGGCTGTGATAATTGTGATAGAGTTATTTGATGAATTATATATATATGATAGGAATATTTTTCGGTATTCCATAATTTATGATATGAGGAATTTATATATATATATATATATATGTTATGAATGCTATATTGTATTCATATAGCGTATTCAATTCGATATGATATAAGATATCATATTATTCCTACATTTTCAATATAAATTCCTACAGTATGTTGATATCATAATACCTTGGTATGAATGAATTATAATTAATGATTAATCGGGAAAGTGAAATGATAAATATTAACATTATACTCACATTAGTGTAAGAATATCATGAACATATGAAATATAAAAAGAATCAAATTTAATAAACTAATAAATCCACAAGAAACTGATGATTAATTTTTTTAACTAAAAGAATTAGTCAAATGTTTCATAAAATTATAAAAAATTTCATTAATGTTCAATGGGGGTCTTAATGAACTATATAAAGTCGTCATATACCGTAAAAATGTTATATACAGATATTTAATATCCTAGTAAATCATTATAAAGTTCCCCTTTTTCCCTCTCATTTCTATTGAGAGGTATAAGAATATGTTGGAAACGAAAATGATCCCACATCATGTGTTATGTGGGTTTTTATCCTATAGATTAAAGTAGGAGGAATGAATCATTGGGATAGTTCTCATTGATCTTCACCAGACCAAAAAGTTATTATAATATTTACAACCAAATTTAGTGCAAGGTACACATATTTTACTCATTTTTTATTACATGGTTTCAATTAATAATCATTCATGAACTTTTTTTAGTTTTACTTATTATATTATAGTACATTATAATTTTTTATTTGATATATGGAAACCCTCCAGTTGTATAAAAACATTTTTTAATGAGTAAAATGACTCAAAGAAACTCTCATACTAAAATGATGATGATATGTGGACCCACCTAGAAGGACCACTATTGATAAATATACATTCACATGAAAAAGGGATGGGAAAATATAGTTCATGGATAGGTTAACATGTTTGTCACTTTGGGAATGATTATATAGTAGATGTGATCCCACCCATTGGTAGTATGGAAACCTCGAAATAATTTTTTTATTGGTATCATGTTGAGATTTAGAAAATAATGGATTTTATATAATCAATAATAATATATAATATAGATTATATTTTATTGAATGTTTTACAATATTTGATATCATTAGCAGAAATATGATCATGGGATATTGTGTGGGCTACTATAGCTAGTGAGACGACATAAATTCATTAGTTTTGAGATATCATAACATATGATACGAGGAGCTATATTAAATGATATTGTTAATATGTTCATTTTAAATAGGGAATTTCATTTCCTTAGTGATATCATTGAATGTCATAAAATATGACTCTTATCCATTTATGGTGATATTACAAGCCATTAATCACTATTTAGAATGTGTGATATATTTTTTAATTAGATATTATCTAATTATATAAAAGATATCAAAACATATGATTTAATTTTTGGATATTCAATTTTATTGGATGATTATTATATCTAGTCCCACAATATAGGATTAATATTGAATCATGGAATATGGTATGGTATATATCATAGAATACAATAGAGAAGAAAATAGTAATTTTACATTTTTCCAATATGAATTAAATTTGATTTTTTTAAATTGATTAAATATTATAAGAAAATAAAATAGATGATATTTTTTTTAATTTGTAATGTTTAATTATATTAATTATATTAATTTTTTAATTAATTATAAATATTAATGAGAGATTTTATTAATAAATATTAACTTTTATAATTATTAATTTCAAAAAATATTTTTGAAAAGGAATATCATATATTTATGATATAATATTTATATATATAAACTTTGAGGTAATTTGTAAAATGAAGATTAACTATAAAATAAAGAAAAGTATAGTGGAGTTTTTAATAAAATATGAATTTTTCATAATTATTAATTTCAATTATTTATAATATGACCCATTTGTGAAATTGTTTAAAAAATATCGAATGGATTTTTGAAAATTAATATGATTAGTGTCGAAACAATATTAAATACTATATAATTTGGTTATGTAATATATTCACATAATGATTTAGTTTTTCATATAAAATAAGAAATTTTTATATATTACTTAAAATATCATAAATTTATGTAAATGAGTCATACTGTATTAAATTAAGGTGGTTAAATATAATATAAATTTAAATTTTTATATTAAATTTTTATTTTGGATTTAACATAATTTATGGAAAAATTATAATATTTTTATATTAATATTATTTTGGAATTTGTTATAAATATTCATCTAATGTATACATTTTTAAACTGTTCATTTATAAATTTTACTTCAGGAAATATTCATATATATATAGTTATTATTTTATCAATAGATATATGATTTTGTTTAATGTTTTCAAACTACTTCTATATAATATCATGGAATCATTTAATGATCTACATGTTATGCTTGATAGTCTTTTTACATTTCCCTTCCCTTGTATTAGAATTATTTTGGAGGAATTAACATGAAATTAATGTTTTTATATAGTTTATAAATAATTATTGTTTGAATTCTGATGTAATTGAAGTCTTTATTGAGTGTTTATCATGGAAAATGTGTTTTCAGGACATACTGCTCACCAGACTTGTATATTTGGCTATATCAAGTGAAGTGGGGGTTAGCTTCATGAAATATCATGATAACCTTTATATTGATTATTTGTTTTATTTAATTCTAATAAATTAAATTGTTGGATTTAAAATACATTATTAATATAATGTATCTAGATATGTGTAAATATAGTTGTCTATTAATTGACTATATAAACACAATATTGGTATTTTTTAATTAAATACATATCAAAATTGTTTGAATAGACTCATTCATTATAAAAATTGGCATTCAAAAAATAGATAATTAGAATAATAAATATATATAAAGGGGGTACATAATAAAATAATGTGATATATTTAAAAAAATATTAAATTAAATTATTCTATATTCCTTCTCATACAACCTCTAATATAATCGTTAATCATCTATTCGGGTAGGTCATGAAAAACACTAAGTAACCGTAGATTATCCTTAGTAAGGAATATAGACTATAGCTAGCCCAAATAGGATTAAATTGACATATATGTATTGATAGTTAGGTTTCATGTAGCTAAGAAACCTTTAATGATTAAGATAGTAGAGTATTTTAATTGATGGAGTTTATATGATGGATTGGAGAAATGAGTTTTCCTTTCAACTACCCAATAGTAATATATGATATGATGAACATAATGGACTACCAGAATGTTTATTTAGTTTTAGTGGAACCACATTGACTAAAATATTATTGAAATATAATTATTATCCTACCAATTTTTATAATAAAATATAAAGGGCTTATAAATAGTTATATTACATGTTAAAGATTCCATTATTAAATTATTGTAAAACAATATACACATTTGATAATTTTTTTAGATAAAATACATCATAATAATAAAAAAATTCATTTTAAATCAATCTTTGAGAATAAAAAATTAATAGTACTCTCTTAATCAGGTACATAAACATAAAAATCAATATTTAATAACAAAAAATACCATATAAACCCATTTCTAGTAAGTTAAATGGTGATGATGTTAAAAAATCGATATGGATGATTATGATAGCAATTTTATGGAATTTTTGGATATAACAATGCTTACGTCATTGTACGAAGATATAATTTCAAAAATAAAAATTATTGCGTGCATGTTTTAAAAATTATAGGTAACCTAAAAGGGATTATCAAAAAAATTGAAAGAATGAGAGGTAGAAGGATTCAAAATAATTTTTTAAATGTATGATGTATGATATAATTTTACACTCAACTCATGTTATTAATAAAATGGGGTATTTCAATGACATAAGGTGACCATTAATAATTTTTTGTATACAACCTTAAATCTGTTCTTAGTACATTAATGAGTCCAAAATATTATTAAAAAAATTACTAATTTGAAAAAAAATATTACTTGATGTCTATTTAATATTGAGTATTTCTAAGTATGGCATGAGATTTATTTGTAAAGTGCAATTAGTATTCTTCTAAAATAGTTCATAAGTCTTGGAGACCCAATGGGGGAGTCATTATGGTTGGTTATTTCTTACATTCAAGCATGAATGGTCACTAAGTGACAAAAGACAAGAAATAAATGAAGGGTTAATAGAAACTAAAATTATTTTATATATCATGATAAAAATTAAATAAATAAATAAATATATGGTTATATAATTAAAAATATATATTAAAATGTAATTTTTTCAAAATTTTAGGAGTTAAAAATTGAAGATGTCTTTATGTTTGAATAGAAATTTTTTTATTTATATATTGGAGAACAATTTTCTATGTTTGGGATTTTCAACATCTCACACAAAGACCATGAACTAATGTAGAATACTAATATTTATTATAATGTTAGTAGGACATTGTATCTTTCCCTCAGTGTCCAAAGGCTCATTAATAGTCATAAAACATTCATCACCAACCTAATGAAATAGTGTAATAACCCAACATGACCATGAACTCCATTGCTACAATAAAGAGTATAATTAGATGAATGTAAATGAATATATGAACAAAAATAAAATAACTAATCATAATATAATAAACACCATAATACAATAACAACCTAGAAATAGAACATAACCACCACCGTTGGCCCATCCTCCACTCATATCCACAAGATAAACACTATTTATCTATCTAATTGAATGATTTTTTTTAAAATAACCCTATAACTCAACATAAAAATATTTTTATATTTATAATTATTCACATATAAGGGGTTCCAATTTTAAACAACATGATTCTCCCTAATTTTGTAATTACACCTTCTGAAGGTGAAATCCCCAAAAAATAGAATTAGGTTTTATTAAATGTACCCCAATCATACAAACTTTTATAAAACATAAATAAGAAATTAGATCATTAAAAACAAATAATTATTTAGAAGAGAATATGATTATAACTGAAAAAATATATTAATTACCTAATCCGTTTCTATAAACTATGTTACTCATCAAAATACTCTAGGTATCCCTTAGACTATTATATATAACTATAAAAAGTAAAACCAACACCTGAGTGGACCGCTTAATATCAAAACTCATATTTTCATTAAATATAAGGTCCACACACTAAAGCTCATTTTTAACACCACCTCACACTATAATATCCTATGATATTTATAAATCCATTTGGTACTCTACCAAAATCATAATTAATCCCTCACAAAATATTATTCAATAACAATAATAAGGTATAAAACATTAATAAATATTCACTGGCCACTCAATACCATACTATAACATTTCTATCAATCGTAAAACTTAATTTACATCCCAAATAATATAAATTTTGAATATAGATGGACCATATATATAAATTCATCCATATATGCCGCCCATAATTCATATCATCGACAATAATAGTAATTTTAATAAACTAAAGAAACATAAAAATATAATTTAGACTCCATTTACCTCAATTTATAAATTTCATTAATTTTTAGAAACATCACACACAAACCATTAAAATGAACCCTAAAAATATTCATTGGAATCAAATAAATGATTTTTATAATATTTCAATATACATGAAAAAATAATATCATTAATATTAAGTATTATTAATTGAAAAACAATATATGTGATTATTTGATTTACCATATAATATTATGAGGGAAAATCCACCAACATTGACTTAAAATAAATCTTGTCCATGAAACCACACCTAAGAAAATCACTCATCATTTCCTCATCAATCCTTTTGAAAAAAACAACATCAATTATAAGGGTTTCGTCAATCCATGGAAAAATCCATTGACAAAACACTAGATCCATAGAGAACATGAATATACTGATTATATTGAGTGAAATAAGATTTACCAATCAACCAAACCACTCATGTTTATGTGTTGAAAATATCCTCACCATGATGTAAAAAAATCCCATATCATCCAAGGAAACTCTATACATGTAATAGGGAAGAAAATGGGGGAGCAAAAACAGTGTTATGGTAGTTAAATTATTTTTTAAAAACACATTTCATGGATTCGTGATCCAACTACATGGTCAAATGGAATGATAACCAATTATGTGACTCTCCTTTATTAGGATCTCATACTTTACAACCTCACTACTGAGTACTAGGGTAAAATAATCAACCATAAATCCCACAAATATATATCGAAAATGTACCATGAATTTATAAAATAACAACACTTCTCTATACTCCCAACCACCAACCAATGAATTTCAAGAATAATAACACAACAAAATATATATCTAAAAATATGATACGTTGATAATCTATGAATCATTTCCTTTTTCATAAAAAGCCCATAATATATAATAATATTATACCAAAAAATTTCATTCTCATTAAAATTTGAATTAGATAACCCCAAATAAAATCATGAATAATATGGGTAAGAAAACTCTCCCAAAACTTTTTTTATAATCTAAATAATGTGGGATATGCATTGATCGAACTACTTCTTTTTGAGTATTAATAACTATAAATGGGATCCCTCTATAATATATTCTCATTCATTATCAAAATACGTCCAAATGAGCATGATTAACACAATATTGTATTTTTATACTATTTAAACACCAATTGTAAAACTAATTCATGTAATTTCACACTTATCTATCATATTACTATTTATATCATTACAGTACTAATACAAAAAAATGATACAATTCAAAATATGACCATAAAAAACCCCAATCACCATTCACTCTCACCCAAAGGAGATATTATAATGGAAATATATTAAACGAAAAAAAGAAATGTTTCCCATAAATGAAATAATCAAATATTTAGAATCTAAAAACATTATATTCTCAAGTATTGATGACATGTTCATCAATAAAACATTTCATTTCTACCACAAAATTCACAATGACCATGTAACCCATGAACTAAAACATTATAAATATTATCCTTTGATAGAAAGTGCATATTTTAGTTTTCCGTTTAAATAACCCCATGATGCTATATATTTATATATTTCAAACCCAAAACATCAAAATAAATGCCATTTTAGGTCCATAATTTCTATTTAATGAAACTATATATATTATAACTTATATACATTCAGATAGTGGACTATTAGTCCTTTAAAAAACAATCTCTTTATCTAATCATTCCCAAAAACTAACTATCCAAACCAGAATCCTCTAACCAAGTATTATAGTGTAGTCTCAATTGAACATGATATCCAAAAGATATTCATCATATTAAACACTATCCAATTCACCAAAATGAAAATACCAAAAATAATATATAGTTTAAAACGTAATATTAAATATACCTATGTTATTATATAATTAAAATATCCACCATATTAGCCAGTCAAAATTTTCTATATTATATATTTCTAAGAATTAGTATTATTTTATAAATTTAAATCTCATCAAGGATTTATAAGAATTAAAAAATCATTATCAACAATACCATGTTATTAAAAATTAATTATCACCCATCATATATACTATTACTACATTTATGTCATCCATTTCTTCCAAATACATTATTTCTATAATCTACAAGAAAATCACTATTTTAATCAATGTACACTGTAAAAAAATAATCTTTCACCTCTTATCCCATTTCAACATGCGTATAACTTTTTTATATAGTGTAACCTAACTTTAATATTACTAGGATATGAAAATATGATAGAAAAATTACCAGTGTTGCCCACAACCTGATGAAAAATTTGGGAGAGGAAAACACATAAAAAAGAAACCAACTTGATTATTCCTAGAATCAATGAAGTAATTTTTTTAATTTTAATTCATTTATTGATGGGATATAAAAATTACATAAAAATTCCTTAACCAATTATGTACTTGAAAAATACATGAAATTAAAATAACACATTCAAAATTATCTAATAATATTTGTCCATATTTGGTATTAATCCCCCTATAAATAGTTAAATTAATATTTTTTTTCATTTAATATCTTTTAAACACAAAATAGTTACATGAAATGTCTAATGTATGATAATGACATTGATAACGTGCTTTTTCAAGGATTGAACAAAATGAGGAAATCAAACTCATTTGTGTGTTTGGTTAGTATCCCAATACATGTATTTTATCAGAGTGTATAAAATTTAAAATAAATTTGCATTAGATGGTATGATCCTATTATAAGTATATGCACTGTCATATTTTACACCAAATAAAACCTTAGAGAGAGAATCGCATCCAATTGACTTGGATAACTTTTTTTCAAAATGTTATTTATAATTCCATGATATTATCAATTATACATACTATTATACAAGGGTTTTAATATTGGAAAATACTACAATTAATGGTTCTCATTTTGACCTCTATAGAAGAAGATCACTAATATGAATTTGATGTAACATTATCTTGATGAAAAAAACCCACAACTTGAGTTTTTAAATTCTATATTACATTCAACAATATTAAAAAAATGATATTTCTCTTAAAATAAAATTTCTACGATATATCATGATAAATCAGATCATTTTCTATCCTCACCTTAATATTTATAGAACAAAAATACTAATTATTATTTAGTATAAATTCATTCATATAAAGTTTATAAACATTTCTTCTTCTTCAATCTTCCTCATTGTTTCTGAAATCAATAATAGATTTAATATCTTATATCTTATTTCTATTTCTATATAAAATTATATTATATAACCAAAAATAGGAGGTTATATTCATATTTAAATTTGATAATGAAATGATATTTTTCCTCTTTATATTTGTATTAATATTTCTTTTTCTCTACTGACTTGTAGTTTTTTAATCATGATTAATCTCGACATTTATATCTCCCAAATAATATAATATAACTTTTATATGTTAAATATAAAAGACTCTTTACATCAATTTTGTGTGTGTTCAATTATCATTTTCCTCAATGCCTTAATGAGTGATTTTTCCCAAAAGATAAAATATTTCATTTTCTCAAAATTTCATAAATTTAATGTTATTTAAGAATACCCTTCTCATTTATTCTAATTTTATTGTGACCAAAAAAACAATTATTTGAATCATTTTGAAGTGTCATGACACTTTTTCATAAATTAATTCCAAAAAAATATTAAATAAGTCAATATCTGTACTGTAGAGAATAACATTGAGTAATAGTATGTTGTGGTATTGTTCATCTTATAACATCATGAAAATACATATGAATAATTTATAGGTTTTCACATAAATTATAAATTAAAATATTTATTTTTAACACGATCTCCATCATATTAATATTTAATATCATCTTCTCATTACTTTCATGAATAAAATGCATTTATTGATAAGTAATTAAATAGTAAAATGTATTTCTACAATCTTATATCATTCCGAAATTGTCTATAAATATTTTAGAAATATTTATTTTCAAATTTCGATATTTGAAAATCGAAACATAAAAAATATTTATCGCTTTATTTTACTATCAATTAATTTTCTATAAATCAATTTTTGAATCATCGATTAGTGATACATCATGATATGTAGAACCTGATAAACTTGTTTCATAATCAACTGAATTTATTTATGAACATAATTCATAGAAATTATTCATTCCACATGATTTAAAATACTAATGTTGTTTTAGAATAGTGACCCAATCCATAAAAACATATTAATTCATGATTTATTAAACACATTCCAAAGAATAAAATGAATGTATTTTTTGATTTAGCGTCATTAGAAGACTATATACTTAAATACATATTCTAAAATATAATAAAACATTATTGAAAATTAAATATAGTGAATAAATATCCAAATGATCATAAAAATATACATCAGATAACATGGGGACAATAATAATTGTATTCTCATTCTAACCCCCACCATAACATTGTGTGCTTAGGCTAACATACTATGTGCTATATATGATATCTCTAGAGACATTAATATTACCTAATGAATAAAATTGATATAAAAATACAAACAATTATATCATAATATGTTCATGAATGTGTTCCACAAGTGGAAAGTAATTGGAATACATTTTCATAAGAATTTCATAAAATAGAATAAGGAAGTGGTTTTCACAATAATATATTATAACATAACAAAAGGATCAGTCTCTTATGAATTTCATTTAATTTTTTTGGTTGTTTATTTTTAAAAAAAGTCATATTATTCAAACGTAGAGTTCCATTGAAGGACAAAATCATATAAAAAATAAAGTGGTGATAATAATAATATATGACTTAAGTTAATATTTTTGAAATGATAAAGGGATCATTAGAGACATATTAATGTCATTAAATAATATATATGGTGTACATTAGAAGAAGATAAATTGGATGACAAAGAATGATAATGTGTAATGTAAAGGTAATAATAGTTGTTAAGAGGATCCCATTTATGTTTAAAAATACATTTCATGTAATCCTGCATCTTTATTAAATATAATATTTGTTTTTTTTTCAAAATAATAGAAGGTTAATATTACTTCCATATATGAAAAAAGTTAATTATACTTTCAATTAATATGGATAACATTGGAGGGATGGGGAACTTGTTACAAGGAGAATAAATGGTCTTTTAAGTGGATGATAATCATTATTAATGCCTTTAAATTTTAAAAAACTATTATGACTCAAAAATAAAGAATATTTGAATCCAAAGTGCTCTTATAATATTGAAATATGGTGTAATATATGAAATCAATGATGAAATTCAATGAGGAACAATAATAATCATAAAATATTAAGATTTATAAAAGACCCATATATTTTATAAAAGTTATCAATCGTTGAACAGACCAAGGTAAGGAATGAATTTTCTTTAATTTTCATTGTTCAAAAGTAATGTATGATATTAGAAATCAAGTATACATATTTAAAACTTTAAATTTTTTATTGTTTTATAATATCAATGGATTGCATAATGATGGGCGACTAAGACATAAACCCTTACATCATATCCAAAACACTCTTCACTTTCACGTGACAACATGAATCGTCAAATTATTGTTATAATAAAAATACCTAACAACTTATTTCATTTATATTTTTTATAATGTCTATTTATCATCACATGTAACAAATATATTACATCATTTCCAATTATATTTATTTCTTAATGTCCTCCTATAAATTTTCAAAAAATAAAATCATTGTACGTTGACCAAGGTAAAAGTACATTAAAATATTTTAATAATAACTTTAATTATATATTATTGTGTCATTTATAATTCAAATAGCAGGAAATATATAAATTTAAATTGGGTTTCCGTGAATTGAATCCAATTTGGTAATCTATTTTATATGTACTTTTTAGAAGTCAAATTTTTTATGCATATTTATTATTAATATTAATCGTTGAATGACTAATATTAAGATTCTATAATAGTAATGGTTGTTAAATAAAAAATATTTATATATATTAAATAATTTTTTATTCATCCCATTTTAGTTAGTATGTAAAATAATTGGGAAACATCATCACATTATCATTTTATACTGCTCGTGCAATCAGATGAGAGACTCGTTTTCTATATATTAGAAGGAAGGTATAAAATAATATATCATATGTTTTAAAAAATTAAATTATTATTAAAACATATATGTAAATAATCTATTTCATCCTTCAATAAAAGGTAGTGATGGAAAATTCAATACTTCGATCCTAGAGATGCTTCTCTACTCCCATAGATAATTGTGTTTTCATTTTTTATTTGTTTTGGTAGAAGGTATAAAATAAATTTTCTGCTAGTATAAAAACATACTAGAATATTAATAATAATGGATTTATAATAAACATATAGATAGAAGTGGTTTTGGTTGATATAAATATTAAATTGTTGTTCAATATATTACCACTAGCTTTAGATGTTCTCCATTGCTTTCCACTGTAAGTAACCTTATCATGCTATTATGGAAAGAAAAAAGATTTCAACAAGTTAGTATAGGGTTTAAGATATCATATATTATAATGTGGGTTGGGACTATGGGGATTTTTATTTTTGTAGAGCTGTAGTGGTGGTGGTTCCTTTTACAATTTAAGAGAAGGAAATTTTATGAAAATATTACTCTTTCATAAAAAGTGTGCAATTTTTTGACATAGAATGTGATGCCATAATGGGAAATAATTGAGTTTTGGATGATTTATGATCTATTCAGCCTCATAAATAATTTTATATACATATATTAATGATGATTTTAATATATTTACGTTTATATTTTTTTAAATTGTTTTTATATTTAGATCTTACAGTAGTAACAAATCGTTACCTATTTAATTTATTTTTAATGATTTAAAATAAAACATTATTTATTAGATAATTTCAAAATATTTATTATTAATTTGATATAAAATTTAATGCATTAACCTTCTAGGTGTAGGTAAAATAATATTCATAGTATCCCATTCAACAAACATAAATCAGTTTATAGAAAAAAGTGTATTCTTATGGATAAGAATTATGTTTATGTTAAAAATAACATTATTGATTCTACTAGAATTTTAATGTATATTATTATTAAAATATAATTTAACTAAATTAAGTGATTTAAAAAACCTAATCTGACCATTTAATAATTTTAGTAAAATAAACTAGTGAAAATAATTTTTTTTTCAAAAATATAACCTAAATTTTCTAAAGTGTCATATATGAGTTTTATATTTATTTTCCAAATAAATAATAGAACGTTATTAATTATTTTTTGTGCTTTAATTTTTTAAATCTTTATACCAGAGTGGTATAATATAGTCAAAATAAGATAATTTCTTTTAAAAAGGTAATTCTAATATACCCATTACAATCAATTATTTTGGGAAAATCCAAAAAATTTACCATACTCTATTTCTGACATAATGATTTTAATTTTTTTTAAAATAAATCTATGCGATATCCAATTTAGGTTATTAAAATAAGTTTCACTATATAATAGAAACCCATTTTATTTAAAAAAATTATGTTTTTATATATAAAATGTTCATAATATCATTTAATAGCAATTTATAATTTAAATGGTGCAGGTATATTTTTTAATATAATATAATATTTTAGAATTTTTTAATTAAAAACATTATTATAAAATTTAAAAAACATAAAAAAATGGTTCTATGAAAATAAAAAATACTACTTTTTATACTAATTATACAATAACATACACAATTAAAAAATAAAAATGTATTCAAAAAAATATTTTTACAATCTATTTTTATTAAAAGAATTATTTAATTTTTTTAAATAAATCATTTAACATTTTCATAACAATATAAATATTTTTATGTAATGTATAAATATTTAGATATAGAAGAATTTAAATTCTTATTTTTATTTCACTACGAGTAATATTATTTTAATTTTACTACTTAATAATACACGACAATAGTATATCTATTAGAAATATGAACAATGACAACATTTATAATAACCATATTTTCTATGGATAAATTTTCATTGAACATTTTTGTAATTACTATACATAAAATGGTCCTATATCATTCATATGTATATTTATATATATAATTACTCAATAATTTTGGTCATTCTACACTTACTTCATATGTCCTAGTTCTTATTTCATATTATAAATGTTTTCAAAATAATTTTCCCTATTCATAGTGATCTTACTCATATTATTTTTTTAGCTATTGATGATCCTCACGGTTGAAGATGATATAGGGGATTCTATATTCACAATGATTTTATTCTTTTTTAACTTTTTCCCCAACTAATTTATGCACTTTAATTAGAAGTAGTTTGTCCATGGTGAGTAACTATCTATGGTTTTCAATTCATTGTTTTAGGTGATTATGTTCTATCATTACAATTACGAATGAATAGTTTTTTGTTTGATTAATTCATATAATTTTTTTTCATTGTTCCTAATCAATTTCATTTCATTGAAATAAATTGATTTTTTTTAAATGTTAAAGGTATTTTTATCAAAAATATGAATCCACCTAACTAGAGGGATTACATTATCCTCTATAAATAAATTGAATCATTGAAATTTAAATTACATCAAACTACTTAAAAATAGATGGGTTTTTTAAACATTTACGTAATTCACGATATAACAAATAATTTGATATATACCTTACATTCTTATGCTAAACCAAATTAAATATCATTTGAAAAAACTACATCTTTCATTTATACATAAATGCACAACAAGAAATACATATACATATATATAATATTTTCTAAATAATAAACCACCTTGAAAACCTTTTTAATCTCAAAAAAATTGAACCACTATGAGATTATATATTCCTTTATAAATTAACTATATTGTTATATATCAAATGTATTAATCATGAGTTTTCCTTATCAGAAAATATTTAATTTTTATTATAATTATAAAATCATGATAAAAATAAAAAACAATATAGTAGATTACATATTATTTAAATCAATAATCAATTCTAATATTATCTACCTCACATTTTTTACAATCAATAAACCCTTTATTCGTTTAACTTTTAGGGGGAATTCCCCCGATTTTTATTGAAATAAAAGCATAGTCTTATTATTCTAGGAATAGGGATTCAATTACATTAAAATTGAAGGACAAATGAGCATTAAACCCCATTATAAGAAGCTTATTGGAAAGGACAAGGTCTTTAGGTCAGCACATAGGTGCATAGTAGATTACACCGCATACTACAACCAGTTGCCCTCATCACCCATCGCCGCAGAAGACCTTCTCAACTCACCAACCATGAGACCACACCATCTAACCCTTTCACCTTTTATATGCACCCCTTCACCGTCAGGACTCCCATTATCCACCCTCATGAAACAAAAATTGTATTTGCTCTTCTCTTTTTTCTAACCACTCCACTGTGGTCCGAACTATCAAAATTGACTACTGATGTCAACATGTGACAATAATAGTATCTCAACCCCAATAATTAGGGATCTTGTGATGTAGAACATCATCACCTACAATTTTCTATATATATGGTCCACTGACATCAACCACCATAGAGACACTCCATGACATTAACATTACCCTCTATGGAGACAACCTTTATCATCCATCCATCTGCAGAATATACCACAATGAATTACCAACTTTGGGCCATCCAGGATTTGAACCCAAGAAAAAATGAAGAATTACAAACACTCCATACCACATTTCCACCACCCCAACTACAACAAACCCTTTTCTACCACAATATCTGGATTATAATTCTTAATAGTTACCTATACCTAAGTCACATGTTCTTCAATAATTGTCTATAAAATATAATATTCTCATAAAATCACTTTTCATGTTAATTAATACCATTAATAATATGATTCAAACCCATTAAAATAGAAAAAAAGAGACCAATACTTATAGGATTAAGATAAAACTAATATACTAGAATATCATTAATAAAAATATATACCAAATTAAAATAGACATGATTATAAAAAATTAATTTCTATTATGAAATCCACCTCACTATAATATGTTATAATAGGAAACTGGCCTTTTCTGCCATAGTAAGATTATTTATGGATTCTAAAACATTTACAAATTATCTATATTTTAGTTTTAATCCATTGTTGTTTTTTGAGAAATAGATTTCTCATCTTAATCCTTGAGATCCTATTTCACTGAAATAGTAAAACAAAAATGGTTTTGATAAAATCCAAATGAATCAAAGTATATGGATAAGAATACACATTCATTTTATGTTTTATCTGATGAAATATTTATTTCAACCTATTGTACATTTATTTAAATACATTATTAATAATTCATCATATATCTCTCATGGTTCTACCTATTTTACATTATTTGGTGTTCCCGCATTCTAATTATCAAAAGACATTAAATTAATTAGGAAATAAATATTTCATAAAGGTTGGTAAAGGGAATGTTGTTGACCAAAGAATACACCTCGATAGTTTCAAACCAAGTGCGAGTTTTCACCTTTTTATTATGCATTATGTGATGATAAAGTTAATATCAAATTAACTATTTTAATTATTTTTCCCCATGGTATATCGATTGTATATCCTTTTTCAACATGTAGTAGCAAGTCATGTATGTGATTTCTCGAAAAACCAAATACTCAATAGATTACAAAATTGAATAATGTTATACTATTATTTGGATTATAGCTAGCATTTTACGTAATGTTCAATATTTATAAAATAATGTGAATGAAAACTTCTAATGATACTGACTCTAAATACCCAAACCATAAAAAAGATGTATTCAATAACATTAATTCGAAAAAAATAATATTAAATTATCTAGAGGTTTATTGTATTTAGAAGATTATATATATTACTAAATCATCATAATATATAAAAAATTAATTAATTAATGATCCAAATTGTTATCCGTACTCCCATGATAATACCAAATTTCATAGGATACCCATATGTAAAATACATTCGTAAAATGGAGAGAGAAAAATATCAGTTTTGGAATAAATATTGTAACAAAGCATAACATGGGTGTTATGAGGAATAAGATGATATCAGAAATAGATTTATCATTAACATGTAATCCTAAAATAATGATATGAAATAATAATATTATGGATCCATGTAAAGAACCAACCTAGATTATTATCTAAACAGACATCCAAGACAATTTACTATTAACCCAAATATAATTTTCAATCTCCACAGGATGATGAAAGGAAAATGGAAAACAATAAAAAATGATAAATAATGATTTACACAAAAAACATATTGTAATTAACTAAGTAAAAATGAAACCATCATTAGATACACACATCAGTATAATCAGTTAAAGCAGAAAGAGATTATAAAAATCAAAAAATTAAACAATAATTCCAAAAAACCCATCCAATGATGGTCTAAAACCAACCACCATGTCTCTAGTCACCCACCCTTGGTCTCTTTAACATAATACTAAAAAGGAAAACAATATCACTAACACATTATATATGACAATAAATTCTACAAACACCAAATTGTACAAGAAGGGTGTGAGTTAAAGATTCCAGTATGATTACACAATATATTATATAAAGTATCTTCATAATGTAATTAAAATATTCTAAAATAAGAGTATAATAAAGAGAATGTAAATCATATTTTTTTAAAAAAAATACTATTTTTACCATTTAAAAATAACTTAAAAAACCATACCATTAAATCTTTACATATTATAATTCAAAACTAAATAATTTCTTGAAAATAATTAAAAACAGTTTCATAAGATAATGTTATATGGTCACAAAAATATGAGTTTTTGAACCTAAAATCATAAGCTATAGATGATTAAATATAACGTATTCAAGGATCGTAATAACAATAAATGAAGCAATCCAAAGTTGTGTAAAAAATGTAAGGATTCTATGGTGACAAGTAGTTAAAATAGGAACTATCATGTATCAAGAATCAAGTATATATATTCTACGTGTAAAACATAGGTATGACAGTTCGTCTACCATATACTAGAATATCAAAAATCCCGAAAACCAATTAGCATGCCAAAATTTAATATCATGGGTCTTAATGAAACCAGTATAATGGACACCAACATTCCTAGCTGCTTGTCCATAGCAGAAAAATTTCATATTTTATATGGATCCACTAGATGAGATGTGAGTCTTATAATGAAGATAATATCTATATCTTCCCATATAAAAAACCATTTTTTCATTACTATTCAAAATTGGTGAGTGAGAGAGTCATGTTATGTGGATCACATGGGGTTCATTGTCAATTTCATCCATGGTATCATTCCATAAAATAACATCCCACTCTCACCTATAAGACCCCAATGCAAATAATACCATCTTCATAACCCAAAAAATGGGAATTATAAAATCAAAACGTCACAATAATGGAATAGTACAATTTTGGAACATCATAAAATCCCTACTGGGATATCAATAATCATCAATTAAATTCACAACCTTTTATACAATTCAATATTCTAAAGGGAAATAATACAAGATTCCTTTCAAAAATATTCATAAAAATGAAAAAAGGTCATTTAAAAAGACCATTCCATTAAACTAAACCCTAAATCATTAAAATGAATTAGTACAATCTCGAAATGATTAAATACATTTCAAAACAAGGGTTTACCGCCTCATTCCATGTGAATAAATCAGTCATTATAAATAACCATTTATAAAACCCTTCTCTTTATTACACACTTAAACATGATTTATTACATAAAATTGAACATAACACAAATATAAGGATCCATATGTCTAGTTTCTTGAGAAATTAAGAACATTACATAACAACTTGTAACATAAAACACAATATCTTTATGGAAAAATTCATTTACCTGACCACAACATTTCTTCATACTTAGTATTTCATGGGATAACCTGATCACATAATTAAGACAATTCTAAGATATTAGGCCCCCTAATAGAGTAAAAAATACATAACATGAAGAATATAGTATAAATTTTACAATTGGCATATCAGTGGAGAAATAGATTAAAATTAATATAAATGCATGATATTGTATGATTACCATAACATGGAAATGCGGCACGAACATTTAACATGATATTTGCAGGAACCAAGGCTCATTGAACACAAAGAAATAGTAAAACCTCATTTCACTTGAATTATCATTTTTATACCCTCATTTCACATGTTGTATCATGATACTTTTCTTTACCCATGGCATTGGAGAACTCTCATGGTGCACCCATCTTAATAATTTCATTTGATGCATTAGTGTGCCACATAAATCATACAACCAGGATTCATTAAACATCAAAATTTATTCCATGAGCAAGAGATGTGGAATAAAAAAATTAAGTCCTCAATAAACATGTATATTTTCCTAAAGGTCACAACCTTTGATTGAGAAATGGGTATGGTACTCACTTTCTTGATGATTTTGGAATGGAATGTTCGGTGTAACTTTGACAAAATAATGACGTCAAATAGAAATTGTGAAATGGGTTGATGAGAGGGAAAGGTGTATATCATAATTGATACATAAAATGAGAAGTAATGTAGTGATGGAATAATATATCCTAACATATTTAATGGAATTTAGATGTATAATATGAAAGAATTGATTGAATGTAAATGAGGGGAGAGAAATTCCACATGGAATATTGTCATGGTTACAGGTGTATATTAAAGGAATTAATGATATTAAAATAGGTATATAATCTATCAAACATAAGGAGGTATGTTTTGGGAGGTGATGAATCATACACCAACATTTGTAATTGATTTTTTTGTAGAATCATAATGAATGTTGGACAATATTGAGAAAGGAAGAAATCCTTTACTTTGAAGAGTGATCCCAAAGGCTTGGGATAGGCTAAATAGAGGATTATTGGGATCTTGAGGTTCCTTGGTAGGTTTATAAAGATATTAGTTTAGAGTATGGTCAAGATCCAAATGGTTTGAGTGAAGAGGAATGTGAGATTAAGCAGGTTTATATTAGAAAGGAGAGGGAATACTTTATAATTTAGGTTCTGGACACCACAAATTAAACTAATAAAAACCACAAACCAAAGATTAGTTTTTATAGAGGGTTTCTCCTAAGGGTAGTGGAAAAAATAATTTTATAATTCCAATTCCCGATCATATTAAAATATTAGGCATCCTTTTATGGAGGTGAGTCACACTCTCAAAGAAATAATTTTGAAATGTTAAAATAATTTATAAGTCTTAGAGGGCCCACTAAGGAATTATAAAATAAATTAAACAAATCTAAAATCAAATTATATTAAAGGTAAAACATATATTTTCTGAATAACCCTTTTATATTATTTTATTACACCACGACTAGGTCATTGAGTTTTCATAAAACACATTATATATTTAAATGGTAATTAATTTTTACCAAAAAATTTGATTATATTAGAAAATTATGAAAAATTTACCATTGGATAATTTCATCATCCTTTTAAAAAGAAATATTCATTTTATCTAAATTATTTTCAAAACTTGTGAATACATACTTTTAAGAAAAACTGTCATTTATAGAATATTCATGTGTTTTTGAAAAAAAAAACATCTTTCAATCCTTAGAAAAATTATAGTTGTATTCATAAAAATTATATAATCATATATATATATTAATAATTACTTTATAAATAATATTTTATTAAAATATTATTTAATTAAAAAAATCCATTAATTCAAAAAAATATTTTTCTTAATTGAATGAAAATATTAACAAAAAATGATATTTGTGATTCAATAACCATTTACAAAGTAACAATAATAAAATGGATGTATATTATTTATAAATAAATAATTCACATAATAATAGTGATAGGGTCCTGTTACATAACCCCTTATAAAACCTACATAAGACCAAAGATTAAGGTATTCCATTGTGACAGACTCTTGGGCTAACTCGGATAACATCGCTCGGGAGGTAATCTCTTTTAACTTCTACTTCCCCTATAGGAATTCTCATTCAAGTTTAATGTGTTGAATCTCAGATTGGGCGTGTTCAAGAATGAAGCCCAGTGAAAATACCTCCTTTTAGAACTCTGAAAAATGGGCTTTGTATCGATAAATTCTACTGGATGAGGCCATCACTTCCTTTTTCTGAGAAAATTGGATTTTTTAAAGCCCTATATTTATACTAATCATGTGAATACTATTCAAAATCTATATTAGCAATGATGAAAATTTTTAATGGTATCTAAAAATTCAAATAGATGAAATCAAGGAAAGTTAATAGTTTTATATAACAAATTTACATAGCATTACATTTAATTAAATCAAGTTGTCATTTCATTTATAATAGTTTGGGTCATTATAATCTTCCCCCCTTTAGAAAAGTTTCCATAGAAATTTACTTTTCCCACACTGAAATAGACAAGGGTAACTCTGCTTCATCATATCCTCTAATTCCCAGGTTTTTTAATAAAACTCAGGGTTTCACCACAACACCTTGACATGGGTCACTGTCTTATTTCATAAAACATTTTCTCTTCAATCTAATATATTAATCGGCTTCTCTTCATAAGATATGTCATTCTCCAATGGTACAACCTCTTAATGGAGTACATGCGATGGTTCTGGTTTGTACATTCTCAAGATTGATACACGGAATACATCATGTACTAGAGATTTGTTCAGTGGGAGTGACAATCAATATGCCACTACTCCAATGCGATCAAGGATATAAAAAATTTCTATGTACCATGGACTACGATTTACCTTATTCTAAAATCTTATAACTCTCTTCCACAGTGATATTTAGATCAATAGTAGGTCTCTAACATCAAACTATAGGTATCATCGATGATTATCAACATAGATCATTTGTCGACTATGAGAAACTTTAATGGGATGCTAGATGTACTTAACCTTCTATAACATTTCTTCAACCATTTCTCGACATACGAGTTTTTAATCCCCAACTTCATCCCAACATGCATGTGTTCTTCACCAATTCCCATAATGGACTTTATAAGGAGAAATTTTCAAGCTTGAGAAGAAATTGTTATTTTAAGAGAACTTAACCAGTGAATGATTTTGATCTCATCCACCTTTGAGGTCAATTGTGCTTGTTCTCAAGATGTACTCATGTGTTTGGATATTCGCCTAATATTGGCCATCATTTTGAGGTTGATAAGCCGTACTGAAGTTTAGATCAGTATTCAGATCATTTGGGGGATTCCTCTAGAACATTGAGGTAAATCATGGATCTCGATCGAATATAATAGATGGTGAACTCTATGAAACCTTACAACTTCTTTGATGAATATCCATGACATTTGATCCAATGAGAAATCATCTCAAATGAAAATAATGTAATCAGTCTTTGTAAGATGTTACAGAAAAACCTAGATAGCATTATTTCCATAAGATGTCTTTAGAAGTACGGTGAAAATGTCCATGGTGATGGCCTCCAATTTCCATGTTGTTATGGGTAATAGTTGCATCATCCCCTTAGACCTTTTCCTCTCATCCTTAAATTGTTTAAATACCAAGAACATTGATATATACACATTGATATCCCTATTTATTTTATCCCTCCAATAATTCTCTTAGATATCTTGAAACATCTTTGTGTTTCCTGGGTGAATGAAGTAATTAGGTCTATGTGCATCATCCAAAAGTTCATTCTTTAACTCCGGATTTGATTGAACACATAGTCTTGACCCAAATCTATAAATTCCTTCTTCATTAACATTAAACTCCAAGGATTTCCCTTTTTTGATAGTTTCCAATTTTTTCTAAATTCCCACATCATCCTTTATCCTCTCTAAAAAAGTATGTTCACCAATCATTTGTGAAAGGATTGATGATGTCTCCTTCTTTTTGATTCCCATGTCCATAATCATCAAATCTACGAAGATTGTATCCTTTTCAATTCTCATCAATGATAAAATTTTCGGGTCCTTTATTTATAGAGAATCCTCCACCTTTTTTTCTTTCCCAGGGTGGTAATGGACTGAGAATTCATAGTCCATGATCATCTATAACCATCTTCATTGGCACATGTTCAAATATTTCTGTGTGAATATATACTTGAGGATTCTGTGATCTATATATTTTTCACACTTCTCACCAAAGAGATAATGTCTTCAAATTTGTAAATCATAGATTACTGCAGCCAACTCTAGATTATATTTTGGATAGTTTTGATCATGAATTTTTAATTTCCATGAAGCATAGGCAATGACTTTGTCATTTTTCATCAACACAAAACCCATGCCCTTCTTAGAAGCATCACTGAATACCAAAAAAAGTTGTCCACTTGTGGTTAGTGTGAGTATGGGCATAGTGATAAGCCTCCATTTCAACTCCTTTAAGATATCTTCTCATTCATAACTCCATGAAAACTTGACTCCATTTTGAGTTATCTTGGTAAGATGGTTTAAAAATAATGATAAATTTCTCACAAATCATCGATAATATTCAGCTAGCCCAAGGAATATACAAATATTTTTCACAAAATATGGAATTTCCATCCATTAATTTAAGCTATCATGGAGGGATTAATAGATATCACATTGCTTGTGATGATATGACCCAATAATGAGACCTCCTTTAACTATAAATCACACTTTCTGGACCTTGCATATAGATTATCCTTTCACAAGGTCTATTGTAAAATGCTTATATACTCCTCATGCTCCTCCCTAGTTTTGAAATATATTTGAATATCATCTATAAAAATATCACAAATTTTTATAGGTAATCTCTAAGGACTCTATTCATTAAGTCTATGAAGATTTCTGGAGCATTAGTGAGTCTGAAAGTCATTACAATGCAATCTTAATTCATGTACCTTGTACGAAAATCATTATAGGGGATATCCTCCATCAACACCCATACTTGGTAATATCCCGACCAAAAATCCACCTTGTAGATGTATTTTTCTCCACGTAGCTGATTGAATATTACTTAAATTCATGGTAGTGGATACTTGTTCCCTATCGTGATTTTGTTGAGCTCATTATAATTAAAGCAAAGGTGCATTGGCATATCCTTCTTCTTGATAAAGAGTACATGTACACACCATGGTAAGGAACTTGGGTGTATAAACCCTTTATCAATATTCCCCTTTATTTTTTTCCTCAGCACCTCAAGATGCACAATAACCATCATATATAGAGAATTGGATATTGGAAAATCCCTGGGTATAAGATCAATAAAGAATTCAACATCTCTTATAGGAGGAAGACTAGGGAATTCTTTAGGAAACACATCAATGGCTTCCATCATAATAATAATGTATTCAAGGATGATTTCTTCCTTATAATCCAACATTTGAGCAAGACACATGTGATCATATGGCAGCAATATCCGTGATTGAGATGATGATTCTAAAGAATATTCATCCTCCTCCTTGCACTTGTAAAGAATCATGGGTCAATTCTCCATATTGATAGAGATTTACGTCTAAAAATAATTTTTGTTGGATATATATAGGGAAAGACAATCCATGCCATGAATTTATTAAAATTATACCATATGGAGTATGATGAGGTTTTTCGGGAAGTTAAATCCAAAAATTAGGATAGGGGAAGTGTAATACTCATGGGATTAAAGTATTGCTAGATTTTTCATTCTCATTGACATAATTACTTCCATGATTTATGGTGGGGTTGGGATTTTTCAACTAAACATTTCTGATATAAAATAATGTGTAGGACCAGAATAAAAAATTATGTTCATTGTTCATGAATGAATAACTAGTGTATCTATCACCACTTCGTTTTCAGGGATTGCTTCGGTGGTAGTGATGGAAAAAAAACTCCCTTGCTGCCTTGGATTTTGTTGGTAGCCTATGAAAACCCTTGGATGAGGGTACTAGTTTTTAATGTGCCTTGGTTCATTGTAGTTGAAGTAATGAACAGTGCGTTGAGGATTGAATAGAGTATTCCTCTCCTCAATCACAGCTTCAAGTTTTTCTTATTGTTAGTTAATGGTCTGGTTCCCTTATCTTCTACACCTAAAGCATTTCGTCGTCCCCTTCATGCAATATCATTGGTTCTTCTATATACACCATTGGAATGTTTGGTGCTGGAATTTCGTACCACTATTTTATTTATCCATTATACTACTAAAATTAAAGTCCAATTTTAACATGTTATCCCAATGACACCCATATGATTTTTAGATATCCATTTCATCTTTGAGGTCACATCAGACAATTCCCTCATAGCTATTGAATTCACATATCGTAGTACTTTTTGTAGTCTAGGTTTAATCCCACCAAAAAAGAAATCAGCCTTGCATTCAAGTGTAGAAATAAATATGGAGGCGTATTGTGAATGCCTTGTGATGTTTACATTGTACACTTCAATGGATTCATCATATTTTTTCTTGAGGGAAATGAATTCCCTTTAAATCTAAAGTCAGAGGGTGCATGGAAAATATTTATCAAAAAACATTTTCCAGAAATCCTTATATTCCAACACATTTTTCTCCTCTTAGGTTTTTTATTTTTTTATCAATTTCCAACATTGATGAATTTTACCCTCCATACGATAAGAACCCAGAAGAACAATATCTTGTTTGGAACGTTGAAGTATGGAGAAGATATCCTCAATGGAGTTGATCTATAATTCAGTTATTGAGGGATTATATGGTCCATTAAAAGTAGGAGGCATTTGTCTCATGAAGATCTCAATTAGATTGTTCTTTCTTGGGGGGGGGGGAGGTTGAACATTCCTCTTGGCATATGTTTCGATTGAAAACATGAGATAATTGAGAGATTATAGTGAAAATGTCTTTGATTCCCACTCTCATAGGATTGGGAATATCATTTGAATAGTTATCACAGTGTTATTCACATCAGTTGTTAGCCCAATTCATCCTATTATAGTCTAATGGATCGAATAAAACTAATGTTAGGGGAAACACATAAAGGGGAATCCAATGATAAACGTGATAACATATAAATTAAAAATATTTCCTTAACTTATGAATGTGTAGGCTTCAATCTATGTTATCCATGATGTACTTCCCAAAAAATATTCTTAGGGTAATTTTTTGATTCCCATAATAATGGTTCATACTAAAATTATGAATTTACTGAAGCAAATCTCCCAAGGGTTTCATAACCAATAGTGCAGCAAGGCATGTTGTAATGCACCAGTAATCGTTTGAGTCTAGATCGAAGTCGTGTTTTAAGGTTTTACTCCTATATACATATATTCTAAATTCACCTCTACTTGTTTGTATCCAAACAGGGATTTATTTTCACGAAAACCACTTACCCTATACTAACACAAATTTAGGGATGTTGTTATTATACATAGTCTTATACCTAAATCTTTCACTAGGGTTTTTAAATCCTAATTCCAAAAATAAATAAACATATCCTTTAATACAAACCTTAATAATCATGGCTTTTATTACACAATTAAAAATGATTTGTTACATAAACATGAACTTAATAAAAATATTAGGATATAGAGGTCTATGGTGTTGGGAAATTAGGAACATTACATAACAAAATAGAACATAAAATAAAAAGTCTTTATTTAAAACATCTTTTACATTACCATGAAATTCCTTCATACTTTTCATTTCAAGGGATAATCTGAGGACACACATAAGAAATGGGTGAGCTATAAATCCTTGTAAGGGAGTAAATAATGCATAATATTAATAATATAGTAAATTTTTGACAATATGAATATCAATGAGGCACAAGAGAAACATGAACATGAAGGCATTATATAGCATGATTATAAAAAACTTGAAATGAGGAAACAACATTTAACATGATATTAGCATGAGCCAAGGCTCATTCCACATGGAGCATGAGTAAAACACAATTGAACATGAATTTTCTTGAGTAAAACCACAATGCACATATTTTATCATGATATTATTCTTTACCAAATGCATTGAAGCACTATCAGGGCACACCATTCTTAATCTTTTCATTTCATGCACAAGTGTGACACATAGATTATACAACACGGAATCATTAATCATCATATTTTATTCCAAAAAGAATATATGTGGAATATGTATGTTTATGTCCTCTATAAACATGTACTTGTTCATAAAGTTGAGTACTCATAATAGAGAAGTGTGTATGGTATTCACTTACATGATAATTTTGGCATGGAAATTTTGGTGTAAATTCTATATCATAACGATGTCCAATAGAAATTGTAGAATGGGTATAAGAGAGAGAAATGGGTATCTAATCATATATACATGAAATGGGTAGTAATGGGTTCATTAAAAATAATATACCAACATATTTAATGGAATTTATATTCATAATATATATTAATTTGTTGAATGTAAATATGGATAGAGAAATTCCTTACAGAATTTTGGCATGTTAACAGGTAAACATTGGAGACATTAATGAGACAGAAAAATGTCCCTCATCATTCAACCATAAATAGGGTAGTATATGGGAGGATATACATCATACACAAACAATTTAAATTTAAAATAAAATGATAAAATATCATAAATAAATTTGGACAAGAATGAGAAAGGAAGAAATACCTTACGTGGAAGTGTGATCCCAACGGCTTGAGAGAGGCTTGAGAGAGGATTCTTGGGTGATTGGGGCACCTTTGGAGGATTCTAGAGATATTATGGAAATTGTTGGTCGAGCTCCAAATGGTTTGAGTGAAGTGTAATGGGATATTGAGTTGGAATATAAATGTAAGGAGAGGGAATTATTTTTTATTTAGGTTTTGGACAGCACACAACAAACTAATCAAAACCAAAAACCTAAACATGGGATTCCAATGGTTTTTTGCAAAGGGGAGTGGAAAATATTATATTATAAAGAAAATTTCTGAAGATAATAAAATAATAGTATTTATTATTTGAAGTTGAGTCACACTCTCAATGAAGTAATTTTAAAAAGTTAAAATGTTTTGTAAGTCATGGAGGGTCCACTAAGGAATTGTAAAATAAATCAAAAAATATAAAATCAAATAATTTTAAATATAAAAAATATAATTAATATACATTTTATAATATTTTATTACATCACTATTAGGTCATTATGATGTCATAAAACACATTATATATTTAACCGGTATTTAATTTTTTCCAAAAAATTCGACTATCTTAGAAAATTATGAAAATTTTCCATTAGATAATCTTGATTTCCGTATTCCAATATTAATATTAATTTCATCTAAATAATTTTCTAAATATGTGGATTTTCACTTTCAAAATAAAAACCAACATTTGTTTATTTTTTTTGGGTTTCGAAAAAAAAACCTTTCAGAACATAAAAAAAATTCATTTTTATTAATAATAATTATATGATAACTTCTATCTAATAAAATGTAATTTAGTAATAAAATTTTCTTAAAATATTTTTTAATTAAAAAACTCATTATAGATTTATTAATTGAATTTAAATATTATCTTAAAAAACTATTTTTTCATTAAAAACCATTCACAAAGTAACACTAATAAAATGATTTTATATTATTTATAAAAATTAATGAAATTAATCATAGTGTTAGGGTATTGTTACATAACCCTTTATAACATCTGCATAAGACCTAAGGCTAAGGTGTGAGATGGTAACGGTCTCTTGGGGTGGCTCTAGTAACATCGCTCAGGTGGTAACCTCTATTAACTTCTACTTTCCCCATATAAGGTTCTATTCAAGCATAATGTGTTGAAGATTATATTGGGCTTGGTCAAGTGCGAAGCCCAATTTTTCTACCTCCTTTCTGATCTCCAAAAAAATAGCTTCATATGGAGCAATTCTACTGGATGCGTCCATCTCATCTTTTGTCTGAGTAAATTGGATTTGTTAAAGGCCTGTATTTATACTAATGATGAGAAAACTATTCAACATCTATATAAGTGATGGTAACAATTCATAATGGTACATTAAAAATCCTAAAACATAAAACCACGGAAGTGAATCTGTTTTATATAACCATTTTACATAATAAGACATTTAATTAGATCAAGAGGAATTTTCATTAATAAAATTTTGGGACATTACACCCTTGAATTCCAATATCAAAACAGAGGTTGAAATTATTCAAATAGGGTTATTGGTCATTTCATAAATTCAGGAATTTTAATCTATTTACAAATAATCATATAGTTCAATTAATTTCATTCAAATCAAGCAATTTCATTTTAGTAATAAAAAACATAGGAAGAATCCCAAAAATACACCATAGAATCCTTCAAATATTCTTTGAAACAAATAGAATCCGACATGGTATTAATAAAATCATAATATTGTTATAGATATCAGGATCATAGACATTTAAATCATACCTTGTTCAATTAAATTAGAATAGGGTCAAATAATCTTTCAAAATGAATATCAAGAAACAATTTCATAGTACATCCTTCAAAAATAAAGAAACATGTATATATGAATTCTCATGAAATTATGAACTAAAATCTTATGGAATATCATAATAAATCTTATTTTTAATATTTTGAATCCAACTATAAAATATATAATATGTTTTACTTTTGATGGTGATCACCACATATTGGTTAATCAATATAAATAGAAGATATAATTGAACCTAGCTCCACAATTCCACAAAAAACATTTAATATCTAATGAAAAAAAGGATATCCTAACCTCTTGAATAATTAATCAATAGAAGATGATTTATCTAGGATACTGGACAATTTATATCACTAGAAGGGGATTACCTATTTGATGGACACATTGATTTTCCAAGAAATAAGGTATGTAGAGAAAAATTCCTCTAGATTAATCCAAAAAATCCAATGGATTGAATTAGTTTTGAGTGAGATAAGTTTGCGGTTCATTTTGGTGTTTTTTATATTTTAATTAATCTTTTTTGAGAATTAAAATGTGGTCACATATTTTCATGCTTTTGGACACATTATTAATACTACTTATGCCCCACAACAGAGCCCCTATAAGTGTTGTATGGTTTTTCTACATAGTTATTTTTACATTGAACCATATATGTGACCCCATTATACCTAAGATTAACTGTTTCACTAACCCTGTAAAATCCATGTTCTCTAAAATAGGCTACTGGAAAATATACATGGTTATGCTGAAAGGGTTTTCAAAACATGCAACTACCATGTATATTCCTAGAGTCCTTCAAAAATACAAAACAAACCTATTCATTATTTCACAATAAAACATGATTCATTAAATTAGAGTACACATTATATAACATGAAAAATAAATAAGTTTAGTGTCTCATGAAATAGGTATATTACATAACGATTTAAAATATGAAAAAACATCTTTATCGAAGACTTCCTTAATATGTTCACACTTAAAACTACAAGGGGATACATAGGTAAATACATAAGAAAAAATTGAGATATAAATCCAAGTAAGGTAGTAATCATCTAATAAGATAAATAATTTTATAAAATATGCATGCCAATAGAGAATAAATGGATAATTAATAATAATCCATGATATAGAATAATAATCATAACATAAGAAATGTGTAAACAACATAAAATACTACATGATAAACATAGGTCAAGGAAAAATACAAACACATCAAGAGACAAAATCCCAAAATGGAATTATGTTAACTCTCATTCCCAACATGAAGTATCACATGTCTAAACATTACCCAATTCATTGGACCGATATATAATTCTCGGTCAAATCGTGACAGTCATTCAATTGTCATGATTAATTACGCCCCATAGATCACACAACATGGATTCATTCAACATCATATTTAATTCATGATTAAAGGGTGTGTAATATATACATGTAATTACCATGTCAAATATGTACAAGTTTATAATGTTTAATACATTTTATATGAAATGGTTATGTTATGCACTACATAATTATCTTGTAATGGGGAATAATGGTGAAATTTCAGTAGTACAACAATGTCACATACAGATTAATAAAATGATTTAATTAGAGTGAAAGTGGTCTCTCATAATTTGATCATCTATTTAATATTATTGTAAATATTTAATAACTATCCCATAATAATGAAATTAATATAAAATAAATATGTTAAAGAAGAGTCTTGAATAAAGAGATAAATGTAAATGATCCCTTATGTGAGTGTGTTAGGCAAATGATTTGGATGATCTTAGTTTAGAGCTTTGGGGTAACATGGGAGGACTCTATAGTGGGGAGGGTAGATTAATGATATTATCTATATATTTTTAGTGATGTGCAGTGTGCTTGGGGGGTTATATAGAACATTAGAGGGGAATTCATTAATTAATCATAAACATAGGTTTTGGACTCCACATAATGAGATAAACAAAACAAAAAACCATCCCCATGGTATATTCCAATGATTTCAACGAAATAGGAGTATTATTAATTATTTTATCTAAAAAAGGGAATAACATAAAAAATTATCTTTTTAATGTAGAAGTGAGTCATAGACTTACAGAAATGATTTTAAAACAATAAAATATGTTAAAATCATTGGAGGAAATAGAATACATTAATTAAATAATAATATAGACATAAAATAACAATATTGTAAAGATAAATTAAATATTTAGTCATTAATACCCTATATAGTATTTACTACATCATTTTTTGATCATTATTATGTCACAATAAACATTATATATTAATAATACATTTTAATTTTACACAAAAAATTGACTAGCTCAAAAAATTAGGAAACTTTCAAAATTGGATAATTTCTATATTCATAATACAAATATAATATTCTAAAAAATAATTTTATAAATATTAGTATTGTAACTTTTAAATAAATAATCCACTATTATTGAGAAATGTTGGGTTTTGTTTTGACAATAACCGTTTTTGAACCCTTAATAAAATTATAATTGATTTAATAAAAATATATAATCATTTATATTTAACAAAATTTATTTAATATTAATTTTTAAAATATAATTTACATAAAAATTGAATAAAATTTATCAAAATAATTTAGTTAATTGAAATTTAATATTACACAAAAATACATTTTATGTATTATTGTGTCAAAATTAAAATAATTTATAAGTTTACAATAATAGGATAGAAATATATTCATTATTTTATAAAAAATAATTTACATAATCAAATTTATTGGGTCTTGATACATATCCCTTTAATATAACAGTAGTATTCATATGATTAAGGTGTGAGATGGTGATATTATCATGGGTTCGCTTAATGAACATAGTTTGGGTCACAATCTGGATGTGTTTGAACATCTCTCTGAACCGATTTGGATCTTGCTCAATTTATTGGATCTCATAATGGAATTGGTTAACGGAAAATTTAAATGGTTTATCTCACTCTAAATCCCTGATAAATGGGATTTATAAGATATATTCCTATGGGTTGGGGCCATCCCTACCTTTTTATTTTTTAATTGGATTTGTTAAAACCCAAAATATATTCTAATCATGATATCACTATTAAAAGAATATATTTTCAACGTTAAAGATTCTTAATTGACATCAAAATACTCTATTATAAATCCATAGATGTTTATGTCTTTTCTATAACTATATTACATAATAATACAATTAATTGAATCCTAAGGGAAACATTATTTATAATAGTTCATACTATTACAATCTTTCCACCTTAATAAATATCACCCACAAAATTTTCTTTTCCCACATTAAAATAGATGATGGTAACTCTATTTCATCACCTCCTTCAGTTACCATGTTATGTATTGAAATATGAGTATTATCAATAATAGTTTTACAAGGTCATTGTATTATTCTATAGAACATTATCTCTATGATCTAATATCTTCACTGAATGGTCATATTTGTAATTGAAATTCTCCAATGGTACCACCTCTATATAATCACATGGGATGGGTATGGTATGTGTTTTATTTGAAGAGGGATACATGAAATATATTAGGTAATTTAGATATGTTAGGTGGGGGTATAATTTGGTCATCCATTAGTATGATGCAATCAATGATATCAAAGGGGATGATGTATGATGGACTAAGATTTCACTCGATAATAAATATAATGAATTTTATCCATGGAGATATGTACAGAAATACCTTGTCCCCAACATCAATATCTTGGTCTATTCCACAGTTATTATCATAGATCATTTTTTTACTCTAAGAAATATTTATGTGATGCTAAATGTTCATATAATTTTTCACCATTTCCTCAACCATTTCTGTACCTAGAAGTTTTCATTCTCCAAAATCATCCCAACATGAAGGTTTTCTACTGGTCTTCCAATAAATGGATTCATAGGGAGCTATTTGGATGATCAAGTGGAAAATTTTGTTGTAAGATAACTTGACCTAAGGAAGGTGTTGGTCCCATCCTCATTTGATGTTTATTAACCATTTTTTTCAACATATCCTCATGTGTCTTGATAGTATGCTTAGATTGGACATCGGTTTGTGGGTGATAAGAAGTGATGATGATCAACTCAGTGTTTAGATTGTATTGAAGGATTTTCCAGAACATGGATATGACTCTTTGAAATCGATTAAAGATAATTGATAGTAGTAATCCATGAATCCTTACCTCTTCATTGATTTATATCAGCCCATGTGGATTGAGCAATAAATCCTATCAAATAACAATTAAGTGTTTTCTATTTGTAGTATGATCCGCCATAAAACATAAACCATTATTTCTTCAATATGTATTCATATTTCTGGTGATAGAGACCATTATGATGTTTTCCCATTTTCATTTTGGTCAGGGTAATGATTGAATCATCCACTTAGTTTTTATCCTTTCCTCCTTTACTTGTTGATTTAGAAGACATATTTATATATAACATGTGATCTCATTATTTATATTGTCTGAAGAATAGTGTTTTTATAGATCTTGATACATATTTGTGATTCCAAGATGTATAGAGAACGTTGATCTTTATGCATTATCCAACTGTTATTTCATTAACATGGGATTTAATATAACACATATCATTGACCCAAAGATAAAAAATCCTCCGTCATTATCATTGATCCTGGGGGATATAAATTTTCTTATAGATTCCACTTTCTTCTGAATTCCACACCATCTCATTAAGTATCAATTAAACTCCCCAAAAGATATTATTAAGAAAAAATTTATGAAAGGATAGATTTTTTAATTTCCCTATGTCCATCCTTTCCAAATCTATCAATATTAGATCTCTCTCAATTTTCATCAATGATAGAATTGATGTATCCTCTCTACTTTGATTTTTTTGACTTTATTCACTTTCCAAGGATGGTATTGGATTTGGAAGTCATATTCCTTGATAAGATTTAAACATCTTCATTGGTGCATATTGAAATCATTTTATGTGAATATATACATGAGGATTTTTTGGATCATTATATACTTCAATCTTCTCTCTATAGAGATATTGTTCCTAGATTGTTATGTGAAGATCAATGCATTAATATCTAGATCATCAGTTGCATAGTTTTATTCAGAAACTTTCATATACCTCAAACCATAGGCTATAACATTGTCATTTTTCATTAACACATATCCCAAGGCCTTCATCAAATCATCACTAAATACAACAAAAAGATATCTACTTGTGTGAAATGTGAGTATGGGTTGAGTGATAATCCTCCTTTTTAGATCCAAGAAGCTCATTTTACTTCAATAATGTGAGGAAAAAATGACTCTATGCCATGTTATCTTTGATAGAGAGTTTCAAAATAATGATATATTTCTCTCAAAACATTGATAATTCCCAACTAATCCAAGGAAATGGTGGATATCAGTCAGAGATGTTCTCCTAATCCATCTTTTAATTTTTTCAATCATTGATGGGTTCACAAATATCCCATTTATTATGATGATATTTTCCATGAAGGAGAATCCTTCAACATGAATTAAAATTTATTGTAATTGGAAAAAATATTATCCTAACGCAAGATCATTAGAACATTACTCAGATACTCCTCATGCTCCTCCAAGGTTTTGAAAAATATTATAATATCATCTATAATGACTACCAAGAATTTTGAATGGTAATACATAAATACTTTATTCGTCATATACATGTATATTTCCAAAGAATTAGTGAGTCCATAAGGAAGCACTGTGAACTCATAGTTCTCAAACCTTCTATGAAAAATGTCATGGTGATATCCCAGTTCTTTCCCAAAATATGGTAATATGCAGACCACATATCCTCCTCAGATAAGTAGTGTGCTCCACATAACTAATAAAACAAGGCAGTAATCCATGTAAGAGTACAATTGTTATTTATTGTGATCTTGTTGATATTATGATAATAAATGCAAAAGAGAATTGTCCCATCCTTTTTCTTGATGAAGAGGACTAGTACACCCCACGGTGAAGAAATTGGGAATATAAAGCATTTATCTACATTAATTTATAGTTATTTATTTATCTCATCATGGTCTAGAAAATATATTTTATATGGTGTCTTGGATAATAATACATCCACATTTATAATCATGATTGAAAATTCATCCTCTCTATTTGGATGAAGAATAGTAAATTCCTCATGAAACACATCAGTGTATTCCTTCCGAATAAGCATGTATTCACAGATGGTTATTCAATTGGACTATGTAATTTTGTAGATATATATATTTTTATTGAGAAACAATGTCCATTCATGATATAATAGTGTTAATAATATTCATCCCTTTGTTTTAACTTGTAGATAATTAGGGGGAGGTGATTTACATTATGTATAGTGATTTCCTCCATAGAAAATATGATGTTGGCTCTATATAGCAAAAGTTAATCCATGCCCAAAATTAAATATTATCCACCTAAGGTAGAATGAAAGTATTTAATGTGAATTTTACCCTAATATTGTTACTCTGGAGGAGTTATACACTCAATATGGAGATATTTCCCCATTAGACATTTTCATCTATAAATAAGCATCCATGACTTTTGGTCATGTATGAATTTTTCTAAAATAAATTCATGATATTAATGAATGTGTATAAATATAATTAAAACAAACATTAACTTTTTATTAATGAATAAATATAGTACCATTCAACAATTCATTTTTTGGATCCACCTCTACCATTATGAGGGAAAAATCTCACCCTTACTGCGTTGGGAGTTTTTGGTCCAAAAAACCTTGACATAGTGAATTTATTTGAAATGTTCATTGTTTCCATGATTCTCATGAATTGAAAAACACCACTGATTGTTAACTAATTCATTAGATTCCCATGTTTCATTAGTGGGTGTTTCGTATCTTAAATCTCTTTCTAGGTTCCCTTCGATTCCACACCTAAATTATTTCCTCATCCCCAATAGGTAATTTAATGTTTTCTTCTTACCTCAGCTTTGACAAGTCAGATGTTGAAATTTCATGGAAATATTATATAGATCTATCAAATTAATATAATTAAACTCCACAATATAATTATTTTCTCAATAATAATTTTATGATTCACTAATCTCTATCTCGACCTTCGGTGCACATTAGATAATTTCTTCAAATTTTTCACAATCACAAATCAGCAAAAATTTTCATTTAATAGGTTTCCCAACAAGTAAGTGGTCAAACATGAATTTCAAGGTAACTAAAAATCCATAGGCATACCACAAAATTCAAAAGAAATTTTCCATTTAAATAAAATAGATTTTAATTTTTTCTCTTGGTTGAATATAAGTCAATTAAAATTTGAAGTCATAGAGTGAAAGGAAAATATTTATCAAAAAACTATTTTGGATATTCCTTCCACTCTATCACATTCATATAATACATAGGATTTTTATTATTCATTAATTTTGACCACTAATAAGCTTATAAAATCTTATAATAAAAAGACAGTATAACTATATATTTTTTAGATCATTGAATGATGGAGAAAATCATATCAATTTAGTTGATCCATTGTTCGATGATTATGCAATCAGATGAGCCATTCAAAATCAAGGGCCTTTGTTGAATAAAATACTTAATTAAAAAAATTCCATTCATTGTGGAATTTGTTAACTCTTCATGATCATTGTTTATATTCATAACCTAAGTTAGAAGATAGATTATTATAATAAAGGTCATGATTATTTCTCCCGTCGTGTTGGGAATTTCATTGGGGGTAGTCATCACATTTCCCAACACATATTTTTATTTACATGATTATTCCTATTTCCATCCATTTTTTAGAAGAAAAAGTAAATTATGGATTCTTAATTTTAAAATATTAATCACATGAAAAGGAATTCAATTAAATTTAAGGGATAACTTTTAACTTGAATTTATTTTCGTAACATATGAATATCTAGGATTCAATATATGTTATCCATGATCTATTCCCCAACTTATACCATTTTACGAATATTTACCAATACCAATGGTTCATAATCAGAAAATTTATTTAAAATTTATTATTCTCAGGGTGTGTCAAACTTGGTGTGTTTCACGACCCATTTTTGTGTTTGAGGTTATTAAAAGTCAAAACCGATTCACAATGTCAGAGTTGTTACCCCTAGCTATAGTTATTCCAAAACCAAATCAAAATTTTTTAGAAATACAGGGATGTATTTCCTAGAAAAAATTATTTTCTTATAATTACCAAATTGTTATGGTTTTTTATTACACCTAGTTATATCACTATGATTTTCACTAGAGTTTTCTTATCCTAGTCTCAAAAATAACTAAACATTTATTCTAATACCAAATCTAAAAACCCCATATTTATTTCACATTAATAAAAGATATATTACATAATATTTAACATAATAAAACCTAGAAGACCACAAAGTCTACTATCACTGGGAAATAGGTACATTTCAAATCAATTTGAAATAATAAAAAATAATCTTTATTGAAAACTTCCTTAACATCCTTGCACTTAAAACTTCATGGGATTACATGAGAACATACATAAAAAATGTGTGACCTAAAAATCCAGTTAATGGGATACTAATGGAATTAGTTAATACATGGTATAAAATAGGAATTTCAATGGATAAGAAACAAAACATGAATAATAAGGCATAATATAGCATGATAAACATAACATGGGAAATGTGGAATCATCTTAAAACACTTCATCATAAAAAAGATTAATGTTAACAACCATGATATCGTGAATAAAAAATACCTATAAATGAATAAGGTTCACCCATTATCGAAATATGATTTATCATTAGACTAACCATTACAAAATTTGTTAGAGCGGTATATAATTCTTGGTGCACCCATCACTTTCTTTTCATTCTGATTTTTAAGTATGGAACATAGATCATGTAATAATGATTCATTAATCATCATAATTATTCAAAATATTAAGGATAATGGAATAAATAAATTTAATCCCCATGTAAAATAAATATATGTGTATAATGGGGGATACCCTTGATAGAAAATGGGTATGGTAATCACGACAAAATTATTTGGGCATCAGAAAACACAGTGAAATTTCAGCATCATAACAACATCGCTTAAAAATTCATAAAATTGGTTGATTAGAAAAAATGGTACTTTATTATTTTTTAAATAAATTTTAAAATAATGAAAATATTCAATAACAAATCCCATAATAAGGAAATAATGATAAAAGTTATATGTTATGAAGATACTTAAATAGAGAGGACAAATAAAAATACCCCTTACATGAGCGTGTGACTCAAAATGATTTTGTTTGGTTTTGTTAGATCTTAGAGGATCCTTGGGATGAATCTGTAGAGGGGAGGGTACAAATAAGACATTTTCTATGTATTTTGAGTTATGAGATGTGGGATCGTGGGTGGGTTTATATAGGAAATATACGGGGAATTATTATTTTTTCACGAAGTTATGTTTTGGACTCTATATAATAAAATAAACATAAAGACGAAAAATACCATGGTATTTTACAATGTTTCTATCAAATTTTAGTGGTTTTAATTATTTTATATTTCCACGTATTGATAGTAGTAAAATAATACCCCTATTTATATTGATGTGAGTCATAATCTTAATGAAATTATTTTTGACACAAAAAATATATAATATGTTTTTAAGGATTCAGGATAAGATTATAAAATAAATCAAATAAACATAAAATAACATTACATTTAATGTAAAAAATATATTTATCCATGTATACAGTTTTTAAAAATTATTACAGCACTTTTGGGTCATTTTGTTTTCATAATATACACAATATATTTATGTGTTATTTAATTTTTAACCGAAAATATGACTCTCTTAGAGAATAATGTAAACTCCCTATTTTATAATATCAATGTCATAATTCAAAAAATAATATCCATTTAATAATATTATAAAATTTTGTATTTTCACTTTTAAAATTGAAAGAGAAGTTTAATGAGAAATGCTGGTTTTTTTGACAATAATTGTTTTTAATCCATTATAAAAATTACATTTGAAATCATAAAAATTAATGAAAGGTTAAAAATTAATAAGAACTATTTAATAATTATATTTTATTAAAATATTAATAATTTCAAAAATACAATAATTCATCAAAATAAATTCATTAATTATATTTTACTTATGATAAAAAATAAATTTCAATTTTATTATATCAATATAATAATAATTTATAATGTAACAATAATGTGATGAAAATATATTCATTATTATATAAAAAATAATGTATATAATAAGAGTTATAGTCTCTCAATACATGTATATTTTATAAAAAATAATATTTCCAAAGATTAAGGTTTGATGCTGTGTGATTTTCATTGGGTAGTTGGACAAACATTGTTTAGTCTTTGACTTTGATGATCTTGAACTTCTATTGTAAATTGTTTAGCTCATGATTATATTATTGTATCTCACCATGGGATTGGTAAATGGAAAATCTGATTGATTCTATCACCCTATGAAGCTATCATAAATGGGATTCATATGGTATAATATTACAGGTTGAAGGCATAACTACACTTTTTTTTGTCAATTTGAATTGTAAAAACCATATATTTAGATTAATCATGTGATCACTCTTCATATTAGGACTCAGGATTAAAACCATACATAATTTTGAATTAAATAAATAATTCACATATAGGATCTTTTCAGGTTTATAGTTTTAGAGAATTAGGACATAACTATTACATCTCAAAAGATTACAAAGTAGACACTTCTAAACAATTTCCATTTTTTTACAAAACATGAACTCTTGAAAAAAATAGTCATGTCTTGTTCCATGATTAAGACAACATGACTTTTACTTGATCCCATCCATGAACCTATTCTACATTATATGTTGTGAAAAACATTTCAAAAACTCTAGATGATCATAAAAAGCTTAGTAAGGGATACACAAAGAAGGAAAACTATTAGTTTTTCAGAACAACAGGTAAACCATGAATACATTATCATAAGTAAAACTTTTCACCTTTATGAAGTGGTAAATACTCTTCACTGAGTAAAAGATCATTACTTACCCTTTCGTAACCAAAAGATTACCATAAAACCCATATAAAGAACACATAACATATAAAGGTAACTTGGGACATAAACATACATAAATTGAATAACCATACGGTTGACTTCCACACATATCACTAAATGGAATAGCCCAACGACCGACTTCCATACCCAATGCATTGACGGTTATAACGTAACCACCCGTCCTAGTATTCACGGCACCACCCGTCATATGGTTTATCATGTAACCACCTGTCAAATATCCAAGTACCATCATAACACAGAAGATATTTCAATTATAAACATTTCACTAATAACATTTCATTTTGAATCACAAGAATTAATTTCATGTTATTGAAATAATCAATCCATTTTCAAAACCATTTAAAAAAATATTTTTGAATCAAAGTGTCCCATACCACTTTGATGATTTTAAATGAATTATCTTTTGAAAATATTAATGTCCATATAAATAAATCCTAAAAGCAATTTTTAAAACATGGATATTAATGTGAAATATTTAGAATAATAAATCTTTAAAACATTTAAAATGATATTTTAGTTAAATAGTTTTTTTAAAAAAAGAGAGATTCTTGAATACAAATAATTGAGGAATAAATTTTAATCATAACTTTATAATATCATGAGAATAAAGGGATTTATGATATAATATTTCAAAGGACTGTATATAACCACATAAGAGAGAGTTGGTGTATAACAACAATGAAGTCTTAGTGGAAATGTAAATTGAGATGAGATCCCTTATAAAGATGGAATCATTAAATTAAAGAAAAATCAATCACATAATTATGTGTGACAAATATAAATACACCCAATATACGTTGATATTAAGTGTAAAACAATCAGAGGTCATTAAAACATAATTCACAGGACAATATATTCAAGAAGTTCAAGATTAACCCTATGAATTGAAATTGGGTTAAGAAGTTCCTCTGTAAAAATTCGACAGCCTAACGACGTCTCTTTAAAATTCAAAAAATAATTTGATGAGAAAAAAGAGTATCTAATCACATGGAAATAATATTACCTCAATAAGGATATAAAATAACATATCCCAACATAATAATATCTAAATTAAAAGACACAACAAAAAGGAATTTTATAAAAAGAGGAGGGTGAAAGGTTCCTTTACCGATTTTGTAACATACAAAACATATGCCACATGAAAGAAGTATCATACAATGAATATTTAATACTGATAAATGAAATTATATTACACAAAGTGTACAATAATGGACAGTACATAAACCAAAAAAGGAAATAGTGGCAAATATAGCATGAATCTCACGTGAATAAAAAGTGAGATGAAACCCTTTTCCACATTGTAATCAACTGAGTCATACAACCAAAAGTTAATAACCACCAAATTAATCACATAATACCATGAATAGTATGAGAATATTGACAATATATATCAAATGTAAGTAAACAATACATGACATGCAATGAATAAGTGGAAAACAATGGAAATCTCACAGAATTAAAAGTGATATAAAAAATCCCTTACCTCATGTCTGACTTGACTCAATCATTCTTTAATCTCCTAAATAATATAATAAAGTTAATTTCTACTTTCTTAGGAACATTTTTCAAGTTCATAATTCCTTTTATATCAATTATTACCATGTTATAAACATTATGTAATCATTTAAGTTAATAATGGTTGTTTTGTCCATATTTGGTATTTGAGTCAAAAATGAACACCTTATATTTACAAGTTGTCCATGTGATCAATAGTCCATTATTTCCAGAATGATAATACTGATGTAGATATCATATATATCATATATATCCAGTATATACATGTATTTTTAATAGAACATTACATTTGGAGGGAATAATTGGAATGCACCGTTCATGGAGACGGTAAGTCGTACATATGCATGAACGCTACTTTTATTTCTATTTCTTATTTTAATGGAATTAAAAAATAATGATATATAGGTATATTATAATTAAAATATAATATAATATATAATATCATTAACTATATCCTTTATACATCCCACATAAGGCATTAATGAGTCACATCACTTTGAGTGGGCGGTAGTCCGCGCTTCCTCAAATGAGATTATCGTATTTACCCACTATGGGAACCATAAAGGGGTGATATAAAAGGAAAATATAGAAGAATAAAGAAAACATAAACATAATATATATCATATATAAATACAGTGCCATCATAATGTCCACCATGAGAGGGGGTTGGAGATATTTGAAAAATCATCGTTTTGTGAGGCGTTAGTTTTTCATCCACAGAAACATTATGTTCTTAATCCATTAGATGGAGGTGTGTGTAAGTGTAGTTATAATACTTCTACTAACAACATTATAGTATATCAAGGATACTGGTGTTGTTACAAAAGAAAGGATTTAAAATAGTTTAGCGGTTGGAGAAGTAAAATAAAAGAAAACAAATAAAGAGAAACCATTATCTTTAATTTGGGTAACTCCCTTTGGTTTGAACCAAAGGACTTATTAAACTGCCTTTTACATAAGGTAAGGCTTCTAATAGGAGGATAGGGATGTAGGGAGATTAATTGGCCATAGTATGGACGATCTAAATGTCTTGAGAGGTGCGAGGAATTGGTTATATGTGGTCTCCTTTTATAAGGGGGAGGAGCGGCTCTTTAGGAAAGTGTGAAAACATTATTTTATTATATAATTATATTCAGTTTGTAATGGTCCAAAAATCATTATAGTCGAAGATACGATGGATTAAGTTCTAAATAAAAACATCCAATAGGAATTGGTAAGGTATTGGATAATATTTTAGTCATTATAATCTTATTTTTTAAATCATTTATTAATGAGGTAAATACTACATCATTATTGTGTCATAAATAATTTTATTTATTTGATGCCTAAAAAATTTAAAACAAAATACCATGATATATTAAATATTTTTATCTTTCAAATTTATATTTATAGTCTAAAATATAATTTATATAACCCCTTCTAAAAATGAATTTAATAAAAGATATTTGCTTTTGTCATTTTTGCCTTTACTTTAAGTTAATTAATCTAAATTGTCATTATCACTCCCAAGTGGCTCAATATGGTCCCAAAATCGAGCCAAAGATGCCCATGGTCTGACATTACTCAACCAATAAGTTCAGTAAAATTTTTAAGGTAATTTCGAATTATTATAATATTATTTTTTACCTTAAATTACCTTATTTACCAATAACCGTGGTAAATAAAAGTCAAAAGTTACTATTCAATAAAAATAATATTCATCTTAAAGAACCAAATTTAACTTCTTTATAACATCAATTTATGTCAGATTTTTAAAATTCAATTCAATGAAGTGTTAAAATTTCATTTAAATGAAGAAGTTAGTTTTTTTAACTACCACTAAGTGGTTTCACTATTCATCAAAAATTGATGTTTTTCTGAAAAATACCAAAAATTAAGTCAAAGATATATTTGATATTAAAAATTAAAAAATGATGTCTATTTTACAAAATTCATAACATTACAGTGTCATTATTTAATTTTAAAATTAATTCCCGTTGTTAAAACAAATAGTGTGTTTTTAAGAAACAATGACTATCAAAAGATTGATACTTGTTTATGGCCAATTTCAAAGTGAAATTAATTCCAATGACCAAAATTGGATTAAATTTTAAAAATATATTCTAATTACACTCTGAAACCAATGGAAAAGATAATCTTACCATATAAATAAATTATATTAAAACATAGTTTTGAATTAAAATACAATAATTACACAATTCATAAAAAATGAAATTTTTCGGAAAAATTCCAAAAATTTACACAAAGTAAATTTTGATGTCCCCATTCTAAAGAAGGATTTTATTTGGTCATATATAATGTATTAAAGTGAAAAAAAACAATATTTAAAGAGGTTTCACCATTAAAAGTGGATAAATGAACCTTTTAATGTAAATTATGCTTAAAATTAGATTCATTTACATTTTGAGCCTCTAACATTTATTGGATAAATGTAATTACATTTAACAAACATGTATAATCATATTGTATGTAGTTTTGTTCATTCACGATGATACAACGACTAGGAGATAACTACCATTTAAAATAACAATATTATATTATTAGTGTGCAACGTAGGATTTCAAAGAAACATGTTGTTGCGTATAAGTTACACTATCAAACACAGTAACCCCTTTAAAGTAAAATTAATATTTAATTAAAAAATATTAATAAATATGAAAATTTCATACTCATCATTTATCCAGGATGTTAAATCCTTCCCCCTTTTGGGAATTGTATCTTTTCAATTTTAAAATTTGGGTTTTATAACTTCATTGAAAGCTCCACATCGAAAAAATTTTCAATAAAACTATCACATTAAAATAAAAGAAGATAATTATAAATGTTACTCGAGTAAAAAAATACTAATATTTCATGAAAACATGGATATGAAAGAGAGAAAAAATAGTCAGGTTCTGATGCAGTGTGATAGAAAACATGATTAAGAGAATCTTAACCACCATAAAATCACAAACATTTGATGGGTTAAACAGTCATTGATTCCCCAGTATGAAAAGTTAACAGACAAGGTTTTTGTTTTAAGTTACTTTTCATTGAGGAATTTATTTATGAGGTTAACTAAAAACATAAGGAAATATACTTACATGTCATGTAGACATTCATCTTTTACTAGATTTCTAACACAAACTCATATTTTCTCCAAACGATGTGTATTCAGGATGAAGTTTTCTTCACATTATGAAAACTACAATCAACTTCAAGATAATCACATAATCTAAAAAAGATGAACTATATATTTCCCATGTATTTAGACCTTAACCAAAACCAAAATGGTTTTTGTGAGATCAGATAATCCCCAAAAAGGTTAATCTTTTACAAAAAGAAACAGTACTCTTAGTCTCCAAAATTTGTCTAACAAAACCCAATGTTCATCAAAGACCATTCAATAAATAGCTATCCATAAAACTCTTCAAATTAATCCGAACTAAGATTTAAACCCAAATCTCTGAAGGATTTGATCACATAGTCTTCCAAGATAAGTCTTAACATTTATCTCCAAATAACATCAGTTACTCTTAAAGTCTCATATTGAAAAGTAATTAACCTAATCACATATCCTCCCTGATAGGTTAATCATTTCCATAGATAACCCAAGATCAACTTATTATTAATTTATAAAATCATCTAACTAAAAATAATTAGTCAAACTAACCAGGGACTTCACGTAGTCCAGTGGTAGGCGATAAATACCAGTCGCACTTTGGTTGTGGGTTCGATTCCCACAGCTTCGCCCGATGCGATGGGTTGTCACACGGTTTGCGTGTTTTCCCTTTTCAAAAACTACCTAATTTTATTTAATTCCCAAAAAGAGATAAATTCATCAAAAATAACCATAACATATTTTAACCACAAAGGTTATCTAATAACTTTCGTTTTGCATCCCAAAATGTATTAACCGGTAATTCCCTCAAATTTAAGTATCATATAAACCCAAATAGTTCTTTATAACTATATCCACAAAAGAGAAGATAATTATTCCATGAATAAAATTTTCATATATAAAAAATCAGGGTAACACATACTATAAAATGTATTCTAATTTAATCCCATTATCAAAAGATCCTTAATACTTTTAAGCATTTCACCATCCTAAATTCTTCCATAACTCTTGAATCCATGATATGTTGAATTCTTAATCATTCAAAATTATTCATGATCCATTAACCATTCCTTTCCAACTTATTCTGAAATACTTCTATCCTACAAATAAAATCATGAATAATATCATAATATTTCAATAATAGGAAAACATAGGTTAAGAAATTATCCATGCCTTTCATTGGCCACTGGCGGTTTCTTCATCCTCAATCAGAATGGAATTATGTATTGGTAAATGAATATTTGTACGATCCTGGTGATATAATTCTTGAAACATCTTCATAGGACATCTGCTTTAATAATGACCATGCTCACCACATTTAAAACAATCAATTGATCCCTCAGAAAGGACTTCTTTCCCTTTCCTAGAGTCAACTAGATGAATCTCTTTTCCATGGAAGGATATTGATTTATGACCATTATTTCCACATCTATAGCATCTTTTTGTCCCTTTGAAACATTTTCCTAGGAGTTTCTTTCCACATCTTTGACACATAGGCTTTTGAACAAACTTAACTTTATGATTATTACCTGAACTTCCATAGGTATTTGTTTCTCACATATATGATGCCTTATAAAGATCACTAAGGTTCAGGTGGTCAATCATGACTCCAGATTGTTGGTTAAGAATAACCACAAGTGTTCTCATTGCATCCCCCATATCATTCAGTTTCTCATTCAAAAAACCGTCAGAGTTTTCTCCACATCTACTGTTACTTTGGTGGCTACTAAATCTAGCCATTTACTAAAACCCAACATTTTAGTGTGAGTATATCAGTAAAATCATCATATAATATCTTATGAGGTGGGTAAACACTAACATATTCTTATTCATGTTATCTTAAACTCATTCAATTTATCTAAAAACAACTATGAATCTTTCTAAAATCCTAACCAGTATTGTAATGTCACTTATGCTTAAAGAATACCCTAATCTCTAAAGTTATCTAAACCGACCTCTGAAACCAGCTATAAGGACTCGGCCTTAAAACCTTAAATAATATTAAATTAAATGAATAATTAAAATGGAGTATCTTTTCAAGTTTAGAGTTTTAGAGAATTAGGATACAACTATTACATCTCAAAATATTACAAAGTAGACACTTCTACACACTTTCCATTTTTTTTTACAAAATATGAAATCTTGAAAAAAAGAGTCATGTCTAGTTCCATTTTAAGACAGCATGACTTTTCCTTGATCCCATCCTTGACGCTATTCCACATTATGTCCTGTAAAAAGCATTTCAAAAACATCGGATGAGCATAAAAATCTGAGTAAGGGATACACAAAGAAGGAAAACTGTGGGTTTTTCAAAACAAAAGGTAAACCATGAATACATTATGGTAAGTAAAAATTTTCACCTTTATGAAGTAGTAAATACTCTTCACTGAATCAAAGATCATTACTTAGCCTTTTGTAACCAAAATATTACCATAAAACCCATATAAAGAACACATAACATATAAAGGTAACTTGGGACATAAACATACATAAATTGAGTAACCATATAGTTGACTTCCACACATATCACTAAATGGAAGAGCCATACAGCCTACTTCCATACCCAATGCATTGGAGGTTATAATGTAACCACCTGTCCTGGTATTCACGACACCACCCGTCATATGGTTTATCGCGTAACCGCCTGTAAAATGTCCATGTACCATCATAACACATCAAATATTTCAAATTTATACATTTCCCTAATAACATTTCATTTTCAATCAAAAGAAGTAATTTCATGATATTTAAATAATCAATCCATTTTAAAAAAACCATTTAAAAAATGATTTTTGAATCAAAGTGTCCCATAACACTTTGAAGATTTTAAATGAATAATCATTTGAAAATATTAATGTCCATATAAATAAATCCAAAAACCATTTTTTAAAACATGGACATTAATGTTAAATATTTGGAAGAATGAATCTTTAAAACATTTAAAATGATATTTTAGTTAAAGATTTTTTTAACAAAAAGAGAGAATCTTGAATACAAATAATTGTGGAATAACTTTTAATCAGAACTTTATAATATCTTGAGAATAAAGGGATTCATGATATAATATTTCAATGGAAATTATATACACCACATAAGAGTGAGTTGGTGTATAACAACAATGAAATCTTAGTGGAAATGTAAATTGAGATGAAATCCCTTATAAAGATGGTATCCTTAAATTAAGGATAAATCAATAACAAAATTATGTGTGAAAAATATAAATACACCCAATATAAGTTGATTTTAAGTGTAAAAAAATCATATTTCATTCAAAAATAATTCATAAGATGACATATTCAAGAAGTATAAGATTAACCCAAAGAATTGAAATTGGGTTAAGAAGTTCCCCTGCAAACATTCGACAGCCTAACGACATCTCTTTGAAATTCAGAAAAAGTGTTGATGAGGAAAAAATGGTATCTCATCACTTGAAAATAAATTTTACATCAATAAGTATATAAAAGAAAATATCCCAACATAATAAGATGTAAATTAAAATATACAACAAAAAGAAGTCTTTTAAAAAGTGGAGGGTGAAAGGTTCCCTTACCGATTTGGTAACATACAAAACATATGCCTCATGAAAGAAGGATCATAAAATGAAGATGTAAATACTCATAAGTGAAATTATATTACATAAAGAGTACAATCATGGGGAGTACATAATCCACAGAAAAGGAAATAGTGGAAAATAATGCATGAATATCAATGGAATAAAAAGTGAGATGAAACCCTTTACCACGTTGTAATCAACTGAGTTGTATGACCAAAAGTTAATAACCATCAAATTAATCACAGAATACCATAAATATAATGATAATAATGAAAATATATATCAAATGGAAGTACACAATACACCACATGCAATGAATAAGCAGCGAACAATGGAAATATAACGGAATTAAAAGTGAGATAAGAAAATACCTTACCTTGTGTCCGACTTGTCTCGATAATTCGTTAATCTCTTGAATAATAAAATAAAGATAATTTATACTTTCTTAAAAAAAAATTTAAATTTTATAATTACTTTTATATCAATTATTACCATGTTTTAAACATTATGTAATTAGTTATGTTAATAATGGTCGTTTTGTCGATATTTGGTACTTGAGTAAAAAAATGAACACCTTATATTAACTAGTTGCCCATGTGGTCAATACTCCATTATATCCAAAATAATAATAATTATGTAGATATCATATATATCATATATATCCAGTATATACATGTATTTATAATAGTGCATGACATTTGGAGGTAAGAATTGAAATGCACCGTTCATGGGGACAGTAAGCCATACGTACGCATGAACGCTTCTTTCATTTATATTTATTTATTTAATGGAATTAAAACATAATGATATATAGGTATATTATAATTACATTATAATATCATATATAATATCATTAAATATATCCTTTATACATCCCACATACGGTATTAACGAGTCACATCACTTTTAGGGGTGGTAGTCCGCGCTTCCTCAAATTAGATTATCGTATTTACCCACTATGGAAACCATAAAGGTTTTATATAAATGAAAAATACAGAAGCATAAAGAAAACATAAACATAATATATATCATATATAAATAAATTTCCATCATATTGGACACCATGAGAGGTGGTTGGAGATATTTGAACAATCATCGTTTCGTGAGGCGTTAGTTTGCCATCCAGAGAAACATTATGTTATTTATCCATTAGATGGAGGTGTTTATAAGTGTAGTTCTAATACTTCTCAGAAAAACATACTAGTATATTAAGGATAATGGGGTTCTTACAAAAGAAAGTAATAAAACAAGTTTATGGGTTGGAGAAGTAAAATAAAAGAAATTTTTTTAAGAGAAACTGTTTCCTATAATTTGGGTAACTCGCTTTGGTTTGAACCAAAGGACTTCTTGAAATGCCTTCTGCCTAAGGTAAGGATTCTAAGAAGAGGAAAGGGATGTAGGGATATTAATTTGGTAGAGTTTTGATGATAAATAAATCCTTAGAGGTGTGAGGAATTGGTTATAAGTGGTATCTTTTTATATGGGGAAGGAGGGGCTCTTTATGAAAGTGTGAAAACATTTTTTTATTATGTAATTATATTTAGTTTCTAATGGTCCAAAAATCATTATAGTCTATGATAAGATTACCCAAGGTTGAAATAAAATCATACAATAGTAATTGGAAAGGTATTGGATATTATTTTAATCATTGTTATATTATTTATTTAAATCATTTCTTAATGAGGTAAATACTGCATCATTATTGTGTCATAAATAATATAATTTATTTGGTGACTAAAAATTATAAAACAATTAACATGATATAGGAAATCTGTTTATCTTTCCAATTAATATTTATAGTCTAATAGATAATTTATATAAACCGTTCTAAAAATAAATTTACTAAAAGATATTTTCTTTTGTCAATTTTCCATTTACTTTATGTTAATTAATCTAAATTGCCATCATCACTCTCAAGTGGCTCAATGGGGTCCAAAAATCGACCCAAATATGACCATGGATGTCTATGACTCAACCAATTAGGTTAGGATATGTTTTAAGGTAATTTTGAATTATTATAATATTATTTTTACCTCGAATTACCTTATTTACCTTTATCCGCGGTAAATAAAAGTCAAAAGTTAGTATTCACCAAAAATTATTTTCATATTAATGAACCAAATTTTACTTATTGATAATAACCATGTATGTCATATTTTTGAAATTCAATTTACAAAAGTGTTAAAATTTCACTTAAATCAAAACGTTATATTTTTAACTACTACCAAGTGGTTTCACTATTCATCAAAAAATTGATTTTTTTTTCTGAAAAATACCAAAAATTCAGCATAAGAAATATTTGATATTCCAAATTAAAAAATGATGTCTATTTTACCAAATTCATTACATAAAAGTTTCATTAATTAATTTTAAAATTAAACCCCGTTGTAAAAACAAATAGCGTGTTTTTTAGAAACAATAACAATCAAAAGATTGACACTTGTTTATGTCCAATTTCAAAGTGAAATTAATTCTAATGACCAAAATTGGATTAAATGGAAAAAATATATTCTAATTACACTTTAAAACCAATTGAAAAGATAATCTATCCATATAAATAAATTAGATTAAAACATAGTTTTGAATTAAAATGCAATATTTATACTATTCATAAAAAAATGAACTTTTTTCGAAAAAATTCCAAAAATTTACACAAAGTAAATTTTGATGTCCCCATTCTAAAGAAGGAATTTATTGGATGAATTTCCTGAAGGCCTTTATTATTGATTTTTTTCATATATAATGTATTAATGTGACCAATTCTATATTTAAAGAGGGTTCTCCATTAAAAGGTGGTAAATCGACCTTTTAATGTAAATTATGCTTAAAATTAGAATCATTTACATTTTAAGGAAATAACATTTATTGGATAAATTTAATTACATTTAACAAACATGTATAATAATATTATAGCTAGTTTTGTTCATTCCTTCCAATAAAACGGCTAGGATTTAACTACCATTAAAAATAATAATAATATATTATTAGTGTGCAACGTAAGATTTCAATGAAACCTGTAGTTGCGTATTGGGTACGCTATTGAACATATAAAACCCTTTAAAGTAAAATTAATATTTAAATCACAAATATTAATAAATATAAAAATTTCATGTTCGTCATTTATCCGGGATGTTACAATTCAAAATCTATATTATCAATGTAAATTATTCTAAATGGTCCTTTAAATTTTATTTGTAAATAGAATAAAATGTCTTGTGAATTATATTTCCATATTTATTAATAATAAATTTTAAAAAATTGAAATTGGAATTTTATTTATAACATTTTGTGTCGTTACAACACCAAAAACAACAAGTGAAGAGTTCTAATAATGGAATACTAAAATAAATCGGAAAAATGATGTAAAAACACTTTATACATGTTAAAACCTCCAAAAAATATAAATTTTTATCCCCATAGAGAAAACAATATAGAAGATGAAACCTAACGACAAAATAAGGACACCCTCACTCTTCTTGTTTTGTGGAAAACCTGTGTTCAAGAAGGGAGACTCACCCAACTTATAAAGAATGACACACAAATATACGATTAACACACCATGAACATAAAATTTCACCAACCTAGAGAAAATAAGGAGAGCTATCATAAGTCCCCCCCTCCGTTTAATGATTCATAAAAATGGTCCAACAAAATAAAAGCATGCCCCTTTGACCCAAATAAGAGAAATCAAACAATCACCATATAGATACATCTATGTTCAAACTATTAAAATAAATAAATATAATTATAATGTATTTATTCCTCAGGCATTCAATTATTTGAAAAATTGTATTTTAAACAACAATACTCAGCCCTCGATACACTCATCGAATCAAATGCCAGCACATCTAGGTGTTCGGACCATCAAAAAACCCACAACATTATAGTTACATGTATACATTTACATGGTCTATATATGTAAAAATAGAAATACCTCGAAACCCATGGTCAATTCAGAAATACAAAACACATTCTCACATGTGATATCTTCTGTGAAATAAAAATTTCTCTCCAAAGATCAATAAAAAACCATAGAAAAGAAAGGAAGAAATATTAAAAAATATTAATGAATATCATCATAATATTACACTCCATCAGTGGTAGAACGACAAAAATAAATGTACTAATTCACATATAATATAGGGATACTAAATCGTGAGTGAATTTCATAAGGAACAATAATATAGGCCACAAGAAAAGGAAACCATTATCAAATCATCAATAAAAATATGAATCAAAGCATGGTCTATAAGGCATCATCCATAATTTTTACAGATCAAAATTTTTCCCAAAAAATAGAGGTCAAAATAAGAAAAAACAAAAAAAACGCATTGATATCGAAATAAACTTACAAGATCAATATCATCTAGATCCATCAACTGACACCAAACAAATAGTATCTCATCCACTACATGAAGATCTTCACTCTATAACCTATAGATGGATACATATTATCTCGAATTATCTACTTAATCATAGTTAGGAGATAATGATCATTTATTTAAACATTATTTTTAGTAACCCAACATGTAATACCACATAAGGATACTTAAAAAGTGACACCATTTATAAATAATTGGATATTTTGAAAAAAACTCTTAGAAATATGATGTTATCCACGCTTTAAATATGTGGGATTCCTCTTATTTCCCTATGATGATTGTCCTTCCTCAACCAGGAAAAATTAATTCTTACCATATTTTCATTTTACTAGATTTACTTCAAATGAATAGTTCCTTTTGAGATTATCATGATAAGAGATATACCTTACCACATGAATATTTTTTAATTGGTATTGATTAATTTGTTTCTAAAACAAAATTGCCTTAACTAAGTCATCACCCAAAATCCTTGGTTTGAAAATACCGAAAATGATAATTTCATGGAATAGTCTTTAAAAAAGTGACCATCTTGACAAAAATATGAATAACTCAGAATCATTTAATTTCATTACTAACATAGGATACATCCACTGAGTTAATACTAACCTGAATAAATCATAATAAATTATTTCATGCAGATTAGAAGGAATCAGAAGTTACCTTCATTCCATTCTAGGTCCACCAAAAAGTAGCATATAAGCATGAAATTTGTAGAATTATGAGGCCTAATAGAATTGATGATCATATGACATATTTTAAGAAACATCAATTCCTCAACAAAACCTCGATCACCTTTGTAAGAATCTAGATAACCATTAAAAAATTTAAGGATGGTTTTCAAAGGTCAGATGGTCTCTTTCTCCACTTCTCGATATTGAGCCTTCATAGAGTCTTAAACAAGGTATTACACATCTTTAAAATTAAAAGGAACACTATATAAACATTACTGAATGATGGGAATTCAATATTTCATGTATTAATTTCTATGGTAAATTTTTATAAATTAAAAAAAAAATCATATCAACCTAGATGTTACAGAATACTCAAAGTGAGCTCAATTTCATTACTCTAAATCACAACCCCAATTTATAAAAGAATCATATATTTCCAATCACATAATATTTAATCATTTAAAAAAGATTACTATTTATTTTTAAAATTAGAATCCTTGTAAGAAATTCATCATAATTGTTGGCAATCATTTCCCATATGAAGATAATTTTTCAATGGTTTCAAAAGAAATTAAACCATTTTAAAATTATTAAGATAATTTATATTTCAAACCAATAAATCACCAAATTTAAACTTAAAAAATTTATTTATAAGGAAATAAAATTGTATCTGAGAATTAATTTTCCATTCAACAAATTTCATGAAACACAATTTTTGGAAATTGAAAAAATTATTATTGTGGAACATATTCAAAACTTTTTTTATGCCACTATTCTATCTTAAAAAGGTGTTTAAAATAAATAATGTGGAACAAAGTCGAAATTTTAATGAAAGTAATGGGGGATAAAACATCAATAACCCTACCACTAACCTCACACTTGAAGGGTAATTTTGGAGAGAAAATTAATCAGTATCAATTTTCTTGTTGGAGTAAATCAATGAAAGTCTTGGTCTAATGGTATGGTAAATTAAAAAATGAAGAAAAAATAATTATTAGATTTTCTTCAATATATGTCACATTAATTCCTCATATTTTACCACACTATTAATGTTTAGTGTAGGAATGTTCATCATTCTATTCCATCCAAAAACTTATAAGAGATTTTACAATTTAAAGATTGTCTCATAAGTAATATAAATATCATTTTTCATCATGAATTCAATAAATCACAGGAAATACACAATTTACCAAATAAATGATTACTCGTGTATCATCATTAGTAGGTGTTGATCAAGAACAAGGTAAAAAATTACATTTTGAGTACTTACACATACTTAATATCATTTCACTATAAATCACCACAAAAAACTTAAGGGCTTTCAATGAGACGATATTTTAAGGAAAGGCTTCCATTGATTCCATTGGTAGTAAAACAACTATTAATACCACCCAGAACAATATAATAGCATATTTGCAACTAACCCAAATATAATTTCTGATCTCCATGGTCTGATGAAAAGTATCTGGTCACTAGGAGATATCAATTGGGAACAATTACTTCTATTAAATATTACAATAAATAAAGTACATTGCGGAAACATCATATGATATATACCTTAGTATAATCATTTCCTATAGAAAGAGATGATTCAAAAGTGTAAATAAATCAAATCACCCAAAAAAACATCTCTATATAGTCCATGACCACACACCACGTCCCTTGTCACCCACCCTTTGTCACCCTAACTGAAACCCAAAAATGAAGATGAGATCATGAAAACTTTTTATAATATCATAATGTATACAAACACCAAATGGTACAGTAAGGGTTTTGCGTAATGATCCCGGAAGCTTCTACAAAATATTATATATAGTTTCTATGTGCATTAATTCTAATAATAAAAAAGGGGAGTAAAATAATTTGAGTAAGAATATTTTTTTTTAAAATATAATTTTATACATTTGAAAATCATTTATGAAACCAAACCAGTAAAAAATTATATTTAAACATTAAAAAAAAAATATTTTTTAAATCAATTGAAAACCATTTCAAAATATAAATTTCGATAAAGAAAAAATGATAAATTTATAATTCTAATATCAAAATATAAACAAGAGTCAATAAAATATAGTCAATGTGAATAATAATAATATATGAATCAATCAAGATTAGTAATAAATCGATATAGAAAAACATGACTCCATGTAGCGACAACAAATGTTTTCATGTATCGAGTATGAAGTATAAAAATGGCATGTGTATATCCTAGGTATTATATTAACACTACAATAAAATAGATAATAAAAAATCACTATGAATAATCGGCAGACATATATCTGGTCAGACATGTCTCATGAAAACCACTTTTACAGACACCCACATTCCTAGATTCACCTCTATATCCTTCACCATTTTTCTTCTCTCTATATATAATAGATATGGTATGAGTCTGCTAAAGAAGAATATTTTTATTTCAATACCATATATAAATACATGTTTTCAAAATAATTCAAATGTGATGAGTGATATAATAATGTTATGATGATCACCAAAGGATCCTTATAAATATATAAAATTACCTAACCCTAAACATTACATATTATAGTTTTTTTAACAAGAATTAGAATTCAAGGATCTTTATAGTTTTTAGTTTTAGGAATTTATGAAAAATACTAAAAATTAATCACATACATTACATGTAGACACATTTACTCAATATCCATATTCCGACCAAAGGAAACCATTTTATAAATTAATAATTTTTAAAATATAAAAAAAATCATTATATTCATTGTGGCATATTTTTTTCATTACCAATATTTAAGACAAATTAAAAACATTATAAAATGTTGTATGAGAACAAAAATATTAGTGAGGGACATAAAAATAATGTGTACCCTTATTCTAGTGGATAACATGAAAACACATTTCAGTTTCTTTGAATTAATAAAAAAATAACACAAAAAAACACACATAATTGTTTCTCAATGAAAATCAACAAAACTAAAGGAAAGAAATTGGAACTATTTTAGGTGACTTAGATCATATTATACATAAATCAACATTAAAAAAATTCAATTAATAAAAAATACCGATGAATTCCAATATTATTATTACCCAATGAAATTTAGTTCAATAATGGGGATCACACTTTGTATAATTTATATCGAGATCACCAATTTTCAATAATGGGGCCCCAGACTGTATATATTATATATCAGGATCACCTATTCCTATTGAGAAATAATTGTAAAAAATGTTAATATATGCTTTATTAAGCTCAAATGAGAGCTATAATGGGGATAAACCCTTCATATATGCAATATCAGGATCACTCTTTTTGTAAAATTTTCAAGTACCACTTTCTTAATAAAACACATTCTTCATAAAACCCTATGAAATTTTTTGAATTCCATATGGAAAAAAATTCCTATTAAAATAAAATATTAATTTTAAAACACATTTCAATTCCAATGTACCCAAAAAAATAAAACAATGATTTTAATTTAATAAATCATATATGCATTGAAAGGAATCTAGAAAGAAAATAGTTGTCATGAAAACAGAAAATTCATTGTCACCATGTAATTGAAGATTAGATTATTCCTTTCACAGCTTTTCAAAAATTATTTTTAAAAATATAAAAATATTATTTTTAAAGGAAATTAAATGGTATAAAAAATATAATAAAATTTTCATTTATAATCATTTTATATCATAAAAAATAAACATGTTAAATAATATCAATAATATTAACATGTATAGAGGGATTTTATAATTAAATCATTAAACATTCAAGGTGTATCATACCACTAGGAACATATAAATCATAATTATCCTGATAGAATTTTTTACAAAACATTATATAAATTTATAATAAATAAGGTAATTACATGATATTTCAAAGTGTTTGTATATAAAACTTATAAAAGACCATGGGTCTATAATATTAAATCAGGGATAATTGAAAAAAAACTGAGATGAAGTCTCTTCATTTGTGTCTGAATCATCACAAAAATTATTAATCTTCTTAAATAATAAACATACCTTTATTATTTAAATTATGTTTTACCTTATTAATGTTTATTATTCATTTTATATGACTTATTATCATTTTATAACCATTAATTTATTATTTAATATCATGTCAGATGTTTAAATGTTATTTGGTACATCTGCCCAAAAAAGTAATGGTATGATGTCAATAATCATGGAGAACATTATTAAATAATATTTATAAAAATATTCATGAAATTATTATAACATTCACACATAAATTATACATTTAAATCCATCCATTCTTATGGATTGAATAAATGAACTATGATGCAATCATGGAGATGGTAAGTTGTATGTAGGCATGAGTAACGTTTTAACTTTTCATTGATTCCAATGGAATGCTTGTTTTTATTATTTTCACTTTAAATACTGATAATAAAATCAATAATATAAAATTAGTATTTTAAATATACTTATATGAATCATCTGTGTGATGTGGTGATGAAAAATGAATCACATTTCTCCAAAAAGGTGATAGTTCACACGTACATATGAATGCTATTATTATTTTTTACATGGAAGGAAAAAAAAGAAAATAAATGATATATAACATTATAATATTGATTTATGTGTCATGAATATAATAATTGATAATTAATTATATAATTATAACCACTCTTAAGATTCGGTGGTGGAAAAATATTTATACCGGTTCAAGAGGTGGTAGTTTGTCATACACATGAATGATTAATTGTTTTCCCATTTGATAGATAAGGAGATAAAATTATGTAATTATAATAAAATAATAAAATAATAGTTTATTTATAATACTATATTAATTATTTAATCATTTTTTTGATTGGAATAAAAACAAACTAAAAACATAATTAAAAATGAACTCTACTATTCTGACAACCTTCATTTCTTATCAACTTAAAACCACTAAGGATGATGTTATGACTAAAATAAGAGATACATAATGTCACTAGGGATTCAAGGAATATATTTTTGTTGATATTTTGAAAATAAAAAAATTGTTTTTAGGTGTGATGAAAAGTGAATATGAGGTTCTCTTTTGAAGGAGAGGGGAAGGGTACTCTAGAAATTAGTCAAATTAGTAAATTAATATATATTAATTATCTATAAAAAATGGATAAAAACTAATTTATTTAGAGTATATTATAATTATTCTATTTTTAAATAAATTTATCCATTGAATATCGGACAAGTTTTGACAATTTTTTAATCCTTATCATTTTTTTAACCCTCATTTAATCTCTTTAATTCGAACAATGATAACATGGGTTTTTACAAATTTGAAGGTTATTATAATAACTATAAAATAAAAAAAACCATAAATGAAATATTTATTACATTTTATTTCATTATCCCAATCATTTATCTAAATGTAAAATTTTTATGAATTTTATATAATTTAATAAAATATTATTTATTTTAAAATATCAATAATGTCATTTTTTACACTATTCATTAGTTTCCTTTCTAATAATATCATAAATACAAGATAGATTTGTACCAATTCTTATACAACATCTATAACATGTCCAAGTAATATATTTAATTTTTAAATGACATAATTATTTCAAATTATATTTATATTAACATTTTTAAAATCATTTATTTGAAATATCAATTAAATATACAAATACTACATAATCATTGTGAAAGACATTAATTTAATTATTTCATACATAAAAATAAAAATTAGTTATTTTGATAAATAAAATATTTTTGATTTAAAATGACTTTGTATAATTAAATATATATTCTAAATAACACTATACTATCATTTTTATATTTATTATAACATAAAAATGAAATCACTAATTTTTCTTTGAAATAAAATAATTTATTGGAAATAAAGTCATTAATGTGGTTTTAAAATGACATAAAATTTCATAGATAATTATTTGGGTTCACTATCACTCATGTAATTAAAATAATAAATGTTTTGAAATAATTTTATAATATTTATAATATTATTTTTACCCTTCATTACTTGATTTAACTTTAACCATGGTAATAAAAATAAATGAAGTTACTATTCATATTTTCAAAAACATTAATAAACTTTAAATTTTTTAATCAAATTATGGAATCGAATTTTCATAATTAAAAACACATAATTGGATAAAATTGATTTAATATTAATCACGTTGATGAGGGTTAGAAAAGATTTTTTTGATGTAAAAACATTGAAATGATTGAAATTCTGTGATATCCAAATCCAACATAAAATTGTTTCCAATGACCTAATTGTAGTAAATGATAAATAAATTATCTAATTATATTTTATATCTAATTAAAAATATAATTTACTACAATATATTATTTAGAAAAAAAATTTGTTTTCAATTAAAATACAATATTTATTTAGTATTTATCAAAACATGACACTTATCATAAAATTAAAATAATGAAAATAATTAAATATTTATATTAGGATTTCAAATAAAAAAATTTATTTTCTCAAATATAATATATAAAATTTCCAAAAATATATATTTAAAATAATTTCTCCATCAAAAGGTGACAAAACATCATTTTCATAAAAATAATTTTTTTATGTGTAAAAATAGATTTGTTCTTATATCATGTATTAAAGAAAAATATGATGCATTTTGTCCATTATATTAAATATTATATATATATATATATATTTCATTATTATAATCTAACATTAGTGATTTGTTTAGTTACTAGTATAAATCCCAGTTATTTATATTTAAATAGTTTTTGATAAAAAAATTCATTTTATTTTAAAAAGTGTTTTCTTTTATTTTATAATTAATTGTTTATTAAATAATTAATAATATATCAGGTTTAAACCATATTTTTATTATTTAGTTAACACTGTTCAATTCAGCCGTTCTAACGATAAGGATATAATAGTAGCAATTAAAGAATAATATTTAGTTGTTCGTTTATGCTCAGTGTGGATATTCTTATACACAATAAAACAAAGTTGTTAATTTTTTATTAAATCATTGGATGTTAGTGTCTCCCTGCCTATGGGAAATTGTGTCCTCAGAATAACTATTCTGAGATTGGTAACTGATTTTTTTCTTTTTAAAATAACTATATTGAGATCCAACATCAAAAAATTTATTAATGAAACTTCCACTTTAAAATACACGAAGGGAAGTAAATAAGGTCACATTATATTAAACATACTTGGGTTTAATTTAAGAAAACATAGAAAAGGTATATAAAACTAACTATCATGTTCAGATAGACAATGATAGAGCACATTATCATGATAATGTTTTAAAAATAAATATGTGATTGGTTAAAATGTCATTGTTTTCATAGTAAGATAAGTAAATGAATAATGTTTTTCAATTAAAAATTTTTTTCACATATTTTAGGATTTAAACTAATACCTATAATAAGAAAATTTTAAATATACTTAATTGAGAAATATAATTTCATCCTGCATTCAATTTACCCCCCAATGTCATTTTTCCCCAAATTATGATTATTTAATATAAATTGTTAATTCTAAAAGCATTAGAATTAACTTCTACGAATAAAAAACCCATTAGAGTATAACAATATATTCCATATATCATGAGGCATTAACCAAAACCAAAATGATCATGATAAGATAAGACATGTCTCTAAAAATGATAAACCTTTATATGATGAAAAAATATTTCTAATGTCCAATATTTAAATAGTAATACCAAAAGATCAACATAGATAATTAAAAAAAAAACTATCAATAAAATCCAAAAAAAATATAGAAAATAATATCCGACCCCAAAAATTAGATGGAGTTCATCACATAATCATCGAAGATAAATTTTGTGATGTATCGCCATAAAAATCTATTACAGTTGAATTGTCACACCGAAACTAATATCCCTAATAATATTTAATATATGCTAACAATTATTATAAATAACCTAAATAACTATATTAAAAAACAAAAATATATATGCTTCTAAAATATAATTCATCCTTTAATACAATATAAAATTAAAATATTAATCTATTTACCTTACCCAAATAATGTTCCTAAAATTTTAAACATCCTCCAAAATAATATCTATCACTTAATCACCAAATCATTTTATAATGTGATGAATAACTATTCAAAATATCACATGTTCCCAAAATAATATTATTTTTAATCCATAAAAATGGCTAACTAAATAGAAAAACTCATTCTATATGGGAAATCACGTAGTCTATTGGTAGGCGATGAACCCTTATCTTCTTTCAGAGTGTGTTCGATTCCCGCAGCCTAGCCGGACGAGGTGGGTTTTCACCCATCTAATGTGTTTTAATTTTTATATAATATAAAATTCATATAAAATTACCAAGATATAATAAAATCCTTAAAAATAATAATATAATTTTTTAATATCAATGATTATCTTACACCTTAATATTTTAATCTCAACAATTAATAATCCATAATTACCTCAAAAATGAATGTCTCCAAAAATACCATTAGTAACCATAAAATTTAATAACATAAACCCTCAAATGGGGTTTCTAGGATACTAAGCATATGATAAATCATACGACTATAAAAATATGATGATATCTATCACTATTATAAAAATATTTTATTATCTAAATATGCATAAAAAATCCTCGACAACAAATGTATGGCCCCAACCCATAACAGTACATATTATAGAGTTTATGAACTAAAAATAAAATTTGAGTATCGTTACCTATTAGAGTTTTAGAGAATTAGAAAAAACTCTTACAAAGTAAATTCAAACATTACAAGTATGAAATTTAACTAAATAACCATATTCCCACCAAAGGAAACCATTTTTTAAATAAAATATATTTTATTTTTCCAAAATATTATCAATTATATCATCATAACAATTTATATGTACTTTCCAAAAATTATGTCCTTAAGAAAAAATTTAAAAAATTGACATGATCATAAAAATCTCATTAAGGGACATAAAAAGAAATAAAACTACTAGTCTAGTGTAAAACAAGAAAATCCATTTAGTGTTCCTTGAGATAATGAGAAAGAAAATTTTCACATGAGAAACACGCATACATTTTCTTCAATGAAAATTATTAAAACCATTAGAATGTAATTACAACTATTCTATCTAATTTCATCCATCAAATGTGTAAAACCCTTTATAAAAACTTCCAATAGAATTAAACATAAGGGAAAATTCCAATATTATTATTACCAAATTCATTAGAGATATATTATAGGAATCACCCATTGTTTATTCTATACCAGACTCACCATTTAGTTGTGATTGGGCTCAACCCTTCATATAATCTATATCCGGATCACTTGTTTTTCATGATCTATAATGTGGATCAACCCATTAAATTTGTTATATCGGTATAACCCATGATCTATAATGGGGATCAAACATTTCTATAAGATATATCAGAGTCAAAAATTTCATATAATGCCCGATTACCATTTCAAGAATTCAAAACATTCATCATAAAACCCTTTAAAAAACTCTTTTAATTCTAAATAAAATATTATTTTCTAAAAATATAATAATTTATTTAAAAAAAAATTATTTGTTACAATGTACCCAAAATAAAAATAATGATTTTCATTTCATTAAAACTATATGATTTAAAATAAATCTATATATTATATAATATTCATGGAAATAAGAATATATTTTGTTTCCATGAATGTTATGATGGGAACATTCCTTTTTTCCTTTTTATAAAATTTCTATATAAAACACATAGAAATAATCTATTTGAAAACCATTGAATGAAATTTAAAATTGAAATAAAATTAGGTTTATAATACATTCATATAAATTTAAATAAATATATAAAAAACAAAAATAGAGACATGGAGAAGTTTTATACAAAATTAAATATTAATACATTTAAGGTATCCCATACCACATTGAAGATTTAAATCCTAATCCCCATTAAAGCATAAATTTTAAAAGAAGCACTGAATAAAATAATTATAAATTAATTAATTCAAGTTGAAGTCAATTGGGCTATATATACACCCTAAACAAAGAAGGTTGTTTTCTAATATCGAAATATTCATTAATGAATTGAGATTGAGTTGAAGTCCCTTACCTTGAGTCATATTCATAACATAAAAAATTTATATTCTCTGATTATAATTTAAGTTTAATTATATACTATATTTAGAAATTAATTAGTGTTAATTAATAATTTTATATAAATTATTGTCATGTTATAACAATTACATAACTATTTATGTTCATGTCATATGTTTTAACAAAATTTGGTTCTTCAGTCCAAAATGATATGTGTATGAGGAAAATTTTCAATGTTTTCATTAGTATCTAATCCCCAAAAAAATATTTTTGAAATAATAAATTTTATACAGTATTTATAAATTTAAATTCATCCATTACATATAAATATAAAAATTAATTATGTTACAATCATTGAGCTGGTAAGCCATATATAGGCATGAGTAACATTCCAATTTATTAGTGATCATTATGAAAAGAAGGAATATATTATTTAATATTTACCTAATGTTAATATTGTCATTAATATCATATTAATAATTTAAATATACTTATATATATCATCCATGTTATTTGGTTATGTGAAATTAATAACATCACCTAGAAGAGGTGATGGTTCACATGTACGCACGAATGACATTATAATATTTATCTGAATTGAATGGTAAGAAACAAAATTCCTATTATTATATAATTATAAATTAAATTTCATTAATATTATATATAAATAGTAATTATATAAATTTTCCATGTATTTAGAGGTAGTTATTGGAATTTGAATTATATCATTTTGAGAGGTTGTAGTCCACTAAACACATTAATGATTAATTATTTTCTCTTTTGAGGGACTTAGAGGTGTATTTATGTGATGATATTAAAATAATAAACTATTATTACATTGATAATACTTTTTTTTATTATTTTATCAATGTTTAATAAGATTTGATGTACTTTTAAGATGAAAAAATAAACAAACTTGATTAAAAATGATACATTTTAATCAAACAGACTATATTGATTATAACCTTGACACCACTAAAGATGGTGTTATTCCAATCACAAGATCAATAGAATGTGGGAATGGATTATAGGAAGGCATTTGGGTAAGTATTTTTTGAACCAAATAGGTTTTATTGTGTGATAAAAAGAGAATATGATGTTACCATTTATAAGAGAGGGTAGCAGCACTCTTGAAATTCTTCAACATATTAAATTGAAATATAATATTTTTTTATTCAAAATTGCTCACAACTGATTTATTTATAATATAGGATTATTTAGGATAAAAATAAATAAATAAAATTAATACAAAAAAAATTTCACATTTTTTTAATCCGTATCATTTTGGTTTAAACCTCAAATAACCACTTTCTTTATTACTCTAACAACATGTATTTTTACTCATTAAAGGTTAATATAGTTTCCATAATAATAAAAAATAATCCTTCAAGGATCATTTATAAAATTTTAATCCCGACCCAAATCTTTCGGTCTAATTATATTCTTTTATACAATCTATATAATTTAATAATATATTATTTATTTTAAAATATCATTAATGTCAAATTTGACTCAATTTATTACTTGACGTTTTGTCAATATCCCAAAGAAAAGACAAATTCAAAAAAAATATTTTAAAAAATCACTAAGAAGTAAAATTAATCATTAATATTCATTTATGGAATTAATTATTTTAAATTATATATATTTTAATGTTTTCAATATCATTTATTTGATATTTCCATTCATTAAATAATTAATTAATCATTATTGTATAGACCATTAATTAAACTATTTATTCCCTAAAATTAAAAAATAATTTATTATCATGAATAATAATATTTATAATACAAATTTTTATTTGTTTTCCAATATATATTCTAAATGAATATATATTAAAAATATTATAGTTTTTAAAAAATATGTATGTCACCATTTTATTTTCTTTATAATAAAATACTATAAAGAGAATAAAGTAATCCATGTTATTCCAAGTGGTTATAAAATTATCCAAAGAACCATTTTTCTTTATAATAACTCATTCAAAAAAATTATAACAAGTGTTATGGAAATTTTCTTATATTTATAATATTATTTTTACCCTCAATTACTTAATTTAACCTTAAATGTGGTAATAAAAAATTTCCATGTTATAATTCATATTTTAAAGAATAATATGGAATTTTTTTTAAAAAATTTGGAACTTATTATTTCTAATATGGAAAAATATTTTTAGTCAACAAGACACATAATTGGATATAATTATTTTAAAATTAATCCCATTTCTAGGGTGAGATAATTTGTTACAAAAGTGAAAAGGTGGAAAAGATTGAAAGGGTTCATATACTAGTCCAATGTGATATTGATTCTAAGAAATAAATTGTATTAAATGATAACATTTTGATAATATTATAGATTAAAAAAATAATAAAAATATAAAATATTACTATATATTATTTAGACGAAAAAGTAGTTTTCATTTAAAAAGAAATATGTTTTCACTATTTATTAAAACAAGAAACTTATCATGAAATTCCAAAAAGTCTAATAATGTAAATAATTATATTACTATTTCCATGAATTATTTTATTGTAAAAAAAAACATATTTAGAACAATATATCCTTAAAAAACATTTAAAACTACCTTTTTAGAAAATACTTATTTTATGTGCAAAATTGGATTTGTTCATATATCTTGTTCAAAAAACACATAAGTTTAATTTTAAACATTAAATTGAATATATATATATATATATATTTCATTAATTTAATACAAAACTAATATTTTTTATTTATTAGCATAAAACACACTTGTGCATATTTAAACAGTTCCAATGAAAGCCATTTACTTTTTTTAAAGGCTTTTATATTAATTTATAATTGGGTTGTTACAAAAGAATTAATTATATATACAATTGTAAATAATATTTTATAATTATATTAATACTGTTCATTTTCACAATTCTAATGACTATTTTATAATGGAAACATTTAAATATTAATATCTAGTAGTTTATTTAAGCATTATGTGGATTATCTTGTTTTCTATTGAAAATAGTCATTCGGTTTTTTTAAACGTAGGATATTAAAAAATCATTCTTCGGTTCATTACATCAATTAAAATCCCACCCTCAGACACATGACACCTCAAAAAATCCTCTATTCAACAACAATCAATGGGAAGTATAAGAGTAATGTGTTACAATAATGGACTACTATAAGAGAGGATTATCATAAAGATTAAATTGGGAAGTAGAGAGTCATTAATTAAATTTAAAAAACATTACAAATTTCAATATTGGAATGGGCAGTCCAACCATTTCCCATTCTCAAATAATCATAATAATGAAAAATTTACCATTAAAATAATTATTTCTTTTAAATAATCCCTAAATAATTTAATAGAAGTATTAAAATTTCAAAATTATTGAATATATTTCAAACATGGATTTCTCCAATCATTCTATGTGAATAAATCACACATTTTAAATAAAAAAATAACACCAATATAAAAAAATTAAAAATAAATCAAATAGAGTTTGTGGTCATTTCCAAAATTCATGAGTTTGAAAGAATTTAGATAAAATCAAATAGTTCATCTCATTTCATTTAAATCATGGAATTTCATTTTAGGTAAAAACCCAAGAAAAGGCCTCTCATTAACAAATACATCATTTAAAAGATTGTTGAAAATAAATCCAAAAAACAAGAAATTAAACTACTTATAAATGTATAATAGAGATAAATATCACAACCATTAAAATTATAACATGTTCAATTAAAAGTAAATTAAGTAATAGAAGTATTCACTATGAATATTAAGAACAATTTTCATTGATCATGCTTTCAAAAATTGTGAAACAATTATCAATGAATTATCAATAAATAAATAATTAAAATATGAAGGAAAAAATAGAAGCACATACCCATTATATTTTAAATCCAAATCGAACAAATATAATATGTTTCACCTTCGATGGAGATAACTGAATCATGGAAGATGGGTTTTAGGAGAAAATGGAAAAGGCCCTAGGTCCAAAATTCCACCTCAATCATTCAATATCTAATGAATTAAATGGATATCATGACCTCTAGGAATGATTAATCCCTAAAATAAGACTAATAAAATACCAAGGGAAAAAGGAACTCCCCTAAAAAGGATTACATATTTGTTTTTCACTTCCATAATTCATGTAATGAAGATGAGAGAGCCGAAATAAACTTATATATATCCAAAAATCCAATGAATCAAATTAGTTTTGAGTGGGTGTGGTTTTTTGGTTAATTAGGGGTTGGGGTTAAAAATTTTAATTGTTAGTTTTGAGCATCAAAATACCATCTCACCATATCCTAGCATAGGTATCATAGTTAGTACTTCTTTTGTGCCTAATTGTGTATGAAGATAGAGACCATGAAAGTGATTCATGTTTAGGTGTAACAGTTAATTTAACCATGTAAAAACCCTAAAACACATACTATGATACTATAATATAATCAAGGGTTTGTAATAGAGATTTTCAAATAGCACCCTAAACATGAACAATCCCATAAACCATCAAAAAAATTCTATAAAGAATGGAAAAAACCCTGGATGAGTTCCAACAATTTCCAACTCAAATCAATGGGTAAAAAACTAAAATTAATAATGGGATATTACAGACCCAAAACATGTCGTAAACTCCATATTCATTACATAATAAGAATATATAAAGGATATTAGAAAAGATTAAAAATTATAGGATAACTATCATCATAATATTCATATTCTTATGTTAGCAACCATTATAACACAATGTTATTAGGATAACCACTCATGCACCCTACATGGTATCTAATGAGATAATAAAATTACCAAATATATTGGAGTTCTATAAAATACTCACCATTAACATCATAATTTTTCCATACATATGTGATCCACCAGTGGAAAACAATACATTTATGATTGAAAATCCCAATATAACCAATAATAAGGATGTCAATTTCACAATATAATCATAAGACACAAATTAAGGACATATGTAGTACCCCCAGTTTCTGGTATGTAAACCCTACATGATTCTTTTCATGATTATAATGTTAAGCGTGATGATTGGGAGAGTCTGAAGAACTTTGAATGATGTTTTGAGGAACGGGAAGCCGCACGGGCAGCACACAATTTTTATAACTGTGTGGAAAAACTACGAATAGTTAGTTATTTTGAAGTTTTGGCTCCCTCATGGTTGGATAATAGTTAGAGAGGACATGTGATGAAGACGTGTGAGGGTCTTCCTAGGTAGTGGCTATCAAACGGTTAGCGCACAATTTGTCTAACCATGCGAAGTAACCAGGAAGGCATTTAAGTGATATCCTCAAAAGTGTATCTCACATTTTTTTACTATAAATGGATTTCTTTCTTGTTAAGCAGATATAAATCTGTATTTTTCGTCTCATAAGTCCAAATAAGGTTCTACCATCACTCTGGAAAAAATCTGAAGGCTTCCCATGGAGAATTGAAGCCATATTTTTTTACATATGTGATCATTCCTATTCATTTTTGTTTGGTTTCATATAACTAATTAGATCTAATTATTCTATTATCTTTTTTACATATATCCAAACCCATTTTGGGTAGATATATGTGTTTAGATTCCATTTATGATGAGATTTTTTCTTGATCTTGCAAGGAGAAGAGATCTAAGGTGGATTGATGGAGAATCGATCTGATTTTCTTGTTAGTTCATTGTTTGTTGTGGTTTTCTTCAAAACCATTGAGGTATGAGACTTCTTTATCAACTACAATTAGTAGAATAGATTTTAATTCTTTCAAATTAAATGTGTGGTGTTGAATTTATCATGATTTGGTTGTTGAACACTTGTTGGAAACATTCCTATGTGATGGTTTTGAAATATAGAAAATTAGGGGTTTTAAAATGAATGCTTCAGTTCATGGTTTTAAATAATGTGTTTTAAAAAGGGGGTTTTCTATATTTATGGAACATAAATGGTAATAGTTTTTTTCAATAAAAGGTTAAGTTTTATTGATATTAAATGTTTCATTGAAATGGTTTGTACTATTGGTTTTAATAAAATTATAGTTTTATTAAAGTGATTGTTTTGGAAATGAAAATATATGGCATAGATGGTGTTGTTGAGAGTTCATGATTGACGTGACATTAATAAGAGATGCGTACCATTTGGGTATAAGTGATGTGACCCTTTATTAGGGGTGTGTGTGTCCTTGGGACACAAGTTAACTGGATGAGAAATCACTCGTCGGTTTGGATGTGTCAAAAAATGCATGCATGTGTGGGTGTGTTGTGAACTATGGAGATGGGTATTCCAAATGATAAGATTAATGTGTTTTAATTAATTTTTTAGTTAATATTTTGGAAAAGTAACTTGCTGGAAATTGTTTTCATTTGGTTTTGGTTTTACTTGGTTTTAAATGGGTTTTGGAGCTTGTTTATATAATGTTAGAAAATGTTTTTATAAAAAAATTATATAAACTATTTTATATAAATGTGGCTGACTTTTCATCACTAGTAGAGTGAGTAGACAGTTTATTGGGGAAAACCTACTGAGATTTATACTGACCCATACTTTATCACCTCAGTACTATTTCAGATGCTATATTCTGGGAATGGTGAAAAGGTAATGTTTCCCACGTATTTAGCACGACGTCATGGTGTTTGGGCTATTTAGAGATTTTGGAACATAGAGATTACTGAGTGTGGAGTATTTTTATCTTTTAAGAATATTATGTAATTTTTCTATTTTGTACATTAATACATGTTTATTCATTCATTTTTTCATAATTTGATGTAGTTTTGAGATACATGAAGTTGTTGGGTTGTCTTCCATTTTTTCATGCATCGTATAGTGAATGTTTCTTATGGTTGGTTGATTTATTGGTTGATTTATTAAAGGTTAAATAATCCCACACTTGTATTTGAAACCCTTTGGAATTTATTTCCAACCTTTTGTGTCTTGGGAATGTCACCTAAGGCCTACTAATGGCTTCTTGTACTCTCAAGCCAATGATAATTGGAAGGCCAATAAAAATGTTATCAGTCTAGTCATTCCCTTATGGTACGAATCATCAATGTTCTTGGTCATGGAGTTGGAAATCCGTTTCACCTATTCCATGGGTTGGAATCTTAGACATGAGTATGATTTTTAGAACATGATATTTATAGCATAAAATTATGTAGCTAACCTGTTTATGCTGAACAACAAGTTACCTAGGTGTTAGGTACATAATTGTTTTGGATACCATTCTAGAATGTTGGAAATCACATTTTCATGGGTTTAGCCAATGATATTATCATGAAATTCATTATAGAGGAATGAATTACCACTAGGATTTTATATATCATGGTGAGTAATGATTTATTATTTTGGGAAAAGATGTATGTTTTTGGGAAATATATAATTTTCTTTCAAATGAATGATTTTGAAAATAGGATACTGGGTGTATTTTGAAAATGGTTCGATTTTCAAAACCAATAGTTGATTTTAAAAAAAATTATTGAACATAGAAAAATGTTGTTATTGGAAAAAATGTTGTGATAGTTGATGTGATAGAATTTAAAATGATAAGCCATCAGTTTCTAGAGAGTGAGATTGACAGAGTTCGTTATTGGTTTATAAAATAGCACCCGATAAGCATCGACGATACCAAAACGAAGAAGCTGTGGAGAAATTGGTTTCACCTGAACCATGGGTGAACCAAGAGTTGGTTTAGAGTTTCTTCCATGATTTTAAAGATGTGGAAACATTTAACTAGATTAATAATCCATGACATGTAGATCATACCATTTAGTTCATAGGGAAATGGAGGGAGGCCCTGTCTCTGAGTCCTCTTCACTCCATCTCTCCCCTGGAAATGTATCCTAGGAATATTAAGAAGGTCCACTGGATTCGATGGATCACCCCAACTAATAGACTCAAAATGAATGCCAAAAGGTTATATAACATGGGTGAAATGTGTGGATGAGAGGTGTTTCGGGATGCTAGGGTAAGTGTCCTCTTTGCATTTACATCTCACTATGGAAATGATACCTCTTTCCACGCAGAGGTGAATATAACACTTACTGGACTCACTATTTTTAATCAGATGAATATAGAGCTCACACAAGTTGAAACTGACTCGATGATATTATAGGACTCCTTGCATGGTAAAGGATCCATCCCTTTTTTAGTTGAGTATATGTAACACCCGAGACTTTTATTTTATATAAATCATCAAAGGAATCTTTTTCTACACACAACACTTGCTTGGCTTGCTTTACACGAAATCGCGACCTTCCTCGATAGCTTGCATCGTACGCAATACCGAGTTTCACTAAACAACGATATACTTTTAAAATATTATTAAAACGAGCCGTTATGAATAGTAATAACAACTTTTTGAAATTTTATAAATTTTATTTTTCAAAATGGACTTCATTTTTGGATTCGTAATATCTAAATTAGCCTAGGGTGAAATTTTGGTATTTTTCTGAACACATTCAATTTTTGATGAACAGTGAAACCACTAAGTGGTAGTTAAAAAAAGTGAATTTTTCATAAAACTTAATTTTACCAATTCTGTGAGTGGAATTTCGAAAATCCGAGAGACACGGTTAATATCAAGGACTAAAATTTGGTTCAATGAGATGAAAATAATTTTTTGGTGAATAGTAACTTTTTACTTTTTTTTACCACGGTTAAAAGTAAATAGGGTAATTAAGGGTAAAAATGACATTATTATTACCCTAACATAGGTACTAATTCTATTTGGAAAGTGTAATTCGACCAAAAACAACCTTAGGAATAAAATATGACCATGTAGGCCCACTTGGATTAGATTAGGACATTTATTATTAATTTATTTAAAGAAGGGTTAAAATAGTTAAAATCAAAGTTTAATAAGTAAATAATTTTTAATATGGGGTTATACATAAGATAAATTCGACTATAAATATTCCTTAGAAAGATAAAAAGATTTCCTACATAATGGTATTTTATTAAATAATTTAATTTTTTTATGACACAACGATAATGCAGTAATTATCTTATTAATGAAATATTGACATAATTGATGTTATAAATACCCAAATAAATATAATTTGAGACTTTTCATGCATTCCACTAATTTTCTAGGTTAATATTACATGTTAGTATTGATTTAATTAGCTTTGGTTGAACTTATCATTCTGTTATGATTTTCACAAAAATCAGTTACTAAATAGTGTCAAAATTGACATAAAAGAGTTTTTAAAACAAATATTATATTGTTATTTGTTATTTTATTCCTAAAAATCTAAGGTTCAGCCAAATGACTCATATACGGTTATATATATTAATAATAAACAACTTGGGGTTCGTTTGGCTTGATATAGTAAGTTTATTAATCTTATAGTATAAGAACACAAGAAGACATGGTAAAAGTAAATTTTTTTAACTTAATGTTAAATCTAAATGATAAGGTTAAAATAGGAACCTAAACTTGTCTAAATTATATTGGATGAGAGTATTTATACCCATCCCCACCTTATCCTCGAAATAAATCAATTTGGTGCTATTTAAAACCGATCTGAACTTTATAATAAAATAATATTTTTCATTATTCCAAATGTGCCCCTCTCCTCCCTTATAAAAGGGCACCTCCTCTCTCTCTTCCTCACACCACATTGAGCCTTCATGCTCGGCCAACCCCTGACACTTTCTCCTCTCCACTTCCCTAGAGATATCCTAGAGGTCCTGGTCTTCTTCAAAGACCAATTTTAGTGCCCTAAAAGAAGGTCTCAAAGAAGCACTTCAAAGAAGAGGTAATGTTCGTTACCAATTCTTTCATCTTTATTTCTTCTTCCACTTCTTCTTCTTTAGTTGTTTCATTATGAAGTAATAACATCAGTATCACTCATATAATTATATTTTATTATAAGTATGAAACAACCCTATTTCACCACTTATCCATCCTATGGAAAAAAGAAATCACCGCGCGTGCGTACGTATGGAATACCGTCTCCACGTCGTGGTGTAATCTATATTCCACTACCACCATACTTTGATGGGTATAACAGTGTAAATAATGACTATATATGACTATTATAAAGTGATATTGATTCTGAAATAGTATACATACACTCCAATACAATTCCACGTTCATAGAAATGATATCATCACTCGTGCGTACGTACGGAATACCGTCTCCATGATGTGATGTGACTCGTTCTACATGATCTTCATTTACTAATGATGATATAAATGAATTGAATGAATGAATATGATATATATTACACTAATACCATTCTTGAAATGAGGTATCTATAACCTAAATATAAGAATAAGAATTTATTCGACAAAACACGCATAAGAACAAAAAGTAATAAACACCCGAATAACAAGTAGTAATGAAATATTACTAATAATAAGCTAAGAATATGACCATATATGATATCATAAAAATAAGTATGATTCTGTAATAAGTCAATAACATTATTTAAATCATTATACAGGAGGTTCAGACACATACAAAGCATATCGGACCTAAGGTAAGGGAAATATCACAATCTCATTTTTATCTGAGATTGTTTATACTTTAGTATTTAATGGGGTGTATTTTTTCAACCACATCCATGTATCCCCAATATGTAATATTACATCCATCCACTTACAATTGTTAAATCCAATTTTACCCTTCAGTGAGTTTTTAGTAAAGGATTTGAAAGGAATCTTTTGTCATTTTTTGTACGAGGTACTTTTTGACTTTTTCGAAAAACGTACGAAGAATGTTTTTTTAACTTATACGGCATGAATGGATTTTTAAAACATTATTTCCAAGAAGTTACTTTACAAGTTTTCATGTTTATTTTTAATCAACTTCTTTTAGTTTAAAACTGTATGAAATTTTAAGAAAGGAAAAATGTTTTTGAAGTAGAAGGGATATTTTCCTCAAGAATGGTGTTCAAGTGTTTTTATCAAAATTATTTTCCATCTAAGATAATAAAGGGTTATGTTTCTATCCCTATTATTACATTGATTTGATTATGTTGTGATGGAATTATTTTTATGAATTCCTTTATCTTATATGAATTGTTTTATGATGTCACGATGTTTAAGATTCCCATTTTTATTACATGGGTTATGCAATGATGTATGATTTAATATTTTGTGGCACACATAAGAATGGTATCATTATGAGATGTGTGGGACCTATATCTCCCTCCAATTCATTGGGTAAATATTTTATATCTCATGAGATAGACATGGATGGAATGGTAGGTTATACTAGTTCAGTGAAACAGGACTGAAACGAGGGTGACTCGGTTCAGAAATGGACTTTGTCCACTACGATATTCTTGGAAATGTGTCTTGACTAATAAGAAATGATTCTTTATGATTATGTGTGTATTCCACAAAGTTTCATGTTTTATTTTATGATTATTGGTATTACATATCACTTCTATGATTTATCCCATGTTATGATATTATGATCTCTTTTGCAGGTTAAGATTTCCAAAAGTTGTGTTGTTATGTATATGATGTGATAGATATTTCTTTTGTTTACCATTACTGAGCATTTGAGCTCACCCTTTTGTATGTTTTATTTCCCCAGGTCAGGAAGAAGGTTATTAAGTAGAATATGCCAAAAAGGGACTCTAGATATGATGAAATAAATGGGAGGCAAAGTAGATACTTTATGAACCAGTTGTTTATGTTTACCAGTTTCTAAAGACACTATACTTATACGGTCCTTTCTTGGTTTTGTTATATGTTGTAATAACTGTGCTTCAATTCTAATGTAATAACAATTTATGTAAAGTATGGGTCATTATAGTTGGTATCAGATGCAAAGGAGGTAGGAATGTATCCGATACTTGGGAACTCTCACATGTGAGCGTTGGGCGAAGCATGGCTTTCCACCCAAGGGCTTCATGAGGAAATGGCTGCCACTGGGGATGGTGGTGTGTCTCGCCCAGGGGGTGTAGCCGCCAATGGAGTGCCCTGATAGGTATCAATTATAGTTCACTAGAAGTAATTCCATACCGTTATAGTTGGTATCAGAGGAAAGGTATAGTCAACCTTTGGAAACTAGGATATGAAAGCCTTAGTAAGAACCCTAAGGATAAGTCTAAGCATAGAACATAATCTTAGTGTTTTAGAAATGGCCATGAATAACCTAGGATAAGATCTTAAGTGTAAAATTTTATTCTTGATTATGTGGTTTTCCTATTATAATTAGTGTTTCTCACAATATTCTTCTTGGTTTTAGTCAATGGCTGGAACCCGAAGGAACCGTGTTAATGCGGAATGCGATGGGCAATGCAATGATTGTCCCCCTGAGCAACCAAACATTATGGGAGATGGAATGAAAAATCTTATAGCCATGCTCACACAAATTTCTCAAGATATGAATCATGCAGGACTTCCAAACGAGAAAAGGAAGGAGCAACATTCTGTTGAATCCTTCATGAGACAGCGTCCACCTTCATTCAGCAGGTCTAATGATCCATTAGTTGCTGAACAATGGATTAGTACTACTGAAAAGATATTTTCAGTTCTTCAATGTTTTGAGCATGATAAACTCATCTTAGCAGTGTATCGTTTGGAAGTTGATGCTGATCAATGGTGGAATCTTATTAAGAATACGAGGCAAAGGGATGAAATTGAGTCCATGGAATGGGGCGAGTTCAAGAACTTATTTTTCAATAAGTACTTCCCTCGTATTCTCCGAACCCAGATGTAGAAAGTGTTTCTTGAACTGAAGCAAAAGGATGATGAATCTGTTGGTACCTATGAAGCAAATTTTACAAGACTTTAAAGGTACGCTTCTGGTATTATTATCCAACCTGAGAGTAAGATCTATTGATTCTTTAGTGGCTTAAAGCCAAGTCTTCGAAGGGCCTTAGCCCTATGGGACTTCAATAGCTACGAGGAAATCGTTCGATGTGCTCTCAAAGTTGAGATGGAGATTGGAGTAACCCATCAGTCATACGGGTTTGATAAGAAGAGGAAAATGGAATTCAAAGGAAAATCTAAAGAGTGCACTGAAAAGAAGACGAGCTTCCCTTATGGTCAAAGTGTGCAAAGAAACATGGAGGGAGTTTTCTTGAATAGACAAGTAAATGTTTCAAATGTGGAAAGGAAGTTCATCGGGCATTTGAATGCCGTAATGATGGGAAGAAGATGTCTAATGATGCAAACGAAGGAAGGGATGCACAGAATGAACCTACTACACTTCAATGTTTCAAGTGCAAGGAGATGGGGCATTAAGCCAATCAATGCCCAAATCCAAGGGTTGATGATGATGGTCGACATCAACAAACTCGTAAGTCTAAAGACAAAGGAAAGCAACATGCAATTTCTATCAGCGATGTGGAGTACAATAATGATGTGGTAAAAGGTACACTTACCATCCAATCTAAAGTAGAAAATGTTTTATTTGATTTTGGATCCAGCCACTCCATTATTTCTGAAGAATTTTCTAATGATATCACCATATTACCTCAACATTTAGATGTTGAGTTAGCTGTGACAAACCCTAATGGCACAACAGTCGCATAAAAAGTTTATAATTCTTCTCCGACTGATGTTTGTGGGAAAGTGCTTCCTGAAAATCTTGTGATCCTTCCTATAGTGGAATTTGAGGTGATTCTTGGCCTGGATTGGCTTTCTCTACATGGATCTCATATCAATTGCCAAAGAAGGGAAGTCACATTTCATATTCTAGATCAATCTATGATCGTCTATCGATGCAAGGATGAACATAACCTTCCTGTGGAAGTTCCTTCCATCTTATGGGTCTTGATTCCACTAATTGAAGGTTATTTATCTCAAATGGTTGGTGAGAAACTCACAATTAAGAATATTCCCATTGTACGGGAGTTTGATGATGTCTTTCTGGAGGAATTACCATGTCTTCCACCGAATCGTGAAGTTGAGTTTTGAATAGAACTCGTACCGGGTTCTTTGCCTATTTCAAAGACACCTTATAGAATGGCCCCAATTGAGTTACAGGAATTGAAGAAGCAACTCCAAGAGAATCTTGATAAGGGGTTCATACTCCCTAGTGCGTCACCTTGGGGAGCACCTAATCTATTTGTTAAGAAGATAGATGGATCAATGAGACTTTTCATTGATTATCGAGAACTTAACAAGATCACTATCAAGAACAAATATCCTCTCCCGCGCATTGATGACCTATTTGACCAACTATGCGGAGCTCAATACTTTTCCAAGATTGATCTTCGTTCATGGTATCATCAATTAAGGGTCAAAAGGGAGGATATACCAAAGACAGCTTTCCGTACAAGGTATGGACACTATGAATTTATAACGATTCCATTTGGTCTTACTAATGCCCCTGCTATCTTCATGGATCTAATGAGTAGAGTCTTTAGAGACTATCTTGATCGGTTTGTGGTAGTCTTTATAGATGATATTCTTGTATATTCAAGGAGAAAGGAAGAACATGAAGATCACTTGAGAATTATATTGAAGACCCTAAGAAAGGAGAATCTTTATGCCAAATTTACCAAGTGTGAATTTTGGCTTCAAAAAGTTTCATTTTTAGGTCATATAATCTCAAAAGAGGGGATATCTGTGGATCCAGCAAAAACAGAGGTTATCGAAAGATGGTCGATACCAACAACAGTAACCGAGATCCGATGTTTTCTTGGTTTGGATGGATATTATCGACGTTTTGTGAAAGATTTTTCACGATTATCTAATCCACTCACCAAGTTGACTCGGAAAGGAGTTAAGTTTCTTTGGACGGAGAAATGTGAAGAGAATTTCAAGGAGTTGAAAAGATGGTTATCCAGTGCACCTGTGCTCACACTGCCTTGTAGTGGAGAAAGGTTTGTGATCTACAGTGATGCATCCAAGAAGGTATTGGGGTGTGTTCTTATGGAAAATGATATGGTGATAGCTTATGCCTCACGACAGTTGAAAATACATGAGAAAAATTACCCAACTCATGATTTGGAGTCAACTGCGGTATTCTTTTCATTAAAGATTTGGAGGCATTATCTTTATGGAGAACGGTGTGACATTTATACTGATCAGAAAAGTTTAAAGTATATTTTCACACAAAATGAGATGAATATGCGCCAAATAAGATGGTTGGAGCTGATTAAGGATTACGACTGCTCAATCCATTACCACCCTAGGAAAGCAAACAAGGTGGCAGATGCATTAAGTCGACAAGACCATGCCAGTTTATCCGTGATGAGGATCACAAAAGATCCAATATTTATGGATTTACAAAGAACGGATCTTGGAATTATAATGGAAGGGGAAAATTTTTATATTTTTCAAATGAATTTTCAACCATCTATACATGTGAAGATTAAAGAGGCACAGAAAGAAGATGTTGAGTTACAAAAGAAGGTGAGAAATGTTCCTGAATTCAACCTTGATTGTGATGGGATAATAAAGTTCAGGAATCAAGTTTGTGTTCCTCCCATCCCCGAATTAAAGGAGCTGCTGGATGAGGCCCATAGTTCTTCATTCTCTATTCATCCTGGAAACATGAAGATGTATAGGGACCTAAAAGAGTACTTCTGGTGGGATGGCATGAAAAGAGATGTTGCTGAATATGTCTCTCGATGCTTGGTTTGTCAAAAAGTTAATGCTGAGAGACAGAAGTCTAAGGGGATGTTACAACCATTACCCATACCTGAATGGAAATGGGAAAACTTCACTATGGACTTTGACACAGGGCTTCCTAAAATGTCCAAAGGCAATAATCCTATCTGGGTCATAGTTGATCGTCTTACAAAATCTGCACACTTCATTGCTATTAGTGAGGATTTCTCTCGGGATCAGCTTTCCAGTATATATGTAAAGTAAGTGGTAAGATTGCATGGAGTACCACATTCTTTTATATCTGATCGGGATCCAAGGTTTACCTTGAGGTTCTGGCGAAGTCTTCAGCATACTCTGGATACAGAGTTAAGTTTCAGCATTGCTTATCATCCTCAAACAGACGGTCAGTCGGAGAGAACAATTCAAACTCTAGAAGATATGTTGAGAGCTTGCTCTATGGATTTCAAAGGTGGTTGGGGTCAACACCTACCTTTGGTGTAATTTTCTTATAATAATATCTTTCACTCCAGTATTCAGATGGCTCCTTATGAAGCTCTCTATGTAAATAAATGGAGGACTCCAACTTGCTGGGATAAAGTTGGGGAACGAAAGCTAATAGGACCTGATGTCGTTGATGTAATGGCAGAAAAGGTCATATCTATTCAACAACACATAAGAGCAGCTCAGAGTAGACAGAAAAGTTATGCCGACAACCGAAGAAACGACCTAGAGTTTGAAGTGGGTGATAAAGTGTTCTTACGAATATCTCCCTGGAAGAGGGTTATGAGATTTGGAAAGAAGGGGAATTTGAGCCCTAGATATATCGGTCCTTTCGAAATACTGGATCGTGTTTGGAAGGTAGCTTACCGATTGGCGCTTCCACCGAATCTCTCTCAAGTTCACGATGTGTTCAATGTATCTCTCCTGAGAAAGTACATACCTGATCCTTCACATGTACTCAGCTCAGAAGTTGTACCACTGAAGCAAGATCTTTCTTATGAAGAACAACCGATAGAGATTCTGGATTGTAGTGAAAAAGTCCTACGAAACAAGACCACTCAATTGGTGAAAGTTTTATGGAGGAACCACCAATTAGAAGAAGCTACATGGGAGCTTGAGGATTTGATGAGGGAGAGGTATCCTCATCTGTTTGTTACAAAGTCACGAATTTCGAGGACGAAATTCATTTTAAGGGGGGTAGAATGTAACACCCGAGACATTTATGTTATATAAATCATCAAAGGAATCTTTGTCTACACACAACACTTTCTTGGCTTGCTTTACACGAAATCACGACCTTCCTCGATAGCTTGCGTCGTACGCAATACCAAGTTTCACTAAACAACAATATACTATTAATATATTATAAAAACTAGCCATTATGAATAGTAATAACCACTTTTTGAAATTTTATAAATTTTATTTTTCAAAATGGACTTCATTTTTGGATTCTTAATATCGAAATTAGCCTAGGGTGAAATTTTGGTATTTTTCTGAAAACTTTCAATTTTTGATGAATAGTGAAACCACTAAGTGGTAGTTAAAAAAACTGAATTTTACATAAAACATAATTTTACCGCTTCTGTGAGTGGAATTTCGAAAATCCGAGAGACACGGTTAATATCAGGGACTAAAATGTGGTTCAATGAGATGAAAATAATTTTTTGGTCAATAGTAACTTTTTACATTTTTTTACCACGGTCAAAAGTAAATAGGGTAATTAAGGGTACAAATGATATTATTATTACCCTAACACATGTCCTAATTCTATTGGACAAGTGTAATTCGACCAGAAACAACCTTAGGAATAAAATATGACCATTTAGGCCCACTTGGATTAGATTAGGACATTTATTATTAATTTATTTAAAGAAGGGTTAAAATAGTTAAAATCAAAGTTTAATAAATAAATCATTTTTAATATGGGGTTATACATAAGATAAATTAGACTATAAATATTCCTTAGAAATCTAAAAAGATTTCCTACATAATGTTACTTTATTAAATAATTTAATTTATTTATGACACAACGATGATGCAGTAATTATCTTATTAATGAAATATTGACATAATTGATGTTATAAATACCCAAATAAATATAATTTGAGGCTTTTTATGAATTCCACTAATTTTATAGGTTAATATGACATGTTATTATTTATTTAATTAACTTTTGTCAAACTTATCATTCTATTATGATTTTCACAAAAATCAATTACTAAATACTGTCAAAATTGACATAAAATAGTTTGTAAAACAAATATTATATTATTAATTGTTATTTTATTCCTAAAAATCTAAGGTTCGGCCAAATGACTTATATAAGGTTATATATATTAATAATAAACATCTTGGTGTTCGTTTGGCTTGATATAGTAAGTTTACTAATCTTATAGTGTAAGAACACAAGAAGACACGGTAAAAGTAAAATTATTTAACTTAATGTTAAATCTAAATGATAAGGTTAAAATAGGAACCTAAACTTGTATAAATTCTATTGGATGAGAGGATTTCGACCCATCCTCACCTTATCCATGAAATAAATCAATTTGGAGCTATTTAAAACCGAACATGACTTTATAATAAAATAATATTTTTAGTTATTCCAAAGTTTCCCCTCTCCTCCCTTATAAAAGGGCACCTCCTCCCTCACTTACTCACACCACATTGAGCTTTCAAGCTCGGCCAAACCCTGACACTTTCTCCTCTTCACTTCCCTAGAGATATCCTAGAGGTCCTGGTCTTCTTCAAAGACCAATTTTAGTGCTCTAAAAGAAGGTCTCAAAGAAGCACTTCAAAGAAGTGGTAATGTCCGTTACCGATTCTTTCATCATTATTTCTTCTTCCACTTCTTCTTCTTTAGTTGATTAATTATTAAGTAATAACATCAGTATCACTCATATACTGATATGTAATTATAATTATGAAACAACCCTATTTCACCATCTATCCATCCTACGGAAAAATAAATCATCACGTGTGCGTACGTACGAAATACCGTCTCCACACCATGGTGTAATCTATTTTCCACTACCACCATACTTGGATGGTTATAATGGTGTAAATACTGACTATATATGACTATTATAAAGTGATATTGATTCTAAAATATCATAAATACACTCCAATTCAATTCAACGATCATAGGAATGATATAATCACTCGTGCGTACGTACGGAATACCGTCTCCACGATGTGATGCGACTCGTTCTACATGATCTTCATTTCATAATGATGATATAAATGAATTGAATGAATGAATATGATATATATCACACTAATACGATTATTTAAATGAGGTATCTATAACCTAAAGGGAATAATAAGAATTTATTCGACAAAACACGCATAAGAACAAAAAGTAATAAACACCTGAATAACAAGTAGTAATGAAATATTACTAATAATAAGATAAGAATATGACCATATATGATATCATAAAAATAAGTATGATTCTGTAATAAGTCAATAACATTATTTAAATCATTATACAGGAGGTTCAAACACGTACAAAGCATATCGGACCTAAGGTAAGGGAAATATCATAATCTCATTTTTATCCGAGATTATTTATACTTTAGTATTTACTGGGGTGTATTTTATCATCCACATCCATGTTTCCTCAATATGTAATATTATTTCTATACACCTACAATTGTTAAATCCAATTTTACCCTTCGGTGAGTTTTTAGTAAAGGATATGAAAGGAATCTTTTGTCGTTTTTCGTACGTGGTACTTTTTGAATTTTCTGAAAAAAGTACAAAGAATGTATTTTTAACTTATAAAGAATGAATGGATTTTTAAAACATTATTTCCAAGAAGATTCCTTTAAAAGATTTCATGTTTATTTTTAATCAACATATTTTAGTTTAAAATTGTATGACATTTTATGAAAAGAAAAATGTTTTTGACGTAGAAAGGAGATTTTCCTCAAGAATGGTGTTCAAGTGTTTTTATCAAAATTATTTTCCATCTAAGATAATAAAGGGTTATGTTTCTATCCCTATTATTACATTGATTTGATTATTTTGTGATGGAATTATTTTTATTAATTCCATTATCTTATATGAATTGTTTTATGATGTCACGATGTTTAAGATTTCCATTTTTATTACATGGGTTATGCAATGATGTATGATTTAATATTTTGTGGCACACATAAGAATGGTATCATTATGAGATGGGTGGGACCTATATATCCCTCCAATGCATTGGGTAAAGATTTTATATCTCATGAGATAGACAAGGCTAGAATGGTAGGTTATACTGGTTCAGTGAAACAGGACTGAAACTAGGGTGACTCAGTTCAGAAATGGACTTTGTCCACTAAGATAGTCTTGGCAATGAGTCTTGACTAATAAGAAATTATTCTCTATGATTATGTGTGTCTACCAAAAAGTTTCATGTTTTAATTTATGATTATTGGTATTACATTTCACTTCTATGATTTATCCCATGTTATGATATTATGATCTCTTTTGGAGGTTATGATTTCCAATAGTTATGTTCTTATGTATATGATGTGATTGATATTTCTTTTGTTTACCCTTACTATGCATTTGAGCTCACCCTTTTGTATGTTTTATTTCCCCAGGTTAGGAAGAAGGTTATTAAGTAGAATATTCCAAAAAGGGACTCTAGATATGATGAAATAAATGGGGGGCAAAGTAGAAGCTTTATGAACCAGTTGTTTATGTTTCCCAGTTTCTAAAGACACTATACCTATATGGTATTTTCTTGGTTTTGTTATATGTTGTAATAAGTGTGCTTCAATTCTGAAGTAATAACAATGTATGTAAAGTATGGGTCGTTATAGTATATCATCAGGAAATGTAAGGAACTCCTCAACGGGAGCATCCTCGTCATGCAAACATGGTAGGAGGGAAACAAGGTTGAGGATCACCTGTCATTGATGTAAAGACATGGGTCTACAGTCACATGTCTCCCTAATATTAATTTATTGAAACCGGGCTGGGTTAATTTGATTAGAAGGGATGCTCTAGGCCTCCACTATTTTTGCCTCCCTAGGGTGGGTTGGGCTTGGCCCTGTGTTTCCACTACTTCCTCTTGTTTCCTTGTTTTTACTCTGGAATAATCTAATAAAAATGGTGATGAAGAAAAATCCACCTAACATCAAAGGTGATTCTGAAACTGAAAAAGTAGAGGTGTGCCTGAGTCGGATGAACCACATATTTTATTTTATCAGCACACTGGTGGAGCCAATGGTCGCACTGGAGATTAATATGCATGACGATCTTGCCCGACAGTGGTGGTATTAAGCAGTGCCGGCTAAAGTAGATGAAGGCCTTACATGTGAGGATTTTAAATAATTTTTCAACAAACAATTCAATCCTCATACATTCAAGATCCATAAAATGATATAATTATTCAGTAGGAAACAAAAGAGCCTCTATGTCATAGAGTACATAGCTGAATTCATAAATTTAGTCTGTTTCTAACTAGAGGATGGTGGAAAGTGCCTCTTTCAAGGAACAAATCTTCGAATCGGGGCTATAGTTGGATATTCGATCGAGGATTTCATTTCTCTGTATTACAGATTAAACAGATATGGTTAACAAAGAAACTGTGGATGAAATTGATATCTCGAGATTGATAGGAGGAATGATGATACCTATAGGGAATGGTGGAATCTCAAACACTAGGGGAAAGTGGAAAAGGGAAACCTATTTCCATGGCGGAAGTTGAAATTAGAATCAGACGAGGATATTAGGGAACCTTCCTACATGACCCAAAGCAAAACAGGTTTACTTTAATGTCGTTCACTTGACCATATAGAGAATGAGTGTATGATACAACCTAGAGCTTTTCATAATTTCATTATGATAAGACATCTACAACGCTATTGACGTAGTGATCCAAGGTTAGGTTCTTGGGATACTTATCAAGAATCATAAGCATCATATGCTTCTACATGATGAGGATACAGGAATCAGTATCCTCCTCATAATAGAGCTAACCATGGTGATTCTCGAAATACCATGACACATCAACCAAAGAAATATCCACAATGAAACAAGGAGAACAGTGTTGTGAAGAAGTAATTATATGGAGCTGAGCAGATGATTATCAATGAAAAGGCTGGATCATCTACGGTGAGAGGAATGATTGTTTTGATTTCTACCCTTGTGAATGTGCACTTAGATACTGGTGAATCACATTCTTTCATTGCTTCTCGTGTTGTTGACATTCTATGTTTAATGTTGTAAATGATGCATTTTGTTTAAAAACTACAATCTCTTCTCGGTGAGAGAGAATGTAAAGACTCTGTTTTTTAATCATGTGTTATAAATGTTGATGAAGTTGAGTTGAAATGGGACGTTATGATGTTGTACATAGATTTCTATAATGTAATCCTATGTATGGATTAATTTACAACATTCAAGGATCACATCAACTGTTATAGGAGAACATTTCTTTTCATATCTGGGGAAGACATCAGGCGTCTCTTCAGAGGAGAATGGATTGTAATGAAAGGTAACAATTGATTGTTGGGATGAATGGTGGGAATGATCTCTTCTTAGTTGGTAGAATTGACTTTGGAATCAATGGAGGAGATCGAGGAAAATAATTTTCCCACAGTTGTGGATTAATTTCTAGATGTATTCCCTAGTAACTTCTCAGGGTTACCACAACTAAGGGATGTAGAGTATATTACTGTTCTCCTTCCGGTGACCAGAACAATTTCCTTTCCATCAAATATGATAGAACCTAAAGATTTATGGGACTTGAAGGTATAGTTGGAGGAACTAGAAATCAAGGGTTTCAATTAGCCATGTACATTTTCAGGGGTAGCACCACTCTTGTTCGTGAAGAAATAAGATGAAACTCTTCAGTTTTGGGTTGATTATCGTACTCTTAACCAAGTTATGACAAAGAATTGATATCCACTTCCACACATTGATGACATGTTTGATCAGTTAAGGGGAGCTCAGTAGTTCTCCAAGATTTACATATTATCAGGATGTCACCAATTTTGAGTTCGAAAGGAATATATTCTGAAGATAGATTTTAGAAGCAGATATGGCCACTTTGAATATGTATTAATGCCTTTCATTCTAATGAATACACAAGTAGTCTTCATAGATTTGATGAATCAAATTTTTCATGATACATGTATTTTTTTGTGGTGTTTGTGGACAACATATTGGTGTATTCAAATACATGGGATTACCATGAGGAGCATTTGGAAACATTGTTAAAAACATTGAAAGATCACCATTTTTATGCCAAATTATCAAAGTGTGATTTTTGGATACATGAAGTACGTTTTCCTGGATATGTCATTTTTGAAAAACCTTTTTCTATGGATTCTGAAAAGATAGAAGCTGTTATCTCATGGAAATGACCAAATAATGTCTTCAAGATACGATGTTTTGTTGGTCTCACTGGTTACTACCGACACGTTGCGCATGATTTATCTGGAATATCATCACTAATAACAGCTCTGACAAAGAAGAATGATCCATTCCAATGGAAAGAGGAATGAAATAAGTCTTTCTAGGATTTGAACATTTTTTTTACATCCGCATATATATTTATTTTTCCAGAATTAGGGCAGAGGTATGTGGTGTACTACGATTCTTTGGGATCAGGGTTGGGTTGTGTTCTCATGCAAGGAGACCATGTGGATTCTTATGGTTCATGGAAGTTAATACTACATGAGAAGAACTTACCAACACACGATTTTGAGTTAACTACAGTCATCCGTGATTTGATGAAATGGTGGCATTATCTATTTGGTGATAAAATTTACTATGTTCATAGACCGTAAAAGGATGAAACACATTTTCTCACTGCAAGATTTAAATTTGAGGGAAAGGTTATGGATAGAGTATCTCTAGATGTTTTGTATTGACTTGATGTGTACACTAGGAAAATGGAATTCAGTGGCAGATGCATTGAGTAAAATGTTATATACTCAGTTATAAAAAGAAGCATCATATGAATGGCAGTTGATGCCAGTCCTAGCCAACATGCACGTGGAATGTGAAGACCAAGGTGGTTTTGTAGTTTTCTTTTCAACTACGATTATTCCTGATTTGGTAAATTTTGTCAAAGAGGTATAAACATCTAATGCAGAATATCTGCTTATGGGTTTTGAACGCTATGGTGGGGAGACCATTAAGGGATACGAACTTGATGGGAGTTAATTTTTTTGCTTTAGACAGAGGCTAGTTGGACTTATGGCTTGTCAAGAACAACTCCTTTATGATTACCACCATTCTAGATAGTCCATACATCCAGGTACATAGATGATGTATAAGCCGTTAAAGGCACTATTTTGGTGGAGTAGCATGAATAGGAATGTGGCTCAGTTCATCACGCAATGTATGACATGTTATTAGGTTAATGTAGTGCATCAGAAACCAATATAAATGTTGTATTCTTTTACTATCCTAGTGTGTAAATGGGAATAAATGGTGATGGATTTTGTTATAGGTATTCTAATAAGGGTTCAGAAACATGATTCCATATGGGTAATAGTGGATCAACTTACCATGTCACCCCATTTCATCCCTATTCGTGAAACTCATACAGAGGATGATCTGTCAAAAATCTACATTTGAGATGTGGTAAAGAGGCATGGCATACTAGTTGAAATCATATCAGATAGAGATCCAAGGTTCATATCTTCTTTTTGGAAATCCTTATAGAAATCCCTTGAGACTCATTTGTTTATGAGCACGGTGTATCATCCTTAGACCAATGGCCCGTCTAAGAGGAAAATAGAGACATTGGAAGAAATGTTGTGGGATTTTTAATGGATTTTATTGGCTCATGGGAGGAGCATATATCCTTGGTGGAGTTCTCTTGCAATAAATTTTATCATCCATCGATACATATGGATTAGTTTGAATCATTGTATGGGTATCCTTGTAATTCTCCACTATGCTATGTGGAAATAGGTGAAACGTAACCTATAGGGTTGAGCCTTGTACTTGAAACAATGGAGATGTTACGTTTTATTAGAATGAGGATGGAGAAGGCTCAATGACATTAGAAATATTATGCAGATCCCTGTCGAAGAATGCTGTCATTCACTATGGTTGATCATGTCTTCATGATGATCTCTCTTAGGATTGGACATCATCATTTCAGGAAGAAATGAAAGTTATATCCTATATAAATAGGCCCTTTCATGATACTGGAATGGGTCAGAGAGGTGAAATATCGGTTTGAATTACCACCATTATTTAGTTTGGTGTATAATGTGTTCCATGTAACTCAATTGAGAAGGTGCCAGCCTGATCCTGACCATGTGATAAAATGGGAGCACATTGACCTAGAGCATGATGCTTCATTGATTGATATCCTAGTATGGATTGTGGATATGCAAGAGAATGTCTTTCATGAAAAAAGAATCAGTCTAGTGGGGGTTTTATGACAGCATGGTCAGATCCTGGAAGAGACATGGGAAGATGAAAATGAAGTGAATGAGTGGTGGACAGAACACTTTCAGTTGGGTGAGGGTTTTCAAAATTCCAAGGAGGGAAATATAAAGGGTGAGGTGAATTTAGTACCCCCATATTCTTGTATGTAACCCTTATATTATGCTTTTCATGATTCTAAAGATAAGGGTGATGAATAGGAGATTCAGGAAAACATTAAATGGACTTTTGAGGCAAAGGGGAAGTCTCATGGGTGGCGCACAATTTGTCTAACCATGCAGCCAAACCATGCATCGTTGGTCCTTTTGAGGTAGTGGTTCCCACATGGTTGGAGCATAGTTAGAGAGACTATGTGAGGATTTCATGTAAGGGTCTTCCTAGGTAGTGGCTAATGCACAGTTACTGCACGGTTTGACTAACCATGTGAACTAACCATGCAGGCACGTAAGTGAGATAAAAAAAAGTGTATTCCATACATTTTTCATCTAAATGGATTGTTTTCCCTCTTAATCAGCCATAACTATGGATTTTTCTTCTCTTAAGGCCAAATAAGGTTCTCCCATCGTTCTGAAGGTGATCTGAACTCTTGCCGTGTCGAATCGAAGCCGTATTATTGAGGTATGTGATCATTCTTCTTTATTCTTATTCGGTTTCTTATATATATAGAGATCAACATCATATTTTCTCTAATTTTCTTAGATATATGCCCATTATAGAAAGATCTAGGTGTTTTTATTCCACATATGATGAGATTTGGTCTTGATCTTGCTAGGAGAAGAGTTATAAAGATGAATATTGGATAATCCACCCGGTTTTATAGTTCCTTATTTGTTCTTTGTGGTGTTCATAAAAAAAATTAATGTATAAGTCTTCTTTATTGGCTCTGCTTAGTAGAACTGATGGGAATTATTTAAAATTGAATGTTTGTTTTTGAAATGGATTTGATTTGGTTTTTTAACACTTGTGTGAAATATTCTTGAGTGATTGTTGTGAAAATTGGAAAATTGGGGGTTTTTAAATGAATACTTTCATTCTTGGTTTTAAAACATGGGTTATAAAAAATTATTTTTCTATATTGATGTAACATAAATGGGATTAGTTGTTTTAAATAAAATGGAATGTTTTATTGAAACAAAATGTTTCTTTGAAATTGGACAGGCTTTGGTTTTCAATAGATGTTATGTTTTATTGAAGTGGTTTGTTTTAGAAATAGAAATATTAGACATAAATGGTGTTGGGGTGAGTTCATTCTTGACAAGCCCTTAATAAGGGAAATGTACCATTGGGGTAAAAGGGGTGTGACCTTGGATTGAGGGCGTGTGTTATTGGGACATAAGGAAACTGAACAAGATACTACTCATGAGTATAGAAATGTCAAATGAAACATGCATGTGTGGGTGTGTTGTGAACTATAGAAATGGGTATGCCAAATTACAAGAATAATGGGTTTTAAATATTTGATCAGTTATTTTTTAGAAATATAACATGATGGAAATTGGTTTCATTTTGTTTTTTTCACATGGTTAAAAATGGATTTGGGAAATTTTTTATATTTGGTTATAAACTATTTTGGTAAATTTTATTATCTGTTTTATATAAATATGGATAACTTTCTATCATAGTGGAATGAGTTGGAAAGTCAATGGAAAAAACCTACTGAGTTTTATACTCACACCTATTTTGGAACTTTGGGGATTTTTCCGATGTTATCTTCCAAGACATAGGAAAAGGTAATATTTCTCACATTTTTAGATTGACATCATGATGGTTTGGCTGTTTGGAGATTGTGGATCTTGAAGCATGTTGAACTTGGTGTATTTTTATCATTTGAGAGTATTTTGTCATTAATCCACTGTGTACATTAACAATAGGTTATTATTCTATTGTTACATAATTTTATGTGGTTCTAAGATACATGAAGTTGTTGAGTTATTTTTTATTTATTCATACATCGTATAGTGAATGTTTGGTTATGTATGGTTGGTTTATTTGTTAAAGGGAAACTCATCCCTCAACATGTATTTGAAAACATTCACCATGCATTTCCAGCCTTTGGCGTCTTGGTGATGTCTCTTAAGGCCCAATAATGGCTCGTTGTACTGTCAAGCTAATGAGAATTGGCGGGTCATTACACTATATCATATATATTTTCAAATTATATGAAAATATATAATCCTAAAGTTCATTTATGAAATTGAAAACATATTTTTTGAACACTGAGATCAATTGAATGAAAAATAAATATGATAAATAGAGTGATATATATAAAAATATTACACTTTTGTGAAGCTTCTAGAAATGAGACATGAATAATCAAGGACATAATATTTTCATTTAATATCCCAATTTTTTTAATAAGTGGTTTCATAAATTAATGCTAGATTTTAGATTATTTTAATCATAAAACAATTTATTTTTGGATACAAGAAATGAAATTATACATAGGGATGTTCCCTTAAATCATGATCCCTAGAAAGTGAAAATTTCAAAGGGAATATAGAAATATATTATCCCATGCAATGAACGAAATCAGTAACTAGGTTTTTATGTCAGTTAAACACATCGATATATATAAATATAAATATATCTATATATTAGATGATATACACAAGTATATGATAATTGAAGATCAAAGAAAAAAATTGATAATGTGTAACTAAATTCATTCAAAGGTAGTTCGAATGATCCCATTATATATATTGTTTTTTTTAAATTAAACATCATAAAAAATAATATAAAAATTTTACCATAAAAATAGATTAAGAAATATACAATATTCAAATGAAAAAAAACTTATTAGGTTCCATTAAATATAGATAACATTAGTGTGAAATGAAACTATGGAATAAGAGGGGAAAATATCCTTTATGAGGATGTGAATTATTTATAACATAGTTTTATTTGTTTTATGAAAAGACCACATAACTAAAGAATATTTTAATTATAAAATTATCTCCAATGATAGAAATAGGATATACCATATGAAATTAAATATGAAACTCATGGTGAAAAAATATAAATCAATTATGGAAATTAATTTATAACTGACCAACGTATTTAAGGGAAGAAAATAATCACATCCCATTGTTAGAAAGAGATTAAAATGAAGTATATTTTTATTTTTTTGAAAAATATTTTTGATAATAGTAACCATGGGGTGTAATTAAAAAACATAAATATAGATTGGTTTATAATACTATAACGTACCTCAATGAGTGGTGATAGTGATGAATACCCTTAGCTCCGGTCCCAAAAAGCTCTACACATGCACATGACATCAAAAATAAAAAACAATATTTATTAAAAACTATTATTGGATCCTTCTACATCAATATTATTTTTACAAGGTCTATTTATCATCATGTATTACTAATTTATTACATCACCCCTACTTATGAATGTTATTAGATTTTCATCAGTAAATTTCTTGAAACATATCATTGTGTGTTTTCCAAGGAAAATGATTTCTAAAATGTCTTATCTAATCATTAATTATAAATTCATTTTTACTCTATTATTCTACAATTAGATAATTTATATAATTTAATAGAATTTCCATGAATGGTCTCAAACCTGAAAAGGGACTTCGATATTCCCTTTTTAGACGTTAATATTATTATAGAAAATTATTGTTAATATTTTATTTGGAATGTCTAATATTATCATAATAAAAATTTAATTTTCAATTTAATTAACTATTTAAAAAATTTTATTCCACCACTGTTAGTTATTATTAAAACTAATAAGAAACATCACCAAATAGAGGTGGTAGTCTGCTCCTACACATTGATAATAATATAGTTTTTTCATACTATAGGGATGATAAAAAATAATATATCTTATCAATTTATAAATAAAAATATATTAGAGATGAAGTATTATCACTTTTAATGAATTTTTTCAACCATTAACTAAAGAAGGTGAAAAAAATTAACACGTCATTAACGGGGGCGGTAATCTAAACACATGCATTGTGACATTTGTATTTTAGAAATGGTTGTGTAGAAAGGTATAAAAACTATGTTTTATTAGTTGAATAACATAAAAATATTAATAGAAATATTTTCTTCATAATCTCCTTGACATAATATGGTTGAGGAAGTAAAATTATAAAATAATAAAGAAGGCGTAGTGGAAAATATTACCTATATATTTTGATGGTCTCCTTTGGCCTCTACCTTAAAAAATATTAGCATTGTATTTTGATTATGAAATTTTTTTAGGAAATTTGGTGATGGATTAAGAAAGAATATGGTATATATTGGGTAAATAATTTTGGTACTTGGATGTCTGAAGAGGGGGAGGGTTGTTTGATCTATTTATAATTGAAGAGATGAAAATTTGTGTAAATATAATTATTTATTTAAAGATAGAATAATTTTAACATCTAATGTGAAGTAAAGGTGTAAATAATCTATTTTGTAAAAATTTATGGTGATGAATCTTCAATAAAAACTTTTCACATATATTTTTTTCAAAATATTCATTTAATCATATATTTTTACTTTTACCATATTTTGTTTTTACTAAGGTAAAAAAAATTTAAATATGTAATATATTAGAAATTATTTAAAATAAAATTATACATATAATATTATTTAAACATAATTATTATATAAATGAAATAAAATATAAAAATTAAATTTCTATGTGTATGAAATAAAGTTAATAATAACTAACATATCAAGTAGAAATATTAGTAAAAATAAATAATTTTATTGTTATGTTATCTATTTGTTATAAAATATTACATAAAATTTTTTATATTGAAAATAATGTTCTGTTATAATTTAAATATAAATAATTTTATTTTAAAGTAGTTCAACAACCTAATTCCACCATGGTACAGTTTTATTAAAATATATAGATAAAAAAATCATTTTTCATTAATACATTAAATGATATATATTAAAAGATAAGTGTTGGTTTTAAACATAATATTTTAAATTAGAAAATTTTAGTTCATAATAAAAATTTCTAATTTAAATTTTTTTATGAAAAATAATTTAAATTTTTAAAAATATTTTCACAAAATTTTTAGTATTATTGAAACTATTTTTTGAATATTCATTTTAGAATCATTATTTTAGAAAAAACTAAAATATTTATCTAAATCATTGGAAAAAGAATATGGAAATGGATTTAATTTAAAAAAATAGAACCAATAATATTTATAACTATATTTTTAAAATGAAAATTAAATATATAAATAAAAATTACATTTTTCATATAATAACTTTTTTAAACATTATTTATTCTCAATATTATTTTATATAAACGTATAATTTAAAGGTTTTAATTTATAATTTCATGTAAAAAATTTAAAAGTGTTAAATATAATATATTAGGACAAAATATACAATATTTATTGATGTTTTTTTGAATTAAAGTGAAATATTACATTTATACCTAATACATTTTATCAAATACTACTCAAATAAAATTTTTATTCAATAATACATAATTTTTCTAATTCAATGATAGTAAAATATTTATTGAAATTTAATATATAGATCATATTATTTTTTAATAATTTTAATAATTTTTTTGTTTAACACACACACACTGATATATATATAAATATATATAATATTTTAATAAAATATTTTTATTTCATTAGGATTTATAAAATTTTATATTTACAAATTAAAAATACATGACATCAGTATACCTATATTATATCAAGTAAATAACCATATTATACACAAATATGTTTAAAATTATCATATTTAAAAAACATATAATCTATGGAAATATTTCATTCAAATATAGATACACTTATTATATCATTTTTTCCATCTTCTCTCACATCCCATGTAGTGGTGGTTATTTCAAATTAAATACTTGTCATTATTATTTTGTGTTTCACATTGATCTTCTTTATTATAGGATTTTCGTTGTTATTATTGATCTTCTAGGATAAAGATTATATATGTAATTTCTTAGTAGTCAAATATTATTCTTTTCTATTTATTTTCCAAAATTGATTTATTCACATTAAATAAAAGTATTTTATACATGGTGTGTAATAGTATATAGTGTTATAATATAGTTCATTTTAAATATTTTTTAAAATTAATCTTATGACTGAAAAAATAATTTCTTGGTAATCTCATATATTTTATGATTTATTTCATAATCCATTTCAATTCGATTACATAATAAAAAAATTTATACAAACTATAACCAACTGGATCATAATAATAATATTCCTCTAAAATAACAAGCTCATTATATTTACATTTCCAAAGAAAAGTTCTTCAAAAACTAGTTTTTTTCAATGAATATTGAAATTATATTTTTAGTAATATGTTTCTCATAAGAAAAAAACTCCTCTTACATTTCTTCCAATTCTAATAAATTTTTTCAAAACTTTCAATTCAAATTGTATTTAATTAATGTAAAATGACTCTATGAAGAATATGAATTACTATTATGTAAAAATTAAACGAATCTTTGAAAATTTCAATGAATCATATGAAAGTTTAAATTACTATTACTCTAAATTTTATTTCTCTCCCATTATATATTAATTGGGTCTTAAAAATTTCATCATATTCTTATTTCATTTTATAAACGACTCTTATGAAAATGAATTCATGGGTTATTTTTTTCCATTGTCCCTCCTACAGAGAAATATGTCACTTATGATTTTGTTTGTTATTATTCATTTTAGTGAGAGTAACTCTTATTAATATTTCTATCTGTCTAATGACTCTTAGTAATTATAGAGTGAATAATGAAAATTATGAATGACTCTTGAAAATATAATCACCAAAAAAACGTTATTGAATTTTATTTAATTCATTGTGAGTCCATTTTTTTCTATTTTAAATTATTTATTACTTTGGTAAATTACAAGTAACTTCTAGAATATATATAACAACCTAACAATTCTTCTTATATTCACTTCAAACAAGCATATTTAATATCCTTTTCTATAAACACAAATAAAAGACCTTATTAAAACATCTTATGATTCTAAAATATTAACCCTAGATTGGTTTATTATATTAATCAATAGTTTCATGAAAATAATAATATATTTAAGAAATTACATCCATAATTAATTTTCTTGAAAAAAAAGTTGAAATGTTTATTCAGTCGCAATCGTGAATATAATTCTCAAAATTGTTGTGTAAAATGCTTCTCGAAAACCATAGAACCTATATTTCACTTGAAAATCACATCACCATTAATCCGATAAATGGAAAATTATATATGAAAAGTTTATACATGAATAAAAAAAATTATCAAATACAACTAGCATTTTTTCTATATAGTCAATGGAGCATTATTTTCATATTTAATGGAAAGCACCATCAATATCAGTTTCCATCAATTCATGTGAAATATCTTCATCATGCTCATTATGATCTTCCATTACAACCAAACACTACCATATATAGTTATTTATAATCTTATTGTATAAGAATAAAACATAAATAATAATCTTGTTATTTTAAATTCCCCCTCTTTTTAAATAAATTAATCTAAGTCATGTATAGATATTTCAATACATGTGGTTTAGTTCATATTTTTTATCTCACGCATTGAAAATAAATTTATTCATTTGTGTGTATTTAAAAAGTCAAATATTATCAATTATCATCATTCATCTTTTCTCCCCTTGTTTAACTTTACTCTCCCTTTTGTTTTCGGAAATTAGTGAAATATTAATTAGAGAGGAATATTAAATCATTTTTTAATTAATTTGTCAATAAATTAATTAGGACAATGATTTCATGATCTATTATTGATATATAAAATATTTCATCAATATAGGAAAAAATATTTCCTTATACAATCTACAATTTTATCCTAACATATATTCTCATCATTGGGGATGTTTATATAAATTTCTCATGAAATTTATAATCTATAGATATCATCATCAAACACATGAAAATATTAAACAAAAATAGTTTTTTAATCACCATTAAAATGATATATTCATCTTATCAATCACTCCACCTAGATTGTAATATTAAAAATAATTCAAATATGAATGGTAGTGCAATCATCATGCTTCTTCCTTCCATTAATTTTAGTGTTTTCTATAATTACATATTCATATTGAATACCGAAACCATTTAGGTTTATTTAATAAATTTACCACCTTGGGATCCATAAAAATGATTTTCATACGAAATTGTCTCCAATAAAACACTATCTTATTATTTGTTATACATTTTAAGGCTAATACCTATTGAGGTGTTATAAATTTTGTGTTGAAAGGATATGACAATTAAAATACCCAATAGTAGACAAATCATTCATACTATATAGATGTCATTGAATTTGTATAATTCCCCATTTTTATATCAGAATAAATTCAATTTATTTAGATATAAAGAATTATTAATGAGAATATAGATATTCTTTACTATCTCCTTAATGAGGGTAATAGATATGAGACTTGGATATTTACCAAAAAAAATCCATTATTTGTTTCTAAAAAATCATGAGAACTAATTATATTTTCATCACCATTTTAATTATAGTTCTGAACTTCTTTGTGATTTATGGATTTATATTCTATTTAAAAATACTTCCTAGTTGTAATATACATCATTATATTAGTTAATTAATATTTTTCACAATAATTCCATTCCTCTAACACCCTATAGAATTCCAAATAATATGACCATATTGTTAATAAATCCATAGAAACATTTGTATTATTCTTCTTGTGTAAATAATACCTTTTATTAGAAACTTTTTGGGTACATGGTGTCATTGGATATTTCTCACTATTCAACAAAAAATTCATTTACTTTAGTAGTATGGTTATTCACATGTTGGTTATATGAAAAATAGTCTTCACTAATAATAAAATTTTCCAAAATCGATTAGGATATCATTTTTATATAACCTATCATCAAATTTTAATTTTTTCATGTTTGACTTTTTTTACCAAACCAATATCAATATTCCTCTATTGGGTTTTATTTTTTATATTTTTTCTGGATTTTTATATTTATTATGATGGTCATGGTTTGTATATGATGGTCAAGGATATAAAAGTTTCTTCAATAGTTGATTGATATTTTTTAAATTTGAGTGATAATTATTTAATTTTTCATTACAAATGTCCTAAGAGTAGTTTTCTTAGATACCATATATTGATTAATCATCATGAAAGAATAATTTTATATTCACAATATCATTATTTCTTGTTCTTTTCCTTATTTTCTCACCCACACAAAAATTATTATTTTATTTATATTCTGACATTTTAAATTACTATAAAATAATAAATTTAGATAATATTAAAATTTTTCCATATTTGAAATTTCTATTTTTTAAAAATATCTTCTTGTAATTTTATACTTTTATGAAATCTACAGCTATCCAACATGACTTCTTTTATTTTATGATACAATAACCCTAAAATATAGTACTTATATTATCAAAATATGTTAACATGTCATTAAATCATCCAATAACCTTATTATTATTTTTCTCATAGAACTAAACATTAATATTGAATATTCTTTTTTATTATTTGATAGAAAAATAGGAAAATTTAATAGCCTGTTGTTTTTGGAAACTCTTTTCTTTTGTGAACCATTTTGACCTTTAAGATCTTTAAAATGTGTAAATACACTGTTGAAAATGGGGTGTATATTCTGAAATATTCTCTAACCATATCTCTATAGATTTATATTTTTTTATTTTAACCATATAATATGGTATCATAATTATAAAATAAACTTTTTTAGAAGATTTGTTTACATAAATCTAAGAGTATAGTTCCCTATTTATCATGTGGGGAAACTAAGAGGGGGGTGAATTACTGTGAAATATTTTACAGAGTTTCACTACCTTGTATATATCTCCCCTTACATTTGAACCTATCTCTATGTTATGATAAATTTATAAACAAATCCCTCTCAAACATCACCTTTATCATTAATGTAGAATATTTTAAATAGAATCACTTGAGGATTTAAAAGGATTTTATTCAATGTGAGAGTCTATTAAATTCTAAGTTGTGGTATAGGTCCTCGAATTAGAGTAACCACTAAAATATAGTCCAATAATTACAAAATAATAAAGGATGTGTTATAAATTTAATATTATGAGACTACGTACAAATATATTCAAAACATTTTAGGAATGATAGGAGAAGTGTTCTTCATTGATTCCTACTGATGAAATTATATCAATGTATTCATTCATATTCATGCTCATGTGATGGTGTTATTTATACATGTAACACTAGGTCATCCATACCCCTTGATCTTCTGAATATGAATTTAATTACTATGATCTAATTAATAAATATTTTACACATTTACCTTATTGACCACATCAAATCACTATTATATTTAATCAATGTAATTCTCCATAATCAAGAGTTTCAATAAAATTAGTTATAACATCATTATTATCTTATCCTGATTATTATCTTTATGATACATTTCTATCACATTCTTATTATTAGTTTCCTTATCCATCACATAGGTTTTCTCATGAATTTGTTTGAATTCCTATGATTTAAAATCCGGTTTCCCTATTTTTTTCTATATCAGACACTCTCTCAGTTTCAGTGATTTTTATAGAGATGGATTATAAAATTATTTATTCATGTTGTTTTCTTATTTTCCAACATATATAAATATTCATGATACAACATGATTATTTTATCAATTATATTCATATTCTAAAATATCCTCATGATGTGTAGATGAAAATAAATTTAACATTGTTTTTTATTTGATATATTATATCTCAATGACTCAAATGAATTAATCAACATCATATTTGAATTATCGGACCTTCATAATATTTTGTGATCTCATTACAATAATCATTTTCTAAATGACACATAACTCTACATCGTATTCTTGATGTTGGATTTGAATATTAAAAACCACTTCATTTACATTAATTATGTAGTTATAATTTTTAAAAAACACATCTACATGAATTATGAAATATACACCTTTTTCGAAGTGGAGATTCCCTCAACCTCATGGAACTGAACTCACATTTGATTTTAATCCTAATTTATCATTGAATTATATGTATATATCATATTCAAATAAATATAATAATATTTTCTCAAAATTTATCCCTTTATAAATTCATTTAAATTGTCCTCCATATTTGTAGACAGAATGTGACATTTAACAGTGTCAATATTTTCATTTTTGTAGGTATTCATAATCAAATTCATCAATATTCAATAAGTAACCTCTGATAATGTGGAACTCATATAAACATCCTGAACATTATCAATGAATAGTTCCCCCTAATTGTTGTCTTATATCCATATCACATGATATATCATGATGTGTAATTAATGAATAACATAGTACCCCCTCATTTGATTATATAATTTTAGAATATATTAACTATATTCTTCACCTAGTAAATCACACCAAAAAATTTCAGGAATAAGTTATTTATCATGAGGTAATAAACCAACCATGTGAAGTGAATATGGGTATAAGGACCTTGTGAAGCGACCAAACTATCATCATCGAAAAAACATTTGGATTAATCAAATTATAAGGATCAATAAAAAATGATGGTTGAGTGAATTAATGGACAGACTAAACTTCAGAATTTTCAACACCACCATGATTGTCTATAAATCTTGATTTACTACACACTTCAATCAATGGTGTATCTAGATCTACCAATTTGGTAAAGAGAATGAATAAATCATTATAGACCAAATATATTAGTCTAGAGAGTCCATATGTACAATTTAATTTTTGGAATAATAAATCTAATAGTATAGGCAATAATCATTATATCGACCATAGTTACAAATATAACCGGTCTTTCTTATCTCATTCTAGAAATATCTTACTAGATTTACTATGAATTATAACCTTTTGAAATCATCTCCATCCCTTATAAATAAAATAAAAACCTCTTCCATGATGGTATAAAAAATTTGATATATCAAAGTAAACATGTCATTTATTTAACTAAGGGAAATAACATTCCTCATTACATTATTTTTTCCACAAAATTCCAAACATCTCTCATTGAGTTATAATAGTTGTGGAAATATAATTCCACTACCACTTTGGATTGATAGTATGAAACTCAAATTATTTTACTATCATGTTATTCAAGTAAGACATCCAATACACCATTATGAATCTATGGCAATTTTCCACGCATTATCTAATCATTGATTAAAAACATATTGAATCAAATATAACAAATGAAATCATTAAATAAACATTCTAACACAACCATTGGTTTTTTAGAAGTTCAAATTCTCACTAATTTCAATATGTGTAATAATAAGTAATCTTTATCCTACCCATTTTGATAATAAATTTTAATTACAATGCTAGGGATCTTCTAAAAACTTTTTATATCATCTATGGGTGTCGTAATTTCAATATCTAAAAATATTTATATGAGAAAAAATATGTTATAGACACCTAATAAGATTATTATATTACTTAGTTATCCTAGAAAAGAGATTTCAATATAAAAACATTTTTATACATAGGAAAATACTTTACAAAAAACATGATTGTATAACCATGGTGATTAATATATTCCAAAAAATTCAGTACATGTTGGACTATATTTTAAGTAAATAGATATTTAAGATATACATTTTAATTTTTTGATCCATATAGAGAAAACACATATTCTATGACATTTTATTAAATAACTACATGGAGATAGATTTATCATGACATAAAATAGTGATTTAATCATTTAATACCCCTTTATTTATTTTTTTCAATGTACTCCTAGTTTTTATACAGATAAAATAATGGAAATAAGGAGATTGTGTTTTTTAGTGATATTTAATATGAAATTTTTTTATGAGACTTCAATATAATCCTCTGAACATGTAGATTTGAATATATGTTTTTTTAAACCACTATAGTCTTTATTTATCTTTGAATTTATAAATCCAAGATTTGTATGAAAACATGGATCTATTATTTAATAATGATTTAAATTAATTTGAAATATGATTACTAAACATTCAAATAAGAGTATTTTGATTCTATTAATCTTTCTCCATCCACAAAGACTATTTTAAATGCTCATGCCATCTAATTAATATATCATGTGGTGAATGATCTACTCTCTTTGAGTGTGAATTTATTGTTTATTACAAAAGGTATTTAACATAAATTCATTACCTCATTCCAAATAGATTTAACATAATATTGTTGATGATTAAATCATGTCCTACATTCCAAAATACTATTACCATCATTCTTTCCCCTTCCACTAAGTTCATTAATAATCTTTGATGTTCCATTTTTGGGAATACTTTTGTATTCATCACCAGTATTTTTATTCGTTATTCCATTCTAGAAATATCTTTATGGAATTTGATTTTATATTGGTATTCATATTTATCCCCCACTCATGAGTTCATTTATCATCTCATAATGAATCATTATGTTCCCTATCCATCCATAATGAAAAATATAATCTTATTATTTTGTTTTTTGTATTTATCAACATTGTTCTTTCCTCAGAGTACATTTTTAATGTAATTTCTCAGAAAATTTATCTCCCAAGAAATATTCTCTTTCTATGTTTATATCCTTTTTTAATTTAGTGATTCTTTATCCCATTCAATATATATGTGATATCGTAGAGGATTTTACCATCAAATATAATAAAAATGAAAATGAATATTGAAAAAGTCAACAAAATAATCATGATATTTAATTTGTTTTTCATTAATTGCTTATTCCTTTGATGTAGAGTCTATTTTGATTTGGTAGTTTTCCTATTATTTTCAACATTTACACTGTTTTATATGCGGATTTTTTAATTTTTAATTACTGAGTCATTATTACAACAATCAATTACCTTATATTTCAACCTTAATAGACACCTAAAATTTACCAAAATATTATAATTATACTTTTATGTTGAATATATCTGTATTTTCTTGATTTTGGAACTTTGGAATTATGAGAATGGAATGGATACCAATTTAGATCCAATTTGGGGGAAAAATTTCATAAAAATGTTAACATTTATTTTTTATATATTAGTTAGTGTCATGATATTTTTTCTCTTCTATATTGGTACATATTAGTTGGTATTTCATGAAATTTTACAAAAATATATTCAATATAAATACATTTTTTAGACCTGTTGGTAAGATTTTTATGATCTAAGGACAAAATCATTTAAACCTGATCTCGAAAACTTATTTCTATGATGATAAAAATATATTAAATCTTTAATATTCTCATATTTTTATGTGGTGGAATACAGTTTCCTAGATTTTTAGAATGTTTATGATTTTTTTTCATATTATTTAGTTTGACATTATTTTCATTAAATTTTCAGTTGACAGTTTTTTTATCTTCCAATAATGTCAACATATCATCAACAATACTATTCATTGTTGGAATTCAATACTTATTCATTTTAATTGGTTCTTATAAATACTAATCATGGAAATTAATTCATTTTTCTATGAACTCTATCTAGCCATCTTTTTAATTCATAGAAATTTAATAGAAATTAATCAATACATGGATTAGATCATCAAGATTTTTTTCCTTTTATTTTTAAATAAAATAATTTAGAAATTTTTATTAAATCATATATATATATATGTGTGTTTATTTAAAAATTCCTCAGATTCATATTCCGATTCATTTATATCTATTAGAGTGTTTTATCTATTAAAATATTTACATATTTATTCTTCCATTTTTTTAATTGCATATCTAATTGTGAATTTTCATAAATACATTCCTTAAAAAACAATTCATTTATAAATTTAAATTATTTATAACATTTTATAATACTTTTTTAAAATTGGTATTGTAATTCTTCAATAATTTAAATAGAATCACCTTCTTCACAATCACTATTGATATAACATTTTAATAAAATTGATATTTTCCAATAGATTTGACTTATGTGAATTTATCACCTTCAACAAGTTAAAATGGGGTATAATTATTCTTATATATTTTCCTCAATCAATTTATCCCTATATCCTTCTTATTTTGTATGTTTCTTGTTAATAATTATCCATCAGATTTATGTTGGATGGAATCTGAGTTATCTATGACAAGAACATCAACTTTTCCATCACATATGCTCTTTATTTAGAGCATATTAAAATATCATGTAAAATTTTCTTCTTTCAATCAGATGGATAAATATTATTTGTTCAACTAAAATCTTATAATGGATATTGTAGAATCATGGAGTGGTGGGGATGAATCAATTTACCAAACATTTATCAGGTTTTATGTTATACTAATTATACCCTATTCTAATAAAAAATATGTCTCCAATATGTTAAATATAGAAAAAATTACCTATCAACCCTCACAATAGAATAAAAAAATAAAATAATAAGGAATATTAAGTCACCTATATTTAGAGGGATCATCCTCACTGTGTGACATTAATCCTTACCAGGTTTGAATAGACATTGGATACCTAGATTGATTAATAAAATATGGTAGAGTGATTACAATTGATTGAAATTTTTATTACATCATGAATCCAAGGAGACTATGTAAAATAAGTCAAATAAGAATTTTGAATGATAAAGTAAGTTCTCTTCCATTAATTTTATCACAGAAATAACCACCCTTTAGTTATTTAGCCTACCACTTGCGTGACAATGTTATTTATACTTGTATGACCAATTCATCAAGGATCCTTATTGAAACACTAAACCTGACCTCAAATATTAAGAACTGATCAAGGAAACATCATTCACAATGTATTAGTTTACCACATGGATGAACCATGTTATTATATCATAGAGGATGTCAATATAGAGGTGTCTAAATGTAATTATTTTTAAAGTAATAGAAGCATTAGTCTCCTCTCATTATCCATCTTTCAAAAATATAGTTGTATCATCAGGTATTCTTATTTATCTTCTCCATAATATTGGATGTATACTATATAAATTTGGAAACCATCAATAAATATAATTTTGTATATATTTTTTTAGAATCATTATTTCTTTACTATCCAATAATATTTCAAAATTTTTAAAATATTGTGATATAGCAGAATTTTTTTATTATTCACTTAAAATGATAAATATACATGATAAAATTTGAATACTTTATCCATAATTTTCAAATTTTTAACACTCATGAATATACCATCATTAAAAACATTTAAAACTAATATAATATATATTAAAGACTCAGATAATTTTCTATATGGAATATTTGAATTATCATGTCATTATCATATCAATTGATCCCGCTATAATAGTATTCATTTTAATATAATATTACTAATTATATAATTACTCATATATATTTTAATATACATAATCCAATAATTTAATATGACCATTGGTGTTTATTTATTTTAAAACACATCATTTTCAATCATGATGTATGTTTATTTTTCCTCAATGAACATCATTATGTGATGTATAACTCACTATAATGTTTCTCTAAATAATCATATATTTTTATAAATCTAAATGTTTTATTAAATTATCACAAACCATCTTATACAATAATCTCAAACCTCTATATTCATTTCAACATTCCATCTTATATGCATGAACAATTCAAAATTTAAAAAATTAATATTTTTACTTACATGTTAATTCACAATATAATGTAGGGGTCTCTGACATGTTACATTATCCTACTTCATTTTAGGTATTCCAAGGATAAAATACATAAATATATAACCATTTTAGATTAATATTAAATATATTTTAAATTAATACATGCATGAAGACTATAATGGAATAATGTACCTCGAGAATGTAAACATAATCATTTTTTTCATTAAATATTTTCAACATCACCCAAAATGTTATTATATCATACAATTATTTCTATAAATTTATTATGTAATACCATTATTTATAAACTAGTAAAAATGGATACAAATGAAATGGTAGTCTTTCATTTTCGGTAAGGGTAAATGAATAAGATTTCAATCAATGATACAAAGTGAGGCGATGTATAGTGGTTTGGAAATGGGATAATAACATAAAAAATTCATACCCAATAAATCAATTATCACAAATCATGAATTGTGGAATATATATTTTTTATAACAATAGAAATAATCCATTTGAGTGATAAATAATAAATAATCTATCATGATCCATGAGAACATTTCATTAAATTAATATATATGTTTTTGGTTTATATATATGAATACAATATCATTTCATTTGTCATGTATCCATTTAAAAAATAACAAAGGATTGTGTCCACTAAGAATTCAATAATTTACCTTATCATGGACTATTCATAATAATATAATATTGGATAAAGTCCCTTATAGAATATGTTTTACTACCGTTTTCAGTATATATTATAAATTGATATATTATTCTTTACATAATTAATTATAGAGCTATAAAATTCTAGGCCTTCCAATAAAACATTGAAATCCATATATATGTGTCCCTTTAGATAACAAAATTCATCAAATCATTATATCATAATCCAAGTAAACAAAATGGGTTTCATAAATATTTCATCATATCATGAAATCATAACTCATTCAAAAGAAATGGGTGTGATAACCATTTAATTATAACATAATTATCCCATGCGACAGAAACAAGATTCATAGAACGATCTTTATTAGATATCATCATAATAAATCTACATAAGAATAATTTTGGTATCATTGGATAATTTTCCCAATGAATCATAACAATCCATAGGGTATTTTTATATTGATATAAAATGCCTTTAGAGGATTATTTGACAAATTTATAGAAAATTTAGAAATTATCCATTCAATTTGATATTTTTGTTAAAAGACTAAAATGAATATTTGTAACAAAATTTCATGTTAAGATAATCAAGGAATCATATAATGTAGAATTCAAATAAAATAATGTTCAAGAAGATGAGAATTTTTTTAGTAAATGTTAAAATAATGATTCCTTTAACATTTTTTGTTTGTATTCAAAAATAAATAGTTTAGAAAAATATTTAATTTTTTTAATCCTATAAAATATATTAAAATATAGTTGAAAATTTGTTTAAAAAATAAATATATCATATAAAATAATAATGTTGAAAAGGTTTTAAAGGATATAGATATGGAAGGAAAACATAATCATCCAAAAAATAAATATGGTATATTTTATTTTAAAAAATTAATCGATCATGGCAGTTACCAAAGAGAATAAAATAGTAATATTAATTGAAATTATAGGAATAAATAGGAAAGAATAATGTATTTTTTGAAATTTATATAATATTCATAATTTCCTTCATTATAAATTTGTTACATATAATCCCATAAAGAAACGAGATAGTAACATAAGACCTTACATTATGTATGATAATACTTTACAATCATGAAAATATGTTTTATAAAAAATTTGGATTTTATACATATACTCCATAGCTCTATTCATAGATAACATAAAATGTATCATTCATTTAGATATCCATTATTAAATAATTTCATCATTTAAATGAATAATTATATGATATCTGGTTAATTTTCCATACATTCATTGTATTATTGGTTCTGGTACATATAAAATAACTTTTTATAATAATATAATGATTAGTAATAAAAGGATGAGTTTAATATTTATTCATTATCTTTAAATTTATAATTACACATCTATGGTGGAGTTGGAAAATTATTTATAACACGTCGAGGAGATGGATGTCTGTATGTGTGGGAAAGAGATGTTTTCACATTACGATGGAGGAATTGAAAAAAGGAAAATAATAATTCTCTATTACTTATTGATAATAATATCATATATATCACATATAATCATTACATCATTAATTGGGAACATATATTATTAGATGTAATGAAAAAAATAACATCTCTCCATAATGATTGTTATGCATGTATATGTATGAAAGATGTTATCCTCTTCCCAATGTAGGTTAAGAGAAAAAAAGTATTTCCCAAAAAAACACTAGTAAATCAGTATATTTATGAAACTAGAATAATTATTTTATTATTTATACTATAAATGTAGAATATCTATAAGGATAAATTTACAACCAATGTTCTATGTATGTTGATTAATTTTTAATTTTAATAATTCATTTTCATTATTCCATATTCGTTTATAGAATGGTTTTACAATAATAAAAAGAGCTCAATAATGATTTTATATAATTTAAAAATATTTAGTAATGTTTAGGATTAATTTTATTGGAAACATTTTATGGATAATATATTATATTAGGTTAACATTTAATATTTATGGAAGGGACATACATAGATTTTCAAATGAATTTAAATAATATAAAGTCACTTTCATTAAAATTTGGAACCAAAAGTCAATGAAATTGATTAAAAAATAATATAATGTTGAAATATATTCAGAATATAATATTTAGACATTTTTATTTGAAATTAATTTCATTGTTTCTTCTGTTAACCCCCACAAAACCCATTTTAATAGAAACCATATTAAAAACAATTTCTATTTTAAATATACATTATGACCAAAAACTGAAATTTTTTAATATTAACAATTCTTAATTCCAAATATGGAATCTATTTAATCACATTCAAATCAAAAAAATTATAAAATTAAAATTAATACAAAAAAGAAAAACACAACAAAAGTTGTTTTGACGAAATGTAATTTTTAAGAATAAAACTATATTTGATATTATTATATTACAAAAAAATATTATATTAATTGGTAAAATTATATTTAATATATAATATATAATTTTTAAAATAATAATTAATCAATAGTAACTAATATAAGTTATTAAAAAAAATTACATGTACAAACGTTTCTTTTTAGAAAAAAAATCTTGTTCTACCTTCAAATTATATTATTTTAATTTCTATACTATTGATAAATAATGAATTAATATAGTACATCTATAAAATACAAATTTTAATAATTCATTTAGAGTAATTCATACCCATAAATCCAAAATTTCTATGATTAATATCACATTAAATTATATTACATTTATAGTATTTAATGGTTTGTTTAAACTCATTATTACTTTTAAAATAAGAAACCTAAGAAATAAATTTTATTAAAAGAAAAATATTTTAAAAAATCATTTGTTTCTATATTATTACCTAAATTATGGTAATTTATCTTAAATGTTTATTCCACTACGAAATAACTACCATGGACAATTATACTCTATGAAATCCTCAGTTTCCCACATTGCTTCCTCATATTTATTGTTTTACCAAAAAACAATGACCAGATGAGTGGTTTTGTTCCAAAAAAACATCATCTATTAAATAATTAATATCCAATTTTTGTTCCAATAAATTGGTATCTTTATCCATTCATATGAACTGTGAGTTCAGTACATGTGAATAAGAAGATATATAGTTTCTCATGAGATATATATAGAACACATCTTGAACATCACCGAGTTTCGGTGGAATAATCGTGTCAAATGAAGCATTCCAAATATGATCAAGAATTTGAATCTACTGATATATCTAGGTCTCATATTTCCATCCATTAAAAATTTTACAACCTTCTCTCGTTGATATATTCATTGGAATACCTTCTCACAAACATAAAACTATAGATCACATAGAAGATTTAAATGATAAATATTTTTTGTCTAAGAGTTAAATTTATGTGATAATAAATAAATAATAAATTATTTAACGTTTCCAAAACTACATATTCCCCTAATAGGTTTAATTATCCAACATTATCCCAACATGTTGAAGTTTTATACATCCTACCATATAGGCTTCCTTAATGATCAATCTGAATTCTTGAACGAAATCTATAATTGTAAGGAATAATTACTAGAGAAAGAAGCTGAAACCAACCAAAATTAAAATATGTATAAAATCCACTAAATACATTTTTAGTGGTTCTAAGCATCCTATTAGACTGAACACCGTTATGGGTATAATATTTAGTTATAAAGATTTATCCAATATTCAATTCCAACTAAATATTTCTCAATAATATCAAGGAAAAGATCAGATCCTGATTAGATTACTTAGAATATAATACTCCATTAAAATATTACATTTCATTAATGTATAACATATATATATTATCAATAGAGAATAATTATCTATGAGAAATAAACTATGTAGATTTAATATGGTGATGCACTATAAACCAAATATCATTGTTCTTTTCATATGTTATGGGGGTCTGATGATGAAATTCATTTTAATGTTTTCCCATTTTCATTGTAGTATGAGTAATGGTTATAAAACCCCATTATACATTTTTCTCTTATCTTTAACATTTTTATAAACCTAGAATTTAAATACCAAATAGTTAAAATCCATTTTAAGGTTATCAAACTATATGTTCTCCTTGATAAAACTATATATCTTTTATACTTCTGTGATTGGAAAATAATGATGAACTATGAACATCATCTAAAATATCTTTTTTCATTTCATGTATTTAGGGGACACATACTCTACTCCAAAATATTATCCTTCCATCAAAATAATGGTTGAACAATGAAAAATTACTCATCTACCATTGTACCTTCACATCATTCTTATACACCTATTTAATCCTCATATTGTTGTATAGATGAAGATTTATATGAGAGGCATGTGATCTATTCCCATTAATCATTATTTTGAGATCAATATTATAAAAATAAAAATAGATTGGATATATTTCAATCCTCTTCAAGGAAAAGCTATCATATTACTTCAAACATAGATCATAAACCACATTTTTTCCTTATAAGGGTTGTCATATATTGAGAACCCATAATATTTAACCAACTACAACAACATCATATTTTTCCTAACCAACTAATTCCTTTTAAATATATAAATAATTATTTTTTGATATGTATATATATAACATCATTCGACATAAAGATAAAACATCCATATATTAAAATAAAAAATTACTTCTTTTAAATCTAAATCAAGAGTCATGTAATTTTTTTGAGTAGTTTTAAATTTTCTTGAAGAATAAAATATCATGATATCATTTTTGAGGAGGATGCATCTCAGTACCATATTCGATGAATCACAATAGATCAAAAAAATTCTCCATTCAGGAATAGTGTGATAACCAATGTGATGGAAAACCTTATTTTTTTTTCCTTGATATTTTCCTCCCATTTTTATACAACTATCTATATTGAACCCTTTCACATAAACTTGTATGTTGGGTTTGTTAATCATGATAAATTTTTTATAATGCATCTATATTATCAATCCGTCCCATTAATACTACAGATCTTAGTACCCATGACTTTTCTATTATATTGTCGAATATCATATGCATTTTATAGATCCATAGATATACACTCAAATGAGATTATTTGATTCCAAAAGTAAATATTATATTACCAAAATTCAAAAAATATTAATTGGGTGTATAGATTATCCATCCTCAGTGTCATCAAAATAATATTCAAATGAAATTAAAAAACTTCCACGATCATTTAATATATTATAATATCATATATAAATATATCCATTGGATGATCAAGGTATTCTATAATTGTAACACCAAAAAATTATAATATACTATTACTTTTAAAAATTAAATGTTTTGATAGATTTATTACACACAACCCGGATCTAAAACAGAATGATGATATATGTTATTATAAAAATAAATATTATGTGTGAATAACAACATAAGGAAATTTATTTATCTATAATGAATAGGAGTAATATATTTGTGGAATATTTATAAAATAAAAATAATCGTTACTTATAATTTGTTGTAAATTCATTTGGTACATCTAAAACAAGTTGGAAATGCAATTTATGCATAAAAAAATATAATATAATATTAGCTTTTAAATTTCAGAAAAAAGTATGTTATTATTAAATAATAACAAAATATATTTGGTCATTATAATTTGTTATTAAAAATTAATAATAAATATGAATAAATAATACTTAATTTTTAAAAAATATCTTTTCCAATAAGAATTGTTATATTTTTTTCTTGTTTTAATTTTATTATAATATTGAATATCCAAATTTTTTATAATATGTTTTGAAAAAATTAACATCATTTTTTATTAAGCATAAAAATGTAATGATATGAAAAAGATTATGGGTTTTTTCTAAAAATAACGATTCTTATGTGACTAGGGAAAAGTATAGTATTTTAAAATAAAATGAAATTTATGAAATTATTAATACATAATAATGAATATTAAATTCATGAATATTTTAATAAGGTAATAAATATATTTTATATATGAATTTACAATTTATAAATTTTGGACTTATTTTTCCAATGCGTATTTTATATTTTACAACATAATTAATATTTCACTAAATAATCATTGAAATACGCAATATTTTTATGTCAGAATTTTTTTTAAAAGTTTATAATTGAATCAAATGAACATTATTTCCTAATTATAATTAGTGGGTTTTAATTAACTAATAAGGTTAATGTTATTTACACATATACATTTATCCTCTAAACACCCCTTCAATAACTCAAAAAAATATCATATCTTCTTGATACCCTTGAAATTTTAATTCCCCTAGTATAATTTTAAACAAAATTATGATTTTAGTTATATAATAATTTCCAATTAAATATATTTCTTAGGGATAATCTAAAGAATTGTAAAAGTTATTAACTCGAGTAATCATTTTTAGCTAACATCATTTTTTAATTATTCCCTTTCTAGTAAAAATTTGTATATCCCTTTAGAGTGTAATTATTATTTAATATATATTGAAATTATTTCTTATATCATAATAATCATTAATCACCTTTTAACATTTATAATAAAAATAGAATACGCGAATCATGTCGTATGTTGATAACCACATCCACAACAGAACTCATTTTGTTTCTCATTACCACTATTCAAGGAACGTTTAATAGGTGGATATAGTAAATAGTTATTATATTTACATCAAGATTATTATTTTGAAATAGTTAACTATATTTCTTATTTCTCCCATTGTATATATTATGATATAATCAACCATGCCTACTTGTGGACTACTACGTCTAGGGAATAATTGACTTTTATTTTTCTTTTTATCAATGCCTTGCATGGATAATTTTGAGGATGTGATTAAATATTAAATATAATATTTCTAGTATAATTTATCTTATTTTATGAAATGTTTTTCAATAAGTAATTGATATGATAAAAAAAATATTACCATTATTTTAATTATTTAAAATGATTAAACAATGAAGAAAATTTTCTATTATGTCTACCTAATGACTTTATATAAATTATTTTATTATTATAATTCACTAATATTATTATATATCTTAATAATATATACCACATATGATCATTTTTATTTTATAGTATTAATATTACAACTAAACCACTTCAAAATAACCCATTTATCATATTCTATACATATTTGGGTTGTTTTATCCACGTACATGGATAATAAAATGAATTGACAAAATTAATTAATTTGAAAACCTATATAGAAGAATAATATAATATAAATAATTAATTTTTTAATGGTTTGGTCATAATAAAAGTTAATGTAATATGTAAGAAATTACATTTGTTTATTAAAGAAACACTAAAATATTCTCATCCCCAACTTAAAGATAATCAATCATAACCAAAAAACCCTGAAAAGAAATTATAAATTTTAAAAATATTTCAAATAATCTATAATGTTTTAAATAATTATCTTATAAATATTAAATTATTACCATTAATGATTGACAACACTGTTTTTATAAAATTAGTTCAAATTGATAATGATGACATAAAATAGAGTTGAAAATAGTTATATATATATATATATATATATTTATATATGATTCTAAAATATGGGAAAATGGTTATAGATTTGAATGAGTTTCATAATAATTTATTTAATGTTCTTAATTTAATTATTAAAGTCATTTTATTACTCTACTGAATGAATCAAAACATAGGTAAGGGTTTTCTTCTCAAATTCCCTTCGTTGAGACATGATATATATTAAGAAATAGATTTCATTTTTTCTAAAATATAATTAATATATGAGATATAATATCCTGATTTATACTATTATATGAATATTTTAATATTAAATACATTCACTCTCTTTCAAGGAGTATTTATATAAACATTAATCAATCTAAAACATTTTTCATGGTCTCATTTATGATTCTTTTGGTCACATTACAAGTAATGAACCATGTTTCCATTATATAGATTCCTAATTATTTACTATACCATTAAGGATCTATACATTATTAACATTTAATTAATGGTACATACTAATCCATATCATGTTTTTTTCTTTAAATTCTTTTTATCTGAGGTGCAACCTAATGAATATGTGTTTTTGTTAACTCAATTTTCATTCATTGAGATATTATGGTAACTTTTACTTATTTCAAATATTCTAGGTAAATTTCACCCTGTTATTGAATTATGTGTTACATTATCATTTTTAAATTTCTTACCTTATTAAACCTTCATTATATTATTCATTCTTCCTGGAGTATGTTTCCCATATGTGATATTTCTAAGTGAAGTCCTCATTCCATGAGTTGTATTTTTTTTTATCATGGACTCCATAAATCCATTATTGGGTTATCCCACCATAATGTTTTATAACATTTTTATCTTTTATCTACATTGGTATAATTGAGTATTAATAAAACTAAATGTTTTTACTCTGATTATAATCTGAGTATTTTTAAAAGTATTTTAAAAATATTGAATATTTTTTTCCATACAATTTTTCCGGATTTATCCTCCGTTCCACATTTTTATATATTAGAATTTATTCCCTTAAAATTATTTATTATTGATGATAATTTATAAAATTAATGGTTTTTAAAATCATTCACATCACTTTTTAAAAATGATACATATATGGACATGGTAATTTTTATTTTACATAATTTATAAAAATGGTTATTAAAGATTTTGTATGTTCTCATTTCCAATTTCCTTTTTTCTAAAATTATTTATCCATAGTATTTTATATTAAACTATTTTCATATATATAATATATATCTTATAAATTTAGGGACTAAAATCATGGTATCATACAATTATATTGGACTGATACAATTCTATGCATTATTTTTTGAGGGAGTATTATTATATATGACAGGACCATTATATATTTCCCTTCATAAATGGGGTCATTTTATTTTTGAAATAATATACCATATTTACCTAGATATATTATGATCCTATTATTCTAGTATTGACATATCAATATAATTATTTCTCCATACAGTGTGAACATGACATTTTACATTATCTAGATTAGATGGCGTTCACTTAAAAAGTATGTTATTATATTGATATGAGGAAATGTATAAGTGTTTTTTATATTATTATTTCAGTAAAAACTATTATTATAATGTTTAATATATTTTTTAGCCATCCATATTCTGCATCATGATTGGTTCTGATCATATTAAAACTTTTATAGACATGTGAAAATGTATTTTTTTCAATATATTGTTTTTTTAAAATTGATTATAATAAGAATATTGATTATGTGTTGTTTAATGATTCCATATAATTATTTTTATGATATATGATAATGTTATACCTTTTTTTACATAAGTAAAATTATTTACATTGTTGATGATTTTTGAAAAACATCATTGGTTGATTATGTATTGATAATCCATTTCATTCATTATATAGATACTATGTTTTTATTATTTTAGAGGTTCTGTATGAAATATAATGAATATCCTAGTTAAATATAATAGTGTATTGTTTGGACCTAATGAATTGATGTTTGGGGACCAAAATTATATATCCCTGCAATGAATCAACATGTCTCATTATATAATACAAGTTGGGTTTTGGTGCATGCCTCATCCCATGAAAAGAGAGTGTCTTAGAAAAGGCTTTAACTGTAGGTTTTTGGTATCAATAATTATTTATTCAATTATTTTGTGACCAATATTATTGATACATATGTTTAATTTTATGTTTGATTATATAACATTATTGAATTATCTTTTCCATTATTTCTTTATATTTTTTACTTATTCCAACCATAACATTTATAAAATATTAATTATATGATGGATTTAGTTTTATATTATCCATTAAATGGAATTTGAGATCCTGCCTTCTTATATTCCCATTAACATAGGATGTAAATATATGTAATACATGTGAGGTGATTAGAGGAACAAAACACTCGGATTAATTTGTTAATTATATTGAACTCTCTCTATATATTATGTAGTTTCATATATATTTTAGAAAAATAATTTCTCTTTCATACAAACACCTATGAATTTATTAGTGTACAATGTATCCTTATTTTCAAAATCTATAATCATAAAAATATCGTTTCCCTATATGATATTAAAAAAATTATTAATTTTTTTGTGTGGTAATATCCTTGATTCCATATCTATAATAAATGTGATTATTTAAATCAAAGAATATATGGAAATTGATTTAATAGTATGGGTTTGGTGAGTCACTATTGGTTCGAAAAGAATATTTTAATGTCCCACCAATTCTCTTTGGATTTAGAGTACAACGAGTCATTACTAGGCCTTAAGAAACATCCCCAAGATGCCCAAGGCAAGAAATAAATTTTGAAGGGTTTCAAATTAAAGTTGGGGATGATTTACTCATTATGAAATAAACCAATAAACCTAGAAACCATAATCAAACATTAACTATAAGATGTATGAACAAACGAAAGACTACACAACAACTTCATGTATCTTACAACCGCATCAAAGTAAGCTATAACAGAAGAATAACCCAGAATCAAAGTACACAACAGATAAACCACACAGGACTCTCCAAATACATGAAGACTCCATGCTCCACATGCTCCAAGATACAAAATCTATGAAAAACCCAAACATCATGAGTTAGTGCACAACACCTGGGAGACATTATATTTTCACTTGTCCCGGATGATAGCATCTGCAAAATCACCAAAGTTCCAAATCAGGGGTGATTATAAAATTCAATAGGATTTCCCCAATGACTTCTCTACTCACGCCACTTGGATTGAATAGTTAGAAATGATAGTTTATATTAAAAAGTTTCTCAAAAATATTTTATAACTAAATATAAACATGTTTGGAAAACCAGTCATTACCAAAAGCATAAAAGTTAAATTGAAACCAATTTTCCGAGGAAGATATTTTTACATAAAAATAAATAAATAATCATTAAGACCATTTCACAATATCCCTTTATCAACATACCAAACCATTCCTCAAACCCATGAAACCAACCATTTAGTCTACATTATGATAGTTCCACACAAATGAGCAGTTTATCGTCAATCAACCAAGTCATCACAAGGTAATTGTTTCCCATGTTCCATAAACCCTTTAGAACTGAGCACATGGTCATATTTCTACCAAGCCCCGTATATGAAATTCCCATTTTCCATTAACCCAATGACAATAAGCACGTAGTCATATTTCTACCAAGCCCCCTACGTGCAATATGAAAACACAACATGTATTCCCAAAGATCATTCCAAAACAAACCATTCAATATAAATACCTTTTTATTGAAAACCATTTCCGTCAAAACCATTTCAACTTCAACAAATATTCAACTCCAAAAAATTTCAATAAAACTCAATTTTTATTGAAAACCATTTCTATTGAAAACCCATTTTCATCAACCATTTTTAAATTCCATAAAATCCATAATTTATAATCATCATTTTCAATTAAACACCCTTTTCCACAACTACTCAACAAGACCACGTAATTTCACAAAAACAATAAATCATCACAAAAGAATATTTTTCGACGAATTCAATAATAAATAATCCAATTTTAATCTAATAAAATCAATTCTAACAAGAGGAGTTGAGAGAGAAGCCTCCAACCACGATGGTTTTGATGAATCTTTGACAACAGACGAAGAACACACAAGAAGGCGGGATGATTCTCCATGAATGTCCTTAATTCTCTTATCCTAACAAGATAATAACTCAAAATTGAATTATTTGGAATCCAAAAACTTAGATCTACCCAATATAGGTTCATTTCAGATAAATAATGGAGATTAGAGAAGTATATCTATGCAGATATAAGAAAACATGAAAAATCCAGAAAGAATGGTGACATACCTCATGAATCGGACTCGAAATCCCAAAGGGGAGGATCTAGGATGGTTCCAACTCATGTGGGGAGGGTTATCTAGCCTTCTTAGGGAGTTTAATCTCAATATATGGGCATTTGGAAGGGAAAAAGAAATATATAGAGAAAAAATGATTAAGATCCTAGAAAATATAATCTAGATTTGGCATCTGCATAAGGTTTGACCACAAGGTTTGGGCCAACTGTGTGTAAGGATCGTGCTCCCTTAATTTTGGTCCCAACACTCCTTCTAAAACTCCCAAACTCTTCCATCCTTCACCTTTACCCTTATTATGGAAACACATTTTTTATGGAAACATCCCAATTTATGGAAACACCCCACATTATGAAAACATGACACTTTATGGAAACACCCCACTTTATAGAAAAACCCACTTTATGGAATCAAAAAACATTATGGAAACAACTAAGTTTACTAAAACTATATATGTTATGGAAAATATCTATTTTATGGAAACTCTCTTTTTTATACACAAAAATTTATAATAATTTGATGAAATGGGATATGTATTCGAAACCAGGGGTACTACATTATCCACACCATTGGTCTTTCTATCCTCGTAAAGTAGATAAGACTCACTAGCAAAAAAGAGTTCTTTCCACTGTCCTTTCATTTCCTTCTCATGTTCCCAAGTATCTTTTTGAATCGGACCATGTTTCCAAAAAAACACGCACTAAGACGATGCTTTTCCCACAAAAGGATTTCTCTTGTCTATCCATGATCTGCACTAGGATATCTACCAATGATGCATCCAGTTCTAAGTGACAGTGATCCCATCTGATCACAAAGTAATGATTAGGGTGATGCTTTTTCAACTGGGATACATGGAGCACATTATGAACTGAAATAAACATGGGTGGTAATGCCAACTAATATGCCACCTCTCCAACCCATTCCAGTATCTCAAATGACCCAATGTATCTAAAAGATAACTTTCCCTACTTCCTGTTGTGACGATGCCCAAGCCTTGGAGGGATCTTTAAGAAGAAACGATCACCCACAGCGAATGAAAATGGTCTTTGAAGGTGATTTTCATAAGATTTATGACGAATCTGAGCCATCTCCATCCTCTTTCTAATCAAATGGATCTTCTCTGTTGTTTCATGGACAAGGCATGGCCCGACTAGTGAAGTTTTTCCCGTTTCCACCCAACACAGTGTAGAACGACAACGAAACCCATAAAATGCTTCAATTGAAGACATGTGTATCGATGCTTGATAGATTTTGTTGTATGGTAACTCCACTAAGGTTATATTCTCCTCCCATGAGACACAAAAATCCATTACACAATCCTACAATATGTCTTACAACATTTGTATAGCTCACTCGGATTACCCATCAGGGTGAGGATGATACACTGTACTCATTGCCAATTGACTCCCAAGGGCTTGCTGTATGGATTTCCAGAAACGAGACGTGAACCTTAGATCTCTATCTTAGTCTATTGACACTGGTACATCCTTTACTCCTTAATATTTATCTGATATAGTTTTTATAAAGATCCTCCACTGAATGAGTTTCTGAAATAGGGATGAAATGGGCCAACATTGTTAGACTATACACTATCACCCAAATAACAACCTGTTTTTGAACCGTTCTTGGTAGAATTTTAAAAAAATCCATTGATATCTGATCCCATTTCAATATTAGGATGGGAAAATATTCTAACATACCTACTGGTCTCTGATGCTCTACTTTAACCTACTAACAAGTTAAGTACTGCGAGACAAACATTCCCACCTTCTTTTCCATACCACTCCACCAAAACAGTGCCTTCAACGCCTTAAACATCTTATTTGTACCTAGATGTACATCCCACCTAGAATAGTGTTAATTATGAAGGATTTGTTCCTAATAAACCATAGGTAAAACCAATAGATCTATGAAACACAAAACTAAACCCCCATCAAGTTTTCATCCCTCAATGGTCTCCCCACCATTGAGTTTTGAACTTACAACCAGACATTTTTCATCAGATGTTTGTGCCTCTTTGATCATTATTAATGAATCACGAACAAACATAGATGAAAGGAAAACAGCAACATCCCCTCTGTCTTCACATTCCACATGCATGTCAGCTAAGACTGACATCCAATGCCATTCATCTGAAGCATATTTCACCAACTGCGCATATGACATTATACTTGATGCATCCGCCACCAAATTTCTTTTCCCTAGTGTGTACATCAAGTCAAAGTCAAACATTTGGAGATACTCCATCCATCTCCTTTTCCCCAGATTCAATTCTCATTGTGAGAAAATGTGTTTCAAGGTTTTTTATATGTATACACAGTAAATTTCTCACCAAAGAGATAATGTAACCGTGTTTTCAAACCATGGACGTCTGCAGCTAACTCTAATTCAGGTGTTGTGTAATTCTTCTCCTACACCATCAAATTACTTGAACCATAAGAAACCACATGATCTCTTTTCATGATAACACAACCCAATCCCGATCCCGATGAATCATAATACACGGCATACGTATTTCATAATCATGGAAAGATCAAGATAGGTGCTGATGTAAGTTGAAGATTTAGTTCCTGGAAAGACTTCTAACATTCTTTGGTCTATTGTATTGTAGAATTATTCTTTGATAGGGATGTCATTGGTTAAGATAGTCATGAGAAATCATGCACAAAGCATCGGTAGTAACCAGGTAGACCAATAAAAAATTATATCTCAAAAATATTTTTTAGTGGTTTCCAAGAGATAAAAGATTATATATTTTTAGGATCCACACAAACACATTTATCAGAAATGACATGGAAATGAAAATTTACTAATTGTATCCATATGTCACACTCTGATAATTTAGCATACAAACAATGATCTCTTAAATTTTTTTACATTGTTTCTAGGTGCACCTCATAATCATCCAATGTCTTTGAATAGACCAAAATGACATCCAAAAACACCAAAACAAAAGAATCTATATATTGTTGAAATATTTGATTCATCAATGCTTTGAAGACCCCTGGTTCATTATTTAGATCAAAAGGCTTGACTATATATTCATAATGGGACTATATACTTCTGAAAGCTGTCTTTAGAATATCCTCTTTTCGAACTATCAATTGGTGATATCCTGATCGCAATTCAATCTTGGAGAACCCCTGAGCTCCCCTAAAATGATCAAACAGATCATCAATGCATAGAAGTGGATATCTATTCTTTATCCTAACTTGGTTAAGATTACGATAATCAACACACAACCGAAGAGTTTCACCTTCCTTATTCACAAACAAAACTGGGGCTGCCCATGGAGACATACTTTGTTGAATGAAACCCTTACTCTCTAGCTCCTCTAACTATACTAACAATTCCCATAAATCTATTGGTTCTATCCTACTGCATTGAAGGGAAATAGGACTTGTCCCCGAAATGAGATAAATCGTAAACTCCACTTCCCTTATAGGTGGTAATCCTTAGAAGTTCTTGGGAAATACATCTAGAAATTGATCCACAATAGTTGGAATACTAGTTTCCTCGATCTATTCCATTGATTCCAAAGTCAACGTTACCAATTGGTAAGAGATCGTTACCACCATTGGTTCCAACAAGATCTTTTCACCCTTCTTTACAGTCCTCTGTCCTCTAAAGAGATTCTCGATGCCATCTTCAGTCATGAAGCTAACAATTCTCCTAGAATAGTTTAATTTAGACATCATCATTTTTAGGAAAACCATACCCAGGATTACATCATAGACATATATATCCAACACCAAGAAGTCCCATTTTAGCTTAACCCCATCAACAGTTATAGCACATGTTCTACACACAAAGGCTTAACATTCTCTTTCACCGAGATGAGTTTTCAGTTTCAAAACATAAGGAATAATTTCCAGTTTTAAACATAGCAAGTCAATAGAATAAGAAGCAATGAAAGAATGTGATGCACCAGTATCAAACAAAACATGCACAAATGGACATTTCATAATAATAATATCTATCATTGTTGATGGTCCAGCCTGATCTTCAATAATTATCTACTCAACTCTATAAAATTGTTTATACACTACACAATTCTCCTTGTTTCCTTGCTGAGGTTTCCATGGTTGAGGAGTCATGGTATTTCAAGAATCATCATGGCAATCTCTGCACTCTTGATGAGACTGATTCTGCTATCCTAATCCAGTCAAAGCATACGATTCTTGTGATACCTGAGAGGTTTCTCGTGCACCTGACCTTGGAGAACTATGGCAATAGCGCTGAATATGTCCCATATTGTTGTAATTATGATATAATCTAGGTTGTTTTGTATAATTTCATTTTATGTGTTCATTCAAACCACATTAAAAACCACCTTTTTTGCTCTGGGGTTGTGGAGGAAGGTTTACCGATCCATCCATATGGTAATGATTTCCAATTGAACCTTGGAAAGAGGTGTCCCTTTTTTCCTTGTTCCTAGTGGTTGAGATCCCACCATTTTTTGTAGGTATCATCATGCCCTCCCTTAAATCCTAATATATCACTTTTAGCCACAATCACTCTAATCACCATATCTATATAATCTATAATACAAAGTACTATAATCTTTGATAAAATCTTCTTTCATTTCCCTGATTGGAAGATATGTGCCTTCAAAGAGGAACTTTTCACAACATCTTGTGCAAAGCATACAAAGTTCATGAACTTAGCCGCCTACTCTGTGACAGAGAGAATCTCTTATTTCGGGCTCAATAAGTCCTTCGTTTTCTAGATCTTGAATGTGTGAGGATAGAATTTTTTGTTGAAAAATTCCTGATTATCCTCCCATGTAAGTCCTTCATCCAATTTAGTATACACTGCTAAATCCCACCGTTGACGTGCATGATCCTTGAGCATATACATCGCTAGTTTGACCTTTATCTCTACTATTGTGTCGATGAAGTCGAATATATGATTCATCTTACATAGCCAAACCTCCACCTTTTGGGGTTCAGAATCACCTCAGAAATTAGGTGGATTTTTCTTCATGAACTAGATGGTATGATCCACATGTCATTGCCCATTCCTTCGGTTCCCTATTTCCATAGCTTGAAAATCTTGGACATTACTCCGAACAAGCTCTTGGTTCACACATGGATTAGGTGCAACCACATTCTCCGCAACTTCTTCGGGTTGGTTACGACGATGTCTACCAGGTGCCATTTTCTATACTAACAACAAAATCTGATAATCTGACTCCCTAGATACTATTGGATTAGCATTTCAAATTCTATCACATCAACTATCAGAACATTGTTTTCCAAAACAACCATTTCCCCATGTTCAACTATTTTTGAAACCCCTTCACCCGCTTTTGAAAATTAAACCATTTTCAAAATACAATAATCATTCAATTTTTGAAAATCATTCACTTGAAAACCAGTTCCATTTATTAAAAAAAACAATATTTTTAAAACATTATTCACTCTTCAAAATGAATTATACACTCCTAGTTTGAGGTCATTCATCTGCAATGCATTTCATGCTCGTGTCATTGGATAAACCCATGACAATGAGATTTTAAAATTCTAGAAGTTTCTCCAATCAATTATTTACCCAAATCCCTTGTAACATGAAATTCATCATAAAATCATTATTTACGTCCTTTAATTCTATACATTTCACGTTCTGACAACCCTTCTCTTTTCTATGATTCCCACAGGTAAGAACCCAAGTTTTTTCCGACTGTCATCTTGAGCAACGATTTGAATTTTTTCTGTTTGATGCTCATGATGGATAAAATGGTCATTTTACCCTAATAGATGATATTGGATAATTTTTTTGACAACTCTGTTGGTCCCAACATAGGGTGTTTACCCTAGGATAGAAGTTTGGTGGAAATATGAGATGTTTGAATTTTAGCGGAATATTTAATATTTAATATTATTAAATTAAATATTAAATTATTCATCCAGGTTCGTTTGGAAATAAAATTTCAAAGGATCATCGGATTGAGATTCCACCTACACCATTGAGTCTGTAATGGGGTGTTTAGCCTAGGGAAGGCATAAACTCATGTTGGGCGCCAGGGCCGGGCCGGGCCCCCTTTTTCTTCCTTTTCTTTTCTTCTTTCCTTTTTTTTCTTCTCACATCATTCCTCCTCCATCTTCAGAATGCTCCACATGGGATCTCCCCTGGCCATGTATTTCGGGGGGATTTGTAGAATGATAAAGAGAGATAGTTGGGATGATAGAAGGGTACCGATTCGAATCTCTCGACACGCTGAGTCGGCGTGCGGCATCCGGGAGCAGTGAAATCAACCGAAGCTTCAGCGGTTTCGGCCCAAATGGAGGTTTTTTTACATTTTCACATTAGATCCCCTTTAAACATGTTGATTTCCTATTGAAAATCCTAATATTTCTTACTTGTATGCCTGTGTGTCTTGATCTGTTGTTTCGGGGGTGAAAACGGGCGTTCTGAGTGTATTCTGGGATTTCCCGTTGTAAAACACAAAATAAAAGGCATGTGTTACATGGGTACATGCCATATGATCATCCCATTCAGGAAGATGAAGTTTTATTAAGTACACGTTGTGTAAATGAGTACACACCGTGTAGTGGGTGGCCGTGTGAATGGTCGTGGGAAATAAAACGCGGAATAGTCATTTTTAAGGAGCACACGTTGTGTACAGTAATGTACACACTATTTAGTGGAACATGGGCATGTGTTTTAGTGAAAAAATGCATGAGGTGACTTTTTTGAACATTACCCTCTGTGTACTATTACACAGGCAGGACCAATGTGTTCTGGCCATGTGCTCTGGCCATGTATTTTCCCATCTTAGTAGTTTTGTGGATATCTTGGGCCCTGGAAGTCAGAAATTGGTGTGTGAGTAGTCTATTCTGAGCGTTTTTCCATGTAGATCGTAATGGTGAAATACTTTTGACGTTTAGAGGTCATATAAATTAGGGTTTGGGGAGTTTTTAGCTAAATGGATGGGTTCTTCCTCCAGTTATCGATTTAAGTTTTCACCTGAGGGAGAGACATGGCGTGGTTGATAGGTAGGGTGTTCGGACCAACATTGTTCAGACCTATAATATGATATTAACTGTGTGATATCTCATGTTACCATTTATTTAGAGGATGTTTCCCTTTTGAGACGCTCCCTTCTGGCCTATAAGGCCGTGATACCGGGCACTTCCAAGAATCCCCTAAGGGATGCCTTTACTTGTGTGCTAACCTAGGGAGTCCCTTGTAGAATCTTTATCTTGTGATTTCTTTGGTATGAACCACATTATGGAACACCTATGTTGTCTTTCATTTGAGTATCTCGTATATGATTCCTTCCTTACACTTCGATCAGGATGCCGTGTAGGATGCCTTTGCTCGTGTTTACCTGGAGGATCCCGAGTATGATGCCTCCTCAGTGTTTGACTTGAGGGACCCATGGGGTACCCATTTTTTGAATGACCCTATTTTGTTACGTCTGGTTTGGGTAGAGATGGTGATCAGTTGTCACCTAGAACCCATTCCAAAATGATGATACCATTGGGGTTTGGATGTGTTGTTGGGTTGGGCATTCGAGCCACCCACACTCGTTTGTTTATATCTGACTTAGGTTGCTGATGCTGTAGTGGTTTCATGAATTGCATGCTAGTTGGTGGCTATTGAGACTGATGTGAGGTGTATTCTTGTTTGTTGGGATAACTACTTTACCATGCATTCTTGAGTTGTAGGTGGTCTTGTGTTTAAATCCATTTATTGAGTTGATTTTGTGTACTGTTGTGCCACACGCCCATGTTCGAGGTGTTTGTGACAGAGATTTTGTCTGTTGAGATACCTATAATTTAAAAGTTAATCTAATAAATGAGTATTAACTGCTGTTTGGGAACGTTTCTTTGATTCAGGTCCACCCCGATGGTGCGTTTCTCTTGTTTAGCCATTTGTGCAGGATACTCGTGGGTATGCCTTGATGAGAGCATGATTTGAGTTTTCATGAGAGGGAATGTATATTAATTGCTTGATTATGTGCTGGGATAAGACCATTTGTTCTGTTAGATTGAGGGAAATGTTATTTTTGGCCTGAGGGAAAGATTATGACTAGCCTGAGGGTAAGGTTTGATTAGCCTGAGGGCAATGTTATGTTGGGCCTGAGGGCAAGGTTCTGATTAGCCTGAAGGAAAGGTTCCGTTTCACCTGAGGGAAACATTCTTATTCTTGAGGGAAGTAGCTTCCTTGACTTAGGGAAATATTCTTATATGCTATATGGAACTATTCATTATTCTGGAGGGCAGTCACCTGAGGGTTTTGTTTTTGTTCACCTGAGGGTAATGATTCACATGTATGAGGACAATGGTTATTGGTTTTTGGTTAACTTGTTCAGAGATATATTTATGACGTTGGATGAAGCAGGTACATGTAGATTGGATTACAGACCCATATATCGACTTAATGATATAGGGCTTGAGTGGAACGACGTCCAGCTCAATGCCTTTGCAAAGGATGTCCATGAGATCAGGCTTGTGGTCCCAAGGATTGACTGCTGATGTGGTTTCTTGTTATTGATTCACCAAATCATGGATATTCAAATTTATGTATAGGTGTATAGTTACGAGACAATACATGTATACTTATATAGATATGGACATCCATTGTGGAACTTTTCCAGTTGATGGGGATTACGGGCCCGAAGTTTGACTATGGTTGCATGTTTGGTTTACTTCCTTTTGTTGTCTTCCAGCTAGGCTAAGCATGTCGTTGTTGCATAAACTTTTAGCAGTACAATTATAGGTTGCTTGTCGGGGAGCCCTACTACGATTATTTGTCACCCCTGCACGCACACCTCAGTGTATGTGTAGAACTTATGTCTAATTTTAAGTTTGAGAACAAGTTGAATAGTGGTTTGGGAATAGGCCCATTGCATGATCAAGCAAAGCTGATCGAGTGGTTCTACTGATCGGGCTGCTGCAGTTCGACAGTGTTTGGAGATCAGGTACGTGGATTGGATCTGAGTTAGTAGTTCATCGCTTTACTTTTACTTTTACTTTCTGTTGTACTTGTATCTGTATGGTTGGCCCGGTGGGTGACCAGTGTTGTATTGTATTACATAGTTGTTCAGGCTTTTACAGTATTTTACTATTACAACTTGTTATATTCATTTGTTTACTACTTCTGCACTCTGTTTACTTTCTATGGCGCATGATACTTAGTTATTTCCATTGTTTTCTTACATTGTTAAGATGGAATAGTCTCTCCACTATCACACCCTAGGCCCTCACTGCCAGTTGGCAGCCTCTAGCGTACTGGGAGGCACGCTTGAGGCCTTGTGGCGAACCGGATTGGAGCACCGGTTTAGTGCCTTCCGAGTCGGGAAGTTACAAAGTATTATCAAAGGCAATTTTCATTCCTATTATTTACTATTTGGGATATGTTAGATAAGAGCATTTGGAATGTTTCCGAACCTGTGATGGACATTGGGTCGGTGCATTGAGAAAACTTGTTTTGGTAAGAAGTCCTGGTTGTCAGGGTTTGGGATTGCTGTTCTTATTTTTCGATAGTACAATTGAATATGATTTTCTCATTAAGAGATGCAAATGTTGTGTGGTGTATTGATTTACTTCGTATCTCTGGCTATTGGCCATTGGAAAGATGTCAGGGATGGATTTAGAATTTTGGATGGCAAAGGCAAGGGGCATCTCATGCATCATACTAGGCACTTAGGATTCACTGCATATAGGCCTGCTAGTGTGTGTTTTTACTAACGACTGAGACCATTGGGTCTCCTTACACAAACGTTTTACTCTGATCGAAGGTCACATGAATCTATGTTGAGGATTTTTTGTTGAGGCTTATGGCTCATTCCTCATGCATAAGTGGTGCAGTGACCCCAGTTGGTCTATGTGGCACTTGATTCCTTTCTGTTTAACCCCTCATTAGGTGTTTTTTCTCACGTATATGGTTTTCTGGTTGAATCGTTGAGTAGGATGTCAATAGATACCAAGGATTTTCCATTGAACTAGAACTCCTTGTGGTATTGTTGTATACAAATGCCTGATGAGTGTCAGTTCAATTTCTCTTCTCCTTGGGCTGTGAAATCTAGGGAGTAGTTCCTTCTAAGGATGCTCAGAGAGGATCAGGTCCGTTGTAGGTTGTGTTTTGGTTCCGACTTTCTTTGGTGGTTGTGATCTTTTCTATATTCTGCGAGGTTTTGGAACTTTTGGTCTAGGTGGTTAGGCATTGTGACCCAGCCGTGAGGTGTTTCTGTAGGGTTAGGTGGGGGACCTAGAGACCCTTGGTTTTGAATCAAACCCTTGTAGTTATATGTCTGTTATGTTTTATGGAATCCTATGTGAGAATGGTTGGCCCATGTTTTCCAATTACTTTGGTGGTGCTTGTTTTTTTTTTTTGCGATTGGCTTCGACGGGCAGGACTGTTCGGGTGTATGGCCTTGTCGACCTGTGTTTCTAATGTTGCTATTGTGGGTATCATCTTTTGAATCTAAATCAGTGAATGGTCGGGTGTGAGCTGAGGACTGATGTTTCAAGACTTTATGTGGACTCAGATCCTAGAAGTTGTGTTGGAATGTCCCTATCGTAGAGGTGACTTTGTTAAATGTCGATTACCTTGAAATTGTTGACCTGTTCTAGAATCCTGATCGGGTTATGGCAGGATGTGAGCATGGCTCGAGGAATGTTGTACACGTCTTCGGTTATATTTTAGTGTACTCCTATTAGAGCTGATCATGTGCTATATTGATTCGTCTTGAGCATGTTGATAGTGCTTAGAACCTATATCGAGCTCCTTTTTCATTCTTAATGTTCATCCATGTTGAGGATGGGAGCTGTTTGGGTTGTGTTCTCGGAGTGGTTTATGGAATGCCATATGGTGGGGAGTTCACCCTTGGCTGTTTGAGGGTGGTTATCCTTGTTCTGTTTAATCTTCAGTGTTTTCGCGTGCTTCTGAGCTCGGGGTTTTCTTTTAAGACGACGATTAGGGTATTCCAATGGTGGGGAGTACCAGATCGGGCGTAGTTGAGTGCCTTCTAGGAAGAAGGTGGTGTTTAATGCTTTAAGGCTAGTCTTTGGATGGTCAAGATAGCTTGGTTGTGCAGATTCTTAGGTTTGGAGCATGGTTATTAGTCCTTTTTACTAGTATTATCAAGGACGAGAAGGTTTATGGTAGGGAGTTTGTAAGAACCCGTGTTTTTTTAGACTGTCATCTGGAGCATCAATATGAATTTTTGCAGCTGGATTCTCTTGATGGGTAAAATGGTCATTTTACCCTACCATATGATCTCAGGTAATTTTTCTGACAACTTCGTTCCTTCCGAAATATAGTGTTTACCCTAGGATAAGAGTTTGGTGGAAATATGAGATCTTCTAATTTTAGCGGAATATTTTATATCTAATATTATTAAATTAAATATTAAATTAATCATGCAGTTTTATTTCGAAATAAATTTTAAATATATAATAAGATTGATATTTCGTCTACACCATTGAGTCCAGAATGGGGATTTTTGCCTAGGGAAGGAATAAACTCTTGTTGGGCACTGGGGTCAGCCAAAGACCCCTTTTTATTCTTTTTATTTTCTTCTTCCCTTTTCTTCTCTTCTATCATCCTTATTCCTCCTTCTTGTGCACACTCTATATGTGATCCTCCATGCCCGTGTCTTTTGGGGGATTTGTAGATTGATAAAGAGTGAGAGTTGGGAGGAAATAGGGGTACCGATTCGAATCTCTCGACGTGCTGAGCCAGTGTGCGGCAACCAGGTGCCGTAAAATCAACCGAAGCTTTGGCAGTTTCCACCCAGAGGTTGTTCCGTTTACGTTTTCTCCATAGATACCCTTTAAACATGTTGATTTATGTTTTAAAAGCCTTATAATTCTTTCTAGTAATCCCATGTGGCATGAGCTATTGTTTCAGGGGAAAAATGGGTGTTCCTGGTGTATTCTGGGATTTCCAATCAGAAATCCCAGAATAAACGGTGTTTGTTCCATGTGTACACACCGTGGGTTCTCCCCATTCAGGAAGACGAAGTTTTCTTAATTACTCATCATGTAATTGAGTACACTCCATGTAGTGGGTGGCCGTGTGACTGGACGTGTGAAATAGAACATAGAATTGTGGTTTTTAAAGAGTACATGCCATGTACACTAAAGTACACACCGTGTAGTGGTACATGGGCACATGTATTAGTGAAAACACACACGGGGTGCCTTTTTTTGAACATTACACGCCATTTATAGTAATTTACACACTGTGTACTATAACACAGGTAGGCCCAATGTGTTCTGGCCATGTACTTTCCCGTCTTAGTAGTTTTGAGGATATCTTAGGCCCTAGAAGTCATAATTGGGCATGTGAGTAGTCTATTATGAGCGTTTTTCCACAAATATCCCAATGGTGGAATCATTTTGACGTTTAGAGGTCATATACATGGGGTTTTTGGGTTTTCTTTATCTAAATGGAGGGGTTCTTTCTCCAGTTATTGAGTTTAGATCTCACCTGAGGGCAAGACTTGGCGTGGTTGATAGGTTGGGTGTTCGGACAGACATAGTTGAGACCATTAATATGAGATGAGCTGTGAGATATCTCTTGAAACCTTTTTTTAGAGGATTTTTCCCTTGTGAGACATTCCCTTATGGCCTATGAGGCCATGAGACCAGGCACTTTCAAGGATCCCCTAAGGGATGCCTTTACATGTGTGCTGACCTAGGGAGTCCCTTGTAGGATCTCTCTATTGTGATTTAATTGATAGGACCCATGTTATGGAATGCCTATTTTTTCCTTCATTTGGGGATTTTGTGTACAATTTCTCCCTTAATCTTCGCTAAGCACCCCGTGTAGGATGCCTTCGCTTGTGTTTACCTGGAGGATCCCGAGTATGATGCCACCTTAGTGTTTTACTTGAGGGACCCAGGTGGTACCCATTTTTTGACTGACCCTATATAGTTACATTAGGTTCGGATAGAGATGGTGATCAGGTGTCACCTAGAACATGTGCAAAACTGATGATCCCTTTGGGCTTTAGATGTGAAGTTGGGTTGGGCATTTGGTCCACCTGCACTCATTTTTTATATCTAACTTCCTTTGCTGATGTTGTAGTGGCTACCAGAGGTGCTTCCCGGTTGGTGGATGTTGAGCCTGAGATGAGGCATCTTCTTGTTTTTTGGGATTCCTACTTTTCCTTGTGTGCCGGAGTAGGTGGTGGTATTGTGTTTAAATCCATATGTCTAGTTGATTTTGTGTACTATTCTGCCATGAACCCATTTTTGGGGTGTTGTGTGACTGAGGCTTTGTCTGTTGAGATACCTAGAATTGCATAGGTAATCTAATAATTGAGTATAAACTGATGTTTGGGATCATTTCTTTGATCATGGTCCACCTCGAGGGTGCGTTTCCCTTGTTTAGCAGTTTGGACAGGATACCCATGGGTATTCTGTGATGATAGCATGATTTGAGTTTTCTTGAAAGGAAATGTATATTAATTTCTTGATTATGTGTTGGGATTGGCCTGTTTGTTCTGTTAACCAAAGGGAAATTTTCTATTTGGCCTGAGGGCATGATTCTGATTAGCCTGAGGGCAATGTTTGATTAGCCTGATGTAAATTTTCGGTTGGGTCTGTGGGAAAGGTTCTGATTAGCCTATGGTCAAGGTTCTTTTTTTCCTGAGGGCAAAATTCTTATGCCTGAGGGCAGTAGCTTCCGTGCCTGTGGGAAATATTATTATACACCAGAGGTCACTATTCGTTATTCCTGAGTGAAATCACCTAAGGGATTCGTTTCTGTTCACCTGAGTGTGAGGATTCATATTTCCGTGGACAATCGATATTTGTTTTTGGTTAACTTGTTCAGAGAAATATTTATGGCATTGGCCGATGCAGGTACATGTCGATGGGATTACAGACCCATATATCGACTTAATGATAAACAGCTTGAGTGGCATGATGTCCAGCTCAATGACTATTCACAGGATGTCCAGGATATCAGGCTTGTGGTCCCATGGATTGAATGATGATGTGGTTTCTTGTTAATGATTCAACTAATCATGGATATTCATATTTATGTATATGTGTATAGGTATGGGACTATACATGCATACATATACAGATACAGACATCCATTGTCGCACTTTCCCATTTGATGGGGATTACGGACCCTGATTTCGACTGTGGTTGCATGTTTGGTTTACTTCATTTTGTTGTCTTCTAGCTAGCCTGAGCACTTTGCTGTTGCATACACTTTTAGCAGTACAGTTGTAGGTTGTTTGTAGGGGAGCCCTACTGAGATTATTTCTTACCCCTACACATGAACCTCAGTGTATTTGTAGACATTATGTCTAATTTTCAGGTTGAGCACGAGTTTCATGGTGATTTCGGAAGAGGACCAATGTTTCATGATCCAGCGGAGCTGCTCTAGTGGTTCTACTGATCGGGTTTCTGCTGTTCAACTATGTTTGGAGATCAGGTACATGGATTGGATCAGATTTAGTAGTTGATCCCTTTAATTTTAATTTTAGTTTCTTTTTCGCTTGTATCTATATGGTTGGACCTGTGGATGACCAATGTTTTGTTTTATTTCTAATTTGTTTGGGATTTTACAACATTTTACAACTACAACTTGTTATATTCAGCTGTTTACTGCTTCCACACTATGTTTACTTTCCATCGTGCATGATACTCAGTTGTTTCTGCTATTTTATTACCCTAGTCTGAGGGAATATTCTCATCACTCTCACACCCTAGGCCCTCACTAATAGTCGATAGCCACTGGTGTATGGGGAGGTGTGCTTGAGGCCTTCTAGTGAACAGGCTTGGAGCACCGGTTTAGTGGAATCCGGGTCGAGACATTTCGCCACAGAAGTAATATAAACGAAGGGATTTCATCTCTAAAACTAGGAACATCGATGACTACTAGTTAGGAAAGGACCGAACAAGATGATACCATTTGTAATGACCCACCAATTCTCATTGTCTCGAGAGTACAACGAGTCATTACTAGGCCTTAAGAGGCATCCCCAATGTAACACCCCAAGCTTCTACGGTACGCTTCTCTTTGAATAATGTGATAGCGTGTGTTGTACGCAATACCGAGTTCTAACACACCATAACCAATCAAACTAGCCGTTATGAATAGTAATACCTAATTTTTGAAATTATATATATTTTATATTTTAAAATGGACTTCATTTTTGGATTCGGAATATCAAATTTAGCCTAAGGTGAAATTTTTGTACTTTTCGGATAAATTTCATATTTTTATGAATAGTGAAAATTACTAAATTTTAATTAAAAACAACTTTTTTAATCAAAATAATTAATAGTGATAAATTATGAATTTTAGTGGTTTTAAAGTATATTTAGAATATATTTTTACCATTTAATATAATTTCGGTCATTGGACATAATTTTACAATTAAACCGAACATACACAAGTGTCAATCTTTTGATAGTTATTATCTTTTAAAAACACGCTTTTTGTTTTGACAGCGGGAATTAATTTTAAATTAATTTCTGCCACTTCTGTGTTTTGAATTTAGAAAAATTGATTCCATATTTGGAATCAGGATGTTCAAATTGTGTAAATAGGTAACTTTTATTTTTAGACATTTTGAATAATTACTACGGTAAATATTTTATTTACCATGGTTAAGGGTAAATCCGGTAAATAAGGGTTAAAAAATAATATTATAATAATACTAAATTACCCTAAAACGTGTCCTAGCCTTATTGGTTGATACATGTTCGACCATAGGCATCTTTGGGTCGATTTTGGGACCCCATGGTGCCACTTGTAGGTGATAAGGACACTTTATTTTAATTAAGTTAAAATGAATACAAAAATGACACAAGCATATATCTTTTAGCAAAACAATTTTTACATAAGGTTATATATGTTGGATTTTAGATTATAAATATTCATTAGAAATATAAAAAGATTTCCTACATAGTGATAGTTTATTTATAATTTTTAGACATTAAATAATTTAATTTATTTATGACACAGTGATGATGAATTAATTACTAAAATAGTGAAAAATTAAATTAATTGATATTATAAATACCCAAATAAATATAATATGAAACTTTTAATGAATTAAAATAATTTTCTAGGATAATATGATATATTGGTATTGAGTTAATTTACTTTTTTCGAAGTAATCAATCTTTTATGAGTTTCACAAAAATCAACTATTGAATAGTGTCAAAATTGACATAAAAGAGTTCTTAAAACAAATATTATATTATTAATTGATATTAAATTCCTAAAAATCTAAGGTTCGGACAAGAGACTTATATCATGATAGGTTCATAATTAATGGACCACTTTGGGGTCTCTTGGATGTATATAGTAAGATTATTAACCATATTATATAAAAATACAAAGAGACATTGTAAAAGTGAAACTAATTAACTTAGAGTTAATACTTAAAGATAAGGTTAATATAAGTACCAAAACCTGTCTAAATTCTATTGGTTGAGTGGTTTTCGACCTATCCCCACCTTAACATTTGAATAATAAACTTTGGAGCCATTAGAAACCGAATATGAATTTATTATAAATTAATATTTCTAGCTTTTCCAAAGGTTCCCCTCACCCCTCTTATAAAAGGGCACTCCTCCTTCTCATTTCTTCATACCTTCAAAGCCTTTTGGCTCGGCCAAACTCTGCCCAAATACTCTCCCAACATCCCTCACTAAAACCTAGAGGCATTAGTTTGATCAGAAAGCCAACATAAGGGTCCCTTTTGATCAAATCAAAAGGAAGAACCCGAAGAAGAGGTAATGTTTTCACCACCCCTTTTCAAGTTCCTTTCTCCTTCCACTTCTTCTTTCTTTGTTCTTACCATTATAAAATAATAAATCCAGTATCTAACATATTCTTTTATTTTATTATAAATATGGTACAACCATATTCAGTATTCTATCCACCCTTTGAATAACATGTCACCATACGTGCATACGTACGGCTTACCGTCTCCACGTCGTGGTGTAATTGTTATTCAATATATTATTATTTGGATGGGTATAATAATGATGTGTAACTCATGTAAATAATAAATATAACATGTTAATGATTATGTATATATGATATACCATCCATTTATATATTATTTTAATATCAAAAGAATGATATTGTCGCTCGTGCGTACGTACGGACTACCGTCTCCACGAACGCGATGAGATTCATTCTCCATCGTATCCATTCAAGTATAATTTTCATTTGATGATTTAAAAATGATGTTTAAGGACTTTATATCATTCTGGATATGAATAAGATACAACAAACATGACTTATGTAACAAAACATATAAAAGAAAATGAGTAAGTTAACACCCGAAACGACGATAATTCTAAGATATTATTAACAAATCAATGTTAAAAGATCATATATGATATCATATTAATATATACGATTCTTGTATAATTTAATAACAATTATTTCACCATTATACAGGAGGTTAACCTACCCCAACCAAGGAAAAGTACAAGGTAAGGGTTATTTCACAATCTCTTCATTATCCGAGGTTGTTTATATGTAATAATCTACTGGGATCTCTTTATCATCCACATCCATGTTTCTTCAAAATGTATTTCAAAACATTTTTATTATTTACAAGAATATGGGTTAAAGTCATTTTTACCCTTGTTTGACTTTTTATAAGAGGAATTTTTCCGTCGATTTCAAAACAAGGTCCTTTTTAACCTTTTCGACAGAATTAAGGTAAGAATGTTTTTTTAACTTATACGGAGAGTGCGGTTATTTTCTGCCGTTATAAAATCTTCAATGTTTTCCTTACAAGCTTATAATAATATTTTCAAGAAAATGTTTTATTTTTAAATGATTTCAAAAATAGAAAGAGATATTTCTCCAAAAAGTGTTTTGATTTCATCTATGTCAACATCCTTTGATGGATTTTACGCTTATTTGAAGTTGATTTATTATGATTCAAAACTTCTATATTGTATTGAAGGTTTTGTGATATGTTTGACTGTGGATGTCCTATTTTTATACCATTCATAGTTTATGGTGAAATTATTGACATTTTGTATGCTATTTTTAATACAAATGTTTATGTTATGTTTAAACCTTTTCATATGGGAATGCATTGGACTTAATATGTGACGGGTGGAGCCCGCTATAGCTCCTCGATGCATCGGTAGGTCTCATGAGACAAACTAGTGTCTTTGCACAAGGCTTTGGCAAAATCTTATTTGTAGTCTTGGCATGAGGCCTTGGATATGTGGTTATGATAGTCTGGCATTATGCATTCCAACATTACGAAAGTGGTTATTGATATTGCATATGATTATTCGATTAGTAGAATATCCATGTGAATAAGTAAATGGCATTATTTCATTTTATTTATTCCACACTATGTTAAATGTTCAAGTTTAAAAGGCTTTTGTTTTAGTTATACATTGCCTTAAATGTTTATTCTTATTTATGAAAGTTTTCGCTATATTGTTATCCTTATTGGGCATTTGAGCTCACCCCTTTTCTATGTTTTATTTTTCCCATGAAGTGAAGAAGTAAATTATGAATGACCTGCAGGGATATTATGTGCGGATATGTGTGTGGATTCTGGCGACAATATGTTGTTGTAGAAGTTTTTCATTTTATGATGTAATGTAAGACTTATGAATATATCTAGTGTTTCCAAGACTACTAAACCAATCGGTCTTTCGAGATTTGATCTTTCTTGTGATCATACAAATGTTATGTAATAATGCACCGACTCTGGGTAACTGGGGTCAGGGCGTTACAGTTGGTATCAGAGGAAGTTTAGTACAAACCTTGGAAACTAGATTTAGATAATTTCTGATTAGAGCACGTAGACCTAAGATGAACTTTGAGGATTAGTATAGAAGAACTTCCTAGAATTTTGGTATTGTAGAGATTTTGTGAGTTTTCTGAGCAATACATCCCTGTCTGGATACGAGAAGGTAGAGGCGGCTCTGGCACAGATGTACCTAGGGGTAAAACCCGAAAACACCGCTTTGAGCTAGACTCGAACGGGAACTGGTGCACGACAACGGGCCTTTCTGCACTCTTGGTTACGACACTCCCGGGGGATATGCTTAGGATAACTCTCATTTTCTTTAAAAATCATTATGAAGGGTTTATGAGTATATACTTCCTCAAAGAAAACATTCTTATGATTATGGATTATATCCATAAATAGTTCAATTTATGTTAAGTGTTTTATAAGTATGGGAAAATGTATTTTGATTCATAAACTGATCTAGTTTATGCCATTGTTTATAAATGGCGCCTAGTGGAAGAAATGGGAACTGTATCAATGCACGCACTCCATGTAGGGATTGCCCTCCTGCTCAAGATAATTATAGTGGGGCTGGTGATGCAACTGGTGTCGATCATCTAATCACCATACTGGGACAACTCACTCAAGTTATGAATAATAACCTTACCCGTATGGAGCACCCTGATCCGCAGCGTGGAGGATCATTGTTAGATCGATTCATAAGGCAACAACCACCAATGTTCAATGGGAGTACAAATCCCTTAGTAGCTGAGCAATGGATATTTTCCCTAGAGAAAATATTTCAGGCTTTGGGGAGCAGTGAAAGGGAAAAAGTTATCATGGCAGTTTACCGCCTCACTGGAGATGCTGATCAATGGTGGTCATTGATTCAAAATACGAAGGAAGATGATGAAGTATCAAATATGGAATGGAGGGAGTCCAAAGATCTATTTTTAGAAAAATACTTTCCTCGCGACCATCGAGCAGATATGGAAAGGCAATTTCTGAGTCTGAGACAAAAGGAGGATGAGAATGTCACAAAGTATGTGGCTAACTTTACAAGGTTAGCAAGGTATGCTGGTGATTATATACGTAACCCAAGAAGTAATATTGATCGTTTCTTTTATGGGTTAAAACCATTTCTCCGTCGAGCAGTAGTCTCACAATCCTTTTCGTCGTACGAAGACATTGTCTCATGTGCTATCAAGACCGAAAAGGAATTCTCTAAGTCTTATGACTTTAAAGCAAAGAAAGAGAAGAAGAGACCTGCTGATCAATCTGGGAATGGAAATAAGGGGAAGAAAGGAAAGTTTGAATATCCATCCAGTGGTAAATGCGGGAAGAAACACCCTGTTACTTGCTTGAAGGGAATGGGAGTCTGTTACAAGTGTGGTGAAAAGGCCACCAAGCTCGTGATTGCAAGGGGAAGAAGGAAGCTACCAACGTTCAGTGATATAATTGTAGGGAGATGGGGAATTATGAAAATGCATGTCCTAAGCGTCATGAGAACTTACCTCAGAAAAGGCCAAGGGATCAAGGCCAGGCTTATGCTATCACTACTGCTGAGGTAGAAGCTCCGAAAGACGTGGTGGCAGGTAATTTAATGGTTTCTTCATGTTTAGCAAATGCATTATTTGATTCTGGATCATCGCATTGTTTCATATCTTCCCAGTTTGCTAAGAAAATTAGATATTTACAATTTGATTTAACAAGGGAGTTGTCAGTTAAAACTCCTAAGGGAAGTATCATTGCAACAAAGTTTTGTGAATAAGTCCCCATTAGAGCACATAAATGTTCGTTATTTGCTGATCTCATCGTCATACATATGATTGAGTTTGACATAATCCTCGGTATGGACTGACTTTCGGACTATGATGAGAAGATTTATTGTAAGAAGAAAGAGGTTACGATTCTTGATGATAATGATAAGAAACACCTTATCTTTAGAGCAGAATCATCACCACCGAATTCTTATTTAGATCCACCCTCAATAGCTCAACTAAATTCAATTATTGGGGAGTAAGAGAATGAAATAACTCCGGGTGAGGAAAGGAATGTTCAAATAGAGGATGTACCTGTTGTGAAAGAATTTGTAGATGTATTTCTGGAAGATTTACCTGGACATCCTCCAGAACAAGAAGTTGAGTTTTCCATTGATTTGATTCCTAGATCAAGGCCTATATCGAAGACCCCTTATAGAATGTCCACTTTAGAGTTAGTCGAACTAAAGAAACAACTAGAGGAATTGAGTAATAAGGGATTTATTCTCCCTAGTGTTTTTCCATGGGGAGCCCCTGTTCTTTTTGTTAAAAAGAAAGATGGATCTATGAGGTTATGTATCGACTACAGGGAGATCAATGCTATAACGATAAAGAACAAGTATCCCCTACCTCGTATTGATGATTTATTTGACCAACTGCATGGAGCTCAATACTTTTCAAAGATTGACCTTCGATCTGGATACCATCAGTTGTGTGTGAAGAAGGAATACATTCCGAAGACAGCATTTCGAACCAAGTACGAGCATTAGGAGTTTACTGTAATGCTGTTTGGATTGACTAATGCACCCTCTGTATTCATGGATCTGATGAATAGAGTTTTCAAGGAGTATCTCGATGAATTTGCGATGGTATTTATTAATGATATCTTGGTATACTCCATAACCTACGAAGATCATGAAAATCACTTGCGCATTATCTTGAAGACTCTGAGGAGGCATGAATTATATGGGAAGTTTAGCAAGTGTGAATTCTGGCTTCATGAGATTTCTTTTCTTGGCCATATTGTCTCTAAAGATGGAATCTATGTTGATCCTTCTAAGACCAAGGCGATCCAAGAATGGCCAGCACCTACGAGTATAACTGAGGTACGTAGTTTTATTGGTTTGGCAGGTTATTATCGACGTTTCGTCCAGAATTTTGCCCGATTGGCTAACCCATTAACGAAGCTCACACGTAAAGGGGTTAAATTTGTTTGGACAAAAGAGTGTGAAGAATGTTTCGAAGAACTAAAGAGAAGATTAGTCAATGATCCTATATTGACTCTACCATCGGGGAATGATGGGTTCGTTATTTATAGTGATGCATCGAAGAAAGGACTTGGTTGTGTCCTTATGCAGAATGATAGAGTTATTGCCTATGCATCATGACAGTTGAAAATTCCTGAACAAAACTATCCTACTCATGATCTCGAGTTAGCAGCTGTGATCATTGCTTTGAAGATATGGAGGCACTACCTCTATGGTGAAAAATGTGAGATTTATACTGATCACAAGAGTTTGAAGTATATTTTCTCACAAAAAGAACTCAACATGAGGCAAAGGAGATGGCTTGAATTACTCAAGGATTATGATTGTACGATACACTACCACCTGGGGAAGGCAAACAAGGTGGCAGATGCTTTGAGTAGAAAAGACCATGGAGTTTTGAACAATATGAGAATTGAAAGGGATCCAATTTTCATGGATCTAGTGAAGATGGACATGGGAATAACCAGGGAAGGTGAAACATCAATGCTTTTTCAAATGGTTGCCAAACCATCTTTACTAGAAATGATTAAGAGTTCTCAGACCGATGATGATGAATTCCAAAAGAAGATTAAAGCTGTGAATGATGGGAGATTGAGAGACTTTGTGTATGAAGATGGAATTTTGAAATTTGGGAAGAGACTTTGTGTTCCCGATATACCTGATCTAAAAAGGGAATTGTTGGATGATGCTCATAGTTCCAATTTCTCTATACACCCTAGGAGCAACAAAATGTATAGAGATTTGAAGGAACATTTTTGTTGGGACAACATGAAGAGGGAGATTTCTGATTTTTTGTCAAGATGTATGGTTTTTCAACAAGTGAAAGCTGGAAGGCAACAGCCTGGAGGAGTCATGCAACCTCTTCCCATATCGGAGTGGAAATGGGACAATATTACGATGGACTTTGTCATGGGGCTACCAAATACTCCTAGAAGGAACGATGCAATATGGGTTATTGTTGATCGTTTTACCAAGTCAGCACATTTTCTTGCTATAAGAGAAGATCTACCCCTGGAACGTCTAGCAAGACTATATATTAATGAAGTTGTGATACTTCATGGAGTACCCCTATCGATTGTTTCTGATCGTGATCCCCGTTTTACTTCAAGATTCTGGAAAAGTCTTCAGAAATCCCTGGATACTGAACTTCATTTGAGCATTGCTTACCACCCTCAGACAGACGGACAATCAGAATGAACTATTCAAACCTTAGAAGACATGTTGAGATCTTGCTCACTTGACTTTTAGGGTATGTGGGATCAATATTTACCTCTGGTAGAATTTTCCTATAACAATAGCTTCCATTCGAGTATTCAGATGGAACCATATGAAGCGTTATACGGAAAGAGATGTCGTACACCAACCTGTTGGGATGACGTTGGTGAAAGAAAACTTGTAGGCCCAGAACTGGTGGAGGAAATGGTGGAAAAGGTGAAAGTAATCCAAAATCACATCAAAGCAGCTCAAAGTAGGCAGAAGAGCTATGCCGATAATCGAAGGAAGGATTTGGAATTTCAAGTCGGTGATCATGTTTTCCTGAAGGTATCTCCATGGAAGGGAGTCATACGTTTTGGTAAGAAAGGTAAATTGAGTCCCAGGTACATCGGACCCTTCGAAATTCTAGAGCGAATTGGGGTTGTAGCTTACCGATTGGCAATGCCGCCAAGTCTCTCTAAAGTTCACGATGTGTTCCACGTATCTCTATTGAAGAAATACCTGCCTGACCCAACGCATGTACTCACCTATGAGGAATTAGAACTGGAACATGATCTGTCTTATTGCGAAGAGCCCGTCCGGATTCTTGATATGAGAGAACAAGTACTGAGAAACCGGACGACGCGTCTGGTAAAAGTTTTGTGGAGAAACCATAAGATGGAAGAGGCAACGTGGGAACCCGAGGAACTTATGATGAAGAACCACCCGAGTCTTTTCATGCGGTAGTATTCTAGAAATTTTGAGGACGAAATTATTTGAAGGAGGGGAGAATGTAACACCCCAAGCTTCTACGGTACGCTTCTCTTTGAATAATGTGATAGTGTGTGTTGTACGCAACACCGAGTTCTAACACACCACAACCAATCAAACTAGCCGTTATGAATAGTAATACTTAATTTTTGAAATTATATATATTTTATATTTTAAAATGGACTTCATTTTTGGATTCGGAATATCAAATTTAGCCTAAGGTAAAATTTTGGTACTTTTCGGATAACTTTCATATTTTGATGAATAGTGAAAATTACTAAATTTTAATTAAAAACAATTTTTTTAATCAAAATAATTAATAGTGATAAATTATGAATTTGAGTGGTTTTAAAGTATATTTAGAATATATTTTTACCATTTAATATAATTTTGGTCATTGGACATAATTTTACAATTAAACCGAACATAAACAAGTGTCAATCTTTTGATAGTTATTATCTCTTAAAAACACGCTTTTTGTTTTGACAGCGGGAATGAATTTTAAATTAATTTCTGCCACTTATGTGTTTTGAATTTATAAAAATGTATTCCATATTTGGAATCAGGATTTTCAAATTTTTTAAATAGGTAACTTTTATTTTTAGACATTTTGAATAATTACTACGGTAAATATTTTAATTACCATGGTTAAGGGTAAATCTGGTAAATAAGGGTTAAAAAATAATATTATAATAATACTAAATTAACATAAAACGTGTCCTACACTTATTAGTTGATACATGTTCGACCATAGGCATCTTTGGGTCGATTTTGGGACCCCATGGCGCCACTTGTAGGTGACAAGGACACCTTATTTTAATTAAGTTAAAATGAATACAAAAATGACCCAAGCATATATCTTTTAGAAAAACAATTTTTACATAAGGTTATATATGTCGGATTTTAGATTATAAATATTAATTAGAAAGATAAAAAGACTTCCTACATATTGATAGTTCATTTATAATTTTTAGACATTAAATAATTTAATTTATTTATGACACAATGATGATGAATTAATTACTAAAATAGTGAAAAATTAAATTAATTGATATTATAAATACCCAAATAAATATAATATGAAACTTTTAATGAATTAAACTAATTTTATAGGATAATATGATATATTAGGATTGATATAATTTACTTTGATCTAAGTAATCAATCTGTTATGAGTTTCACAAAAATCAACTATCGAATAGTGTCAGAATTGACATAAAAGAGTTCTTAAAACAAATATTATATTATTAATTGATATTAAATTCCTAAAAATCTACGGTTCGACCAAAAGACATATATCATGATATGTTAATAATTAATGGACCACTTGGGGGTCTCTTGGATGTATATAATATGTTTATTAACCATATTATATAAAAATACAAAGAGACATTGTAAAAGTGAAACTAATTAACTTAGAGTTAATACTTAGAGATAAGAATAATATAAGTACCCAAACCTGTCTAAATTCTATTTGTTGAGTGGTTTTAGACCTATCCCCACCTTAAAATTTGAATAAGCAACTTTGGAGCCATTATAAACCGAATATGAATTTATTATAAATTAATATTTCTAGCTTTTCCAAAGGTGCCCCTCACCCCTCTTATAAAAGGGAACTCCTCTTTCTCACTTCTTCACACCTTCAAAGCCTTTTGGATCGCCCAAACTCTTACCAAATACTCTCCCAACATCCCTCACTACAACCTAGAGGCCTTAGTTTGATTATAAAGCCAACCTAATGATCACTTTTGATCAAATCAAAAGGAAGAACCCGAAGAAGAGGTAATGTTTTCACCACCCCTTTTCAAGTTCCTTTCTCCTTCCACTTCTTCTTTCTTTGTTCTTACCATTCTAAAATAATAACTCCAGTATCTAACATATACTATGATTTTATTATAAATATGGTACAACCATATTCAGAATTCTATCCACCCTTTGAATAACATGTCACCATACGTGCGTACGTACGGCTTACCGTCTCGACGTCGTGGTGTAATTGTTATTCAATATATTATTATTTGGATGGGTATAATAATGATGTGTAACTCATGTAAATAATAAATATAACATGTTAATGATTCTGTATATATGATATACCATCCATTTATATATTATTTTAATATCAAAAGAATGATATTGTCGCTCGTGCGTACGTACGGACTACCGTCTCCACGAACGCGATGAGATTCATTCTCCATCGTATCCATTCAAGTATAATTATCATTTTATGTTTTAAAAATGATGTTTAAGGACTTGATATAATTCTGGATATGAATAAGATACAACAAACATGGCTTATGTAACAAAACATATAAAAGAAAATGAGTAAGTTAACACCCGAAACGACGATAATTCTAAGATATTATTAACAAATCAATGTTAAATGATCATATATGATATCATATTAATATATATGATTCTTGTATAATTTAATAACAATTATTTCACCATTATACAGGAGGTTAACCTACCCCAACCAAGGAAAAGTACAAGGTAAGGGTTATTTCACAATCTCTTCATTATCCAAGGCTGTTTATATGTAATAATCTACTGGGATCTCTTTATCATCCACATCCATGTTTCTTCAAAATGTATTTCAAAACATTTTTATTATTTACAAGAATATGGGTTAAAGTCATTTATACCCTTGTTTGACTTTTTATAAGAGGAATATTTCCATCGTTTTCAAAACAAGGTCCTTTTAAACCTTTTCGACAGAATTAAGGTAAGAATGTTTTTTTTAACTTATACGGCGAGTGCGGTTATTTTCTGCCACTATAAAATCTTCAAAGTTTTCCTTACAAGCTTATAAGAATATTTTCAAGAAAATGTTTTATTTTTAAATGATTTCAAAAATAGAAAGAGATATTTCTCCAAAAAGTGTTTTGATTTCATCTATGTCAACATCCTTTGATGGATTTTACGCTTATTTGAAGTTGATTTATTATGATACAAAACTTCTATATTGTATTGAAGGTTTTGTGATATGTTTGACTGTGGATGTGCTATTTTTATACCATTCATAGTTTATGGTGAAATTATTGACATTTCGTATGCTATTTTTAATACGAATGTTTATGTTATGTTTAAACCTTTTCATATGGGAATGCATTGGACTTAATATGTGACGGGTGGAGCCCGCTATAGCTCCTCGATGCATCGGTAGGTCTCATGAGACAAACTAGTGTCTTGGCACAAGGCCTGGGAAAAATCTTATTTGTAGTCTTGGCACGAGGCCTTGGCTATGTGGTTATGATAATCTTCCATTATGCATTCCAATATTATGAAAGTGGTTATTGATATTTCATATGATTATTCGATTAGTAGAATATCCATGTGAATAAGTAAATGGCATTATTTCATTTTATTTATGCCATACTATGTTAAATGTTCAAGTTTAAAAGGCTTTTGTTTTAGTTATACATTGCCTTAAATGTTTATTCTTATTTATGAAAGTTTCCGCTATATTGTTATCCTTACTGGGCATTTGAGCTCACCCCTTTTCTATGTTTTATTTTTCCCAGGAAGTGAAGAGGTAAATTATGAATGACCTGCAGGGATATTATGTGGGGATATGAGTGTGGATTCTGGAGACAATATGTTGTTGTAGTAGTTTTTTATTTTATGATGTAATGTAAGACTTATGAATATATCTAGTGTTTCCAAGATTACTAAACCAATCGGTCTTTCGAGATTTGATCTTTCTTGTGATCATACCAATGTTATGTAATAATGCACCGACTCTGGGTAACTGGGGTCGGGGCGTTACACCCAAGATGCCCATGGCTGATAATAAATGATGAAGGGTTTCAAATACAAGTGGGGATGATTTAACCTTTAATAAATAAACTAATAAACCTACCAACCAAAACCAAACATTCAATATACGATGCATGAACAAATGAAAGAAAACTCAACAACATCATGTATCTCACAAATGCATCGAAGTAAGCAGCATTAGAAGAATAACCATGAATCAAAGTACAGAATAGATAAACCACACAGGACTCTCCAAAGACCTAAAGACTCCATGATCCATAAGCTCCAACATCCAAAATTTCCAAACAACCCAAACATCATGAGGTAGTGCTAAACACATGTGAATCATTTGCTTTTCCCATGTCCCAGAAGAGAGCATCTGCAAAAGCACAAATGTTCTAAAGCAGGGGTGACTATAAAACTAAGTAGTTTTCCCCCAATGAATTTCATACTCATGCCACTAGGATAGAATAGTTAGCATATAAAGCTATTTCTCAAAAAAATTGGATATGTAAATATAAACAAGTTTCCAAAAACATTCATTACCAAAAGCATACATGTGAAATTGAAACAAAATTTCCCAGTAAGATATTTTTCAAGAAAAATAACTAAACAATCATTAAAACGATTTCACAATATCACTTTATTAGCATAACCAACCATTCCTCAAACCCACGTAACCAACCATGCATTCTACGTTATGAAATTTCCATACTTATGAGCATTTTCTCATCGATCTACTATGTCATCACAAGGTAAGTGTTTCCCATGTGCCATTAACCGTTTGTCACCATGCATAATGTCATATTTAAACCAAGCCACGTATATGCAATTCACATGTGCCATTAACTATTTGGAACTGAGCAGAAGGTCATATTTCAACTAAGCCTCGTATATGAAATATGAACACACAATGCATATTCCCAATGATCAAGCTAAAACAAACCTTTCAATAAAAACACCTTTTTTATTGAAAACCATTTCCGTCAAAACAATTTCAACTCCAAAATATTTCAAATAAAAACCATTCCAATAAAACTCCATTTTTATTGAAAATCATTTCTATTTAAAACACCATTTTCATCAACTGTTATGAAATTCCATAAAATCTATAATTTAAAATCATATATTTAAAATAAACCCCCTTTTGAAAAACTATTCACCAAGATCACATAATTTCACTAAAACCATAAATCATCACAAATGAATATTTTCCATGAATTTCCCAATCAATAAACCAATATTAATCTAATCAAATAAATTATGGCTACAGTAGTTGATAGATAAGCCTCCAACATCAAAGGTATTCATGAAACATTGACAACAGACGAAGAACGCACAAGAAAGTGGGTCGATTCTCCAAGAACGACCTTAGTTCTCTTATCCTAGAAATATCACGACCCAACATTGAATTATTTGGAAAAATATTAATATATACCCACTATATGTTATGATATAAGAATGAATGGATATCTGAGAAGTATATCTAAGAAGATCTAAGAAAACATGACAAATCCAGAAAGAATAGTTAAATACCTCAAGAAACGGACTTGAAATAACCAAGGGAAGGCTCTAGGATGGCTCCAACTCGTTTACGGAGTGTTATCCAGACTTCTAGGGAGATTAATCTCAAAATAGGGTCTTTTTGAATCCAAAACTAAATATATAGAGAAAAAAATGAGTTTGCTCCTAGAAAATAGGATCTAGACTTGACCTCTGCAATAGGTTTGACCACACGGTTTGGGATAACTGTGTATGGATCGTGTGACATTAATTTTGGTCCCAATACTCCATATAAAACCCCAAAACTCTCATATCCTTCACATTTACACTCTTTATAGAAACTCATTTTTTATGGAAACATCCCACTTTATGGAAACACCCCACATTATGGAAACAACACACTTTATGGAAACCCCTCATGTTATGGAATCAACCCACTTTATTGAAACAACCTACATTATGGAAACACCCAACTTTATTCAAACTATATATGTTAGGGAAAATCTCTATTTTATAGAATATCTATAGTTTATACACACCAATTTAAAAAAAACATGACGAAAGGCGTTATGTACAAAAAACCGGGGGTACTATAAAGTGGTAGATAAAATTGGATATTATGATGTTGTTAAATGATAACTTATGTTTTTATATGATAGGATTGATCATATGTTCAAAGATATAGTAAGTCTAATGTGACTAGTGTATGATTTAATGTAACGGTAATAATTAACATTGTTTATGTATTAGGATATGATAACAATATTAAAAATTATAGGAAAATGTGTAATATATGATGAAATGTTAATATTTTGGAAAAGTATTTAGCATGTATTTTTCCTAGATATATCATCATGTATAAATACAATAATTAGATTCAAAATCTTGAAATGTTTTACTAGTGTTTAACAATATTGAAAAGGGTGGATTGTTTATTAAAATGATAGAAACATGATGCAAGACAATGTGGCCTAACTAAAAACATAGTTATAAACACCCAAAGGATATTTATTGTCCAATCACATTCATTTTAGGAACCATTATAAGGGAATTTAATATATTTTTTAGATAACCTAATAATAATGTTAATATGAATAATATACATTGAAACATAGTGAATCATATGTTAAGGAATATATTAACTGATAAGTTATTTTATTGATAAGAGATTTATAGGATTTTGAGAGTATTAATTGAAATGATATTCATTTGTAGAAATATTAATAAAACATTCTGGTAAATTGGGATCTTTGTATTGAGGATTTGGATAAGAGGTATGATGAAACCCAACTATAATTATCATATGATTAACTAACAATGATAGAATATATACAAATAATCATCTAATATAAAGTAAATGAATTAAAATATTTCACGATGAAAACTATAAAATGTCTTCTGGTTGAATCCATATTAGGTTATTGTTTATGATAATTCCTATAATGTTGATAAATATTTTTCAATAATGTTTTCCCTTTTGGTTTTGGTGATTTCTTGAATTATAAGTAACCATGTGATTGATTGAAAATATAGAGATTACATCAACAAAAAACCTATAAAATGAGAGATTGAATGAGTAAATATGTTATTTTTTGAAAAATTTGTCAAACAATATGATTATAAATGTGATCATCGTCAATGTACGAAACACACTAATGAATTAAAAAATATTATATTAAGAAAGATCATGTGATGAAGATGATATGTAAAATGTGATTCAATTTCCAAAAAGTCAATGATGTGGGATGATTCAATTGTGAAATTTACTTAAAAAGACACAAAGGTTTTAAATATGTGGATATTATGTTAAAAAAATTCACTAGTTTAATGTAAACAGGGAAGAAAAAAATAAATTGATTCAATTTCCAAAGAAGTGGAGATTATATGACTCAATTTCTCTATATAATGGAAATCGAGTGATGGAGTGACCATAAACCATATAAAAAAAGAAAATACTTTGAAACTAATACTAGTGTATAGAATAGTAATTTTTCATTCTATATTTTCTAGTGTCTTAATTCATCTATTTTTTCACCAACTATTAGATATTAATTTATAAAAAACATATATTTGTATGATTATCATATAAAAAAAATTAATTATATGTGGGATATTATTCAATATATATTTAGACCTTTTTCTTAATATAGAATTCCATTTGAAAGTAAAAATGGGTTAGATATCTTTGTATAATTAATATAATAGTTTTTTATACAAGTAAATATCATTCCAAATTCAAAATAAACCTATATAAACCTAGGATTATTTTACATTGTTTTTACATCTTCATAAATTAATATTCACTACATTATAAAAAAAACAAACATGGGGATCATAATATACTAATTCCTTCAGAAACACGGGACAATATATTTTAAAATGAATGAAATATTCAATGTTTCCCAAAAAGTGCTTCCCATTTAGCACACTCTATAGGCATACCCAACAAAAAATCTTTATTCACAACCTAGGTAAAGAAAAAATAATAAATAGAAATACTAGATACTCAAAATGGATAAAACATATATTCCAATGCATGATCAAATGAATTAATAAGCAAAGAATAATGGTACGTTATAATGAGAATAATGTATAATGCTCATAACCAATCTGACCTAGATCATAAAAATGAGTCATTGAATAAATATTTGCAGTTCATAATACATGAGTAATAAGATAATAAATAAATGAGATCCATTAGATTATAACATCAGTATAATACATATATTTTTGGAATAAAAATCATCATATAATATTATGAACAGGTGAATATAGAAACAGGTTCACCCATTATGTTATAGAAATGAAATCAGGCCCTCACATAAACTTATTGAAATACAAATAGGTCTACAAATAGTGTTTTTAACATGCAATTAGGTTCCCTCATTACATTCTAAACATGTTATTGGGTTCCCAAATAAAAGTTTTAACAAGTATTTAGGATCATAGAGGATGCAACACCTCCCTTGTAGGAAACACCACCATCCATAGTAGAAAACCTTTCCTCATAGCTGAATGAGTTCACTCCACAAACCATCATAGTAGTAAAAGTTTACTCGCAAGACCATAATAGTTGAAAGAGTCTCTTATGGAACTGATTTTAGTCCCCATTAAAGCCTATTCTAGTTCATTGGATATTTATATTTACCCGATTCATTAGTGGGAGACATAGGCCCAACCCATTATTGGTTATAACATAACCCCCATCCTATGCTATAATGTAACCACTAACACATAATAATAATAATAATAATATATGTGTTCCATTTGATAATAAAACATTAATAATATCATAACGGATTACATGAAAAGGGTTTCATAAATAGTCCATTACATTTTATGTTATGGAAAGGATACAAGTTTGATAAACACTTCATTATACAATAACCCAGGAATTCAAGTATGTTTCCTTATCATTTCCCCATGGTATAACCTCTTAAAAACAAGTGATTTCATAAAATTAATGAAAAAAATATATAACATTTAGATAATAAATAATATTGTTACCATTGGTTTATTTCCAAAGAAAATAATATGTTACATAAATAAAAATGTCATAGTAAAAGTAGATGGATTTTTAAATACTACATGAAACATATCTTAAGGAAACCCCATATATTTGAAATTAAATTTTAAAATATAATTCATTATAAATTTTTTCGTCATTTAATATAACATTGAAAACATATATATATTTCTTTTAAAAATCATTTAAAACATTTATTTCAGGAAATAAACTCCCAGCTTTTAGAAATGTATTTTATACAATAAAAAATTGGGAATAATTTTAACATTGAAATAATTTATTAAAAACACATATTTGTTAAAAAAAAATATTAATGAAATAATATGTATTTAAATTAACTTTTAAAACAATTAATAGAATTAGTAAATCATTGAGTGGCCATTATAGTGGGATGTACTATTTATGTCAAGCATGTTAAAAAAATATTCTTTTCACATTTTCAATAAGTTCCAAATAGGAAATGTTTTATAAAATGAAAATAATAATTAATTCAAAAAAAATTATACAAATCATTGGAAGAAATGTATTTTAAAAATACTCGTATGATAATAAAAACAATTTATAAATATTTTGATATCATGCTTTTTAATTAAAACAGATTTATAACTAAAGAATGAAATATATGATGTTTTATTTGAAAAAATGTTATCAATTATATTTATTACCAATTATTTTTTAAATTGTAATATTTATATGAAATTTTATGAATAAATATAGGATATATAAATTTATGGGTTTATTGAGAGATGTAACAGTTGATTTTATCATTTGGAACATAATTTCAATGAATGCTTATAAATAATTTGAATGTAATGTAAAACTATTAGAACATTAATATCCTTGATTCGTAAGCCCCATGTAGAAAAAAATAATAAAAAATATAATAATGATAATAATTTCATAAAAGTATATGTCAAATTGGTTTCATATACACCTTCTGAAAAAATAATGGTGTGTAACAAATCATATATATGAGAGAAGGAATATTGAGAGAATAATCTATAACTCTTGTATAACTATTGAATAATGATCCATTGAATGATTTATATAAATTGATGAATTAATTATCATTAAATTAGTAATATTAATTTTATAACATTTCATATGGATATATATACAGAAAATAAAAGAAACGAGTGGTGAATGTGGCATAATTCTCTCTAAATTAAAAGTGACACTAGAAATCCTTTTACCTTAATTAATGAATTCTAGTGTACTCATTCATTCATATTTAATAATAAATATAATATTATTATATATATATATTATATAATTATATATATATATATAATATGATTAATCATCTTATTGTGAAATTATATTACACTATTATTAACTATTCCATGTTAATGTTACAATTTTGGTAATAATCGAATTGATTTTCATATATGTTTGAATATATATGTTTAGTGTTATATCATTAATTGTTGTTTCATAAAATCCAAAATTTAATACATGATATAAATATAATATATATTTATTTTATATGAATTTACATTTATCCATAAAATTTAGTTATAAAAAATGAAATACAACATCCATAGAGATGGTAGACCGTACACATAAACATTGTTTCCATTTTAATATCACTATAAATGTAAATTATATATGGATCATCCTTATATAATAATTTTTTAGTACTTTATGTCATAAATTTTTTTATAAAAATATTTAAAATAATTAACGTAAACTCGGATAAAATCAAATCCCTTTGTGAGGTGTTAGTCTGTTGTAATGAGGAACGTCGTTATCGTATTTCCAAAAAATGGAAAGCGGTATGGTATTTGTTATATAATAAGTAAAAAACAATAATTATGTCTTAAATATCCTAAATAGATTATATAAACTATATATACATAATTAAAGCTATCCCTTAGTGGTGGAAATGAAAAAATTAATAGCCTTTTTTCACGAAGAAATAGCCCGCCATACACTTGAATGATTATTTCATAATCCATATAAAGGAAGTGTGTGTGGTTGTAGATGGAAAACTTAGAAGAGAAACCTATCAATATAGTAGATATAATAGGGTTATTATATCATCATGTTATAATAATAATTTTATACATTGAATAAGATATATAAAAAATGATCAGTGATGACCAATACCTCTTCTTCGGGTATCCTTCTTAGGTTTCCACTAAAAGTCCTCCTTGGATGGAATTATTTAAAAAATAAAGAATATTGGACGATGGGAACGGTTTTTGATGTTATTTTAGAATTTATGGGATAATATAATGTTTTTTTATGGTGTGAATAAGGGAGTAGTATGATATTCCCTTTATAAGTGGGGAGAGGACATACTTTGTATATTTTAAAAGAATTAAGAATCCTACATTGCTCTTATGTCACAAGGATTAAAAAAAAATCATTCATGATTCTCATATGTAGAATCATAGAAATATGTCCATAAAATAGTATTTAGTCAGGTGTATTTTATATTTTGAACATTTTATTTTTCGTTGAACCCCCGATAAAATAATTTTTTCTGTAATCAGGGTAATTAAAATTTGTCACATTTACTATTCATTTTGGTCAAACAATATGTTGAACTGATTTGAAATTAATTATTTTTTATTAAAAATATGGAATCCATTTTTCTTTATTCCTTTAAAATTATTGAAAAAATATAATTAAAAAATAATCCCACTAACTTAATGAGAAATATACGATTTTAAAGAGAAAAATTCAAAAGCTTGAAGTTAGTTTATATCCAAATTCAAAATGTTAATTATTCCAATGGAATAAATTGGATTGTTGATATTATTTTAAAATAAAATATTCCTATACATGTTTCAAAATATATTATATCCTTACAAAGTAATTAAATTAAAAAAAATCATTTAATATTTAGTAATTTTTTCACTATTCATCAAAAAATGAAAAATTTGTAAAAACCTAAAAAAGACACCCGAAGAAAAATTTGACATTATGATTTCAAAATTTCAAATTTAATTTATAAAATTTATTTTTTAAAAGGGTCATAATTTTATTTTCATGATTGTTCTTGGGGATAATTAAATACTTATTTTTTGAGAAAACAATATTTTCAAATCTAATAAATACATTATAATTTGTTTTTAAAGAAAATTAATATGTTTCCATTATGTAAAACAAATATACATAATGATTCAAATAAATTTATTACAATTCACATATCTAGGTTTAATAGTGATTTTATAATGGTAGCACCTAAATAATTATATAAAAAATATATTGTGGTTTTGCTAAATCGTGGTATCATGTCTAATTCTAGCTAACATAGTGGTTTTTAGAGAACCTACATAACATGATGTTTTGTGGAACACAATATTAAATAAAAACAACATAAATTAAAAAAATATAATCTTTAATTTTTAATTGAATAAAATATTTCACAAAACCTCGGAGTGTTATATTATACCCCCTTCAAATGAATCTCATCTAGAAACTTTTCCACATTGGTATAAAAATTTGAGGATACATATATCTCATAATAACCATTGGCTCCCATGTATCTTCCTTATAGTATTGGTATTTTGCACAGAACATTAAACATGTGACTCGTCTAATTTCGTAGAACATTATATATTCTCCCCAGAATGTATTCCAGTGGTTCCTTATAAATAATTTCCTGCTCCTGGGGTAAGAAATTGATGTTCAATACATGTGATAGGTCCATTATATACTTACTCTATAGTAATACATGGAACACGTAATGAACCAAAATTATGTTTAGTGGAAATGAAAAATGATAAACTACATTCTTGATATAATAAACTATTTTAATGGGACAAGTGTACCTATGAATTTAATTTCCCTCCATTATTCCATGGAGAAATTTTTAGAATAGACTTCTAAAAAACATGAAATTATAGATCATGATTATAATTATTAGTATAACATTTTTTTCAACCACATGTTGTTCATATATGTTTCTAAATGAATCTAATATTCTCTGTTATCTAATGAACTTACTAAGGTCACAATATATTTCATTCTGCAAAATTAATCAGGTACATTATAGTTGTAAAATAACTTCCATAGAAGATTTCATAAGGATCCATCATGATTCTCATATAAAAGATACCATTTCAAAATAAAATCAAAATTAAGGAGGTGTTGATCAAAACCACCTATAAAGTCCATATTAAAATATATTATCATATAGTTTAATTATGTTTCCACAAGGTGTAAAGGAATTTATTGTCAAATAACAATGTAATTATGTACAAAACTACAGGGATTCTTTTCCAAAATCTCCGTAAAATATCCTTAATCGTGATAAACTCAAATCACATTAATCCTAAAAATTGGTGTCAATAACTTTGAACATATGATAAACCTTAAACTGATGAACGCATGATGGTATCAATAATCCATTAGTAAATCATACATAGAGACATATATAATTCCAAAAGTTAATCTACACATTGTTACATATGTAAGCTATTATCTTATAAATAAACATTATCATCAAATGTTTGGGTTATACCTTTTTATGATAGAATATAAAATGTGTATTAATTATTACAAAATCAACAAAAAAGGTGATAATCAAATGAAATTTCACAAAAAAAAATTCATAGGGTCCCTTCCATCAAAATAAAACTTTAATCTACCAAAAAAATATTAAAGGATATGCATTCCATAATAATTTTGATTCACTTGTTAGATTTTGATTTAAAAAACATTCCTTATTTCCTATTTCTTCAGAGGTTTTAATGGATTACAATCAACATTAACCCTTGTATTTGAAATTTGACTTCTATAATGCGAAAACAACTCGTACATAATGCATGAGTGTGTGGGTGGTGCATTCTTTCAGTCTCACTCTCTATCACTCTCTCTATTTATTTCTTTTCTTAGACTCTTCACATAACTTGTACATTCATTAACATAATAAATAGGTTTCAAAAACATGTAACATCCTCTTCTTCCATTCATGAATTTATTTTTATGATTCTTCCCACATTTAAGAAATCTTTTTGATAGAAATTATGTCCCACCACATTATTTATTTGAGTTCATACAAGACTCGATCCTTCTATTCTTATCAAAAATAAGAAATGGGCATAGTATCCATTATATATTAATACTTGTAGTTAACATAAAAAAACTTATTTATTGATACTATAGTCTCTGATAACCAATTTCATTTGATTAATTCTTCATAAACCACAAAATGATAAATCATTTATTATTATTACCTAATGAATAAACTAGACATGTATTCTGAAAGTCTTGTAAAATTAGCTTCATAGTTTCAAATACATTCACCATCTATTTATTTGATCTTGAAAAATTACTCCTCCATTTTTTCTCATAAAATAACTTGGATATAATTATTAAAAATATCCTTTTCAAAAAATCTGATTAAAAGTATTGAAATACCACATCGTGAATCATATTCCATATAAAATTCCACTATTGATTTCACTTTCCAAATAGTAGAAAATCTAATTCGATTTTTCTTATTCAAAAAACTATACATCATAAAATATCATTTCTATGGTATTGATCAATTGTTTAAAAATTATTGGATCAGGAGACACAATTAAAGATGGTGGATGTTTCCTCATAAAGGATTCAACAATATTTTTATCCATACAATGTTGGATTGGATATACCACATTAATCCATGTTCGATAAAATTGTGTGAACATAACAATGATATCATTCATTACAATTGAAATATCATTTTTTTATCAAGAGGAAAATCATTAGATTTTTCATTTGAATTATAATTAATATTATTCCTTCAGATTTTTTCCTTTTACTGATACCAAAATAGTTGTGTGAGAAACACTAATCATTATGGGAAGGCACATAATCTAAAAACTCACATAGGTGGTGTAAATTAAGAAAAATTATTTTTAATCTATGAAATAAATTTTTTATCAACTATTTAATTCCTTAATGATGGTTTATAATGTGTTTATGAATTTACATGGAATATACCCCCCATGAGAGTTAAACTAGGTATGCAGCAATGCCTACACTCAAGAACAATTTCCAAAATGATTATAGATCAATACTATGTTTTCAGGGTTGTTACCAATAGGTACATCTATGTTAAATCCTCATGTAATTTCATTATACTTAGAAGGATTTAATTTTATAAAAATCATTGACACTATCCTTAAAACAATTTCATTATATCTTCATATTCATTTACTAATATTTATACTTATCCTTAAACACATCCTTGTACATATACATAGAAACAACAATAATGATACCACTAATGTTTTGTCATCCATGTTTTCAAAGGGAAACAAGACCATTCCATTTATACCAACTATAGTGACCACAGATTCTCATAAATGGATATAACATCATTTTAGATGATTATTAGTGATATAACATAGACACACGAATCATGAATGTATTAGTTTATTGATGTTGGAAACATGCATCATAATCTTATTAAATAATGAGATATCATCAATGTTCCCAAAAATGATCTCACCATTATTTGAAATTCATAGAAATACCCTACATAAAATTTCCCTTCATAATTTATGGAAAAGATATGTAAGAAAGGCTTAGATTAAATTCTTAGTAAGGGTAAACATAAGAGACACCAATATATTATCATATGAAAGAATAAGATAATCATAACAGTACATGATAATCAAAATTATATTCAAATCCCATCCATATCCAATCATAGATCATAAGCATGAGTAATGAAATAATTATTTTGAGTTCATAATAAATGAATCATAATAGAATATAAAAAACATGAGTCCTAAGAGATAACATTGGAAGAAAACAATGATTCATGGAATACGAATCTGCTTATAACATTAAGAACATGTTTTTATAGAAATATATTCACTCATTATGTTACATACATGAAATAATTCTGTAATATAAAATTATGGACATGAAACATGGTTGATAGTTAAAATTGTGGACATTTAATCACATTCACAAATAACATTTCAGAAATATAATATGGTTCACCTATAACATTATGAATATTTATTCGTGTTCCTAAATTTGTTGACACACCTCCTTGGTTAGGAAAACCACCATCCCTGGTTATAGCCCATTCATCATAGTTGAATGGTTTCACTCCCCAAACTATCATAGTAGTTAATGTTGAAACCCAATACCATCCTAAAAAACAAATTATACTACTGAAATGAGTTCACTCCCATTTCTAGTAATATATATCTCATGTGATATAAATAATTAACCATATATTTGGAGGAATATAAAGGTCCCACTTGTTATTGGTTATAATGTTTCCATTCTCCAAGGATATAGTGTAACCACCATCAGATAATAAAAATCATGAATATGTGTTCTATAAAATCAAAATATATTCATCATTTCACAATACATTAAACAAACACTATTTTAAAAACATTGCATTATACAATAAAATGTGTAAAATTTAATGATATCAATTTAATTTAAATATATAATAACCCATGAATTTAGTTTAGTTTCACAATCATTTACTCTTTAAATAACACATGGAAAAGAATCAGGTTTCATAAATATCATACTTCATAATCATTGACCATTAAAAGAAAGACTAAAAATGTTTTCCATGATTTACACCCCAATAAATTCTATGTTAATCATTGGATTTCATATTATCCGTAGAAGTATTTTTAATTATTAGATTGTACATTTCTTAGGGAAAACAAAATTTATTTAGAAATCACTTTTTCAAAACCTAAAAAATTTCCAAATTCTATTTATTTGAAAATTACATTGAAAACATAAAGATAAATCATTCAAAAATAATTTAAAATATCTCTTCAGTAAAATATCATATCATATTTAAAAATCATTTTAAACATAAAAATTGTGAAACACCATTTTTCTTTGAAAAAATTTAACTCAAATATAAGAAATTTTTAAATATTATGGAAATAATTTTATTAAGAAATAAAAATGAACAATTATAATATAATAATGAATACTTTGAGTAGTCAGGATATTAGAAAGTACTATTTATACAGTTCTTGTTAAAACCAATAGTTTTTCAACAAGTATTCAGCAACAGAGAAATGGGAATTGTTTTGGAAAATGACATAAAGTTTCCTTTATTTTTTTATAAAGAAAAACATGGGAAAAAATTTATTTAAAAATATTACGAGAATAATAATGAAATTAATTTTATTTTTAAAACATGGAATTGAAATAAAATGGATTTCTCACAAAAGAGACAAATAATGTTGAGTTTTATATATAATATTTTTTAATTCTCTCATGTAATGAGAGTAGAAAAATTTTCTGATTACTAAATAATATTGATAATAACCAGAGGAGAAAAATATTAATTTTTTTTCTAAGAGATCGATCATAACCATTTATCATCAGAAACATAATCATAGATAATCCAAATAAATAATAATATTTTATCGTAAAGTAGTTACTACTTTGTAAACATGATTCTTAAGATTGAGGAAGGAATAATATCAATGGAAACTGAAAATATTATGAGGGTACATAAATTCAGGATATTATATTTAAAATGGGATTTATATACACCTTGTGAAAGAATATAGGTGCATAATATAATGTACGTTTCAATACAAGAAAATTGAAACAAAAATACCTTATGACTTGAGTAACATTTGAATCGCAATCTATGTGAGTGAATAAAAAATATAAAAATCAAATTTATATAATTATTATTTATACATGATATATAATTTCATTTGAATGTATATACACCACACAAAAAATGCGTTGTGAATATGGAAAAAATTTCTAGAAATAGAAGATACGATAGAAATCCCCTTACCTTAAGTCTTGAATTCCATCATACTCAAAAAATCCAAATTTGTAATAATTGATTGTTTATAATACATATATTATATAATAATAATTAAAAATATCATAACATATATGATTTTAATCTATATTTTTATTAAAAAATTTATTAACAATTACATGTTAATGTTATGTTTCAGGTAATATCCTCTTTGTTTTTCATATCTGTTTTGATTTAATTTTTTTTCCAATTACATAGATCATGTTTTCATAATATACATAATTTAGTCCATGAAATAAATATCATATATATTAATTATAAATTTATTTATATTAATATATAAAATTTATTGATAGGAAATGAAATACACCATTCATGGAGACAATTGGTCGTATGAAAGACTGAACATATTTTCCATATTATTTTTGTAAGAAAATTAAAAAATATATATAAATATATATATTATAATTCAGTTATTATTTTATTTCACCAATATCATATATTTTTATTAAACCCATCATTAATACAATAATTTTAAATCAAGAATGAATCCATCACATTGCGAGGTAGTAGTCCCACATATACACAAAAAATGTTATCACATTATCACAAAATAGAAAGAATGAAGGTATATGTTATATAATAAATATGAAATACTAATAACATAATAAATATAATTAATATAATATATAAACTATAAATCATTCATTACAACCATCCTTTAGAGGTGGTAATTTAAAAAAGAATGACATTGGTTCATAGGACATTAGTCTAGCGTATACACAAATGATGATTTTTTAACACATTAGACGAATTTCTATATAATTTTAGGTTTATCACTTACCATAAAAAAATATTATATGGAATATACAATGTTTATTATACAAAAATGTTATAATAAAAATTTAATGTGGTGAAAGAAGATATAAAAAAATTGTTATTGATTAATGTTACCTCATCTTCAGGTATCCTTCATAGAACTACACTAAAATCCATCCATGCATTGATTTATGTCAAAAAATAAGGATTTTTGAATGAGGGGATGAAATTTATAATATTATTATTATAGGGAATTACTGATCAAAATAGGATTGGTGTTGTGAAGAAGAGAAGATAGGGGTGGCCTTTTGTAAGTAGGGAATGGACTAATATAGTATCTTTTAAATGAAATGAAAGATCCAACATTTTTTTAATTTTTTAATGTTTCGAAATGATCCATTTGAAAAACATAGGGGGATTAATTTCTAATATGGTAATAATATATTCTTTAGACATTTTTGTTGGTGTTATTTACCCTCATTATTTTTTTAACCATGGTAAGACAAATTTTACATTAAGATCGATAATTATGTTTTACTATGTCCACTATTAATTTACGAAATAATATATTTGTAATTTCTATTCATTATAAATTATGATTCAAATTTTCCAATTCATTTTTTCAAAATGATATTTTCATAAGTGGAAAATTTAAATTTAAAATTAATTTTACACACATGATGAGAAAACATGTTTTAAAGATAAAAGTTTAAAATGTTTAAAATGTTTTTATATTAAAATTAAATTTAAAATTATTTAAATGAAATAAACTGGAATAACTGATAAAAATTTTAATTAGTTACTTTATAATAATTAAAAAATATAATTTAATATTATTAATAAAGAAAAAGAAAAAGAATATTTCAATTAATATTCAATATTTTTTCTCTATTTATCAAAAAAAGAGTATTCACAAAAAATAAAAAAAATTACACTAAACTAATTTTGACACATGATTTAAAAATTATTTTTATCCTATAAATTTATTTTTTTTAAAGTGTAAAAAAATAATTTTAATATTTTTCATGAATAGAGACAAGAAATATTTTAAAAAAACATTCTTATCAAAAAATAATAATAATTTAATGAACAATGAATACCTTTATATAAATATTTTTAAATTATATAAAACCACCATAAATATTGTTTAAAAATTATATTTTACTATTCATGCCTATAGGTTTCACATATAAGATACAACTATCATGTTTAATGAAATATAATAAAAACTTGTCGTGGTTTTGTTAAAATTCATTATCATGTATAAAGTAGGCTAACATAGTGTTGTGTTTAACACAAGCATAACATGGTGTTTCATGTAATGAATGTTAAACCCAATATTACATTTAGTGGGAAAAATATAAAAAATAATAAGATTAATTGATCAAAATATTCCATAAAATCGCGGGGTGTTACAAAACGCAATACCATCTAGGAGAGTATAATTAATTATGAATTCCTTATATAAATTAAAATGATTGTATGACTAAAATTATGAGAACCAAATTTATTTAAGGCTGGGAAACCTAAAATTTTAATATATTATTACCTTTAAACAATTGAAGTTTTTTATAGCATTCTTTAAATGAAACACCAAACTTACACATAACCATGATTTAATTTAATAAAATTTAATTCCTTAATTATGAAAATTAGTACCTTGAAGCTGAATTTATGGGAATGAATTTCGTTAAATATCTTCTGAAATATTTATGGAATTAAATAAATGGTATCCTTTAATTTTAATTGCATTAAAATAGGAAAATTTAGAAAACATAGAAAATATTTTTTTCTTAGAAATATATTTTTATACAATTTTTTTCTTATTTCATAACATAAATTATATTTTAAAAAATAAGAAATAATATTTAATTTGAATAACATGATTAAAAATAATAGTAAATAAAAAGAATGAATATTAATTTTTTTTGAAATTAAATTTTTAGAGATGATCAATTTTCAACAATATTTTATAAATTAATTTAATATTTAATTAAAAAAATTGAAATATTATTTTTAAAAATCGACATAATCATTGAATTAATCCTAATAATATATTTTGATGATGTTTTTCAGAAATAAAAAATTAATTATGTATAAATAGTGTTAGGTCCACTAGGTCGAATACCCTAATAGGGGGAGGGTGAATCATGGTTTGATAGATTAAAACCATTTCCAATCTAGATCTTCTTTCATTGTGAGACAAAACATAATTATCTATTGCCCCCCCCCCCCGTAGTAATATATGAATAGATATGAAATCATGCACAAGACATAGTGATTTTTACTTGGTTCACCATCACTAAGATACGTCCAAAGAGAATACAACAACAATCTGTCGATGTATCGAATTCACTAATGCTCAATAACAATAATGATTATAATGTTTGGGCTAGATTTTCTATACCTAGGTTAACTTCCATTAAAAGATTTATGGTCTGGTCAGTACATTCTCAAGGGTCACTCCATGTGCCACTTTCTTTGGATCACTTCTGGTGGCAAGGGACACCGTCTTCCTTTTCAATCGCTTACTACTCTTGGAATGGAATGCACTCACAATCTATAGACGTGTAGGTCAAGAACAGTTTGTTGACTTGTAGGTCCATTCATTTCCATGAATTACTATAATCTCAACTATAGGTAGATGCTCTATTGAAATTCTTCTTTCACCCGTAGATGAAATCCACCTTCCTGAGTACTACTAGGTATCGTAAAATTCTTTCCCAATATAATTTGATGTTTTTTAAAGATTCTTTGTGAAAATCCTGAGCCACCTTGATCCTCCACGTACTGTGTAATGGGTTTGGTTTGTGAACCACATGATCCACCTATTTCTACCTATTCTGCGAACATCCTCTATCTGCGGACTGCCTCCGTCATCGCTATCGCATACCGCTACCAAGTACCAACTCCGCAAACCTCCTCTGTGAAACACCCTTTGTCTGTTAACTGTTCTCTATTCACGGATAGCCTTCCCTTCCACATACTAGAGTTCTCCCTCCATGTACCACTTTCAGAATTCACTCTATCTCTTACCAAATATTCCTCCTTCACATACCTAGACAACTCCATCCACGTACCAGACATCCTTCTCCATGTACCGAACTTCTTTTGTCGGTTAAGACTCCCCATAAACACCTTCAGTCCGAACCACTTTCGAACTTTTCCAAAATCCCTGAGAAAAATATACTTTTTAATGAGGTTTAACCTACATAGTAAATGGTTAGATTAAAAATTCTTATATATGCAACGATGTCCCCTTAATCCACTAAATCGATATTTCCCAAATCTTTATTTTTGCCTCCACCACCTTCTGATATTTTTACTACCGCGAACTGCATGCCACCTACGTACCGTTTTTCCTACATGGTCTACGTAAAACCTTCACTCTTATGAAGTCGATCACCGCCACCATCAACATGCCATCCTCATACCGCACTGTCATCTGCCGTGAATTATTTCCACGACCGTTTTTGGTTTCGCAAACCGCTCCCTTCGCTTCACGTACTGTTCCCAGAACATGGTACGCGGCCAATGAATAGTGGTACGTGATTGTTTAATTTTACCAATCATTCTCATTTCCAGTTATCTGAATTTTTCAACAAAAAAAATAACAGCCAAAACATATCGAGAGGACACATTTAGGGATTTTCCACAAACATAGGGTAAAAATTGTCATCATTATAAATACAATTATTTATTTGAGATTATTAGTTAATATTTTTTAATTTAAAAATCATGAAAAAAATCAACAATCAAATATTTATTTTATATGTGACGATGATTTTATAAAATTTAGTTTTAGTTTACAACCACAAATTTTTAATTTTATAACCTATGTAATATTTTTTTCAAAAAATGATACCATTATAGTAAACATTTTTATTTAAAATTTAAATTTAATAAAATTTATAATTTTATTAATATAAAATGGATAAAAAAGAATGATTAAATAGTAAATTGAAATTTTATAAGGACAACATTAATTTTATGCATAAATATTAAGTTACTTTAAAAAAAAAACTACTCACCATAGTAAAAGCTATAAGGGTTAATATAATAGTCACGTAGATAAAGGGAATGAAACAAGATAAAAAAATTTCTAACTGAGTTTGTGGTCTATAAATAAACCATATATCTTCTCCAATAGGTTATTTCAAAATTTATTATCGAATAATATTCATTAAATTTTGATGCCATTATATAATGTTGATACATTTACAAAAAGAACATTTTCATAATTTTTAAAAGGGATCACTCATCACCACTTTTTTAGAAATAATAAAAATTGCTATTATTATAGAAAAAATGACATTATTTATTTCCCATGATGTGACATCCCAAACCTGGAGGCATCTCAATTGTACCCCCGAGCTCGGTTTGAAACATTTTCTCAAGTACATCTCCCCAAATACCAGAGGCTACCAACTATAAGTTAGGGAATAGATGAGTCATTTGGGATACAATACCCTCATTACAAGATTATATACCAACCGTATTTAATCACATTCAATAGTGGAAGAAGATACAATAAGTAGATTTAAGATAAAAAAGAAAACAACAATGAAATATATAACAAGCTAGAAGTGTCTCACAAACCATGATGTAGATGATACATGTATCTAGAAAATATCCAAAATACCTATATAGGAATATAGTAAAATAAAACTATTCAAAATATAAAAAAACAAAAAGTGTCCTAGAGCATTGAAATCCTCATCATTCTCCCATGCTCCAATGAAATGATCAACAACTAAGTTAGGGAGATTTCCCCTATTATAACTTGCAACCATATAATCGTTTTTGGTCCCCAATGTGTCCTAATCAGGGTGTGAGATGAACATCCTAGTAGGTATCCACCCAACAATATTAGACGTCCTCAGAATCATAATGCAATATGCTAAGCAAATGAAAGAATGTAGTAATGTTAGCATGAAATAACAAGGCCTATAAATATTAAAAAGAAGTAAGACCAAAGACCCTATCATGTCTCTTTACAATAAGTGTTAGTTCCTAACAAGGTAGATAAAATCAATACCTACAAACAAAATAGCCTCACTATACAACCATTTACATCCTATCCACATGGTCTTCCCATATAAGGAAAACCATACTGAAAACCCAAGAACTTTCCATATAACCACAATCATATATCGCATGTTTGTGTCATATAATAATGTGTATACCTCAAAGGGATTAATACAAGTATTTAAAGACCATGTAAACCTCATCGAGTACAAAGAGAATATGGAAAATTGGAACATACATGGTTGGAGTCATAATAGCATTCATTGTTACATTTCCTACAATAGTCCAAGAATATTGGATATTAGGGGTTACAGATCTTGAAGCATCACATGGAATCAAGACCCAAAGTTCATACTTAGCCAATGTTTTCACTACCATGTTCTAGATAAATGTATATTCAAACTAGTAATCTAAATAAATTATCAAACATTTCATTTGATTTTACAATTCCCAAACATATGAGTCTACCCCCTCATATAACCAATTACATTCAAATCCATTAAAAGAGTATACACACTCTTTTAAACCATTACATCTGATGAGTATACCCACTCGTTCACTCCTCTTCCATTTTATCAAGTCACATGGGAATACCAACCCCTTAATCATAAAATGTAATTTAACCCAACACATTAGTATACCGACCCATTAATGAAAATGACCATAAATGGTTTATATAATCTAAAAACAACCAATGTGTATACCTACTCTTTTAAAAAAAGATGTTTATTGATTTAATCATGTTAGGAATTTCATATTATGATTTTAAAAGTCAATGATGAATGAAATATTCTATTAATATTATTCAACCACATTTAACTACAACTGATCTTCCTTAATCTAGGAAAACTCAACGTCACACCCCACGGGAAGTTAATCAATGGTCAAAACGAAATCAAATGCATAGAACACGCCATGGGTGGCTTGAGATTGGGTAAAAACCAGCAATACATATCAAAGAACATAAGTGAACCATTAATAGGTCATATTTCGTCTATTTCAACTTAATATTTTAATTCCAATCCCACAAAGAAATGTTTGGTGGGTGAAAAAAACCTATAACTCTCTAAATCATCAAAAGATCAATGAAAATTATATTCCACCTATGTTAGATAGATAATTGAGTTATCTCTCAATATCAATTCCTAATTCATTATGGTTTGAAATTAATCCGATTAATGGAAAAAGGAAAAGAAATTAGTGAATAAGATCCGAAGTCCAAAAAGTGCATCCATCATTCCGAAGAATCAGGAACAAAAAAAATCAAGGAATTGATGATGTGGTTTCATCGTGATGAATGATGAATAAAATGATGTATGGATAGGTGCTTGATCAGAAAAACAAGAAAATATTTGTTTTATGGTTTAATGAGAGAAGGATAGTGTTCTATGTGAAAAAATAGGCTTATTACTTTTTTTTTAAAAATATTTTTTGAAAATTACATGAAGTGTAATTTCCTTACATGGCATGCAAGGCCCGAATTTCCATTCCTGGGTAAAAAATGTTACACATCATGTGATGTCCTATCCATATCATTACACAACATGTAATTAGATTACACAACATGTATTAGAATTACACATTGTGTAATTTTCCAACAACTACTACACAACCTTCTTGCCTCTTTTTTCCCAAAAACTATATTGGTCCATAACCAAGCATACGTTCTATTTCAAAAATGAATGTAAAAAAGTGTTTAAACAGAAAATTAAATGATTTATACCTTAAAAATGAAAGGGATATAAAAATATCCCCCCTTTAAATAATGTTTTCCCATAATTTCACTCTCAATGTTTATCGAGATTTGTCTGAAAAATCTCTAGCCACTGAGTACATACATCGTCCTTTGACTGGAAAGACTCATCATGTAAATGGCCATTCTAATATAGAATCTATACTATATGAACTGACCAGGCTCTGAGAACCATCATTCTCTTGTCAATGATATAAATTATATTCTCATCAAAGGATAAATCAACATATAACTCAACCTTCTCTGGTTGAGAAGTGTGATATGGGAACGAATGAAAACAGAGAAGCTGATATACATGGAAAAGGTTGTGCATGGATCAGTACCTCCGAGTTATCTGAAACTGATAGGCTACTAACCTGAATCTATCTAGATTGTCAAATGATCTAACAAATCACATTGAATGAATACCGTATATACTAATATGTCAGTGATACCACCTCAGTGAAACATGTAAATCCTTATCCCAGCCCTTAAACTCTACAGGACATATTTAGAAATCAGTGTAATATTTATATTGATATTATAGTGTAGTCATTCACTTCTGAATCAACTAGACATTATCCAAATTCTACTATATGATACGAGGTCCCAATAAAGCTTCCTCACATTCCTCTAGCCAGAAAAAGGGTGATCAAGAAGAAATACTGTAAAAAGCCTCATAAATTGCAATATGTATCATCCCCTGATAACTATTATTATATGAAAACATAATTGGGGGAATCTACCTCTCCTAAGTGCTCCAAAAATCTAGGACGCAAAATCTCAATATTTCCTCTAGGACCTGTATCGTATGCTCTTACTGACCATTATTTTGAGGGTGGTATGATGTGCTTAGATGAACCCATGTACTGAGAACCCTTGGAAATATCTTCCAGAAATGAGTCAAAAATATAGAATCCCCACCCAAAATGATAGTGCATGGAGCCCTGTGAAGTATTACTATTTCAATGATATACATCCTTGCATTATCATCAAAATTGAGGGTCTCCTTGATTGGAATGAAATGGGAAAAATTCGTGATCTTTTCCACAAAAAACAACACAACATCATTACCTTGAGGGGACCTTGGTAAACCAGTCACAAAATTCATCCTAAAATCATCCAATTTCAACTCTAGAATAGGTAATTGATGTAAAATCTTGGAAAGTCATAGATGTTTATCTTTCACTCCCTGATAGGTGGAACACATCATAAAATAACTAGCTATCTCTCTTTTCATACTCAGCCACTAATACTAATAATGTGAGTCACAGTAAATCTTGGTAAATTTAGGATAAACTTCCATGATGAAAGATTAAAATTCCACATCATCTCTTCATGTATATCCACTAAAAAATGAATCCATGGATACATAGTATATCACCAACGCCTATGGTCAAACATGGAGGACGTTCCTCAGCTGCCCCACTCTCGTATAGGAAATGTCCCTCTGAATCTGATAGATTGATCATCTTTACTCCATCAAACTGGGTAGGGGTCAAAAAAAAAGGATTACATTTATGTCTATACCTAACAATCGTTCACCTCTAGTTGCATCTTAGAGAACAACACCATAATATTCAACTTATTACTGGCATGATACAATTCCTATATCTGAGTCATCTAGCCCATTCCTTCATCCACTTCATTGCCTTTACTAGGGATGCATGTAAGCTCAATTTCAATAGACTATAGATAATCCACCCACAATCAATGCCTCAGATTCAAATCCTGAAGAGTAAATATATATACAAGAGGATTTTTTGGTCCGTGTAAACCCCAAAATGGTCTCCCTATTTATAGTGTCTCCAACAGTGTAAACCGTGAACAACTACAACTTGATCATGATTTGTGTCGGGAAATTCCTCTAGGGTTGCCTGAAATTCCAAGACCCAGACACCACGAATCTATCCCATGTGTCATCACTACACCATGATCGAAAATAGTTTCATCACGATACATAATGTAACTCATTCCTTAATCTATAAGTACTAGGACTGGTGCCAATTTCAACCATCCTTTCATCTTACAAAAGGCTGTATCAGATGAATTTTTACATAGAAACTTCACACCCTTCTTAATAATGGATTTTAGTAGAACTTCTAACCATAAGTTGTTATATATGAAATGACTATAGTAACTTTCTAGCCGAGATAAACATTGTTTGTTGAAGATCATCTTTGGATTCTTTTATAAAACTATAGCTCTCACCATATCTGGGTCAACTAATTATCATGTCTCATTTATGATGTGACCTAAGAAGTGAAGTTGATCCATCTAAATTGGGAATTTTGATCTTAGCATAAAACTTCTTCTCCCTCAGTTTATTCAAAGCTATCTTATAATGGTTAGTAGTTTCATGTCAATTTTGAGAATACACAATGATATTATCCATGAAAACCACCACAAAAAAAATCCATGTAAGGTTTGAAAACATGGTTAATCAGTTCCATGAAAACAGCTGGTGTGTTCATGAGACCTAAAGGCATCACTAGATTGTTGTATAGACGATACATGCTACTAAATTCCTTAAAATGTATGTATAATGGTTGAACACCTACATGGTGATATGTTGACCTCATGTCGATTTTCATTAACACCTGGGCTCCAGGTAGCTGATCAAACAGTTTATCTATTAGTGGAAGATGTTATTAATTTTTATCTTCCAGATTATTAAACATATGATAATCCACAAATAAAATAAGAGTTCGATCTACCTTTTAAGAAAAATAAATATTGTACCACACATATAATTATTGGGTTGGTTAAAACCCTTCTCCTCCAAATTAGTTAGATTTATCTTGAGTTCATATAACTTTTTCATAGCCATCCTATATGGATGAATAGTTACAGGAGTAGCCCCCAGCTCTAGTTCAATGGAGAACTCAACCTCTCTCTCATGAGGTGTACTTGTAAAGTCATCTGCGAACATGTCCCCAAAATGAACCACCACTAGATAAATATTCTCATGAGTCGCTTCATAATCATCTAAAAACAAAATACAATTCTGTAATGTCATTCCACCGATACCATGAAGTTTTGGTCTAGTTTGACTCACAAGGACATCCCATTCACCTTTATGAGTAACCACTACACCCTCTGGTGATGTAAAAGTGACCATCCTAAAATTGTAATCAATGTAAGCTTGATAAGAAACTAACCAGTCCATTCTGAGAATTAAATCAAACACAGAAATCTCTTGGAAATAATGATCAAGAACAATGTGACACCCATAAAACACAAGGGGGAACTCCCTGAACAAGAAAAAATCATCCATTTAGATTCCCAACAGTGTATCTTTCATCAAAATCATTTGGAATTCCACACAACATGCCCATGGATTTTCACCACAGGTGGAGATATGAAACAACAAGATGTACCTATATAAAAATATATATGAAATAATACAGGCTACTAATATCATACCTCTCGACATAAACAACATGGAATCCTATTCCATGGTGGTAGGCTATCCAGAATAGATCTAGCATGTATCATGGTCTTGTGACACAACCTCACATCCTAGAGTAGGTCCAATATGATGTCTAGGTGAAACTGGGGTAACTTGTGTCAAGATACCTCTACCATGACCACTATTTCCTTATCCTCATCAGGACACATTTCTATATTTCCATACTTTATGTAGTTCTGATAAAACCTCCTCCTGAACATGACTTCAAAGCTAACCCCAACCACTCATAGCTGGAGGGATGGTCCATCAAAACTAATGCTTGTTTCCCATCCTTCCGCAAGCTCAGCACTAGATGGGGTCATATTCACATTGATATTTCATATGGAATTTCATGCCACAATATTTAAAAAAACCAAGATACCAAAAAAATCACATCTTGAATGGAATTCATATACATTATTCCATAAAAAAATCTTCCTAACTGAAGATGTAGAACAACTAGGTCCAGAAGCAAAACGACATTACTGCGGTACCCCAGATCCTCTCGGGTTATACTCTGTAATTAGATCCTAATTCACAATATTAGTTATAGTGGTCAATATTAACATATTGACCTGGTATTTGATATCTTGTCAAAGACCTTACTAGAGGCGTCTCACTCTTAACAGCTCATCATCAAGGTGTATTTGGAAAAACATTGCAACTGTATAAATCTTGTTGAGTACTCCATAATCATCATTTCACCCTGATCCAAACCCATGAACTCTCTATAATAGTATTTCTATAGTTTATATAAGTAATATTAATCATTCAAGAATGTATAGGAATCAGTTTTATCCATATATAATTGCCCTTCATCATGGTTTATAACATCCCACCAGTGCTTTTGAGATGTATTTATCATATGTGTTGATAAATAGACCCACCTAGCAAGAGGAATCTACGATGATCATAGATTTCTAGCGTGGAATGAAGCACACTCAGTATCCAATAGACAATCATACCCAAAAAATATTCGGGGATTTTGAAACAAGAACACCCATTTCTGCTCAATAATAGTCATGGAAGGTTGTAGTGCACCTTAAAATGGATGCATATTGAAAAATAATCCCTCATTGAACTGTACCTCTAAAACTATCTCTAGAATGGTCTCTAGTGAAACATATGTTACAAAAGATGATCCAATAGTAGATCACGGCCCAATTTCTCTATAGTATGGTCGTCACCAACCTCCCAACATACCATTAGAGGTCTTCATGGTGGCATTCCTCTAAAACACCCAACACACACCTTAGAAAGGAATAATATCAAAGTCACAACTCCAATCTATTGGATATGTCACAAACCTCCTAAAATCATTTCATAACCCACACCCTACTCCTAAATCTTGGATAGTATAATGAATACCCACAACACAACCAGAAAAGCTAACTATTTCTCACTCAAAATTCATGTCTATGTCAAGTCTCTATTTCACATTTCAATTTTCTTTTGAAAGTTATTATTTCACATGATTTAAGCAATGTAACATAATGTTCTAATCCCTAATGGGCCATAAAACCTCACGAAGAAAATTTTGATTTCCATATAATCCATACACATTAAAATCACATTAAAATAAAATATATAAGGTGTATCTTTTTCCAGTTCATAAGGGCCCATACACCTTATGAATTGAAATATGACGTTAGTCCTATATCATGATAACCATGTATATCATAATAGCAAGAACTTATATCGAAACACCTATAGTAATAACATACGTCAAATAATGAATTCTAAATGTCATGGCATAATTCATAACATTTTATTTAAAAAAAGTTACAATATGATGAAAGAGATGAAATACATTAATCTCATCTGGTTACAAAAATAGTTGAATCGAAAATTTCTTCAATAATATCCAAATAAATCACATGCATCACCCAACATTGAAATAAATGATACTATAACAGTCAAAAATATAAAATAGAAATTACATTTAGAGAAATTTCAATTTATCTTCTATACAAGTCATATACACCTGAGAACAACTCATTACCAAATTATATTTCATTCTCATCCTTCTCTATTTTCACTGATCAGCAAATCAATCCAAAAATGTAACACTCTATTACATCATTGTATCTTCCCGAACCTGAAAACCTCTTAACAGTTCCCTAAGACCAGTTGGCTACATACCCTCAAGAGAATCTCCACAAACACCAGAGGCTTCTGAATTGCAAGGAGGGACTATGTGAATCATTAGGGAACTATTTGCTCATTCCTATATTATATCACTGTATAATTCAATCACATTCGATAGTAGAAGAATATACAATAACTAGACAATACATAAAAAATACAAGCAATATAGGAATTTATAATAAGCTAGAGGTGTCGCATATACCTTAATAAAGATTATATATATATATCTTGGAAACAACCAAAATTTGTATATGTAAATATTGTAAAATAAATGTATCCAAAATCCAAAAGGACCAAAAAGATCCCCAATAACATCACAAGACTCAGCACGTTCCCATACACCCATGATATGAAGGATCATCAACCAGTGTTATAGTGCTTTCCCAAATTATCACCTGTGACCACATAATCTATTTGGGTCACCATGGTGTCCTAAACAGGGTGTGAGATAAAAAACATAGTTAGATTCTTCCTTATGATCTATATTGTTCTATGAAGAATAATGCAATATGCTACAAAATGAAAGTAAGCAGTAATTTATGTGTAAAAGCCTGTAGTTTATGACTACTACAAACAAGTAATAAAAAAGAATATCTTCTATATATACAACATGTTTCATCCCCTAACATAGAATTCAAATGAAAAATAAACAATAACCATGTCCTCTCTATAAAACAATCCATATCCCATCAAGAGACCCTTATGATATAATGAAAAACAAATAAAAAAACAAAGTTCTGGACATACAACCACAGTCTTATATACCACAGATATTCTGTATAATGAAGTATAGACCAAGAAGGTTCGTATATATGGTGTCAAATGAAATGGAATACTCATAATTTCTTAAGAGATTAATGATGGAATATCAGTATAATAACTAGTTATATTCCTAGAAGAATATATACCAACTTGTCCTACGTGAGTAATAGAAAACCGGATCCAAGGGGTAGAAAATCCCCAAGAATCCATTGGATTCAAGATCCAATGTTCATACTCAGTAAAGGCCTCCAATACAGGATTCAAGTTCCATGAATATCCTTCCGTTGAATATATATAAACCGCCAACCATTTCATACCATTAAACAATTCCCATCCAAATGAGTATAACCATTCATATAAGAAATCAGATTCAAAACAATCCAATGAGTATACCAACTCATTTAAACCATTACATATCCTGAGAATACCAACTCATGTACCCCACTTCCATATCATTATTTCAAATGGGTATACCCACACATTTATCACAAAGATTATTATAACACATCACATTGTTATACATACCCATTAATCATAATTACCAAAATAACAATGAAAGAAATCTAAAAACAACAAACGAGTATACCCACTCATTTATCAAATTCCATTGAAGCATTAAATCATGTTCGGAATGGAATATTATGATAACATAAGGAAAGTAGTAAATAAATATCCTATTTGTGTAATTATACCTTATTTAATTACAATTGATCTTCCTTAAACTGTGAAAACATGAGGTCACACCCAATGGGAATTTCATCAATGGTGAAGGCCAATGAAAAGGAAATGGGAACCACATTGGTGGCCATGAGTAGTGGATAACCCACTAATGTATATAATGTATCCTTTGGGAATCCCTAATAGGTCACATTTCATCTCTCCCAACTTTGCATAAAAACTTAGGGCGCACTCTGATATGTTTGGAGGGCAGAAGCATCAAAATCCAAATGAAAAGGATAGTCCACCATAATTATCTTAGTAATGGAGTGATCATCTAGTGTCAGGTCCAGATTCATCCTAGCTTGGACGAAATATGAAAAAATGATGAAGAATTATAAACTTTTGCATTTGAACCTAAATCAAAAAAGTTCATCGGTTGTTCTGATGACTCAAGAATGACTAAACAAATCAAGTACTTACCGATATAGATCAAACATGAGTGATGGAAAAAAAGAAATAGAGTTTGTATGGGTGCTAGTTTTGAAAAACCAAAATGTAAGGAATTTAGGCATCAACGAGAGAAGTAGAGGGTTCTGTGTGAAAAAAATGGAGGCCTCTACCTCTTTTTTTAAAAAACTACTCGATATATTAGTTTGACTTGTAGTTTCCTTACATGGCATATAATATAAGGATTTTCCTTACTAGGGAAAACCCCTTACATATCGTGAAATGTCCTGTCTGGACCATTACACATCATGTAATTAAATTACATGGTGTGTATCCCAATTACATGTCGTATAATTGTCATGAAACCAGTACACAACCTTCACACCTCTTCTTTCTCATACACAACCCAATTGTCCATTGGTCCATAATAGGTTCTAATAAAAAAAGTAATTTAAGAAAGTGTTTAACCAAAAAAATTAAAAAATAAAATCATAAAGAAAAACGCAAGATCTTACACATTAATACATTATCACTATATTTATATTATGGAAACAATATCATTACCTAATCCATCATTTTTCATTAGAACATCTAAAGAAATATAAAAGTGTTGAACATGAGAAGTCATTTTTATATAAATATCCTTCCTCTTTCTATTTTTAATTCTTATATTGGAATAAAAATTTTGTGAAATAATTTTTATTCATATATAAAATTTAATTATTATTTGATAATTTTTTAATGATTTCTCAATTCTATATTGAAAAATTAATACATGAATCATTAATTGTGAGGAATACTGCTTCTGTTACACCATATATTTCGTTTCACTTCAATACCATTCATGGATTATAAAATATGGAAATATAAAAAAAATTAATATCGTGATAATTATTCCAAAAAAATTAATCATATTAATCATTTCCTATATTCTATGAAAAAGAAAATCATCATCCATAAATATCTACGGATTACTGCCTCCTTGGATTGAATGTTTTTTATTTTTATCATCATCAAGAACTTATATGGATGGTCATTAAAAACCATATTAATTGATAAATATGATTCTTATGATATAATTTATGTTTTTTAAATTTTATATCATATTTTTGGTTTGTTCATTAAAAAAATTTCGGATAATTCAACCATTTAAATCTTGTAAACTAAGAATAAAATTATCTATTAATTTTATGTACCGATTTTATATCAACAATATTCTCTTTAAATAAAATAAAAATTATAATATATCACACTAATAATCAAAAAAAACTTCACTATTCTTATTTTACAATTACTTCAAAACTAAAAAACCTCATAATCGTTAAATAATCATGGAAGGTTCATGTTTTGGTTTACATCACAACATACATGAACAATAAAATGGATGTCTATCATGGAAGACTATGAAAACATATTCACTGTTATAATATTTTAGAAATATGTAAATATATATTTTTTGTTTTTCAAGGATTATATTAATATATAACTCATTAATTAATCAATCACATTTTATTCATTTGGAAACAATAAAACAAACATGTCTCCAATTTCATCCTCATAGATCCTAATGAAAACTAGGAGGAAATGAAATTAAAAATAAATTCAATTTTGTTGGAAATATATTATTTAACTTTTAATATCATATAAATATATAATTTGAATAAATAATTAATACCAAATGATTTTATAAAACAATTCCAATGTGATAATGAATATATACACCCTCGGATAAGAAATAGGTAAAAACATACTAATAAATAATTACATATAGAATGAATATAAACGATGTGTGTGTGTATATATATATATATATGTGAATAATTTTCCTTTGATTTAATTTATTTAATGTAATTTCATTATTCATAATAGTTAGTGAATTTGAAAAATGAAAAAGGACCAATGTAAGAGTGTTCATCTCAAATTTTTCCCTTTGTGACATTTATTTCCTTTGGAACCAAATTTTATTTTTGTGGGGTTAATGATACCTTTATGAGTAACCACAAAAAGAATGATAGTTCAATAATGGTACCTTATGATCAATTATAATACCAATCATTCAGGTGGTTATGATAGTGACATTATTCAAGCCACTAGTGTTTTAATGGTCTCAATTATGATATTTTGAGACTTGTTACATGTTTTAAAATATGTTTCCATTGTATGGTGTATTGTTAATTTGCTATAAAAATAATTTTTTATATATAATTTTATTATAATTCTGTCATATAACTAATCGATATTATGAATTTTATTGAAATTCAGTTTGACTGAAATGATTTTATATGCATTATAGTTTTTGGTTACTCAATTTTTTATTATCTGACATAGGATTGTTCACATGAAACTCTTTCAAATATCATTAATATATTATTCCATTTTATAGTATTATATGATTTTCTATAACTATTTAAATTTTTATAACATAGAAACATTTTTAGATGAATCATGATTCACATATAATGTTTCCTGTAAAATATATTGATTGAACAAATCTCATTTCTCTGAGTTATAATATTTCATAATGAAATAATTCAGTAAATAATTTTTTTCTACCCCATAATAATTAGTTTTATTCAAATTTATAATCATTTCCAGGAAAAGTAATTATTAATAAAAATTAATTACTTTTTAATCTTCTAACAATATGATTTTTAAACAATGTAATTTTGGAAATAATGAAAATATGTTTTAATTTCACTTCTACATGATTTATCATAATCAATATATTTCCATAGGATAATGATTATATAATTTCAGTGATATTTTACAGGGTATTATATTTAAATTAATTATTTTTGAAAATCATTCATGTCAAATTTTCAAAATCTTCCTTCTAATGAGGCATGTATATTTATATTTTACATTAATAGAATTTTTTCAAATATGTTTCAATGTATTCACTCCCAATTCCATTTTTATTTTAAAATTTATTTACCAAAATTTGGATTCTATTTTATGATTTATCCTCTAATATATATATTTTATAATTTTGGTTATTGAAGTCATAGTTAAATAAATTTTGTTTCTTTTATATTATTCAAACCAATCATTTAGAAGGGTTTTTTTTAAGGTCAAAAAAATTCTAATTTTCTATTTTTTACACTGGTGATATGAAATTTTTAAATCACCAACCTTAATTATCCACATGGTATTTTATAATATTATTACAATTGATATATATCTCTCCAATTTTGATGTTGATTATGGAATCATGTTGTTCAACCACTCATACCGTAATATTTATGCAATGTTTATTGCATGATTGAATTAATTGTATGTTTTCCCATACTGAGTGTTTTATCTAACCAGTTCTTATATTATTTTTTCCCCATGTTGTAATTAAAATTAATAAATACGACATGTTTAGAAGGATAAAACATGTGGAATAATCTATAGGTTATTTTGATGACTCATTACGGATTATATAGTTTTTTAAATAGGAGAAGAAATTACTAATCACTACTACAAAAGTTTCCTTTAATTGATATAGAATATGACATTATCAATGATAAAAAATTGGTAATAATTAGAGCATGCTAAAAATACAAAATATTTTATTAGTGATTTACAAATTTTTAGCCTCATGCACACCTGCATGGAATAAAACCCCACACCACTCAATTGAATAATAAATACATTTACGCCTTCATCCTATTATTCTATTTTCTATTTAATGATATTTCTATTTATATATATACATATTTACGTATATATTTTTATTTAGATATTTAAATAAATAGTTTTAAATGCATTTATAAAATATATGTGTGTGGTTGATATATATATACATAATTTTATTTTACTATATAATATATTATATTCATTTATATATACCTGAATATATTATAAAAATATATTTGTTTATTAATACACACACATATATAAAAATTATAAATTTTTTTAAATGTAACAAATGGTTATATATTTTTCAAAATTCATTTTTTAAATATAAATTTATTTACATATATTATAATATTCATATTTGCATAAATATGTTGTTATATGTGTTTATATGAGTGATTTAATATATATAAATATAATAAAACATGAATATATTTAATTATAAATAAAATTACATTTTGAAAAATGATAAAATTTTAAATCCATAATATCAATATAAATGGATGACATTGTAATAAATTATGTATCTACAAAAAATAGACAATATGACCCCCTTAAATGAATCAAAAAATCCATTGACTATTATATATTTTGGTACCCTAAATAAAAACATAGTTTTGTCGGCGTTATGGGAAATCTACCACCTCAAAATTGTGGTAGAGGCTTACAACTATCACTATGGACATATATATCATCTCATGCTTCTATTTGATAATTCTTAAAGCCTAAATGGACAGATAGATCATCATTTATGGTCATTTGAAGTTCATGTTCTATTTTATACTTATTTTAGGTCATTTATAAAAAAATTTACTTTATTTCTCTTCAAATTGAGATTAAATGAATATTAATCAGTAATCATAAGAAAATTATTTGTTAAAAAAATTATTTAATTATTTTACAAACATTTTCCACTATATATATTATATATTAATTGTAAATGCCTATTTAACATATATAAAATATTATTTTAAAAATATATTGTATTTATATCCATATATATAAATTAATATATTTTTATTAATGAAATATATATATATATATATATATTGAAGTAAACCCTTATAATATCTACAAACAAATGAAGATAAATGGGGGTATTTATCATCTCTTTTAAAAAAGAACTGATAAGCCCTATAAAAAATTGTAAATAAACACTCATAAAGGTCCTCATTTAAAATCTCTTTTTTATCACTAACAAAGGGTGTCTTTAACAGTGTTTTTAGGAGCACATTTAATTACCTAGACCTTGATAAACCAAATTTTTTAATAGTGAGTTGATATAGTGGGAATGAGAATTCTTATATTATAATGTTTCATAATTATAGAAATATTTATAGTTGAAGAGATCAATGACATGTAAGAAAATAAATAATTGTTTTTATTATTTAATTATGTACTGTCATATCTAGGGTTAAATAATTTTGGTCAAGGTTAATTTGTACTGATTGTTTTTTATGGCACTAGATCAGGGAGTGTAGTTCCAAGGCCACACATTAAAGACTATTTATTATATGTATAATGATATTTGGTTAATTACTTTGTACAAATGGAATATGTAGGAATACTTAATTAAATTTGCACATACAAAATGCCAGAATCAGTATATCATCATTCGTTACACTAAAATCATGATATCTATATTTTCTTTTCGATCATTAAAAAGTATTGAGTTCCACACAATTTAAAAAAAGACATCTGTATGGGGTAGTGGATACATTTTCAGTATAGGGATATTATTAGTTTCTAAATAATCAAATCTAATATGAATTGAAGCCACTATATTCATAAAAAAAAGAACAAGCACACCCTAGCATGATGTAATCACAAATATTAATCCCTTATCAATAGTAAAATATATTTTCATCAATTTCTATTAGAAAATATAGATAATTCTATATAGATTAATTTAAATAAGTTTCGCAAGAGGTATGAGATCTCGTGAAAACTCAACTTCCTGATTCCAGGAAGGACCAAACAACTCTTTGGGAAATACATCAACATATTCCAAAATAATAGACATATCTTCAATGTTTCATTCAACAAAAAATTTGACACAAATAAACCACATGGACTTTGTATAATACTAATAAAATTGAAATGGTTTTCATTGGATGTTCATATTCATCATTGAACCGATATAAAATCATTAGTCAAGCCGAACTATATAGTGAAATTTCCTTAATCGTGATATTTATATATGATATACAGAAAGAGTTCTAATCAATTCTTAGAACAACATGAAATTAGTAAAAATGATTAAAAATAAAACATTTATTGGTAAAATACTTTTGAACATTAACAAGTTATCCCAAAATCTATAGTAGAGGGAAATTGTTCCATAACCACCATGATCCGCTTCAATGATTTACATAGTATAGTCATCCATCATCTAGATGTTATCCATTATATTAGGGAAATGACTCATATATTTACAAATATTCACACACAAAATACGTTGAACAATTAATTGTACCATATGATAAACATAATTTCACTCCACAAAACTCTTCATTTTCATAAAAAACTAATTTAATTATGATATTATTTTACACATGTAAAATATATTCTCATATCCTTAATCATTTTCCAAGGTACATCATCTAACACTATTGACATATTGAAAGGTGAATTTTATTTTTTCTATGGTCTTCATGAATTTAACTCTAATTAATCATCATTTTTATCTTATTACATGAGTATAGAAACATAATCAATCTATAAATGTTATTTATATACTAAGTGTCTTGATAATGCTTAATATTATGGTTTCTCCATCCATTTTCCATATCATTTGGCAACTAATGAGAATTTTATTTTCATTGGTTATGATTAAAATTCACATGATTCCTTTGGGATCCATCAAAGAACTAAAACCAAACAATTAGTTTGAGTGTTAGAAATAAATATTCATATTAAAATATCTTATGCTTATGAAAATAATTATTATAATGTTCTAAATTATGACACATTAATTCAACCCATGAACCATTATGTTCATCCCATATAACTATATATTTTTCTAGGTTTTCATAAAATTAATCCACACATTCGTCATAACAATTCATAAAGATAATGTGAATTTAACAAATAAAATACATAGGGAGTGTCTTTCCATGTGTGCTGTCTTGGGCCCCCTCATCAGTTACTGATGATGATAGAGTTAACTCACAATCCCCAATTTCATAGTTATTACCCATATATTTCTAGTGACTAGGCGATGTTGTATTTTCTAGAAATCCACATTCATTTCTTTAGAAATAAATTGTATTTTGTATTATACTTAGTAATATGAAAAGTGTTCCCACTAAAATTTTATAATCCTTATCTCTAAAAAAATAAAACAGTACTCTGATACAAAATAAGGAAACCTAACAATTACATATATAAAAATATCGTCTTTGTAGATTAATATCCAAAAGAATTAATTGTATTAAATTTCAAGGACTATAATATTTTTCTTTCATTTTCGAAAACATACATTATTAACTAATTCCATAGAAAGACATATAAATATCCAACAATTTTATTCTATAATGGTAAACTTCAATGAAATTTCTATCTTAATACATTTCGTTAGGACTTGTGCTATATTGATTCATAATAAATGATGATATCATATACTTAGTAAGGATAAACATAATAGATATCAATCAATGATCACAAATGTTCATAATTATAATGGTATGATGACATGATAAAAAGTTTAGAAACTCATACACAATCATTCACTAATATCTAATCATGAATATTATAGTATATTCTATCATAAGAAAATTTATAATCATTATCTTGATGAATAATCAACAATAAATTATGAGATATCAGAACATATCATAAGAATTAGGCATTGGTTTTTAGAATACATAGAACCAAAAAAAACCATATCCTTACTTAGTTATCACTTCTAAAACTATCATAACATATTGGGTTCCCTTTCTATTACATCATTTACATAATCAATGATCACATTGAATACCATCGAAATGAATAGATTCCCTTACTTAATTAGGTTGACTCCTTATTGTAGCCCATATTATCACATGATATATGATTGTTTTCCCAATGTATTAGATGGAAATATAATTTTATTCTAACACATCACATAATGAATACCATACATATGTGTATTAATAAATAAAAAAACATTAATTAATTCATAACATCACAATGCTTATAACGAAATTGAGTTTTATAGAAGTTCCTCATTTCATCTAGCATAACCCATGGAAATAAAGTTAGTTTCTTAATTATTTCATCATAATATAATGTAGCTTCGAGAAAGAAATGTGTTTCTTATAAACATAATTAAATCATAAAACTTATAAAAAACCAAAATAATAAATGTGGATGGATTCATTATATCATACCCCTCGTGAAGTATAAAATTAAATAAATTATACTTACATAGATGATAAATACCTTGATGAAAATTTTAACATTCCCCTGAAAACATGAAAAATACCCTCTAATTTTAGTATCTTTAAAACTAAAATATTTCTAAAGTAACTATAAAAATCATTTATTTAAAAAAATATTTGAATACTTTAATTTAATATTCATAAATTAGAGTATTTATGATGATGTAAAAAGTTATTTTTTATTAGTCATTAAACAAATTATTCCATACACACTTTTCTGTGAAAAATCAAAAATAAATAATTTGGAAGAATATTTAAAAATGAAATTAAAACACTAAAAATATATTAAAATATCATTTAAAATAACATTTAAATTCATTGTACCATTTAAAATAAATTCTCAAAAAAATCCAATAAACCTGGTTGTTGAGTAAAAATTTCATTGATGAAAGTCAAAATAGTGTTGATTTTTCTTAAAAAAACAGCTCCATATTTTTAAGTAAATATATTGAAAATTGGTACTAGAACATAAATTTTTTTTAATAATCATATAGAAATAAATATTTGGATTTAATCTATATTAACCAAATTAATTATTGAAATATAAATTTTTCATAGTCAATCCTAAAAATAAATGAAATTTTAAAATAAAATGTTACTTAGAGCCCCTTCCATCATCTTAATTTCTCAAACATCATTTAGGATAAATTGTTGTCTATTATAAATATGTATTTTAAAAATATAAAAACATAATATATAATTTATCATGCCTTCATAATTTTCATTTATGATTTTATTAAAAATTTCATCATTAAAATGAACATTTAGTTGCAAATTTAATATGTTTTCCATTAATTAATATGTTTTATGGTTCGAGTACATGATCATTGGTATAGAATCATCACATAAATAATATTAATTTTATTATAAATTTTATATTATTTTATCAAATACAATTTTATGATCAATCATATAAATTTTTGATTGAAAGTGAATTAAATAACTTAAGTTAAATTTTAGTCCATCATTATTTACAGTGGGTGTTTTAAATTGTTAATGGATTTAAAGAAAAAATAAAATAATAATTAAAAATTAAAAAATATAAAAAATATATAAAATATCATATATAATTATTAAAACTATTTTTTAGACCATATATGTAAAGATGAATTGAAAAATGAATAACATTTCTTCGTGGAGGTGGTAGTTTGTATAAAATTAAAAGTAACGTTACCATTTTACAATGTATGGGAATGAGATAGAAAAATCTTCTACCATAATTATTATAAAAAGTAATTATTTTCATAATAATATAGTATATATTTTAGGATTTATAAAAAAATTATTTGATTATATGAAGAAATAAACCTTGAAAAAGTTTGGTAGGATTATTAACTCTTCTTTGAGATACCTACATTGGATTACAATTTAACACATCATTTGATGATATTATGGTAAAACAAAGAGACAAAAGATTAATTGAGGGAGTGTAAAATATTTTTTTAGAAGGTCATGGTTGATCCAGATGTATCATATTGTTTGAAGAATTGTGGAGGAGGGTTCCCACATTTAATTGAGGGGAGGAACACATATGAAATTATATAAAATATTCAAATAATATAAATATAATTTCATGTGAATGTGTAAAAATTTTACATAATGTAAATACCAGGATAATATGGATTCAAAATCTCATCATCAAACGATATTTCGACATGTTTGTGTGGCACTTTTACCCTTATATAATAGTTTATCCCCCGGAAAACTCTTATTAGCCGCAACCATGACAATAAATTTTTAGTGTATATGTATATTTATTATGACCAAAAAATAAATTAGAACCATTAAATAAAATTAATTTTATTATTTCTAATTTTAATTCCATTTTATCATAATAAATTTATATATTTTTGAAAAAATATTCTTAAAATGATCATAAAACCCAACGAAAACAATTTTGTGAAATATGATTTTTTTATCAAACTAGATTTATTCTTATTTCACTCCAAATTAAAAATATTTAGAATAATTCTAAATGATTTCATTGAATAAATAATCTATAAATTTCATTAAAATATTCTATCAATAGTGGTTATGTTAATTTATCAAGATACTAACACATTTTATGCATGAAATATGTTCTTTAGAAAAACATATTATTCATATTCAAATGAATTTATACGTATTTATATTTATTTTAAGTTCAATTAATTCAATTTATTCATGTGTGAAAAATAATTTTAATATGTTAGTTCATCTTATTTTCATATTTAAATATATCGACAAGGAGATAACTAAAAAATCAAAAAATAAAACATTAATTGCTTGCACATTTCCTTTAAACTCAATGTTGCATGGAATGAATTATATTGAAGATATTAAATATATTTAAGGAATTATGTTTCATAAAATAATATGATTTTATATCAGGGAAATCATATTTTAAACAATCACCTACTCTTTAATTTGTTCTCCTTGATTCCTGTAATAGATCATGTTAAAATGATTGAATGTTGTTTATAATCATCCAATAAAAAGATGAAAATAATATGAATATATTACAATAGAATATAGAAAATAATATTTTGGATGAACATACCATGCATGAAAATTAACTATATAGTTGAATAAGTATGTGTTTTATAGGAAACCATATAATGTAATCATATGAAATGTGACCATGTGATATGGTTACACTACTAGAAATTCAGGCTATAGCCACGGTTTTAAACCGTGGATTTAGGTCCTCAAACCGTGGCTATAGGTAATAGCCATGGTTTGAGAAATCGTGGCTATGTTTGGCATGGCTATTAGCATAGACATATAGCCATAGTTTCAAACCATATCTATAGGTCTACAGCCACGGTTCAAACCATGGCTATAGGTATACAGCCACGGTTCAAACCGTGGTAATATCTATATATACATAGCTTAGAATTGTGGCCATACTAGAGGAGGGATACAGCTTATTGCCATGGTTAGAAACCATGGCATTAGACCTTTAGCTATGGTTTGTAACCGTGGAAATAGACATATATCCACGATTAAAAAACCATTGCTATAGGGTCTGGAAAATCATAAAAAAATAGCCCGCCACCCCCTGCACACCCCATGCAGTAGTCCACCCCCTCTGGACCCCTCCCTCCTGGACACTGGACACCCCCACCCTGGATAGCCCCCCTGCAATGCCCCCTCCTGGACAGACCCTAGACACCCCCCAGACAGACCACAGACACCCCCCGAACAGACCCTGGACACCCCCTGGACAAACCCTGGACACCCCCCAGACACACCCTGGACACCCTCGAATAGACCCTGGACACCCCTCAGATAGACCCAGGACACCCCCCTTGCAAGTCCCCCTACCAATCCCCTCCCCCTGCTAGTTCCCCCCTCCCCCTGCCAGTTCCCCCCTCACCCTGCCTGTCCTGCCCCCCCCCCCCAAACCTGGACACCCCCCAGAACCTGGATACCCCCCCAGAACCTGGACACCCCACCCCTTTAACCCCCTTTCCAGTTACCCCCTCCCCCTGCCTGTCCCCTCCCCCTTCTAGTTCCCCCTCCCCCTGCTAGTTCCCCCTCCCCCTTCCAGTCCTTCCCTCCCCCAAATAAAAACCTAGACACCCTCCAGACCCCCTGGAAGAACTCCCCCGAATAGACCCTGGACAGACCCCCCCAGACCATAGACACCCACCCCTTGAACCCCCTTCTAGTTACCCCCTCCCTCGTCCAGTCATTCGAGAGACCAACCCAACAAAAAGGCAGATTTATGCTTTGAAAAACCAAGAGCATCCCTTGGTGACATTAAGGAAAACAGAGACTTTGTTAATAGTAGACCCATGAAGCTAAGGACTGAAGCTTCTCTTTAGCCAAAATATCTCAAACGCTTGAAGAAACATCATAAAAACTTTATTCAAGAAGGATGCAAGATCAAGCATGTTCTGAAACTGGCAGGTGTGCATTTCAAACCGCCCATAGTGCAGGTCTGCAAACATCCACTGTATAGTGCCATTGAGTAGAACCAGTTGAAAAAGGGAAACAGCGCAAGACAAAGAAGAACCTACTTCTTAGAATTAGAAGAATCTCAACAGCTTCATTTCTAGGGTATTTCATTAAAATTGAAGCTTGGATTCTTTTTAAATTCCTCCACAACTTTGATGAACATCCGATTTCTTGATATCAAGATATGCATCTGCTGAAATCTCTCCATTTTTATTCTATCTGAATACGGTTGTGTCTTTCTCATCCATCCATAAATTGAGGTCGTTTGGAAAATCAAGATTTTCTGGAATTACATAGGCATCCCTATAAGCAGGATCATTTTCATCATCCTCACTGGATGACTCATCTGAGTTAGAAGAATTGGAGGAGCTTTCTGAAGCATCTGATGAGGTAGAACCTTTTTCAGTGGGGGATGGCTGTGGGGGTATTGTGTTTTGGTCCATTATTTTCGCAGTTAGGGAACGTGTGATAATTGTTCTTTTAAAATTGGAATTATCCCTACATTTCCAGGTGTTTCTCGCACTTGGAGTGATGAAGCCATCAGATTCAACCATTGATTTCTTTCCTTTCCTAGCCCTTGATTTTAGGAAGTCTTCATCCAATTGGAAGGGTTTGTCAATCTCTACATGAAATGGATCTTGATGATTTCACCTCTTATTTATCTCTTTGTATATGTTTTATTACTTTAAGAATAGGTGAGTCAGCATTGAAGACTTTATTTCCTTATTTAGAAGTTCTAAGGTCCACATGGAAGGGATCTTCATGATTCGATTGAACCTCTTCTTTATCTCTCGGTATTGGTTTACCTACTTCCTGAATAGGCGAGTCATCATTGAAGGTATCTTGCATTCCTTCTATAAAAGTCCCCGGGATGTGCAAGGTCTCAACATCATAATGGGAGGGGGGCTGAATTTTAGAGAGGCCATGAGGATTCTTGTTATTATTGCAGTCAGTAGTAACTGTATGAGATGCAGGGGGCATTATGGGGGTTTCCTTTTCCACCCAAACAGATTTATAGAGAGGTGGAGGTCGAGCGTCATTACATTGAGTCACACATTCATTCATAGAGTGACCAATTTGTGAGAATTTTTTGCAGAAAGTTGGGGCATTCTCAAAGACCACATCTTGAACAAACCCTTTATCCCCATTTTGAATCTAGAATTGGGATGGTAAAGATTTTGAAACATCGACCATAGTGCAAATCCTAGTGACAGAGGGGCGTGTAAGGTTTAAAGTGGCAGATTCAGTCTTAATAGGTATCCCGAATAGACCAGCAATGACAAATAAAGAACTCTTTTTGAAAATGTGAAGGGGTAAATTCGAGAACCCTAGCCAAAGAGGAAAAATGGGGGATCAGCACCTAAGAAAAATTCCAGAGACCATTTGAGATCCTTCATTCGGAAACCCCCAAAGGACCAAAATCCATGAGTCCAAAATCTATAATATTCATCCTCTAAAGAAAATAAAAAACAACACATGTAGTGAATTCATTAATCCAATGTGAGAGATGAGGAAATATTATCATAGACGAGGAACTAAGGGAAAAAATAGGACATTAGAGAGATGGTCTCCCATATCTCTCTAAAATTCCCCGAGCGGCTAGGGTTATCTGGCCCGGTTCTCTTGATTCACTATCATGGAGGATTTTCTCATGCCAGTAAGGTTAGAATCTAATCACTTCAAAAATAAACGGATGTTACATACCCCTCTTGCTCAACTGAATATGGCGAAAAAGCATGAAGAGGACCCCCTTGATGAAAATCTTCGTAATTGCTTTCTCCCCGATAGATCTCAAGGGGTTACCTTTTTTGATGCACTGACGAATACCAGCCTGTGCAAATACATCTCAACGAATCCCCCTCTTTATAAGCATCTTGAGGATGGTAGTTTCTAGGTGGAGGCACACCTGGATGTAATTCAACAATGCACACAACTATACAAATTCTCTGTCATGGGCCACATCTCCTACTTCAAAGGTGACCACCCTTGGCCGTTTCCTGATTTACATTCATGCATTGCACACTACTAGAATATATCAAATTGTAAATTTATTCCTATAGGCAATGGATATTATCACATACTATTGAAATCACAGATTGATCTAGAAAAGGTTGGGAAAACTGGTAATTATAACCTAAATTTGGGATTCCATAGAGTAACTGAATGGGATTGTGCTTTCAACCCACACACATATAGGAATATCATGGCACAATTTTGGGTTAAACTACATGGCATGAATTGGTTTTTTTGGAACCCAAAAATTCTAAATGTCATTGTTTCCTACATTGGATCCCATCTCAAAATCGACCACAGAACTTTGAATGCTGACCTAGGACAATTTGCGAGCATAATAGTGGAAATTAATTTAGATTTGAAGATACCAAACACGATCAATTTCAATGCTAATGATTATAAAACTGATATTAGAATAGAATATGAGATAAAGACTCCATTTTGTGAACTTTGTAAAATAATTGGACATACAATCTCCAATTGTAGGGTGGTTAGAAAAAAAGTAAATCAGCCAATTGAAAATGGCTGGCAAGAAATAAGGAGAAACAAATAAGACAAAACTCACATAGTGGGCATACATGAATCCTCCAAAAAGAAACCTGAAATCTGGGTGAAAAAATCCCACAACCCGACACACATAGGGGATGATTCGAGTAAAACCTGGGCAGTCGTAGTTGAAGGGGTTGAAAACTCCATGAAGGGAAAAACTCTTACAGAAGAGACTCAGAATCGGGTTCTAGAAACTGTTAGCCTATCCAATAATGTGAATGAGAAAGAAAAACTCAGTACTTGTCCATCCGAGCAGGTACCCAACTCTAACCTCACCAAAAATTTTGATCCCACAATGGGTAGGTGGGATACAATATCTCCACCTATTCACATAAAATGCAATGATTACAGGTTATGAACTGCAACTAAGAACAATGTTGATCATTTTCTACAAGCTGTCGTTGAACCAAACTGCTCAGATATGATTTCTGGATAGAACCAAAAACTCTCCTTACTGACTTTTACTGCTACTCAAGAGATAATAAATGGGACCAACAATCAGACAACTGGCTTAGGTTCCTTTCCCTCTGTTCAAACAATGACAGAATAAAATATTTCCAAGGTTAATTCTGGTACTAAATCCTTAGAATCTTTTAAATAGGTAAATGAGAACACACTTGTGGTGAATTTTCTTCTACAGATGCGGGATAACAGTGACTCTGGTGATCAGAAAAAGTGTCCCACAGATGCTTTGGACACTGTCCATGCACACTATATAATTGCAGCTTTCTCTTGTGGAAGTGATTCCAGGTACGCTTCTTCCCACTTTTCCTTATTCAGCTACTCATGATGTAGGAAAAGACTATACTGATCCCTTGATTCCATGTAATTTGACCTCTATGGAATCAACTCAAAATACTTCACACCCTAATCACATAAAATCTGTCAACAGTCCTAAGGAGATGGAGACTACTGGTTGTCCTATAAATTCTGGGAGTCCTAATATTATTCCAAAGTCTATTCAGGATAACACACAAACCAAACATACTAACACTTATAAACAATATTCCATAACACTGGAACCTGTAAAACATACAAAAGCACTCCCTCAGTATAGGGCCCCTTTCTTATGCAGGCACTTCCTGATTTCACCGGGAAGAGGCACCATACATCAGTTCTGGACGATGTCAAACAGCAGGATATAGATGCCTCAAAGTACCCAGGTACTCCTACTCCTCATTCTATTAATTTACCCTTTGATGGTGTTCCATTTTTAGATAATAATAACTGTTCTGAACAGCCTGGTATTCTGTTAAATAAAGAAAACACCACTTCCTCAATGCTATGTAATACAAACAAAACAGACTAAATTATGAATTCTTCAAGAAATGAAACTACAAAGAAGAACCCTATCACTACAAACAACGAACAGGAACATACCACTAACAATAACAATTCTCAAAACATTAGATGGTCTTCTAGAAATAAAGGCTATGGAAAGAAGAAAAAAGGGAGTTCTAACTCCAAAAATAGGTTTAAATGAAGGTTCTTTTTTGGAATTGTTAGGGTATTGCCAACTCTGACACATTAAATGTTCTAAATAGAATTGTTAACACTCATTATCCCATGCTATTTTCTATTGATGAACCAAAAATTGTTTATTCTCTTAAATACTCTCACTTGTGTCAACATAATTATATCTTTACTGGCGAAATCTCAAATACCTACAATGCTAAATCTCTATGGATTTTTTTGCACTCTTCCTTACAAAATGATAACACCTTTAATGTCTCTGATCAAATCTTTACTTGAAATTTTGATACGGATGGCATACACCTCTTCTAATATTTTGTCTATGTAAAAAATAGATACCAAGAAAGGAGAACTCTTTGGAACGACCTTTCTTACTTAATCATTAATATTAATGACCCTTGGTTTATTCTTGGAGACTTAAATGCCATTCTCAACTCAAGTGAGAAAGATGGACCTTCTCATGCCTCTATTTCCACGAGAGAATTTAATGCCTCGATTGAAGACAACATTCTCATTGAAATTAATCTCACTGGTGTGAAATACACTTGGTACAGAAAATAGTACAATATACTGGTCACTTCCAAATTAGATAGAGCCTTCACGAATGTACATGATTTAGAAAGAGGTTAAGATTTCCCTTTTTTCTCTAATTCTTGAGAGTGTGGCTGGTCCTAATGGGTTTACAAATTAATTCTTTATGTTTTACTGGGACATAGTTTGTGATGAGATCTTTAACGCTATGGGGGAGTTCTTTAACCATGCCTCAATTCCCTATGGAATCAAATCCAATTTTATTGCCCTGATCTAAAAGAATGAAACTGTTGTGGATGTAAAGGATTTTAGACCTATTGCTATTGGGAATACCTTTCCAAAAATCATTAGAAAAATTATTGCCGGTGGGGATGTTTTGTAGGTGGTAGAGGCCTAGAATTGGTGGTCGGGGCTATTTTGTAGGTGGCAGAGGGCTGGAATGAGTGTTTTTCAGGAGGCTGTGGGTGGTGGCTGGTGCAGGTTGGATTGCAGGTGGCTTGGGGCTGGTGCGAGCTCAAATGTAGGTAGAAGGGGGCTGGAATGCTGGTGGAAGGGGGATGGTTGAAATTGCTGGGGGATGGTGCAGGCTGATTCAAAGGTGGAAAGGGGGTGTTGCGAGCTAGAATGCTGGTGGTAGTGGGTTGAAATGAAGGTGGAAGGGGGCTGGTGTGGGCTGGATGTGGCTGGAACAGGGCCAAATCACGGCATTACCACGGAGTGACCGGGGTGTGACCGCGCCGTGTTGGCCAGGTCCAACAACATCTGTGGGGGAGCATCTTCTGGCCAAGATCAAAGAGAGAGGGTGGAGGTGGGGAAACATTCTGGTTGTCCCCCGATGGTAGAAATTGTGATTAGTGATTCTCAACATTGTTCATAAGACTCGTGGAATACTATTACTGCGAACCGCCGTAGGGTGTCGTCTTGGAGAAGGGCCAAATCACGTCATTACCACGGCGTGACCGCAGCGTGACCACGTCATGACCGTGGCATGACCACGACATGTTGTCCCAGTCTAGCGACATCAGCATGGATTCATCTTCCGGCCAAGAGTGAAGAGACCAGGAGGAGGAAGGGAAACATTCTGGCAGTCGCCCCTCCGGCAGAAATTGTGATTAGTCAGTCTCAACATTGATCACAAGACTCGTGGAATATTATCACTGCTAAATGCCGCAAGGTGTTTTCATGGAGCAGGGCCAAATCACAGCGTGACCATGGCGTGACCGTGGTGTGACCACGGCGTGACCTTGGCGTGACTGCGGCGTGTTGGCTCAGTCCAGCAACATCTACGGGGCATCATCTTCCATCCAGGAGCGAAGGAAGTGAGAGGAGATGGTGAAACATTCTGATCGTCACCTCATCAGTAGAAATATTGATTAGTCAGTCTCAAAATCGATCAAAAAACTCATGGAATACTATCAATGTGAACCTCTATAGGGTTTCATCCTAGAGAAAGTCCAAATCACGGCTTGACCGCGGCGTGTTTGCCCGGTCCCGAGACATTCGCGGGCTAGCATCTTCCGACCCAGAGCGAAGGGAGCGGGAGGAGGTGGGGAAACATTCCGAACGTCCCCCTCCCCCCTGCCCTATAGAAACCCCCCATTCCCTCTGTCTCCCTTCCCCCCTCCACCCTACCCCCTGCCCCCTCCACCCACCCCCTACCCCTACCCATGCCCCCTACCCTGCAAACCTCCCCCCTACCCCCTGCCCCCACCACTCTGCCCCCTAACCCACTCCACCCACCCCTTCCTCCAACACCCCCCCTTCCCCCTTCTCCCCCCAAACGATCATATTTCAGACTATGAGTTCTTAAAAACACATTGGATTTTTCCTTAATATGTTCCATAGTTTTCATGGTCGGATAATCCCCACCTTCTTTGGATTTTATCGCAGATGTTTTAGGATTCTTCTTTACAACCCTTGAAAATCTCTTAGGTACTGTGGCACCTGATTTATAAATAGAAAAAGAATTAAGAGACACTCGTCTCTCATTAGGCTCAGTTTTATCTGAATCACATGGGTGTTTTACCTGATGATCTTCAAAACTTTCAGAGAATTGTACCCTTATTGAGTTTGAAGGACATTGTGACTAGATGATCCACTTCACCTCCCCATCATGTGTCAAAGGACTCTTGGTATCCAGTGACTCACTATCTAGAGAAGCATAAAAGAAATGTTACCCATCAAGATCAGTGTTAGATTAATCCTTGAAAATACCTTTCGACCAAGACTCTAGCAGTTCACTGTGTAATTTCATTAAAAAAATAAGAAGAAAAGTACTCTTATATTTCCTAGAAAATGTGTTTATCTTTGAACTGTTTTTCAGAAGATAACCAAATAATCTCTAGTTGTTTCTTAGAAAGGTCAAGATCTACAAAAAAATAATAAATGAGATGTTTTCTTTTAAGAATATTTTGATCGACCTAAAATATTTCCAAGAATGTTGCTGAAAATAGTATTAAAAGAAGGATTTTAAAAAGGCAGATGCAATCTGATAATCTAAATCCATTGGTATGAAAAGTGATAGTCTCTCCTAGAATGAACAACTAGGTTGTACTAGTAGAGGAATCATGGTTAACAGTTGAAAGAACATGAATATTTGGACAAAGACAAAGCCACATCCACCACTTCATGCAACCTGAGAAATAATCAATGAGAAATTAGATCGGTACACCTTATGGTGGTAAAATTATTCTATTAGGGAATTAAAGAATTAGAAAATTTTAGTGAATAATGTTCGACTGCTGGAAAACATTTGATAAATACTGAAATATTTAGGTTAACCTAAATACTAGTGATCGATATTGAAAGAAGTGATTTCAAAATTGATGCATGTCGAACCCCAGGAAAAAAGATGTGGAAGAAGAAGGAAAATGAGACTTCAAGGTACTGAATAATAGATAAGGTGAATGATGGGAAACTATTAAGGTTAGGAGTAGGACTGAAGGCATCTCCAATCCCCTAAAACCTTATGTCACCAGTGATTCCCATTAATGTGTCTCATGGATGAGAAATTGTATAGTGGATAGTTTGTAATGACTATGGATTTGTTTTTTGGGATCTTAAAATTTAATTTTGGTGATTTCTAATTAAAATGATTAATTTTTAATTGAAATTTTATGTTTAGGGTGGATGGATTTATTAAAGGGGAAGAAGTATGTGGTGTTCCTAAAAAGTAGTAAATGGGGCCACAAGTTAGCTATTATAAAGCAAAATGAACATATTAATAGTGATAGTGGGGGAGGGTTGGATATAGACTAACTACTGGATGGTTGATGGTTGGAACGAAAATGTTTTTTTCCATTGGTTGTTTGGCGGTTTTCCACAAGTTAATCAGTGCCTTCCTTGACCGTGTTTTTCATAAGGGCAATTTATGTCATTTTTATCATGGATTTTGGAGGTGGATTTGAATGGAATTGGAGTATCTGTCCCACTTAGTTTCGAATAGGATTATATGGATTTCATGAGAGGATGTTTTCTCAAAATATTTAAATAAATTAATGCTAATCTGTGATGACTAGAGGATTGGATGACCACTGATATACCTAATCCGGTGATGTTTGGAGATCTAGCAATGTGTAGGAATACCTAGAGGAATTCTCCATAGGATCAAGAAAATCACAGGTTTCATAACATGTAATCTGACATTACTGGTACTGTGGGACCCCTAGGCTGTGTAACTAGGCTTTTGGTTGGATTTAAATATCACATTCCATGTGACATGGTAACACAACATGGGACCCATCTTAAAAGTCTACGATCACTTAAAGAGTGTCCTGGTTCAAACAACAATTTTAATAATACGAGGGAAACCCCCTACAGAGATATAAAAAGGATCAAGTATGATGTGTGCTTTATGACTAACAAAGAAATCAAGTATAAGGAAAAAATCAATGCAATAATGTTAAGCAAGGTATACCACTGTGAGTTTTCGCAGACAGCGCACCTCCGTTGGAGGGGTTTTATTACAAAACCATGACTTATTTATCAAACGAAACAATTATATTAACTTACACATATTCAAAAATTTCAATTTAATATAAACATGCATAATTAAGAAGTAAAATAAATGCAATTTAAAACATTCTTGAATTAAAGAGGCTACGAGAGGGACCCTAACTCAACATCAAGGCGCGTTTTCTTTTCACGACGAAAACTCAAATTTTCCTTTTTTCCGCTTGCACGCATAAGCAACTTCACATATATATAAGGACACCTAGTCCCTATGTACATATTTTCATGGACAAATACACACAAGGGGGTCCTTAGATATATGTTTATACTTACATATACCCCTTTACACTTACACATGTATGCATTTTTCATATCCATATATAATCACACCTATCCCCAATATATATATATTCATACTGCCATGAGTGAATATATATAAAGGGGGAACATATATATGTATATGCTTACCAATGCATAAACATGTAAACCTTCGTCAACGGCGACTCGAATCCACCTCAATGAAATCCAAAATGCACTACAAAAATATAGGGAACCCAAAAATCACAAATGCCCTAATTAAAATTGGGCCAAAGAATAAAAACAGAATAAACCTTGCCCAAATCCGATGTTGAACACATTGTCGTCGATGGTGGTGGATTGAACTGACCTCATCAAAAGAAACCACCTATAATAAAATAGTGAGAAAAAATGAGTTATAACGACTTCATATATATATGTGATCAGTGTATAAACTGTATATGATAAATGATATATGAATCTATAACAAAGAATGAAAAAATAATATTCAGATTGATATGTACATCCCAATACTAAATAACATGATCATTAATAAACCTCTTTATTTTTCAAACATAACCTTCAATTACCTATTCAAAAATCAAAAATCACCAAAATATGGGAATAAAGTAAAATTCCATCAGCACCTAAATGCGAAAAATAGAGATTAGAAATTGTTCTTAACCTAGAAAATCCATTCCTTGAACAAGAGTTCTCTATTTTTCTTTTCAACAATAATACAATAAACCTTCTGTATATTTCTTTCACAATATAATTCTTACAAAATAATGTTCAAGAAAAAGGTAGTTTAAAATACTTGTACATTTATTAATATTATAATCCACTAGAGTGATAATATTGGGAAATGAGCAACATGGAAATCCTCTAGTGATAACAGTGAAATGATTCAATTATTTAACTCCTAGTTTTTTAAAAATAAAAAGCAGGTCTCCTATTTTCATCAAAATCCCTTGTCGTTACATTGACCTATAACTGATGCAAAATACATGCTCTCATAAATACTTGGCCAACCAAGGAAGCTCCTTGCATTCACCAGGCTTACATCTGCACCAATCACCCCTTTTAATACATATTTAGAAAATAATTTCTATACACAATTAAAAATACAATTACTCACCAAATTATCAAGGGTGCATCCCACCCCAGAAGTGCTTCTACATTGCCTACACACATGCATGAGACACTCACCACTAACTGCATTAAATTAATAAAAATCACAACATGCTTATTAGTGAGACATTTTAATCAAAAAAAAAATTTGTCCAATATTCATATCATAATTCATTATGTAAACATTTCTCAACCAAACTTCTCATGTTCAAAAAATTTACCTTTTAGAATGCATTATCTCCCATTCCTATTTTAAAAATCCCACACACCATCACCGTCAAAAATATTCTACCTAATTTTCAGCAGTTTTTTATTACCTACATTAAAATCAAAGTGACCAACAAGAAATTGGGAAATCATATAATGAACCATTATCATAAGTGATTAGGGTTTTAAGCATTTTCAAAATATTTTTTCAAATAAAGCCTAAATTATGTACATTCAAAAAAAATTGATAGAATTGTTAAAAAGAAAACTGACATTAATATAGGGTGCCTGGAACATTACTTTAATAGCTGACTCAACCTCTCACATGCTCACAAAGGATTTTCCTGAGTATAAAATATGAAGCAGATCCATTTAAAAATGATTTTCATTATAGGATGAATGATCATGCCACGATGTTTTTCCATTACTGCTAAAAATGTTCTTTCATTAGTGTACTGATCTGACATAAAAAAGCATGATGGTGGGCGATATTCAACTAGGTTAATTACAAAAAAGAAAGATAAACTATCAGAAGAACTGAAATTGTTAGGAGATTGTAATTGGAATAAAAAATAGCTTGTTTGGCTGTTTAAATAAGGTATTCTACTACCATGTTCAGTGTCAGCCACAATGCTAAAATATTAAGAGCGTGACATTTTTAGCTATTGGGAAAAAGGAACACTAACAGGTTTCAATACTCTACCAATATGAAAATACATGTGAAGCATGTTATTCTAAATAGTAAACACATGCATCGAATTTACTCCAGTTAAATCCATGTTGCAGCATGAATATATCAAATTTATTATACGACTATCGTAAAGCATGTTTTAAGCCTTTGATTAGTTTATTAAGTAGGTAGACTTTATTTTATTTAAATTAATTATCAAAGCCCTGATAAGGATTCATGTACAGTTCCTCATCAAAATCACAATGTAAAAAAGCAGTTCGAACATTATGTTCTTTGATATGAAAGTCATGGTAAGTATCAAAAGAAAACAATAACCAACTGAATGTGTGTTTAACTACTGGAGAAAAAATTTCATAATACTCAACTCCTTCACATTGAAGTAATACCTTGGAAACTATCCTAACTTTATACTCATGTAGACTATCATGGTGGTGTCACTCTTACCCTAATGATTTGGTCAGACCCAAGTATGCATGCATGCTTCAGACCCACTCAAGAATGCTTCAGACCCGCTCAAGAATGTGATGATAATTATAGATGTTGGATTAGATGTAAAAAATTTTTGAACTCTAGAATTATGGACATAGAATTAAAAACAAAACATCAATATAAATTTGGAAAACTAACCTAATGATAGCCTTCAATAAACTTTGGAATGGAATGCTGAATCAGAAAGTGAACATGAGGTTTATTGATACCGGAAATAATATTGTGAGAACATGATTTTTATGTGAAAAAAAGAAATAAAATCTTTTTCAACAACACCCATTCCAAATGCAATTATTATACATATTATATTAATCTCATCTTTTCTCCACTTTTTCTGAACAAATGACCTTCAAGTAGGATCCATTCTACAATGGTAAAATGCTTTTTTGTGACCACATTCATGAAATTTTAATATAATGTCTTATCATCAGAATGCAAATTATTTGGATTGTTATGTTATTAGGAGAGATATATTGACTGAGGAGGTTATAGTTAGACCACCATGATGTAGATGGGGTCTAGGTTGTAATGTAACATGGGGAAGGAATATGGGAATGCCTTGAGTGAGATAGTGGGTTCTAGATACTTTGAGGGATTGGATTTTTGGATAATCTCCCTTGAGTGATGTGGTATATCATCAAGTGATGAGATGATACCAGATCCTAGAAATAAGGTTCTACCATGAAACATTGGATGTTTTGTTCAGGTCTTCGAACATATAATAACCATTTTTTGTTAATTAGATGGTGTATATGGAACACGAGGATAAGATACTATAATGGAACTAATGTATATATGGTCAGGAATAATGGTTTTCTAGGTATCAAATTGATGTTGAACTAGTGCATGAAACATGTCAAATGTTGTGATTGTTGGGTTACAGAATTATGATATAGTGATAATATTTATTTACATTAATTATTATCCTCATGAATACACATTAAAATTTTAGTGTATATTAGAGGTGAGTAGTGAGACCCTCTAAATTAATACATTTACACCTTACACAAGAACCCCCCTGTAAACGTAGATGTTTTGTTATATTTAAGGTTTATCATAGGATATACAATGGATAGGGATTGTTTTGATCGACGTGGTTTTAGAGAATGGGATGAGATGAGTCATGACCATGGATTTAGATATAATTATTTATTTTTATTCCTTTTTAAATTTGAAATATGTGATTATTCCTTCATGTGATTAGTTTTGTTGTTTGGTTTTATGTTGTATCCCATTTTATATGGAATTGTTATAGATTTATTATGAATACGATGATATTAATAATTTCCTTGGATGTGTTTATTTTTTATGTGGTTTTAATTAGATAATATTGAATGTTATCCCCAATGAATGTTTTAGGACCTCAATTCCAGTCGAAAGACGTTGACATAAAGAGAGGTGTGCCCGGGGTCCAGAATCTCTGAATCAAAATATAAAATCATGACATTTGGGAATCACACCAATGTTGTTACCTTCTAAACTAAAAGGGTTTATATGAAAAAATATATAATAACACTTACTGAGAAATCATCAACAAATATTCTAATGCTTGAATATTAAATCACTAGAAATTTCAAAGGTAGAAAAAAATCCCCAAAATGAAAACTCCCACCATTTATTGTATTGATAATTAGAAAGAAATCCTCACATTAATTCATCAAATAGAGTCAAAATAGATGGATATATTCACTCAATCCAAGTAAGAATTTAACGTGAAATGAATGAATGTAATGGAATGAAAATGGAATGAACAATGCTTCATTTGTATTTTTCTATATGATCCATGAATATTACAATAACTATAAATAATCATCTATGTAGATCACTAATCATAAGTAATTATGAGACACCAATGAAACTGTTCAGGTGCCTCTTTTTTTCATTAGTTAATCTCGTCACCTAATTTTACTAATCTTATGTAGTATTCCATGGATGGAACTAACCTCAAGTGGATTTTACCCTTAGAAAATGTTTTTCATCATCTTCTAAGCCCATAAAATCCAAAATAATCACTATTAAACATACTCCTACAACATGAGACCCCAAGACATCAACATCTATGAATGTTATTTATAAAATAGTTATAATCAAGGAGGATCATCACTGGGAGGGTGTTTCCATGTTGGAGGCGCATCGGAGAGGAGGTGGGGAGGCCACATAGAAGCAGCATCGGCCGGGGGAGGTGAAATGTACCACATTCAGTGGTAGCGTCAAACTATTAGGGAAGATGGGTCGTCAGGGAAGAAGGGCCGTTGGGGAAGAAGGGTCACGCAAGTATCGTCGGGGGTGGGAGAAGGTTCGTGCTGGTATCTTCAGGGAAGAAGGGTCGTGCAGGCACCGTCGAGGGAGGATCAGGGAGAGAAGAGAGGGCACCGTCCGGAAGAAGGGTCGCAGGAAGTTGGGGTCGCAGAGATTTGAGGAAACCAATTAATAGAACACAATTCTATGAGTATTATTTGACGTGTGGCTATAAATTAACATAGAGCCGTGGAAATTTATATGTGTGGCTATAAATCCGTGGCTATAAGTCATTTTTCTAGTAGTGTTACACAATCAGGAACAATAGAACATATAGATCGATTGAAAACCTTGATTGACCAAACAACTAGATCGATTACAAAGCCTTGATCGATTTTATATTTATAATGATTTCAATTTAAAATTGACCTTACAATATGATCATCCATGATAATTAAATGAATCAGACAATATTTATTGATCAAAATTATCATTCTAGATTGAATTTGTATCTATATCAGCTAAATATACATCTCAATTTACTATTTAATTATGAATTTTGTAGGATGGACACATATTCAAATCTAATACACTGGGTATCTATCTTTCAATAAGTTCCAAACATGCTTCACATAAAACTAGCGCCTCTTAATTACATCTCCAAAACTTTTCAATAAATTCATAACCTATTCCATGATTTTTATATAGTATCTCTAATTCTTCCAAAACATAACCTTGAAAACATTTAGTAAAAAAACGTCAATCATCATATTAAATATTACACTTTTTTATAAACCACTCCACATGAGTTAATTAGGATATAAAATAATTATTCCATTTTCATTATGATTGTAAATATATCACATATCATTTTGGAAATGATCATTTTTCAATTTTAACTTCCAAATACAACTTGTTATTCTATAATACTATTTAATGAATCATCACCTTATTTCATCACCAAAAACATTTTGACTTAGTTGACAAAATTTAATCCTTTATTTAGGTATTTCAATCTCCCAATTTGAATTTTTTGAAATAAAAATTCTAGCTATTTTCATTATGTGTGATACATTGTATCCTGTATTATACCATTATTACAATTAAATGTGAAGTTCAATATGTGGGATCATCTTACAACATCTACTTTTCATCATGGAATACAAAAATTTCGATATATTCTAATATTCTATATCTAAAAATTATTATGTAGTTTTCTAAGAGAAGGATGGAATGATGTTTTTTCTAAGAAAGTTTTCTTTTGTTACAAATTTATTAGACTATGTATTTTAAACCTTCATTGAAAAGGAATTTTATAAACATGCTGAGATATACTATCTATAAAATTTGATACATTTGATATCATGCTCAAAAAACTCAATTTCATTAAGTGCAGTTGTAGAAACCTATCCTGATGTGGTATAAATGAATTATTATAACCTATTAATCCCCCAAGTAATAACTAGGGAGTGTTTTTTGTGACCCATCAGGTAGCACTCCCCTCTAGGGATTCGAAATTTCCTAACCAAACCACTATGCACCAAGAGATAGACATCATCTATAAAAGGTTATTATGTGGTGTCACACATCCCATATCCCAGATTTGAAATGGGTTAGTCATAGTTAGTGAATATAAGTCATTTTATTTTATCCCACCAATACGAGTCCATTTCCAAATGGTTTTGGAACCTATGAAAACATCCCAAGTATTTGGAACCACAAATAGGATAATTTCATGGATGTTAGGGGTTGGAAATAATCTTGATGCTATATCAAATAATAGAGGTAGGTTCATCACCCATCATATAACATTAATGAGGATATTTAATAAATCTATATAATGATATAATATATCATTTTTAGATTTATTTGTATACATGTGATATATATTTATATTCAACAAAAAAATATTAAAATAAAAAATGAAATATCTTATGAAAGATATTTATTACATTCTTTTATTCAGATGTGTCGTTTTCAAATAATATAAATTTTATGAGAATTTTTTTATTTGATTTTCAATTCATCTTTTCAAATTTATATTAGTATAAATATTTGATTATCTTATGAAATGTATTCTTTTTCAATGAATAGTGAGAAATAATAATTTTATTTGAAAATTGTTTTTTAAATTAATGTATTTATGAAGTTAAATGATATTTTAAATTAGTCATAAAACTAAATTTAATATTTTTATAATAATATAATTATTGGTTTTTAAATGAATTTTATAATAGTATTTAGTATGAAAACATTTTATATTCCAAAGTAAAAATTTTCAGAATAATCAAAATTTTATATCATTTTTTCGATTTAATTTTTAACAAATTAAGAATCTTATTAATTTTGAATTTTAAAAAATTTAATCCTTATTATGAATCAATTGGATAAATTTTTCAAAATATGCCCCCTTTATTTTTAGTCAATGCGAATAGTAACCTTTATAATTTTTTATAACAAGATAAAGGGTAAATCATGTATTAAAATTTATAAATAAAATATTAAGGCATATAAAATTAAATTAACTAGAGAAAAAATTATATTAGATTATTCAATTTCGTATATACTAATCCAAGATTTATTTATATGGAAATTTTTGAATATTTAATGAGACGATGAACTTTATAATGTTTAATACAATGAAAAGTAAAAAAATATCACACTCTTCATTCTAATAAAAATAATATTATTAATATAAGGATAAAAACATAATATTCTTAGTAATAAATATTTATTTTTAATAAAAAATATTTTTTATTACTCATTGTAATTTATTTTTATCATTTTAGTGAAGAAACAATTATCATAAATGCATATAGAATGCAGACGCAGTAATTATTCTTTTAATTGAGAGAAAAAATGAATAATTTAAAAAAATTTAAAATAAATAAAATATAATATTCATAATTTTTTATAGTATTCAATAGATAGTTATAACATGTTAGTGATACATTAATTTATTACATTCTAATTCCCTGTTTGTTTTAATAAAAAAATCAAACTAAATGGACAATTTTTAAATTTTCATTATTGATATTTTATAAAAACAATATTTTAAAATATGATATAAATTACTAATAATATTAAATTAATAATGTTTAATGGGAAATGGTAAATTAAATTATATATTTTTTATTTATTCTTAAATTTCATTTTATATTAAAATCATTAAACATTAATGTGTCTGAATCATTAATATTGCAATAATTTCTAAAAGGGTATACAAAGGGTTAAATCAAAAATATAATGGATATAATATAGTCAAAGACTATGTAATTTTTATTTTATTATATTATTTAGATCCATACTCATTTTATAATCAATTTAAATCAGTTGGAATCTATTTTTAATTGAAAATTAATTTATTTTAATTTAATATTTTGAGAAATTCCATGGGAGTCCCTCAACCCCTTATAAATGGGAATCATTTCTTATGTTTACTTCACTCTTAAAAATCCATTTATCTCAATAATGATATTCTCAAATAACTTAATAAAATTAGTATAAATGTTCTATAGGACATATTTAGGTAATAATACCAACCATAGTGGTCCCTAGGTGTTAAGAGAAAAATATTTTTTTAAGAGGATGTATAGTTTTTTACAACATGATTTTATTTTAGTTAAAATTTTAACTCCAAAAAAGCATCATAAAATATTATAAAATAAAAAATATATCGTAAATATGATGATATTTTATTATTTAATTTTAATTACATATTTTAATTTCTTCTTCTATCAAATTTAAAATGCATCCATCATACGTGTGTATGGAAGATGACTGCATTGCGAATCGATGCCTTTTGTTTTCCATCACTGACTCTCATAAGTAGTTATAATGATTGAATTAATGTATATGTATTATATTATTAAAATATATATCATTTTGAAAATATAATACTTCAGTTTATTTTTTACATTTCCATTCACTGAGAATGATAACATTGTTCACGAGTACGTGTGGACTACCACCTCCATGAAATGATAAGATTATTTTTTCATCACCACATTACATTGAAGATATATACAAGTATAAGTAAATATTAAATATTAAATTTATGATAAGTTAACAAATATGTAAGTATGAAATGATATTTGTATTTTTTTGATAATGATCAATGATAATTGGAATCGTTACTCTTACATAAGTACAACTTACCATATCCATGATTTAATTTAGTTAATTTTTAAAACCATATTTTTTTACTATTTTAAAATGTATAATTGATTTATAAAAATGATAATAATTTCATTAGTATTATTTTTTAGGTGATATAATTATTTCCTCATTGACAATATTCTAAAAACCAAATCCATTTTGGATTTATGAAGCAAATATCATCGAAACATCCAATATGAATTAAATTAATTAAAAAATTAGATCAATCACTGAATTATATAGAATATAATAAATAAAAACATGAAGTGGATCATTGGAAAGTATAATATTTTCTAATGTTTATTATTTTATATTAAAAAATAATTTACATAATGAATTAGACTCATGGTAAGAGACCTTTGTTAAAAAAATCTTCATTTAATGTTTCCCTTAAAAATATCTTTTTCTTTAAAATAATTATTTATTAAATAATTTTATTGTTTTATTTTTATGGATATATTTGATTTACAATATAAATTTAATTTCTTTTTTTAATATATATTTATTGTTATCATAATTAATGTTTTATGGAATATTTCAAAGTCTTATAGAAAAAATACAAAATATAATGTCTTATTTTAACTTATATTGACACAATAACCTATATATACACTATAACAGTTATCTAATTTGTGACATATTCAACATGTTTTCATGTTTTATTCAATGAAGAATACTCATTCAATATATTATGGTAATTTTCAAAAATGGCTTTGAAATTTAATTGATATATAATTATCTGAAAATATTTTCTTATGGGTGAATAGAAATTCTATTTAATGAAAGCATTTAGATATTATGTTATAGTTCTTGGGTATTGTTTTTGTGGATTGATTGTTATATTACAAAATGAGGGAGGGTTATCCTATAATATCTCTATATTTTATTGTGTAAAAGTACATATATTATGTTTCTCAAAAGTGATTATGGGAATACACAATAGTGTTTAGACCATGTATAACAATGATGGATATTTCATGTGTATATATGATGGTTGAACTAAGTTTGATTGTGATGGTTATTCCATATGAAACTGTGAGGCTTACATTATATATAATAATGAAATGAAAATGACACATAATTTTACCTATATAATTTATCACATTTTTATTGGTTTCTATAGAAATCTAATGACATCACAGGTTAAAGAAGATAATATGCTTATTTATTAGGTTGAAAAGTATAACTTTCTAAAAGTTGTTATTTTTATTTGACAATAAATCTAAAATTTAATATGTGTTTCCAATTTATGATATATTATAAAATTATTTATGAATTAATTTGTCTAGAGAAGATAATAACTTATTTTATAAAATAATAATTTTGAGACTAATATTTATTTTAAAAAATAGAAATATTTATAAGTATTCATGGACTAATGTTTCCTTTAACTTTATTTAATTCAATTTATAATAATATCATTCTCACATCACATTAATTTTTTTATGGTTATTAAGGATCAATAATGGGAATAAAGATGTCATTTTAAAATTATTTATGATTTCTTAGGAAAAGAAATAGTGTTTTACTTTAAAATTTTGATATTTTGAAAAAGTGGATATTAAGTAAATATTAACACTTTTTTAATATATAGTGTTATTATTTAATATTTGGGTCATAGATATATAATAAATTAAACATAAATGTTCATTGAAAATGAATAAAAATGAAATATATCATAAAAAACTAGATCATGATATATTTTATCACATGTACATATAGTGGGTATAAGATAATGAATTACATATAGAATTACATTACCATAATGTAAATATAATTCCATCTAAATTTGTTATTTCATGTTTAATTTGAAATGATATATAATTTTATGATTCTTCTTCCATATTATTTCTGTTTATAATGGTATTCCATATAGTGGACAGGGAAGCTGAAGTAGAAAGGAACAAAATGGATGATATCCTTTATAATTTGTAATAATGAATGAATGGAATTGGAATAAATTGGTTTGATCCTTTGGGGGACTAGTTGAAATGAATATAGATGGTGGTGGTCTCCATTCCATAGTTCAACCAGATCTACCATAGTAGAATATGACAACATTTTATCATTTAAAGAGGAAACTCCCTAATGTATTCAATGGATCCCCAAACATAGTGGTTATTTAGAGGTGTATTAAAGACTTAGAAAATATATTAAAAGTCCTGGAATGATCATATTGTTAAAAATAAAGAATTTTTATTTTCTAATTTTTAGGTGAACCCAACTAGTTGTGGACAGTGGTCAAGAATATTCGGGAAAGAGCCAAAATTGATTCCTTAGAATGTGATGCATTTAAGAATATATTTCTTAAGGAATATTTTCCATATGTGGTTAAATAGGGGATTGAATATAAATTCATGGAATTGAAACAATAAATAAGTTTCATCAGCCATGTATGAATAAAAATTCACCTAAATATCAAGGTATAAGTTTTTTAACCTAGATTATGAAAGAAATATTATTTAGATTTACTAGTGATTGAATTCAAGATATCATAGGGAATTGGATTCTTATTAATTTTATTTTTGAGAGAATATCATGCATTGATATAACATTTTATAAAAGGAGTTTTTTAATGATCATGTTTGTATCTACATGTGGTAAAATTGTTATCTAGTTTGTAGGAAAAAGGATGATTGGAACAAAATATAATATGGTTCAAAAAATTTGATTCTTTGAGAGTTTTAGTAAAAAATACATTGTGGAATTCTGAAAACAATCATTACGTGAATCTAATTTTATAAGATAGGGAATATGGCTCGTAATTTTAATGAAAAATAATATGGTATAAATTAAACCCATTCTAATAAATTGTTAGTAAAATATTTTAAATGTAATGTGATTTTTCATTTTGCATACATGTGTCTCAATAAGAACTATAATAATGGGATGAATCAAAACTAAATGTATAAAGGTGTGGTGAAATCCATTACTACCACTTTTAAAAATGTTAGGCCATCGAATGATGTCGTATCAGTAACATTATTTGTTTATTCTCATTATAATAATATCTTATCAAATTACTATTATATGAATTCAATAAATTATGATAAACCTACCAAAAAATTATAAATTCCAATAAATCAAATGATTCTAGAACATATGGTAACAACATAATAATAATGTTATAATGAAAAAAGGAATTATAAGAATCTTCATGTCATTTTCTAGGAAAATAATTTGTAGAGAAAACATATATTCTTCCCACTGTTAAATATTGATGTTATTATGGATAATTATTTTAATTTACTTTAACATATCATGATATATTTTTTTGTAAGAACATGTAAAATTTTTATGGTACTCCAATGTTCATGTTTTTTTATCAACCTAAATTGGTTGTTTTTGTAGGATTATCAGTGATGGAGAGCCCTTACTTAGGGGAATGAAATAATGTTTTGGGATGTTGGTTTATATTTTAATTAATGATGTATGTGTATAAATGTTTTACTATATTGAGGGTTTCTCTTAATGCTTTAAAAACAAGATGTTGCTTTATTGTTTTTTTGCTGAGAACATGAATGTTTTCTATTTTTTAGGAGATTAAACTATGTGTAAAGGTATCTCACACCATGTAATGGTTTCCAAGACTATTTTATAAATCATGGTTAGTGAATTTTGATTACACATAGTTATTTGGATTTTAAATCATGCAATGGATAAAATCATGTTTTTATAAAATTGTGATGTTTTTTTGTGATTTCAGATTCACTAGAATTAACATCTTGAAATTGGATTTCACACCATGAATGTGTCATAACATTTGTTTTTAGGGTTCTATAAAATAATTTCTACATTAAATTCACCTATATAATTCATCTATTTACCCAAATTGCATCTAATGAGATTTTTAGATCTCCTCTCCCTCTAAATCATTCCTTCAATGATTAATCATCATTATTGTTTTGTTGTTCCACTCTAAGTAAGTTTTAATTATTATTTTTCATTTATTTGGTCTTAGACACTATGTTGGATGTGTTTACATATCATATTCAGGTTTATATTTTGTTTTTATTGATTGTTTTAGTTTCATGTCATTCATTATCCTTCAAAGTCATGTCTCTTTTTTTCCATTCCCCATGGTTGAAGCTAGCTGGGATTAAAAAAATTTGACTGTGGTGCTTACATACAATGGGTTAATAAATTTATTTATTTTTATTCTTGATAAATAATTTTCGTTTTTTACTTGAATAAATTTGATTATTGGTATCAACTTATTTCATTGAATGATAAATGTACTTAAATGTGTGTTCTTTTAAAATTGAACATTTCAGATTCAAGAATGGAATTTCTATACTCTAATGAGTATTTCCATAGATTTAAATGCATTTTATAAAATGTGATTTTTATTTTAAAATGTATTTTTAAAATAATGGGTCATTAGAACCTTCGAGTTCATCAATAAATAGTCACATGAATCCTTATTTATTTACTTCCCCATTAATGATTGTTTTGTTGACATCGACATACTATGGAAGGAAAGGATATAAACTGGATCCAATATTTGAAATAGTTATGTAAATTTTATGTCTACTATGTATTTTTATGTAGGTTATATCCCAAATGATAGTGTGGTTTTTAATTTACATATTTTTATCACATGATTATTTTAATGATGAATTTTTTCCATCGTTTTTATACATATTCTTATTACATGGAAACAGATGATGGTACATTGTGGATATGTTTTACTTTCTCACAATATGATATATGGATTTGATTTAATAATTTAAAACTAACTATTTTCATATTTCATGATTTAGAATATAAACTGGACATTATGTGAATCAAAATAGAAAATGATTTCCAAATGGATGGGGTTTAGGAAAATTTATATATTTTTTAAAGGATAGAACTGTTGTGTTTTCCAAAGTAGCATGTATATAGACTATGTTATGGTATCCTAACAGGATTTATGGTTAGAACTAAAATTTAACATTGGGTAAATGTAGATTTTTAATTTTAGGATCAAGGTATATTGAAGGGAATCATGTAGCATGATACCTTCTCCATTTTTCTTTTTCATCATAGAGGGGTAGAAAATAGGTGAATTCTAGTCACATGTCGACTCTTCATAAATTATAGTTCAATATTTTATTCATGTATTTTATGTATTATGGTTGTATATATTTTATTCAAAATTTTAATCTGGTTGTATGTAATGATTTCAAAAATTCAATACTTTATTATGATTTCTTTTATACATAACACTATGTGTGAGCTGACTAGGTCATGTTGTTTTTTTAACCAAAGGTTTTCTACTATAAATTAGTATCAGAAGAAAATATCCATCTGATGTGTGTTAAAAATTCCTACATTTTATTCTATTTCCTCAGTAGAAAAAATTTAAGTCTTTTAAAAATCATATAGTAAATGAGAAAAAGTTTCTCGGTCCTCTCAATTCCATGACGGAACTTCAGTTACCATTGGTGGTCGGAATATTTTACATATTTTGATTCATAGAGTTTTTGATAATTTCAATAGACTATATGGGATGTTTATTAAAATGATCTTATTCCTTAGATAAGTGTTGTCTTCTTATCCTCATAATTCATAACTGTTTTAAAATCCTTTTGTTTAAATGTATTGGTTCGAAATCTAGAAATAGTTTTACGATTATAGAATGTTCTCATCATATAAATGGTTAATTTATTTGGTTATTTAGATAATTTTTCCAATGGTATCTATTCAAAATTAATGAGGGGATGATTCAAATGGGTTCCAAAGTATATTCCCCCAGTCCACCCTTCTATGATTGACGTTGTAAACAACATTATTATTACTCAGGGTCAAGTGGGTGTTGGCATCCCAGGATGTGTGGTTTATCATGGATCTGATTCCACAAAGATGAATCCATCCACAATATGTGTTGATAATGTATAAGAGTAATATTAGTAGTTTCATGTTATCATTGATTGGATATTTAATTTCATGTGGAATCCTAAAGTCTGTAGCATACTTTTTTCTGTGTATATAATTGAGGGAACAGGAATGAGATGGTGCGACTCTATGTGGAAATATATGATTAATGAGGTTATTACATGGAATTCATTAAAGATAATATTTACCAATCATTTTATACCAATAAATTCTATGCATCAATAAACTATGAGTTTCTGACATTGGAGAAGGGTGAGAATGCATTTATGGATTATTCGTCCCATTTTACTCTATTGGTGCATCTTCCATTAATGCTTGTCACTAATGTGTACCTATTGTAATGGAATATTGAGTTTGTTTGAGGATGTAGTTTCAATCAATGTTGATTCCCTTTATTCCTTTCACCCTTTGTAAAGGTAGTTGGAAAATAAGAATTTGATGATGAATAAATAGATGCATTGTCTTGTTTGGGTAGCGATTTGGTTTGCGGATTTGTTATCCATTATATAATGTCTATCTATAAAATGAAGTATAAAGGTATCCAGTTTTATTTGGGATATTTTTTACTGTATTTTATGTGATAGTAGAAGATTTCATTTAGTTAGTGTGCAAGGAATAGTTATACCATGTCAGATTGTGATGAGGATCCTAATACATTCCTACCATATGGATGATCTGGACACCTAAAATTATTTTATAACTCAATATCCTAGGAATGTAACAAACGGTCCACATTCACCAATGTTTTAATTTTTTTATAATGATACATCTAAGGGTGGTGGTCCATTTAATCATGATAATGGGGGTTCATGTGCTTAGGAAAGATCATGGAGGAGCTGAGGGCAATCATCTTTATGCCATGTAGTAGGCTCCAGAGGAATATGAAGAAGGTCTAGATGTCGTTAAATTCATGATGTTTATTTAATCTTCTATAATGAAATATTTTCATGATACAAGTGATAATCATTGTATTAGGTATTAAATTATGGTTTATATTTTGTGTTGGATTTTGTAATATATTACATAATTTTTGGATATTTCCACTATGTTGGGAAAGATGTCAAAATTGGGTTTCATGTGTCTTGTGTGTCAAGTGATGATAGATGAATTTAATGTAGAGTGTTTCTTCTTAGTGATCAACTAGTAAATTGATTATTTGATCATATTCATGGATTTTATGATCTGTGTTATGGCTAAGATAGACAATTATCACTATCATGAATAATTCTACTCTTTTCTTGGGGTGACTCATATTATGTAGAGTGAGTGGGAATCTAGATCAGGAAGGGAATGACCTCTTATTTTTTATTCTATAGTAATAGTTTACTCTTTGTTAGATATGATTCTTGATGTAGATGACCCTTGATTGGGAATTCATATTCCTAGAGTTGCGTTTGTGTAGCCTAAGGTATTTATAGAAGAAATTTCAGGATTTCCTCCATTGTGAGAGTTCTAGTATACAATTTGTCTTATCCTAGGTTGGATTACCATTTATATTCCATTATATTTGTTGGTCGGAGTGGATACTCAAGAGGGGGGTGAATTGAGTTCCAATTAAAATTTCTTTTTTAAAACTTTGTCTCAAAAACCCCAAATAAAATACTGAATTAAATTGTAGTGAAATTATATCAAAGTAATGGTTCTGTTGGGTTCTCAAGGGATTGATTATTTCCCAGATAATCAAAACAGAAAGGTTCATTAAATTTGGAAACCAACTTACTGATTTACAACTAATATAAACACTTGCGAATTTAATTATCAAAGTGACTGTTAAACAATTTTGGTTTTATAGTAATTAGAAGCGGAATAAATGAATAACTTTGAAAGATATAGTACAGCAGATATAACCAAGAGGTTCAGTCTCAAGCCGAGACTTAGTCCTCTCAACAATTTGTATAAATTTGATCCACACCCTGGATCGGGGTTCACAACAGTTTACAACTGTCCAGGTCCAAGACCTCTACCACTGTTATTCGTGGGAAACAGAACAACAGCAACCAGATGTCCAGGTCACACACGACCTCTACCACTATCATAGTGGGAAATAAAAGATGTAGGAGTTTGAGTGAGGATTCAGAGATCCTCCAGTTAAAGTATAGGAGACAGTAAATACAGCAGATAACACACACTACTCGAAATGTGAAATAATGAATCACAGAGCAGAGATGTAGAGTTTAGAAATGGCTATGTGATTGCAGTTATGCTTTGGACTCCTTGAGTTTGATCAGAGATGATTCTGAGTCCTCTTCTAGTTTTTTTGTCTGAAAAACAGAGTGTCGTCTTCTTGGCATCTAGATTCAGAGATAGTGAGAAATGTAGTGGATGAAGTTCTTCCATGTCCTCGTGAATGTACAGAACTCTTCTTGAGTAAGCTTGAGTGTGTATGAGGTTCTGTGTCTTATAAAACTATCTCATCCACCACTCTTTTCACTCATATATGTCTCGTCGTTGTTACACCAGTGTTTTTGCACAAGCAGGGAATTCTTGTATTTATGGCACGAGGTCCAGTAAAATAAATGATTTCTTTTTGCAGGAACGTGGTACGGTTCCTTGACATCCAACAACCTTCTTTAAATAAATGACATAGAATTAAAATATTCCTAATATGATCGTTGTTTAGATTAAATAAAGATAAAGAAATTCAAACAGCTGTTTATGAATATCGGTGAATCAAGTGATCGGTAGGTCATCAGCATCAGCATCGGTGAGACATCTTCGGTGACTCAGATGATCAGCATCGGTGTGTCATGATCAGTGACTCATTTGATCTGGATCAGTGTGTCATCTTCGGTGACTCATTTTATCAGCATCAGTGAGACATATTTGGTGACTCAGATGATCAGCATCGGTGTGTCATGATCGGTGACTCATTTGATCTGGATCGGTGTGTCATCTTCGGTGACTCATTTGATCAGCATCGGTGAGACATCTTCGGTGACTCAAATGATCAGCATCAGTCTGACTGTTTTCCTTAGATATGGATCGGTGAGACCGTTGTCCTTTGATATGGATCAGTGAGACCGTTGTCTGTTTGATCCAGAGGACTTCCAGAATACTTGAAAATCAATAACAAAGAGATAAAAACATGATCCAACCAATATACACAGATTCAATAATAGATTGTGATTATGTATATGAGAAATCCAACCGGATTAATTAATCGATGTTTTGTGATTATTAAAACAGCAATCATAGGAAGAATGCAATAATCTTCTAGAGGGATCAACAATATTTAATGGTGTATATAGAGTTGGGGGAACATAATGTCTATCTTGATGACCAAGATTGTAATTTTTTTCATCCCAACTTGTCACCATGTGATTTTCATATCAAATTTAATAAAATGGTAGATTGGTTCCCTAGACAGTGTATTTACTCTTGAATATTGAATTTGGTGATAGTTATGAGACAATATACATTTCCATGGATTGATGACTCTTTTGACCATATTTTAGGTGAATGTTGGTCTTAAAAGATTATCCTTTAGTCAGGGTACCACCAATTGAGGAATAGAGATGATGATATAACTAAAACAATATCTAGAATATGATATATGTATTATGAGATTATTTTAATTCTACATATTCTGAATAACTCACCAACAATGTTTATGAATTTGATGAACTAGATATTTTATCTATTCTTGGAATCATTTTTTTGTAATATGATATTGTGTCTTACTCCTTGTCTGGGGAGGAGCACATATACCATTTAGATATCCTTCCTTGAACCATGAAAGAACATAATAATATTTTATGCATTCCAAATGTGAGTTTTGGATATGGAAACTATTCTTTTAGTGATTTCTAACATATGAGGGTGGAATCTCTGTTTATCTTGTACAGGTACATGCTATTATGTAATTGTAGAATCCAAAAAATTTGTTTGAAATATGAATATTATTTAGTTTGAATAGTTAGTACATATTCATTGTTTAGGATTGAAATACCATTTCATCTTAGATGATAGCTTCAACCCATAAGCGTGTAAGGATTTATTAGAACAAAAAAGTTTCAAAGATACATTGAGGAGATAAATACAAGTTTTAATTCAACCCCAAATTTTAATATTTTGGAATCAAGATCGCGCTTTGTTTTTTAATACAATAATATTGGTACAGGTTTGGATGTGTCTTGATTCAATGGAATAGGTGGCGGCCTATGGATCAAGCCATTTATTACATCGTTAGAATAACTACCCTACTAATGATATTGAGTTAGAAAATTTTATCCATCCAATAAAAATGTGGAAGCACAACATCATTATGGAGAAATTTACTATGTATTAATATCAAAAGTGATGAAAATATATTTTTACTCAGAGGGATCAGAACATAAAATAGATACACTAGAAGGAATACATTTTGAAATTATATTATTATATTTCATACATCTATGGGAAGGGAAATGTGGTTGATAATGAGTTGATAAGAGAATTACTCATAAAAAAAATGAAGGAAACAATTGAGGAGTGGTCTCAGTAGAGTTTATTTACTATCATGATCATATAATTAGAAGATATTGGTGGATAATTGTTCTTGTATTTAATGAAATATGACTCTTATTTAGATTAGATAGTTCATCTTGATTAGGTTACATATAGAAAGTGTCCAGACCTGGGTAAAATTTTTTATGGGGGAAACCTCATGTGAGTTGTCTTAGTCTCCCCTTATTGCTTTGTTCTTCTACAGGAGGTCGATTTTTTTTCCATGTCAAGGGATTTTATGAACTATGGATACCAGTCATATTGGTTTATGAACTCTGGGGATACAAAGATGTAAGATAACATGAGATATCAATATTGGTGGGTATGGGTGAGATATAGGACTGTATATTTTGTATCATGGTATTTTACATATCATATAATTAAAGAGGAATACTAGATACATGGGGTTTTCTTCATCCCATACCCATTCTAATGTGTAAGTGGGATGATATTCCCATTTATTTCATTGTGGTATTTTCATGGACTCCTGGTAGGATGGATTCAATTTTCACGTCCATTGATCGAATCATACAATCATCACATTTTTTCCTTATCAATGATAGGAAAGAGTTAGAACAAATTGGGAATTTTATATTCGATAGATTTTGATACATCACGGTGTTCTATTTGCGTTTTTATTCTAGGTAACTGAGGTTCATGTCATTGTTTTATAAATATTATTTAGAGATGATGTGTTCTTAGATTATATTGGTCATGGATTCTCATCCAGAGATAGATTAATATATAGAGAGGTCTATCTTGGTTATTGGGGATATAAACTCGTCTTCTGTATATTATTTTTGAGTATTTTGATAAAATAATTTTCCTCTACTCAATGGTTACTAATAAAATTAGGCTATGATAATGATGGTTCACTTTGAAGAATTATACATCCGTCCATTTTAATATCCATTGCATTGGGATGAGTTGGGATGGTTGTTGCAACATCGCAAGTAATTATATAATAATAATAATAAATTATTAATAATTATGAATTAGATAATGTTTTTACTTTACATGGGACACTATTTCTGATACCAGACTAGACACGCAAAAAATGGTTTCTCTAAAATCATACATATCACAAGATTGTGTTTTACCAAAAAATATAAAATATTAGTTATTTTATTATTTTAAGTAGTAGTTACCAAATATCCTTTATAAATGTGGGAATGGAAGATATTATGTAAAATATGAAAATAGGCCTTACACATGTTTATATAATGATTCATCGGTCAGAAAATTAATTAGAAAAGAAACTAAAAACGAATTTATTATAAAGGATAAGTTTTTTCTGAAAACTATTTAAGTGCAAATAATTATGTTTATAATATAATGAAATAACTCTAATTGTATTATATTAATGAAATATAAATTAAAAATGATCTTTTAAATTCATGTTAAATATTTTATAGACTTGGTAAATATGAAATTCAATTTTTTTAATAAAAGGATTATTTTTAAAAAAGAAGTTATTTTTACCACCTTTTGATGGATAACTGTTTCTGATGCTTTCGCCAGGGTGCGCCCATCCATCTTTGGAGGATGGCCTGTTGTTTCCCCGCATTCCCACTTTCCAAAGGTGGGAAGCATTCGCTCTTTATTCAAGGACATTTTCTCCTTGATCGATACGGGATGATGGGATGTCTGTTCTTCCTTATGTGGATTCCTCCTCAGAACTCGTCACCTAGTCCGGGTCTCCCTCATAGATTTAATACATTGTTCATGCAACTCTTCATAGTGCCATGTTTCTATGGACGCCGGTTAATTACACTGCTTCTGTCAGGACATTCCAAAGGGTCCGGTCAGGGTAGCAACCTTCAGTCGGGGGAGTAGTCACGTTGAGGCTTTAGTAGCGTGTCTGGATGCTGGGGGCCTGGCATGTTTGTGTATTATCGATGGTCACACAGCTTCTCTAGGGAATGGAGGCCTGAGGCATCCGACATCGAGTGCGGGGAATTATATGCCATAGACATATGTCTGAGGTTTTCCTCATCTTCCCGTGTTTAACATAGGGTATGTCGCGAGTTTAACGTCCAACGAAGATGGATCAGCCCGATCAGAGCATTAGCTAGAATGGATCGGATTGAGGGATTTCCCTTGAAGGGGGTGTCGAAAACAGATTAGACTATGGACGGTTGTGAAGAGGAACAGATGGATGGATGAATGAAGTGGAGAGGGGACTGGAAAAGGACAATCGCAGGGGTGACGGTGAAGTTGGGATTAAGCCTCGAACAGACCTCCTACATATCCCCGTGGCAGGGAATCAATGTCCACGTAGTTCAGGTGTGGGCGCCGGGAGGCCGACGCGAAAGTGGACCTTGGCCGATGGATTTCGTCAACGAACCAACGTAACGGTGGACCTTGGTCCGATGCGTTAGCAAACCGATGTGAAGGTGGACCTTGGTCCGATGGTCATCGTCAGTGAACCGACATGAAGGTGGACCTTGGTCTGATGGGCATCGTCTGCAAACTGATGTGAAGGTGGACCTTGGTCCGATGAGAGATGGGCTTGAACCTTGGGGAGGCTTCCTATGTACCATGCCTTGACATGGATCAAATACCTCGTAGTTCAAAGGGTTTCATCGGTGAACCGACAGGAAAGTATACTCGGGGGGTCCACTAGTGGTGGGCTTGACCCTTGGGAAGGTTTCCTATGTACCAAGCCTTGACATGGATCAATGTCCTCTATGTTCAAAGGATTGGTGGAATACATTTTAATGTCATGTGGGACGGTAGTGAACCCTGACGTGAATAAATTAAGGGCGGTGGGTTTGATCCTCGAGGATGCTTCCTACGTACCATGCCTTGACATGGATCAAAATCCTCATAGTTCGGGATGGTAGTGGGTGTGTGCGAATCGACGTAAATGTGGGGCCCTGGTCCGATGGGATATGGGCTTGAACCTCTGGGGCTTCCTATGTACCATGTCTTGACATGGATCAAAGTCCTCATAGTTCGGGTTGGTCACGACGGCTTGTCGTCAGACTGGAATGCAGTTTAACGTCTTGCTGGACAAGGGTGGAACTCGATGCGAATTGGATGACTGGTGGGCTTGAACCTCGTGAAGGTTTCCTACGTACCATGCCTTGACAAGGATCAAAGTCCTCGTAGTTTGGAATGGGCTTCGTCGGCGAACTGACATGAAGGTGGACCCGGGGGTCCACTTGTGGTGGGCTTGAACCTCGTGAAGGCTTCCTACGTACCATGCGTTGACATGGATCAAAGTCCTCATAGTTCGGAATAAAATGGGGTCTTGGCACGCCGAAAAGGGGACGGTTTGGGCCAATAATTGTTGGGTTTGAACCTCAAGGAGGCTTCCTACGTACCATTCCTTGACATGGATCAAAGTCCTCGTAGTTCAGAATGGTCTTCGTCGGCGAACCGACATGAAGGGGGACCCGAGGGTCCACTTATGGTGGGATTGAACCTCGTGAAGGCTTCCTACATACCATGCCTTGACATGGATCAAAGTCCTCATAGTTCGGAATAAAATGGGGGCTTGGCACACTGACAAGGAGACTGTTTGGGCCAATAATTGTTGGGTCTGAACCTCAGGGAGGTTTCCTACGTACCATGCCTTGACATGGATCAAAATCCTCGTAGTTCGGGATGGATGAGTCACAACGGCTTTCCGTCAGACCGGAATGTAGTTTAACGTCATGTTGGATGGGGATGGGACCCGACGTGAATAAATGCTGGGTGGGCTTGAACCTCAGGGATGCTTTTTACATACCATGCCTTGACATGGATCAAAGACCTCGTAGTTCATATGGTTGTGCAGTTTAATGTCATGCTAGACGAGGGCATGCAGTTTAACGTCATGTTGGATGAAGTGTGTGGTTTAACGTCATGCTGGACGAAGTGTGCTGTTTAACGTCATGCTGGACGAAGTGTGCTGTTTAACGTCATGCTGGACGAGGTGTGCATTTTAACGTCATGTTGGACGAGGTGTTTTCATGTCCAATGCCAGCTCTAAGCCCACGTGAGTCATGCTCGGTGTGAGAAACAAGAGACATCAAGGACTTGACTATCACGCCACGAAGGGTGCGTCCGTGAGAAGCGAAGAGGGGCTTACGCATTAGGCAGCCCATAGTGTTGGGACTTACTCCAGGATGGAGGCCCGAAGTGCGACAGAGGCGCAGTGAAAGAGGGATTTGGGACCAATGATGGGAGGTGACTCGTTCCCCATCATGTCCTCCACTGACCTTGGCAGTGGGGAAGTACGGAGATGCAGGGGTGCAACTATCTGTTTGGGAACTAGGGTCTCCCTTCTTCTAAGAACATATGCCACTCCAGTAAGGAGGATATCATCCCTTGTGGATGGATGATTCCACTCCCATGGAGATGAGTGGCGTAAAAAATGTTCGAGCTGGGGGGATGCTTCGTTAGAGGCACGAGGTCGGGTCACAGTTTAACGTCATGTGTTGAGGACGTGGTGTTTGGAAGTTTAACGTCCTACAGCTCGGACGAGGTGGGTTCACACCGCACCCCTAGGACTTACATAACCGGTACCCTCTGGTCCTTGGGTAAGGGAAGGTATTGGGAAGGCCATGGTCAAGGGGGGTTGTGGGGAGAACCATCGAGGGGTCCACGTTAGCGTGGCTAGGCGAAGGAGAAATAGCCGTTAGCGTGCCTATGTAAAGAAGCATTAGGCGAAGAAACGCTACAAGTGGTATTCTCCGTGGGACTTTGAAATCAAATCGTGCATACTTGGAGGGTCGCACGTGGGGCGGAATTGCCGAGAAAATGAGTGTGCCTCGCAAAGTGGATTGCATTAGCCTTATCATAGGGCGTATGTGTGAATGGAGGGTGCTTCGCGAAGTGGAATAGTATTCGTGGAGCACTGCCTCACGAAGAAGAGTTTCCTCACGAAGTAAGGTGTTACGAAGCAGTGTGCTTCACGATGTGTAGCGATCCTACCTTAGCATAGGGATCACTAGCATAGGTTGGGTGTTTCGTGAAGCATAAGTGCTCCGCGGCTGCCCGGGTTCCCTTGGGAATCCCCTTCCATCACGAATGCCCTTGAGGTTCGCGAAGGGAATCCATCTCGGAAGAGGGGCTCGAAATGAGACAAAGCAAAGGCGTCACGCGATGTAGAAGTACCTCGCGGATCTCATGATTCCTGGGGGAAAAGGGTGCTTCGCAATTCGGGAGAGGAGAATCCGAAAGGTCGGATTGTCCGTCTTTGGGACTCAGGGGGAGCCCCGTATTTATAGGCAAGGGGCGCCGCGAAGCAGAACCCACGCACCGCCAAAGGTGCTTCGCGGTGCAGTCGCGAACATAAAATGCGTTTGCGGAGAGTTACCACCTCCGGAGCTTTGCGGCGGGCTCACGAACGTCAAACCCGTTCGCAGAGAGTTACCTCCTTTGGAGCTTCACGGCGGGCTCGCGAACGTCAAACCCGTTCGTAGAGAGTTACCGCCTCCGGAGCTTCGCGATGGGCTCACGAACGTCAGACCCGTTCGCGGAGTTTCCGCCTCCGGAGCTTCGCGGGACCACGATGCTCGGGGTGATTCGCGTCGGTGCTTCATGTCGGTGCTTCGTGAGGCAGCGTCTCAGCCGTCTTTTTCGTCCCTTTCTTTCGTGGCCTATTTTGGCGCCATCAAATGCCCCCCTCAAACTTGGAGCCGCGGAGGGTGAAGGGTCGATGTCTGAGGGAAAATTGCAAAAATTGTCGGCGGTTCGCGATGCTGACTTCGCGAAGAGGGCCAGCGGTGCTGACCGGGGCCACAGACCAGGATGCGTCGCGATGCTCCACACAGGTGAGGTGCGCCGCGATGCTCCGGGGTCGCCGCCTATAAAAAGGGGGGGGGGTCGACCTCTTTTGTCTTCACGCGACTTTCTTGTCTTTTGTGATCTCGACCTCGCGATGCTCTGCGTACTCCACAACAGCCCTCCGCGACAGCCCTCCGCGAACAAGCTTCGTGGCAAACCGCGGGTTTCCGACTTCGCGTCCGTGCCAAGCGAACTTCTGCTTGTCGGCCTAGGCCAGACTTCGCAGTTTGGCCTCACGACCGACCATCGCGATCCGGCTTTGCGATCCATCTTCGCGATCCGTTCTGAAAAAATTCTTTTCTGAGGGACGAAATCGAAATGGACCATCAAGAAGCCGTATTGGGGGTGCTTGAAGATGCCTCCCATCAGGATGGGATGGCCAACTACCCAGGCCTTGGAGAGATGGTCTGAAGCCATTCGGACCACGCTTCTTTGACAGATCTGCTATCGGAGGGTCAGAAGAATTATCCGCAGTGTAAGAAGCTGCCATTGTACGACATCGGGTTGAGGGATGACATCTTCATCCATGAGGCTAGTAGGGACGAACCAGCTTGCTGGTTCAGGAGTACACCATGCCAGCACCAATGGTTCAGGGAGGCTGATGGTCACGCACGGGAAGACTTTACACCCGTTACCGCTAATTGTCTCTACAACCATGTAAACGATATTGACGGGAAGCCATTGAACCTGGAGACATCCCCTCCTCTCTATCGTACCATACTGAAGGTGGCTTTGCAAGATTCGAAGAAGAGATGGTCCGATGAGTGGGACCTACACCATGGCGGTAACTTTCCTGATGAATGGGCCTAGGCCTACTGGGTAGGCGCCTCATGCGAGGAGTTTGGGGCCGATCTGAGGAGAGTGGGGTTATATGAGGGGGAATGGGCCTCCCAATTCCACATTTACCAACCAAAGAAACTGATGCCGGAATTGCTGAGAAGATGGACGTATAGGACCAATACCTTTCACCTACATCACGGGGAGGTGGGCATCAGCCTGTGGGATGTCCACCAGATTTCTGGGGTTCCGATCTTGGGGGCCATGTATGATGAGTTCCTCCCTGTCATGAGCACGTGGGAGGATACCGAGCAAATGCCGTGATTGGCGTCAGTGCTGATGACATTCTTCCCTGGAAAGGACAAGGAGGCAGTGAGGGATGTCCACTTTAGGAGATGGTTCAAGTGCTTCCTGAATTTCCCAGAGAATCGAGAGTTCCTTCTGAGGCCTCGAACTTGTCCGAGGGCGGCCCAACGGGGTAAGGGGAACTCGTATTGGTGGGTCTTGGAGGACAGCCAATTGAAGACTTGGGGTTTCAGTGTCAGAACTGAACAACAGCCGATAGTTAGGCTGGCGGCGTTCATCGCGACTCTCATCTGCAGATGGATCCTACCAGTGAGGGATACAAGCATGGGGGTGCGGCCCAGCTCGTTTTTTATGGCGTCCATGTTGGCCATGGGGCAGCAGATCAATCTGGGGATTCCAATGCTCGCCAAACTATACAGAATGATGCGGCACATTAGCGAGGGCAAGAAGCCGCCAAGGATATGCAGGCCCTTCCACCTCCAGTATGGGTGGATCGCAGCACACATTAGGGGGATCTATGAATATCCAAACCCTATTTCGCCGCCGGGATCGAATTTATGCCCCTCCATCCTGAACGCGATCGGGAGCTTCCCGTTCAAACTAGCCGTGCCGATGGTGCTGAATCGAGTGTGGAGGGCGGATGAGTTTAACTTCCACCCCTTCCCATTGCCAACGGGGATATTGACTGATGACGGGCATGGATCAGAACAACATCGGGCTTACCTCCTAGCCTTTCGAGGTGGAGTTTTGGTGGCACGAGTAGATCGTGAGCCACTCTGTGAACCATACACCCTGCATCGGTTTGCGAGGCAGTTCCGGTGCCTCCAGCGGCTGACCTCGCAGGTCTACTGGGAGGTGCGTCACGAGGAGCACCCGTGCGTGATGAGGCAGTTGTGGCTCATGTTCACGTGGGAAGATGGGAAGATGCGAATTGCATTACCTCCATCCACCGCCTCTTTCGGATTGGTGAGGGAGTATGCCATTAGTTGGGAGGCTTCTTACCCAGGGGAAATGCTGAAGCAACCGAATATTCGGGTCGGTGATGGTGAGCCTCCTCTATCTCGAGGTCGGGGTCAGAGGGCAGCTAGGGCCTCTCGCGGTGGCAGGGCTGCCATGGCGGCGAGAACCGCACCAGCCGAGGGTGTTGCAGCAGCGGCGGACCCAGTGATTCCAGAAGAGCAGGGCCATTCGGAGGGGCATCCATCGAGGGGATTTCATAGGATATCCACTCAGGCTCCGGGGAAGCGCCTGCGTCATATCAACATGGCAGAGGATGCCGTCTTTCTGGAAGCTTGGGACATTTGGGATGTCAACCGACAATTCCTCAGCCCAACTGATATATGGGCCCACCTGAATCGCCTCAGGATGCAATTACTGGGCATAGGCCTAGTCTGGGCTGGATTCATGGTGTCTCCGGCGGAGGCAGAGCAATACCTGGATGAGCTGGAGGATTACGTCCACTCTAGTGGTGTCCCTCACCCAATGACAGACCGGGTGAGGGTACTGCTGAATCGAACGGTCCCCCCACAGTTATCAGCCGCCGATCTGAGGGAGTGCTTCCCCCTGCCGGAAGAATCAGATAATTCCTCTCGGTAGGATGAGGCTGGAGGAGGGAGCCCGTTGGAGGAGGGTGAGGTCGGGGATCAAGGCTCAGATCCTGACAATTTTGCAGAGGCTCTCGAGGTAGCATTCTGAACTTCTTTCCTTCCGATCCGTTCTCAGGTCACTATGGACTTCTCACCAATGTTTGAGCTATGCAAGAGGAACTTGTTCGCAGGTCTCGTTGTCACCCCTTGGCAGGTGATGATGTGGGACCTTCAGAACCCGCGCCTATGGTTGCATCCAGTTCCATGTCTGATGGGACCAGAGCACCCGAGGTGGCTCCTCTGGAATCTCCAGAGCTTCCAACAGTATACGGAGGGCCTCGCCTCGGGGTCCCGTCTGTACCGGTTCAAGAGCAGCGCCAGGAGGTCGATCTCCGTAAGTTTCCTCTACCGGCTTCCTTGTCATCATATGTAGACTGTTCCAACTAACGTTTGTTTCCCCCTTTGTTGTACAGTTTTCCGATTGGCGTGGGCTGCTGCGGCAAGGCTTGTCGGGATGTCTGGTGGCATCCCTCCTAAGGGCATGCTGGTGATGGTGGCGATAGTCCCCCCATCTCTTCAAGCTGAAACACACATCATCACTGGCGGGACCACCAGTGGGGTAGTGCCTGAGGTCATCGAGGTGGACTCTGATGAAGAGGATCGGTCGGCCGACCCTACTCCTGTCGCGCCTGCTTCAGTGCCAGATGTCGCGCCAGATTCAACGCCAGATGTAGATCCTTCCGAGTAATTCCTGCAACCGTATCCTGTGTACGAGCCTGCCAATCACGTAGACTGGGACGAAACGGCCTCTGACGAGGAAGATAGCAGCATAGTCCGCCGCCGGACATGGAAGCTAATCACACGCTTTATCAAAGACACCCCCCAAATGCTATGGCTGGCCGAAATGGACAGACTCCGCTCGCGGTTGCGCGAACTGTGCGCTGGGGGAGTGGGCGCCCAACGTCCTCACATGCTCATCCGAGATCTTATGGCTGAAAAGATCCGGGAGCATGATCGTGGACTCAGCATGGGCTGGAAGCAGAGGAAAGTGAAAAACATCAAGAAGCTCCAGGAGGCTGAAAGAGAGGTCCAACAGCTGCAGACCCAGGCGGATGAGGACTCAGCCTCTCTGAATGCACAATCTGAGCTGGTCTCCCGGTTGAAGGCCCAACTGGCAGATGCAGAGGAGCTCATGAGGCCGGCCTCTGGAAAGATGTCTCCCGTTCAGGCTGAGGTAGAAAGGCCCAGAGCCAAGGCTGACGAATTACGCCCCGCCGCTGCTGAGGAGGAGCGGGAGATGAGTTAGCGGCAGTAAGCCTTAGACGCCACAAGCCAACGGGTGGCAGAGCTGCAACGCTCTTTTGACGGGGTCAACCCGTCCATGGGGGGAGTCAACCCCTGGGTATTGTAACATACAAAAAACCTTTTATTGTTACTTTCATGCTTCAATTTTTTCTTTCTTTGTTTTGAATGTCGTAGTATGCACAATTTCCAATATTTGAATCTCCTTGTTGCATCCCTACAATGTTTTCGGGACGTTCGGCGATAATTCTCCAAGCCCACATGGGTCGATCCCGATGTGAGAAACAGGAGATAGTTGCCTTCTCGTTCCACCAAACATATGAGTGGGGACCATGCTCCAGGCATTCAGGATTCGGATTACTAGTCCAGGTTTCCGAAAGATGGGAGAGGCCTGACCGGAGAAGAAACTTTTTCAAACAGACAAATTAACGTTTCTTCAGCATGAACTTATGCACGAACGGTGCAACTCCAGGGGCGCTAAAATTGGTCCAAACAGATGGAAACGGGAAGTGTGAATCATGACACCCAAGATTCGGAACACTGTGGGGATGGCATGACAATAAGGGATGACTGTTAACCATGGAGGGGAAGCACAATCCTTACTGCGTTAGCCTGTAATGGCGACAAAAATGAGGGTCAACTATTGACCATGTTCGAAACACGGGACTATGTCACGAATACTGTCGATCAATCCTTCAGGACGTTGGCCTAGGACAACAGGCGGACCCTAGGTCAAGCATCCATACTGTTAGGGGGTCCTTCCAAACATGATCAGTCTTCCGGGACATTGTCCCAGGATGGTAGGTGAGCCGATGCGGCATGAGACCAGGCCATTATGGGGTCCCGTGAGACATGAAAGGGGACGAGGGTCCGAATAAGGGGCACGCAAAGTGTGGAATATGGAGTGATGGTTTGTCCGAACAGAATCCAGCACTTAGGTAGTTACACCACTGTGGTGGGAGTACACCATATGGGCGCATTGGCTTGATCATGGATCTTTCCTTCTTTCAGACAGGGCCTCTCTTGCAAGGGGATTTGTCGCTTCCCAAAAGGATCTTGGGGAATCCTGAACTTGTTCAGGGAAAAATTGCAGCTACATAGTTCCCCCGAAGGGGTCAGGCCAGAGGTCCGGAACTAGGGAGGAATAGGATTTGGCGATTCCTAGGGGTGGACCATAGGTGAAATACCTGGGTGTCTCTATGTATCCCATGAGGATGGGAATCAAGCCATACGTAGCTCTGGAAGCGCAATTTAACATCATGCGGGACGATGAGAAGACCGACCGTGTCGGTACAAATCCTACCAAAACTACTAAGCCCACGTGAGTCATGCTCGATGTGGGAAAAAAGAAGTAGTGGTGGGACTTTTCTGACACAGAAAGGGGCATGATAGGGAGAAGGGATGCTCGGTAAACACCAGCCTGATGACACAAACACGGTCATTTAGCGCACCTAGATGTGTGAAGAGAAAGATCCGAGTATGATAGAATTCCACTTGAACATGGGGAAGTGGAAATGTGTGAATCATGTCACTCGATATTCAGATCACGATGATGGCGGCGTGACGATGGAGGATAACTGTTGACCGTGGCAGAAAACCAGCATCCATATCGCGTTAGCCTAGTATGGGGACAAACAAATGACGGTCGACCGTTGACCATGTTCTAAACACAGGACCATGTCACAAATGTTGTCAGATATCCGTAGGGACGTTGGCCTGAAACGATTGGAGGTCCCTTAGGTCCAGCATTCATGGAGAGCCCTTAAGCCTACTATCCATGTCGTCTGAGGGTCCTTTTGGATGTGGAAGAGGATGAGGATCCAAATAGCGAGCTCACGAAGCTTGGTCATGGGACGAGGGGAATGTTCGTATGAAAATACCACACTTCGGGCTCTTTGTCGAAACACATCTAAATACGACAAAGATACGTATTAGATAGGGGGAGTAGAGTCCTTTCCTAGAGGGAGATCATAGTTTAGGGTCGTAGAATTAGGACCATGGATGGGAGGAGACATAAGAGGCACATGATGGAGTAACTCAAACACCCAGTGTGAATGGGAATAGGGGGTCTGTACGGTGCGGTGAACAACCTGAAATGAATGAGGACGTAATCCCATATCACATCGCACGACCCCCTTGGGAGAGGTTTTAGGTCAAGGGACCAAAAGTGAAAGTTAGGCTGGGCCCGCGGGGAAGTTCCCAGGCACTCCTACGTGTCTCATCAGGATGAGAATCAATCCTCACGTATTTCTTGATGGACCATAGACCATAAACGGGTAAAGGGAGAAGGGGTCACATGGCACAAAACCCGATGTGAAGGAGGACCTAAGCCCTACTTACCATGAATCCTCTAGGGAAATGCTCAAGTCAAGGGACCATACAAAAAGGTTAGGCTGGGCCCGTGGGAAAGTGCCCAGGCACTCCTACGTATCTCATGAGGATGAGAATCAAGCCACACGTAGTTCTTAAGGGTGACATGGTAAGATAGCAGTGCCAGGGGAAAAGGGGAGTGCGGCCGTGGCCCTTTTACTAAAAGAAGCTGAATTTGATAAATATTGTTTGTCCTTTAAGGTGAGTATTTTTTTTTGTAGCGACAGGCCTAGAGTAGTAGGTCGTGGTGTCGCAACAAGGATCAAGCCGTGATGGGCTTTGAAAAATGGCATGGCACGTGACCAATACCCAACGTGATTTCCTCTACAATAAGGTCACCACAATGTAGTACCGTTTTTCATCGTGCGGCCAGGACGATAATGTCACAGTTTAGGGTCGTATGATAGGACCATGCATGCATTTTATCATCATGCAGCGTAGACGTAGAAGAGACGATGCTAGGCGGGGAACGAGCGTAGTGTTATAAAACACCATTGATGGAGACATGATCCCACATCACATTGTATGCCAATCGGAGAGGGAGACCTTAGGCCGAGGGGTCTATATAGAGGTAAGAGGTGAAACAAGGGGGAGAAACTGGCTCCCCAAATGGGTTTCACTCGAAGACAGGGCGTTTGGGTGGTCCTACATATCCCATAAGGATGGGAATCAAGCTGAATGTAGTTCCAGATTGATCTTAGTTTATGGTCTTAGAGATCAGACCATGGGAACCCCAAAGGATGCCGTATTGCAGCTTTGCCCCCCTGACATGCAAAGGTGCACTGAGGGATAGTGCCAAAAGTGTCGAGATTCCACCTGGATATGATGGGGTGGAAAACGATGTGAATCATGCAACCAACATTCGAGGACTGAGGGGACTGGTGTGACGACAGAGGATTACTTCTGACCATGTTCGTAACACAGCATCCTATCACGTTAGCCTGGAATGGGGACAAAAAAATGAGCATCGACCGCTTACCATATTCGCAATGCTGGATTTTATCGATTTGTTGTCCAAAACACTAGGGGGCATTGGCCTGTAATGGTAGGAGAGCCTTGGGCATAGTATCCAGGCCGTTATTTGGGGTCCCTCCGGGTGTGAAATGTAATGGAAGCCCGGATGGAGGGGAACACGAAGGTTTACAAGTGGAAGGAACTTGATCAAGTTGAATCTGACACTCTTGGTCCTAGACTAGAGTACTCTTATCACATGGGTGAACCACTGCAAGGGGTCAAGGGACTCAACTTGAGGGTAACCAAGAGATGGCGGGTTCCCGGGAGAAGGGGGCATGGTGCCAAAAACCTTGTATCATCCCTACATATACCCCTTCTGGAGAGGGATAGGCCAAGTGGCCTAGGTGACCGGGAGATCAAGAGACCTCTAAGAGGTGGGGCTGGGCCCAAAGTCAGGACATTCAGGTGGTCCTACGTATCCCATGAGGATGGGAATCAAGCTGAACATAGTTCTTAAGGTTGCCTTTTAACATCATGTGGGACAAGGAATAGGAGGGATAACTCTCAGAACGGGGGTGTGCGTGGTGCAGCTATTGCAAACCCGGCGTGAATTTGGACATAATCCCATACTACACCACGTAGTCCCGTAGTCGGGGTCCCGATGGCAGGACCAGAGAGGTGAATTAGCTGAACTCAAGCTGGACCCAAAGACAGGGGTCTGAGCATTCCTACGTATCCCATTAGTATGGGAATCAAGCTGAACGTAGTTCTAGATTGATCTTAGTTTATGGTCTTAGAGATCGGACCATGGATGGTGACAACTTCCCGAGTAAGCGCATACGTCAAACCGATCCCTAATCCCACGTGAGTTAAACTCAGTGTGGGAAACAAGGGAGGGAATCCTTATCGCAATACTTGGGGCGTCCATCAGAGGGGAGTCGGCAGAGAGCCCCGAAGGACACCTTTGAGGCAGCCTGTTTCCCCAACGTGAAGACGTGCATGGAGGAAAAGTACCAAGAGTCCCAAGACTCTACTTGGACACAATGAATTGATGAAGGGTGTGAATTGTGTACCCGAAATTTTGGGCATAATGGGTTGGTGTGGCGATAGAGGAAAACTGTTTACCATGGTGGAAACATAGTGTCCATATCGGGTTAGCCTGAGGTGGGAACAACAAACGAGCATCGACCGCTGACCATATTCGCAACATGGGATTTTATCGATTTGTTGACTGAAACCCTCGAAGGCGTTGTCCCGTAACGGTAGGAGAGCCCTTGGGCGTAGTATCTAGGACGTTCATGGGGGTCCCTCCAGGTGTGAGAGACGATGGAAGCCCTAATGCAGGGATACACAAAGCCTGGAAAGTGGGTGCGGACGCGTCTGAGTAAAGCTTGGCATTCCAGGTAATAAACCAGAGTACTCTTAGGCACATTGGTGAATTGCCGAAAAGGGGTTGACGAAACAACTCATGAGGGACAAGTACATGGCGTAGTCATTACGAGACAGACGTAAATGAAGACATAATCCCACACCACACCATATAATCCTCTAATGGAGGAAGGGTAGGCCAAGGGGCCGAGATGGGATGAAGATCCCCGAGAGATGGGGCTGGACCCGAATCATAAACATTCAGGTGGTCCTACGTATCCCATGAGGATGGGAATCAAGCCACACATAGTTCTCTAGATGTAGTTTAACGTCATACAGGACGAGGGGAGTGTAATATACCTCCAAACAAGGGAGGTGTACGGTATGACGAATAAACCGACGTCAATGAGAAAATAATCTCACGCCACACCATACACTCCTATAAGAGAGGACCTGGGACGGGGCCCGAAAAAGGCCAAGGGGCCTAATGGTTAGGCATTGGTCAGGGAGGTCTGACCTGTTTGCTGTTTAACGTCTTGCAGTGAGGACGAGTGTCGGGAACCCGAGGAGGCCTAGGGGCCTGAGACTGGGCCTCGTAAGGGAAGGCGTATGGAATGGTACATGATCCCTACGTAAATGAGGACATAGTCCCACACCAAACCGTACACCCCGAGTAAGTGGTTGGGCGGAGGGGCCCGACAAGGCCAAGGGGCCTAAGGTCAGGCATCAGTCAAGAAGGTCTAACTGATCTGCAGTGTAATGTCTTACGTGAGGACAGGGGCCGGGGGCCGAGGAGGCCAAGGGTCCTAAGGCTGGGCCTCGTAAGGGAAGGCGTACGGCATGGTACATGATCCCGACGTGAATGAGGACATAGTCCCACACCACACCGTACACCCCTATGGGGAATCGGGGCCATGGGCCCGACCTCTAGCACCATCTGGGGGAAAATTTGTCACTTCGGGATGGGGTAGAATGAATCACTACACTCGATGTCTGGGACATCTCGGGGTGGACCCGAAGATCTAGGACACTGTTGAACATGTTCGAAACACAGTGTTCCTATGGTGACCTGATATGGGAGCAACAAATGAGCATCGACCGTTGACCAAATTTGCAACGCGGGACTTGTATCGGCTTGTTGCTTGGAAACCCTTGGGGGCATTGGCCCATATCGGTAGGAGAGACCTTGGGCGTAGTATCCAGGACGTTCTTGGGGGTCCCTCTGTGTGTGAGATATGATGGAATCCCATTCTAGGAGTGGGTGAAGCATAGCTGTATCCATCCACAAATGGGGAAAACATCTCCAGGGGGATGTGTAGCCGGGCCGAGGCTTGCTCGACGTGAGTTGGGGCAAAAGTGTGAACCCTGCCATATGTCTCGACCCGAGGGGAAGATTTTGGATTTTGGGCTGGGCCAACGGGCAAAATTCCCAGGCGTTCCTACGTATCCCATTAGGATGGGAATCAAGCCATACATAGTTCTTGAAGGCCATGTAGTTTAGCGTCATGCGGTGAGGACGTGGGAGGATAGAAGAACGGAAGTGGGTACATGGTACGACCCTTACAGTCCTTGTGTGAGTGGGGTTGTATGAGCGGGATAAGAAAGTCTACTCCTCGCCACATAAAGATCCTCCAAGGAAACTATTACCAGGGGGGATAGCAGAAGAGAAAAGCTTGGGCCTGGGCTCAAGATGAGGCATCTGAGCATTCCTACGTATCCCCTTAAGATGAGAATCAAGCCACACGTAGTTCTTGAGATGCAGTTTAACGTCATGCAGGATGAGGATGCACCTCATTTGGGGATATGTAAGGTGTGGAAAGTAATCTGACGTGAATGAGGATGTAATCCTACACCATACAGTAAAATCCCGCAAGAGGGACAGTTGTGGAGAACCAAGGGGCCTGAGGCCAGATCGTGGTCAAGGAGACCTGTCCTACTTGTAGTTTAACGTCTTGCAGTGAGGACGGGAGCCGTGGGCCCGAAGACGCCAAGGGTCCTAAGGCTGAGCCTTAGTCAGAAAGGCCTGACTGGCTTGCAGTTTAATGTCTTGCAGTAAGACGGGGGATATCTTAGTTTAAGGTCATAGAGCTCGGACCATTTTGCAGTTTATTGTCTTGCAGGATGAAGTTGCAGTTTAAGGTCATGCAGGACCGTACAGTTTAAGGTCGTGTTAGACCATAACGTGTAGTTTAAGGTCAGGCGGGACCCTGCCTTGCAGTTTAAGCTCATGCAGGACCCTTCCATGCAGTTTAAGGTCATGCGGGACCAATATGCAGTTTAAGGTCATGTAGGACCCTTTTTCCCTAGGCAAAGTATCGCTTGAGTAACTTATCGTTGGTGGGAGGAGTTATGTGCCCTCCATCTATGGTCACCAAGGAGTATTCTCCATTGAGGTAAACCTTATGGATGATATAAGTCCCTTCCCATTTGGGTTCTAACTTGGGCGGTTTCCTACCGGGAACTATTGGCGCTTGAAGGGATAGTACTAGGTCGCCCTGTAGAAAAGAAAGGAGACGAAACTTCTTGTTGAAGGCCCTCTCTATCTTATACTGATGCCTTTCCAGATTGTGCAAGGCACGAAGTCGGTTCTCGTCCAGTGCTTCTAATTCAGCTAGACGGATTTCAGCTACCTCATCTGAGGTTTGGTGATCATAATCTGCAGTGCGTAATGATGGCAGCTAGATCTCAATGGGTGGGACGGCCTCAACTCCATACACCAGAAAATATGGGGTCACTTGGGTAGAGTTGCGAGTCGTCATCCGATAAGCCCAGAGGGTGTTGGGGAGCTTGTTTGGCCAGCTTTTCTTGTTCTGACCAACCATATTTTGCAGAATTTTAGAGAGGGTTTTGTTGAACGCCTCGATCATTCCGTTTTCCTACACGTGGTAGTGGGAGGTATGGTTCGAACGGATGTCGTACTTGGCGTACAATTTCTTCAGTTCAGACACTCAGAAGTTGGTGCCATTATCGGTGAGGATGACGTGAGGGACCCCAAATCGGTGGATAATATTGGAGCTCACAAAGTCAACGATGGAACGGGCCTTGACCTCTTTGAGTTGAACTGCCTCTTCCCACTTGGAGAAGAAATATGTAGCAGTCAGGATGAACCTACACTAGCGAGTTGTTGCCGGTGGATATGGTCCCACTACATCAAGTCCCCATACCGCAAATGGCCAAGAGTACTTGGTGGGGTGGAGGGGCTCCGGCGGCCGATGTAGGAAGTTGGCGTGAACAAGAAACGTGTGGAATCTCTTGGAGTACCAAATACAATCCTGGATCATAGAGGGGAAGAAGTACCCCAACCTCCAGATTTGATGGGATAGCTTCAGCCCAGCTTGATGGGAGCCACCGGAACCAGTGTGAACCTCTTGCATAACTTGAGGAATCTCTACACATTGAATGAAATGGAGGAGAACACCATCAAAGCTCCGCCTATAAAGGATCTGTTCAAGATTGGGGCCGCTTTGGAGGGTAATTTGCAGTGCGCGGCGTCGGACTCGCTCGCGCTCAGCCCGATCGTTCGGGAGGTGACCATTTTGGAGATACTCAACAAAAGGTGCCCTCTAGTCGGGAGTGGCTTCAACCACTGTGTATGACAAACCCGGGACCCCTGACGTAGAGGGTCCGGCAGTGAGATGACTAACCCGCAGGCCATCATTGTCCTCTTGGGTGACAGGGGCGATGACTCTCCGGTGTGCCACATGTATGATCAAATCATCTTGCTTGGGTTCTACGAACAACACGGCTAATCCATCCAAGGCGTCTTCTTGACCATTCTATGACCGTGGGACATGGGTACCCTCTGGTCGAGAAGAGAACTGGGCTATTAGGCGGAGGTGTACTCCATAAATGGTACAAGCTCTGGCTTCCTGACGACGTGGTCGCCATTAACCTGTTTGATTACCAGCTCAGAATCCCCCTTCACATGTAGATGGGGCACATGGATCTCAAGGGCCAACTCAAGACCGGTGATGAGAGCCTGGTACTCGGCCTCTTTGTTTTTACAGCCTCCTGACAATAGGAATTAGTATGGCAGGATGGCTTGCGCCGAGGTAATGAAGACAAGACCCAGGACCACTCTGCTGAGCTTAGGATCGTTGAGCCTCATGCCGGTGGGGCTCCGGGAGGCGCCGTCGAAATGAATTTGCCAACACGGGGCGACATGATCGACTGAGAGGATCGTCTCGTCAGGAAAATCCAAGTATAGGGATTGATCCGCGGAGGTTGGATGGGTAGCTAAAAAGTATACCAACGCCTGTCCCTTAATGGCCTTCTGAGGTACGAACCTGATATCAAACTACTGGAGGATCACCGCCCACCATGCTAGTCGACCAGTCAGTATGGGGCGGTTCAGGATGTACTTCATTAGGTCTACCCGGGAGACCAATTATACCTCTTGGTGCTGCAGGTAATGTCGTAACTTCTGCATGGCAAAGACGAGCGCAAGGCAACCCTTTTCGATAGGGGAGTATCTGACCTCCGTATCAAGAAGCATGCGTCTGAGATAGTAGAGACTGTTTTCAGTACCCTCGTTATTCTTCTAGGCGACCAGTGCACCGAGGGATCTTTCTAGGGTGGTCACGTAAAGGAACAACGACTTTCGGGAGACGGGTGGAATCAAAACCTGAGGTTGGAGCAGATACTGCTTGATTTCCATGAAGGCGGTCCGACACTCCTCATCCCATTCGTAGGCGGCGCCCTTCTTCATGAGCCGGGAAAAGGGATTACACTTGCTGGCCAGATTCGCGATGAATCGGCATATATAGGCTAAGTAGCCTTGGAGGCCTCGAAGTTCCCAAATGTTGCTCGGGGGAGGCATTTGGCTGATGGCCTTGATCTTCTCTGGGACGATCTCGATACCTCGGTATCTAACAACAAATCCCAGAAACTTCCCAGAGGTGACCCCAAAGGCACACTTCAACGGGTTCATCTTCAGGAGATGAGAACGGAGGAAACCGAACACCTTCTCGAGGTCTTTGAGATGGTCATGGCACTGACATGATTTGACCACTAGGTCATCTACGTAGCATTCCACCAGCGTCCCGAGAATCGGCTTGAATATGCGGTGCATGGCCCTCTGATAAGTGGAACCTGCATTTTTCAAGCCGAATGGCATAACCTGGTAGCAAATGGTACCTTGGGGAGCCCTGAAGGTAGTGGACTCCTCGTCTTCGAGGGCCATATGGATCTGGTTGTTCCCGGAATACCCGTCCATGAAAGAGAAATCTTGGAACCCGGCAGTGGCGTCAATCAATAACTCTGTCACCGAGAGTGGGAAGTCATCCTTTGGGAAGTGGCGGTTAAGACCGCGAAAGTCGATGCAGACTCTGATCTTCCCATTCTTCTTCATGACTAGCACAATGTTGGCAAGCCACTTGGGGTACTGGACTTCCTTGATGAAGTCAGCTTTGATAAGCTTGTCAACTTCAGCCTCAACCATAACACTATGAGAGGGGTGCATCTTCCTGGGAGGCTGCTTAAATCCATGATGGTTTCCCAGGAGGCCCATATGGTGAACGACCACCTGGGGATCTAGTCCTGGAATCTCATTGTAACTCCAAGAAAACACATCACGGTGTTGTTTGAGGAAGTCAATGTACTGCTGCCGCTCCTCGGGGGACATGGCTGCACTAATCAACATGGGTTTCGAATCTGCCTCGTTTCCAAGGTTCACCTGTACCAGTTCATCAATCGTGGTAGACACGCCTTCCTCAAAGGCGGGGTGAGAATCCTCGAGGTCTTCCTCTCCACCTGTGGGGGGATTTCCCGCGACGGGGGATACTTCTTGGCTATCAAAACCTGAGGGGCAGCTAGTGCCGGCCTAGGCAGCAGTGGTCATCATATCAGGAGACTCACTCGCCATTGAGACCATAGGAATGAATGCAATCGACCCTATCCCATTTGGCCTTCAGCCTAAGGGACCACGTTTGATGATATCAAAGCAGTGGTGACGTGTCGGCCTGAGTCGGTGGATTCGAGCCCGGCGGAAGAGACACGTATAGCATACCTCCGTTGTCATAAGCTTGACATTCCGGTACCGTGCAGGGGTAGGAGGTTCCGGGATCACCTGATCTAGGTTCATGTAGGAGTACGAGGTGATTTTCCACTGTCTCTTGGACACAGGAACATGCCTTCCTTGTATACACGAAACAACAAAACATTGCCCCATGTCGGGGGTCGTGGACTCCAATCGGTGGATTGGGAGGACATAGGCTTCATCCATGCTTTCCCAGGGATCACTTGTGACCGGGGTGGGTTCATCGTCACTTACTAGGATTTGCTTATCCTTAATTTTGTAATAACTCGCATCCAGATAGCGGGCCTCAAAAGAAGCGAAAGGGGAAGCATCTTCTTGGAGAACGCCTACTCGACCGTTGAGTGAGTATTTTAGGCACTGGTGATACGATGAAGGGACCGCTGCATGCAGATGGAGCCATGGAAAACCCATCAACGCGTTGTAGGCGGTGTCCTGAGAGACGGCCATGAACTCGGTGCTGGCAAATAGGCCACCGAACTGAGTCTTCAGGAAGATCTTGCTGACTGGGGTTTGCTCGGTCCTGACGTACCCCTGGATTCTGTGGTCAGAGGGAGTTAAATCTCCTTCCGACAGACCCATATTTCGCAAAGTCCGAGTCGGAATTAGGTTGATTCCAGATCCCATGTCAATGAGGCAGTGGCGGACTTCTACACCATTGAAGTGGCCAGTGATGTACAACGGGCGAATGTGCCCCTGTATAGGAGGGTCCTCATCTTCACCGTAGAACGAGATAACCGCCTGACACTCGGCGTTTTCAATCGTCTCAGTATGGTAGGCTTCTGCAGCTGCTACTTCCATCTCATACTAGAGGGGGCTCCTTAGGGCATCGACAAGTGCCTCGCGCATTTCAGATGACAGGAGAAGGGCCTCAAGGATAGAAAGTCTTGTCGGAATGCCGGCTAGGTGCTTCAGGACATCATACTTCCATGCCAAACGCGAACCTCTGCCTACAAGAGGTCGTTCGGCAGTTGGAGGCATAGCGGGTCCTGCCGGTGGAACCGGTGATCGGCTAGTACTGGGTACATCCTACTACCCACTGGTTGAAGCCTGGAGAGTAGTCGCCGGGCTAGGATCGGACAGCGGAGGCTGTCCTGTAGCTGGGCAAGACTGGCTGTGATACAAACGAGGTAGCTCTCCCTGATCTAGTAGCACGAACGGCGGTGGAGGTAGATCCAAGGGTGTTAGATGGGGTCACGCGTGCTGAGCTCTACGCTGAGCCTACTGCCTGGTCTCAGTAGCATGCACATCTTGGATGAAAGTGCCTGCTAACGTAACTCGATGACCGGCGTGGTTGCGATTCCGCTGACATTGACGTCGACTGGAAATGTTGGGGAGGTTCGCCTGGCGTTCCCCCTCGTCGGGAGTCATATAGGGATTTACCAGCTGCATGGTGTTAACCAAAGCATACCCCTAACTGTCACTCGAGGAGTCATCCACCACCAGGTGGATTCTGGGAGGAATCCCCATTTCAGGGGCATAAAATCGCCGAGAGTGCGGGATGACGACGACACTGGCGGAGCGCGTTGCTTCTTCTTGCGCCGTCGCTGCTTTCCCTTTTGGGAAGTGGTCAGTTGTGAAGACGATGCATAAGTACCGTCTACTTATTCTGAAGGATATGGCTACTTCAGGAGCACCCGGATGATAACATTCACACGGACGACAGTTTTTTGGGACATCCAGTCGTCGTATTTCGGGGATCCGCGGCTAGGAACCTGCTTCCACTCACCTTCGTTGTCGCTGCCGATCTCTGATCCTGCAAAGACACCTGCCACTTGTGCCGGTGCTAGGCTCAACCTGACTATGTTGTTGTTGACCTAGTCTTGAAGCCAGTCTTTAAACACATTACATTGCTTGAGGGTGTGCCCTAGAATCTGATGATAAGGACAGTAATTGGGGTGGTCGGTGAGATGCGCCTCTGCCGGCCTTCTGCACTCGGGAAGGCGCACAATCCCTTGCTCTAGGGCACTTCAGAAGTAGCTAGGGAACTGATTTTCGTTGAACGAATAAGGCCGGTGCCTTCTTTCTGGATAGGGGGCCCTGGGGGCCCGGCCCTGACGAGGGGCCGGAGGGGCCTGCCGAGGAGGCGGTGCCTGATTGTCTCACCTGGGTTGGCGGTGGCGCATTGCGCGGGGGAACCTGTCGATTCTGAGGCGGTCGCTGCTGGGAGGGAGCCTGTGCTTAAGGTGGAGGACCTCTGCGAGGTTGCGGGGGTGGCACCGCTGGCGGTAATTCCAGCTGCCTAGGGGCTTCTATTTGGGCCCCCATGGTGGGTTCGGCTCTGGCGGTCCTCCTGGCTGGGATCATAGGGGGAAACGAACGTGCCTGACTAGCTTGTTGCAGAGCCTCCTCAAGGCGCTCAGCCTTATCTGAGAAATCTTTGAACCCTCCAGGGTAGTTCTGGGTAATCAGGGAGGGTACCAGCTCTTTTTTGACGTTCCCCACACACATCGTCAGTAATTTCTCCTGAGTCAATGGCATATCGAGGGAATACGTAAGTCCCTTCCACCGGGCGATAAAATCTGCGACTCGCTCATCAGGCCTTTGCTTGCACTTGAAGAGGTCTACAATGCTAGTTTTCCGCGTGGTGGATCTGAACTAGAATAGGAACTGCCGGAGGAGATCCTCCCAACTGGTCACCGATCCGATAGGGAGCTGGCTGTACCAGACGAATGTTGGGCCTTCCAATGTCTGTACGAAACATCGGAGCATGGCAACTCCCTGCTGAGTTGGGGTTCCCAGCATGGGGCCACACCTGGAAGAAAAATGAGCCAAGTGCTGCGGCGGGTCCCCTGTCTCATTGAAGGGTGAGAAAGTGGGGTTCCCAAAACCCGGGGACGCGGGCATATCATCCACCCAAGCAGGATACGGCTTGCCATCTAGTGGGACTGCCACCTTCCGCGTTTCCAAAGCGTCGAGGCGGGATGTGAGTGCCGCTATCAGATCATCCGGGTGGGGGTCCCTATCTTGATGGGGATCCCTGATCACAAGTGCGTTACCAGGTTCTTCAACACAGTACATGGCTTCGGCAGCTCGTGGATCAACTGGCGGAACGACCTGTGGGGCGACTGGGGGAACCCAAACTGGATTCTTCAGATTGCCCCATCGCTCAGGGAGGGTTGGAGAGATGTATCGCGCCCTCTTTCCGTAGGTTCCGGCTTCTGCCCTGTCTGCGGAAGTAGCATGATCAGGGTTGCCCAGAGGCATCTCACCGGGGGGAAATTGTTCCTGCCCCTGCTGCCCTGGCCTGGGATTACCATAGTCGGGTCGCCGCTCTGTAGCGCACTCAGCCAAGATCTCATCAACCAGCCTCTTCTTCTCAGCAAGTTGTTGGCGTAACGTGGCCTTCTCGGGATCTTCATCCACTTTCTGTAGAGAGGCGGACGGGTCGGAGTGAATGACAGTTCCGATGTGCTCCTTACCCTTGCTGGTATTTCGACCGAGTACTAGCGACTCGGTGGGTACGGGGAGGCCTAGCAGGTTCCTCTGCTGACGGGTAAACCTCCCTGATGGGTCCAGCAGTGGTCGTATGCCCTCAGGGGTAATTCTCCATCAAGGAATTCAAGCTCGTCTTCCTTGTCCACCACATCCGCCATATGGACCACGACCCCTCTTGAGGGCCTTTCCTCGATGTCGCATAACGAATTGGGCTGCCATCAGATAGGGTCGAAGAGGAGTGCAGCATAGTGTCCCTAACCACGAACTAGCACATGGGGGGTAGCTTCCCTGAAGATTCTGTGGATTAATTTGAAACTCTGAACACATTTACATTAAAGGGCGCTCTGGCGGCCTGGCGACTCAGGGTGCTGGGCCACAAGGAGTGCAACCGAATCGGTTAGGCGGCATTGCTTGCCAATTTCTTCGAAGTGCTCTCGACTTTTGGGGTACACCATCCACTCATAATGAAGGCGGAACTGTGTCTCCCATAGGGTTCGACAAAAGCACCCCACATCGTCGAGGGTAAGTGTCTCTGGTGCGTGAAAGTTCAGCGTCGCCGTCTGCCAGAATTTCTCCGGGAAGTGATCCGCTGCGAGAATAATCCAGAAGCTCCTGGGTTCAGACTCGGGGTCTGGCCCTGTATTTCCCCACTCGTCAACAGGGGGCGGCTGAGGGAACGACAGCAGTAATGAGGGAGACCTCTGGGATAGTAAACTCGGTTGTGGAGAATATGGCGAACGAGCTGACTTGCCGCCGAATTCCGGGCCATCCTCTAAAGAGTAAGCTGACCTGGCCACGATGTCACGATACGATGGGCCGATAGCCACAACTTCCGGCACAGGAGTCGTGGCTACTGTTGATAGGTCATGTCATCGCTATACCACCGTAGGCCCCCAAAATAGCTCCCCGTGATCTCTGGTAGAGGTAGAGGGCGCTTCTGGTAACAATGGCGGCGATTGCAAGGGTCGAGACCTACAGAATTCCCAAGATTTCTTCTTCCTGGATGTACCTGCAGAGAGAGATGGGAATCTGGTGGACCTCATATTCCAGGAGAATGAGGCTAACGCGCCTGGTTCCTGCCCCAGTGCTTGATACGGAGGAGCGGGGAGAAGGTTCCATCACTGAGTCGCATTCCTCTTCAGAGTCGGAGAAGCGGGTAGGATTGATCTCCACCCGGGCCTTCACAGGACTCTTCCTGTGGTGATGACGACCCGCTCTCCTGCCCCGGGGTGGTTCTTCGGGACACGGTTGATTCTCATCATGTAGCCTCTGGGCGGTGCTGGCGCTGTGGCAGAGAGGGCCCCCAATAGAGATAGCCGAAGTGCGAGGGGCACCAAGGAAAATGTCGAAGGGTACATGGGGAGGACCTCCATGGGCAACACCCACGTGGGCGGAGCCTCTATTGGAACCTGCAGGAGTATGGGGAGGACCTCCATGGTTGATGCGGGCGGAGCGAGGCTGACCTTCACTCCTCGAGTTTCTGGGTCAAGGAGGACCTTTACTGGTTGCAGAGAGGACGTAGGGAGGGCCCCTACGTTGGAGAAGGACCGGATGGGCGGTTCCTTCAGATCGGTGGTCGGGGGCAGGAGGATGGACTCCATACACTGTATAGTGGGCTCGAGAAAGGTTTCCGCGCCAAGCATCACTGCCGTGGGGCAGGTCTTCCTCCGAGATGGGGGTGGCATGAGGCATACCTCCATGACGAGATTCAGAGTGGGGAAGGACAACGCTTTGTGGAGTAGTGGTACGGGGATGGCCTCCATACAGGGTGACATCACCGTGGGTTAGTTCGTGTTGATCTCCACTCGGGCCTCCAACCCGGAGAGTCAAACCAGCCTACCCGTGGGGTGGTTGGGGTCTCGATCCTGGTTGGGTGAAAGAGTTCCCCTGCTCAGTGTATGTAGGGGCCCCATGATGCATGTCGGCGGTGGCTCGAGCCACTGTAGCTGTTGACGTCGACGCACCTGGGCTAGAGTCCTCAGCCCGGGCCCGGCGCTGACATCGGGTCAGACGAGCTAGCGCAGGTGGTGCAGGGGCATGGCCTGCCTTCTCCTGCTGCGGAGTCGGACGGCGGCGCTGACGCGGCCATATGGGAGCCCTTGCTTGGAGCCCTTGGGTTAGGACCCTGAGCGGGCCGAGCCGGACGACGCCTTCCACATCAGCGTAAGGCGAGGAGTCGTCGAGGCATTCCGGGGACAGGCTCCTGAAATGGTTGAACGTTGGGGTGGGGAGCAGGGGCTCCCTGCGCGGCCTGTTAGGGCGGTGTTGTCGGCGGGGCCTGGATGTCTCCAGGTCCAAGCGGTCCATATCCCGAGTTGGGATGACCCCTTCCTCCTCGTACCTGCGTACGAGGTTGTTGATCACCATTCACTGGATGACCTCTGATGGGGAAAGGGGACGGGGGCGCCCCGTATTCCGTGATATGCCATCCATCGTCGCGGTAGCGGCGCCATGCGGGGTGGTTGTGGTGGTGTTTCCCCTACCCCTGCGTAGGCGAGCGGGCAATGATCGCGTCTCTGTAACAGCAACCTGGTTCCTGGAAACGAAGGGATCAACTCATTAGTACTGAGAGGAAAAGGATTGACAACCAGTGCCCCAGCATCCTTTCATTCTCCACATTTAAGAATGATCCACGCCAACACACTGGAGAACGAAATGCCCCATGTTCTACTGCCCCGACTTCATGTGAGTTTCACGACAGGCCCGCAATTTGCTTCGCAGGACCAGGCACCGAATATCTAGATCAAGTGACACATCATTCTACTGGTGTCTCGAATGCTACTAATCTCCACATTGAGGAGAAGAAATTCACATCGGGTTCACCATTTCTGTTTCTGTCGCTTTCACCGGGGCGCACACATCCTTCTGTGGAGGACACGCTTCTGTTTCCCCGCATTCCCGCTTTCCAAAGGCGGGTGGAATTCGCTCCTTATTCAGGGACGTTTTCTCCTTGATCGAAACGGGATGATGGGATGTGGGTTCTTCCTTCTGTGGATTCCTCCTCAGAACTTGTCACCTAGTCCGGGTCTCCCTCATAGATTTAATACGTTGTTCGTGAAACTCTTCCCAGTGCCATGTTTCCATGGACTCTGGTTAATTACACTGCTTCTGTCAGCACATTCCAAAGGGTCCGGTTAGGGAATCAACCATCAGTCAGGGGAGTAGTCACGTTGAGGAATCAATAGCGTGTCTGGATGCTGGGGGCCTGGCATGTTTGTCTATTATCCCTGGTCACAGGGCTTCTCGAGGGCGTGGAGGCCCAAGGCATCCCACATCGAGCGGGGCGAATTATATGCCATAGACATATGTCTGAGGTTTTCCTCAGCTTCATGTGTTTAACACAGGGTATGCCGCGAGTTTAACGTCCAGCGAAGACGGATCAGCCCGATCAGAGCATTAACTAGAATGGATCGGATTGAGGGATTTCCCTTGAAGGGGGTGTCGATACCGAGATCATCCTATGGACGGTTGTGAAGAGGAACAGATGGATGGATGAATGAAGTGGAGAGGGGAATGGCAAAGGTCCATCACAGGGGCGACGATGAAGTTGGGCTTGAGCCTCTAAGAGACCTCCTACATATCCCAGTGGTAGGGAATCAAAGTCCACGTAGTTTAGGTGTGGGCGCCGGGAGGCCGACGCGAAAGTGGACCTTGGCCTGATGGATGTCGTCAACGAACCAACGTAAAGGTGGACCTTGGTCCGATGCATCAGCAAACCGACGTGAAGGTGGACCTTGGTCCGATGGGCATCGTCAGTGAACCGACGTGAAGGTGGACCTTGGTCTGATGAGAGATGGGCTTGAACCTTGGGGAGGCTTCCTACGAACCATGCCTTGACGTAGATCAAATTCCTCGTAGTTCAAAGGGTTTCATCGGTGAAACAACGGAAAAGTAGACTCGGGGGTCCACTAGTGGTGGGAATGTACCTTGGGATGGATTCCTACGTACCATGCCTTGACATGGATCAAAGTCCTCATAGTTAAAAGGATAAATGGAATGCATTTTAATGTCATGCGGGATGGTAGTGAACCTTGATGTGAATAAATGATGGGCAGTGGGTTTGAACCTCGTGGAGGCTTCCTACGTACCATGCCTTGACACGGATCAAAATCCTCGTAGTTCGGGATGTCAGTGGGTGTCGGCGAACCGACGTAAACTAGGGACCTTGGTCCGATGGGATATGGGCTTGAACTTATGGGGCTTCCTACGTACCATGCCTTAACATGGATCAAAGTCCTCGTAGTTCGGGATGGTCATGACGGATTGTCGTCGGATTGGAATGTAGTTTAACGTCATGCTGGACGAGGGTGGAACACGATGAGAATTGGATGACTGGTGGGATTGAACCTCGTGGAGGTTTCCTACGTACCATTCCTTGACATGGATCAAAGTCCTCGTAGTTCAGAATGGGATTTGTCGGCAAACCGACATGAAGGTGGACCCGGGGGTCCACTTGTGGTGGGCTTGAACCCCATGAAGGCTTCCTACGTACCATGCCTTGACATGGATCAAAGTCCTCATAGTTCGGAATAAAATTGCGGCTTGGCACACCGACAAGGAGACGGTTTGGGCCAATAATTATTTGGTTTGAACCTCCGGGAGGCTTCCTACGTACCTTGCCTTGACAAGGATCAAAGTCCTCATAGTTCGGAATGGGCTTAGTCGGTGAACCGACATGAAGGTGGACCCGGGGGTCCAATTGTGGTGGGCTTGATCCTCGGGAAGGCTTCCTATGTAACATGCCTTGACATGGATCAAAGTCCTCGTAGTTTGGAATAAAATGGGGGCTTGGCACGCCGACAAGGAGACGGTTTGGGCCAATAATTGTTGGGTTTGAACCTCAGGGAGGCTTCCTACGTACCATGCCTTGACACGGATCAAAATCCTCGTAGTTCGGGATGGATGATTCACAACGGCTTGCTGTCGGACCGGAATGCAGTTTAACGTCATGATGGATGGGGATGGGACCCGACGTGAATAAATGATGGGTGGGCTTGAACCTCAGGGAGGCTTCCTATATACCATGCCTTGACATGGATCAAAGACCACGTAGTTCATATGGTTGTGCAGTTTAATGTCATGATGGACGAGGGCATGTAGTTTAACGTCATGCTGGACGAAGTGTGCGGTTTAACGTCATGCTGGACGAAGTGTGCCATTTAACGTCATGCTAGACGAAGTGTGCAGTTTAACATCATGCTGGACGAGGTGTGCAGTTTAACATCATGCTGGACGAGGTGTTGTAATGGCCAATGCCAGCTCTAAGCCCACGTGATTCATGCTTGGTGTGAGAAACAAGAGACAACAAGGACTTGACGATCACGCCGCGAAGGGTGCGTCCGTGAGAACCAAAGAGGGGCTTAAGTGTTAGGCAGCCCATGGTGTTGGGACATACTCCAGGATGGAGGCCTGAAGTGCGACAGAGGCACAACGAAAGAGGGATTTGTGATTAATGATGGGAGGTTCCTTATTCCCCATCACGTCCTCTACTGACCTCAGTAGTGGGGAAGTACGGAGATGTAGGGGTGTGGCCATCCGTTGGGGAACTAGGGTCTCCCTTCTTCTAATAACATACGCCACTGCAGTAAGGAGGATATCATCCCTTGTGCATGGATGATTCCACTCCCGTGGAGATGAGTGGCCTAAAAAATGGTCGAGCTGGGGGGACCCTTCATGAGAGGCACGAGGTCGGGTCACAGTGTATCGTCATCTGTTGAGGACGTAGTGCTTGGCAGTTTAACATCCTGCAGCTCGGACGAGGTGGGTTCACTCCGCACCCCTAGTACTTACATAACTGGTACCCTCTGGTCCTTGGGGAGGGGAAGGTACTGGAAAGGCCATGGTCAAGGGGGGTTGTGGAGCGAACCATAAAGGGGTCCACGTTAGCGTGGCTGTGTGAAGGAGCAATAGCCGTTTGCGTGCCTACGCGAAGAAGCATTAGGCGAAGAAACTCTACAAGTGGTATTGTCCGTGGGACTTTTAAATCACATCGTGCATACTTGGAGGGTCGCACGAGAAGCGGAATTGCCGAGAAAAGGAGTGTGCTTCACGAAGTGGAGTGCGTTAGCCTTAGCATAGGGCGTAGGTGTGAATGGAGGGTGCTTCGCAATGTGGAACAGTATTCGCGGAGCATTGCCTCGCGAATAAGTGGTGCCTCGCAAAGCAAGGTGTTACGAAGCAGTGTGCTTCACGATGTGTAGGGATCATGCATTAGCATAGGGATCACTAGCATAGGTTGGGTGTTTCGCGATGCATAAGTTCTCTGTGGCTTACCGGGTTCCCTTGGGAATACCTTTCCTTCGCGAATTCCCTTGAGCTTCATGAAGGGCATCCCTCTCGGAAGAGGGGCTCGAAATGAGACAAAACAAAGGCGTCACGCGAAGTAGAAGTACCTCACGGAGCTCATGATTCCCGGGGGCAAAGGGTGCTTCGTGATTCGGGAGAGGAGAAGCCAAAAGGTCATATTGTCCATCTGTAGGACTCAGGGGGAGCCCCATATTTATAGGCAAGGGGCACTGCGAAGCAAAACCCGTGCTCCGCCAAAGGTGCTTCGCGGCGCGGTCGCAAACGTCAAACGCGTTCGCGGAGAGTTACTGCCTCCGGAGCTTCGCGGCAGGCTCACGAATGTAAAACCCGTTCGCGGAGAGTTACCGCCTCCAGAGCTTCGCAGTGGGCTCACAAAAGTCAGACCCGTTCACGGAGTTACCACCTCCAGAGCTTCGCGGGACCGGGATGCTCGGGGTGCTTTGCATCGGTGCTTTGCGTCGGTGCTTCGCGAGGCAGCGTCCCGACCGTCTTTTTCGTCCCTTTCTTTCATGCCCTATTTTGGCGCCAACAATAACCCTTTGAAGACAATGTTTTTAAAAATTATATATTATCTAATTGAAAAAATATTCATCTTCTACAGATGAGGAACATAAAAATTTAATTTGGATAAGTTTTTGGTATTTTTATGGTAACATAACTATTTTAATGAATAGTTGAACATAATGCATTTTAATTCAAAAATGAATTTTCGGATAATTTATTTATATTTTTATCTTATACATTTACATTTTATTAAGGTATAATAAGATGAATTTATTAAAATTAATCCAATTTAGTTTATTATATGTTTTTCAAATTAAAAGTAAATTGAAAAACCATTTATACTATTAAACATTTTACTAAAAACCCCATTTCTCAATCAATCAATTTTATTAGCTTTAAACCAAAGTTGACAACTAATGTGAATGAAATTTTCAAACTCATAGATACATGTTTGTGCTCATTTTGAAATATGTGTACTAATATGATCAACATATTTTTTGGTCAATTTTAACTTTAGTATTTAATTTACCATGGTTATTGTTAAATAGGGTAATAAAAGGAAAAATTAATATTATGATATATTATAATTTCCGTAACACAATTCCTAATATAATTGGATGAGTTTTTATCTACCATGACCATTCTTGGGCTGAAATTATGACCATTTGAAGCCACTTAGGTGTTACTATGACATTTAAAAAATTAAATATAAAGTAAGGGAAAAATGTGATAAATATGTCTCTCCTTACTAAAAACAATTTTAATATGGGATTATATAAGTGATATCTTCAACCAAGAATAATTATTAGAAATAAATAAATAATATCTTAATAATTTTAATTTATTTATAATTTTTAGTAAATAAATAACTAAATTCAATAGTGACACAATGACGGTGCCGTAATTGATCAATTAATGAAATAATAAAATCAATCATATTAATATTATAAAAATAAATATATTTTGAAATATTTGATTCTATACAAAACATTTATGGATGATTGTTAAATTTTGGAATGTAATTATAATATTTTTTCGAAAGAATCATGTTTTCCTTGATATTTATGATAGTCATTTAATTAATAGTGCGAATATTCACATAATTCATAACTTAAATAATAAAATACCAAATTAAATTATATAAAATTTAAAAAAATCCAAAGTTGGAAAAAATTTATAGATAAATATAAAAATATCATTAGTGATTCATTAATTTTTCTTTGGGAATAATTTTTTAATTATTTTAATACTCAATGTGTAAATTATAAGATAAATAGAAAGAGTTAAAAAAAAATTAAAACAAAATTATAACGATTTAAAATTATAAAAAACAGGTCTACATCTAATTGGATGATTATATTTGGACCCACCCTCATCCTTTAATATAAATTAATAAAATTGGAATTGTTTCTAATAGAAATTGAATTTATATTAATTTAATAATTTTAATAATTTCTAGGGGGCCTCCCCATTCCTTTAAAAAGTAACATGTTCTTCTATTTTTCTCACACATCCAAAAACATTGGTTTCATCTAAGATATACCCAATCCCATTCCAAGAATCCCTACCCAAATTCATGGGGCCTTATTCTAGGTTGAACATAATCCTTAGAGGTGATAAGATGATATTCAATGGTTATCAACTGAAGGAGAGGAATATAAAGACTTTACATGATGAGTTGGACTCAGGGCAAGGGACTCTTAAACTAAAACATCATTGTAATTGTATTAATTATTTAATCATTAAATACATTCTAATTGATCTACATTTTTTCAAAATGGTTTTAAGGATATATTTTTATGGACGCAAATGTATTATAATGATAATTCATTTCAAGATATTCAATGTGGCGTGGGACAGTATGATTCAAAAATATTCCTTTTAAAAGTTTAAATTTTTTTATAAAAGAAATTCCTTATTTAAGTAACATGGAAAGTTTTTTAACATATATTCCATGATTGGAAATTCTCACATTCATGTAACTATTATATAATTATTTATACATTATAGTTTAGCATTTTATTATAAAATAACGTGTTTTTAGTTATGAGGGTGTAACTTATAAAGATGAAATCTAACTTCAAAGTGTATATGATATTTTTCTTTTATTCTAGTTTTATATGGGATGATTATGTTATGGTTATTGTAAATTTTTTATTTATTCTGCAGGTTCCATGATAAACCTCCATGGGGTGAGCTTGTGATAGCTCTCCAATCCATTGGGTAACAAGATAGAGTTAAACAATAAGGTATCTCCTAATAGAATTAGGGAATATATTTTGTGGGGTATTCAAAATGTATCCATGAAGGTAACTCCCTATATTTATCTAAAAGAAACAATGTTTGTTTGATATGGAATCAAAAAGCTGTCTTTGTTATTTATGATTTCTAATGAGTTTTTTATGAATCATATAATCTCATGATGTATATTAAAAAACTTATCTTTTATGGGTGAAAAAATGATATTGTTAAAATGTTTTCATGAGTTTAAAATGTTTTTGAAAAAATTTATTAATTATTTATTGATATCCCTTACATATATTTTTTTATCCTCAACCCATGTTTTAAATTTTTTTAGGTATCTAGATTGGTAAGGATAATGGAGTTGTCATGACGAAGGAATTGAGGATGTATTTCAAAAATAAAAAATCTTTTATTTTAAAAGGGTTTCCTTTGGTGAAAAAAATGTATACTATTTCGATGTGTCCACATTTCATTCTTATAGTTTTTACGTAATTGTTAAGGCCTAATTATCTAAAACTCTAAACTGAAAATGATCTTCAATGTGAAAGAAATTAAATTAATGAATAAAACTGAATATTATGTTTTGATTAAGGTCAAGGACAAATAGTTGGTATTAAAGGCTAGTTTATATAACATTGCAGTCTTGGTTGTCATATCATCATTAGTGACAAGATGTAAATAACCACTATGGATAAAATATTAGAAAGATTCATAGATATTTTAGATAAATATTATTTGTTTGAGATAACATAGATAAGTATATCTCACTACTTATCTTCCTCATAAGATAATATATGATGATTTTATTGATATAATCACACTATGAATATTAGTTTTAGTAAATGTCTTGATATAACAGGTACCAATGTAATAATTGATGTAAAGGAAAATGTGGTGGTTCTCTGAATAATAAACCAAATAAAATTGGATCTACAATGAGAACTCTCATGGTAATTCTAAACTAACTATCTGTAGTCCCCATTTACCAATTAAACCTTAGTGATTTCTCTAATGCATCATATATGAGAGAAATTAACCCCTATATATGTTTAGGTAATAATCATAAAGTTAATTATATTCAAAGACATATGCATTGAGTATGTGGAAAGAAACACATACAAAATAATTTTAATGGGATAATAATATGTTATAGATATGGTAATTAAACTCATAAATCTATAACCCTTGAAGGAAAAAAGAAAGAATTCAGTTGAATCCATGTGTAGTAATGATGCTCTTTTTTATTTTTCAAATGAATGTTTCAAATGTGTATAGTATGGTCACTATGCAAATCAATTTCTACTGAAGACGTTTTATGATTGGGATTTAGGGGACCATAAAAATATATGACTAAAAATACCTAATTACTTTCCAATTGAAGATGAGGAAACTGGAAATGACATATGAAAGGTATGTATTTTTTCTTCTCTCATGTTTTATATTTCTAAATCTTTAGACATGATTCATTTTTTAGTTTTTAGGAAATAATTATTAAGGAATAACATGAAAAACCATGATTTAAGGGTGACGAAGAATAATGAATTGTTAAAAATAATACATATAAATTATTCAACTATTATGTTAGACTATAGGATGATGGAATGTTTATAATAATTAATGCTCTTTTTATGATGGGATTTCATTGGAAGGCTTTTTTCTAGTATGTGTAAACCTGAAGTTTGTTATGTGAAAATCATATTTGATAATGAATTATAATTTATTGTGTGGAAATAATTACAAAATTATGGATAACCAATAGGGATTATATAATCATTGATTTTTAGGTAATTAAGGGTTACTACACTTTGGGTTTCAAAATTAAAGATATGAGATAATATTTCAGGATAAAACATGATGGGGTTATTTTTTTGGATTTCATCTCATTTTTGGATTTTTATAAAATTATATAATATTAGGAAAAGGAAAACCCACAATAAGAGTGAAAACCAATTTTATGAGACAAGGTGGTGGAAATCGAACCCACAATGAAGTATGATAAGGCTTTATCATCTACCACTGGACTATGGGAATACCCTAGTTAGTACGTCATTTTATTTTTTGTTAAAAAAGTTGATGGAATAATAATAAGTTGATTTTGGGAAATTATATTTTTTCAAGTAGATATCCTTGGTCAAGGAAAATGATTTGGTGATTATCTAATAAATTTCATATTAGAACACATTCACTATTTAGGGAAGCATATATGCCTAACGAAAATATAATAATATTGGATTTTATTTTAGGAGTAATGGTTGAATTTTGTTTTGGAAGAATATAGGTTTTTATTTTGGACTTAGAGAGATTTGGGTTATTAATGTAAATTATTAACATATCATACATAATATATGATTTTGGAAATTACATTTTTGATAAAGGAAATTTAGAGTGGTTGATGTTATTTGGAATTAAAGGTTATAACTTGTCTTGGAAGAATATTTGATTAAATCCTTTAGATTATTGGTTTTTAAGGATACATTATTTTTTGTATTTTTAAGGATAGTTATATTTTTAATGGTCTATGATTGAATTTGGGTCTTACTTTTGAATTTTGGAGATAAAATTTAGTCATTATTTTTTTAATGATTATTATATTAATGGAATTATAGTAATTTTATCCAAACCTTTTGGTGTTGGTTAATGTTTCTAGATAATATGAACCAATAGTGAATATTTTGAGTAATATGTGATTCTTTAGAAGATGATTCTTGTGATTTTGGTGTGAAAAAAATATTCTTAAATACTCATCTTTTGGATAAAATATGGGTTGTCGGATGAATTTGATTAATGTATGAAATGCTACATGTCAATTATGTTTATTTACATATGATTGTTGTCTAGGTAGTAAATTAATTCCAAAACTCTATGAAAATGATATTAAAAAAATAATGGTTTACATTTACTATTTCTAATATGAAATCAATGATTATTTTACCCACTAGAGTATTTTGTTTTTTTATTATCAACAATCTTCTAATCTTGTTCTCTATCACTCTCCATCAGAACATGATGATTCGTTTCAATTATATATCCATGTTTTCCTACATCGATTCCCAGTATGTGTTATATCTCATAATATTTATACATCAGATCAATTCTATTAAAGTGGATTTTTTTTGACTTTTTTATCTAATGTTGAATTTCAATTATGTGATTTTGAAAAGTGAAACCATATTTATCGAGAAATCACTTTAAAATTGTGAGGATTCAATTTCCAAAATAGGGAAGGATATAGAATCCCATTTAATTATAGAATAAAACATTTTCATATATATTAATAATTATGAATTAGACTATAACTCTACATTTAAAAGTAAAATATTACTGAAATAATACTTTACAAGCAATGTTGATTTCCTTTGAAATCATACATTGCACAAAAAAATGTATTAGACCAACAAATAATATATTTTTAAAATTAGTATTTTAATTTTTAGTTATTTATTTTCCATTTGAATGGTGAGAATTAATAAATTAACTAAATTATTAAAATAAGGTTTCCACATGTTTATATCATGATTCATTGGTCATAAAAATAATTCGAAATGAAAATAAAAAATAATTTAATATAATATATTTGTTTTCATGAAAACATATTTAATTGAAAATACATATGTTTTTAAAATAATCCAATCACACATGAGGGATTTTATTTTTTAAATTAAAATGAAATACAATGATTAAAATTCAACTAATGTTTTTTCTATAAATTAAATATCAATAATGTCATTTTTAAGAAAAAATGGGTATTTTATAAAAAAATCCATTTATACCACCTTTTTATGGAGAAACATTTTTAAATAACTTTATTCTTGCATTTATATGTTTTATTTTACAAAATAAATATTATAATTTGATGTGGGAAATAAAAATTTAATTCGGGTCGATTTTTTGTAATTTTTATGATGAAATACATATTTTCATGAATAGTGAAAAATATTGCATTAGAATTCAAAACAACATTTTTTTAAATAATTTATTTATATTTTTATATTTTCATTTTACATGGGTTTATGGTATATTTGGATGAATATTTTATAATTTAATACAATTTAGTTCATTAGGTAATTTTTCATATTAAAATTTAATATAAAAACAGCGTAATGATATGAAGGTTTTATGTAAAATCCCTTTTTCTCGATCCGTCAATGGGATTTGTGTTAAACATAATATAAAAAATATAGTGAATTTAATTTATAAAAATAATATACATGGTTTTATTAATTATATTAAATTTGGTTTAATAGGATAAAACTAATTTTTTTTGTCAATATTAGCTTTAGTATTTTATTTACTAATGTTTAGCATAGATAGAGTAATTAAAGGTAATATTAATATTATAATAGTATATAATTATCTTAACAGTTATCTTAATTTTATTGGATGGTTATTATTGACCATGACCATCCATCAGCCATAAATTTGTTATATAGAAGTAAATTTTGTTTGATTATGACATTTATAAATTTTAATTTAAATTAAAGGAAAAACGTCATAAATATTGCTCTCCATACAATTTTTTTTAATATTTTGTTATATAAGGTAGGTATTTGACTACTAATAGTCCTAATAAATATAAAAATATTACCTATATCATGGTAATTTATTTATAAATTTGAGGAAATATATAATTAAATTAAATACTTACACAATGATGATGTGGTAATTGATTTATTAGATAAAGAATCAAATAAATGATATTAATAATATTAAAATAATAATAATCTGTAATATTTGATTCCATCCACATGTTTTTGGATGACTATGACATGTTATTTTTAAGTTGTTGTAGTTTTTTTGATGGAATCAAGAGGTTATTATTTTCAAAAAAAGTCATGTAATGAATGGTGTCAAAAATGACATAAGTCATTATGTAAATTATAAAATACCTAATTAAATGATATATAATTTATAAAAATCAATTCTTGTACCAAAAAGTTGATTTATCTCTTAAAATTCCAGTAATGAGTCATTAATTGATTGTTTGGAAAGATTGTGAAACTATTTTAACTGACAAAGTGGAAATTACATAAAAAATCAGTAAGAGTTAAAATGGATAAAAGAAATATATAAGTGTTAAAAATTATTCAAAACATGTCTAATTATCACTGGATGATTATATGTAGACCACTCCTAATTTTATCTTCAATTTAAGTCAAAATTTTCCCATTATGAATCTAAATTTAATTTATATTAATTTAATTCTTTTAATAATTACAAGGGAGGCCCTCTCTCTCCTATAAAAATGCACATATTCATCTCTATTACTCCTACATTAAAAACCATTTCCATTGACCATGATCTACCCAAAAACCATCCAAGAATGCCAAAACACATTCATGCGGCCTTATTTTAGGTATAACACCCTCCATATAGGTGTGAAGGTGTTCTTAAAAGGTGACAAAATGAAGAATAGGATTATAAATATTGTACAAGACAAGTTAGACTCACGGTAAGTTAAAATTTAACAAAAACATTATTTTAAATGTTTATATGATTTATTATTCTAAATATTTCACATTATTGTCAAAGTTTAATTTTTTTAATGATATATTTATATTGACATGAATTTTTTATAATTTTATTTCATTTCAAAATGTTCTACATGGTAAGAGACACTTTTATTAATTTTTTTTTAAAATATTGTAATTGTGTTTTAAAAATTGATAGATTATTTAAATAACATGTAATATTTTTCTTACATATACACCATGAATACAATTTATATATTTCATTTTATATTAAGTGTTGATGTTTAATTTACATGTTTTACATATTATTTTAATATAACGTGATTTCATTCATAAGTGTGTGGGTTGTAATGATTAAATATGGTTTTAATGTGAAAATGTTAATTTTACATTATTCTTATTTTATGTTTTATGATTAGGTTATGGTAAATGGATGTTTTTTTGTATATTGGTTGTTCCATGATAAACCAATTATGGGTGAACCCATGAGATCACTCTAATTCATTGGGTATGATTTTGTGAAAATGGTTTAATGAGTTTAAAATAATCATAAACTAATGATTTTGTTCTTTATTTATATCCATTACTAAGATTTTTATGCTCATATCATGTTTTAAATATTTTTTTGAAGGTATTATGTTTTTCTAGAAAATAATATTTCATTATGAAATACTTGAGTATGTGTCTCAAAAAGAAACCTTTTTTTATTATAAAAGGACTTCCTTTTGAGAAAAAATAGAAACTCTTTCGATGTGTCCACATTTTATTCTTATAATTTTTGTTATGCTATAGTTAAGGCCAACTTAAATAAATTCATAGTATTAAAATAATCCTCAATGTGAATGAAATTAAAATCAGAACTAAAACTCAATATTATGTATTGATTATGGATGGGGCCTTTTAGAGGTTCCTAGTGGGGCTGAGTCTTGTTTAAGTGATTATAGAGAGGGTGAAGTTGATATGAAATAGATTTATTATTGAGAAAAGACATTAGAAATATTATGTGAACCATCATCATCATCAATTTGAGTTTGAGGTTGGTGGTCATGGATTTCTTATTATTTCACCACAATTGAAAAAACATTAGTTGGGTAAGAATGGTCAATTGGAACCTAGTATTTTTTTCTTCTTCCAATTTTAGATCATTAATTAATTTGGAATGATGACCTGTTAAGTGTATTTAACAATTTTTTTTAAAACTATCCATGATGTATTTATTGTTTCCCAACTGAGGATATATATATATAGGATCTATCACAAGTGACTTCATGGGATAATGTTGTTCTTGAGACAAAAAACAATACGGATGAGAAGCCAGTTTAAATTGAGGATCATTGAGAGAAGGTACATCATGGTAAAATTTTTCCTCCAATCCAGGTATGGTGGAATTGATAATAGGATATCCAAAAAATATGGTCTTGGGATTCGTTGATGATGATATAATGGCCTTCACTTTTTGTGAGTTTAGGAATCTGAGGAATTTATGGTGGTAGAAATCATTTATGGTGGGGAGATTATAACACCATGTTAGGTTTTTTAGGTACTATTTTTATGAATTATTTCATCTTCCTTGACTGGGTGTGTTTATGGTATTATTTGGAATGAATATATTTTTTTTAGAAAAAATTACTTTATTTTTTTGTGATTATTCCTATTTCAATTATTGGAGTATGAATATTGAAGTGTTAATGGATTTTAGGGTTTCACCCCGTATTTTGGGAATGCTCCTAGTGGGTGTTGTTTTTTACTAATAACTGGCATGATATAGGTATTCTTGGCTATTATATAATATAAAAATGGATTCCATGATATGTAATGGTCACTAGAAAGATATTATGATTTTTATTAGTGTGTGTGGTTTTTGTGATTTTTATTATGTGTTCATGTCATGTAATCACTAAAATTGGATTTTTCTAAAATGAGAATCGTTTTCCGGCAATTTCATCTATCATTGAATTTAAGCATTATAATGGTATTACACATAATGTAAGTATCATTTCTTGAGTATTATGGAATTGAAGATAAATTTATTCTTTAATTTATTTTTTACCCTCTCTATATTTACCCTAATACCATCCTATGAGATTTGAGAGATCTCTGCTCCTTCCAGATCGTTTTTTCATAAATTAATCAACATTGTGGTTGTAATGTGCCTCTCTAGGTAATAATTTATCCTATTTCTTCTTTATATTGGTCATGGAAACTATGTTGGATGCATTTTTTGTTCTTATTTTTTGATTAAATTGTGCTTTATTAGAATTCATTATAGAACCATATCATTCCTTGCATTTCAAAGGTTGATCTCTTGTTTTCAAATCACTATTGTAGAAAAAAATAGTTTTATATAATTTTGAGGATGGTGTTTCCATAAAATAGTTCAATTCATTGAATGTATTATCATTCAATATATATTCCATTACATTGTTCATTTAATATAAGATATATGTTTTTAAAATGGATTTCATAGAAATATAAATGGGTTTAAATTTGTTTTATTTAAAAATGAATTTGTTATGAAATCGAAATAGATTGTAAAAAAACCAGTTTTTCATAGAATTTAATAATATTTTAGAATATAAAATCATGGGTTTCAAATTTAATTTGACATATCTCACACATTAATAAATTTGGTTGCATAAGAAAAAACATATAGTAAAACGTAGTGTGCGAGGAACCACTTATTTTTTTTTGATATCGAAACACTATGAAAGGACTTCATATTGTTTTGATCCAAATTTTTACAAATTTTTGGTATCTTTTAATTTTTATTATTCATTATCAAATAGTGTAGAGAAAAATTATATTGTTCTGGTAAATTTATTTATAATTAAAGATTGTTTTTATCATGTATTATTACTTATGGGGATTATATGAGGTAATATTACTTGGAATCACATGTTTGTATATAGTGTATATGATTTTAATTTAATAGAATATGATTCATGGATATGTTTTCCTATTTTATCATTTATACTTTTCATATTTATGGTTTGATAATATGAAAGGATTTTTCAAAAAAAAATTAAGGGAAAATTATTTTCAAATCGATTGGATTTATGAATATTCATTGAAAAGCTATTTTTATTTTAATGTATAGAACTATTTCATTATTAATAATATAACTAGTATAGGAATTGTGGTGGTACCCTGTGGTGATGTTCCCTCACACCCTAATTTTTTCATTCAGATGTTTTTTATGTTGTATTTTAGGATTCAGATAAAGGGAAGGGAATCTTGTAGAATGTTTAATGTCATTTTGTATTTGTCTTCAAAGATATTGGGTATTTTAGAGGCAGATATTGTTCAGACAGATACTTTTCATTATTCTAGTATAAATTATTTTGTACGGGATTATATGTATTTTGGTTATACATCATTTTTCGATTTTCTATCTAGTTTTACGTCATTTTTTTGGAAAATAAAGGATTATTTCAATTGATTTTATTATACCTCACCATCTGAAAAGACTCAGTTGTATGGTTTGTTTTATCTTGGATAGTTTGTTAAATTTTATGGATAATATAGTTATTAAATAGGAAGAATTTATGTTTGAATATAAAAATGATCCCATACCATTAAGAAAATATCATGACATAAATTAACTGATAAAATATTGATTATAATGTTATCATTAACTTATTCTTATGAATAATGGAACATTATATATTTATGAAGTGGAGATATTAATTGAACATATAAATGTTTTTATTTTTGATTTTACTGTTGTTATACCAGATTGAGAAGACGAATTTACTATTTAATTTTTTTTCTGATGATAAGATCATCTCAAAAACACCTAATTAAATGTCTCATGTAGAATGTCTAGAATTAAAAAAAAGATATTACATGAGTAACTTGACAATGGTTTCATTTTCCCTATAAATTCATCATAGGGAGCTCCTATCACATTTTTTAAAAATAATGATGTATCCCAGATATTTTTCATTGATTAAAAAGATGTGAATAACACTAATATTATTAATAATTTCATGTTTCCTCATATCAATGATTTTTTTGAACATCAATAGGGATATTAGTATTTTATGAGGTTGAAATATATTCTGATTAATATAATATTAAATTTATGGATAATTGAATTATGAAAATATCATTTTAGACTTGATATGAGAATAATGAGTTCTTTGTTATTCTTTTTTTTGTTAAAAAATTCCCCTACTCAGTTTATGTATCCGGTTAATAAAGTCTTCCATGAATATTTGTATTTTTATGATGTTTTTTATTAATGATATATTGATTTGTTCAAAATTTTATGAGAATCGTGGAAAACATCTATGGATTGTGTTATAAACCATATAAGAAAATAAGTTATACATAATATTCAGGATAGATTATTTCTAGTTACAATAGATTTTATTCCTTACAATCATTGTAAATAAAAAAGGTCTTAAAATTTATCCCACTAAAACTAATGTAGATGGTGAATAGAAAATGATTAAAAATGTTACTATGTATTTTGGTTTTATTTGATAGTATTATATTTTGTGCTATTTATTGAAAACATTTCATGGTTATCTATCCTAGAAATTTCATTATCTAAAAAGGAGATTTACTCATCTAAAAAATTATTGTGATGCTTATTTTTTGAAAATAATAAATAGAATGGTGAATGCTCTAGTTTTGGACCTTCCCCATATAAATTGATACTCGTTCATATATAGTGATTCATTATTAAATGTACTTAGTTGTGTCTAAGGTATAGAATGGTCAGGTAGTATATCATGATTCATAATAACTAAATCCACAAGATTTTAATTAACTCAATCATTATTATAAATTAGCTGGTATAGTTTTTTTGATAATTGTTTAAAGGAATCAATGATGTTGATCCAACTATGAAATATATATTAATCATCAATAATTGAAGTATATGTTCACTAGGAATTATTTAAAAAATGGACATAATAAGTGGATGACATTGATAATGGATTACCGATACATGTTTTATTTCTATACTAATAATGAAAACAATATATTTGATTCTTTGTGGTAGAGATGTAAGTCCTCATTTACCATTATAAATTTATAACTTAACCCTATATTTATTTATTATATGAAATTTATCATAGAATATATGTATTAAGGAACATCACATTTTTTCTAGTTTAGGTAATAAAATCTATGTAATAAATAATTATTAATGTTTAGAATAAAGGCTATGAGTTACCGAGAAAGGTATAATTTTTTTAAGAATTATATGTTGCCTAAATTTATCAGTGAAAAATATTGTGTTTTGAGATTTGGGAAGTGATTATATGGGACTAATGATTCCAATATGTGGAGATAATTTTTGTGAAAATCTCATATTTCCATATTTTACCTTCATATATGATGTACAATGAGGTAATGAGATCATTTGGAGTATTTCAGCTGGGATGGAATGAAATGAGATAGTGCTGACCTTACAATGAAATTTTTTTCTTCTCATAAGTTTAATAAAAAATGATAATAATAATATATGGCTCACCCTATTCCAGGTAAAGATTAGAAATTTGGAACTACATATGTTGAGTATTTTTGGAATTACAAAAAAACTACTCATATAATTAATGATTTTTTTTATTAATGATTAAAAAAATGAAAAAAAAAATTCTTCCTATTAGAGATGCTATCTATTTGGATAAACATTATCTACTACATCATAATGAAATGGTTAGGTTACATGAAGTTCCTCTTTCCAATGTATCTGACCATGCTTTGAGGTTCCCTTTAATTTTTTCGAATGGCCATCATCACACATTGGATATTGAGTTAAATTTATGTTCATATTTTCATCCTCAATTTGCTGGATTTTCAAAATAGATTACTTATACCTTAGAAGAAATACTTTTTGATTTTTGAATTAATCACTATGGATTTTTGGATCATCATATTTTTATTGTTGTGTTTTCTTGTACTAACAATTTTCAATCTAGTTTAATGATTCTATTATTAAAGATTTTTATTGAAAATGATGCGAGACATTTGAATTTTTTAATATATACACAATTGGAAGATGATGGAAGAATAATTTTTATTAGAAATAGTTGAGATGGTGAATATAATTCAGCATCATATATAGATAAATTAGAGAATACAAATAGTAACATGAATAACATTAGAAAATAAATTTGATACATGTTAGGTGATCAAGTTTTTGTAAACTTGTCTGTTAGGAAATGAGTTTTTTTCGTTATAAGAGGGTGTTAATTTAATAGCTCATTAAGAAATTTTAAATAAATATGAAATTTGGGATAGTTTCCAACCAAGTGGCAATAACTCAAATATCATCCCTAATAGCCAACATATTTCTTGTTTCCATGAATAGAATACATCTGTTGAATTCATCTAATTTTTCCCTATTGAAATTTAATTGGAAGGGAACAATTCTTATAATGAATAGAATATTTGTACTCTTGAACATAGAGAGATGTAATTGATGAACATTTTAATTCACCACATTAGGTTTTTTTTGTAAAAAATGTGGTTAAAGAACAAATATGTAAATTAGAAAAATTTTATGAGGGAAATAAATTACATTTTTTTAATAAGAGAATAAAATTTTGAGTATTTAATATTAATTTGAAGTAATAATGTAACAACATATGGAAGTATATAACAAAAAAATTTCATATTTATTTTTATTCATGATATATAGATATTCATTATAATTTTTAAATAAAAAAAGTAAATGGTTTTACTATAAAAATTTATTATATTGGCTTATTTAAATGAATCCTTTTCAAATAATGAAATGATTATATTATAAAAAACTCATTCATTTTTAATTAATCATATCAAAATTAACTATGTTTAATTTATTGAAAATTTTCTAAAAAAATTATTTATCAATTAATAGTAACAATTATAATTTTTTATTTTAAAGAGTATTTTATTTAAAATAATTTGTAATGTAAAATTATATTTTGGATTATTTTTGAAATTAATTTTTTTATAATAATAAAATATTAATTTTGGTGTTTCAAATAAATTTTATAATTTAACTTTGTATAAGAACATTTTATATTTGAAAATGTATATTTTTAATAAAAAATCATTTTTAGATGTGTTTTTTAGTGAATTATATATATATTTCTATTACATCGATATTTTTATTTTTTTAAATACCATATTGGGAATCTATGGGTCCAAATTTCATTAATATATCTATTTTATTTCTGGTTAACATGAATAATAACTTTATTAATATATATTACCACGGAAATAGGTTTAATCAATTAATTATTGATAACAATTAAATGATTATGGATACAAAATGTACCTAAATCATGGATTAATTTTATTGTATTACTGTTTTCCATAAATAATCATCAAATATTCAGTTATATGTAATTTTATCCATTTTAATGAGATTGTGTCCTCTATAATAGTTTATTTATAGAAATGTATAAAATGTAACAAATTTTTTTTATATAATAATTGTATTAACATAGGGATTATATAGCACTATTTTAATTATAATTACTAATTTTTAGATCGAATTTACTTATAATCATCATGGATTTTCTTTTGTAAATTTTAGTGAGTATAATAATTACATTTAATGGTTCCAACATATTGATAACATAATTATTAAATTAATGAAAAAAGGTGTAAAAAATACTAAAAATATTAAATTTATAATAATATAAAATAATTAACATGATCCATGAATGTTACATATCATTATAACTTGTTAGGGAGAGTGTAATTGTTTATTTTATAATTCCACTATTGTATTTTCATTATAATAAATTAATTTAATTGAATGCTTATAAAATTGACATTATTGATATTTTATTAAAATTATATTTTAATAAATGATATAAAATTCATATAAATATAATATTTCTAAAAATGAGTAATATTTAATTAATTAAATAAATATTTTTTGAATTATATTTATTTTCTCAATAATAAAAATGTATAAACATATAAATTTTAGAAAATTTTAATATTGGGTTCATTTTCCAACGGGTTAATAAAGATTTAAAACCAATAGGTAAGGGTAGAAATGTATAGTAAACATTAATAATTATCAGTGGATGAGAATATGTAGTTCTATTATAATAATATAATGGAAATAATTTAGATTTTATGCATTTTTAATTGAACATAATTTTATATTAATTTTATATTTTGAGATATTCCAAGAGTTACTGTCCCCTATTTTATAAAAGGGAGTATATTTCTTCAATTAATCCACACATCAAAACCAATTTTGTATGGGGAATCATCACTTAATATTAAATAATCCTTACATTGGAGTAAATAATTAATTCTTTTAAATGTGAGTAACTAATCATTTTTATAATTTTAATGAATTATGTCATATATCATTCATTTAAAAACCATATATACAAATATTTTACACATATAACCCACATACATTTTTCTCATAATATTGTTTTTGAAAAAAACCTGATTTTTTTTCTTCATAAATAATAACTACTTTGAACAAGCCCTCTTACATTCCCCTTACCAAACATAGACACATTAATAACTTATTAAAGCATGGGGTGAGCTCCAAATTCTCATTAAGGGACATATAACATTGAAGTTCATTAATCAGGTGGAATACATGAAAACCAATGAAATTTTTAACAGTATCTAAATTTTTGTCAAGAGGAATTCAGTAAATAATTTTCATTAGAAATCAAGAACCCTTTTTTCTCAAATTAATAATTTAACTATCATTTAATTAAAATATAAACCATGATGGTAATTGGGGAATCACCATTCATATCAATCTAACAAATTGACTAATAAATATGCTCAACATCAATATTTTTGGAGTACCCAAGGCATATGAAGGGTATCAAGGACTCACACTTCCTTGGACTATCATATAAAAACCCATACATAATATATCATAGAACCTACCATGCATAGTAAATCAAAAAACCACTCTTGATGGGTTAAAAATAGAACCTCCCATCAGAAATAATAACTTAACCACTGTTCATTGGATTATAATAGAACTGACCATCATTCTAAAAAATTCCCAAGTGTCACATCCCGACACGGAATCCACTAAACTGGTGCTTCGAGCCGGTTCACCACATGGCCTCAAGCATGCCTCCTCGTACTCCAGAGGCTGCTGACTAGTAGCGATGGCTTAGTGTGTGATAGTGGGGAGACTATTCCATCATACCAGAGTAAGAAAATAGTGGAAATAACTACGTATCATACACATCGGAAAGTAAATATAGTGCAGAAGTAGTAAACAACTGAAATAGAACAAAATGTAATGGTAAAATGCATTTAAAGACAAAACAACAATGAAATACAACACAACACTGGTCACCAACCGGGCCAACCATACAAATACAAGTAAAAATGAAACTGAAAGTAAAAGTACATGGATCTACTACTAACTCCGAGCCAAACCTCATACCCGATCTCCAGAAACTATTGAACTGCAGGAGCCCGATCAGTAGAACCACTCGAGCATCACCACTTGGTCACGAATCACTGGACCTTAGACCTATCCACCATGCAACCTGTGCTCAACCTGAAAAGCAGACAGAAGGTCTACACGTACACCGAGGTGCATGTGGAGGGGTGAGAAATAATCTCAGTAGGCCACCCTGACAAGCATCCTACAATTGTGCTGATAAAAGTGTATGCAACAACAAAGTGCTCAGCCTAGCTGGAGAAAAACAAAAGGAAGTAAACCAAACGTGCAACCACAGTTTTAATCAGGGCATGTAATCCCTGTCAACTGGGCAAGTGCCACCATGGATGTCCATATCTATATACATACACATGTATAGTCCCATACCTATACACATATACATAAATATGAATATTCATGATGAATTGATTCAAATAACAAGAAACAACATCATAAAATTATCCTTGGAACGATAAGACCGATCTCATTGAAATCCTATTCAAGGGAATTGATCTGGACGTAGTGCCACTCAAGACTTATATCAAATAAGTCTATCTCTGGTTCCGTAATCCCATTGACATGTACCTGCTTCGGCCAACTCCGGATATATGCCTCTGAACAAGCTAAACAAAGACAACTATCCTCTAGTTCAACCAACTAAACACAAGCAAGAAGATAACACAAATGGTAACCCTCATAAAAGTAATCACAGCCAACCCCTTTTGTCCTATCCAAGAAGTACCAACAACCCTCTGGGTAGTGCACTCAGCCTAACCCCTCTAGTTTGGTCATAAGAAATTATAAGACTCTCTGGGGAAGCACAGTCGGTTAATTACCTTCATAGTCAAGGGTACTTAGGGACACTCTGAGGAAGATCATGTGGTCTAACCCTCATAGCCTTAAGGTCTAGAGACTCTCTGAGGAAGCTATCTAGGTCAATTCCACCTATAGCCTCAGGTATACCACAAAATCTCTGAGGAAACTCACTCGGTCAATTCCTCCTCTATCCGGGGAAGGTTCATAAAGAGTTTCAAACAAGGTAAGACTCTTTGAAGAAGCTCAGTCAGTCTACCCTCCTATAGTCTATAATATCCATGACTCTGTGGGAGCTCACTCGGTCCATCCCCTATAGTCTATAATGTCCAAGACTCTTTGGGAAGCTCACTCGGTCTATCCCTTATAGTCTATGGTACTAGGTTATCTCAGCCCCATGCTAGTCAGTGCATATTAATGCTATAAGGCCAAAGTACACCAATAGGGATACTTGTCTAACCAGTCTACAGAAACAGGAATGTCAAGAAAAACATTCCATCCTACGGTCACAAGGCATGGAAACATGTATAACAGCCAAAGGCTTACAAGACCCAAAGGTCGTAAATAGAACAAATAATGGGAAAAAAAATCCAAGCACATCAATAATCTTCAAACATGATCAAATTAACTCTACTCAAGCATAAAAGCAAGGCAGGAAAACAACAATCAAGAAAGACGTCTCGCGTCAGGATCACCAACCACCAACCAGAAAGCACCTCTGGTAAACACTACAGCATCAACAACCAAGTTAGATATAAACAAACAATTTGGGTGGCCCGAACAACCAACCCAATAAAACATAAAAAGCCGAAAGGGATCAACATTTTTGAACAGGTTCTAGGTGACACCCAATCACCATCTCAACCCAAACCAAACATAAAAACTCCGGGTCATTCAAACAACAAGCACCCACTGGGTCCCTCAAGTCCAACACTAAAGAAGCATCATACCTGGAATTCTCCCGGTAAACACAAGTGAAGGAATCCTACAAGAGATCAGTAGAAAATATTAATGGAGGAATCCTACACGGGATCCTCAAAAGAAGGACAAAATAGGCATTCTGTAACATGGTTCCTGCCAAGGAAGAACAAGAGAGAGATATCCTACAAGGGACTCCCAAGGTCAGCACACAAGCAAAGGCAGCCATCAGGGGATCCTTAGAAGTACACGGTCTCAAAGTCTCATAGGCTAGAAGGGAATGTCTTGAAAGGGAAATTTTCTCTAAATCATGGGTTACGGAAGATATCTCATAGCTCATCTCCTATTAAAGGTCTCAACTAAGTTGGTACGAACACCCAACCTATCATCCATCCTAAGTCTCACTCTCCTGTGACAAATGAACTCGATAAGTGGAGGAAGAACCCCTCCATTTAGATGGAAAACCACACAAATCTCTTTATATTACCCTAAAATGTAAAAATTATTCCACCATTTCGATCTATGCGAAAGAACGCTCAAAATCGACTACTCACATGCCCAATTCTGACTTCTAGATCCCAAGATATCTCAAAATTACTAAATTGAAGCAGTACATGGCCAGAGCACAATGACCTGCCTGTGTAATAGTAGAATGCATGTACTTTACTGTACACTGCGTGTACTGTTCAAAAAAATTTACTCCGTGTCCGTTTTCACCCGAACACATGCCCATGTACCACTAAACGGCGTGTACTTAATGTACACGGCGTGTAGTCCTTAAAACCCACTATTTCCGTGTTCTACTCCACACGGCCAGCCACATGGCTACCGCCTACATAGAGTGTACTTAAGAAAACTTCATCTTCCATGAATGGGAAGATCACAAAACGTGTACCCATGGAATACACGCCGCGTATTCTGGGTTTACCGACAGGAAAACCTTGAAAGCACCCATTTTCGCCCCTGAATCATTAGATCCGGACATAAGAGGACACAAGAAAGAAATATAAGGATTAAAAAACATAAAACAACATGTTTAACAGGGATCTATGGAAAAAACAAAAACGGCCCTCCCTTCGGGCGGAAACCGCCGATGATTTGGTTGATTTCGCGGCTCCCGGTTGCAGCTCGCCGACTCAGCGCGTCGAGAGCTTCAAATCGGTACCACTCTCACCTTCCTTCTCTCCAGTTTTATCGATATCTAAATTCTACCATAGGTCATGGACAAGGAGGATAGGCATAGGATATGTGCTCAAGGATGAGGAAATAAGAGAGAAGAAACGAAAAGGAAGGAAGAAAAGAAAAGGAAGAAAAGGGGGCACAGGCCGGCCCCGACGCCCGACAAGAGTTTATGCCTTCCCTAGGCTAAACTCCCCATTCTGGACTCAACGACGCTGAAAAAATCTCATTCCGATGCTCCGTTTAAAATTTATTTCCAAATGAACCTACACGAATAATTTAATATTTAATTTTATAATATTAAATATTAAATATTCCACCAAAATTCGAACTACTAATATTTCCCCAAAACTCATGTCATAGGGTAAAATCACTATTTTGGGACCAATAGAGCTGTCAGAAAAATTATTTGAGATCAGATGGTAGGGTAAAATGACTGTTTTACCCCTCAAAAGCATCCAACAGCAAAAATTCAAATTTCTACTCCAAACGACTGTCTAGAAAAAAACATGGGTTCTTACAAACTCCCCACTATAAATATTTTCATCCCCGAGAAGCCCAGTGAAGGACACAACAACCATTCTCATAACCCGAGCATCAGCACAACCAAGCTATCTAGACTGTCCAATGACCTGAATTATAGCATTAACCACTTCCTTCTACAGAGAAGACATTCAACTACGACCAAACTGGTACTCCCCACCATAGGAACACCCATGTAGTCACCTGAAAAGAAAAATCCAAGCTTAAAATCCCACTGGAAAACATCGAAGTTTAACCAAAACAAGGAAAACCACCCTCAAAGGGCCAATGGTGTACTCCCCACCATATGGATTTCTTCACACCACTTCGAGAGCACAACCAGAACAAGATTCACCCTCAACAGGGAAGAACATTAAGAAAGAAAAAGGAGCTCGATGTAGGGTCGAAGCTCCCTCAGCATACTCAAGACGAATCAAGATAGCGCATGATCGTCTCTTACAAGAGTACACTAAGATTTAACCAAAGGTGTGTCAATATCACTCCGAGCCACACCAACACCCTACCAAAACCCAACCAGGATTCATGCACGGGTCAACCATTTGACGGTAACCTAAAATTTCACAAAGTCACCTCTACAACAGTAACATCAAAAACACTGGTCGACCAAGCCAGGCACCTGAACCGGCTTGCTCGTCAAAACTAGTTGCGAAAACAAACACTACCAAAAGGCATTGGAAAACGCTGTCCAATCTTCTCACATTATTTTCCATAAAACGGAACAGACATCGATCAATAAGGGTTCGAGTCAAAACCTAGGGTCTCTAGGCCTTCCACCTAGCCCTATAGAAAATACTCACAACTGGGTCACAAGGTACAACAACCTAGACCAAAAGATGCAAAACCACTCAGAAGATGGTAATGATCGCAACGACCCAAGAAGGTCAAAACCAAACCACAACCTACAAGGGCCCTGACCCTCTCCGAGCATCCTCAGAAGGAACGACTCCTTGGAGGTCACAAAAAAAAGGAAGAGACAAGCTAAGCTAACACCCATTGGGTATCTGTATACAAAAATTCCACAAGGAGGTACAGTTCATAAGAAAATCCTTGGTATCTATCGACATCATTCTCAACGATCCGACTAGATAACTACAGACCAGAGAAAGAACACCCAATAAGGGGTTAAAAAAAGGGATCACGTGCCACATAGACCAACTAGGGTCACTACACCACCTGTGAAAAAAGGACTGAGTCATTAGCCCCATCAAAAATGCCTTAACTTAGATCAACATAACCTTCCATCCGAGTAAATATTATGCGTAAACAGACCCAAAGGTCTCATTCGTCTGTAAAAACACACACTAGAAGGCCTCTATGATATGAATCCTACGTGCCTAGTATGATGCATGACACGCCTCTTGCCTTTTCCATCTAAGAGTCAAAATCTATCCCTGGAATGTTACCAATGTCCAAGAGCCAGAGATCCATAGTAAAGAAAAAAACCACACAACATGTGAGTCGCTCAAGGTGAAAATCTTATACAACCGTAACATCACAAAATCAGAACAACAATCCCAAACCCTGGAAACCAGGACTTCTTACCGGAACAAGTGTTCGTGATGCACCAGCCTGATATCCATCATAGGTTCCGACACATTCCTAATACTCCTGTCTACCATATCCCAAATAGTAAAGACCAAGAAGGAAAAACTCCTCAGATACCACTTTGTAACGTCCCGACCTGGAATCCACTAAACCGGTGCTCCGAGCTGGTTCTCCACAAGGCCTCAAGCGTGCCTCCTCATACCCTAGAGGCTACTGACTAGAAGCAAGGGCCTAGGATGAGATAGTGGTGAGACTATTCCCTCATAAAAGAGTAAGAAATCAGCGGAAATAACTATGTATCATACACAGTGGAAAGTAAATAGAGTGAGAAAGAAGTAAACAACTGAAATAGAAAAAACTATAATGGTAAAATGTTGTAAAATACTGAATAGCTAGGAAATACAATACAACACTGGTCACCCACCAGGCTGACCATACAAATACAAGTACAAAAGAAACTGAAAGTAAAAGTACAAGGCTCTACTACTAACTCTTAGAAAAACCACGTACTCGATCTCCAGACACTGTTGAACTGCAGCAGCCCGATCAGTAGAACCACTCGAGCAGCTCCGCTCGGTCATGCAACACTGGGCCTCAACCCTATACACCATGCAACCTGTTCTCAACCTGAAAAGTAGATATAAGGTCTACACGTACACCGAGGTGCACGTGTAGGGGTGAGAAATAATCTCAGTAGGGCACCCCAACAAGCAACCTACAACTGTTTTGCTAAAAGTGTATGCAACAATAAAGTGCTCATCCTAGCTAGAGCACAACAAAAAGATTTAAACCAAATGTGAAACCACAGTTGTACTCAAGGAAGGTAATCCCTGTCAACTGGTCAAGTGCCACCATGGATGTTCATATCTAGATAGGTAAACATGTGTAGTCCCATACCTATAAACATATACATAAATATGAATATTCATGATGAATTTATTCAAATAACAAGAAACAACATCAGCAAACGATCCTCGGAACCATATGCCCGATCTCTTGGAAATCCTATTCAAGGGAATTGAGCTGGACGTAGTGCCACTAAAGTCGTATATCAAATAAGTCGATCTCTGGTCCGTAATCCCATCGACATGTACCTTCTTCTGCCAACGCCGAAGATATGCCTATGAACAAGCTAAACAAAGACAACTGTCCTCTAGTTCAACCAACCATACACAAGCAAGAAGATAACAAAAAAGGTAACCCTCTAAGAAGTACTCACAACCAACCCCTCTAGTCCTATCCAAGAAGTACCAACAACCCTCAGGGAAGTGCACTGATCCTAACCCCTCTGGTTTGGTCATATGAAATTATAAGACTCTCTGGGGAAGCACACTCGGTCAATTCCCCTCATAGTCAAAGGTAGTCAGGGACTCTCTGAGGATGATCACGCGGTCTAACCCTCTTAGCCCCAAGGTATAGCGACTCTCTGAGGAAGCTATCTCCGTCAATCCCTCATATATCCTCAGGTATACCGTATAATCTCTGAGGAATATCACTCGGTCAATTCCTCCTCTAGCCTGAGAATGTTCTTAAAGAGATTCAAAAAAGGTAAGACTCTCTGTGGAAGCTCACTCAGTCTACCCTCTTATAGTCTATAATATCCAAAACTCTCTAGGAGCTCACTCGTTCCAACCCCTGTAGTCTATAATGTCTAAGACTCTCTGGGAAGCTCACTCGGTCTATCCCTTATAGTCTATGGCACCAGGTTCTCCCAGCCCCATGCCAATTAGTGCATAATAATGCTATAAGTCCAAAGTACACCTATAGGGCTACTTGGATAACTAGTCTACAGAAATAGGCATGTCAAGAAAAACATTCCATCCTATGGTCACAAGGCATGGAAATTGGTATAACGGCCAATGTCTAACAAGATCCAATGGTTGTAAAAAGAACAAGGAATGGGAAAAACATCCAAGCACAACAATAATCCTCAAACATGATCAGATTACCTCTACACAAGCATAAAAGAACGGTAGGGAAAGAACAATCAAGAAAGACGTCTCGCGTCAGGCTCACCAGCCACTAACTAGAAAGCACCTCTGGTAAACACTACATCATTAGCAACCAAGTCAGATATAAACAAACAATGTGGGTGTCCTGAACGCCCAACCCAAAAAAAACATCAAGAGACAAAAGGGATCACCAATTTGGCATGAGATCTAGGTGACACCCGATCACCATCTCTACCCAAACCCGACATAACAACTCTGGGTCGTTCAAAGAACAAGAACCCACTGGGTCCCTCAAGTCCAACACTAAGGAAGCATCATACTTGGAATTCTCCAGGTAAACATGAGTGAAGGCATCCTACCCGGGATCCGTAGAAAAGAGTAAGAGAGGAATCCTACACGGGATCCTCAAATGAAGGATAGCATAGGCATTTCATAACATGGTTCCTATAGAGGAAGAACAAGAGAGATATATCCTACAAGGGACTCCCAAGGTCAGCACACAAGCAAAGGAAACCCTCAGAGGATCCTTAGAAGTACATGGTCTCAAAGCCTCATAGGCTAGAAGGGAACGTCTTTCAAGGGAAACGTCTTCTAAAGCATGGGTTACGGAAGATAGATCATAGATCATCTCCTATTAAAGGTCTCAAATATGTTTTTACGAACACCCAACCTATCATCCATCGTACGTCTCACTCTCTGGTGACAATTGAACAAGATAAGTGGAGGAAGAACCCCTTAATTTATATAGAAACCCACAAAAATCCCTTTATATTACCTATAAATGTAAAAAAGGATTCCACCATTGCGATATATAGGAAAACATTCTCTGAATAGACTACTCAAAAGCCAAATTCTGACTTCCAGATCCCAAGATATCTGAAAATTACTAAATTGAAGCAGTACATGGCCAGAGTACATGGCCAGGGCACAATGGCCTGCCTGTGTAATAGTACATAGCGTGTACTTTACTATACATGGAGTGTACTATTCACAAAATGTTACGCCGTGTCCGTTTTCACCCAAAAACATGCCCTTGTACCACTACACGGTGTGAACTTAAAGTACACGACATGTAGTCCTTAAAAACCACTATTTCCATGTTCTACTCCAAACGACCAGCCACACAACCACCCACTAAACGGCGTGTACTCAAATTACATGGTGTGTACTTAAGAAAACATATTCTTCCCTGAACGGGAGGAACACACGGCGTGTACCACTGGAATACACACCCTGTATTCTGTGTTTTCCGACGGGAAATCCCTGAAAACACCGGAAACACCCTTTTTCGCCCCCGAAACATTATATCCGGCCTTAAGTGGACATAAGCAAGAAATATGAAGATTAAAAGACTAAAAAACCATGTTTAATGGGGGATCTATGGAGAAAAAATAAATGGACCTACCTTCAGGGCCGAAACCGCCGATTCTTCGGTTGATTTCGTGGCTCCCAGTTGCCGCACGCTGACTCACCACGTCGAGAGCTTCGAATCAGTACCACTCTCGCCTTCCTTCCCTACAGTTTTCTTGATCTCAAAATTCTCACATAGTCACGACCAAGGTGGAGAGGCATAGGTGATGTGTGCAAGGAGGAAGAAATAAGAGAGAAGAACAGAAAAGGAAAGAAGAAAAGAAAAGGAAGAAAAAGGGGAGCGGGCCGGCCTCGGCGCCCGACATGAGTTTATGCCTTCCCTAGGATAAACTCCCCATTCCGGACTCAACGGCGCAGACAGAATCTCAATCCAATGCTCCATTTAAAAGTTATTTCCAAAATAACCTATGCGAATTATTTAATATTTAATTTAATAATATTCAAAATTAAATATTCCGCAAAAATTTGAACTTCTAAAGTTTCCTCCAAACTCATGTCCTAGGGTAAAATCCCTATTTTGGGACCAACGGAGATGTCCGAAAAATTATCTGAGTTTAGATGGTTGGGTAAAATTACTGTTTTACACCTCACGAGTATCAAACAACAAAAATTCAAATTTCTGCTCAAAATGACTTCCCGGAAAAAAAACACAGGTTCTTATACCAAGAACCATAAAATATTTTATAAATAATTAAATATTATATTTTAACCACAAAAATATTTGAATATTATATTATTCACATATATAAAAATATTTTGGATATAAAAATACCAATTTCCATAAATTACTCAATTTCAATACCAAAATACCCTTTCCATTTGAAAACACATTTCCAATACTAATATAATTATAAAAATAAAAAGCATTTTTTAAAAGAAATAATTAAATATTAAAAAGGAATAAAGAAATAAAATAATGGTTAGAAGGACAGGAAAAATAATTTTCATTATATAATTTAAATTTAAGAAATTGTTTTGTCAATAAAAGTCATTAAATAGTAAAATGATTCAATTTTATTTTAAAATAAAATAAAAAAATTCCCTTTCTAAAACTCTATGTATATAATTATATTAAAAATTAATATTGAAAATTTAAAAATGGAAGAGAATTTTATTTTGAAGGGAAAAATGGTTAGTGAATTTTTAAAATAATGTCACTTTAGACTTTGGAAACAAATGAATCGTAAGCCCCACAAAAGAATAATATTAAATAAAAAATTAAATTCCATTAGAAAAGATAAATTAATGATATTAGATGTGAATGTTTATGTTTATATACTTTATAAAAGAATATACATATATAATATCGTAATATGCCTCAAAGAAAGGAAATTGAGGTGAAGTCCATTACTTGGAGTTTACTTCATCATGATAATTCATTATCATCATGAATAATAAAACAATTTTATTTATTTAGTAAATTTTCAACCATTTTAATGTTTATTATTATTTTTATTTCAATTATTAAACTAATATATTACATAATCAATTATGTTTACATTATATGTTTTGATGATATTTGGAATACGTGTCAAAAAATTTCCTCCATTGTTTGATTATGGTCACGAAAGTAATTATTTAGACATCTATAGAATAATGATAATGTAATAAATTTAATATTTCTAAATTAATTATAATTTTATAAACTAATTGTGAATTATTTTCAAAAAAAATTAACATTTTTATTATCGTGGATATGGTAGGGTATACATACATATGATCAACATTTCCATTTTCAAATATCATTATTGAAAGAAAGTATACATTATTTTATATTTAAATATTTGATAATGATATTAAAAATTAGAAATTATTTCATTAAATATTCTAATATATATCATCGTAGTTAATTAGTGATGAAAAAATAGTCACAAAATAGTATGGAGGTGATTGTCCACACGTATGCACAAACGACATTCTAAATTATCAAATTTATGAAATTAAATGATATATTATATGTTCAGAATTCTTAATATGAAATTATTATCATATTTATTTCAACTATATAACATTTTCTCATTAATTGTATCCATTTTAACTTCTATGTAATGAATATGTAAAAAATTAATCACAAAGCATTTTCAGTTTCTAGTTCATCGTACACACGAGCGATGTTATCATATCCCCCAAGGAATAGATATTAAAAATAAATATTTGATATGATAAATCAAGTAGTATTAATATGATCAAAATAATATATATATATATATATTAAACATATCATTATAAAAATCTTGGAGAGGTAATGATGGAAAACAGATGATATTGGTTTGTGGGGTGGTAGTTCGTCCTATACATGAATGCTAATTTCATATCGAATTTGATAGAAGTGGATATATAATTAAGGACTTGAAATAAAATAATAAACTATAATTATATTGGAGATATTGATGTTATGATATAATAATAATAGAATATTATTTTGTTGTGGTGGAATAAGAATTAAAATAAAGATGTCTGGTTAAGCACGATACCTATTTTTCAAAAAACTTAATTTAGTAAGCATCAAAATAAATACTATAATATATTTATGATGAAGCAGGGGAAATAACTTTGAAGGATTGGTTTTAAAATGTTTTTTTGGATGTTATTTTTCAATAATTTTTTATGGTGTTATGTGGAAAGGAAAGTGGCTGCAAGCTTATAAGTGAGGTTTGTGGAACATCTATTATTTTTAAAATGTAAATGGTGTCCGCACATTTTTCAAATGAAAAATGGATCTAAAATGTATAATTTTAGACTCAGATACTTTATAATGTATGAATATTTCCCAAAAAATACATTTTAAGCATGTTTTTAGGTTATTTCATATTAACTATATGACAAATAATAATCATTATATGAATATCAATTAATATTTAATCATATTTAATATATAAATTTATTTTTAAATATTCCATAATAGGAATTATTTAATTTCAATAAAATGGTGATACATTATGAATTTTAAAACAAATTTTAGAAAAACAAATTCTTAATCCCCAAAAAACATATACATACTAATATATGAAAACTTAATTAAAAATAATTCGTTTTATTCCATATTACTAAATAATATTTATGTTACTTTATATTATATTAAAAACATGATGGTACTTTTAAATTAATAAATTTTTTGGAGATAAATTACTCATTTACAAATTTCTGTATTTTTAACTATTCATTGATAATCAATATTTTCTATGAAGTCAAAAAATTTAACCCTATGATTATGTATATATGATACTTTTAGAAAAGAAATTAATTTTTCATTACCAAACAAGTATATCCATAATCAATTATTTTGGTGGTTTGTTAATATGAAATAACAATTACAACAGAAAACATATATGATCAAACAATAGGACACGCCCTCAAATTCCAGACTACAAAGCTAAAGATAATAATAGGGAATATCATTTTCATAATATGATTTAAGATTAGTTTCCCACTCTGATTGGGATTTACCCTAATTAATATTCATAGGTATTTATGCATTTTAATTCTTTTAAAACATGGAAGATGATCTACAAGACACAATATATTTTGTGTTATAGTAGTCTATTTAAGGAACTCTCTTCAATGGAGAGGCGTGAAGCCGTCACTGCCAACAAATTTTTTCATGATTTTAAGATTACATATTTAAAAGAAGAATTACCATCAACGCATGTTGTCTTAATAATTTTACTTCCATTAACCCCTTCATTATCATAGATGTTTCCAAACTTCTCAGATATTCTAATTGAATTATATAGTTTCTCGATTTCTTGGTGACAATAAACATATTTATGGCCTTTATTTTGATTGAAACCATCATCTGATGAGCCAGAAAAAGCCTCTATCTACATGAATACTTTCATAAAATGTGGTTGTTTAATATATTCTAAAGTACCTTAATGGATCTAAACATTATCTTCTCATTCCAACTCACCCTTTGTACCATCACCATTGAGATTGGTATCATATGAATCCATAACCACATTCCCATCTGAGATAGTAATTATACCTATATACTACACCATCCCACCATGATTTGATCCTGCACTGTGATTAGTATCCATGCTTGGAACTAGAGTGATGGTACTAACAGTAAACTCAAGACCATGCCTCATCACAGAGAAGGATGCCTGGCTCTTCAAACAATCAGCCACAACCTTATCAGATGCATGTCTACCACCATCCACCATTTTTTACACTGTCTGCCTCTTCACTATCATCCTACAAGATCTCTCACAATTCCCTTTTAAATTGAAATATGAGGAAACAAAATTTCTGTAGAATGTTACATTGACCTGACCAATTGTTTTGTAGTATGAAAAAGCAGAGGTTTCCTTTTCCTATTTCAAATTTAGAAGGATTTCGTTGTTCAATGTTGAAAAAAAAATTTATTAAATAAAAATCAATATTAAGTAAATATCCATCATGACCATTGAAAAATTAACAAACATAGCTTCATCCATGGATTTATCCATTTTAAATCCAATTCCAATTGTATAGGCAATACCAAATAGGATCTTATGATGCCATGGGATCCAGTTAAGACCAAAAATTTTAATCCAAACCTGATCCATATTATTTTTCAAATAAAGTGGATTAAATTGAAAATTACATTCTTGAATGAAAATAATACCTAGATTTAACTAAATTAAGTTGATTCCCTATGCCATGAAGTAAATTTCCTTAGATGGGAAAATGATGTAGAAGAATCACCAACCAAGGGTTTCTATCTCCAATTAGAATAATTTCATATAAATGTTATCTTCTGTACTAAATCATCATGTTTCAATATCTTTCCCCCATCAGGAAGAACCATCCAAGAAATAATTGAATCTTTTAAATATGTAAATCTATTAAATATTTCCCCCATAGTTTCAATCACATTATTTGAATCACCATTCATCAAAATAGGACCAGGGATATCATTATTCTAATTCATAGAATATTATTAATTTGAATCCCTATCAACATCAAAATCAGAATGACCCTCAAAATTATTCTGATTGACCGATTTATCAACAATAGACTGAGTTTTCCCCACTGTAAATGTCATATAGGTAGTATGATGAGTTCCACCATCCACAACATCCAATGAATTCTTTTCAGAACGATCAGAATCAGACAAAACTGCCACCCCCTCCTCTTTATGGAGAGAATGATTTAGATCATCACCCACCGCTACAACTTCATGATGATCATTATATCCTAGATTCATTGATGTGGTTTCATCGTCATAATTCACCTCATCCATCCTCATCACCATCTTTTGAGCTAATTGCATGTTGACTTCGAACACAGATCAACCTAAATTTCCCCATCTATGTTTTTGTTTTATTTCTCTATTCATCTCAATCAAGTACTCTTAAATGAAAAAAATAAAATGAAAATTGTATCCCCTATATTTTTATGTGTTATTATGTTATTTTAATGTCTAATTTCCATATCCTATAACACTAAATGTAGAATGAAACCCTAATACGTCAATATAGATATATACCACATTATCAACTGAGGTAATTCATTTTACATAAAAATATATCATAGCTGGTTATAATGATGGGCATTATTATTATATATATGATATTCAGTGTATAATTACGAATCTTATAAGATAATATTTCATTTAAATTAATACCATTCTATTCACAAGAAAATGATAATGTCATTCATGTGTACGTTTGGACTAACATCTTCACAAAGAAATGATATAATTTTTTCATCACCATGTCAAATAAAAGATATATATAACTATAATTATAAAAATAATAAAATATTTATGATATTAAGATAAATCAATATTGATAATATGGATGTTACCATCCTCCCATAATTATTATTGAAAATTGTAAACATTTCCCATGAATAAATATGTTCTACCGTCTGCATGATTGAAATGTAGTAAATGTATCATAATAGTCATCCAAGACAAGTTTTAAAAGTAATGTTGTTTTTTTTAAAAATGATAAATATTTCAGGATTACTATAATAAATATGATTAAATAATGACATCATTTAGAATATTTTACATATAGAAAAAATATTGGGCTTATGAAATAAATTTCATAAAAACATAGAACTTGAATTTAATTAATTTAATAATTAAATATAGCATGTTAAGAGAGAATATAAAATTAATAATAAAATTTAAAATGATTCTGAAGAAAATAATACTTAACTTGTATTTATTATTATGGAATATGATAAACGAATGTGATGAGTAGGACTCTAGTTAAGAGAAATTATTTTAAAAATCATCTGATAAATCTTCCATAAAAGGTATATTTAATCAATATACATATTTTTAAAATTATTTATTATGCATTATTATTGATATATATTGTCACAAACCAAATCTGGATTCCACCGAAATTGGCACCATACCCAGGCCGTGAGAAGGACCAAAGTGATTTCCCGATCCTCACGATCTGGAACAAGTGCCTGGATATCATAAAATGAGAATTGGGAATGATTTACCTGAGTTAATAAACATAAAAAAACAAAACAATCCAATAAAATGCATCTGGATTTTTCAAACCATATATTATTATAAAAAAATCAGAACTAAAATAAATATTTTAAAACAACTAATCATGGCTATAACAAAGGTATAAATCCAAATGGAAATAGAAAAATAACCCTCATGGCAAGGGGCACTGCCCTCACGCCATCTCCACAAGACTTCACGACCAAGGACCTTCTAAAAACCCGGACTGCTGGAAATAAAAATAGTACCCAATATAAAAAAAACAAATTATACTTACACCCAAGGGTGAATGTAGGGTGTGATCCAATTCCCAGTAAGATTCCACCACGAAGAGATTCCATGTGATAAACATTCAAATAAGAAATGCATGAAATTTTTAAAAAACATGTAATTTCTAATTACAATTTCTAAAAGTGGAAACAAAAAAACCATTTTCAAGTGGGCTAATTTAAAGAACCCACACATTTAAAATAAATTCAAAATCTAATTAATATTCTATACAAATATAACGTATGTTGATGGTTAGTATAAAAGAAAATAATTAGCACAAGTAATATGAAATAACACCTAGGCACTAACTCGTTGTGGGTCCTAGGTTCCTCATATCTCGGTGAGAGTAACCATAAAAATATCTATTCTCATGAACGATCCACTAGTAGGGATCATCTTCATAATGTAGTGGTCCCAAATCGTCATCATAATAGTTTAGTTAGAGTTGTATGTGTCAATCTTGCTAAGTGAAACGGAGGCCAAGCCCCACAAATTCACTAGCATACAAGTACATGTCCACCCACCTAGATACCAAGGTGTTCCCTTTGTTCTCAAACAAGTTCAAAAAGTACTGAAATATAATTTACCCACTAAAATATCATTTTCTAATAAAAAATTCACCAAAAATCCCACATGTATACCACACAAGTCACAAAATTACACTTTTTGTTAAAATTGATTTCAGATCCAACACACACCAAAATATCCCACAACACTTTTCACATTTCTTTTACACATCCAAAAATCCATTAAACCTTTTTATAAAAACATTAAAATATATTACAACTCACATAAAATCCCACTCACATGTTATATAATACCCTTTTTCATAACCAAAATCCATTTTTCACATCACACTCACAAAAAACATCCAACATCACTTTCACATCTCTTATACACTTTTGTAAATCCTGAAAACATTTTTGTAAAATATTTACAAGATGGAACACATAACAAAATATCACCTCTCACATTTTAAATTTACCATTTCAGAATATACACACTACAAATCATTTTTCTAATATGGTTCCACCACTTACATAAATCATTAAATCATTCAAATCATTCATAAAACAATTCCAAAGAGTATACCGAATCTTTGCTCATAAATCCAATTTCAAAACCATATTTAAAGGAAAAAACAACACAAAAACAATACCAAAGAAGAATTTGAAGCCCTAGAGACATTTATAAAACCACTTTAAAGTGTTATAAAATCACCTTGGATAATACCACGAAAGATACAAATGAAAACACCCATTTTCATAAAATAATCTCAAGAAGAATAAAAAAGTTTTACACAACAAACCTATTCCAAAAATCCTATTTTTAGGCACAAATGAAACTAATAAATTACCAAACTAGAATTGGAAGGCCAAACAAGATTTAGTAAACCAATTACATATGTTATAAAATACACCTAAATAATACCCCATGAGTTACACATGAAAACAGCCAATTTCATGTTAAAAAGAAACTATAAAATTAAACACCTTACCAAATAAATCATAAACAGATTTCACACCACACCCAATACATGAGGAATATGAAAAATGAGTAGAAACAGCAATATAATTCATCAATAATTGTTTAAAAATGTAACCACCTACCAAAAGTGCTGAATCCCCCAGAACTTGGTGCGAAACATCAACCACACCCCCGCCGCACTATAAGGAAGATAAATACAGACCTAGACAACAATATATAATCAAAAAGACACAAAATCAATACCTAGGTTAGAACCCTAACTTATGGACATTTTATAACATAATGGAAGAGGGAGGAAACCCTAAGGGAAAAGGAAGAAACCATGAAGGAATAACATACATTGAAAAATATTAAAGAAATCACCCCCAATACACCAGTATCTGAATTTTCAAACTCCCAAAAATTAAATAGAGATTCTAACAAGGTTTAAGATATAATGTAGAAACTAGAATTGGGGAAAAGGAGTGATAAATGAAAGAGTTATGATATAATCAATTTACCTATTCAAATATGGTCGATTTTAGAAATTCAGAGATGTTTCATCCAAATTTGCAAAGCAACCTAGCTCCCAAGAGGGGGAGGAGAGTATCGGGGCGTGCCTTGGTTAAGTAGTCTCTGGTGAGAGTTGGAAGAAACGAAATAACGTAAGTATGGAAGGAGATATCAATGAATTAGAAAATATTTTTAATGTATGAAATTGGCATTCAGGCAGGCCCAATACCTTAAATTAAAATCTAAATCACCCATGATTATGGATTCTTAAATGGTCCAAATTAATATGACGGTGTTAATAGGTTAGGGGATGCCATCTAGGAATTGGAATGGATGAAAAATGTTGAAAAATTAAGGATTTATAAAGGAATCAAAATTTATTTTTAAATCAAGAATTGGGCTCATGGTTTGGACCAATTCAAAAAAAAACTCACTCATTCCTCCATAAAAGCTTGGGAAACCCCCAAAACAAAGAATGAGTGGAAATAAAATTAAAAATTCCTTCTAAAAAATTCATTTATGCAAAAATTATACCCACCATAAAACATTCCACCCCTGGAAATCCACAACAAGGCCAAAAGAAAAAACTAAACTGAAATGATAGAACTGAAATGTACTCCTTCGCCAAGTTTGGTCTGACCCTAAAAGGATAAAACACCTCCAGTGATCAATTAACGAATGAATAATCTCCAAAAAAACTTACAGCAATTTCCTGAAATTATCAAAAACATTCAATATTTATCCCAAAAGAAAACTCCTCATGCACTATTTGAACAAGAATCAAGTAATTCAACCAAACGAACAACAACTTCGAACAAGGTTACAATTTCCTTACTTTATCTAAACCATTGGGCACTCAGCTATTGAAACATTTACTCAAGTAAGATATTGGTAGCTTGATAGTTCTAAAAAAGACTACCTACCTCCAAGCCAAGACCATGGATAAATATGAGTTATTGGTACGGGGGGACACAAATAGGCTCCCCACCATAATACACAACCTATATTTTTCTGAGACAGAATCAGGACACTAATAGGGGAGTCCTGAATAGACTCCCTAGTAAAAAGTGTAGAATTCCATTCCAATATTATGAAGGAATGTACATGAGAATCATTCTGGGTCTCCCCACCATAAGAACCAACCATCTTAATCAACCAGTATGGGCTGACACAAAAATTCCCAAAAAAAAAATTATGATTTGGGAAGGGCGCAGGGTTAGTCCACACAATTTGGGAAACTGTTCACTAACTATGCAGATTATTCTCTCCTCATGGTTTCTTAGCTCACGGTCACTACTAATCATGCACAAACCGTTTCTTCACCACATCTATCCAAATTTCCCAACATTCTCTAATGACTCAATAGAATCTAAAGGGGGAGGGAATGACATTAGGCGATGACATGGGTACAATGCCCTCCAACTATTTACACCGAACGAGAACAATAGAAGAAAGATGATGACACCAGAGGTTTAAACTCTTCCTATCTTTCATACTGAGGATACGAAATTGTACAAGGGTTAAAATGACCTTGGGATTTCCCCTTACTATGAGCCTGCTTCTCTCTGAGACCTATGGATAGATCTCAAATGATTGATGAATCTTCGGCCTCACAGTTAGGCATTGGAATCCCCCTGAATGAGAATTCTTCTTTTGGTGAAACCAAAAACTACACCGCAATCCCAAATAAGTCTTCCAAGACATAACACATTCCAAACTCACATTACCCTAACCTAATATTCCCCTGAAATAAGGGCATAGAAGATGCACACACATCACACCTTTTTTGTTCGGGTGAGAAACAATAGATGTAAAGAACACCTATACTCACCTTCATCGAAAATGTAATATTTTTATGTTTTTCCAAGGGATACATTCTCTCAACATAATAGAGACTCTCAGATGATTTAACGACCTTCACCTTTATGGTCAATCGTGCACATGACATCACAAGGCATCACCAAACATGACCATAGTGACTGATATAAACAATACATGGAGAGGGAACATATACAACATCCCCAAACAACACACAATTCTAGAAAGTGGCCACAATATTCTATCATGACCATCCACAACTAGTTATTTAACATGAACTCATGCTTTAAAGAAACTATGAAGAACCTAGAGGCCCTCTTAGACACCATCGAGACACCAGTCCAAACTAACAACACCACACCACTTCCACCTTCGACGTATAAGGAAACATAAGACACTAAGGTCTCTTTCAACATTCCACAAGCACTATCCCGCTATAATAGGATTTAAAAATCAAAGAAAGATATGAGTGAAGACTCAATCATCAATGATCGATAAAATATTCTTTATATTGATCAAATAGAGTATTTTATAATGGTGAATCAATCTGGGATGCACTTCAGTTAATCATTAACCCTTAATAGAGGAATACCTTATCTAACGAGAGAACAGATGAACCCAACCATGCTGGTACATTTGTCAAAAAATGCCAAAAACTACACCCAAACACATGAAGGGAATAATATAGTGGTGTCCCGAAACATATCTTAGAGGATACTACTAACCGGTCCTTCTTCCCAGCTTACCGAACAAACATAAACCCAAAACACATTTCAAACAAAAGGGGTTATTAGACTCAAAACATCCCTCAACATCAACATTTTCCAAAAATACATAATATAAACCCTCCCAAACAATTCATCAAGACATCATGATTTTCTATAAAAATATTTCTTTGAGAACAAACAGATCAGTGGTTAACATATCCACCATTGGTACCCCATGGGACATACACATGCATGTTTATTTTCCACACCAGGAACCCTCCTCATATTCGTCTCGACACTCATCCAATCATTCCATCAACCATCCTTCATCCCATATAACCCCGTTCCATTGGTTTCTCACGGAAATACCAAAGGTAAAAACAAAAATTCTTTCCACTTTTCAAAACCAAAACTGTCAACCAACACATCCTTTTTCTCAAAACCACTAACCATTAGATCAAAATCCAAATTAACATATTATAAAACATTTCATAAAGACACAACCATTTAGAAAAGAACTCACTTTCAAGATATTCACATCAATTTAATAACATCTCATCCCATTAAAACACCCATTGATTGTTTAGAAAACTCTATTGGAAACAACTTTTCAAAACCAACCTTCACATAGTCCATGCTTTAAAAAGAGGTGAAAACACAACATTTTCCATTCCAATACAATTCTGAAAATTCAGTTCTCCATTTTCAAAAATCTAACAATTCCCTATTTATTAGATAATAATTTCACAAAAACTTTATGCTTCTTAAATCCATGTCAATTTAAAACCAAAGTTCCAATATTTGAAATCTAAAGAACACAGGTGTCATGACCCATCCTAGTGGGGCCCACACCACGTCTCCCAAAGCCTACCTCCAATAGGCCAGGGGCTGGTGACTAGCACCGATTGGGCATAATACAAGCATGGGAGGCATTGCCTAAGTACCTATACACACACACACACACACACACATCTCCAAGCCCGAAAATTATGAAATGTAAAAACACTAAGGGACAATATTCATGCATACAACTAATCCCAACCAACAAATTATGATGCAAGGTAATGTACTAAAAGTAAACTGGTCCAGAATACAGGCCCACCAAAACAGGAGTCTCAAAACTACAAAGTCTAACTTGTAAACAGAAAAGGTACTAGGACTGGTGCTCATAGACGTAGGAACACCTCATCCCATAGGGAACTCAGAAAGCTCAGTTCTGTGCTGGTCCACCCTGGACTATGTTAAAAGGATTCTCATCTTCACAGGACACGACACGTACGGGAAAAGCCCATGCATGGGTGATTATGGAAATACTCAGTAAAGGACCCTGAAAAATCACAAAGTAGTATACAAAGTAATGGTACATTCTGATATACATAGTATATATCTACATAACCAATTGAAAAAACCATATATACTCAAAACCCAGACCCGTAGTCTAGAGAAAAGTCACACAATCGCATACACCGAGCTAGGGGTTCAGTTAGAAGATTCCACGATGCACTCATTCCGGGAGAACAAACTCCATGAGTCTTATAGCTCTGATGAAGTCCATTCGAGAAGTACCGTTCAGCGGGAAATGTCAAGAGAGGTAGTTATACTAATTACGGGAGAGAAAATCATGTGTGGTAAGATTACGATAGATAGATGCACTCATTGAGGGAGACACACTCCTAAGTGGGAAGATCATGATACACAGATGAGGATCACTACCAGGGCCATTGAGGATACCTCAAATCATCCAGAATTCACGTTCTAGGTAGAGGATTGGCGCGTGGTGGAGTTGGTTACATCGATGTCGAACTCTACCTAGGGTCATGAATGGATAAAGGATCTCGATCTGGGTCTCTCGGATGGATTCCGGGCTCTATTATAGAAAGTCATGCTGAAGGGATCATACTCCTGTGTGATTAAATGATGCCTAACCATTAGGGTAATAAGAAGAATGGGTATTAACCCAAATGATAGATTCCCAAGATACGATGAAAAATAGCACTGTTCTATTTTCCAACAAGTACACGACATGTAGAAACATTGCATTCCATGTTGTCTGACCTCCATTACTACCTGTGTACAATGACCCATGTCGTATGGCTGGTCGTGTAGAAAATTGAGTACCAGGCATGTCGCACAGTGTACATGCCTTGTCCGAGTGATAGTGGTTGGCTCCGTGTACGCTGGCCATGTGCCCGTACATGGTAATCAACCCGTGTACTCTAACCCGTGTAATCGGTACACGGCGTGACCCGTGTTACTAGCCTCACCTGGCCATGTGATGGAGTACACAATAGTGTACTCTATCCCATGTCCTTGTACCCCTAGATACATTCTGAGTTCGGCGTAGCTGCCTCTACCATGCTGTACATGTCGTGTCTCCTGAAGTCGTGTTGTCCCACCCATGTCTGTGTACATCCAAAAATACCCACCAAGCTATAGGGAAAGCGTAACACACAGTGTGACCAGGGTCACATATCGTGTGATTCCTCTATGATCCCCAAAACCCTGTCCTCCACCTCTAGTACTATTCGGCGTGTTCTTCGAAAGTACACACCGTGTATTCTGGAAATTTCCAGAAACGCGGACCTCCGCTGTCGAGCCTTCGGTGATGCTCTGTTCTTAGATCCGGCCATCTGATTTCCCTGAAACTCCATGTTTTGGTCACCTCAACACCACGATGCCGATTCCGTTGTTTTCATACCTCTTATAGGCTCTGAAAACATGTAAAAATCCATCCACGTAAAGAACACTCGAAGAACAGACCTTCTCGATCTGGTCTCATTCATCTTTTGATATCTTTGTCGCACCATTGAAAGGTTTTTAGGGTGTCGATTCTTCAAATTGGGATCATTGCATCATAGAATGGATGCGCAATGATCGATTTTTCATTTCCCCATGAATAATGCGAAGAATGCATGAGAAAGAAATGGGGGAAGGAAAACCAATCAAACAAAAAGTGGAACGAACCTCCGCCATCATTAATCATGGTGTTGATCTGATCTCATTAATAGGCTTAAACGGAGCATAAAATCAACAAAAAAATCAACATGGATTAATTTCCCCCATAATCATCCCAATTAAATCCCTCCTGCATGAATGTACGAATCCACAGATCAACTTGTTCATGGTTGACCTCCATTCATCCTCTAAATCAGTAGGAGGGAAAAGAAAATTATATAACAAACTATTACCTTTAAGAATATACCGATTGATGACGAAGAATCCATGGTACCATCATTTTCGCGATCCTCCCACCTCGTTGGTGCAGTGATTTGCATCTTCGATCTATCATCATTTGTCGCCAAGAGTTTTCTCTAGAGTTTCCCTCAAACTTTCAGCAATGATGGATGTTCGATTATCCCAATAAAAAGGGAAACATTTTTTGGAATTCAAAAACATGCTACAATATTAATGAGTCCATCATGCCATTCTTGAGTGATTATGACATGCTATTTAATTATGGTAATAGCTGCCTCATTGTCATGTGGCAGCGGTTGTTTCCATAAAATAAAAAAAATTAACATGCGAATTTATTTTATTTTATCTTACTTAAAATGCCAGAAATGTTAACTTTTTCCCTCACCCAACACCAGTCATGGTTAGGATCATTCATAAGTAAGGGAATCATCCTGAACGCAATGGTGCCCTCAGATTTTTAATCCAGGCATCCATTTGGAAACTGCCACAGCAGTGCACAAGTGACAACTCTCTTAACTAAAAAAGTTCAGACCACCATTCCAGGATCACTGTGTCTCAGAATGATGTTCTGTCTTCCTTCCAGGTATTCAAATATTTCCATATAATATTTTAAAAAATAGTACATGGAAAATCCATGACATTACATTCTCCACACCTTGAGGCTATACGTCCCCAAAAATCCAAAATAATGGCCACTCAAAAAGATGTGGGTACTAGACATGGATCTGGGCCTCCCGCTCCCATGTACTCTCTTGAAGATTCTCGTGTTGCACCGGACGTTCACTAGGGGAATCGATCACCCACGAAGGATCCTCTCCTATAGATCCTCGATCTCCACCGGGTACTCAGCAATGGTCACTTCATCCTTGATGTACAGCTAGCCCCTGTCGATGACGTGCGATGGGTCATCCATGTACCTACTCAACTGCGACACGTGGAAGACATCATGTACCCGATGCAACTGTGCCGGTAGAGCTAGGCAGTACACCAACTCAACAAATCTGCACAGTATCTAGAAATGTCCGATGAACCTCAGAAATAGCTTGTCTCCTCTGCCAAATCTCCATAACCCTCATCGAGGTGAGACTTGAAGAAAGATGTGGTCTCCCTCTTCGAACTCCAGAGGTCCTTGATGTCTGTCAGCATAAAACTTATGCCCAATCTATGAAGACTTCATCTACTCCCTGATGATCTGCACCTTCTCGGTGGTAGCTCGCACCAACTCTGGACCCATGAGTGCTGACTCTCTGGGGTCGGTCCAGTAAAGCGGTGACCGATAGGGTCTTCCGTACAAGGCCTCGAACGGTGCCATACCCATGGTGGATTCATTGCTATTGTAGTATTCAATCTACACCATTGGTAGGTTGTCCCCATAACTGCGACCATTGTCCAAGACATAGGCTCATAACATATCCTCCAGAACCTAAATGGTCCTCTCTGTCTAACCATCTTTCTGGGGATGAAACGTTGTTCTCAAGCATAGATGAGTCCCAAAATCCTCCTAAAATCCCTTCCACAACATGGATGTAAAATAGGCATCTCAGACTGAGACTATTGTCGATATGACTCCATGAAGCCCAACTATCTCCTGCATGTAGAGGCGTCCCAATATATCTACGGAACTCTACTCCCTGATAGCTAGGAAGTGGTATGACTCGGTGAGTAGGTCAATGATCACCCTAATGGAATCATGCCACATGGATGTCCGTGGTAATCCTATCACGAAGTCCATCGATATTCTATCCCCCTTCCACTCTGGAACTTCATGGGGTGATCTAATCCCCCTGGAACCTAGTGCTAAACCTTCACCTATTGGCATGTAATACATCGAGAAACGAACTCTAATACTACCTTCTTCATGCCTAACCACTAGAACCATCGTCAAAGAGCCCGGTACATCTTTTCCACTCTAGGATGCACCCCCAAAGGGGGTGTATGAAACTCCCTCAGGACCTCTCCCCACAATTCAACTGGTACAAAGTGCATCCTCTGAAAAGAAGTACGTGGTCCCCACCAGGTGAATATCCATCAGGATCATGCCCTGTGGATAACTGAGCACATAAGGACACATAGTTGTCATCTCTTAGCTATGCCTCCCTAACCCGTTGTAACAGTGGAGGGGCGACAACCATCGACTGTAGGTATGTTGTATCCTCTTCATCCACGAAGGATAATTGTAATGCGGATAAATGCTCTGTCACCTCACTCAAGAGTTGTGAGCTTGACCTTCTGCTAAGAGCATCCACTACCTTTTCCACTACCCAAGAGTATAGATGATCTTGAAATCACACTCCTGAACGAACTCTAGCCAACCCCTCTGCCTCAGATTCCTAACCTGTGAGAAGATGTACATGAGGCTCTTTTGGTCAGTGTAGATGATAAACCCCTTTCCAATAAAGTAGTGTCGACACAACTTCAATGTGAAGACTACCACTACCAACTTGACATCATGGGTCGCATAGTTCTTCTCTTGTGGCCTAAGTTGGTGCGAACCATAAGCAATCACCGCCTGCCTCTGCATGAGGACACAACCATGCCAGGTCCCTGATGCATCTCAGAAATCTATGTACTCGACACCTTCCTCTGGAAATCTCAAGAATGGGGCGCTCTTCAAACTCTGTCTCAACTACTCGAAAGCCTACAAGCACTTCTCTGTCCACACGAAGGGTTTCCCCTTCTTGGTCAAGGCTTTCATCGGTGATTATATCCGGGAGAAATCAGCAATTAATATCTGGTAATATCCTTCCAACCCAAGGAAGCTCCGCACCTCCGTCGCACTCTAAGGTGGGTCCCATGCTAACACAACCTCCACCTTGGCTGGGTCTACTGCTACTCCATCAGCTGAGATGACATGTCCCAGAAGTTGGACCTCCTAAATCCAAAAATGGCACTTTGAGAGCATTCTATAAATCTGGTGCTCCTGATGTACGTATAGAACCATCTGCAGGTGTCTCACATGCTGCTATTCTGATGCCGAGTACACAAGGATGTTTTCGATGAAGACCACTATGAACCAGTCCAAGTACAGCTAGAAAATATGGTTCATCAGTCCCATGAACACTGCAGGGGTGTTCTTCATGCCTAAAGGTATCACCAAGTACTCATAGGGACCATAACGGCCTCTGAAAGACATCTTTTGTATATCCTCGTCTCGTACTTGTAACTGGTGATTTCCTGATTGAAGGTTAACCTTCGAGAACCATTGTGCCCCTCTTAGCTGATCGAAGAGTTCATCAATCCTTGGTAGTGGATATTTTTTCTCCACTATCACCTGGTTCAGGAACCGGTAATCCACAAACAATCTCAGACTCCCATCTGCCTTATTGGAAAACATGACTGGGGCCACCCTGGGTGAAACGCTGGTTCTCATGAAACCCTTGCTCTACAAATCCTCTAAATTGCACCCTCAGTTCGTGAAGCTCTGTGAGAGCCGTCCGTTATGCTGATGAGGAAATCGGTGCCGTCCTGAGGTGTAAGTTGATACAGAAGTCAATTTAATGGCGGGGAGGTAATCCTGTAACATCTTCAGGAATGACGTCCTCATACTCTTCCTAAACTTCTGGGAACTGGGAGCTCAAACCATCCAATTCTCCAAGTGCCTGGCTAACCAACTCATTAGAAATTGGGTACACCGTCCTGTGAATAAGCCCATTATACGTTGCCAGGGTTTCCCATTCTCCGACAAACGAAAAACTCATTCCATCATGGCGGGCACACAAAACTATTTGCCTAAAATAGTCAATGTAGGCATGGACCAAAGATAACCAATCCATTCCGAGAATGATGTCGCAAGGCATTGATGCTACCACCAAGAGGTTCCAACCGAAATGGTCACCTCCAAGGGTAAGATCACACTGTCTTCAAAGGTGCGTGATTGCCGAGTCTCCTCCTCTCAGTGTCTCTAAGCGTAAGGATCAAGCCAATGATTCTACCGGAATCTCAAGGTATTGTACAAGACATGTGGTTATAAAGGAATGACAAGAACCTGGGTTTATATGTACGGCAGCTAAGGTAGAAAAGACAGAGATCGTACCTCAAATCATCCCTAGAGCCCCTGGGTTGTATGCCTCGACCGCATCCAGCTGTCCCTGCCCCAGTCCCCCCAGCTCCCTCAGCCTGGTGAGAACATCCTAGGGGTGGTGGTGGAAGTAAGTCAAAGTGTCTGCCACCACTCACAACACTCACTACTCCTCTTCCATGTCTGCCTCCTAGAGGGTCTGTCTGCTGTATTATCTGACTCTTCCTTGGTGGTCCATCCACCGCTTCCCAATCAGCGACTCGATGGGTCGAACAATATCTAGAGGGATGTCCCCTACCATCGCACACATAACATCACTTCTCCCTTTGCTGACTATATCCATCCTAAGATCCATGGACTATCGATCCTTTGTACTGGGTCCTCATATGACGTTTCCCATGTCTAGATCCCTGAGCCCGATGTCAGATCCATGATGCCGGGGTCTCCGCCCCTATCTGCCTACTGCTGACCGTCGTCGGTTGTCTCCGCTCAGCCAAGAATCTCTTGATCACCATGGCCCTCTTGAGCACTCCAGCATAAGTCTAAATGCATAGAGTCATGACACTAACTCAGATGTATCGTCGTAAACATCGCTCAAAGGTACGAGCTCTAAAGTACTGATCCCTGACCATATCTATCAAGTACCGGGCGAGGTTGGTGAACCTCGATGAATAGTCAGATACTGTCATACTGCCCTGCTGGAGCTGAAGAAACTTCTATATGTGCACAACTCTCAGCATAACTTGGGGTAACTCCTCCTTGATGATTCCCTCAAACTCCATCCATGAAAGAGTATCATCATTGTGAGTCTATCTGGTCAGAGTCCACCTTAATCTCGCAGAACCATTAAGAAGGCTTGCTCCTATGATCACCATCTGGTCTGCTGGTGTCCTCACAAGATGGAAAACTCTAGTCACCACCTCAAGACAGTCCTCAGCTGCCTACGGGTCGTGCTTGCCTCATATCCTAAGGGCTCTGTATTGTTGGAACTCATGGAGCGCACTCAGCCTGCGCTCCTCATAGGTTGGAGCCGTAGGTACCACATGCTGCTCCACTGGTGGCGGCATAACTGGTGCACCACCTGGTGGAAACTCCAAGGGAACTAGTCCATGTATCAAAGCCTTGTCAATGAGTGGGTCATCCTCATGATCGCGCTGCTGAATCCTATCAGGTATGCGTTGCGGAGGAATCCTGTAATGAAACAATATGTTCCATGGTTAATGAGTATGTATAAATATCTGAAACAAAGGACATGGAAAACACAAAAAATTACTATATGATTCAAGTAACATTATTTTACTTCCCCACAACTACTGTTTTCATGTACCGAGTCAAAAAGCATGTTATCAGAGTCCTGGTGTATAGATACATTAGCCACCGCACCAACATTGGAGTCTCTGGCCTGAAAGCCAAACTCGAAACACTTAACACTGTTTCCCCAAACCAATCTCATAGACTCTTTGTCCTAATGTACAACCGACCACCTCTGATAAAACTCTATCACAACCCGTAATAGTGGGGCTCGTGCTATGATTCCCCAAGCCCTCCTCCAATAGGCCATGGGCTCTTGACTAGCACCGAGTAGGCATAATACTACCATGGGAGGCATTCCCTTTTTACCTCGGCACACACACACACATCTTCAAGCCCACAAATGATGTAATGTAAAAACACTAAAGAACAAAATGCATGCATACAACTAAACCAAACCAACAGAGTACGCTTGAAGGTAATGTACTAAAAGTAAACTTGGCCAGAATACTAGCCCACTACAATAAGAGCCTAAAAACTGCAAAGTCAAACCTGTAAACAAAAAAGGTACTAGGACTACTGCTCGTAGTCGTAGGAACGCCTTGGCCTGTAGGTAACTCAGAATGCTCGGTCATATTCTGGTCCGCCCTGGACTCTGTCAAAAGGCTTCACATCTTCACAAGACATGATACGTGCGGGCAAAGCCCAAGCATGGGTGAGTATAACAGTACTCAGTTGGGGACCCCAAAAAACTACAAAGCAGTACAAAAAGTGAAGGTGCAGTCAGCTATTCATAGTATATGTCTATAGAACCAATAGAAAATCCCAGATATACTCAAAACCTAGACCTCTAGTCTAAAGACAAGTCACACAACTGCATACCCCCAGATAGGTGTTTAGTTCGAAGATCCCAAGAAGCACTCATTCCGGGAGAACACACTCCACATGTATTATAGCTCTGATGACATCGGTTCGAGAAGTACCATTCGTCGGGAAACGTTATGAGAGGTAGTTAAGCTCATTACGAGAGACACACTCTTGAGTGGGACGATTAAGATAGATAGGTGTACTCATTGTGGGAGACACACTCTTGAGTGGGAAAGATCATGATACACATATGAGGATCACTTCCAGGGCCATGGTGAATACAGCGACTCATCTGGAATTCACCTACTAGGTAGAAGATCGATGCCCAGTGGAGTTGGTCACATCGATGTTGGACTCTACCTAGGGTCATGAATGGATTAAGTATCTCGATCCAGGCCACTTGGATGGATGCCTGACTCTATAAAACAAAGCCATACTAAAGGGATCATACTCCTGTGTGAGGAAAGTATGCCTGACCTTTAGGGTATTGAGAAGAATGGGAATTAACCCAAAAAAAGATCCCTAAGATATGGTAAATAAGATGACCATGCCATTTGCAAAAAAGTACACGACATATAGAAACGTTACACCCTGTGTTATCTGACCTCGGGTACTACCCATGTAAAACGACCCATGTCATAGGGTTGTTCGTGTAGAAAACTAAGTACACGCCATGTAGTATGGTGTACATGCCTTGTCCGAGTGACTGGGGTCAGCTCCGTGTATGCTGGCCATGTAACCGTCCACATTCATCAACTCGAGTACTCCAACCTGTGTAATCGGTACACGGGGTGTCCAGCGTTACTGGCCTTGCCTTGATGTATGATAAAGTACAGGGTTGTGTACTCCATCCCATGTCTGTGAACCCCCTCGATACATGCGGAGTTCTGCATAGCTACCTCTTCCATGCTGTACACACCGTGTCGCCTGAAGCTGTGTAGTCCAACCTGTGTCCATGTACTTACCAAAATACACGCCGAGCATAGGGGAAAGCCTTACATGCTGTGTGACTAGGGTCAAATTCCGTTTGATTCCTCACTAACCCCCAAAACCCTAACCGTTGCTTCCAGTACTACATGGCGTGTTCTTCGGATGTACATGTCATATATTATGGTAGTTTCTAGAAACAAGGTCCTCCGCCATCATGCCTCCAGTGATTCTCCGTTCATCGATCCAGCCATCCGATCGCCACGAAAATCCCATGTTTTGGTCACCCCAACACCACGAATCCAATTATATTGTATTCGGACCTCTGATCAGCTCCAAAAACATGCAATGATCCATCTGCGTGAAGAATGCTCGAAGAATGGCCCTTCCCAATCCGGCTTGATTCGTCGTCTGCTATCATTATCGCACCTCTTCAAGGTCGTTGGGGTGTCGATTCTTCAATTTGGGATCGTTGAATCGCAGAACAAATGTGCAATGACCCATTTTTCATCACCCCATGAAGAACTCAACGAACACGGAAGAAAAAAATGGGAGAAGGAAAACCAATAAAATAAAAAGAGGAATGAACCTCAGCCGTCGTTCGTCACGGTGTTGATCCACTACCATTAATAGTCTTAAATAGAGTAGAAAATCAACAAAAAAATCAACATGGATTAATTTACCTCATAATAATCCCAAATAAATCCCTCCTGTAAGAACGTAAAAATGCACAGATCAACTTATTTGTGGCTGACCCACGTTCATCGTTTAAATCAAAATCTGGGAAAAGAAAATTAAATAAAAACTCCCACCTTTAGGAAATGACTGATCGCTAATGATGAGGCCATGCTACATTCGTCATCTCAATCCTCCAACTTCATTGGAACAATGATTAACAGCTTCGATATGTAATCATTTGTTGCTGATAGTTTTCTCCAGAGTTTCCCTCAAACTTTCACCAACGATCGACATACGATTATCCATGTAAAAAGGGAAATGTGTTTTGGAATTCAAAAACATGTTGCAGAATTAATGAGTCCAAATTTAAAATCTTGAGTCATTATGATGTGATATTTAATTAATTAAATAGCTTCCGCGTTGTCGCACTGCAGTGGATGTTTCTATAAAATAAGTAAAATAAACTTTCTAATTTATTTTATTTTATTTTACATAAAACATCCGAGAAGTTAAATTTTTCCCTCGACCCGTGCCGGTTTAGGATAGGCTCATTCATAGGTAAGGGTGTCGTCCCAGACGCAATGGTGCCCTCAGATTTGTAATCTAGGCATCCATTTGGTAACTGCCAGAGCCGCGCAGAAGTTCCAACTCGTATATCTAAAAAAGGTCAAAACACCATTCCGGTCTCACTAGGCCTCAGAAATATGTACCGTCTTCATTCTTGGTCTTGAAATAAATCCATATAATATTTAAAAATAAAAATACATGGGAAATATGAGACATTACAACAAAACAATGTGAGAGGAAGCTAGTTTCAGTGGGTGACTTGGGCATATGGTAGGCATACATATTCCAATCACTTCACTATAACAGAGAGTGTTCTAGGGAAATATCTCTTGCTCCATATGGATTTCTAGACCTTGAAATCTCACTGAGACTATTAACCCAACTCTCTTATCATTTCCACTAATAAACATCAATCCAAGAAAACCAAAGGAATATGAAAAGTCTTGACTTCCCCTGGCGAGTTGAATCCTGTCATTAGGTGTGGTGATCAGCCAGACTACTCTTAACCATAATTCCAAGTCCTGAAAATCCTACCTCTAGACTATCCTGACTATTACCCAAATAATATGACCCAAAGAGAGTGAACCTCCTCTAAGGCCATTTTTTCACGAACCAAATATTGTTTCCCCCTAAATAGGCACCAAACCCATCCCTTGACAAATAATGAAGGGCGTTCCCGATCCCCACGGGCTGGCCCAAGTGCCCAAGTGTCATAAAATGAGAATTCAAAATGATTTACCCAAGTTTATAAACATAAAAAATAAAATAAAAAATCCAGTAAAACAAATCTGGATTTTTGAAACCAGACAATATTTTAAAAAAATTCAGAACTGAATTACATATTTTAAAACAACTCAATATGATTATAACACAGGTAAAAAACCTAATGGAAACAGCCCAAGAACCCTAACTTTAAGGGGCACCGCCCTCATGCCATATCCACAAGACTTCACCACCAAGGACCTTCTAGAATCCCGAACCACTGGAACTAAAATCTTTACCCAATCTGCGATAAAAAAATAACAATGTTTACTTACACCAAAGGGTGTAAGTAGGGTGTGATCCAATTCCCTGTAGGATACCACTAATAAGAGATTCTATGAGATAATCATTCAAAGACAAAAATCATGCATTTTTTCAAAAACATGTAATTTTGAATTACAATTTCTAAAAGATGAAACATAAAAATCAGTTTCAGGTGGGCTAATTTAATGAATCAAAACATTTAAAATAAATTACAAAGCTACTGAATTTCCCAGCCAAATATGCTATATTCCAACGGTAATTATAAAGGATCTAATGAGCACAAGGAATATGAAATTAACCCTAGGTACTAGCTTCTTGTGGTTCCCAGGTACCTCGTATCTCGGTGAGTGTTACCATAAAAATATATGTTCTCATGCGCGATCCACTAGTAGGGAACCTACCCATAACCTAGTGGTCCCTAGTCATCATCATCATATATTAGTTAGAGTTATAAGCGTCAATCTTGCTATGTGAAACTCAGGCCAAACCCCACGGATTCACTAGCATACTAGTACACATCCAACCACCCAGATACTCGGGTTTTCCCTTTGTACTAAAACATGTTCAACATGTCAAGAAATATAATTTTCACATGAAAATATAATTTTCTCATAAAAAATTCACCAAAAATCCCACTTGTATACCACACAAGGCACAAAATTCCACTTTTTGTTCAAATTGAATTGATGTCTGGACCACACTAAAATAGCCCACAAAAATTTTCACTTTCTTTTACAATTCCACAAATCCATTAAAATTTTTTATAAAACCATTCCAATATATTAAAACTCACATAACAGCCCACTCACATGTTATATAATACCATTTTTCATAACAAAAATCCATTTTTCACATCACAGTCACACAAAACACCCCACATCACTTTCAAATCTCTTACATACTTTTGTAAATCCTTCAAATACTTTTATTACATTTCCAAGATTGAACACATTAAAAAATAGCCCCTCTCACATTTAAAATTTACCATTTAATAATATATACACTCCAAAACAATTTTCCAATATTGTTTCACCACTTACATAAATATTTAAATCATTTAAATCTTTCATAAAACAATTCCATAGAGTATACCCAATCGTTGCTCATAAAACCAATTGAAAAACCGTATTTCAAGGAAAAAACCACACAAAAACACTACCAATGTATAACTGGAAACTGTAGAGAAATTTTTAAAACCACTTTCATGTGTTATAAAATCACCATGGATAATACCACGAAAGATACAAATGAAAACACACATTTTCATAAAATAATCTCATGAAGTATAACAATGTTTTACATAAAAAACCTATTCCAAAAACCTTATTTTTAGGCCCACATTACACTAATACATTACCAAACCAGAATTTTTATTCCAAACAATATTTAGTAAACCAATTCCATATGTTATAAAATACACCCAAATAATACCCCATGAGTTTCACATGAAAACACCAAATTTCATGTTAAAAAGCAACTATAAAATTAAACATCTAACCAAATCAATCATAAACATTTTTTACCCCACAACCAATATATGAGGAATATGAAAAATGAGTAAATAAAAAATTATAACTCATCGATAATTGTTTATACATGAAAAAACCTACTGAAACTGTCGAATCCCTCAAAAAATGGTGTGAAACATCAACCACACCACCGCTGCACCACAAGGAAAATAAATCCTTCCCTAGACAACAATATATAACCAAAAAAGACACCAAATCAAAACCTAGGTTCTAACCATAACTTCTAGACTTTTATAACATAATTAATGAGGGATGAACCCTAAGGGAAAAGGAATAAACCAAGAAGAAATCACTTACCTTGAATAATATTGGAGGAATCACCCCTAATACACCAGTATCTGAATTTTCACACAACCAAACATACAAGGTAAATTTGAAAAAGGTTTAAGAGATCATGAAGAAACTATATTGGGGGAAAAGTGTGAGAAATGAAATTGTTATGAAATAATCAAGTTACCTATTCAAATATGGGCGACTTAAGAAATTCAGAGATGATTCATCCAAATTCATGATGAAACCGAGCTCCATAGATGGGGAGGAGAGCTTGGGGGCGCATTTGGTAAGTGGGCTCGAGTGAGAGTTGGAAGCACTGAAAAAAAGTTAATATGGAAGGAGATATTAAATAATTAAAAATATTTTTAATGTAGGAAATGGGCTTTTAGGTAGGCCGAATCCCCAAAATAAAAACCCAAATCCACCATGATTATGGATTCTTAAATGGTCCAAATTAATATCGTGGTGTTAATAGGTCATGGGATGACATGTGGGAATTAGAATTGATGAAAAATGTTGAAAATGAAGGATTTATAAAGGAAAAAATATTTATTTTTAAATCTGGAATTGGGATCATAGTGTGACCCAATTCATGAAAACTCACCCATTCCTCCATTAAAGCTTGGAAAACCCCCAAAACAAAGAATGAGTATAAATAAGATGAAAAATTCCTTCTAAAAAATTCATATATAGGACATATAAGATTTATAATTGACACATTATTTATATTTTTTAATTATTTAAATGTTTTTCATATGAAATATTTTAAAATATGTTTTATCGTCTACTAAAAAAATGGAATGTTCTGTTTTAACATGTACGGAAATAAAAACCATTCGCATGACTATAAATGTTATTATATTTTCTGAATGTCATATAATATTTCATGTTTTATTCAACTAAAAACCCATATTTCCAATTTTTGGTTAATTTTAAAATATTTATTTAACTTGGAATGGATATATGAATATCAAAAAATGTTTTCATATGGTTTCAAAGAACATTTTCACATTGAATTTTATATATATTTTATTATGGTTCATAGAACATTTATATAAGAAAAGGTGATTCAATTATAATATAAGGTCATGTGAGACTAGTATAACTCTTCAATTAATTATTAATGTGACAGAGTAAGCTAGTTACATTTATCCTTAGAGATTATGTGAATATGTTACAGTACTTATACCAAGTAAAACATTGATAGTTACATGAAGTATAACATTGATGGTTACTCCTTATATAACTATGATGGTTATTCCATTATTAACCATGTAGGATTCTCCATAATAAATAGTGATATAAATATGATTCCTCATGTTACCTACATGATTATTTAGGTTTCCATTAGTTTTTTATGGAAATATATTGACTATAAAATATAAGGGAATGTATATTCAACACCGTAGAGTAAAAAATTATAGCTATTTGAAAACATTATTATTAGTTTCTCATGATTAAAAAAAACAAATACATTTTATTCTTCCATTAGTATTTATTAGTAAATGTTTGAAGAAATGATAAAGGAAGAGAAAATGTATTATTCGAAAATAAATATTTTATTTTAAATATAAATTTAATTTTGAAAAATATCATTTTTATAAGTAATAATTGATTTTTTTTTCGTTTTTCTGTCTATTATAGATATTTTTTTTTGAAAATACCAGATTTTATAATGTTTTGAATAAGGTTTGAGGATTGGTAACAAAATGTATGAAGTCTCGATTATGGTCATGATGTTTTACCTTGAAAATAAATAATGTTTAACATTAAATGACTTATATTTTGGATAATTGATACAGAGTTGACGATTCATATTTGAAATATATGGTATTATTATGTAATATTTGAGATAAAAATTATATACTATTAAAATAAAATATATTTGGAAATAATTGAAAATGAATCATATTTATGTAATGTTTATGGATGGTTTCTTATTGATATTTTTATAGCTAGACGTGTAGTGCTTCTCTCAGGGGACATGGAAAGGAATTATACAACCTATTATGCTTCCTGACATACACGTAGTCCTATAAAATACATTTTAAGGAAAAAAACATCATGAGTCCTACATGGGATGTGGTTGAGCCATAATAATGAGAAATTATTATTTTTTCTACTTAAAATTTATTAATTTAATATCATGCTCAAATAACATTAAGATGAGGATATTTGTTACCCTGAAATTAAAATATTCTTTCATAAAATTTCCTCTTCATATTTTCATTCAAATATTCATAAAACATAATATTTTAATATCAAGAACTTTTAAACTCCTTTATTATTTATCAATGATATCCATCTTGGGATTCATTATTCTAATAGTATTTTTGAATTTGATCTAGTTTAGGGATATTAAAATAAATACATCATAGAATTATTTTTTTGATCAATGTTTTTAATGAAGTTTCTTAAACAATGGAGAATATTTCAAGAATTTATCCACAAGGATTATTTAATTGATATAAAATCTTTCATGACAGAGTTTCATTATTTCAACATTCAAAATAAATATTTCAGTTGTTTTATAACATTTTACCACAATAATTTCTTATCAGATAAGTCATTAATGAAATAAAATATATCCATAGATAGTTCACAATGTATTTATTATTATACTCCATAACCACAAGTAATTGTTATTATCTGGATTTAATAATACCTTTCTGCTTATTCTCCTCATAGATGGAAGTTCATTCAACACAATAATCATTCTTAAGATATCTAACTACAAAATTAAAATTATCATTACCATTAAATATTTGTGTATCATTATTATCAATTGATATCTTAATAAAAATATTCAACTATATTTTATTTTTTTGTAAAATTTTATTTTGTAAAATATTATAATTTCATTGGAAGATATAGACACTAAATTTACTATCTATGGATATTTTTATGTCACATCAAGTATAAACATCCAATCATACTATTAAAAATGAATGGGAAATTATAAATAGATCTAACCCAGGTTAAAATAATACTTTCATACCATATCATGTTCCATATTTATTTATGTATTCACCTAAGTGTAGAATTTATTTTTGTGTGACCAATTATGAACAAATTCAAAAAACACGCATACAAATTTTTTATATCTTTGTATTTTAATTCCTGTTACTCGTTATGTTAAATGTGGAACTGTTTATCTCCTAACAATCAAAGTATAATCACATTTTTTTTATTTACTATAAAGTGTGGAAAAAAGTGTTTCTATAAGGATTGTCCCCAATGAGGGAAACCTATTATAATTTTTTTTATTTATTATCCTGAGATAAATTTATTATTAATAGTGAATATAATTGATTGAAATTTAGTTTTTGATTGTACCTTACAAAACTAAACCCATGCACCCTTTGATTTTACACAATTAATAAAATATGATAGGTTATACATCAAATCCCCTAGAATAATCAACTATATTTCTATAGGATATTTATACTATCTTAAAACAATCATTAGACACTAAACTGGTATAATGGAATTGTCTATACTAATACCAAAAATCCTCAGTAGGATTCCATTCAAACCCTCTTAAATTCCATCACCAATAAGAATTGGATATTTTTATATCATGTTGAATAGATCCAATTCACAAAAAAATATCTTTGATATCCATTTAATATTTAGTAACAGTACCATGCATGTTTATCTCTATAAGTATCCTTTAACATTGATCTTGTACCAAATCTTATCTCTTGCCTTATTCATATCAAAATTCGAAGATCTTGACAGCTAGTAATAACCAATATAAATTCATGAACATAGAAATTCAGTGAATATTATTATTGATCCTTCTTCCACATTATTTTTTAATCCAATACTATTATTTATTAAATGGAACATTATTAATATCTTTTTTCATTGAATCATTATGTCAAATAATATAAAATATATATGACTCATCAAAATTTTCATCGATACACTGAAATATCATCATTATCTTAAGAGTAGTAGCAAGATAAGTTATTATATTTAAGTTCAGACAATTTTATCTCAGTTCACCAATCCATTAATATTTATTAGATAATTGAATATTTTTATCATCTATTTTTATAGGAAATAATTGACACTCTATGATTTGTGATATCCTCTCATTTTCTAAAATTCCTTACTGTGGGTTTACACGCATAGACATGATTATTACATTTTTCTACAAGTACTTGTACAAACATATATTCCAATCATATCCTTCTTATCTTTTCATGTTAATTTAGCGTAACCAAATAAATATATGCTTCATTTAGCAAGAAGACTCAATATTATCCTTCTCAAATGAAAATGATAATTAAATCATAACAAATCATTCTTTGAAACTCTATTAAATATATAATCTAAGAATCTATATAGTTTTATAATATTTTATATTGATGTCATAGTCCCTAATAATACAAAATATGTATCATCTTGAATAATTAATTCATATATTTGAGCACAACCTCATATTCTTCAACAAATAAATCCTAAATGTAATATTCTCAAAATTTTCATGAATCGTAATCTTATTGGATTGTTTAATTTTTATATTTGTATAAAAAAATTTAATTTATTAGTCATGCCCTCATAATTAATTAATTTAATAGTCTACAAATCGTTTCATGAATCAGGTATTATTGAAAAATCATGTTATTTTTACCATGGAAAAAATTGACCATCCATTAATATATGTTTTGGGCCAATCCCAAAAAAATAATTCATTATCAAAAATTTCACTAACTATTTTAGTTCTAAATTTAAAATAATACCATTGTAATATGTCATTTGAATTTTTGTTCTTTTAACAATTTTTTATATAAAATTTGGTTTCCTGAAAGTGAAAAATGACTCATACAATTTTCATAGTGTTTCATAGAGGTATCTATATTTTCACATTAAATGTTATATCATAAGATGAAAATGACCCGTATTAATTTCAAACATACTCTAATATAAGTTAAATATTATTTTAATGAAATGAAAAATACTCTATTGAAAAATATACTGACTCATATATTGATGCTTATATTTCTCTGATTAACTATAAAATAACTATGATAAATTATACGGAATGAATCTTAAATGTTTTAATGACTTATTAAGAAAATAAATATGACTCCAAAAATTTTACATTGACACAAACGTAGTGTAACATGAATTTAATGAAATATTTCTTAGTGTTATGTAGTTAAATGACAATTCTTTGAAAAATTTCAACTATATTATTACTCTTATTTATTGTAGAATGAAACTTTAAGAAATCCATATAATTTCTATGATGATTGATTACACAAATGAATCTATATAATTATTATGAAATGTGGTTTTCATTCTAATATAATTTTTAATTTCTAAAATTACCTGATTCATTAGAAACATACACAATAATATCTAAAACAATTTTAGAGCCTTATAAAATAATAGATAACATATATATTCACATAAACACATATAAAAATCTTTCTCAACAACGGCTAATGATTCTAAAACATTCATCTAATACATATTTTTTAATGACCTAAATTCTATTAGTAATATTTTATTAATAAATAAAAGTGTGTTTTATTATATTATATAATGCCACACATATACTAAAATATAGAGAAACAAACAAAACATTATTTCACTAGTTGATACTATTACATTAATTAGAAATAAAACCATTTAAAATTTCAAAAATTATTATAAGGAATGAAATATAATTTATAACATCTAAAATTTGAAAACATGGATCACCATAATCTACTAGAATAATCTCCCCAACTAAAAATACAATAGAAAAGAACAAAAAGTATATTAAACTTATAAAAATATTAGAAAATGTAAATGTATAATATTTAGGGGAATTGAGATTAATAATAAATTAAAGAGTGATGTGTAAAATATATTAGGTAATGTGACCATTGCAATTGTAATGTGACCATATAAATGGTAACCATACTATTGTGAATAAAATCCTAACCATTGTGAATTGTAAGTTAGCAGTTGGAATAATAATTTTAACTCAAATTAATCAATTGTGGTATAAAAAATATTCATTATGATTAAATTTCGTAAATAAAAATATTATAAATCCAAAAAATAAATATCATGATTAAAAAACTAAAATAAAATCTATGCACAAATTTAATAAATTCTAATTTAATTTATTTCATAAAAATAATTATATTTATATAAAAAATAAAAAATATCTATTTTAGAAATATATTTTGAAAAAAATATTACTTCTTTTTAAATAAGCATGTCTAAATTTTCCAAGGGTTCCTTTTTTCATTTTCATAAATACATCAAATTTTTGGTGAATTGTAAAAATACAAATTTTCACATAGATTTGACATCTTAAATTAAATCCTTAATGATGTAATAATGACCTAATCAATTATAAATCACGTGATTAGTAAATGATATAATTTATATACTAAATGAGTCATTATTGTAAAATAAAATGTATTTTAGAATAGAAAGAGGACATTTCAAATCCTATATTCAAATTGGATTACATTAAATGATTTCTTCCACATTTCATTTTAATAAACTAATTAAACTGATATAAAAAGGTGCTTTAAATTATAATAACCATGTAATTATATATATATATGTTTTATATTTCATAGAAACAACACTTACTTATTTTACTATTGATATAATATTTTACACACTATTTTATTCTGAAATTACCCCTATCATCAAGTATAAATTACCACACACAATTTCATTAGAAAACCAATATTCCCTAAGATTCCAATGCCCAACCTCTTAAACAGTACTCTCCCACAAAAAAATATGAATCCATACGATTGTTTTGGCATAATAAAAATCACAACCTCTATGTATTTTTAACGGTGTACATGAGAAGCTACACTGAGGATTAAGTATGTTTCGATCAACTCTCATGTTTGTTGTTATTGTTAAAATTCTTAATCTCTTTCCTTTATTCTCTTATAGATTAAAATCCAAAATTTACAATATTAATTATTTAGTATGATAACATTATATTTATCATATTAACCTATATTATGTATCAAATTTACAATTTGTATAACTTTAAATATTCCCTTTCTTGCTCTCTTTACAATGTCCTCTCAAAGGTAGGTTAACAACCTATATAGACATTTCCATGTCAATTATTATTACCAAAATCATGTATAAATATTTTTAAATCATTATAATATAACAAAATGTCATTATATATATTATATTATTCTATAATTAATATTATTATGGTATGAATTACATTTAACAAAAGAAAGCAATCTAGGAAAAATGTGAAATTTTTAAGTAAAACATGATTTCAAAATGACTACCAAACAACATAGGTAATTATGAATTATAATAAAATTAAAATAATATTAAATATTTTTAAAAATTAAAATAAATTACTTCTAGATCAATGTTTAAATAAATCTAGGTTTATTATTCAGGAGGTGAAAATTAGAAAATATAATGTCAGAATATAGATAAGGGTATTCTCAAACCGAACTCCTTTACATTTCATAATCCCTATTTTATGAAATCAATTTTTCAAAAACTCATATATTATTTAATAAACGTAACATTATTATTCATGCCTTTTTCAGGAATATATATATTTCTTACATTATTTTATGGAAAATACAAAACAATTCTATTTTTTTTAGAAAACACATATTTGAACATTCTCGAGTAGGTTCTTATACACACAATAATGATGAATATTATACCAAATAAGTTTTTTCATGTCATTTTGGAAACCACATGTTTATTAAAGAATAAATTCTAGATAAAATACTTATACAAACCATTCCATTACATATTTTAATTTATGACTATAATTTTAATATTTTCAATTTTTCATGCATGATTATCAAAATATTATGATGTGACATGTGGGCCCAGAATTATATATCCCTCCAATGCAAGGGGTAATGTGATGTATCTCATGAGATAATTTGTAATATACATGATCATGAAGCTTTATTTTTCATAATTATTATGATATGATAATGAACATATGTTATACATGAGCATGATGCATTTTATGTTCACACCTATGTGTGGAACTTTATTACTATGACATGATGTTTCGCTTTTATACATTTCCACATTCCATGATATTACTACATATTTTTCCCGTGATATTAATGATGATACTATTTTTATTATATCATGATGATGATTATTCTCACCTTTTTTATATTTTTTAAGGTCTATTATTCGTCTTCATATTTTTATTTTATCTCACCCAATTCTATGATATACATTCTCTGGAGATTACATGTACTAACAACAATGTGAGATATCAAGGATAAATATAAAGGATTTAAATAAATTTCCTATGTTTAATTAAAATCGTACTATTTTTTAGACTAATTTTTCCAAGACACTGAAACCGTTGATCATATATTTGTATCTTTATTATATTGTTTATCCTAATAAGTATGTAATAGCTATTAAATGAAAAATAGTTTCCCTATAGTTTGTAATATAAATTTTTGTAGTTAATTTGTTAATGAGGATTATAGAAAATTAATCATTACCCTCATGATATGTATAATTATATATAAATCTTTAAGAATCATTATTTTTGTAATATGTTAAACATAGGAATCCCATATGAAATAACTTTAGTTTTAATTCCATAAAAGAATAATTTATTTATTTATTCTTTGTTGAATTATATATTGTACTAAAATTTTATTACTAAGAAAATGGTGTAATTATAATAAATAAATGGAAATCATTAAATTAATATTTTTTATTAAGTAATTACTAGTTAATTTTAATTTTCAATAGTGTAATGTGAATTATTTTATAACCTTTATGTTTACTAGAATTTTTCAATCAAAGACTTGAAACAATGATGCAGGGAAATACCTAAAGATATATAGTGGTGAAATCATTTAAACAAAAGTGTTGGACTCTTCTTTGGTAATATTATTCATGAGTTTACTTCCTGTGAATCTAATAATAAAACCCATGGGGAATTTTAAAAATATACATGGAATAGATCGTATATCATTAAATATAGAACAAATCCACTTTTAGGAAAAGGAAATGTATTATAATATTCTAACCCATCAAATAATGCTTTATAATTTTAAGGATGATCAAGAATCATATTCTTAAAAACCATCCATGAGGTGGCTATTAATAACCTATTAATGATTAAACATTGACCAAATGGTTGAGTCAAATGAATGAACCAACCTAGAAGAAATACCCATTGATAGGGAATACATTGATGTACTTACGAGAGAGTTACCAGGACTTCCCTAGAAAATTACGTTGAGTTATCAATAAACCATATACATGGTTCCACTCTTATATCCAAAATCCCATATTGGATGTCTATGATCGAATAAGAAGAGTTAGAGAAGCAGATGAAAGAGATTTTGAGAAAAGGGTTCATATTCTCTAGCACATACCTTGGGGTGTTCTGTACTCTTCATAATGAAAAAGGTGGATTAATTTGGATTTTTATGGTTTACATGGAACATATAATGATTAAAAAAAGTATAAACTTACAAGGATTGATTGATTGTTCTATATACTATGAGGATCTACTTAAGTCTTATAGGTGGATAATCATTTTAGATGTCAGTAACTGAATGCGAAGAGGGAAGATATTCCAAAGACTGATTTTTATACATGTATTGGGAGAAATGAGTTGAAATGGACTCTCTTTTTTAATTTCTAATTTTTATGAAATATTAAGGTATTTAATGATTGAGTCTTTAGATACTATCTAAAAAAAAAATTTCATTATTGATGATATTATCATTTACTTCGAGATAAATAAGGAGAATGTAGTTTATATAATGATTATGCATTGATCATTAAGTAAGGAAAAAATGTTTTCTATGTTTATCATGTGTGACTTTTTGACGAAAAACATCCCATTCATGGGGAACATGTCCCCTTGCGAAGCTATTTAATAGAAATTATGTAGAACTCCAATTTTTTTTGAAGAAGATGGATAAAAAAACTAACTTGTAAAAGATCTTGGGTAAGATTTAGAATAGAATATTCATGACCAATCTTAACATATAAACTACACCTTGATTGAGAAGATAAGCTATGTTAAGAACTATTTAAGGGACCTGTATTTCATTATGGGAGAAAATGTTTTCCTTGGAATATCACCATTGAAGAGAGTCATCTCAATTTTAATGGAAGGAAATTTTAGCACAATGAATATTGCACCCATTTATATCCTTGATTGAGTAGGCACTCATGTTCATGACGTGTTCCATGTATCAATCATATGTAATTATATACCAAATCCCTCACACGTACTGAATCCATAGGTGCTAAAACTGGAGAATGACCACTCATATGAATAACAAATGGTGAATTTCATGGACACCATATATATATATATTTCTATTCAAACAGTAAACTCACTTTATCAAAGTGTCATAGAGGAATCATAAGTATAAACTGGAGACATGGGAACCAATGAAAACAATGAAACCAAAGTACTCTCATCTACTCGCAATCGAGAATATGAGTTAAAATTTTTGGGAAATCTTTTTTAATAGTGGAAGAATATATCCCCGAATGTTAATTAGTAATATTTTTATACTGAATAAACATGTGTTTATTTATATTATGTAAAAATATACCCATAAGAAATATAGAGAAACTACGAAAAACATTATTTTATGACATAAAATTGTTACATTAATCACAAATAAAACCAATTAAAATTCAAAAAATTGAAAAAGGATAAAATATAATATTTAAAATCTAAAATTAGAAAATATAGATTTCCTTGATCTACTAATATCATCACCCACACATCCAAATATATATAAAATAAATAATACAATATTAAACCAATAAACATTTTCTGAACAAAAATTTATAACCCTTATAGTAATTGGTTGAATATTGACTGATATAATGAAGTGGTATATATAGGATGTAATGTGACCATTGTAATAGTAATGTTATCATTCAAATAGAAACCTGGCCATTTGGAATAGCAACTTGATTGTTGGAAATAATAACCTGACCATTGTAATAATAAATTTACCTCCGAAAAATTATGATATAAAAAATATTTCTCATGATTAAAATATGTACATATAATTATTATAATGGTATAAAAATAATTATCATGAATTAAAAACTCAAATAAAATATATGAACATTTTTAAAAAATAGTATTTTAAAGTTTATCTTAAAAAATGTTTTTTTCAAAAATTTTGATTACCTATATTAAAAAATTATTTTAATTTAATTAATAATAATTAATAATAATTATGAAATCATAAATTTTAAATTCTCCATGGATTATTTTTTGTAATTTTTAGAAATATATCCATTTTTGAGTGAATAGTTAAAATATGGGATTTCACATAACTGATGTATCCTAAATTTTATAATTAATGATTAAATATTGACATAATACTTTCATAACATTCTTCTTTGTCCTTGATGATTTTTATTTAGTAAATGATTCATTAAAATTCCATAAACATAATTTCCAAACATAATAAGGATCTTCCAAAATATAATGTCAAAATTGATTCCATAAGATAACAATTTGTTTTTTCCAAATTTCCTTTTAATAAAATAATTAATTAGAATTAAAATTTGTATTTAATGTCCTAAAAAATTATATTTTTTATATAATAATTATTTTTTAAAAAATAAACTAGAATTTTTTTTCTTTTTACATAATATATTCATGCAGTATTTTTTTCTAAAAATTCCCTCTCTGCAAGTATAAATAACTCCACTCCCTAGCATTGTAAAACCACTTATCTCCCACATTAAAAAACTGAACCACTTCTAAAATAATCCCTCTAAAGACCTCTAAAATAATTAGGTACATTATTAAAATAATCTAACTCCATAAGAAAAGAGATATTTAGTGGCGTACAATTAATGAATCACAGAGGATTAAGTAAGTTTCAATCCACTATCTTCTTCTTCTTCCTCTATTTATTTTTTCGAATCCCCCTTCAAAACAAAATTTTAAAAATAATAACTAGGAATTAATTTAACATTAAATTATTTTTTTTATCCCATTGTAAGTATCATATTTACTATATGTAATTTTTATAAACATTCATATCCAACTCTCCCAACAATGTCCCATAAAAGGACAGTTAACCACCTACATAGAATTATCTAGGTGAATTATTATAACCAACATAATGTATTTATATTTAATAACTATATATAATATATAAACATTGAATTATAGATATTATATTATTTTGAGTTTAGATATACTAAGGTATAAATTACAATAAACAAAATTGTGAAATCATGGCATAACTAGAATTTTTTTTATTAAAACATGATATCAGAATGACTTCCATATGACCATGGAAAACAAAAAATATAATAACATGAATATAATTGATAAATTGTGAAAAAATTTACAATAAATAACTTATGGATCAATTTTTAATATATATATTTTTATTATACAGGATGCACAAAAGTGACAAAATGAAGAGTGAATATCGGTATGGGGAATATATATCCTAACTCATTTTATTTTTGTTATACATAATTCATGATATATTATGTATAGATACAGATGTATTTTTGATAAAATATTATTTCATTATTCCCATATTTTATTTTCAGGATATACATGTTTCTTTCATTGTTTATGATAAATATAAATATTTTAAAAAGTAATATTATTTCAAAAAAACATATATGAATATTATATAATTGTATCTTAATCACTCAAGAATGATTATTTTTATACCAAATATGTTTTCCCATTTTAATTTAGGATACACTAGAATATTGATGAAATCGTATTTAATGAAATACTTATTATAGCCATTCTATTCAACTAGTTAATTCATGGCTTTGATTGTAATATGTTCAATGTGGAATACTAGATTTTGTAAATATTATGATATGATGGGTGTGCCAGAAATTATATATCCCACTAATTCATTATGAACTGCAATTTATCTGATGAGATAATTGGTATTATTGATGAACATGAAGCTTTATTTTTTCACAATGATGATGTTATGATTAGGCGAATATGTTATGGTTGAACATGATGATTGATTTGTTATCCAAAATGTGTGGTACTTGACAATAATTACATGATGTTTCCTTTTGCTAGATTTCCAAATTCCATGATTTCATCACATGTTCCCCTCCTGATGTTAATGATGATCACATACATTTTATATTTTGATGATTATTATTATCCCCCATGTTATACTGATTCATGTCCTTTATTAATCATAATACTAGGATTTTCGTTCATGGATTTCTTTTACGTATATCCTCATGTGATTACATGCACTAAGAAGAATGTTAGGTTTTATGTATAATAGTGGTGGATCTAAACAATATTTTTATGTATTATTAAGTCCATGTTATATACTAGTGTAATGTTTTGAAGACACTAAACATTTTTATCCTATATCTATTTTGTTTTTTATCTTAACAATGATTTAAGGGTTATGTAATAAAAACTAGGGTCACTATATTTCTGATTGTATTATAAATAATTTATTTTATTTATTCCATGATTTGACTCAGTAAATTAAATCTGATATTCATATTCTATAAACACATATCATATGAAATCAACTCAAAAACATTATTTACCAGCATTCTAAACGCTATTATAGATAGTACATCTCACTACTATTAGCACTTTAATTTCATGGGAAAATATCTTCCCCAATCATCATATGTATAAGATGTTTAATTTCAATTATTTACACATTAACCGCAAGAATCATAAAATATAAGAAAATTCTATGAAATCATATGAAGGAAACCTCAATTTATTATTCAACGGTAGGAAATATTGATCTCTTTGACCATAAATGTATGAGAACAATCATTATACTCATTATTGTGATTTTACACTATCGCCCAAGACTATAATACGTATTTTTTCACATTATTATAACCATAAAATATTATCAATATAAAACTATTAATACATTTGAAATTGTCCCTAATCAGTCATATTGTTAATATTAAACCGATCAAGGGTCATCAACCACAAATATAAAGACCCCCCCCATAGTACATGGATTACAATAGATGAAAAAATTGGAATGGTAAAATATAATTAATATCACTTTGATTCAATATTACGTAATTCCTAAAATAAATTAAAAACTAAAAGATACCATAACAATGGTTGAACAACCCATTACCAATATCTAATCCATTTAAACATCCCTCTCCACCTTATACTATTTAGCACTATTATGTAAAATTTAATATAGAACTATATTATTGTATTCATTATTTATTCAAATGACTAATACAATTAATAATATCATTGGGTAATAATCCTGAAAATAATTATGAAAAAATTATTTTTTTTATAATTTTTTATATAAATGAACAAATTCATATCTGAATAAAAATAAAAATAATTTTATAAATTTTAGTCCCAATTGAATGAATTAGAAATAAATATTATTTTTATCTAATAGTAAAATTGGAAATAGATAAACAAATATTTTCACAAAAAGGGTGTTAAATTGGGAAAAATCGTGTCAAAATTTTCTAATGGAATATTGTTCACATTTTTGTGGAATAGTTAGATTTTTGTTAAAAATTAAAATATAAAATGAATATAAAGAAAGTTATTATGAATAATATAATAAATTAATAATGATTTTAAAAATATTGTACAGGCCATATAGAATAATAATAGAAGCATTCATTAATAAAATTTAATTTAAAGTAATATAATTAATTTTCCAAACCAATACATTATCACCCAAAACATAAATTATACTTTTTTGATAATAAATTACTTATTAGCCGTAATCTATTTTAAATCCAATGTAATTTATGATTATTATGTTAATTCCATAAAAATTAATATGAAAAACCTCTATACATATATGTCAAATTACATGGGTTAAAACAATGGGATGGAGAAATGTTTTCCATTTTTTTGAAACCTTTTTTCCAAGGCCAATATTTAAAAATTAATAAACAATTTCCCATAGTTATCTAACAAGACCATCACATTAACTATTTAATATCTAATATAAATCCACAAAGAATACATTCTTCAACATTTTCTATTTCAAGTGTATTTTTATGTAATTTTAATGGTTCTGAGAATCTATTTTTAATGATTAAGAACTATCATGCATGGTAAGTGTTCTCAATCCTACTATTTAAATTTTAATTAAAATCCACATGTTATAATTTTATTCAAATATATTTTTCATATATATACATTATATTTCTTGTACTGTCATCATTAGAATTAATTTTAATGAAATATTACTTATTCCCTCTCATTGTAAATTTTTCATATGTCAATGTTATGCTGAAGAAAGCATCCAAAATCCCGTCTTATCTATTATTTATCCTCTTCAATTAATTTTTAATTCAAGGTGAAATGTTTTTATTCTTAATTTAATTAATCTTTTTTTCATAAGAACAATTATATTTCAATATTCATTATTTTACAATATTTTTACTTCATTGTAATAAATTCTTAAATTTTATTAAAAAAAGATTGTGTTTTTTCTATAAATCTCATTCTTGTATGGATACAAATAAGTGGATATTGTTTATGGGTTCTCTAAACCTACGGGTAATAAACATAAAAAATTTTCACATGTTATTAACTTGAGCATCACTTTTTTCCCATTTAATGGTTCAAATTACAAAATGATTTTGAAACTAATGGTAGATATTATTTAGATATTTCATGAGCCCCATATAAACCATACAGATGTATCATTTCCTAATGAAATCAAAATATTATGGAAGTACTTATCACCACTATCTAGTTATAATTCCTTTGGTATGTTTATTTGGAATTATAATTTTAATTTATAATTGTTTTAAGGTTTAATGTGGGTTATTAACCTAGATAATCGTATTATATCATTAAATAATATATATTTGACTTTATTTATAAATATTAGTTATATATGAAAAATATTTATTACGTAGTAATGAAATTATATATAGTTACTCCTGAACCATTAAAATATGTATTGTGTTTCGTTTCCCTACATGAAGTGGATGCTTTAGTATTATTATGTTATTATAGGGACTAAAAATATAAATCCCCTTAATGCATCAGTATGTATAATGAGACAATCTAGATGGTTATTTGGTATAATACATACATATTTTTGTATGATTTCTAATTATGAGTCATTGATGACTTGCTTATAACAGTTCACATGATACATTCCATCACATTGAAAAACATTATTGTTATAAAATAATTTATTTACTATTATATTTTCAATGGAATATTATTCTCTCCTTTTCATTTTTATGGTATAATTATATTCATTTATTCATTCCATGTTATTTATTTCATGTTTCTACTATGATAGCTTCCTATATATATTACCCATTACTAAAAATATGAGACTCCCTATTTAATTTTTTTATCATTTACTAAAAAATTATTATCACTCAATTGGAAATATATATTATTACTGTTAAATAATAATATCTCCAAATAAATAATAATGTATCAATAATTTTCAATTTAACTACATTATAATTTATGTATCATGGTTATTGAGACCACTAACACATATGAATCTATAATCTATCCGTTTTTCCAATGAAATATTAAATCTACTTGATTTTAGGTTATATGAGTAAGGGTGTTACGCTTTGTATCATGTGTAGTTATCTAGAAACCGTAGGGATTTAATTCATAACAAAAATAATTGTTGATTGATAAAAACTAATAATATTCTGGGAATATTTGTGGATTAAATGATTTAATTCTATAATAAATGGGTAATTATTAATAATTTTTCTCAATAAATAATTATATATATTCTATTTTTTTGAAATGGTTCCTAATGGAAGGAACAAAAATTAGGTCAAAAAATGCAGATGCATCCCTCCCAATCAAATCAATGATACTAGTGTTGGGGAAGGTAATATTATGAATATAGTATTTTTGTTATCTATGTTTATTTTAAATTATATTTTCTATATAGAACAACCTATAACATCAATGTGGGGTAAAATAACATTGATGAGATCATGTGGTATCCAATTAAGGCTCCAAATAGAACAACCAATCCCATTATGATTGGGAAATTGATAAAGTTATGTTGGATCATATTACTTTGGTTGATATATATTGAATGGGAGAAGGTTACATGGTCAAACATCACAAAATGGGTAAAACTGACAAATGGTGTTATTTGATAAAAAAATAAACAATTTGAATGATATAGAAATCATGGGGTTGAATTATTTTAATGTGATATTCCTAGTAAAATATTTCAATAAAGAGTAATGATATAGGATAGAATGAAAATTATGGAATTTAAATCAAAAGGAATAAGAAAAAAATTATTCGTTTAAAGATATCATTATAATGATAGAAAGACATGTGTCACATTATGTTTGAAATTATAAATGAAATACTTATCTCTTAATTAATTGAGTAAAGACATGTTTTATAAGAGAATTATTCTTTCAATCATGTTTATTCACTGATGATATTTTTCCATGTGAACTAAAGATAGAGAAAAAGTTATACGATGCATATATTTTGGAGAAAAATCAAGTAAAGAAGAGGTTATTTTAGCACAAAGTTGAAGGTCATTTTTAAAAGGAGAAAAATATAACAATAGTATTTAAAAAATGAAATAATTTTGGAATGAATCACATATGATCATTATTTAATGGATTTTTTTATTTCTTTATGTGTAGAGATAAATTCTATAAATATAATGAGTGTAGGGGAATTAGGAAAGTTTCTAATTTGTGATGATTTAATTATAAATATATTAGGATCTATTCAAATCAACACCTTCACTGTTATTGTTTTATACATAAAAATACACCAATGGATCATGTATATGTTTTTTTAATCACCACAACAGTAGTTTCATCTTTAATTATTTCATAATCCCAAAAATGATCATAACATATATTTTTGGTAATATATTATTTGACATTAGATATGTGAACTCATTCATATATTCAGGTTTTCTAAGAACAATAAATCAACCACGTATGAATTATGGGATTAATAAATAGCTAAATGTATATTTTTATGTCTTATAGATATTATTGAATAAAAATCGAACTATTTCATTATACCATATTTTTATTTCATTTCATGAATATGGGTAGTACCAATTGATAAATTTAATGTAAATATTATAGTGGTTTTCCTTATAAAATACAATGAATAAAATTTATTATCATGAGAAAGAGGTTATAATTTATACAGATAAAAAATAATACCTTGTTATTATGGGAGATATTTAATTTCTTTATTTATTAAAAGAACCACTTCTATTAGCTAATCTTACTAAAATTCTGGGAGGGAAAAAATCTATGAATGCAAAGGATATACATAAAATATTGTATTTATCAAAAGGGTGGGAATATATTTGTTATTTATCATGAAAAAAACTGGATATAAGCCTAACCATTATTTTTTATTATCTATCAAAATGATCTATATACCTAAAAAATATCTAAGCCTACCTATGTAAGGGATCTAATTGAATTATGAGAATCAAATAAACAATTACATGATTTTTCTGATAATGTTTTCATATTCTGTAATGATTCACCCTAGACATAACCTATATTATTTTTCAATAATATTTATTGATTTATGAGTTTCATCATGGAATATAGATAATCTAGTTAGATTTATATAATGAAAAATTATCCTTCATAATGTCTTGATTATATGGTCGATCAACTCAAAGGTGATCAATTCATCTCAAATATTGATCTCTGTTGAAATTATCTTAAATTTTAAGTAAACAAGGATGATGGAAAACCCCAGGATTGTAATTTATTAAAATTTGGTATGATAGATTAATGAAATGAAACACTAATCCTGTATTATAATTTAACATCTCAATACATTATGATGTATTACTACTAAATAAATTCTATATACTTGATAGCTTATGGAACATGAATCCCTGAGTCGTAATGAAGTGTAATATGGTATATTTTTATAAACTATCTATTAAATTTTTTGGTATGATTATTAATAATACAATTATAAAAAGTATGTTTATGTATTTATTAGAAATTGAATAATATTAATTCAAATTAAAAATATATTTATCCTAATTAGAAATGTAATTTTTCTTCATGACGGTTTATTCCTGATTATCACAGATAATTTAAATTTTATTATTACCACATTTATATATTTTATTGAATAAAAATGATATAATTTCTGAAATTTTCATATCAAAATTACATTGTGGTGAATTTTATGCATTTTATGAAATTTCTAAATTTTTTGATGAATATTGAAAAATAATGATTTTCATCGAAAATGATAACATCCATGCTCTTTATTAGACACTTTATCATGGTTTATTACATAAACATGCACTTTGGAGAACATTGTGGATTTATAGGTTTAGTTTCTTGTGAAATTATGAACATTACATGACAACATAATACATAAAAGTATAACATCATTATTTAAAACTTTTTTTACATGACACAACATTCCTCATACCTATCATTACATGAGATAACCAGAGTACATACTTGTAAAAATGGGGATTTATAAATTCACGTATGAGAGTAAAAAAGTTAAAAAATGATGTAGAAAATACATTTTAGTCAATAGTAATATTAAAGGATCATAATAGAATCATTAACATAAAGCCATGTTATAACTTGATTCTCATAATGTGGAAATTTGTCAATAAAACTTAACCCGATTTTAGCATGAGCTAAGGCTCATTGAACATGGAGAATGATTAATCCCTCATTTAACTTTAATTAGCATGATTAAACCCTCATTTCACATGATGTATCATTATACTATTCTTTAACCAATGCATTGGAGCACTATCAGTGCAAACCATTCTTAATAATTTGATTTCATTCATATGTGTGCCACATGGATCATATAACATGGATAATTAAAATTCATCATTAATTACAAGATAAAGGAATGTGGGATTTATACATATAAATATATAATCAATAATTAAATGTGAAAAAAGGTGAATACCCGTCATAGAGAAATGGTTATGTTATTCACCACACAATGACATTGGCTTGGAAAATCGTGGTGTAATTTCAGCAGCATAATGACGTTTCATAAGAATTCAGAAAAATGGTGGATGAGAGAGAAATGGGTGTATCATAATATGTGATATAAACTGACAGTAAGTCAAAAATATAGAAACATTTTCCACTATATGTAATGTAATTTAGTTTCATAATACCAAATAATTTCTTGAATGTAAATGAGGAGAGATAAATCCATTACAGAATTTTGGCATGGTAACAGGTGTACAAGAGAGGCATTAATGAGAAAGAAAAGGGTTTATCATCATTAAAACATAACGAGAGAAGTATAGGGTCTATGTTAAATCACACCAGAACACTTTTATTTGAAAATATAATGGAATAACAACATAAATAAATTTGGACAAAAATAATAAAATCTGAAATCCCTTACTTGGATGTGTGATCCCACAGGCCTGGGAGAGGCTTGAGAGAGAATTATTAGGATCTTGTGGATACTTAGGAGGATTATATAGTGATTGAGAAATAGTTTGGTCAAGATCCAATGGTTTTGAGTGAATAGGATGTAGGACCTTGGGTGGGTTTACATAAGAAAAGAGAGGGAATTCATTATTATTTAGGTTTTGGACACCACACATTAAACTAATCAAAACAAATATTCAACTCTTTTTTTACCAGAGTTTTTTACAAAGGATATTGGAATATATTATATTATATGTTTAATGTCTTATTATCTTAAAACATTATGTTTTATTATGTGGAGGTTAGTCACACTGTCAAGGCAATAATTTTAAAACATAAAATGTTTTGGAGGGTTCACTAAGAGACCATACAATTTATCTAAAAAATATAAAATCACATTATTTTAAAATTAAGACACATATTGGCCGAAAACCCATTTTACATAATTTTATTAAATCACTATTGGGTCATTATGATGTCATAAAACACATTATATATTTAAACGGTATTTAAGTTTTACCCAAAATATTCTACTGTCTTAAAAAATTATGAAAAATTCACCTTTGGATTATTTTGACATCCTGATTCAAAAATAATATTCATATAACATAAATAATATTTCTACGTATGTGAAATTTTAAATTAAAAAAACATTTATTGGAAATTCATGGGTTTTAAAAAAAAATGTATTTGAAACCTTAATAAAAAAATCAAAATTTTATTCATAAAAATTATTGTATTCATAAAATTTCAATAGAATGTAATTTAGTAATAATATTTTCATAAAATATTTTTTAATTAAAAATTTCATTAATTCATCAAAATATATTTCTTAATTTAATATTAACAAAAAAATTCAATTTGGGCTTTAAAAACTATTTACAAAGTTACAAATATTAAATGAATGTATATTCCTTATAAAAAAATAATATACATAATCATAGTGATAATATTTTGTTATATAATGCATTATAAGACCCTCGTATGTCCAAAGGGTATGGTGTGCGATGGCGATAGACCCTTGGGGAGGCTCAGATAACATCTCTCGAGTGCTAATCTCTGTTAACTTCCACTTATTCGGTAGGTGGTTCTGGTCAGTATTAAAATGTTGAAGCTCGACATGGGCCTGGTCAAGAATGACGAACAAAGATGGTACCTCATTTTCAACCACCAACAAATGGGCTCCCTACGAAACAATTCTACTAGATGAGGTCATCACATCATTTTTCTTTGTAAATTGGATTTCTTGATGCACTACATTATACTAATCAATTGAACACTCTTCAGCAGCTATATTAGCAACGATAAAAAAAATTTATGGTATTTTTAAATCCATAAAACCATGGAAGCTCATATTTTGTTTAACCATTTTACATAATAATACATTTAGTAAGATCAATATGAATTTTCAGTAATAAAATATTCGGTCGTTACAAAAACCAAATTTTCCTTCGAAATAATGAAAAATATTAATTAGGTTTTATTTTTTTATGGTTAAATAAAATTAAATATATTATAATTAATTTTTTTCTGAATTCATAATCCATTTTATTGTTAATTTCGATATTAATAGCATATATAATTAAGATAAATTTCTCACTGGGAACCTACATTCTCATCGCATTTACCATTATTATTTTAATTTGGAATCTACCAATTCATGGAATATATTTTGAAAAAATGGATTACTTATTTTTTATATTTATAATTTATTTTAGCTAATAAGGTAAACATAATTTCATACCATAATGAATTGTGAATGTACTAAAAATAAATTTCCCCGGTTTGGTAAAAACTTATATTTCAGGGGTTAAACTACAATTATTAGGTTTAAAATTACCTATCTACTTGTCCAACAACAATTATATGTCCATATTTAGACATTATAATCATTAATGGTCTATAAGGACCCGTTTTTTATTCTTTTATCATAATAAAAATGTGTTCTTATATGAATCGTTTCAAAAATACCATTTGTTTCCTCTCCTACAAGTATAAAACGCCACCCTTATCTACCCACCATAACAATTCCACAAATATCTTTTCATAAAATATATTAAAATAAATCACATAATTTATCTAAAAATAATATACTAGATTAATTGTTTTGGTCATCAATCTACTGGATGATGGATTTTAGGGAAAACGTAATTTTTTTCCTAAAGAAAAGGTAACGTTCTTAAATGGGTTTTTTTATTTTGATTAACCTAGATCCTCATTTAAATATTAATAAAAAATTATTATAAAATTCACTCAATATATTTCATATAAAAAGATGTCGTTTTTTAATTTAAGGACCTATATCCTCCTTCTCTTCCATCAATTTTTAAATGAATCCATCAATCATGTGTATGAAGGAGTACCACCTCACGAACAAATGTAAATCAATTTTCTTCTCCACCTTCCTTAAAAGGATATTATTATGGATTTAACTTATTTTTATGATATTTATGAAATAATTAAATTAAATTAATTATAATATCACAAATACATTTTTATATTCCTTGATGTTTATATTATTATAATGTCGCTCGTGTCTATGGTTGACTACTGCATCGCCTAGCAATGTGACCTGTTTTAAGTTTTTATTAACATAGAATGTAATAAGGATAACATTAATGAATATATGTGCTATATATTAAATTATATTAATTATGTAAAATAAGTATACAAATTAATTCATTAACCATTAACCCATTATAGAAATGATATTATTGGTTAAGTGTACGTACAACCTACCGTCTCTGTGAAGCAATTCAATCAATTATCATTGTTAAAATTTTAATAATGATAATAATATTGTATTTAAGAAAACAAATTATATTTATAACATTAATATCATTAGGGGTACTATAGAAACATATAATATTATCATGAAATATGGCTTTTATGTTAAAATATGCACTGTCAAATAAGGCTGTTATTACGCAAAACAATAGCAGTAATGAATGATTATTACGAAATCGGTGGGAAGATATTATAAAAAAATTATATATGATATTATAAATTTTTATATTTTAATTATATAAGTTAATAAAAAGTATAAAAATTATATATAGGTGGTTAAAGTGAGTTCAACTATATTGAATCATGAGGTTAGAAAATTCATCTCAAATTCTTTTTATTGTATAATATTGATATATTATGAAAAAAATTATATGGTGTATATAATACCAATTTAGTAGGTAATATGATGATTAATTAAAAATTAAAAGTATTGTAAGTTTAAATTATTTATACTTCAACCATTTGGACTTTACTTAAAAGTTATGAAGTGGTAAATAATTTCATAACATAATTTATTTTCATTGGTTTGTATTCATTCATAACTGTATTTAAAACTCCTAGCTTTTGTGCATCAAGAATTTTGAATATATTATGTTGTATTTGAACATTATGTTTTCAATTTTATACATATAACTGATTCAATGAATAATTATTACCAATATATTATGATCTTTGTATGGTTTTATAACAAAATATCATTAAATTAAATTGTTTATGTGAGAATTTCCATTGTAAGAAATAATTTTATTTTGTATAAGAGACCCATTTTATTTTTTTATCCTCTTATAAGTCATGATATTTTTAGAAAATAGTACCATATTCATCTCTCTCTTACTTATAATTGATGATATATTTTTTAAAGAAAATCTATTATAATTTATCTCTATAGTTAAAAATACATTCCCTTGTAATGTTTTCTCCTAAATATTGTTTCTAAAATGTTTCTAACCATATCAAATTGTTTTTTAATGATATTGTTTCCCATATTAAACTAGTTAAAAATTGTTATGAATGTAATATTCATGATTTTTATGAATATATGAAAAGAATTATTATTCTTATATGTATAGAATGTATGGAATTTCACATCAGTAAGACCACACAGTGTTGTAATGATTTATTTATATGTTTAAAATGTTTTTTAAAGACTATTTTTTAAAAATATCTTGTGTTTTTATAAAAAATAATCTTCCATCTGAAAATAATAATATCCTAAAGAATATTATAATTAGTTTTTTTGTATTTATATTCATTGATTACAGAAAAAATTTATTATACTTATGATACTCTAAGGATTTTTTCTATTTACACCATTTATCTATATTGTTGGTTAAGATTCATTTTTTACTTGGGAAAGTATTGGCATTCTATTTATTGATTAGTTTTTGTAATAATTATCATTCCCTTGAAATATTCAATTCCTTTATATCATTGAACATTGAATTTCCCATTAATATAAATAATATATACCATTGATATTATTATTACATAAATAATTTATGTCATTTATACATATGATATTTTAATTTTAATGTTACCTTACTAATTTGGGAGATTATAACTAATCTATATTTCAATATTGATATGAATATTTTTTTATAGATAATATTGTTCATATATTTAATTTATCATTTTTTATATGAGGAATACGATTGATATGTAGATATTGGTGGAGCACTATTATTGATGTCCCCTAAATGCATCTGTATTCTACTAAGAATAATTAGTTTTACATCCTTGGATAAATGAGTCTCTATTGTGTACATATGAGAAAAATTTAACCATTATTATAAATGGTCTTGACATTATAGTTATCATGTTTCAATAGATAATTACCAATAATAAATAATAATTTCCTTAATTGAAAATGTATGTATTATTATCTATGATATTTTTGAAATTATATTGTGTTTGGATGAATATTAATTTAATGCTTCTTTTGAGTCATTAACTATTTCCTTTTGTTTTATTCATATCTTATAAAGATAGAAATTTTATTTAATATCTTTTTTTCAGTTATTTAGATGGCCATATTGATAATTCCCTATATTCCCATTATAGTAATGTTTATTAAATGAATTATGTGATTATTTATTTACCATTTTATGTTGATTATTCCTTATCTATTCATGATAGTAATGTTATTCGTTAAATTGAATGTGTGTTTAGATATTTACCTTGCATATTGATTATTCTTGATTGATTATTCTTTATTAAATCATTATAGATTTCTTATTATGTAACCCTTACGGAGTATTCATGCTCGCCCATGTTTTTTTACTATCCCGAGAACCCAAGAAGTGATAAATAAATTATATGAAAAGATATACTAGTGGAAATAATGAAATTATTAAAAATGTATAGTAGTAGATTTTTTATTAAAATATTATATTTGAATACTATATGTATCTAGTTTAATAGTGTGATGACCCATACCCTCATGGTCCATACCTTTTCCAATTTTTGGATCCTAAGTGTGGCGTCTCTATGGTAGGACATCATTTCGGTGTGCGACTGATCGACACTACCGATCGGGGCGACCGATCGGCACGACCGATTGGCCTGACCAATTGGTGTGACCTATCAGTGTCACCTAGCCTTGTTGGGTTTCTCTTCTACAGTTTTTCCTGTAACGCCTCTTTTTGGCCTTTTTTACCTTTTGGAAGTGGTTCAAGGCCGTTTTAGGCCCTTAATCAATGTTTATGTTCTTAAGGGTGGGGAAACCCTCAACAGACCCAGCTTTTTGTCCGCATATCGTGCCCCTCTGTTTATATAAAATCCATTGAAATCATAGCTGTTACCACCATTTTTCCCATGGGAATCCTTAAATAAAAATTAATCCCATCGTGTGTAATCACCCAACTGCGTGGGGAACCACGATCAGAATTTAAAGCCGTTCAAATCCCCATATCTCGTAACAACGAGGTCTTATCTATATATATCACATGGGAATTTCTTCTTTCTTCTTCACCCCCTTGGCTGGATTCCCTTTCTTCTTAGTGCATTTGGAGTTCCCCTTCTCGAGGAAAGTGGTGCGCCTGCGCCAGAACCTTTCCGCTCACCCTTGGATTTCCCGATGTTCTTTCAATACAAGTTGTGCATCCCCAGTTCTGGGTGCGTGGAGAAATCTGATCCCTGATCAACTAGGTGGGGTTTTTCCTTCACCCATCCTTACTGTGCATCATGCGGTGTGGGTATGTTTTTCTTTCTTTGGGTATTGATGAACCAAAACATAACGAAGATAATGAACGAACCTTAAAAAATGAAGGGGGTGTGATCAATGTTCTTCTGTACTCTTTTATGATGATATGTGTTGTGAACTATATGGGCTTGTGCTCAATGAAAATCATGGTCATTGGTGGTCTTTCCTTGCATCCTAATAAAACCTTGTATTTTTTTATGAATAAATAACTGTAAAATGGAAATTGGTTAGTCACCTAAACTCAGTTGCTTCAAATGGATGTTCATTAAAACAAGAATCCATTTGTGACCACCACGGTTAAGAAATAGAAAAAATTACCTAATGAATGATGTGATTGAACTTAGAAGTTTCCCACTCTGTTTGGTAGTAGGTGTGTTGTTCTTCTTGGTGCTTATGGGAAGAAGTGGACGGGGATGGTATCCTCTGTTGTGGCATGGTTGTTGGTTATGAATCGAAAGCTGTGTGGTTTCTCTTCTGTGAGACGAACTCAGGTGGGATCCCCTACTATTGAGAAATTGTTGGTTATTGGTTTTGGGGACATGGGGCTATGTCTCGGGATTTTCATTGTTTCCAGTACTTCGAGATATCTCACTTTCTTTGGTTCCTTTACAATGTGGGATCTCACAAATCCCCTTTTTCTTGTTGTAAATTTATAAGATAATTGGGTGTGAATGTTTAAGTTGATGTTGGTTGTTTCACTTTTCCTCTAGCTTTTGGTTACGCATTCTAGTTTCCTAGTAGTGTAGAATTCATTTAAATTGGCTTTCTTGAAATTGTAAACGAGAATGTTTTAAATGGGGAATTGGTTTTGGGAATGAGAAGTGACTTGGCCATGACTGTTGTGTTTCTTATGAATGAATAAACACGAGGCTATTTGTGTTTAGGTTGGTATTTGGAAACCCTAGGCTAGAATGAGTGCTTTTTACCTATACATATATCTGTAGCTTTTATGTTTCTTATTCTCACCCCACCCAATTTGAGAACATTAGTGCCGAACACCCCCATTTCATGGGGGATAGTGTTTTCCTAACAATCCCATGAGTGGCTGGTTATTAACTCATTTTTTGATCCCTTTCCCAAATAGCCCAAGGCTCCTCGGGCTGGCTGTGATGGCTTGAAGTCCATTATTTTCCCAAGAATCATCGGTCAGGGTAGTTGTGGTGGTTTCCCCAAGTGATTGTAGGCAGGTTGTTTCCCATGTGTCTTCGGGATGAGACCCAGGTGTCTTCAGGCGTGATAGTAGCTTTCTGGTCCAGGTGTCTTCGGGCATGGTGGTAGTTGTTCTGAACCAGGTGTTTGTGTGTCTGGTTATGCATGGCAGTAGTTGGAAAGGTGTATGCGGGCGGGATTTGTGGGTGTGTCCCAGTTGTGTGCAGGTGGGGTGTGGCAGTGGGACTACGGTGAGAATAGCGGGATTGGTATGATGTTTAGGATTTATTCAATAACTAGTGGGAAAGTGGCGTGGGGTACCCAAATATCGATGTGCTATTACTATACATTACTTGACTTGTGTTATTTGGGGAGTGTGCCTTGGTGAGGCTTGGATATATAGTTTACCTTGCTAGATGTTTTGGTTATCTCTTTTCTCACAGGGAATTAGAATTCCTCTCCACTTGTGCACAGGAGCTTTTGGTTTTCCCTACTGAGTATACTTGTATGCACACCCTACGTATATAAAACCGCTTTCAGGTTTCCAGGAGGACTTCAGGGATCGTGTGGGACCATACTAGCTTGGACCTTGGGTAGTTTCTGTTGTCATTTTCCTTTTTCTTAGTACTTTACCTTTGGAGTTCTTGTGGCTTGTATCTTTTACTTTTGAACATGCATATGATAATGGTTTACTTTCAGATTTACTTTTACTTTCAGCTTTGGTGTTGTTGGGATTTCTATCTAATCTCCTAGTCTTATAAAACTAAAAAGTGTAATGCCTTCCATCTTGTGTGGGATTCTATACCCTTTGTGCTAGTCACCAATCCGAGACCTATTAAAGGCGGGTCTCAGGGGTCATTATCTCTCCTTAAAATTAAAAAAGGATTGGTTTGGAAATCTGATGTCCCTTCCCTCTTTTTGGTGATGGCGGGTTGTGACAGAATGTTGTTAGCGGTGGTTGAGATACAGGATGGAGTCTAGAGTTAGGAACAGTGAGGATTGCATGGGGTGGTAGGTAAATAGTGTTTGGTGAGCATGGTGCGTGAATTAGTCTAGAGAAGACTGGCTAGAACATGGGATTTTAGGGTTCCCTAAGATCCGATTCAAGGACATTGTAACTACCGAATGACCAAGTGAGGATACACTGATTGCAGGATTGAGACCCTAGGAAAGTTACATGCATCATAATGACTTGTTTTCTTATGTTTCATGGGTGTCTTGGGGATTCAAAACAAATAAAGAAGTCTATGAAAATTTGAGAACAATATTCTACACTACTCAGGCTTAGGAATTCCTTGTTTACCGTGCAGCAATGACACATGGGAGGAGACCACGAGTAGTGAGAGTGATCGAGACCCAAGAGGTAGACTTGGCCGATTGGAAGAGGGCCGACCGAGAGAAGGAGGATGATCAGTGGTAGAAGATGATTCGAGCCTTTCAGTGACAGACCCTCAGGAAGTACGAGGGCAGCATCTTAGACGTGGAGATGGAGAGCTGGCTAGAGAAGATGGTGATAGCCTTCAACTTGACCTAGGATCCAATGGAGTACTAGGTTCCTCTAGCTATAAGACAGATACATGGAGCATCGTGTCAGTGGTGGATGCTCTATCTTGGGGAGATGGGGGAGACCTAAGTGACGTGGGGAGACTTCAAGAAGGAGTTCCAGGCGGAATTTATCTCTTCCATTATGAAGGATGAGAAGAGGAATGAGCTACTCTCCCTCCAGTAGGGGAGTATGTCAGTGAGAGAGTTGGGGATCATGTTTAGGGATCTACTTCGCTTCGCTCCGGATGTCATTCCGGATGAGGAGACTCGGGCGAGACGTTTAGAGGAGGCACTCCGACCTTCTCTTCTGTACGTTGTTACTCCATTCACCATACCGACATACTTAGAGGTGCATAAGAAGGATAAAGTGGTGGAGAGAATGCACACTCTTGGAGGTGTGTCACGAGAAGGGATCTAGTTGGGCTCTTCAAAGCGGAAAGTCGTCAGCAGCAGGCCTCCAACATCAGGACACTCAAGGTTTCGACCAACAGGGAGCAGTCCTCACCAGATCTAGTTCCGACCTTCTTGCCCTAAACCTTTTCTTTCAGGCCCAGGGCTGAGATGATTCATTTGTGGAATCCATGGGAACCTTCAGAATCAGTGCTCGGACAGAGTACAGTATTGTGGGGGTGGACAGGTCCAGCACCCACCTCAGCAGCAGCAGTTCCCAGCTAGGCTTGTTCAGCAGCAGCAATAGGGGCAGCAGGCTTCCGCTCCTCAGAGGGAAAACATTGCAGGAGGAGGCCGACATCAGGGAGCTCCTCAGGGAACTCGACATGGTCATGGTCGGGGAGGTGGCCAACAGCTGAGAGGTAGAGGAGTTGGGCATGGGCAGTTGCACGCTGCAGAGGCAGCAGTTTCAGTAGGGCCAGAGGTCGTTCGAGGTACAATCAGCTTCTTTAGTACCCTTTCATATTCCTTGTTCGATACAGGAGCTTTTCACTCCTTTGTTACACCCAGTCTGGCCCATGCTTTGGGTTTATACGCTTAGAGACTTCCAGTGCCCCTGGTGCTAATCACCCTAGTAGGAGGTCAGACCGACTTGTTGTCTGTTTGTTGAGGATGTAGACTGATGATAGGGAAACATCAGTCAGTCAGAGATCATCTACTATTGCAGATACCGCCATACAATGTCATCCTACATATTGACTGGTTGTTCTCTATATGTGTCGTCCTTAACTAATTCCTAGGAAGGGTTGTGTTTTCAGACATGGGTGGCCTATAGGATACTTTCATCTGTGAGCGGAGTTTTTAGGGAAGCAGAAAGCGAGGGGAAACCCTCCTCTCCTTGTTAGATGAGCTATCAGTGGAGTCGGTGGATGCAGAGATGGTGGAAGTTCTCAGGGTCATCAGTGTGTTTATGAACGTCTTCCCTGAGTAGGTGAAGACTCTACCCCCTCGACATGACATCGAGTTTGGGATAGACTTGCAACCTGGCGCTCATCCGATTTTGATGGCTCCCTATCGAGTGTCACCTTCAGAGCTATGAGTGTTACAGATTCAGATTGATGATCTGATGAAGAATGGTTTTGATCGACCAAGTGCGTCACCATGGGGTTCTCTAGTCTTGTTTGTAAGGAAGGAATATGGTGGTCTCAGAATGTGCATAGACTACAGGAGACTGGATCATGTAACGGTCAAGAATCACTACCCTTTTCTAAGGATAGACGGTCTCTCTAACCAGTTGAGGTGGGCAGGACGGTTCTCTAAGATTGATCTGCGATCTGGGTATCACCAGATGAGGGTGAAGGAGGGCAGAATCTCGAAGACAGCCTTTAGGTGTTGATATGGGCACTTTGAGTTTGTGGTCATGCTGTTTGGCATAACGAACTCTCCAGTTGTGTTCATGGGGATCATGAACTCCGTCTTCCGGGAGTACCTAGATCGGTTCATAGTTGTATTTATTGATGACATCTTGATCTACTAAAGACCAGAGGGGGATCAAGATGAGAACTTGAGAATGGTTTTAGAGGTCCTCTGATGGCACCAAATCTATGGGAAGTTGTCCAAGTGAAAGTTATAGATGCGAGAAGTGCACTTCCTTGGGCACATGGTGTCCGAGCAGGGGATATCAGTTGACCCATTGAAGTTAGAGGAGGTTGTTTCTTGGGATGTATTAAAGAACATGGCAGAGGTTCATAGTTTCCTCGGGCTATCAGGTTACTACCGGAGATTCTTTCCCATCATATCCCGAGTTTCAACACCTTTGACAGATTTGACGAAAAAGTATCGAGCTTTTGTATGAGATGGAAAGTGCGAGCCAACCTTCATCTATCTAAAAGAGAAGTTGGTTAGTGACCTAGTGCTGATGTTGCTAGAAGAAGGGGAACCATATGAGGTGTTCTGTGATGCTTCAGGGAAAGGCCTCAGATGTGTGTTGATGAAGTTGAAGGGGTGATCTCTTATGAGTCTAGACAGTTACGCCCTCATGAGCGTAATTATGACACCCATGATCTGGATCTTGTAGCGGTCACGTTTTCACTAAAGTAGTGGCAATATTACCTCATTGGGGAGACCTTCGTGATCTTCACGGATCAAAAAAGCTTTAAGTATATCTTCTCCCAGCGAGACTTGAACTTACGGCAAGGAAGGTTGATGGAATTCCTTCAAGACTATGACTTCAAGATTTCCTTCACCTCCGAAAAAGGGAATGTGGTGGCTGATGCCTTGAGTAGAAAATCACAGAAGGATGTGGTTTGGGAATCTACAGATGCTTGGAATGCGATGTAAGATTTGGTTTCCCAACACCTAGATGAAATGATGGATGGTGGTAGGGGTTGCCTATATCATATGACAATACAATCTTCTCTATTACGGTAGGTGGAGGAGTCTCAAGTGAGAGACTCAGAGAGTGAAGTGATGTGTGACCAAGTTAGCCAAGGAGATGCTCCGGAAGGGTGGATGGAGGATGGTCAGAATCAGATGCTTTTCCGAGGGAAGTTGTTCATTTTGGAGGCAATGCACGAGACCGTTCTTAGTGAGTTCCACAACTCACCCCTAGCAGTGCACCCAAGAGTTTCCATGATGTACCAGAGCCTGAAGGGATAGTTTTGGTGTCCTGGGGTAACACGGGCAATAGAAGAGTTTGTAGCAAAGTTCCTAGTGTGTCAGCAGGTAAAGGCTGAACACCATGTTCCAGGCGGCTTGTTGCAACATTTAGACATTCCTGAGTAGAAGTGGGATGAAATCTCGATGGATTTCGTCACAAGGCTACCCAGTGTTCAAGGAGGCTGCAATGCTATCAGTGTTGTGGTGGATCGGTTGACAAAATCGGCCCACTTTCTGGCGAACAAGGAGTCGGGCACAATGGATGCCTTAGCACAGAGGTATGTGGATGAGTTGGTGCAGTTACATGGAATTCAGAGGTCCATAGTCTCGGATAGGTATGTACGGTTTACCTCACGAGTCTGGAGTGGATTGAAACATGCTTTTGGCACCCAATTATGACTTAGCACTCCCTTCCACCCCTAGACAGATGGACAGACAGAGCGCACCATAAGACCGTGGAAGATATGCTGCGACCATGCGTTTTGGACTTTGGGGGATCGTGGGTGAGACACCTGCCTCTGGTAGAGTTCTCCTACAATAAGAGATACCACTCTACCATTGGTATGGCTCTGTTTGAAGCCATGTATTGGAGGCCATGTCGCTCACCCGTGTGCTGGAAAGAAGTCGGAGAGGCAGGCATCCTTGGCCCGGAGGTGGTGTAAAGCACGATAGAGAAGGAACATCTTATACGAGAGAGGATGAAGGTGGCTAAGGACCGGAAAAATTCGTATGCCGATGATAAGAGGAGACCCTTGGAGTTCAATGTCGGGGACCACGTGTTCTTGAAGGTCTCCCCTCGCCGTGGGAAGTAGAGGTTCTGTAGGGGAAGTAAGCATTCTCCTAGGATTATCGGACCCTTTGAGGTGTTTCATCGGGTCGGCGATGTGGATTACCATCTTGCAATGCCACCACAGCTACAAAGAGTGCACGATGTCTTCCATGTGTCCTAGATTCGTCATTATCTGCACGATGACTCACACATCCTTGTCTGGGGAGAGATAATTATCGAAGATGATGCAATGTTCATGGAGCAACCAGTGATGATCGATGATCATGAGGAGAAGGTGATCTGTGGAAAAACCATTCCTATGGTTCATGGGTTGTGGAGGCTTGGTGGGATTGAGGATAATACCTGAGAACGGGACACGCAGATGTGCGCCCAGTACCCAGAGTAGTTTTGAGAAGTTCTGTTTTTTGTACTTGGTTTTGATGGAACACTTTACCTTTTTAACCATAGAATGTATGTTTTTCCATATTCCCTAGATGCGTGTGAAAAATACTGACTGCGGGGAGGGGAGAACCCAATTTCCAATCAAGATGCATTAAGGTGGATGCGATTAAACACATGTGGGAGATTCAGTGCCGCCCAAAGTGGACAATATCTTACCCTGGAGGAGGAAGCTCTCGAACCCATACGACTGGACAGCTTGAACCTTAAATATTTCATGGTTTCTTAAGTAGGGAAGGTGTTCCCATGTGTTGGAGAGTTTCACTCTTAAGAGGTATCTTACAGGGTGGTTGTTCGGACCCCCCTCCATTCTTCAGATCTGGTTTTAAATCCTTTTGGGAGATAATGATTTGAGAGGTATCTGATGTGATGACCCAGACCCTCATGGTCCATCCCTTTTCCAATTTCTGGATCCTAATGGTGGCGTCTCAATGGTAAAAAGTCATTTTGGAGTGCGACCGATCGACGCGACCGATCGGGGTGAACGATCGACGCGTCAGATTGGTGTCACCCAACCTTGCCGGGTTTCTCTTTTATAGTTTTTCTCATAACGCCTATTTTAGGCCTTTTTACCATTTGGAAGTGGTTAAGGGTCGTTTTTAGGCCCTTAATCAATGTTTATGTTCCTAAGGGTGGTGCGACCCTCAACGGACCAAGCTGTGTCTCTGCATATTATGCCCCTCAGTTTATATAAAATTCTTTTGAAATCATCGTTGTTACCACCCTTCTTCTGATGGGAATCCTAAAATAACAATTAATCTCCTCGTGTGTAACCACCCAACCATATGGGGAACCACGATCTAAATTTAATGTCGTTCAAATCCCCATATCCCGTAACAACGGGATCTTATCTATATATATCACACAAAAATTTCTTCTTCTTTATTCTTCCTCTTGGCTGGCTTCCATTTCTTATTAGTGCGTTTGGAGCTCCCATTCACGAGGCAAGTGGTGCGCCTATTCCAGAACCTTTCCACTCACCCTTGGAGTCCCCAAAATTCTTTCCCAAGAAGTTGCACATCCCCAGTTCTGGGCACGTGGAGAACTCCGATCCTTGATCAACCAGGTAGGGGTTTTCCATTATCCCTCCTTACTGTGCATCATGTGAGGTGGGTATGTTTTTGTTTCTGTGGGGATTGATGAACCCAAATATAATGAATATAATGAACGGACCTTAATAAATTAAGGGGGTGTGATGGATGTTCTGCTGTACTCTTTTATGTTGATATGTGTTGTGAACTGTATGGGCTTGTGCTCCCTAAAAATCATGGTCATTGATGGTATTTACATGAGTCCTAATAAAACATAGTATTTTGTGATGACAAAATAACTGTAACATGGAAATTGGTTAGTCACATAAACACAGTTGGTTCAAATGGATGTTCTGTAAAACAAGAATCCATCTGTGACCACCCCGGTTGAAAAACAAAAAGAAGAACCTAATGAATGATGTGCTTGAACCTGGACGATTCCCACTCTATTTGGTAGTAGGTGTTTTGTTCTACTTGGTTCTTATGGTATGATGTGGAAGAGGATGGGATCCTCAATTGTGGCACAGTTTTTGGTTGTGAATCTGAAGTCATGTTGGTTCTCTTCTGTGACACGAACTCAGGTGGGATCCCTTATTGTTGATAAATAATTAGTTCCTATTTTTGGGGATATAGGGCTATGTCTCAGGGTTTTCTTTGATTCCAATACTTCTAGGGATCTCACTTGTCCCATTTGTGAGTTTTTCATTGGTTCCAGTACTTTGAGGGATCTCACTAATCCCCTTTTTTGTTTTTGTAACTTTACAAGAGAACTGGGTGTGAATGCTTAAGTTGATGTTGGACATTTCTCTTTTCCTCTAGCATGTACTTACGCCTACTAGTTTCCCAATAGTGTAGAATTAATTTAAATGGGTTTTCTTGAACATGAAAATGAGAATGGTTTAAATGGGGAATTGGTTTTGGGAATGAGTCGTGACTTGGCCGTGAGTGTTGTGTTTCTTAAAAATGAATAGTCATGAGTTTGTTTGTGTTTAGGATGGTCTTTGGAAACCCTAGTCTAGGATGAGTTCTTGTTACCTATACCTATATCTATAGCTTTTATGTTTCTTATTCGTGCCCCACCCAAGTTGAGCACTTTAGTGCCGAACACCCCCATTTCATGGTGGAGGGTGTTTTTTCCAACACTCCTATGAGTGGCTGGTTATTTTATCCTTTTTTTCTCCCTTTCCCGAATAGCCCAAGACTCTTTGGGTAGGCTGTGATGGGTTGAATTCCATTATTATCCCAAGAATCTTCAGGGTAGGGTAGTTTTGGTGGTTGGCCCATGTGATTGTGGGTAGTTTCTTTCTCAAGTGTCTTCGGGATGAGGCCCAGGTGTCTTCAGGCGTGAAAATAGCTTTTTGGACCAAGTGTCTTCAGGCGTGGAGGTAGTTGTTCTGACCCAGGTGTTTGTGGGTGTGGTTATGCATGGAGGATATAGACCAGGTGTCTGCGGGCAGGATGTTTGGTTGTGACCTAGGTGTGTGCGGGTGGGGTGTGGCAGTGGGACTGTGGAGAGAATGGAGTGATTGGTATGATGTGTAGGATGTTTTCAAAAAACATTGGGAAAGTGGCGCAGGGTATCCAAATATCGATGTGATATTATTATACATTACTTGACTTGCGTTATTTGGGGAGTGTGCCTTGGAAAGGCATTGGTGGGTAGTTTACTTGCCAGATGTTTTGGTATTATCTTTTTTCACAGGGCATTAGAATCCCTCTCCACTTGTGCACGAGAGATTTTTGTTTTTCCTTCTGAGTATACTTGTATGCTCACCCTACGTATATAAAACTGCATTTAAGATTCCAGGAGGACTTCAAGGATCGTGCGAGACAATACTAGCTCAGACCTTAGGCAGTTTCTGTTGTCATTGTCCTTTTTCTTTGGTCTTTAACTTTGGAGTTCTTGTGGGTTTTATCTTTTACTTTTTAACATGATTATGGTAATGGTTTACTTTCAGCTTGACCTTTACTATTAGATTTGGTGTTTTGGGGATTTCTATCTTATCTCCCTATCTTATAAAAATAAAAAGGGTAATGACATACATCTTGCGTGTGATTCTATACCCATGGTGACAGTCGCCACTCCAGGACCTATTGAAGGCGTGTCTCAATTGTCATTATCTCTCCTTCAACTTAAATAAGGAAGGTTCTGGTAATCTGTTTTCCCTTCCCTCCTTTTGGTGAAGGCGGGTTGCGACAAATATCACTTATAAAGTATATTCCTCTTTGGGATGTGATCCTTGTATCTTGTACCGATATAATAAAGTATATACTAACATAATGTTATTGGTGTCAAGGTTGCTAAAAAAGGTACTAATGTAATATAAGAGGAAACATTTTCAACTATATTTTGTAATACATAGAGTAGGTAATATAAACCTATGATGTAATATAAAGAAACTTATAGAGTAAAATCTTATTGTTATTTTAAGATAATTATTATTGGGTTTCCCCTATCAACTGATTCGTGTATAGATACCACAAATGAAATTTGAACTAAAATAGATATACATAGTTGTAATAAATCTAAAAAGGCACATCAAACATGAATAATGTGTTAAATGGTACATGAAATGGGGCCATACTCTGAACCTAGTTTGACACTAATGAGGTATATTCCATGGTTAATTCACATTTAATTTTAAAACCAATATGAATGGTTTGAATATATATTGACAATTAATTAACTAGGCTAAACGTATAATGCATTATATTTAAAATATGGTTAATGATTTAGACATCCAATAATTTATTATATTGTCTTCCCACTAGGATAATAACTTCTCACAAAATGAGAAACACAATGGGATGGTTAAAATAGTGAAAATTTTGTGATTAGGCCTTATATTCTATACCAAAATATAATTAAAAAACTATACCATGAAAAACTCTCAAGAAACCCAATGAAGAGGCGGATGATGTTTTCTCATAGATTTAATGATGAATACAACAGATTAAAGAGGGATATATTTCCCTCATGTAAAAAAATGTGGAAATAGAAACATATTAAAGTGTCATAATGTAAAAATAAAATGTATAATGTTTCGAAAATATGGGAATAACGTAATTAATTCTAGTGGATAAATTTAGAGTATGATGGATGTAAACAAATTTCATCATAGGTATCCATTTATAGTTCATTGTCTAAAACTTTTAGAACCTATGCATTATCTATGTAAAGACCTATCATAATTATTTTCCCCTAAAACCGGGAAGGACCTATATAGAAATAGGAGGGGTAATGTATTCATGTATTTTTATTTAATAAATAAATCGTATAATTATTTTTTCTAGTGCTATTTTGGTTTAAAGAATTATAAAGTATAAAGGGATTTTGTTATTTTTTAATGAATATATGTTATCATTAAGATAAGAGTTATGGATAAAACTAAGTATTTAGGAGATTAATTTTTATAATAAGTTCATCATCTTAAAAATACAATTTGAAAAGCTTTTTGGTTGGAAGATGACATTATTAACTATATTTTTGGAAATGATATATTGGAATACAAATTATTGATTTAGTATATGAAAAATTAAACTGAGGAATAATGAACTTATTTTTTTGTACTTAAGATTAATGTTTTATTAAATTAAGGATAATATTATGTTTGATGTTATAGTAATTTTGGTTAATCATGGTTTCAGAACATCAAAGTAATTATGTTAATCTGTTTTTTGAAAAAGAAAAACATTAATATCAGGTGATACAAAATTATATCTGGAACATTCTGCCTCTAATGAGTCCAGAATTATAGGATGGCAATATTTTATTTCCTATGACTATCTTCTGTGATGTCTTGGTTAATATTCCATTATTTTCTGTAAAAATATATGATGAATAAATATTATTAATGAACCATTTGTGTTTATTTTGAGGTTTATATATTAATGAATTATATTGGATAACATGATCTCACCATATTCATTTTGGAATATATTTTGAAACATAAAAAACAATTTTCACACATTTATGGATGATATGATTCTATATAATTTATTATTACTATTTCATGCAAAAATATTCAATTTGGATATTCATTTTTGGTGTTTAAATATGAAGTTGAAATTGAACAACAAATAAAAAATTGATGCTATTATTCATATAAAATATAAATATATCAACTATTTATATCTTCTTACATTATTATATGGTAAAAAAATTCCTCAACTTTAGGAAAAGTTTCATGAATGAAAAAATATTTTCCTATTACATTCATATATGATAAATCAATGGTATTTTGTATAATTTTTCTTTTCATGTTTTTTGTGGTTTGTTTTCCCTTGATCATTCACATAAACATGACCAATGACCTCTACCAACATCTATCCTAATTTGGGAATTTAAATTTTATTCCATGCTTGTATGTTCACTTCCCACATATGTTATCATACATAGAAACGTAGTGAGGTTTTACTCATGGTGGCCGTTAATATTTCTCCTTCTAAATTTTCAGGGGATGTTTTATTCAACATTTTACGGTGTGTGGGTTTCATTAAGGTTATTTCCAATTGTCAATAAATCCATTACAAATATAATTTTTATATTGAGATGAATTTTTTTAATGGTTAAAAAATGTAAAAACATGAGATTTTAACAGATAAAAATTAGGTTTGGTAGTTTATATGACATGAATCACATATCTTATATGATAATTCCATAGATTTAACTGTTATTATATATATTTTAAAAAAATCTATTTTATTTATTTTTAGTTGAACACACACACTGTAGTCATAATGAATGATACTATAGTTTGTTGAAAACACTAGAAATTAAATTAGAATGAATGAATAGTGAATTCTAAATAATAAATATTATGGGTTTATAATATTTAAAAAGGTAATACTGATTAGGAATAAATAGAGTTTTATTTTTGAAAAAATGTATTTATTCTAAAAGGCAGTTTAGTTTGGATTTCAGAAAATAATTTAAAATTATATATAAAAAAATATAGAAATTTCATTTGATAAAAAGAAATGTTTTTTGAAACCAAATTATTACAGTTAGATTATGTTTAATTGTTGATATTGCTATGTTTTTTTATCATTGAAAAATCCAAATTTTATTCGTAAACTTATTTTTAATTTAAAATATTTAAACTCTTCAATATATATTTTAATTTTACCAAAAATGATATCAGTTTATCTATAGTATAGTGAATATAATTATAGTGTCTAGAAAAAATTTCACATATTATTTTGAGTTTAATCCTTATATTCTTATGAGAATATTCTCTTTGGAAACCTGTTTTCTCAATGCATATGCGCGTATAATTTTAAAATGGATTCTTCCACATAGCTGAATTAAATTTCAAAAAATGATTTACATTTAAATAATCAATATGATTTATATTATCCAAAATAGTAAACATAATTTTTTACAATTATGAGTTTTAAATGTTTTAAAAATTAATTATAATGGTTAATATAAACATGGAATTACCAAGTAGTTAAATTAAAAATAATTTAATTAAAAATAACTAAAAACATTTAAAAAACCAATATGATGACTATAACTTGTCCCGATCACCTTTAAGGGTCTATAATGAAAAACGTTTGAGTGTTTTATCATGGTAATAAAAGGTTTGTAAATTAATATTTTCAAAATATCATTGTGTGTCTTCTCCCCCACTAATAATGGGAAATAACCTCTCATCCCCACTTTAAACCTCCAAAGACTTCTTTTACAAAAAATATAAAATAAATTATATAATACCATCACAACATCATTGAAGATTTTTTTTATCAGAAAACAATCATGGAATGGATTTTTGGGCAATCCTAAATAAGTTGTTCACAGAAGAGGTAACATTCATTAACCTACATTTTTATATTGTTTCATCATTAGACTAATTAAAATATTATTAAACAATTATTATATAATAACATCATTATATTAAATATAATTAGATGTTATTTTGTATTTGGAATGTCTTTCATCCACCACATCTTCCTTCAAATGGGAAACAAAACTGTCAACCATGGGTATTTTTGACTACCGCCTCATGAATTGATGTAATTCATTTTCCATAACCCCATTTCAAGGATGAATATAATTTTGTATTAAATTAATTTATTCGATAATTATTACATTTTTATTCTTATTTAATTATAATATCTAATATACCTTCTTATATTATATTCCATTTAAATTACTATAACATAACTAATGTGTATGGTAGAATATTTCCTTCTGAACAGATGTGATTCGTTTTCACTAACAAATTTCATGGAATGTAATAAAAATATATTTAATGAATATATGTGTTATATATGAAAAAATGACTATATGAAATTAATATATCACTTATTTTGTTACACATTCACCTGTTATGGAAATGATAACGTCGCTTGTGCGTTTGTTTGATGAACTGTATCCACATAGATATTTGATCCATTCACCATAAAAATAATTCAATAATGATTCCAAAATTGTATTTAATGAAAAAAAATTTATTAATAATATTTATATCATTATACATTTTATATAACAATATTATGTTATTAATAAATATAGCATTCATGTTAATGCATTCTTGAAAAAGCAAGTCAGTTATCACTCGAAACAATAGTAATAATGATATATTATTAAATAATGGGTGATTTGATGTTATAAAATAAAATAATATTATCTAATAAATATTAATATATTTCATTAATTATTTAAAAATATTTTTAAAATCATTATAAATTAGGTTAAATCATTTTATTCTAAAATGAAGTTTGATATAAGGGACATTATCTCGATTTCTCTTCGTTGAGGTATTTCGTAAAGTTACAAACCTCATTTATTTAACATAGTGTATATAATACAACGTTGAAAAGTAATATGTTGATTCATTAAACATTCATGATCATTAAATTTTATACATTAATTATTTCATCCATGTGAATTTTAACTAAAATGTACACACTAGTAATGAATTTCATAACTAATTTCCTTTTTATGGGGTTATAGTACATCTTTATTGTCATAGATATTATAAGAAAATATGTGAAATGATTTATTAATATATGATTATTTAATTTCACTTTGGTATCTATATTGGATATAAATAACCTTTTTACTGATAACTTCTCAATTCAATATTATGTCCATTGTAAGGGTTTTTTATAATTTCATTTTAATCAGAATTGTTTATGCGTGAATTTCTATTATATTAAATAATTTAATTACACCCTAATAAACCAATTTAATTATTTTCTCCTATGTTTATACATTAATATTTAATTAAATATTACCATATTCTTCTCTTTTTTGCTTGAAATTTCTGATAATATGTTTGTAATAAAATAAGATTTTCTATCTCTTCGGTGAAAAAAAAGGTTTCATAAATAACTATGTTTTATAAGATTGTTTTCAAATTTTTTTAACCGTCTAAAAAATATTTATTATGGAAAATTTTTCTTATGATTAATTATTTGAAAAATTTTAATGTAATATTCATTTAATTTTCTAAACTAGGATACAATGGATTTTACAAATTTTTTGAAAATATCATTTGTTTTATTGTGTACTACTTTCATATAATTTTATTTCATTGTGGGAAATGAATTTATTAATGATTCAATTATGTTTTTTAAAAGTTATTCTAAAAAAATATTTTAATTTTTATTACATTTTTGTTTTAAATTTTATTTTCAATGTGAAAATGTTATATTCATCAAGAATGTTTTAATGAAATTGTGTTATAATTTTTATTAATTAATGATGTAAATAATTTATTATACATATTTTCCAATAGGAATATGTTTTAATGATACCATACTTATTATATTTGTGTACATTTTATAATCACATCTACTATATATTGTGTTGACATTTCATTTCATGATAATATTTTTAATCATTAAAAATTATTTAAAATATTCACCATTTTATTATAATTTGATGTTACATTTACCCCAAATATCAATATAATTATTCATGAATATCATTAAAATATATAACATATATGAGTTATACATGCATTATTTTATATTGAAAGTCATATGTTTGAATGTTTGAATTATAAAAAATTATAATCCTTAATAAATTTGAAAATTTATTATTATGACATATATTTCTAAATTAAATAGATCGTTTTATATATGAGGAATGAGTTGGATGACATGTTAGGGGTGGAGAACTATTATAGAGAGGAACTAAATGAATCAATAATATCATGAGAAGAATCAGTTTCCTAGAATTAGTTAAATTACAATCTAGTGTTTACCTACCCATAAGTTTTAAACTGTCTTGTGAAATGTCTCTACAGTATATGTATCATGGTGCCTTAGGTCTGGATGTAAAATTGGAATCATTTCAATAATTTTGAATTACATTATTCTTATGCATGGTATTTTCAAAAAATAATTAACCTATAGATGAATTTTTATATTTATTTTTTCAATTAACTAGAGATTTTTTTAGTATTTTCTATTCAATATTGATTAATCCTTATGTTATCACGACTCTTAGGTTATTTAAATAGAATGGGTGTTAAGTTATTTACCATTCCATTTTTATTATTCCTTATCATTTCATGATGTTAAATTCATTTAAATAGAATATATGTTTAGTTATTTACCTTTCAATATTGATTATGGACTTTCAAATCATCATTCATGTTATTTATTAAATTTCAATTGTGTTCAGATACTTTCCATTCCATATTCATTTTCACTTTTAATTATTCATCAATTACACCTGATTAATTACACTTTATGTCAATATTATTGAGTATTTTAACTAACTAATACTTTTTCCATTCCTAAGAATCTATAAATACTCGTATTAATATTAAGAAAATTTATACTCGAGGGAATAATGCTATTCTATAAAAAAATTATCTTATGTTATTTATTCAAATTTAATATTTTAATCGTGTATGTATCTAGTTTACCAAGACTAGTAAACTATTCAATTCATTGGGATGTGATACTTGTATCATATTCTAATGTAATAAAGTAGACACCTACTCTAGGTTACTAGGTTTGGGTTCTCTAATTATGATATACCAATGATGAATTTTTCAACAATATATATGCATTATGTGTTAAATTTAATTTTTTATGCATTAAAAAATTATCCCTCAATGTTTGTAGATCTAAAAAAAATTAATATAAAGAGTTTATTGATATTTTTTTATATTTATTGATGATATATTGGAATACATTAAGGGATATAAGGATAAAATAATCTATTTATATATTTTCATTGAGGCTTCAATGGAAAATGTGATATTTGCGAAATTCAGTAACTATTACTTTTAGATTCAATGTGTATCATTTTTACCATATTGTATCCATGTATGGAAAAAATATTGAAATTGTAATGAAAACAATTGTCAAATAATGGGTCACACCTATGAATTTAAATGAGATATATATTTCCATTGAATTTTGTAGTTAATATCATTTATTTCTATAAAAATATTCATGATTGACTATTATATTATGCAAGTATCCATATAAAAAGGGTAAACTTAACATGGTTAATGGAATGAGTATAAATATTTCTTGTCAATGAGGAAGAAAATGACCAATTAACCACTATTTACCTTATCATTGTGTAGGGAATATTTTTCATTTATAGTCATGATTTAATGAATGAAATAAGATTTTTCTTTTTTTTTAAATGACATATATGTTTTTTATTAATCAAGGAAGATTACGTCCCATGAAACTAAACTAACATTTTAAATATATCATACACCAAATCTAATATTTCAAATTAACATATCTAGACACTATATTTATGGTTAAATGTTTTAAATATATACTGATAAATATTTTTAACAGATATATTCACCAAAAAGGTGATCAAAACGAGACAACAATGATGGATGAAACTTTTCAATGACCTACATTGTTACACAATACCACCTAAATAAGGGAAATTAGGAACCAAATTTATTATTAATGATGAATTAAAATGTCCTATCATTGATAAGGATAGAAAATGATCCAATATTCCAATAATTAGTATCCCTGATTTAATAATAATTATTGATCACGAATCATTAGTTAATTTTCCTGTAATTTTGAATCTATCTTTACTAAAGAAGATGATGAAGTCTAAAAAAGATGAAAGTGGATTACAAAATAAGATTAAATCCATAGTATCAGGATTATTGGAGTACTTCATATATGAAGAATCTTTGTGGAAATTTGGAATGATATTATATATTCCCCATAAACCTCGGATAAATAGTGAATTATTGGATAAATCTCATAAATGAAATATCTCTATACCCTCAGGTATAACCATTATGTGTAAGTATCTAACGGAGAACTTCTTGTGGGAATATGAAATTCTCTAGGTTACAAAATCCATTAATAATAATATTATTATTTATATTATATATGTTTATAATTTTTATGAATTTTTATCTATTTTTGAAGAAGTATTAAAAAATTAGTAGAAAATATACCATATATTATTTGAAAAAATATTAATACACTTTATTCCATTATAAGTGGTACATGAAAACCATTGAATAAAACTATGTATTTCGAACCATGATCTATTTCTCTACATGGATGAAGTATATCCATTAAAAGTAAAAAAAATTGTATTTGATCCTATATAGTAAATAATAAAATCATCACCACAAGTAAATCACATGGATCATATTCAACCATAAAGGATGAAAATAACAAAAAAACATATAATTAGTTTTATCACCATCAATAGAGAATGAAATAAAAAAATATAATCTTAAATAAAGATAATGCCTTATGAATTGTGAGTGAAATGAACTAATGATTTAGTTATGTACTTGTATATAAAGAAATAGAATTTTATCATTCTTATTTTTTTCATTTCAAATATATTCACTGTAAATATGGATGTTGGTCCTATATCCTATAGGTATACTTCTGTTTCGGTTTTGTGTATGTTAATGTAGAATAATATATATCACAATGAAATAATATTATATAAAAATAATATAAATTAAAATATATATTCCTTAGATATAAGTAATAATATTTTTTTTAAAATATGATTCATGTAATATATTAAATTCAATTAATGACATCAATATCAATGGTGTAGTAATATTAACTCTTCCATTATAAATGATTAAATTTTATTTGTATTTTTTTAATATATATAATATAAAATTAAAATTTATTTTTCTAAATATATTCTTATTTACAATCAAATATTTGTTCTAATAGAATGAATTGATAAATTTGAAAATACTGATATATATGAAAAAATATATTAATATATTATAAATTATAAAATGACATGAAATATTGTTAAAAATATTCAAGGGTTGAAAATGTTAAATATCAATGAAATTAGTTTTTCTTCATATATTGATTTTTATTTTTATAAATTAATTTAAAAATCATTCATTTTTTATTTTATAAAATTTCAATCATTTATAATACCTAATTTCAAAAGTAGGTTATGATAAATGTTTTCAGTTTTTCTAAATTAATTAAATTTTATGTATTTGATGAAAAATACATATTTTACTTACACAACCACTAAACATATATTAAAATATTATTATTCCATTAATGTTTTTAAAAATATTTTTACCAAAAGATAATATTTTATAGACTGAAATTTATTATTTGCAAATGTTATGTTGATATTTAAAACCCATTCTTTGCATTTAAATAAATTTATATATTTTTTTAACAAAATTATTTTTTAATCTATTTCTTCTAATCAATTAATAATATGACAGAATTATAATTTATATTTCATGTATTTTTAATTAATTTTTTAAGAATAATAATTAAAAAAAAATTCAATAAATTCTATATGATTTATAAATTTATGTAATCATAAATTTTACGCTTAAAATACACTTTTTCAAAAAAGGGGGTTTCAACATTAAGTTTCTTAATGATAAAATTAATATTTATTAGAAATTTAAATTTTATCTGAAAAATTATTACTTCATATTTATAGTAATTATTTGTGTTTCTATTAAAATATATTATTTTATATTTAATTATTAAAAATAAAATACTTACATAAAATTATTTACCTATATAAATACAAATAAAAGTATATCTAAAAAATCTACAATGAAATGACATAAAAATTTGTTTAAATAATTTGTGGATAAATATTTTTGAGGTTTTATAGACATCAATCCTTACCATTCACTATTATTTACCATTATTTCTTCACATTATTTGTGATATATGTAATCTCATTATATTAATCATTTTATGTGCCAAAAGTGATATACTCTTTAATTATAAAAGGAACAATGAAGCCTAAAACTATCCACAATTCCATATCCACATATGATTAAACCATTGACACACTTTGTATATACTAAAACACCTCTCAATTTCTGAATTATTATTCATTTCTAAAAAAATGTTATTTTTCATGGTGGTTTTGACTAGAGTAGAACATCTAAAGTGAGAGGTAATATATTCCCCCGCATCTTCTTAATCATTTTCTACTTATAGAAACCCAAATCCCTTTATTACATCAAGAAATTTAAAACTCTAATATTATTAAAATTATAACATTTTTATAATAATTTGATATCCATTTAATACCATACCCAAAGTACATTGAGATAAAATTAAATTCCATCATGCATGTGTTTAGTCTACCACCGACATGAATGATGTATTCAATTTTACTTCACTATATTACATGGATGGTTTAAAAAGATTATTGAAAAATATAATATGATATTTATAACATGTAAATTATTATTATATGATAATTTATATTATTTTATAAATTATATTATTTTGAAAAAATTAAGGAATCTCTTCTGTGTACGTACAGACTACCTCTTCCACGTGATGATATTTATTATTCATTTTATTTACTGACTAAAATATTTAAAATAAAACAAGAAGGTAATTTTTAAAAAGGAAATTTATTTAAATATTTATATTTTGGAATGATAATATTATAAATTCCATTATAAATATTAACAATAAATGATTATAGTAAACATCACTGATATAGATAAAATATCAATGTAGTTTCCTAATTTGAGTCCATTAATGGAAGCACTATTTGAAAATAAAAAATAAGATAAATTTGAATTATAAAGGAAATAATAATATAAAATTGTGTTGATTATGAATCCATTTTAAAACAATTTTACTTTGTCAGCATACCAGAAAATATTCCAATAAATTTAATTCATAACAACATATAACCAACATAAGTAGGGATGGTGTAATAAAATAGTCAAATAAGTTGATAAATTGACCTTTTGAATATAAATATTCATTAAAATTTTTTATTAGTTATTTATAAAATTATAATTTGAGGATTCATTTTGCTAATTGAAGGTATAGATTGCTATCAAGCAGGGGTTAATGGTTTCTTTCATAAGCACACCTCATTAATGCATGGTTTGATGTTATTTACTAATCACTATTTATATGGTGAAAATAATACCCCCTTCATTTGAATGATATTGAATTAATATTAAATTATAAATATTCATATCAATTTATTCCAATAATTTTCAATGGATATGAGTAATGTCTTCCATAAATTAAAATGTTCTTTCATAGCTCAATTTCCTTTTAAGAGTTAAAATATTTCTCCTTGAGTTTAATATTTCAATTTATATTATAATCATTATTTGTATAATGTGACAAAAATTTTGATTCCAAAAATTACTATTTATGATACCTCACCATTATATAAAATAAATATAATTTAGGAATAAATATCATCCATTTAAATGATGATTTTCATTCCCTTTCCATAATTTCAATTATCGTTAATGTTCATCAATTTAATTAGATGTCTAGTTATTTATTATCTGTTGTAAACAATATATTTTCCTTCTCATATTTTCAATAGATTTTTTTTATTTTCTTATTATATAGTATATTGAAAAACATGTTATGAAATATAATAATGGATTTTTTGAAAAAAAATATTCATTTTAGAAACACATTCTCTTTTTATTTATCTACTTTATATAATATTATTCTCATTTTCCTCAACTATAATTTTTTATATATCCTATACATATATAAAATATTAAATATATACTATATATCTTGAATTTTATATGTTTTTAATTAATTATGAAGTTACCACTTATATATAATCACGGGTTTAAGAAAGTTATCTATTTCTTGTATCATCTGGAAAATCAATATTAACTTATGTTATTAATCCATGATAGATTCAAAAAACTTAAATATTTTTTATAGAGGTCACTATTGGATGAATTATATATTGATGGGGAAAAATATTATATTTCTTTCAGTAAAATTATCTATTATATAGTAAATATAGAACCACTTAAATAATTTTTTTTTATTTTTTTTTGAGGATTATATACATGAATTTTATACAGTTGAACTCTATAATAAAATCCAATATCATTTTTTCAAATATTAATATTGAAACAAATTTTTTCACTTATTATCTTCTGAATCTTTTTGATATACGCTTATACTGTTATTTAAATCATAATTCTGAAATACACATCCTTCTAATGGGTTTGATCATTTTTTTGATTTATGGATGGTTTATATTCCTTAATAAGCATGAATATTATTGTTTTTCATTTAGATTATTGTCAGTCCATGAAATTTATATACCTTTAATTAACTGGGAAATTTAATATATATCGCTAGATGTTATGAATGGTCTTGGGGAGTGAACCTAATCCAAAATGAGATATTGTTCATATTTCAATTTTGGTCTTATTAGTGACCAGTAAAATTTGTTTCGGATGTCATTTTTATACTATTTCCAATTATTTAGAATCTTATTACATCAATTCCTTCTTCAATGTCTCCATTTTTTGGCCATCCTATTCTTGATTTCCTTATTTTCCTCCTCACATGAATGTTATTAATTGTTTCCATTTATATTATCTTATTGTGTATTCGACCTCATTACATCCTTATATATTTTTCCTATTAAATTCATTGGAGTTATAATATATAAATGAAAAGTATAAGAATTAAGATGATTTGTATATTTATAATTATGTATTTTATTTTCTAGTATTATAATGTGACTCGATATCTCAATCCTCTACTTGTAAAAATGGGAAATATATGTTAATAAATGTGAAATAATATTTGATTATGGAACGGTATTATTTTGTTGGAATCAAAATAAATCATACTTATTTATTGAAATCCAGAGAGTGTTTTTTATTGGACAATCCTCTCTGTAAAAGAACATCCTAAAACATAGATCGAGTAGATATTGTGTAGATTTCATTTAAATTTTAACCCCTTATAGATACTGGTATATGGATATAGGCTTTGTCACAAATATAAATTTGGGTAATAACCCCAAAGAGAGGGTAGTTTATATTTACTAATTTGTGACATTGTTTACGATTAATATGCCTAACAAAATAATGGGCTTGACACTCCTTGGGGATATGGATTAGTTAATTTTTTTATTTTAAAATAAATTTAAAAAGTATTAATTTTCCAGTCAATTTGATTGATATAGATGATAATTATTACTTAAAAAACATAAAAAATCCAAGTATAAATTTACCAAATTTTGAGAAAATACGAATACGAAAAAATGTAAAATATTTTGAGGTTGTTTCTCTTTTATTTTATTTTATTTGATAATTATCCAATAATTTTAAATGATCATAAATCTTGTTATCCCTTTTTTCATAGTGATTGGTCAAACTATAATGATCTATGCAAACCTAGGGTGAGAGTGATAATGCACTGATTACATAAATGATCAACCCATTTGAATGAGAGGTGGATTGAGAAATATAGGGGTAATGAAAACCAATATATAACGAAATATTACATAAAACGTGCCCATATTTGAAATCACGAGTGCACTAATGAAGATAAAAATGGAAACAAAAGAAAAATAATACAAAAATTATAATTAATGAATGTGTATTCAACCACATATATTTCCAAAATGTGTGATGATGTACAATTTAAATTTACTTATGTGTATTGAAAAATTCTTTTCTTATAGAAGATGTGATCTGTAAGAATAAAACTACAATATAAATTTGAATATATCAATAAAATAATGGGAGTGGAAAAATTATTTCCAAAATAACCAATAATATCCCAAATACTTGTCTAAATAACATATGCATTTACTATAACATCCGAAGTCATTAAAACTAATTTTTTTAGAATAATTTTAATTTCATTGATAGATTGTGTTGTATGAAAACCTGAGTTTTATCAAAACATTGATTAGTTAATATTTTCAAATATAATTTAAAATTTAATTATTTAACACAATTGAAAACATTTTTTCAAATATTATACTTCAAATTTGGTAGAATCTTATAAATATTATTTTAGGGTTAAATATTTATTATTTTCTAAAAAAATCAAATTTCGGTGAATGGTGATAAATACTTCATTCTAATAGAGATGTTCTTTTTAGTTTAAATAATTTATAATGGTAAGTGATATTTTTAATTAGTTTTAATGTAATTTTTTTTAAATTTTATTTCAATTAAACCAATTCATGTTTATTGAACCAATTTCATATTAAATTTTGATATAAAAATATAGTAAACATTTTCACATTTTCACATTAAAATCCCTCATTCTCTTCACTTCTACAATAGTGATTTTGAATTAAAATTTTTTATTTCAGTGAATTGAATCTTAAAAAATGATATCCATAATTGGATTCAGAAAAAAATATAATTTCTAATATGATCAATGTATTTTATTAACAAAATTATTTGGAAATGTAGTAAAAACTAATTATCTTGGTTAAGGTACAGATGTGTTTTATTAGATTTATATAAGAATTAAAAGAGGAAAAAATTATAAAATATTATCTTAAATTTATTTAAGGAGTTTATTTAGATATTTAAAAAAATTATATGAAATAGGGAAATGACATTCCACTTTCTATTGAATATGACATAAAAATTACATAATAATAGAAAAACAAAAAGGTACTTATCTAACTTTTAGTATATATTAATCATTTGGAAAGGGAAAAACAATATATGTATTATTGTATGCATTATTTTGAAATATAAAAGTGTTACTTTATCAAAATATTTTTTTTATATGATATAATTACATTTTATTCTTATGTAACCTAACACAATAATTATCTAATTAAAAATGAAATGAAATAAATTAAACTAAATAAATAAAAAATGTTGTAAATAAAGGAATTATTCTATTTTATTATTATTTTTAGGTGAACATATCATGTTAAAAATGTATGAAATTGTTATATTATAATTCCAAAAGCATTTCATATTTTAAAATTTAATTTAATTGAATAATTTCAAAATTTCCATTAATGACCTTTTATGATAAATTATATTTTATAAAAATTGTAAAATATTTAAAAATAATATATTATGAAAACTGAATTAAAAACATAAATAATTATAAAATATGTTCCATTCATTAGTCAATTGATCTTTTACAATTAATATATATACCCCTAAATGGAATAAACACTTTTAACATGATTATGGTTAAAATATTGTATTTCCATGTTACATGATTTTGTGTTAATGTTATTTTAAAAAACACATAAGATATATATTTTATCAAATATAGATAAAATTTATAATTGGTTTTCAAAATTATATAACAATTATCAATACAATTTATTCATAATTAATAAATTACATATGTTAGAAAACCAGTTACCATAATGAAATCCCAAAAAGGAAAAAAAATAAAGAAACATAGAATCTACGGAAAAAAAATATTTACAATAAGTATTTATTTGTGTTTTTCAAGTATTTCAACACTATATATTACCTATATAATTATAATTATAAATTATGGGTCTATATAAGATAATATTAAACCCTAATAGTGATATATATGGTTATTTTCTAGAATTCCACTCATCCTCAACTATGAAAGGGATCTCACTCTCATATATAAGTTACACCTATAAAGAAATTTTGTTCATCAAAAACATGAAAAAAGAATTCCAAAAACACCTAAACCTATACTATATTATTTAATTAGTTAAAAAATCAACCCTTTCATGGATTTAGTGTAATCATAAGAAGGATAACCAATGAAGTGGTAATGTTTTTATACGATAACAACTATTTTACTTCCCTCTCCACCACCTCCAATTTTTTATTAAAATTATATGATATAATATCTTAATAGTTGTCAATATACATTATGTTTAAAAAAAAATTATAAACGAAAACCATATCCACTTTGTAAAATTGGTAAAAATTCATCATTCGTGTGTAGGGTGGACTAATGCCTCACAAACAAATATAAATCATTTTTCCATTTCCACCTCTCAAGGATTGGAATTATGATGGATATAAATTGTATTTATTATATTTATAACATATTAAAACCTATGAAATAGTTATACCATACATATTTATTTAACATATACTATATAGGATACATTATATCATCACTTCTGTGTATGGCGTAGTTCCACCTCAGAAGTGATATGATTCGTCTTCCAATAACACTTAAAATGCAATGTGATAAATACAAATTTAATGATTATATGCGATCTAAATGTAATAATTTTTATAATAATGAAATATTTATCTTTATTTAAAGATAATATATATATATGTATATATCAGTTTATTTCATTACATTCCACTAACAAAAATATGATTACATCATTTTCTTGTTTGTAGACTACCACATTCAGAAAGTGATGTGACTATCTTTTAATCACCAAACCACATGGATTAAATATGTGAGTATATAATTTTATATTAAGGATATAATTATTTATATGAAATGTTAAAATAATTCTTTCATACATTCAATGGTGATTAGTGAAAAATCGAAATATTTCTCATGCGTACGTATGGCCTACTATCTATATGACTGTAATGCACTTTATATTTCATAAAAATAATTTAGGATTGGTTTTAAAGGTACAATTAATAAATAAATATGATAATCATTACATTATTATTATTATTTATATTTTAAAACTATATATTACACAAATGAACTCTAATTTTCATTATAATCCATGAATGAAAAAAATGGGAAATTTACTCACGAATCAATGAAAATAAAGAATGATTATTAATGAAGAGGTGATGATAAGTTGTAAAAATAACATATGTGATAACATAAATTCTATTATGGTCATTTTATAATTAATAAAAATTAACAAAACACTATAAATTAAGATAAATGACCTTCATCCATAAGGATATGTGTTGTAAGTGTTGTTTTCTAAATTTACATTCACTTGATTCTAATTTTTTCTAATGAAAAAAATCATTTTTTTTGGTATATATACAATAACATTTACATTTAATTTAATGAAAACCAAATTATCTCTTTTTATATTAACTTTAATTTTAATTTAATTTATCTAAGTGGATTTGACATGAAAATTACCAAATGGTAAGAGTTAATGGGAAATTATTCTTTCATTTATGATTATTACATTTCTTCGAAAAAAATAACATGTTTTTAATAATATATTATTGGAATGTAAATTCCTCTTAAATATTAATATACCTATGTGATTGAAATTATTTTCTCCTAAATTATATAACATTATTACATATGGTGTCTACTTTGAATATTTAATAATTTTCTGGGAAAATAAAGGTAAATCAACACCCTATAATATATATAAATACTTTATGATAAGGTAAAATGTTTATTAATTAAATTTATTATCAAATATATGAGAAATTATGTGGACATGCTGGAAAAAAGATGGGATCCAGTTAATAAAATTCCTTAGATACATTTGTATTCTCATGAGATAAATCAGTTGTAAAATGAGATTGTTTCTACCCACATTGACAAACTTCATTAAGGATATATCATGATAGTAACTATCATAAGGATATATAAGCATTGAAATGAAATCATAAACTGTTTATTCAATCAGTATTGATATTCCATCTTCATATTCAATTAGTGAGAATATCCATGGATATGTTTCAATCTAATTGGATTATTTATATGGAATTATTTGATGATATTTTATTTCCAGCATATTATGTTCTTGTTATTGATAAAATGGAATGTTTTTTTTTTGTTTTTTACCTTTTCATATTGGTTATGAATTATCTTGTTATTTAAATTGATTGTGTTCTCAGTTATTTACCATTATATGTTGATAATGATTATTAGTTCAAGATCTTTTTTTATACATAACTCTTATCAAGTGTTTGAGATCACCCTTTTATTGTTTCCAATCCCTAGATTATGATAAATGCATATTTGAATGAGATTCCAATGATTTTATTTTTTTATTTATTATTTTTATTTCCTATCACTAGTTTCAAATGGTTTTCATATATGTTTATAGTTATCCATTAATTCTATATTTTCTATTCCGTCATGATTTCATCCATTGTAACTATGCCATGGTAATAAAGTGAGGAAAAAGCTACGAGATACAAGGGTGAGGGAACTTATAGTTTTTATAAGTGAAAATTTTGTGGAAATATAGGTAAATAGATTTATGGTAACATATATTAGGGAACATAACCCATTTATTGACTTGGAGGTTATGTATATAAAAATGTACTAATGTTTTGGTAAGGTAGTGATTAAGTGGGTATTCCTAGAAATTATTTTCTTTTTTTTATAGTGGTGTATGTAGTTTCTGAAATTATATACTTAGGGGAAATAACATTGAAATATGTGAGTATGTATTCAATCGAGAATTTTGTTCTATAATAAAACGAGCCTTACTATACACTTTTCTTGACACTCATAGATGATATGATAAGGATAATTCAAATTTTTATTAAAAAGCACACTAAATGATTTTACAATAATGATATTCCTAATGAAAATTATGTCAATGATTCTACAATTAAAAATTCATAAATTTAAATTTATTCTATGTTCTACACTATAATTGAGATTATAATTTATGATTTAAAATTCCTAATTTTATAAGTTAATCCATTATAATCCACTACATTGAAATGAATCATGGAAGGATGAAGGGCATGATAACTCATGAACAACGTTGAGATTTTCCTATTATGGTTTCCAATATAGAAAGCATAGGAATATTTAAAGTAATGGATTTATTAGGGTATCACATTAAGTATATTAATAATAACCATTCATATATTATTAAACCTATACCATAGTGAGATTAACCTAAATTCGATCATATTATGTTATATATGATTCTATTATTTAGTGGGACTAGTGATCAATGGGTAGATGCAAAAAGGATTATGTCTTCGGAGAATATATTTAATGAATTGGTATATGATGAAATGAAAAAGATATATATTTTAGTGTATTTTCTCAAAGATGATATTGATAACGGTGATTATTGATCTAAAACACTAGGGAGGAACATGACATAAAACTCAAGGAATGAATAAATTTTCAGGATACATTATTTGATATATATTTCACTTATGATAAAAAATAGGATGAAGATAAAATTGTATTTAATACCAAATAAGTAAGAGGTACATGTTTTTTAATGTGTTTCTACATTTACAATTCTATACTAGTATGATACATATCACATACACAACACAGAATATAAGATTGACCAGTATTTAATATCTTAATCCAAATCTATAAAGGGTGAAGATCTCTTAAAAATTTTCATCATATGATAAAATATTGTTGCATGAAATCAGTAAGGAATAAATTTTTAATTTTTTATGGATTCAATTGGAAGAAACAGAAGTAGATAAAGGAAGCAAAAAAAAATTTGATAAACAGAATAAAAGAAAGAGTATTTTTTCCACATGTGATCAATATCGAATGAATCACCATAGTAAATACAAGAATGTACTTGGATGTTTTCAGAAGATGGGATAAATGGGTAAAAATGAAAAATAATACAAATTAAATATTGAAAAAAAAAATTGATACTTTGACAATAATGAAATGGGGGACTAGAACTAATAGAAAAAACAATACACCAATGGGTAAGATCCTTTGGTTTATGTATCCAAACCACTAGTATAGATTATAACAACAGTTTGGAGGGGAGTTGGTTCTAATGGAATCAGTATATGTCATATAAAAAAACATTAAAATTGGTTTTCCAAAACTTTCGGTAGAGGTAATGTAAAAAAACCAAGGTGGTATTAAACTTAGTGTGTCGTGTTCATATTATAACAACCTGAAAATTAATAGAAGATGTATTCTGTAACCATAATTTCATATATATATATATATATATATTTAAGTAAATTGTATCTTTTGAGGTATTTAATATTTTTTTTAAAAATGAATCCATATAAAATATGGCTACCTATACCAATAGTTCTCAAAACCGTCAATATAGGCATATACCGATGATTTGGAGAGCTGTTGGTATAGATAATTTTATGGTTTGAGAAACAATAGTGGTTTTTAGAAAATAGTTATCTTAGGGTCTCTATGATGTATGTATATAAATATTTTTGGCCAAAACCCTTGGTACATGTCTATATAAGATACCTACCCACATTTTTTTGTCCAAAACCGTTGGAATAGGTCCATATACGAGACCAATACCAATAGTTTTGGAAAACAATATTAGTATAAGTTACCTAAAGGGACATATACCAATGTTTTTAGCCAAACTAGTTGGTATATTGTCCCTACAAATGACATATACCAATGGTTTCTTCACAACTATTGGTATATGGTCTCTACAAGGTATATATACCAATGGTTTTTTAAAATCATTTTTATAGGGTTTCGTTAATGGACCTATACCAATGGATTTTTTTTCTAAATATTTTTTAGTGTATATGTATACTAATGGTTTCCAATATAGTTGGTATAGTTCCTTTGGTATAGATTCAATTTATATTATTGTACATAAATAAATTCCCTAAGTCTAAATGGAATATTCCACTGAATAATATAAGGTATCAATGAAAATCTTATATTATTGATAAACATTATGTTGAATGATTAATTTAAAATTGTATTTGGGTAAAACTGAAATGTTTTCAAATTATTTTATTAATGATATTATTATAATTAATATTATTAAATATATAAGTATTGTACTACAATACTTATTTATTAAAGATTTTAAATCATATATTGAACAGTGTGAATAAAAAAGAAACATGATTCATTAGAAGGTTGAAATTCATGGAAAAACATGAATGGAGGAAAGATAAACCATAATATTTTCCCAATTATGTTATAATGATGTTGGAATTATGTTATGATTTATATAGATATTTTAAATTGGATAGTATTAACTACCTTGGATCTGATGAATTATTTGTTGGTATAGTATTTTATGTAATCATTGACTGAGTTAATAAAATTTAATGATTTATGGATAATACCCAATAATATTTGTTTTAATTATTTAATAAGTAGAAATTAATTCCTTTATCAAGGTTTTATGATTATTTATTTCATTAACATGTTTCAATAAAATACAAGATAAAGGGGATGTATAATTGTATATATGATGATTAAGAGATACCTAATGTTATTTGAATTAAAAAAGCGAACATCTTTATAATGTCATGTATGATTATTATTTTTAGGTTTTATATGATTCACCATATATGAAATGATTTTATTTAAATATTTGACGAGGTATAAATGATTAAATAATTACATCACTATATGAAAAGTGATTCACATCAGATAATATGTGATGAAAATATTGTTTTACTGTAAAATAGTTAGAGATAGAAGGAATGAAATGTAACCCGTAGGCATTGTTATTATGTTCTATAAAATGTTATTTTTTTAATTTATAAATAAAGTCATTTTCAGATATTAATTTTTATGGAGTAAGTGTTGAATTTACCATTAAAAATGGATGAAACTATTCTTATCAAATAGAAATGTAGAAAGTTAAAATATTTTCTAATATTAGAAGACTGTAAAATTATACGTAAACATTATAGAAAATGATCTTTAAATAAGATGATATTATATTTCAAAAATTGTTTATGATAATAATGATCTTTTTCACACATAGTTTCTTTATGGTTTTATGGTTGGTTAACGTTATTGGATCACCCATTTTCTTTTGATAATTGATCTCTAGTACTCTCTATTTGTATTTGGGTTTTATTGTTCCCTTCCATGTAAATTTTTAAATTTCCCACAAAGACTATCGTACTAAAAAACCTATTTATTTTATTATTTTAGATAACCATTTTCTTTACTTTTTTCAAATATTAAGAGGATATTATATTAACACAGTTACGATATTGGGACTTTAAAAATGTAATTTCTAAATATCAAATGCTTTATTACCAAGATTTATTATCACGACCTGTCCTCGAGGCCCATGTCGTGACTACCCCAATCCCGCCTTCCATAGGCAAGGGGCTGGTGACTAGCACCAAAGGCATAAATCCCGATAAAAAGGGAAGGCATTGCCTTTTTGAAACGTAAACACACACATACACAGAGAACCAGGGGAAGCAAATACTATGTAAAGCAGTAACAGGTGTGATGAAAGTACAAAGGGTCCGAAAATACAAGCCCAACAGAAGAGTACTAGGAAAAGACAATACAGCAGGAAGGTGTCAAGCTACTCCTGGACCGTCTTTCGAAATTCCCACCTGAAGGGTAGGTACAGATGGCCACCTCAGCTCTCCACATCTGTCTATCACATTTGGGTACCGTCCCATCATGAAGCCCACCTCTGGGTACCGTCTCATCGTGATTTCCACCTCCGAGTACCGTCCAGCTCTACAAGCCTCAACCACGATCATTGATGTCCGTCTTCTGCATCCAACACAATGAAGTACGAGCATAGCCCGTGCCGGGGTGAGTAAAACGATACTCAGTAGGGACCTCGAGATCCTAAAGGTCTCACTAAGACCAACAAGGATAAACCAAAAAGAATTATCTCAATAGATAACCTTTACATAGGTATATGTGGATAAATATTCCTAATTCATCAAGTAACCCATCACAATAATGAGGAAAACACAATGGTCAATGACTCAGCTCAAACCAAGATTTTCATTAATGATATCAAAACCAAAAATTTGGAAGAGCTCCTCCTCTGTCGAGTACAATGATCCTGTCATAACTCAGAGGTTCTAATCACTAACCTTAGACTGCTGAGGTACTCCTCTTGTTGAGTATCGCAGGTCTGCTGCCAAATACCAGGTGCTCCATCTGCTGAGGCTCTTCCCCAAAATATCGGGCGCTCTCCCTAATAGGCTACAAAGGTACTGCTCCTATCGAGTACCGCGGGTCTGCTACTAAATACCAGGTGTTCCATCTTCTTATGGTCTGCCGCCAAATACCAGGCGCTCTGTCCACTGGGCTTATTGAATCACTCCGAGTTGAATTGGTCAAACAATCTTCAGGTCTACAGCTACTAGGTCTTTGCAATCCGTATGCTCGTCTCCAGGAGGGTCTTCTCCCTGAGAAACTTTTCAATACATCCAAGTGTCATGTAATATCATGTCTAAGTATTTCAAAAGACATCCTCATCATAGGGGACTCAACGCAGAAGACAGTGCGTCAATCAGATGCCCGGTCTGTGAGTAATTAGAATTTCTGTTCCAGGGGCCCGGTTGGATTTCAGGTACAATCTAACCTAGCCATAATCGAACTGCGCCCAAAAATTAGGTGAATTATGCCAAAATAATTGTCTCAACAATAGGAATCCAATATAGTCAACGACACGTCAATTGGACGTCTGGTCCTAAAGTTATATGCGTTTCCGCTCTGAGGGCCCGGTTTGAATCAAGTTCGAACAATCCCGGCCATACACAAACTTTGCCAAAAATTTGAGTGTAAAATACCAAATCGACATTCTCGATCCAAGGAATCCTACAAAATTGACGGTACGTCTATTGGAGGTATGTAGCTCATGATATATCTGTTTAACCGAAAATGGTATGAAAATAGGGGGTCTAGGCCCGGTCCGACCCGGCCCAACACCCCCTGGGCGGCCCGAACTGGGTCGATCCGACCCGGATCCGGGTCCGGCCCGGTTGGGTGTGGCCCGCCCCGGCTGGGCACGATCCAGCCCTACTGGCGCGGCCCAGCCCTGACTGGCGTGGCCTGGCCCGCAGCCGGCCGCAGCTCACCCAGCCTGGATGAGCGGCGGGACACGGCCTCCCCTGCCGGTTCGGCTTAATGTCGCACCAGTTCTCATCCGAAACGGCTCTGTCGTTACAGTTCTTTCCACCGCTGAGGATCAGCCGCGACATTCTGCTCCGGCTACGTGCCACCACCGCCAGATGCAGGCGCCGCCGTGCCGGTGTGGTGCGCCGGCAGTGACTTCCGCGGACCACCGGACGCGCTCCGGTGGCCCGACTTTCCCGCATTCTGCGCCAGCAGATCTCCCGAGACCCGTTGTTCACTACGAAGGCTTCCATACTCCGTTGAGGTCACGTTTCTTTGTCTCCCATCAATACTTGCAAAAAAAATCTACGGAGGGTTGGGTTTGTTCTTTGTCTCCAGCCCACCGCGTTAGAGGTTTTCAATCAAGATTTAACAATTCAAACTCAAATCCAAACTAGAAAAATAACCCTGCATCCAACCTGCATGTACGATCGATCTTTGGATTAACCGAGAAAAGTTTGGTCCACACTCGTCATTATTTCCTCAAAATTTTAAATAGAAATTCAAAGAAAAACCCCTACCTCAGCAAAAGATGTCGAATGTCGGCTTTGCGGAAGATGATGTCGCTTGGTGACGATTCGTAGACATCGTCGGAGTGCGTCCGAAGTGGAAGCAGCATCTCCTCACTTGTCGCGGAGAAGACACTACTGGAAATATAATATTTTCCAATGGTTCACAACTATTGGGAAGGCCCCTCCAACCGTTGGTATATGATATACCAACGGTTCTGATAACTGTGGGGAAGTAAGCCGTTGGGAAAAGTTTTTCCCAATGGTTTACTGGAAACCGTTGGTATAGGCTCACAAAATCCACCCTATCCCAACGGTTCTGCCAAACTGTTGGGATAGTTTTTCCCAACGGTTTGGGAGAACCGTTGGGAAATATCAGTTTTGGGATAGTTTTCCCAACGGTTCTCCCCAAACCGTTGGAATATCCACATGGATGAACACTTTCCCAACGGGTTAGAACCGTTGGGAAAAGAGATATTTACCAACGGTTCAATGAACCGTTGGTAAAAACATCTTTAGGATTATATGCCAACGGTTTTAAACCGTTGGCATATCCTATGCTGCAAATTGCAGCAGCCTGCAATTTGCACAGCCCCTGTCCATCAGGCCCCTCTCCATCAGGCCTCAATTTGACCTCATTTTCAATCCAATTATTGTACCTGCAATAAAATAAAACATACATATACAATTACGAACAAATTCATACACATTTAACATATAATGGATCCTGAAACTATACACATCCATAATTAAATTAGAATTCATAACATAATTATAAACGTACATAATTCATATAGAAATCAATTTAAAATTTAGATGACAATTATATGTGGAATCCTAAATTCAATTCATAATTTGATCGTTTTTTTCTATACCATATATTTTTACCTCAAATGATGTCCATTTTAAACAAAATACATACACCTAAAGTGATACCGTCCACACCGCACCTCAGATTGATGCGGGGTTGACTCGTACACGTCACATTTGACCCATGGATCGTTGTGCTAAAGTATCGACACAATCCTAATGCGTTTGGTCGGTTTTCCGTATGCCATTAGATGTTTTTCACTTAAAATGACGTCCTTTTGAAACAAAAGACGGACACTATGAGTGGTTCCGACCACACCGTGTCTCCAATTGAGGCGGGGTTGATTCGTACACGTCACATATGACCCATGGATCATTCTCCTAAAGTTTAAATGGAAACCGAATGCGTTTGGTCGGTTTTCCGTATGTAGTTAAAATGTTGTCCATTTTAAACAAAAGAGTGACACTTAGACTAATCCAAACCACACCGCGACTCAGATTCATCCTGGGTTGGCTCATACATGTCACATATGACCCATGGATCATTTTGATAAATTATCAAAAGATTCCGAATGCGTTTGGTCGGTTTTGCGTATGCCAGTTGTTCTTTTCATTTATAATCATGTCCATTTTAAACAAAAGAGACAGAGTTAGGGCGGTGTCAGCCACACTGTGTCTCGGATTTAGACGGGGTTGACTTGTACACGTCACATATGACTCATGGATCATTTTTCTAAAGTATCAAAAGAATCCAAATGCGTTTGGTCATTCATCCATATGTCAGTTGATGCCTTTCACTTAAAATGACATCCTTTTGAAACAAAAGACGGACACTTTGAGTAGTGTCAGCCGCACCGCATGTCGAATTGAGGCGGGGATGATTCGTACACGTCACCTATGACCCATGGATCATTCTCCTAAAGTTTCAACGGAAACCGAATCCGTTTGGTCGTTTTTCCGTATGTTATTAAAATGGTGTCCATTTTAAACAAAAAAGAGACACTTAGACTTATCCTGGCCACACTGCGACTTGGATTCATCCCGGGATGGCTTGTACACGTCAAATATGACCCATTTATTGTTGGGATAAATTATCAATAGATTCGGAATGTGTTTGTTCGGTTTTCCGTCTGTCAGTTGATGCTTTTCACTTAAAATGACGTTCTTTTGAAACAAAAGACGGAAACTTTGAGTGGTGTCGGCCACACCACGTCTCTGGATTGAGCTGAAACCACCGTGCAACATTCTAATTATTATTCGTGACGTGTACGCGCAGACGACACGTCAATCGGACATGCGGTTTGCGCGGTATGACTCAATATTCGTGTTTTATGTGATGCGCGCGCTTCATAAACGCGCGTGAGGGGGGTCCAAACAGGCCGGAAAAAGTCGGAATGGCCTGAAATCAGACGAAAAATACAGGAGAGTGATTTATGAAGTGGTCGAGTAGACGGAACGTCAATAGGACGTGCCGTGTGCCCGCGGTGACCGACAATGCAGTTCTGGTGTCATAAACGGCCAAAACGGGCGTCCAACGGTCAAATTCATATCGGACGACCTCAGATTGAGCTGAAACGACCGTGAAACATTCTAATTATTATTCGTGATGTGTACGCATAGACGGAACTTCAATCGGACATGTGGTTTGCGCGGTACGGCCCAATATTCGTATTTTAAGTGATGTGCGTGCTTCGTAAACACGCGTGAGGGGGGTCCAAACGGGCCGAACGAAGTCAGAATGGCCTTAAATTAGACGAAAAATATGGGTGAGTAATTTCTGAAGTGGTCGAGCTGACGGCACATCAATTGGATGTGCCATGTGCCCGCGGTGACCGACAACGCAAGTATGGTGTCATAAACGGCCAAAACGGGCGTCAAATGGTCAAATTCATAGAGGACGACCTCGGATTGAGCTAAAACCATCTTGAAACATTCTAATTATTATTCGTGACGTGTACGCACAGACGAAACGTCAATAGGACGTGTGGTTTGCGCGGTACGGCTCAATATTCGTGTTTTAAGTGATGCGCGCGCTTCGTAAACGCGCGTGAGGGTGGTCCAAACGGGCCGAACGATTTCGGAATGGCCTGAAATCAGACAAAAAATACAGGTGAGTGATTTATGAAGTGGTCGAGCAGACATCACGTCAATCGGACGTGCCATGTGCCCGCGGTGACCGACAACGCAGTTCTGGTGTCATAAACGGCCAAAACGGGCGTCAAACAGTCAAATTCATAGCGGATGACCTCGGATTGACGTGAAACCACCGTGAAACATTCTAATTATTATTCATGACGTGTATGCATAGATGGCACGTCAATCGGACGTGCGGTTTGCGTGGTATGACTCAATATTCGTGTTTTAAGTGATGCGCGCGCTTCGTAAACGCGCGTGAGGGGGGTCCAAACGGGCCGAATGAAGTCGGAATGGCATGAAATCAGAAGAAAAATACAGGAGAGTGATTTCAGAAGTGGTCGAGCAGACGACACGTCAATCGGACGTGCCGTGTGCCCGGGGTGACCGACAACGCATTTCTGGTGTCATAAACGGCCAAAACGGGCGTCCAACGGTAAAATTCATAGCGGACGACCTCATATTGAGCTGAAACCACTGTGCAACATTCTAATTATTATTCGTGACGTGTATGCGCAGATGACACGTCAATCGGACGTGCGGTTTGCGCGGTACGGCTCAATATTCATATTTTAAGTGTTGCACGCGCTTCGTAAACGCGCGTGAGGGGGGTCCAAACGGGCCGAACGATGTCGGAATGGCCTGAAATCAGACGACAAAAACGGGTGAGTGATTTATGAAGTGGTCTAGTAGATGGCACGTCAATTGGATGTGCCATGTGCCCGTAGTGACTGACAATGCAGTTCTGGTGTCATAAACGGCCAAAACGGGCGTCAAACGGTCAAATTCATAGCGGACGACCTCGGATTGAGCTGAAACCACCGTGAAACATTCTAATTATTATTCGGGATGTGTACGCACAGACGGAACGTCAATCGGACGTTCGATTTCCGCGTTACGGCTCAATATTCGTGTTTTAAGTGATGCACGCGCTTCGTAAACGCGCGTGAGGGTGGTCCAAATGGGCCGAACGATTTCGGAATGGCCTGAAATCAGACGTCAAATACTGGTGAGTGATTTATGAAGTGGTCTAGCAGACGGCACATCAATCGGACGTGCCGTGTGCCCGCGGTGACCGACAATGGAGTTCTGGTGTTAAAAACGGCCAAAACGGGCGTCAAACAGTCAAATTCATTGCGGACGACCTCAGATTGACCTGAAACCACCGTGAAACATTCTAATTATTATTCGTGACATGTATGCGCAGACGGCATGTCAACGTGCGTTTTGCGCGGTACGGCTCAATATTCGTGTTTTAAGTGATGTGCGCGCTTCGTAAACGCGCGTGAGGGGGTCCAAAAGGGGACGAATGAAGTTAGAATGGCCTGAAATCAGACGACAAATACGGGAGAGTGATTTCTGAAGTGGTCGAGTAGACGGCACGTCAATCGGACGTGCTGTGTGCCCGCAGTGACCGACAACGCAGTTCTGGTGTCATAAACAGCCAAAACGGGCGTCCAATGGTCAAATTCATAGAGGACGACCACATATTGTGCTAAAACCCCGTGCAACATTCTAATTATTATTCGTGACGTGTACGCGCAGACGGAACGTCAATCGGACGTGCGGTTTGCACGGTACGGCTCAATATTCGTATTTTAAGTGATGCACGTGCTTCGTAAACGCACGTGAGGGGGGTCCAAATGGGCCGAACGACGTCGGAATGACCTGAAATCAGACGAAAAATACGGGTGAGTGATTTCTGAAATGGTCGAGTAGACGGCACGTCAATTGGACGTGCCCTGTGCCCGCGGTGACCGACAATGCTTTTCTGGTGTCATAAATGGCCAAAACGGGCGTCAAACAGTCAAATTCATAGCGGACGACCTCATATTGAGCTAAAACCACCGTGAAACATTCTAATTATTATTAGTGACGTGTACGCGCAGACGGCACGTCAATCGGACGTGCGGTTTGCACGGTACGGCTCAATATTCATGTTTTAAGTGATGCGCGCGCTTCGTAAACACGCGTGAGGGTGGTCCAAATGGGCCGAACGATTTCAGAATGGCCTGAAATCAGATGACAAATACGGGTGAGTGATTTATAAAGTGGTCGAGTAGACGGCATGTCAAGCGGACGTGCCGTGTGTCCGCGGTGACCGACAACGCAGTTCTGGTGTCATAAACGGCCAAAACGGGTGTCAAATGGTCAAATTCATAGCGTACGACCTCAGATTGAGCTGAAACAACCGTGAAACATTCTAATTATTATTCGTGATGTGTACGCGTAGACGGCATGTTAATCGGACGTGCGGTTTGTGCGGTACGGCTCAATATTCGTGATTTAAGTGATGTGCGCGCTTCGTAAACGCGTGTGAGGGGGGTCCAAATGGGCCGAACGAATTCGGAATGGCCTGAAATCAGACGAAAAATACGGGTTAGTGATTTATGAAGTGGTCGAGTAGACGGCACTTCAATCGGACTTGCCGTGTGCCCGCGGTGACCGACAACGCAGTTCTAGTGTCATAAACGGCCAAAACGGGCGTCCAACGGTCAAATTCATAGCGGACGACCTAAGATTGAGCTGAAACCACCGTGCAACATTCTAATTATTATTCGTGATATGTACGCACAGACGGCACGTCAATCGGACATGCGGTGTGCGCGGTACGGCTCAATATTCGTGTTTTAAGTGAGGCGCGTGCTACGTAAACGCGCGTGAGGGGGGTCCGGGGAGTGTCTGGGGTCCAAGGAGCAGGGGGGGCTATTCGGGTGGCTATCCGGGGGGTGTCCGGGGGGCTGTCTGGGTTCTAGGGAGGAGGGTGGGGGGTTGTTTGGGGGGCTGTCTGGGGGGCTGTCCGGGGTCCAGGGAGGGGGGGGGGGCTGTTCAGGGGGCTGTCTAGGGGCTGTCCGGGGGCTGTTTGGGGGCTGTTCGGGGGGCTGTTCGGGTGGTGTTCGGGGGGTTGTCCGGGGTCCAAGGAGGAGGGTGGGGGGGGGGGGGGCTGTTCGGGGGGCTGTCCGGGGAGTGTCAGGGGGTGTTCGGGGGGATTTCCAGGGTCCACGGAGGAGGGGGGTGGGGGGGGGGGTTGACTCGTACACGTCTCATATGACCCATGGATCATTGTGCTAAAGTATCAACACAATCAGAATCCGTTCGGTCGGTTTTCCGTATGTCATTTTTTGTTTTCACTAAAAATGAAGTCCATTTAAACAAAATAGAGACACTTTGAGTGGTGTCGGACACACCACGCCTCGGATTGAGGTGGCGTTGACTCGTACACGTCACATATGACCCATGGATCGTTCTCCTAAAGTTTCAAGAGAAACCGAATGCGTTTGGTCGGTTTTCCATATGTACTTAAAATACTGTCCATTTTAAACAAAAGAAAGTCACTTAGAGTGGTCCCGACCACACAGTGACTCGGATTGAGCCCGGGATGGCTCATACACGTCACATAGGACCCATGGATCATTTTCCTAAAATTTCAATAGATTCCGAATGCGTTTGGTCGGTTTTTCGTCTGCCAGTTGTTTATTTCACATATAATCTTGTCCGTTTGAAACAAAAGAGACACAATTAGAGTGGTACCGGCCACACCGCATCTCAGATTTAGGCGAGGTTGACTCGTACACGTCTCAAATGATCCATGGATCGTTTTCCTAAAGTATCTACACAATCCGAATGCGTTTGGCCGGTTTTCCGTATACCAGTTGATGTTTTTCACTTAAAATGACGTCCTTTTGAAACAAAAGATATACAATTTGAGTTGTGCCGGCCACACCGTACCTCGGATTGAGGCGGGGTTGACTTGTACACGTCACATATGACCCATGGATAATTGCGCTAAAGTATCAACACAATCAGAATCCGTTCGGTCGGTTTTCCGTAAGTCATTTGTTGTTTTCACTAAAAATGAAGTCCATTTTAAACAATATAGAGACACTTTGAGTGGTGTTGGCCACACCGTGCCTCAGATTGAGGTGGAGTTGACTCGTACGCGTCACATATGACCCATGGATCGTTCTCCTAATGTTTCAATAGAAACCGAATGTGTTTGGTTGGTTTTCCGTATGTACTTAAAATACTGTCCATTTTAAACAAAAGAAAGTCACTTAGAGTGGTCCCGACCACACCGCATCTCGGATTTAGGAGGGGTTGACTTGTACACGTCTCAAAATGACCCATGGATCATTTTCTTAAAGTATCAACACAATCTGAAAGCATTTGACCGGTTTTCTGTATGTCAGTTGATGTTTTTCACTTAAAAGGATGTCCTTTTGAAACAAAAGACACACACTTTGAGTTGTTCCGACCACACCACACCTCAGATTGAGGCGGGTTTGATTCGTACACGTCACATATGACCCATGGATCGTTTTCCTAAAGCATCAACACATTTCGAATGCGTTTGGTCAGTTTTTCATATGTCACTTTTTGTTTTCACTTAAAATCTCATGGAAATTCATATAGAATATTTTTATATCATATTTAGTATGGATTAGATTTTAGTTGATAGTGATATGAAACATTTCAGAGCTAATGAAATTAAGGAAGGTGGAGGGGCTGTCCGAGGGGCTATCCGGGGGGGGGCTGTCCGGTGGGTGTCCGGGTGGCTGTCCGGGGACCAAGGAGGAGGGTGGGGGGGCTGTGCGGGGTCTGTCCGGGGGGTGTTTGGGGGTTGTTCAGGGGGTTGTCCGGGGTTGTTCAGGGGTCTGTCCGGCGGTTGTTCAGGGGGTTGTTTAGGGGTTGTTCAGGGGTTGTTCAGGGGTTGTTCAGGGGGTTGTCTGGGGTTGTTCAGGGGGCTGTCCGGGGGTGTTTGGGGGGTTGTCCGGGGTCCAAGGGGGAGGGGGGGGGGCTGTCTGGGGGGATATCCAGGGTCCAGGGTGGAGGGTGGGGGGATGTATGGGGGGCTGTCCAGGGGGCTGTCCGCGGGGCTGTCCGGGGGGTGTTCGGGGGGTGTTCGGGGTCCAAGGGGGAGGGGGGGGGGGGGTTGTCCAGGGTCCAAGAATGAGGGGGGTTGTCCAGGGAGTTCTCAAACACACAACCACTAGAAGAAAACAACATCCATAAAAACAAACAATATATAAAAATAACTCAACTCCAATACTATACTACGAGTCTAGATAAAACCAACAATTAGAATAGATTAAACATCAAATCTCAATAATATAAGTAAAAAATGTAACGGATCAATATGTCCCACATCAGCATCACCATCACCATCATCATCATCATCATCACCCTCGTCATCATCCTCCTCATCATCCTCACCCTCCACAGCGCCCTCCTCCTCGCCCTCCTCATCTCCCTCCTCTTCCGCATCAGACTCCTCGCCATCATCATCTTCAAGCTGGACATCGGCCTGACCACCACTGGAACTGCCACCTGGTGGACCATATATAGAATGTATTGACAACATGTATTCATCAATCGCTGGGCTGGCCTCTACTGTAAGTGTTGGACGTAGAACTTCAATAAATTTCATAAATGCACTGTTTTCCCTAGCAGACTGTTCTGCCATATCTGTGGTCCTTTTCTCAGCCTGTTCTGCTTGTTCCCTAACATGCTGCAGCTCAGTGGCACTACAACTCGTACCTGAGGCAGGCCAATACCTCGTCGGGGCTATCCTAGGTCGGCAGCGTACTCTGCCAGAATGATCCACTCCCAACACCTGATGTAAGTGATCAGATGGCCCAAAATTGTCTGCTTCTTGGGCATCGAGGGCCTCTAAGGCATCCTGTTACAAATATAAATATATTATTAAGTTACAAAATAGATATTAAAATATAAAATCAACAGATTAAAACTTACAATCTGCTACTGAGTCACTTCATTGACAGCACTTCCATCCTTTTTTTGTCTACTCGAGCAAAACAGTTTTTCTCGAGGCACACGTCCTTCAATATTTTGTACTTGCCTCTACAATTACATTGATGACAAAATTTATATAAAAACATTAGCAAATGATTAAATAATTGAGGAAACAAATGAAAATGTAAGTCGTAAAGAAAACATATAAACAATTGTCATACCTGCTGCCTCTCATGATCCGGCATCGTCGTGCATCCTAGTGTATGGAGGTATTTTTTGCATCAATGTTTTTTTATTTTTTCCAGATGATTCCTAAATAAAATTCGATAATGCAAAGGATAATATTAATGCAAAACTTGAAAGTTATTATTTAAATACCTCAAATGTAATTCATACCTTAAACAGGGTACTCATCCAATGAGTAATCATCGACGATACTGCTCTATAAGACAATCATCCACGACTGGTACCGCCTCTAACTCAGTGCCAACTCTAGCACGCCAGCCAATATACAGCTCATGATTGTAGGCTCTCCAAAGCTCTCCTAAATCCTTTAGACGTTCCAGTCGTGCACCCTCACCATCGGGAAAATTAAATCGAAGCTGGAATCAAAATATTAATTCATATAAATACAAAAATAATTCATTGATTTAAATACAACATATTTTTTTTACCCAAATCTCTACCCAAGCTCTATCTTTGACCTCATGTGGAAAATGTCTCCACGACAGTGGGCTGACGTGAATGATGTCGGAGTATTTGGAAAGCGTCGCCAAAAAACTCCGACATTGCTGCCCTGTTTTCTCAACCATCCGATTGTCTTCATTATATTCCACCATAACCTGTGTGCAACGGTTCCACACCAAATGCATGTGTGTACGACCCCTCCCCCGCCTCCTATCAGTAGATGTATCTTTCATGAAAGAAAAACAAATATTTTATCAAAACATGTTATAATGAAAATAAATATTGCTATAAAAATTTGTTAGGGTTTTATAAATATACCTGCGCTAGTCTGATCAATGAGTGGTGCCGGATCCACAGAACCTGATGGAACACCCTCTGGTGGAACAGGAGTCGAAGACGATGGAATATAAAAGCTCGGAGAGACAGAAGTAGAAGGAAAAGAAGATGGAACAGCTGTATGACTTGATGCTGACTGGGGAGTGGGAATCATCATGGGATGTGAAAATGATGGGGCAGAAGATGCAGAAGGTAGCGAAAACATGGGAGGCCTAAATACCCCGTGTGTCCCTAACGACACAACGGGATCAGAATGTGGGAAGGCTGAAATGTCAGTGGGAGGGGCATGGTCTAGTCGAGCACGCACAACTCTACGTCCACCTCTAGTACGAACCCTCCTCGTACCACCGGCCTGAGTACTACGACCAGTACTAGGCTCCTCGTCGAATAATTGTCGACGTAACGGTGGATCCTACAAAAAAGTTTACAAAAAAATTAATCACATGGAATTATATATTCTGTATATATATATATATATATATATTTGAAATAAAGTACTCACTGTAGGCACTAATGGTGGAATGCCCATCTCCTCCATCCGACGATTGTTCTCCGCCATTTTTTTTCTTCATCTCTCTTCAATTGGCTGCATTTCCTGCATTTGAATACAAATATGTAATTAATTAGAAAATGAAAATTAATGTGTAAACCAAAAAACTAAATATATGAGGGAATGATGGGATTCATTGGTGATTTAGCTATCAATTGTTTTAGAAGAGCTTGAATGAATTTAATAAAACATACAAGTTGTAATGTTCACCAAGTAAGAAATATTGTTTGATTTTGTTTGAATACAGTTCAATTCCAAATTAGAAAATGCAATTCAAATAAAACAGAAAGCAATAAACATTGAAAATTCATATAATGGTCAAGTCAGCTAAAACATATTTGTGATCAATACTAAATAAATATGAATATTACCAACCTTAATAACCCAACTCGAGGTAAACCAAAAGAATTGAGGACATGGATGAATGATTCTATATATTTCAAACCACAACTTCAGGTTCACAATGAACTCTGAAAATTGAGCTATTGGAGTCATCAAAAGAAATAAAGGGATTGGTTCCAATGGCAATAGGGACAATGTCAATTCCATCATCAGCATCATCAAAAATATGTCTTGGAATTACTTCATCTATGCCACCAAATTCATGTTGATGTTGATCTTTGACATAAAAAACTTGTTTATCCATTGATGCCAACACATATGGTTCTTCAGTAGCAAGAGTGCAGGTCATATTAATTACTCTAAATCAACAATCATCAATAAATGTTCCATGTCTTGTCATCGAATCAAACCAACGGCATTTCATCATTGTGACTCGTCCATGAGAGTAATAATCCAATATTATTATTTTCTCAACGACTCCATAATAACCAACATTTTCAAGTCGCGGTCTACTATCTGATGCACTGGCATAATAATCTGTTGTGGCAGTAACCATAATACCATCATGTTGTGTTCTCATGTTTTTGGCTCGTTCAGTGACAATAAATCTGTACCCATTGATAACAATTGATTTACAGTCACAAACCACGGTATTAGGACCAAAAGCCAAAGATCTTATTTCCTCAGAGACAGAGTCAGCAGACAAACTCAATACCTGCAATATAAATGACAGTTAAACTTAAGTAAATATTGAAATAATTAATTTAAACAGTAATATTTTTACCTTCAATTTTAACCAAGAAGAAAACTCTTTGCTATGCAAAGTCTCTCTCCTTCTCAAAGATAAAGTACGATGCTTCTTATTTATCATTGTTTTATGTTCCCTGTAGATAAAAAATATGAATAGTTTAACAGATATATATGTAAGATACACATATTCAATTTTGTTACCTTATATAGTCATCGAACAAATCACAGTTGAACAAAACTGTGTGATGTGCCATCTCCCGCTCTTCATGGATTAATGTCTTCAATGTATATGATCCACGAATTCCTCCTGTTTGAGGACGTGATGGAAAACTGGGTTCAATTTTCTCATATTATTCTTCTTCATTTCTCATTGTTCTGTTCATTCTTGTAGTAAGATTAGAAAAATACATCGAACAGAAATCCATACATTCTTAAGATAAGTAACCGTTCATGATAGAACCTTCAAGATGATTCTTGTTTCGAACATAAGACTTTAATGTGAACATATTTCTTTCAGTTGGATACATCCAACGAAAAGAAAAAGGTCATCCGAGAAGTATTTCACTTGGAATATGGACAGTCAGATGCAGCATGCATGTGAAAAATGATGGGGGAAATATTTTCTCTAACTCACACAAAAATAATGGGGCATCTGTCAAAAGTTTTTGCAAGAAAGACTTGGACAACTTCTTAGCACAAAGATCTCTAAACAAATGGCACAACCGAATAACACCCACCCTTACATTATTGGACAAATGATGACAGATTTCTATTGGAAGCAACTCATGCAGTAGAATGTGATAATCATGAGTCTTCAATAATTTTAGCTTCAACTCTCTTCTATTGACCCGTTTAGATATGTTTGTTGAATAGCCATCAGGAACTCTAATAGTCTCTAATACTTCCAAAAATTGTTTTTTTTCAGTAGGTGTCATCACATAAGAAGCACATGGAAGTTTCCATTTATTTTCACTGATACGCATAGGATGCAATTCTGGTCTGATGCCCCAATCCACCAAGTCACGTCAATATCGTAAATCATCTTTTGTCTTCCCCATGACATTTAGAAGAACTGAAAGCAACATTTCACATATATTCTTTTCAATATGAATTACGTCTAAGCAATGACGTAGCAGATTGGTTGACCAATAAGGCAAATCAAAAAAGATACTCCTCTTCCTCAAATTGTAACAAGTTTCTGTGGAAACATTCTTTCTCTTTCCAGATTTCATTTGACCCTTCCCGAACGAAAAACTGAAATCTTTCAATTCATTAAGCACATTAGTTCCAGACATATGCTGAGGTGGATCATCGGTCTCTATAGTATTATAAAATCTCCGACGATTCATTCTATATGGATGATCCTTTGGCAAAAATCGTCGATGTCCCATAAAACTGAAACTACAACGATGTTTCAGTCTTCTGGATCATGTATTCTTCATACAAACCGGACATGACAGTTTTCCCTTCGTGCTCCATCCAGACATCATTGCATAAGATAGAAAATCATTGATCGTCCACATAAGCGCATCACGCATCTGAAATATGTCTTTCAAACATGCATCGTATGTGCGCACACCCACATCCCAAAGAAGTTTCAAATCTTTTATTAAAGGTTGCATGTATACATCAATATCAATGCCGGGATCAGAAGGACCATATATGAGTATACTCATGAAAGTGAAAGATTTTTTCGTACACAACCATGGGGGAAGATTATAAATGTGTTTAAAAACTGGCCATGTGCTGTGCGAAGTAAGAATCTGCCCAAACAGATTAAAACCGTCGCATGAAAGACCCAGCCTCACATTACGCACGTCAGCTGCAAAATCAGGATGTCGAGCATCAAATCTCTGCCTTGGAAATCCATCTGCAGGATGAACCAACTCATCATTAGTCTTCTTTCTCTCGGTATCATGCCATCTCATTTTTATTGATATGTCATCAGACATAACAAGATTCTGGAGTCTGGGGATCAATGGAAAGTGCCATGTTACTTTCTGTGGAACGCGGGATGGTGTTCCATCATATTTTGACTTCCAGCGGCATGTGCCACATTTTATACATTCATTTCGTTCAGCGGTTTCTTCCCAGAATAAACTGCAATCTTTCAGGAAAGCATGAATTTTGTTTCGGGAAAATCCAAGTTCTTCAACTAACTTCCATGCCATATAGTGGTTTAAGGGAATATCTGTATCATCTGGAAGTAAATCTTTTAAGAGGGTAAGAATGTAATCAATTACTGTATTAGAAATCCCATACATAGTTTTTCTATGAAACAATCAGATTAAAAATTCCAGCTTTTTTATTTTATCGCAGTGTCGATATACTGGAGTCGTGACAGCATCATTCAATTTTTTCACCCTATCAATATCATCATTTTCACTAGATGCATCAATTGTACTCATATCGACGTCTTCTTGAGTCAAAATCCTTTCTTTTTCATGATGACGAATAAACGAAAACCGATCATCTAACAAATTCTTTATTCCAGTCCTTTCATTTCGATCATCACCAATTTGAGATTTCATTTTCTCCCCATTGTGATACCACACAAAGGAGTTTTCTTGAAAACCATTTTTGGTTATGTGGTAGCTGACTTCTTCATGACTCAACCAAGGCTTACCAACACAATTGGAACATGGGCAGTGTATGCGACCACTATATGAAGCATTGTGAAATGCAAAATCTATAAAGCTCTCCAAATTGTTTTGAAAATCTCTTGAGATACGATCGGTTTCATACATCGAACTTCTGTCCATTCTGTAAAAAGAATTCATATAAGTCATTTTGTCATAAACAATTCAATAGGATTGAACTTTAATAGAAAATACATTTAAGTAAACGATAAAGGAAGAAAATAATCATGGTATCAACTACACATGTGAAAAAAACATACTAATGTGTTATTGGAAAAATGTAAAACCAAAAAGAACTTAATGTGTTGTCACATCAGAGCATGCCTCATCCCATGACCATATAAGTAGGGTACCCTCATAGACAACCCTGTCCACACCCGTGGATAACCCACCCACCCCCGTGGACACCCCCTACCCCCTAGACAGCCCAACCACCCCCGTGGACAGCCCACCCACCCCCCTCGACACCCCTTCTCCCTATGAACAACCCCCACCTCCTTGGATAGCCCAACCACCCCCCTGGACACCCCTACCCCCTATGGCCAGCCCACCAACCCCCCTGGACAACCCGCCCACCCCTCCTTGATAGCCCGACCACCCCCTGTGGACAGCCCGTCCACCCTTGTGGACAGACCGCCCACCCCCGTACCCCCTGGACACCCCGTACCCCCCCGGAATAACCCCGCCCACCCTCCCAAACAGCCCACACCCCCTCCCCTGCAACCCCACCACCACCACCTAGACATACCAACCCCCCTGGACACCCCACACACCCCTCCCCCACCAGGACACCCCACCCAGACCCCCAGGACAACCCACACCCCCTGGATAGCCCCGTCCACCACTGTGGACAGCCTTTCCCACCCCCGTGGACAGCCCCGCCCACCCCCGTGGACAACCCACCCACCCTCGTGGACGCCCCCTACCCCCTTGACAACCCAACCACCCCTGTGGACAGCCCACCCACCCCCTCGACACCCCTTCTCCCTATGGACAACCCCCACCCCCTTGGATAGCCCGCCCACCCCCCTGGACACCCCTACCCCCTGTGGCCAGCCCACCCACCCCCCTGGACAGCCCGCCCACCCCTCCTTGAAAGCCTGGACACCCCCGTGGACAGCCCGTCCACCCTTGTGGACAGCCCGCCCACCCCCGTACCCCCCCCCCTGGACACCCCATACCCCCCTGGATAGCCCCGCCCACCCTCCCAAATAGCCCACACCCCCTTCCCTGCAACCCCCACCACCACCACCTAGACATACCACCCCACCTGGACACACCACACACCCCTCCCCCACTAGGACACCCCACCCAGACCCCCAGGACAGCCCACACCCCCTGGACAGCCCCGCCCACCCCTGTGGACACACCCTACCCCCTAGACAGCCCAACCACCCCCGTGGACAGCCAACCCACCCCCCTCGACACCCCTTCTCCCTATAGACAGCCCCCACCCCCTTGGATAGCCCGCCCACCCCCTGGAAACCCCTACCCCCCGTGGCCAGCCCACCCCCCCTGGACAGCCCACCCACCACTCCTTGACAGCCCGACCACCCCCGTGGACAGCCCGTCCACCCTTGTGGACAACCCGCCCACCCCCGTACCCCCCCTGGACACCCCGTACCCCCCCTGGATAGCCCCGCCCACCCTCCGAAACAGCCCACACCCCCTCCCCTGCAACCCCACCACCACCACCTAGACATACCACCCCACCTGGACACCCCACACACCCCTCCCCCACCAGGACACCCCACCCAGACCCCTAGGACAGCCCACACCCCCTAGACAACCCCGCCCACCCCCGTGGACAGCCTTTCCCACCCCCGTGGACACCCCCGCCCACCCCCGTGGAAAACCCACCCACCCCCGTGGACACCCCCTACCCCCAAAATCCATTATCCAAAACATATCAAATTGGATTGAACAGAATCCATAATTCCCACAATCCATTATCCAAAACATGTAAACGTTCACGATAGCCTCCCCCAACTCTGATTTACATGTTTTGAACACTCTCCTTCCAAACATAGAATACAAAAACATTAAAGAAGTCTTCACAAACAAAAACAATATCCTATTTAGATATTAATTTCAATAATCAATTAAACCACCAACACCTGGAAAACATCTATTTATTAAAACAACTACAACAATATGGTTGAGATCAAATTTTACCTATTCATATGGGGGTGTACTTGTTGGGATGGGGGGTGCTGGTGTTCGGATTCACGAGAGAAGTGGAGTCGGATGGGGTTTTCCAGAGTAGCGGAGCGAATTGATTAGGGCTATGTCCGAATGGGGAGAGGAGATCGCGATCTGGAATTTGGGGGAAACCTTTGCCAACGGTTTATAAAAACCATTAGAAAAGGCACACATTTCCCAACGGTTCCAGTGAACCGTTGGGAAAGGTGTGAGTTTAGCACCCCTTTCCCAATGGTTCCATTGAACCTTTGGGAAAGGGTACACATTTCCCAATGGTTCCAGTGAACGGTTGAGAAATGTGTGAGTTTAGCACCCCTTTCCCAACGGTTCCCGTGAACCGTTGGGAAAGGGTCCACCGAAATTCCCTTTTCCAACGGTTTTATTAAACCGTTGGCAAAGGCTCACTATACCAACGGTTTAGGTAAACCGTTGGTATAATACCGTTGTGAAAAGACCAAATTCCAGTAGTGAGATATTGGAGATGCATTGTCGTTCTTTGTAGAACCGACATTCTTCTTCAAAGGAGACGTCGTTCATCATTAGAGGATATGTGTTCTTCCAAAATCTCAAGAGCTCTCCACAATTTTCCATCGCTCAATGAAAGTCCTCCCAAAATAAAATAATAGGCTTCTCCTATTATTTTATTATCACATTCAATTTAAAATTCAAATTCAAACCACTTCATTCAATTAATTGATGTGGTTGAATGCCTTAAATTAATGTGTTGGCAAGAGCTAATGTGGGAGAGAAGAGGAGGTGAGAGGTCTCATAAATATGGGAGAGTTGTCAAGTTTAATGGGAAGAGTTTATGAGAGGGTTATGGGAAGTTGTAAGGATGGGGCTCGTGTGGGCCCCACCTCCCATTAAACCACACAAGGGAAGTTGGGTGGTTGTGGGCCCCACCAATAACTTCCCATGGAAGGGTTTAACTTTTAAGGATAAGAAAATAATATTGTACAAACTATTTTATTTACATCTTAATTAAACCCGAAATAATAATTCTTATCCCTCTTAAAACGCAATTGCAGTAAAGGTCCCCTTAAGTAATTACCGATGCTGCGAGTTCATTGATGCCCTCAGATTTCAATTCCGAGAACCGGTTAAAAATATAGAAAAACTCACTCATTCGTTTACTAAACGTACCCGAGATAATCTTTGGAAATTGATTTCGGGGACACTGGGCCTCAGAATCATGTTCCGTCAGAAGCCACAGACTCGTAAAATTTCGAAGAATTAAGAAGAAAAAAAATTCCTTGAAATTTCTGGGTCTTTATATAAATTTTGAATTGTTAGTAAATATTTTATTTAAATTAGGGATAATGGAACACCCCAAAACCATTAAATTATAAATATTTCAGAAAAAAAATTAATTGCATGTACATATTAGGTTGCATACAACACTAAGTTTAAACAAAACACGGTTTAGTTAGGGTTTCCAAACATAATTAAAAATTAACTTTTAACACTTTTGGAAAATTTATTTAACTGATAAAATTCAAATTTTAAATAATTATGTTATAATTAAATAAGGATGAATTTTTGTGATTTTTTTAAAAATGTTTATTTTATGAATATTTTTGAAAATAATATATATTAACTAAAATTTGTATCGTTATATAAATATTTAATAGTGAAAAATTATATATTCAATTGGTTTTAATGTATCATTGGAAAAATTTTATATCAACTAATCCTATTTATGTAATTGGAACCATTTTTGTGTTTAGTTTACTTTTAAAAAAATTCTAAATATTATAATATTTTCACTTTAAAACCCCACTTTATTATCACGTCTACATGAATAAATTATAGTTAAAATTTTCTAATTATTATAATTTAATATATATAAATGGGTTAAATAGTTTTTAAATAAATAATTTATAATTTATATTATTTGAAAAATTAATTTTAACCAAAATTAATTTTTAATGAAATTAAAATTAATTAACACAGTTAAGGTAAAAATGAGTTTGCAGGCAGTTAGACTAGAATAACAGTAGTAAAAATGTGCTGAAATATTATCTAAATTTTATTATATTTGTATATTATTTTATGTTACATAAATTAATTTTTAATATGGAAATTAATTTCCATGTTATGAGGAATTTGAACCATAAAATATGTTATGTATAGAAAAAGAAAAAGATAATTTTTTTACTATTAATATCATTAATACTTTAGTATTGGGAATGTACCAAATATATTAATTTATAAATATATATATATTAAATATAAATGTTTTTTAACTTCATAAATTATTTTAATTTTTTTGAGGTGATATATGTACATTGAATGCTTTTGAAACACTAACCAAAAAATTATTAAATTAACAATGAAATAAACGAAATTAAAATAATAATAATAATGAATGAAAATGAATTACATATTGAGTCACATTATTTTATTATATAAATAAATAATTTTTAATTTTTTTAACATAATATAATAAATTTCCATAATTGAATTTATATTTTTAAATTCAATTTTAAATGGATATTTTTAACATTGATATTAATGTTATTTTTTGAAAAAATTTATTTTTTAAATCCTTTGAAAATAATTAACTTAATATACAATTACTAGTGAATATTTTATTATAAAGAATATAAAAATCATATCCATTTATGGAATAATGTTTCTTTTATAATGAATATATTTAACCCAAAATGGTAGAAACACTATTATCAAATTTAAGGTTATAGTATTGTTTTATCATGTTTCAAACCCTTGTGCTAATGTTAATTAAAAAAATAGAATTTATATTTTATAAATTATATTTATGATGTATAATCAGTTTTTAAAAATTATATAATATTTATCACAGTAATGTAGTGTCAATTTAAAAATTACATAGCTTGAAATACTAGTTACTATAGTGAAAAACATAATGTTATAAATAAGCAAATTTACATGTTAATGAAATAAATTTATAAAACATATGCTTCATTGCGTGTTAGAGGATTTTCTCATCCATATAATCCCTCCAAACATTTAATAATAAATTTTGGTTCCAAATTATGTAATAGTTCCTCCAAATTTTTAATACTTAGGGGTATTTATATGAATGAAAATCCTCCTCAATTATGAAAAAAAATCACTATGCCACTTTATTCACACATATCAAGGCATTTGGATCATCAAAAATATTTCCAAATAACATATATACTTTCCTCCCCTCATAATACATGACATATTTTAGGAATAAAATATATTTATGAGGATTTAGGGTAAAACTTAGGAGGATACCAGGAGAATTGGAAAAGTTCTTCAATAAGCGCATTTACTTTACTTCATTTTACATGTGCTTAAAATTTTATTAAAAAGATGTGATATAATATTTCAATTATATCCCATATAAAGGGATTTAATATTAATAATATCATGTAGTAAAACCATCTACACTTATATAAAATGGATTATGAAATCATCATTTGTGTGTATGATGTACTACCACATCGTCAACACTTGAAAATTATTTTTCCATTTCCACCTCTGAAAGATCGATACAGTCGTAGATCTTAAGAGAATATGTGATATAAATAAAAAATACTACCCATGGATGGTGATAAAGATAATTATAATCATAAAATGTGATATAAATTAAATATTTATAATATTATTTACATATTTATTGTTCTATAAATAATATATATATATACATATATCATTTTCATTCATTCTTTTTAACTTATGTAAAGTTGATAATATTTTTCCCAAACGTGAGGAATATGTCCTTCATGATGCGATTTGACTATAATTTCAACTCCATATCACATGGATGAAATTTATATGTATATTTTATTGATGTTATTATTATAATTATTGATAGGTAAAATTTTACATACCTCCTTTCTATAATGATATGTGATAATGGGAATGTTACACATGCATACGTACAACCTATCGTCTATATGATCACGCTGTACTTTATTTTCCATAACTATAATTCATGATTAGTTTTATAAGAATAATTTATATATAATTATAATAATTATTCCATAATTATTATTCCATATATTATAACACTGTATAATATGGCCAATAACTAGATATTTAATAGTAATGCTATAATGGGAAAGCCATACATCTAACACCCACAACAAGAAAAATAAGGAAATATTATTGATGAAATAATGATGAAATGTTATAATAGGATGATCAATTATATAATAAATAATAATATGGTTCTTTTATATGATAAAAACATATTTCAGACCAATTTTCCAGAATATGAATCATTTTCACACAAAAGAAAATGTAATATAATGGATTTTATCTCAACATACATTTGATTTACAGTTATATTTTATTATACACTGATTACATTTTTTTGCGGTGTTTATACTATCCATTTGAGAATAAATGTTATTAATATTTCATTATTCATGTTTTTTAGGTTTCAATATGAATTATTTCATTTATGTGTATTTGACATGAAAATTAAAAAAAATGAAAGAGTTATTGTGTAATATCAATTTCTATTGTTATTGTTATTATTTTCATGAAACAATAACATTCATATAATAATTTTTAAATGGAAATTGAATTTATCTTAAATATTGATATTATTGTGTAATGGATATGATTAATTTTTAAACCATATTTAATTTTTACAAATGGTATTCACATTGAATGTTATTTTCTTTACAGGTAAAATGTTAGTAAATCTTTATCATTAAATAAATACATAAAATTTATAGTAATTCAAAATGTTTATAAATTAAATCGATTATTGGATATATAATTAAGTATTTGTAAATGCATTACCTAGGGCGGGTATCAATTAATGAATTCCAACCAGTAATATCATTAGATGAATAGGCTGGGAAAATCAGTAATCTATCTACCCATAGACTATATATGCATTGAAAATAGATCATGTCAGTTACTATCATAGAGACATATCATGATAATTCATATGTCTAAAATTATACATTCCATCATTATTGATATTCCATGTGATTCTTATATTATTTAGAATATATATATTCATGATTTAAGATGATTTGATTATATATATGGAATTATTTGATTATAATTATTTCTACTATATTATGATCAATTTATTGATTAAATGACAAGTGTACCAGTTATTTACATTTCCATATTGATTATTCCATATAATTTTTGTAAATGGCTAGTGATCGTAGACATTTACCTTTTATGTTGAATATTCTTATTGATTCATGACACATTTCTATGTAATTGTATCTTAGTATGATTTTTATCTCACCTTTTTTATTTTTTTCTTTCTATTTGGTATAAAGAAGGGATTATTGAATTAGATTTCGTGTTTGTATTTTATTATCATTTTTATGTAATTATTTTTATTTTCCACTCTCAATATAAATTGGATATAATAAATATACATATTTGGACTTAAAAAAATTCCAAACTAATTGGTCATTCTGGAATTTATTCTCTTATATATGGAAATGTAATAATGTAAGGAATCATCTCTGGGAAATTGTGGTTACGATATCTACATTACCAAAGTTAGTGTAATAAATAAAATGTTCATATGATTTATAGTTGTGAAAAACCACCTCATCCCTAAAAATAATATATAGCTAGTTCAATTATTACCATTGGGCTTGATCGTGTTATCTAAATCCCCCATATTAAAATTATTAATATAGGATATTTTTTTACAGAAACTATATGATTCCATTACTTTTTCTTTGTCTACCATCCCAATGAATATTTTATAAAATAAATTATCCCATTTAATTATTATTGAATATATAAAATTTTGTTTATGGGAATATTATTATTCATATTGATATTTTAAATGGATTTGACAAGATTATTATAATGGATAACTGTATTAACATTGACTCCATATTAACTAAACAAGGATGGATTACCCACAACATACTGCATTCTGGAATAATAAATATAGGAAGAGAAAATTTCTAAAATTATAAGTATAGATAATATAATTTAATTAAAATAGAAACAAAATAATAACATATCATTTAAATCATCATCCATATATGCAATAAAACCACCTATAAGACCTGATGTTCATGGAGAGATTGAATAAACCATGAATTTTGTGTATGTTGAATACCACGTAACACTACCACAATGAGTTCCATAGGAATGTTTTATTAGGAAAAAAAGTGGATTCATCCTAGTAACCATTTAACATGGAGAAATCTTGATTATAGTGTTTTATTTTATTGGAAAATTATCCATTATTGTATGTGTTCAATACAGTTCGGGTCATATATGGCCCTATTTGGGTATATGATGATCCACCCAAAGTGGTGTGGCTTAAATTCCATCCCCAACTAACCTTTAACCTATTAGGATTCATGGGGAATGAAAAAAATAAGTAGGATAAAAAAGAAGGCGAATACATATTTGGTTTTCAATTGAGGTTGGAAACAAAATATGGGGATATGCTAGGGAGATTATAGGACAGTGCGGTGAAGAAACTACTCTAGAAAGGGATTTGAAGCATTTCAATATGTATCTCAGTGAGTCTTATGAGGAGGAAAAAAAATTATTCATTGAATTCATCATTTGAACACATCTTTCTTCAATCAAATCAATTTAGAAGAACCACGATGGATGACAGAGTGTTATGTGTGGTCTATTAATTATAAAAATAGTGACTAATATTTAAAAACTCAAACCAATTTCATAACATATACTACAATTAAAATTGTTAATTTAATGTAAAAAAATAAAATATATCTTACTACAAAATAATTATCGGTATTTAAATCAAATAGTTATGAAAAATCCATTATAGGGATTATATTTATTATAAGTGAATTTATTTGATTGTTAGCTCTTTAGAAAACAGAATATTATGTGACTATATAGATACCGTCATCTAATATCATTAATAATGAATAATTTAAAAGTATGAGGAAAGAATTTATTACATATGGTAAAATCCAACATCATCATTTTCAATAGAAATTATTAATATTATTATTGTTATTAATATTATATATATAATTCCAAATAATTTATCCAAATTCGTTGATAAATATTGGAACATAACAAGAAATTTATTCCTAATAGTTATGAAACAAAATAAATATATTTTATTTATTATAAAATTGGTTATTAGAAGATATAAACATAATACTATATACTAAGACAATTTATTACTACTCCCCATTGATTAATAAAATCTATTTCAAGTTCATATATCAATAGGTGACAATAAGTTGAAAATAATGAAATATTCATTAAAAATAAATATATTGGATTATCATCAACATTTATGATCATCAATAGATAATAAAAATATTTCAATGAAGATCACCAGGAAGGGAGATGACAATATGATTATTATATAATATGAAATAAGATGTATTCCATGTGATGTGAGTTAGGGATGAAAAAATTATTTAGTATATCTATATATATTAGAATGAAATTCGGTTTTTCCAAATACGATCATGGTAAATATATTCATTACAAATTTGGTTGTTGAAAATTAGTTAATTGTGAATACTTTTTATTGTCATATATATCATAGGACTATTGAAGTTGTGTATTATTAATATATGAATTTAAAATAATATACATTATAATGAAATAAAAATATGATATTAAAATATTTTAAATAGATATTTATTCCTTCATATAAATATGAATTATGTTGTTAAAATAATTTATTTTTTATACATAAAATTAAAATAATTATATTAATATGAACAAATTAATAATTATTAATTTTATAATATAACTTAATAAATTTTAATTGTATTTGTAAACCACATTTATAAATAATTATATTTTTTTAATGATCCTTTTTTATGTATTTTAAATTTTATCATAAATCTTTAAATTTAATTGTTTTCAAATATTATTATATATGTAATAATACATTAACATTGGTTAAATAATTAATTGATAATAAAAAATAAGAAGTTCACTTATTGTTTAAAAATAATATTATTTAATTAAAGTCGTTTTTCTTCTTATATTTATGTTTCATCTAAAATCTAAATATATTAATAATATAGTTTATATTTTGAAAAATAAACATAAATTTAAAATAATTCATCTACAATTTTTTTTATGATAAACTTTTTGAGTCTTATAGTATACTATATTTTTTGATGAATATTAAAAAAAACTTAATTTTCTAATATTTTCACGTTAAATAAATTATTATTTAAAATAAAATATATGTTTTGGAAATAATTTTATAAAAAAAATATTTCATAAATTTAAATTACATAATTTAAAATAAAATTTCCATATATAAAACCCATTCTTAACATTTTAAAAAATCTATGTAATTATTTTAGAATAATAATTTTTTACCCCATTAGGTAATAAAATTTTCAACTTATGGAATTTGTTTTTTTAATTTATTAATGTGATTTTAATATTATTATCATAAAAAAAAATTAATACAAATATAATCAATAACATTGTAAAATATATCTTAAACATAATCCTTATTCTTAAAAATAAACCTATTTCATAAAAATGTTTTTTTACATGTTACATGCCGTAATGTTAAAATTAATTTACATTACACAATTAAATTATATCATGTAATTTATATTTAGTATTTATTATCAGTATATTCAAATTATCAAATAGGTAACATTATATTTTTGTATATTATAAATAAATTGTTGAGGTAAAAATTATTTACCTCCCTAAAAAACCTGGATAGTAAAAGTAATAAATATTGAAGTAAAAGAATTAAAAACACATTCAAAACCTCTGTGAAAGTATATGGTAGAGTATTTTATGACTTTATTCCTTCCTATACTAAATTAATTTCAACATTTTCTTCACATTACATTAGTAACATGTTTTGTAATTATTGTAACTATTTATATGCAAAAAAAAGTTTATTCACTTGAATTATAAAATGAACCACTACCCTTCATACTCTATAGATATAAAAAATCCAATATAATAGACCAAAATATATTCTCCTGTATCTCATCATCATAATACAAAATTAAAAAATCATTTTTATTTCTAAAATTCCCATAAATAATTAAATAGGGGTTTGTCAAATTCGGACATCAAATGAGAGAGGTAATATTTCCCATCACACTTTCCTAAATCATTTTTACTACTACCAAAAAAGAAATTATTCTATATACAATACTATGATATAACGACAATTATTTATGTTATAGTATTATCTTATACTAATGGGGAATCTCTTTTTCTCATTCCACCAAAATCATGGAGAGAAATGTAAACATCGTCATTTATGTGTGCAGACTACAATATCTATCGAAGATAAGTCCAATATTAAATAACTACTTATCAGGAATGGATTAAAATGGTTATTTAGTAATATAATATGTTACTTATATCATGTTTATTATTTTTAAATGATGAGATATATTATTTTTTTTCTTTACTCATATTCTGAAGTAAACAATTGAGACTGGTATCCATTTGTACACGTAGACCCCCCCTCCTTGTGATGATTTCTGACATTTGTTTTAGATAACAAATAATATGGGTGGAATGAAATATATATCTAATGTATGAATAGATTATTTACTACAAAATTATCATTCCAAAATTAAATTATTATAAATTATATATGTAATATTATTAATGAATTTTTATAGAAAATCTAACTGCAAAAAGATGCTATATAGAAGTACCATTTCAAATTTGAATCCATTAAAGAAATAAATATTTTACATTTTAAAAATTGTGATAATATTATAATATAATACATAATAATATAAAATTTTTGTCATTATTAAACATATATAAAACAATTTTATATTGGTCAATATACCAATAATGCATCCATGAAATTTACTAAAGAACATCTAGTAACCGAAATAATCAACGATTATGTAATAAATTGATGGATAAAGATACTAAATAGACCATATACTATATTAATATTAATGAACCATATAATGTTTTTAAGAAAAATAAATTTTATGATTATGGATGTTTAGTTTAACATCAGAGTGACTTTTGAACTGAGGTATGTGTATTCATCTTAATCACCCTTAATTGAGGAATGATTTGATATTATGCACCAATATTCAGTTGTGATGTCTAAACGCTACCCAAAAAAATTAATATCATAAATTATGTTTAAATAGGTAAAATTAATTTTAATTTCTAATCTTCCTTTTCATGGGATTCTATTTATTTCTTCCATGAAATATAAGTTCATTTCAAACTCTACTTTCTTTCATGAGTTATAATCATTAACATTGTGTTTCATATTCTATTCAATATATCAAAACATATATATATATATATATATATATATCTATTTTGAAAGAAATCTAATTTGTTTATGAGTTAAAATCCTTCTTGTAAATTAAACGATTTTAAAAATGATTATCTCCTTCATAAATGATAGTCTTCCCTCATTGTCAATAGTTTACCCTCCCACCGGTGTTGACCTATATTATTAGAATCCAAAATATGTGTAATATCAAGTAATATTAATATTTAACTACTTCTATAAAAAATATGATATTTTTCTTTTTTATAATAATGCTTTATTTAAATAATTGTGTTTTTAATAAAAACATTGGTCCAACGTACCTCTTATATTACATTCTAGTTACACATTCTCTTTTATTCCTTTTTATGAAATATTATTATCATATTAATTTTTTTAATTTATATATTTTTCCATACATATGTACCTACATAAATATAACTTTCAATACTGTGGTTGTAAAAATTTTAGTTCTCTTCTCAATTATCAGTTTTTTATAATCACAGTTTCATGGGAACTCTTTTATCTATTGTATCACATCATGAATCAACCCCATAAATTTTTTTATACAATTAATACCATCTAAAAAATTATTCTATAATGTACCATCATCAGTAAATTTTTATTTAATGGAAATCAATAAGGTCATTACTTATTAAAATGAAACATTACTTATTCTATATGGCACCACCCGAGTGGATTGTATTTATTTATTCTTTTTTGATAACCATATCATGAATATTAAAACATGGAACTCCATGATTATGAGTGATGTCCCTATATTATTTTTCATACTTGAAAATTATTTAATTAATTATTTTAATGGTAATTATTATCTTATATCATTAAATTATTCCAATAATCTAGAATAATGAAACCTTAATACTTCACATGGGTTTAATCATTAATATAATATATATATGGTTTATTTATATTCCATGGTATTAATATGTATTATATACATTTATTTATGGGAGGGGCTAGAATTATAGACCCCTCCAATGCATTTTGAATATTTTTACATACATTCAGATGTTATGTAGGTTATTAAAGTGTGAAATTAATCGTCCACCCTACATTTTCCACATTATAAATTTTTTTTGAGAGAAGCTTGACATAAGTTAAGGATATCATTGTTTATTATCTTTAAAAATGTTTATAAATATATTAAAACATTTCATTATTCCATTCCTCTATTATTATGATCGTTTTCTTTATGATATCTTGTCATTTCTTTTTTACACTAATGTTATTCCTAATTCACATATCTATTTTTAATGAGATTTATAGGTCACGAATTTTCTTAAATATTTTCTCAAGGATATCCTATGAATCTTTTAAGGATCTATTATTATTTGGATAACTATTTAGTGTTTTATATATATATATATATATATGATGTTTTTATGTTTAAAATAGTGTATTTTTTTGTCTAATCACCCAAATACAGTAAAACAATATATTTTATTGGTAAATTTTTTGGAATAATATATTATGAATATGTAAATTATGTTTGTCTGAGGAATGGGTATCTATAGAATATAAGAGGTAAGAAATTATAGACTACATGTTATAAATCTTAGTACGAAAAATGTAATAATTTGGAGAAAATTTAATAAAGGGGCTATATAATAACTATCTATAATGAGATTAAATTTTTATAATATAATTATAATCACTTTTAAAAGATGGAATATTATATCTAAAAGATATTATCTTATGTTGGTAATTGATGATCAAAATACAATGTATGCACATTTCCAAGAAATACATGAGGATCTAAACATATAACTTCTTTCTTGACTCTATATCAATGATGTTTTGATAGTTCATAAATCACATTTTAAAATTATAAGTTATATTATATGTGAATTCGCATCATTATATTGTAAAAATCTATAAAAGGAATTGAAAAAAGAATCATTTGAGCCCTTAATATCATCCTTAAATTTATGTGTAGTCTGAGTAGAAAATCAAAATAATAAATGATATGTTGAGTTCATGTTCAAATTATTTCCAATGTACATGGGACCAATACATTCATTTGGTTAAATTATCATTCAAACATATCATCCATTCATCAATTTAAATCACATTATATGATCCCTTGTTTGAGAAAAAAATGCATACTATAGCCTTATGGGGGGTTAATATAGAAATGATGGTAGTAGGTGTAGATATCATTTGAGTGAAAAAAGAGAAGGAATGTTTTATCTAGAATCATACAATTAATTATCATTATATAAGGAAACATGGTGGTGATCATTGAAGGAATGACTTATAATTCTCTAAAAGATATCATGTCTTCTAGAAATTATCACCATAGAAGGGATTTATATGGTTTGGTAATAAATGTATGTGAAGCTTGATATTCATTGGAAATTTTAAGAGACTACTGGAGATATAAATTATCATTTGAATATTACAACAACATCAATAAAGTGATTGGATTCTTTATTTATCAATTTTAATGAACTATATTTTAGACATTAAATATGAAGTCACCACTTATGTAATTTTGCATCATCCTAACATATCATATATTGATGATCATGTAATTTTATTTGACCAAACATATAATGATATACTAAATCTTATAACCATACTTTAGAAAGTTATTTGGAGGGATTACATAATGGAAAATTAAAAATTAGTTCCAGAGGAACTAGTGATGATGAATTACCCTCCTTTTATCGTAGGAATATGTACACATCAAAAATTGAGTGAAATTATTTAATTGATGATAATGTAACAATACTAATTGAACTGTATTAATTTAATTAAAAGGTTTTCATTTTCAAATTTATATTTATTTATTTATTTTACCCAATTCAACATTATAAAACCTATAATAGATGGTAAAACCCAAATTAATGTTTTATTTATATAAATATGAATATTTTAAAATCTCAAGAATAGAATAAAAAAAAATTTGTCCAAATTTGAATATTATTTTAAATATATTTTCAATTGATTATAGTGAAAACCCATATAGATGATTTAATAAACAATGTCTAAATAGAGAAACAACCAGTATTACTAAAAAGAGATCCTTGGATAAGGGGAACTATGAAACATTTTCCTTGAAATTTTTATTTCATTATTAAAATATGTAATTTAATCTGATGGACCATATAAATAAAAAATTAATTTTCTAACTATCCATAGGGTTGTGTCTCCTCTAGGAATTATCAGTGTATTATCGAGTGTTGAGTTTTCATAGTTAGTTTGAAAAGATTATTTTCTCCCAAAAAGATCAATATATCATTGATCTTGGTGTTATACTAAATATAATCATTATCTTTTATCAATTAATTTGAGAAGATATTATTAATTTCAAAAAAAATTAAATCATTATCAATGGGTGCTGATTATTGATGTCATAGACTGAATTAGCATAAATAGAAAAATAATTATTAGATACATAGTAGAATATTGAAATATAATGTAAAAAAATGGAATAATAATTTTACCTCCTCTAATAGATTTTATATCATATTAAAATTTTACATCTCATAGTGAATTATTTAATTCACAACAAATAAATAGTAGACTATGAAAATAGGTTGAATATATTTACATATTGATAATATCAAATTCCTTCACCAGTAATGGATGAGTCATCTGGATTCTCCTCGAAGACACATGATCTGAAGGTCCTCCCAAAAGTTGATAGCTATCTAGAATCATTTGATTGATTTTATGATGGATCCCTCCATATGAATGGGTTTCTTCTCAATGAACGAGGGAGTTCACATAATCCAAACATTCATTCATCTATATATTTAACTCCCTTGATATCCTTTGAATCTGTATCATCCATTTGTTGGTTTCCACTATTGATAAACTACTTCCTATCGAGCAAGTTGAGCCACTATACATACATTGTATACCCACATGAATCACAAACCATGTGATCTTGATCAATAAATAATTCTTCCTTATTAGGATTCCTTTACATTCTTCCTCAATCTTAAATTTCCTCCATAGATGATTTGATGATTCAAGAACATTATTAGTTTCCTTAATTGATGACTTAGAAAAAAATCAAGGTATACTTATTAAATAAAAAACAACTAAAACACTATTCAAAAAGAAATTTTGATAGGCTGTAACAAAATATTTTGTCTCATTAATGATCATGAATAATTAATCAACAGTACATTTAATCAATTTGTCCCAAAAATATTATTCTCATTAAAATATTAAAGTAATTTTTCCTTCAACCACTAAAATATGGTGAACAAGTCATATATACTAATAAAATATATTTGATATTAAAACCCAATTAATTATTATAGTGTATATGGAACAACAGATTAAAAAATACATCATTAAATTTCCTCAAAATTGAATTTTATCCATAAGAAAAACAATATATATTTTTTAGATGATTAAAGGTAGTCATAAAAAATAATAATCAATAATTCAAAACATTGTATTATTATATGTTATTACCCCCATGGACTAATTTTAGTGATTATGTATGATTTTTCAAATCCAAAAAAAATGTTCAGTTAAATGTTGGGATAAATTTTTAAAAAACTATTGAATTTCATTATTATTATATAGTGGGACTAATATATCCTTGAATACAATTATCCATAATTCTAACATTTTTCATTATGACATAAAAAAAATTATTATAAATTACTAATCAGATTCAACGAAATGGACGGGTGACCTTTATAAGTATTAAAGATGGATAACTAACCTATATAATTGTTTTTTTCTCATGGAATAAAGATATCATCATTGTATTATGAGTTGATTTAATTATAACATGAGTGAAAATATTATTTTATTAAAATTATCCCTAAATATTAAATGAAAACATTATTATACTATTTCCTGAAAAAATAACACCATGAATATATTTTCAATATGTGATTGAAAAAATGTTCCCTAACAGAATCCTTGGTGGAATAAAAGTTATTATTCAACCATGTTAGGAAAATATTCTGTAGTTTCCTTAAACAAATATTCCAATAAATATAAAAAATGAAGTATGAAAACATCCAACTTTTAATAACATAGAGATCATTATAATGTGTTCAAAATTGAATTATAATGAAAAAAATATCATGACATATCACCCACATTTAATATCCAACAATATCATCAATATTTAATTTATGATGGGGGAACAAATATGGAAAATTTATGTCATGAATGTTTTCTAAATTTAATTGTAGAAATAATGTATAATGGGTGTTAATAAAGTTAAAAATGTATTTTTTTCATGATATTAATATAGATTTCACATCATATTAATGAAGGAACATTCTTATTAATAAAATTATAAAATTATTTTTTTGATAAATAACATGTTACTCATCATGTTAATGGTTCTAAGAATGGTTTCAATTGGTAAAAATGATTTCAAAAATTTCATAAAAAGGGATAAAAATATCCTCAAAATGATATCAAAAACCATTTCATCTATATTAAAACCTATAATGATCCCCCTGAAAACACTTGTTTTCATACAATGGGAAATATTTATGCAATAAAACCTATTTTTTCCTTCAAAAAATTTACCCATAAACATGTAAAATATTTAATTGAAATTGATTATAAAAGGAAGACATAAATATTTTAAAACACAACACCTCTCATTAGAAAATAATATCAATTTATAGATAATACATGGAAATAGTCCCTATTTTCCTAAAGTGATAGACACTCTGGATGATCAAATTTGAATACCTAAATGTTGAAAAAAATTAACATTGAATTTTAATTTTAGTACCTCATAATAGAAAATAATGATGTTGTTTTTAAATGAAACTTTATTTATGATGTAATAGAATTTAGATCATTATTTCTATAAATTTTCCCCCTTCCTATGGTTAGTCATCATTTATGGTCGATTGACATGTTTCTTCTTGATAATTGAGACTAGATAAGTCATTTCTCATCAGATGCAGTTCCACTCATTATTGGTAAAATCGAAATTTCAATGTGCCTTAAATTAGAAATAGTAAGGTGATTAGGATTAGGGTTAGTTGAATCACATCCTATCAATCAACAATTCATGTAGTTAATCAAGGTAATTATATTGTGGTTAATCTAACCTCATAAACGATATTTTTCTTTATATTATAGTCGATCGAGAACTAGATCTGGTAGTTAATTGAATATAATAATAGGGGATCCATAATTTAAATTTACGGGAAATCCATCCCATGCACTTTTGATCAATCTGGAATTATTATATTTAATTAAGCCTTAGAGATGATATTATACTTTGTGTTGAGGTTAATACATCATCAGCTATTGTAGACATCCAGCCTAGATGTTATTATTTTCTTCACATTTGTGGTTATGCATGGACATGAATAGTTTATGATTTGTTGTTCCCTATATAAAAAATCAGTATTAGTTTTATATGATTCTAAAAATAAATAGACCCTTAGAATTATTAGGCAATACATGTGAAAAAAATTTGATTATACAAGTAATTATATTTATACATGAATAAATAGGTTTATTTAGTTAAATCCCATGAACCACTATGTATAAATTCCTCATTTATACATAGAGGAAACAAAAATATCATGAAAATATATAACATCCAATTTTATTTTCAGACCCTTAAATTAGTCCTTAATACATTTAACACTTAGAAGGGTCAAGTATATTTTACCAATAACTCCAGAACTCCATTAATATATAGTATTAGAATAGTGAAATTCATATAGAACCTAGTATTTAGTTATCCATGAAAATCTTTATGTTTAGAATTGGAAAAAATCATTTTAAAAACCTTAATGTATATATTATGAATGGCTGATTCATAAAAAAAATTATCTCTCCACAAATCATATAATACTTATTTGTTTCCCTAATAATATATTCTAGCTAAATGTTTTCTAGAAACCTTCTCTCATCAGTAAATTTGTAATCAATATCATGGTTCCTCAATATCAAAAAATCTATTATATTAGATTTTTTATGTAAATGACATGATTTTGGAATGAGAAACCTATATTGAGTCATTATTGTTGTAGTATTAAAGGTAATATCATAAACCCATAAAGCATTATTGAACCATAAGGGCCAATCCTTCTCTAATATACTCACATTTGTCTTTAGAACCTATTTTAATTAATTATTTGAATCAATTTTTTGTCGAATAGATTGAGGTTATACATAGTACTATTTTTTTCTACACATCCATATTTATCAATTAAATCTATTAATTTTTTGTACTTAATTTTTGTTTAATTTTCAGTAATAAAGGCCCTAGAAATACTAAATATTTATTAAATTTCATTCTTAATGTATTCCACTACAATAATTACTTTATTATTTGTGTGATCCACCGCCTCAACCAATTCGAACACATTGTAAAAAATAATTCAAACTTATTCATTTTCACTTAAATTTAAGAAAGGTACCATAAATTGAATCCATCATAAGTTAATGAATTAAAGAAACTGAATTCCCCTTTGGGAAAATGCTTATTTTCAACCAACATTTCCCATTATATGTAATATTTAACTATTATATAAATTTTAACTATTATATTTAAAAATTGGGTCCAAAAAATTATTTTACAACATTATTTAGGTGTTGATAAAACATGGTGTTATCCCCTTTATGATGAATAGAATATATTTGGAATGGGAAACATTTCATCTAATCAAATGCACATCTTAATGATAAGTGGGTCATTAAAAATTTAATAGTTCAACTAATAAGTGAATTTCATTCTCTAATAATGATTATGATCCTTATTAAAAATCCTTAATAATGAAAATTATATAAATTTTTATTCCATTTATTTCATTATTTATACTAAAAGATGTTATTAATTTTTTAAATGGGAACAAATCTATCTCTGCTAATTAAACTAGGTATTATACATCCTAAACATATGGTCATCCACTAAGTTCTCATTTTCACTATTAACTGATGTTTCTATGTCATTTTTTAAAAGGATACATTTTTCAATTTTTTTATATTTTATTGAATGTAATTACTTAAAAGAGCACGATGATTATTATTTTTGACTTTAGTTCCTACCAATTAATACATAAATATTTATATGGATATAATAACATCCTTAAAAAATTTCTTGGTAGTATTGTCAAACTATTATGAATCATATTAAATTATAATAGAATAATACCCCATATAAAGTCTGTACTCCTTCATCTTCACAAAAAAATACGAAAAACAAAAAGATCCTAAGAATTAAACATTAATTCAAAAGAGGGTCTCCAATATGGGGAGGGTATTATGTATTAAGAAGTAAACATTTACATATGATGATGCAAAGAAACATGTAATTGATCATAAAAACGGATATTGTATCCTTATCCAATGGATAAAAATGACATTGTGATTTAATAAAAGTCCTTATTGAGTATCCATTAAAAAATTTATTTTCTAAAAAACTATCATTACCAATTAAATATTTTTGTTGTGGAAGATTTTTAATATAATATGTCATAGAATTTTCTACCTCTATTCTGATCATTGATCCATTTTGACCAAGAAGAATTCCCTACAAGACCCTGAAATGGATTTTTTTCCTAGTCAAAACCCATATCAGTTTTATAATACCTTTTGAAAATAAGTTCTAAAATTTCAAACATCATTTAGATGTGTTTCCTTTAATAAATATCGTATATGTAAACATCTATATGATTCACACAATAATTATTATTTAATTATCCATCATTAATATTTTTATGTTCATTAGAAAAATAAAAAATAAAATGGGAATTTATCGGAATTAATATACAAAAAATATTAATGTGAATACAGAATTATCTTAATATTATATGGATATATGGATCAAGATAGAATGAGAATAACCATCTAAAAAATAGAATAATTCATTTCAAGCAATCTTATCATTCCATTAATGAATAATTTTGTAGAAAAAAATAGTATTTATTTGTATAAATAATATTTTTAAATTAAATACAAGCTCTCAACATAGTTTCATTTTGTACCTAAATAGGTTCATTTTTTTAATTATTTGTATTAGTGACACGAATTTTTATATAGATAAAAAAAATTATCTAACCCAAATGATATTAGAAAAAATATATATAATCCCAAACATAGGGGGTTTTATTACTTCTTCTCTCAACACATATTTCTTATTGTGTTTGATCCTCATTTTTCCTTCAAAACAATTATTATGATCAGGTTACTTAGATATCCTATGAAATAATAATTAAAGTATAATCATCTTGATGTCAGATATGGATGATTCAATGGTTGATTAATACCTTTTGAATAATATAGAAACCCATTTCAAATAAATTCACATAACTATGTAGATAAAATAAATTTTAGTGATGAACAAACAAGTAAAAATAATATTTATGTTGATAGTGTAGTGATATGAGCTCCAAATTGTGGTGATTTTTAGATAAATGGTAGAATCTAGTATCTATGTGTAATAAGTTATTTAACATGTTTCAAAAATAGTTAATAGGGATATATAAATCATCATTATTACTAATTCATATATCCATAACCTATTAAAAATATAATTATAATGATGGCTTTTAGAAGCATTCCTCAACAAATTTATATATGTGTTCCATAAAACCACCCACATAATCATCACAGGGATCTTTTTTACTAAAAATAACTACATCATATAATTTTTTTAGGATTTTATCTTTAATTAATATACTCCATAATTCTAAAAAGGTATTATTCCTTTTTGTGATGATAAAAATTTCCAAATTCAAGAAGCTTATATTTCAAGCATTCTCCAAATTTTTGAGATACCACAAATATTTTAAAGGCATTAAAAACCATATATTTTCACCCAAATTGATTATATATTACCAATTTAAAACATCTATGACTTCTCCACATATATAAGATTAATGTTCTCACAATATTGAATGTGATATATTTTCTAGAAACCTTTTCATTGATAAGAAATCAAAATGGTTAAAAAATTACAAATCCAATAATAAAATCATATACTATTCTTATGGGGTGTTTGATTGAGAAGTATACCAAATATATGACCGTCATGGTCTAAAATAGTCATTGATTCTCAACTATAAAAATACATATTAATTGAAAATATTTATATTAGATCCATTATCACATTGGTGATTTACAGATCCACAATTACCAATTGTCAACAGATTAAAAAAATAAGTTGGTAATTGAAATTAAGGTTATTTATTTATAAACTACATTATTATACTCCTCTTCTGTGAAGTAGGTTATAAAATACCAAATATAATTCTTTTTGAAACAATATAATTTATAATTTTAAACTATTATTGGTCATGGCCTCTATCATAGAGTGGAAGATCCCATATTCAACAAGACATGTCCCACATTATGTTCATGTGATCCTATTTGATATGGTGAATTTTTTAAAATATTTTTGTCAAGACTATGTATTGATGGGTTATTTTAGTATGCAAGAAGAGTTTGTAGTTTTATATAATTTTTTGCATCTGTCATTTTTACTTTTCCATAAGGTGTCACAATACTGCATAGGGATTTATCTTGTAGTGCAGGGGATGGATGAAAGAGAATCTGAGCTACATCCAATTTTTGTGTAGATATGATATGGAGGTTGTCTACTACAGAGATGTTGATTTGTGGTAATGTAGATAGGATTGTTTTGGAAAAAGGTTATTGGGTTGATATTTGGTATATTTTACTATATATGATATACCATGTAACCTTGAACGTGGCAGTGTTGAAGTTGATATCTCTTTAAATTGGGATCTATTGCATGGTGTAATGTTCCTAAATTTCCGTATAATATTTTTTAATTATATGGAATTATTACATGACTTCAAAATTTTACTACATGTGATTCTGAGGCCCGTAGTTCCAGGAATGATCCGTCAAAAATTGTAAATATTTAAGTATCACGCATGAGTGGTTTTTTCAGAAAATGTTAAATAGCTCTTAAACATGTTCTTGGATCAGAAATATGAGGGCACCATTGTGTTCAGAATGGCAGGTTTTCCCTCGGTGCGATTAAAGTTTAGTCGGTGCAGGCTTCCGGTGAGAAAACCAATAAATTGGATAACCGTAAATAAAATAATTAAAAATGCAATGTTTGGGAAATTCCATATTTTTCTATTATATGGAATGATTAAAATAATATGAAAATTGATGGCATGTGATTATGACTCCTAGAGTTCCAGGAATGATCCGTCGAAAAATGTTAATCTATAAAATGTGCATAGGAGTAGTTTTCTTGAAAAAAGTCTAACAACTCTTAAACAGTTGCCCAGTTCAAGAAAACCTGAGCAAACCGTAGAGTTCATGATGTCAGTTTACCCTTAGGCGCAACTTAACTTTACTCGGCGCTGGCCTCTGGTGAGAAAACCAAAAAAATGAAATAACCATCAATAAAATAATTAAATAAAATTATTTTATTTTTTCATGTGCTTATAACTCACGAATGGAGACTCATATTAAAAATACGAGACCACTGCTAAACTCGTGAGGGTATACTTTTCTTATGAAGATCCTAACATTGGTCGGCTCTAGACAATAGTGGAAGTCAGTTTTTGGTCATAAATAAAATAATTAATTAAAAATTACTTTATTATTAAATTATATGGTAACTCAAATTAGAGATCCAAGAGTAATGTTGAGCTTGTGAGGAAGTTTTCTATTTAAGTAGAGCCTAACCTCATCTGGGACAGGTCGACGGTGACTATTAATAAATTTTTATCTTTTTTTAAGGTACATTCAGTAAATGTGTGGGTAATTATTTCTATCTTTTTAACCACTACTCAGATTAAAAATCTAAGGGAACCGTTGAATTCACAGTGTAGGGATTCGCTTGAATAAATCACTACTTCGACCAAAGTAGTTCAGGTGAAGAAGTTAGTTTTTGAATCTTTTAATGAGATAATAATATATCAAAAATTGTTATTTTATCCTACCTCCTGTTGAGCGGTAGTGGTGGGACCGACAGGTTGTCAAGCCTTTTAATCGCTAGACTCTTCAGTTTTGTAACCACACCATTGGGAATTAGGATGTTAATTTATTAGAAACTCAATAATTATCCACATTAATTTTGTAAATGTGTTACTTACCCTCCCACTCTATTTAAAAAGAGATCGTTTTGGGGTTTTCGACATATCTTCATCAATCTATGAACCTCTTAAAGTGTACCACAACATCTTCTGTCACGACCCATCCCCCAGGGCCCGTGCCTTGACTACCCCAATCCCGCCTTCCACAGGCTAGGGGATGGAGACTATCACCGAAGGTGTATTCCATAAAACTGGGAAGGCATTGCCTTTATAACCTGTAACATCCACAACCATGCACACAACAAGATACTAACTCAAATAAATAGAATAGTAAACAAAGTGAGTGCAGTAAGTAAAAGAGACCAGAATAAAAGACCAACTGGAAAGTACAAGATACTGAAAGTACAAGTAAACTGAAACAACTCCTATGATTAGACACCAAGGATCCTACATGAAGGGTAGGTAAAGCTCTCAAATGGTCTTCTCTATGGTACGCCTCATCTAAGGTCCACCATCGAGCTACCTCAAGTCTTGGTACTCTCGTCCTCAGTAAGTGTTGTCTGCCGTCTACACCATACACAATTTGGTGTGGGCATAACCCGTGTAGGGGTGAGGATAACAATACTCAATAGGTACCCCAAGACCCTTAAAGGTCTCAAAAATAATACAAAGGATAAATGAAAAAGGATATAAACCTCTGACAAAACTACCTAGGTATATGCCCATACATATACCTAAGTTATGAATTATACCCATCTCATTCATGAGGAAACACAAGGTCCAACACAAAATCCCAAAGCTCAAATATTCCACAAAGGTAGGATTACCATGAAGGTAAGTACCACATAGGTATGCAACACATAAGAATTCCACCAAGGTATCACTACGAAATAAAGTTCCTCACATGTACACCACATAGAAGAATACCAGAAAGGTATCACCACGAAGGTATGTACCACATAGGTACGCCACACAAAATAATATGACCAAGGTATCCCCATGAAATAAAGTACCACATAGGTATGTCACACTTAATAATACCACCAAGGTATCAAGATGATGGAAAGTACCTCACAGGCATGCCACACTAAAGAATACCACCAAGGTATTACCACAAAGGAAAGTAACACTTAGGTACAGACATAGCTCACATTATGTATAACATAGGTATGGTAGTAAAGATGATTAGATATAACTACTAAATCATCTTACTCTGTTAAGAGGAAGACCCACGTAGGTTATTAAATCCTCATTAGACCCACACAAGATCTCAAGGTGTTGTCCCACACAGGATCGCTCGGTGCTGACCCACACAGGATCACTCAGTGCTGACCCACACATGATCGCTCGGTGCTGACCCACACAGGATCGCTAGGTGCTAACCCACACAGGATCTCCTGGTGCTGACCCACATAGGATCTCTAGGTGTTGACCCACACAGGATCACTCTGTGCTGACCCACATAGGATCACTATTCATTCTTCACGTCACATTCAAATACTTGGTTCCAACACTAAGATTGCATATCTCTGATATAGTCTTCTCCTCAAACCACTTTTTGATACTCCAATATCCATGAATTACCACTATTTCCCATGAATAAGTATCTCAAAGGACCGAAACGTCATTCGTTCCTCAACGCAAAAGACAGTGCCTCAATTGGACGCCTGGTCTATGAGTTAATAGTCTTTTAGTTCCGGGGGGCCTGGTAGGATTTGTGCTCGATCCAACCCGACCGTACCCCACCTTAACAAAAATATCTTTTGGGGTATACCAGAGGGACTACGTCACTCCAAGGTCTTTGGTGTCGCTGACTGTTCATAAAATGGAATATCGGTGCCAAAGTTATGGCCAAAAGAGATTATAGGGTCGAAACTGGTTCAGGTTTGGTCCGACCCCATTAGACGGACCCGGCCCGCTGGGTGGCCCGGCCAACTGGGTCCATCCCGGACTGCACAAGAAGGCCCGACACAGGCGACGACCCTCGGTGTGACTCCGGTTCCATGCAATTACGAGGGCGGCGTGACGACCACACGACCATGAGGGCGGCGCGTAGTCTGCGGGGGACGTGAGGGTGGTGTAGAGTCTGTGGCGGCCGAGAGAGCAGGGCGAGGCCCCAGGGGTCTACGTGGGTGGCATGGAGGGACATGAGGGCGGTGAGGATGTAGGGGAAGCGAGGGTGGCGAGGTCACAAGGCCGTGAGATCGGGGAGGCCGCGAGGCCGTGAGGGCAGCACAGAGGGTCACGAGGGAGACGATGCCGCGGGGCCATGAGGGCAATGAGGTGACAGGGGCACGAGGGTGGAGAGGTTATGGGGGCTGCGGAGGCTGCAGGTGGCCGGGTGCCGCAGGGGCTGCGGGGAAGTGGAAGTCACGGGCTGCGGGGCACCGTGGAGGCCATGGGGCGGCAAAGGCCATAGGCGGTGGAGCGTCGTGCCTACACTGGAAGATGGCTTGACTGACCGCCCTTCACTCATCACCTTCATTGTGGCCAGCGGTGCGCCGACTTCCGTATCTATTAGTCGCTATTCCATAAAGTCTCCTTCTTCTATCACGAATAACACACCATTCAAGAATAAAGACGAAGTGGTCAGGCCATGTTTATTTTCCCAACACCCTCTGTGTTAGAGAGGTAGTAGGCGAGTCAAAAAAATGTTGATTTAAGAACATCAAAACCTATAACCTCCTGCAATGATTATTCCTAAACCCACAAAAACTGAACCACAGATCAACTAGTTGGAGAGTTGATCTTCATTCTTTGTTTTAGAATGGATGAACAAGGGGATATAATCATACAAAATTAATCCCTACCTCGAAGATTTGATGACTGAGGTCGCGAGGAAAGAGACGAAATCGTTGGGGATAGACGGACGTCGGTGATGTTGGTGTTTTCTCGATTGTTGGTTCGTTGTTGTTGAAAACATTCCTCGTTGGTGAGAGTGTTCTTCGTTGGGGAGTGCATTCTTCGTTAGAGAACATGTTCCTCATTGGATAGAATAATCCTCCAAAAGTTATCCTCTCCCAATTCCACCAAAAATTCCAAGTAGCCAATATTTTGTGTTTCCCCAAATTAATTTGTTGGCATAATTTCAAATTGGATTAATTAATTAATTGCGTTGGTATAATAAATCAAAGGGTGTGGAACCATTAAAGTGGAATATGTTTATGATGCTTCCCCACATTTAAGATGGGATTCAGGAGATTTTTAGTATTTGTTCATCCCCACCACCATAACCTATGAGAGTTTTTAGTTCTGGTGGTCCCCACCTCCATTACTTCACTTGGGAGTTTTAAACCTGGTGGTCCCCACCTCTCAACATCCACATGGGAGATTCAAAGGAAAATAAAATGTTACATAATTTTATTTTATTTTATTCTTTCACAAATATGTAAAAACTAACTTCCACCCTCGACCGACTATGGTCGAGGTAAAGGTATCCTGAAGTGAATACCAGTGCTGCGAGTTCAACGGTGTCATCATATTTCAATTTCGAGCACCAGTTCGAATGATAGAAAAACCCACTCCTATATTTACTGAATGTACATGTAGAAAAGTTCAGTAATTCATTTTTGGAACTCCGGGCCTCAGAATCATGCGCCGTCAATTTTCAAGGACTCGTAAAATTATCATATAATTTAAAAAAAATTACATGGAAATTTTGGGTATTTATATCTTCCACCGATGAATAATGGATGCTTGGAAGACAGTGATTTGGGATCGATGAATGTCGGTGGCCAAATTAGATGAGGACTCTTCTCCTACCACAACAATGACATCACCTCTATTTACGAGGCATGGGTTGTTATTAAATTCATGAAACAATCCTTTATTTTCATTGTTCTTGAATTTGGGGGTTTTTTTTGAGGGATATTTGAATGGAACATAATCAATATCTATGTGATGTTTTTATTTTATACATTCTTGTTTTTATGCTAATGAAGAGGGCGCATGCCAAACTAACAAGGCTCAAAGCCTCCTCCACTTGTTTAATCATTTCTTTCTTCATGGGATAATTCTGAATTTGGTGACAATGAAAATCAGAGTGCCACACCATGATGGAGGCATCTCAGGAGGCCCGTAGTTGTAGACGAGATTGGTAATGGAGCTCCAGAGCATCATCGGATCCTCAAAGAAGAAGCGCTGGTGCATCTATACCATTGACTTGCGCTAGTAGGGAATGGCAGTGGCCGACACTCACTGGCTGCGAAAGGAGGCAGTGCTACTCAGCGTCACGGTGGACAAGACATGCAACTGGTTTTTGTTCAGATGCATTGGCGGAGAGTAGAGCGTTGTCTTGCGTAGCGGGTGGTGGCCATGGATCCGAAGTCATGGAAAAGGGGACCTATGACCTGTGGGACCCGCTGCCAGCTGAGGTCACACCCAGTGGTGCCTTCTGTCAAATAGGTGAATGGATCTATGATCCATTCTAGAATAAGGGGTCGTGTGACACCTCGCGTGGGTCGTGCCAACCGATGGTCAGGGCCTGTCCATGTCCCAGCCGGTACGTGCCGGGCTAGGTCGGACACAGACCAAATCAGACCCATTTTTTCCTAGATACTCATAAAAGCCCATATATCCCAAACTAGACGTCCATTTGAAGAACCATTTATGGTACTAGAATCATTGGAATGAGACGTTCCTTTTGAGATACTTCACTAGAGTATTGGAAAATGTTGGAGTGGGGCTGGGTTGGATCGTACCCATATCTATCTGGGATCACCGTACTAAAACGTCTATAACTCATAGACTAGGCATCCGATTGATGCCCCATCTATTGCGTTGGAACCCTTATGACATGATAGATCATTATGTTATTTCTTTGTGAGACATCATGTCACTTGAATTACGACTGATGTCTTGAGAAGAGGATCCTCCCAGAATCAAGCATAGTTTGTATAGTAATCTAGTGGCTAGATGAGACATGGAGAATGAATAAAAATTCTGTGTCGATCAGCACCTAGTGATCCTCTGTGGATCAGAACCTAGCGATCATGTGTTGATCAGCACTAAGAGATCCTGAGTGGATCAGCACCTAGCGATCCTATGTGGATCAAAACCTATCAATCCTCTGTGGATCTGCACCTAGAGATCTTATATGGGTCAACACTGATCTTATGTGGGTCATATCTTGTGTGGCTCAGTGCTTAGTGATCATGTGTGTGTCAGTGCATACCGATCATGTGTGGGTGAGATCCTGTGTGGGTCAGTGAGGGTTAATACTAATCGATCCTTGGTGGGTTGGATCCTGTGTGGTTAAGAGGAGGTTAGTAACTACCGATACTGTGTGGGTCAGTGGGGGTTAGTACTGAGTGATCCTGTGTGGATCAAAAATAGAACCCTTGATAGAATAAGATGATATTTCTTTATGAATAATCATATGTACTTATATACTTATGTTATACCTTGTTTGAGCTGAGTCTTTTGATTTGTGATTTTTGATTGTGATCATTCTCTGGATTTACTTTTTGGAATTATGAGATACCTTCAGGGATCTTGGGGTCCCTAATGGGTATTGTTATACTCACTCATGCATGGGCTTCACCCACACCTTATTGTGTCTTGTGTAGATGATGGGTAGCCTTGAATAATACTCATGGAGCTGGGACCTGGTAGTGGACGGTGATGGCAGTTGATGTCGAGTGTTATGGAGATCAGTTGTACCTACCCTTCAGGTAGGATCCTTGGTGGAAAATAATATGATTTTTTTTAATTTGTAGTTGTATATTATCAGGTGGGCTTGTATTCTAGCCCCCTTTAAATTCAATACAGACTTTTACTACTACAGTTTTACATCGTGGTTACATCTTGTTGGGTTCGTGGACTGTGTGTTTATATAGGTCTAAAGGAAATTCCTTACTGTTTTAGGGTTACTCCTTTCCAGTGCTAGTCACCAAACACTGGCCTATGGAAGGCAAGAATGGGGTAGTCACGGCACGGGCCCCGGGGGACATGTCATGAAAAAGTTGTATCAGTGGATTTGGTTCTACCGAAGAACTGGGACTCTTATCTTTCTAATGGAGCATCTGTGTTTGGTTTTTTAGTGTGGTTTTCAGTTTGAGGAGTCCAGTGTTGGTGCAGCGTCTGACGTATCCATACACCAACACCCAGATTCTATTTTCTGACTCGGTGCACGAAAACACTGATTTTATGTGTTTAGTAAATGTTTTAATTTTTATCTATTTTGAGTCAACTCACCAGGTTTATCTTTTTAATTTTGGTTTATCTTGATTCTCCTTCATGATTCCTCCACACATGATGGTCCAAAGAGTGATGTGGCTTCAGTACAAGTATTTTGTCTTGAGATGGTACCTTTGGGCAGCGTCCTTGCGATTCCACTTTCCATTGGTCAGCAGTTACTATTGGCACTACCAGTAGAGGACAGATATAGGCTCAGTTCCTTACACAAGCTTCAATGACAGATACCCCTTAGATTATGAGGCAATCCCAACTCACAATAGGATAAGGACTGGCTTGAGGTGGTGACCGAGTTACCATCTATCCAGGGAAACATTAGATCAGATGGTGGTACTTGCAGTTAGTATTCTATGTGGATCAGTAGGGAGATGGTAGAGATTATATTAACCCTATATTACGATGAGGTAAAATTTATGTGGACAAATCTTGAGAACCATCCTATGAGAAGGGGTATCTTCCCATAAAAATTTATAAGGGTTTTTGTTCACAAGGGATTCTACAGCTTCAATAGGACAACATGTCAGTAGCTAAGTATTCATTGTGGCATACCGACTATTCTAGGTACTCGATGAATATGATACGAATAGTGCTTCGGGGCTCAAACCTTTGAGAGAGATGTGATTAGTGACATCCTATCCCACACTATTCCTTTTTCTATTCCAAATTACATTAGTGTGCTTGAGAAAAGAATTATGGTTGAATGTTATTTGTTTAAGTAGATACAACTAGTGAATGTTAGCAGTGGGAAAGAAGGAAACTGATGCCAGTATCAATGATTTTGGCATTTAAAATGTATTTGGAATAGGAATAGATAGGAAAATATGAATCTTTAGGGTATAAGATGTGGAAGAGGTTATAAGAGAGAATAAGGGGGTGGTTTAGATTTCGACATGTTTCAACCACAACCCCAATGTGGTCCCCACCAGGCTCAAGGAGATGGAGGAAATGGGAAGGGAGTAGTTTCATGTGATCAAGGAGTGTGACCCAAGGGATCTAGGAGTGAGTCAATGTATGGTATTTTTCTACTACTAGTTTCCGTATTAATAGACATAGGTACTAATAATTCCATCTTTTCACAAATCCTTTTCATGACCCGGAGTTTCTGGTTTAACTGTTGACATGACCATTATGACTAAAGAAACCTATGGGAGGAGACTTGTAATCGTACATATTCTGACAGTGTGATCAGACCCCTGAGGTGAAATTTTTGGTTGGAACCTCATGGTGGTAGCATCACAACCTTACAAAGTTATTTTGGGTACGGACTTGTCATCCACAGTTCATTCTATGATTGACTGTTCATGAAAAAAGGTCATGGTATATTTTCAACGTTTCAATGAAGATTTACTTTTTTTTATCAAAAAAGGAATCCCATGCCTCATGAGTTAAACTCATTAAAAGAAGGCTGCAACTGATCACTATTTAGTTTGCAATCCATAACCTTGTGGAAGAATGATTTTTTAGCTTAATGTTCCCAACAGTAGTGGAATAATGTATAAACATTCTTTCAAATGATGTTTTTTGGATTACCTCTCCGTAGGGAGAGGGACTTATGCATTGAAATGTGCCCAAGGATGGTACCAATATCTACAATTGTATATTGGATGGCTTCCACGGATCTCTGAGATTGGAGATTATAGTTGGGAGAACGGTTTACTGAGTAATCCGATCACAAGAGTCTTAAGTATATCTTATCACAGAAGTACCTAAACCTTAGATGGCGACAATGGCTGGAGTTCCTCCAAGACTATGAATTTGAGATAGCCTACACTATTGGGAAGGGGAACGTGGGGGCAGATTCACTGAGCAGGAGGTCTGGGTTATAGTTAATGAATGAGGCGGCAGAATAGCTAGCCGAGTTGCAGTTATCCCCCATGGACAGTGATGGACCAACTTGACTCCATTTTATGACTATCACTCCACCAATCCTTTAGCGAGTTCAGTAGACACATCATGGGATGTTGACTATAAGACCTGATGTGCTCATATATCCTCAGGGAAGTTTCCTGATAAACTTTTCTAATGGTGGGGAGCACTACATCCTCTTTAGAGGACGCACCACGATACCAATTAAACTACGAGAGGAAGTGTTGAGGGAGTTCCACACATCCCCTTTGGCGGTACATTCATGTGTGGTGAATATGTACCAAGACCTTTGGCATCAGTACTGGTGGCTAGGAATGGATAATTTTGTCTCAAGGTTCATATCACGACGCCACACTTGTCTGCATGTAAAGGCCAAGCATCAAGTACTAGCAAGCTTTTCTCAGCAAATCGAGGTGCAATATTGGACGTGTGATGATGTCTCCATAGATATTTTGATGGGGCTATGACGTGTTTCCAAGGGCCATGACTCCATTTGGGTGATCGTTGAACGATTCACATTGTCGGCCCACTTCCTACCCATCTGAGAGTAGGGATTAGTAGAGGGCTTGGGATGACTCAACATTCAAGAGAGTGTATGGATTCACAGGGTTCAATCAATGATCCTCTCAGATCAAATTGATCATTTTAGTTTCCTCTTGTATAAGGGATTGTAGGAGGCATTCTCGACCCTTCAACGCTGGTGCATCACCTTTCACCCTCAAATAGATGGTCAGACAGAGCAGACCATGCAAGCACTTGAGGGAATGTTTTTTACATAAAAAATAGTTATCACTCCACCTTCTACAAGGGACTATTTGAGTGATTTATGCCTGACCTCGCAGATCATCCTTATGCTGGAAAAACCCAAGGGATTCAGAAATTATGGGTCTAGAATTGGTAAGGCATACCACTGGGAGGGTGCAGATCATCCAGGAGAGGATAAAGCCTACCCAGAGCTAGAAAACATCTTTTTTCCAATAGGAGAAGGATGCCCTTGGAGTTCCAAGAGGGAGACCATGTCTTCCTATGGTTCGCACACTGAAATTGATTGTGGACATTTGGCTTGGGTGGAAAGATATCTATGAGAGTTATTAGACCTTTTTAGATTCTTATCAGAGTGGTCAAGGTGGCATACCCACTATATCTTCCCCCAATGATGCCCTGGGTGCATAATGTTTAACATGTGTTGAAACTGAGAAGGCACGTGCATGATACATCACACATTATCGACTGGGGTTTGTCGGAAATTGACGACGAGGAGAGTTTTTTTTGGAGTTCTTGATGGAAATAGAGGATCGATAGGAGTGGGCCCTTTGTGGACGGTTGATCCCTCTAGTATGACTTCAGTGGCAGCACGAGAACCTCCAAGAGAGTACATGGGAGAGGGACCGTAAAACTCATGCTCAAAACCCTCATTTGATCATTTTTTCTTTTATTTTGTATTTCATGGACATAATTCCATAAGTTTTGGAGAATGTAATTTCCCAGAAACACCGTATAATGTTTTTTTCAATTAAATGGATTTATTAATAGAATGTAAATATTGATGGCACATGATTCTGAGACCTAGAGTCCTCAGAATGATCCATCAAAATATGTAAAGCATTAAATAATGTGCATGAGTTATTTTCCTAAAAAATTGTAATAACTATTATATAGGTACAGGGATTAGGGAGTCGAAGGAACCATTGAGTTCCGGATGGCCGTTTTACCCTAGGCGAGATTTAACTTTAGTCAGTGCATTCCTCCAGTAAGAAAAATCAAAAATATCATAACTGTAAATAAAATAATTAAATAAAATTATTTCATTTTTTCAAATGATTATAACGCATGAATAAAGACTCATATTAAAAATATGAGATCAGCACTGATCTCTTGAGAAAATTCTTTCCATAGGATAATCCTAACATTGGCCAGAATGGGCCAGTAGTTGAAGTTAGTATTTGGCTGTAAATATAATAATTATATAGGAATTATATTATTGTAAAATTCTATAACTCCTAAACAGAAAAATAGATTAGAAATCTGTGAGTACCGTTGAGCTCGTGAGGGCGTGTTCCCTTTCTGTAGAGCCTATGCTTGACTGGCGCGGGTTTAGGGTGAATATTATAAAATTTTCGTGCTTTTTTAAGGGATTTTTAGTAAACATGTGGGTGGAGATCTCTATATTTTGAACTAGTGGTTGGAATAAAAATATAATGGCACTATTTAATGCTCAGTGCCAAGATTCTCTAAGGAGATGCATAAATTTTACCTTAGTAGGTTGGGTGAAAAATTTATTTTTTGAGACTTTTAAATAAATAATAAAATAACATATTTTTTTATTTTATCCTTCCATTTGTTGAGCGGTGGTGGTGGGACCAACAGATTGTGATTCCATTTAATGGCTTGAATCATTAGATGTGTAACCACCCCATTGGTAATTAATATGTTCATCAATTAAAAACTCATTAATGAATCACATTAATTTTTTCAATGCGTTACTCACCCTCCCCTATTTTTAAATGGATCTCTTATTGGGTTTTTTGACATAGATTCATCAAGAGATGAAGCTATAGCAATGTACTGGGGAATCTTCCATCGAATACTAACAAAATTTTGGATGATAATGATTCAGGATCGACAAACATAGTTGGCTTTATAATGCTAGGAATCTTCTACCCCAATGACTGTGAATTCACCTCCATTTATGAGGTTGGGGTTGTTATTAAATTCAAGATAATTATATTTCATTTCCTCGTTCATGAATTTGGGGTTTTTTGTTGCGAGAGATTTCATCAGGGGTTAATGAATATATATGTGATGTTTTTATTTGATACCCACTTTTTATGGTTCTAACGTGGAGGGCGTGGGCCAAAAGAATAAGGCCCAGACCCTCAACCACTTGTTTAATCATTGTGTTCTTCTCGATTGAATTATAAATTTGAAGAAAACCGGAATTAGAGGGTCACGCATTGACAATGGAATCCCGGGAGGCCTGTAGGAGTGATGAGAGTGGAAATGGAGCTCTGAAGCATCGCTGGAGCCCCGCCGAAGAATCGATAGTGACTGGTGCTGGCAGGCGATCGAAGCGACCATCGTTTGCCGGCTACGGAAGGAGATGGCACTTATCAACACCAAGGTGGACCAGACAGGTGGTTGGCCATCTTCCGACCATGTTGGAGGTGAGCAAAACTCCATCATGCACTTTAGGAGGTGGCTGCGGCTTCGAAGATGTGGTTAAGGGGACCAGTGCCCCATAGGCCCTGCTACCAGCCGAAGTGGCTCAACATGTAACCGTTGGAAAAATATCCAAACGACTCATTGATATATTCTGGAATGAGGGGTCGTGCGACCCCTCGCGCGGGCTGCACCAGTCGGCGGGTCGAGCTGGTCCATGACCCAGCTGGCCGAGCCCACCGTGACCAAGCTATTTTGGGCCTGGTCAGGCTAGCCCAAACTGGGCCGGGTTAGCCTAGGATGGATTTGGCTGGATTTGGTCAATACTGGCCAGTTCGGGCTAGGACGGTCGGACAGGGTCGGACCGAACCATACCCCTTTCAGCCCAGATATGCATAAAAGGTCATATCACACAAAAACAAACATCTGTTTGATGAACCATCAATGGCGTTGGAGTCCACGGTTCGAGAAGGTATTTTTGAGATACTTCACCTGAGTTTTGGAAAAAGTTATAGTATGTCCGGGTTGGATTTTACTTGAATCCAACGAGGCCCTCAGCATTATAATTATTAAAACCCTCAAAGCGAGCGTCTAATTGAAATGTCGTCTGTTGTGTTGGAACCCTTATGAAATGTCAGATCATTTGGTTATTTCTTAGTGAGACTACATTCTTGTTAAAGTATGTCCGACGAATTTAGGAGCAGGTCCTCTTATAATCAAGTGTACTATGTACGGGAATCCCTTTGCTGGCTGAGACCTGAAGAATGAATAATATCCTATGTGGATCAGCACATTCTGATCCGGTGTGGAACAAAACCTAGAGATATTGTGTGTATCAACACCTATAGATCATGTGTGGATCACTAGATATCGATCAAGTGTGAATCAACACCTAGAAAACCTATGTGTGTCACCACTGATCCAGTGTGGGTTAGATCCTGTGTGGGTCAGCGCTCAGCGATTTTATGTAGGTCAGTGTATACTAATCCTATGTGGTTCAGTGGGGGTAAGTAACTATCAATACTAGGTGGGTCAAATCTTGTATGGGTCAGAGAAGGTTAGTATCTACTGATCTTATGTGGGTCAGCGGGGGTTAGTACTGAGTGATCCTGTGTGGATCAGCAGCAGGACCCTTGACATAATAATATGATCTAGCATTATGAATAATCATCTGTACTTTTGTACTTATGTTATACCTTTTTTGAGTTGAGACTTTTTCAATGTGTTTTCTGATTGAGATCATGCTTTTGGATTTCCTTTTTGAAAATGTGAGAGACCTTCAGGGTTGTCATGGTCGTTACTGGGTATTGTTATTCTCACCTCTACACGGGATTCGCCTATACCTTGTTGTGTCTTGTATAAATGATGAGTAGCCATGATTGAGACTCAGGGAGCTAGGACCTGACAGTGTATGACTGTGATAGGTAACGTGGAGAGATATGTAGATGAGTTGTACCTACCCTTCAGGTATGATCTTTGGGGGTAAACCTCAGAAGTTTTTTTTTTCAGTTTTAGTTGTTCCTTTTTGGTTGGGCTTGTATTCTGGACCCCCTTACATTCAGTACACACTTTTACTACTACAGTTTTTCTTTGTGGTTACATATTGTTGTTTTCATGAACATTGTGTTTGTACAAGTTTAATGGGAATGCCTTCTTGTTTTAGGGATACGCCTTTCTAGTGCTAGTCGCCAACCCCTGGCCTAAGGATGGTAGGCTTGGGTTAGTCACAACACGATACCTAGGGGATGGGTCATGAAAAATGATGTATTATGATCTATCTTAGTTATTCATGCTGGTTTATATGATATGTGGCATGGTCTTATGCATTAATATTCGATTTAGTTTGAATGATAGGGCTATAACATGGTCCATTACACTATACTGTTATCTTACCCCTGATATATTATGTTACAACCTGGTTTGGTAAACTGCATTATGGTGTTCTGTTTAGAATATGGTAATAAATACATAAAAAATATCTGAACCAATATCCAAACCATATATTCTATTAGAAAATAAGAATTTGTACATGGTCATTAAAATTTTATTGAAGCACAATACAATTAGTTTCAACCCCCACCTCTTAGAGAATAATTCTTTTTGATCCCTAATATCGATTTTAAACATCTATGAAACAAATTTAAAACAAAATCAAGTTTCATATTATCATTGAGCTGTATGAATTTTGGTTGAATGAAAGAGGAACTAGACACTATCTTTGACATTGAGTATTATTGGTTTCTTCTCCAGTATTTATTTAGGTGGTCAATAACAATATCCTTTAACTATTTTAATATTCTAATATGTGAAATAATAGTGATCACACCATAAAAACATGAACATTGCTTAATTAAACTGAATACACCATGATTTCATAAATTTATTATATATACACATCCAGTGGATAGCATTGGGTCTACTAGAATTGAGAGTATGACTTTCAATAACATGAGAGGTTTTCAATACTATGGTCATGATTATATCATGATAAGGATGAATGAATAAACCTTATATAAAATTTTAATTCATTTTAAATTGGAAAATATTATGAATTAACATATCACTTGAAATATTTTTATTTCTTCAAAAATAATCTGATGATCTAAAATCTTTCCAAATAACCTAAAATCAAATTCTCAGGATGACATGATGATTTATTTCTATTTTTGGAATGTTAATGAAATATGGGGTGAATTAATAAACTATATGGAAATGGTTTAAATTATTTTTGTTAATGGGAAATAATAATAATGGATTGTAAATTACAATTATAATTTTTATTTGATGAATTGATCAATATGTCTTTTGAAGAATTTCCTAGAATTCAAGCTGAATGGTCATGAAAATTTCTTATTTAGAATTTAATTTTGAGAATACTCTATTATGATTGATGAATTCAATCATGATGTTACATTAAAATTTTATATTGTTCTATTCTATGTATTTTTCTTGTCCCTGGTGAGAGAGGACACCATATGTGTTGCCTAAGGGAATATTTCATTGTTATATATTACATGAGGTTAAGATGAAAAGAATTTGATACTGTATAAAGGGAAATATATAAATGTATGGACAAAATGAGTGTAATGTGACTAATCAATGGATGAATAAAGTTGGGATGGTTATATTCCTATGGGAGAGATTTTTTATTCAGAGGGTGGTTTATAGGTCATCTTCTTCATAAAAGTGTATCTTATAGAAAAAATAACTTTGAAGCAATCCTAGTTAAAAATGATCTTCCATTTTAATAGAAAAATATAAGAGTAGTTTTCTTACAATAGTACAAGGTCTAAATATATAGAACATTCAAAATGGCATCTCATTTATAAATAATAGAGTCCATCATTCCTTTCAGTATATCTATATATCAAAAATATAAAATAGTATGAGGTTATAATTTAATCTTCAACCACATATTCATTGAAAATATATAGTGGAAGAATATAGAGAGTGTATATATCATTCATTGATATTTTAGATCCATGAAAAATCATCTAAACATCACAAAATATAAAAAATTTGAAACATTCACGTGAGTTGTTACTTTCCTTACAAATAAGAGTGATTTTAACCAAGTAAAATAGTTCTTTGAATAGATCATAATGAGAATTTTAATTTTTCATAAAATAGATTCCAATCGATCTTTATTTTTATCCTGAATGATAACAAAATATTTGATAAAATCATGGAGTTATTTCTCTATTGTTGAGAAAACAAACATAGAGTTGAACTATTTAGAATAGGTTTCCATTTTACATAAATGTGTTAAACGTATGGTTCAATAAAGATAATTTAATATATGAAGAAAATAGGTATTAAATGTACTATTTGGATGAGAGTACATAAATTTATCATTCTAGTGCATGGATTATTCCAAACATAATGTTGATTAACCATATTTTCCTTCTCCAAACAAAAGGTATACACAATTATTCATTACTTTAACGTCAGGTTGATATAAAAGGAATTATCCAGATGTAAAATTTCTGAGCCATACCAAAACGTAGGGTTAGAAATCCATAATTTAACTGTACATCATAAGGATGATAAACCATACCTGTAGTTCTGGACGTAGGGTTCATTCCTTAAATTACATGTACCAACATAGGGTATGAACAATGTTTTCAAAAATATTGAACAGCATTCCAAAAACATGATGTATATTTCATTCATATAAAAATAATTTATATAATTCTAAAATAAGTATTGAAATGAATATTATTTTCATGAAATTTAGTTAATGTAATATCACAAGTAAAAAGGGTATTTTTATCAATCAAAATAAATACTATTTATAGATCATTTTTGAGAAAAAATATTCCCAACAATTTCTCCATTTTTTATGATCAGAAAACCCACAAAATAATTAAAAAAATTATTTTTAGATCCTCATGAAATTATATTTTTATTTAAAAACAGGTTTCATAAAATATTAATTTCTTCAAAGAAATATTTTCATTTTAGAAAACTATTTTGATTAAAAAAATAGAATGTTGTGTATAAAAATTTTATCTCTATATTTGTGATATCAAAAATAATATCCAAGAAAAATTATTAAAAAACATTTAATGTTTCAAAAAACAAAAAATTAATTTTAAAGTTGATAGGTTAGGAAAATAATATGTGATTTATGATTCTATACAACTAGACATAAATAACAAAACAATAAAATTATAAAATTCCATGATATAAAGATAATGTAAATTAAACAGAATTATAAATAAAATGTTTTGAAAATATTTTACAATCCACCAACCGGTATATGAAATTTTTCTAAAATGTTTGTCTTGAAAACATGGGGTTCCTTCTTTTTCTTCTTTCTTCATAAGATAATGATACAGAAAGATGAGGAATAGATCGAAAAACACCATGGGCGTCAATAAGCTTCACTAACGAGCTCCAAAAATTATTTTTGAAAATGAATGCCTGCTATAGGAGTATCATCATTGAATTTTCATCATTCTGTAAGCTCTAAACCAAATTAAACATGACATATTCATTAAATAATTCTTTAGAATAAATAAAAGTAGTCACCTTATCTCTCACATGATGAGTCAAAATCCCCAACCATGATTCTTTATATCGCATTTGTATTATAAAATATCTTTTATTATCCAAAATTGCATTGAGGTGTATACTATCACACAAATTAGTGTGAAGTATGTTATTGAAATCACCTAACACATATGTTATTTCCTAAAATATTTCGATCACCTCAGGAGAAGTTTGAGGATCAGAGGTTGACTCTTGATGAATATCTCTAATATGTTGAAAGTATCTTCCCACCAGCTTCATGAACTCATTAAAATCTGATTTCATCCTAGAGTCTTCATTTAATGATTTTATTTATCTAGCTAATGTCTTGATAAAATATTTTATGTCTCCCATAGAAATAAGTGTTTCATTTACTTAACATTAAAGAGTATAAAGAGAATCAAACTCATAATAGGGAACATATGAACTTCTAAAATATTCATATATTTTCTTTTTAGCCTATATTTTCTGTTGATGATACATGTTCTATTCATTCTCCAGATTGAAACATTGGAATAGATATTTTTTTATCATTATTCATTGAGTCAGGATAATAATAAAAAAGAGCTCTGGTTTGTTGTACTATATCCAAATTATCCAACCTTGGATCTCTCTTAGAAACAAAATTTTCAAGATCATATCTTCACTCTTATAATGTAGAAGGTTCTAATTATACTGAATCATCAACAATAAGAGAAATGTTTATAGGTCCACTCCACTAGAAATATAGATAGCATTGTAATGATGATTTTCCAATTAATAATGATGTTCCAAAGCCTCATCAAATTGAGAGAGAAGCTCAATTATACATCCATTTATATCGAAAACTCTATTAACATACTCAAAATGGTTACTGAATTTATACTTCTTTTATGAATATTTTCTTTATCCACTATGGATTTATCAAATTCATCTTATATCTTGTGTCTTAAAATACTGATAGTGAGTTATATTCTCTTCACCCCCATAGTAGTTTTCATCATCTCAATAGTCTTTAGATTTCCACTAGACTCACATAAAATGTATCCCAACTTCCACCAATAAATGACCATTTAAAAAGATATATTTAACATAAATCTGATAAAATTGAAAATTCAGATGGGATTCATAAGATAAAAAGATTCTAATGGATTATAATATAGCTACAAAAGAAATGGTTTCATAAAAAAATATTAATTCTTCTTAATTATATCCTTTAGATATTAATCAGTCATTTTTTGGGTTATCATCCATTGATCATCTATTTTAATTCTGAAGTTCCATTTAGTTCCTATTACTGTATAATCTGATGGTCTGCCAACTAAATCCGAAAAATTATTTCTACAGAATTGGTTTTGTTCTTCTTGAATGAAGAAAATCCAACAATCAAATTATAAATATTCTTCAATAGATATAGGTTCTAACTAGGATATAAATGTATAGAATTAAAATATATTTCCTACATGTCTTCTAGTTCTAACTCTTATGACTATGTTTCCTATAATTATTTATAAATTGTGGTACTTTATGGATCAAGACTATCTATGTAAGACACTTTTAGGTTATTTAGTTTTTTAATATTATGGACTATAATTAATTTCATTAATTTTATTTTCCAAATTGGTTTTAGGTGAATCACATCTCATACTGTCAAAAGAGTTAGTTTTTTAATCTGTTTGACCATTCCATTTAATGAATGGTTCAGTTTCCTCAAACTTCACATGAAATGATTTTTCAACAATACATTTACTTTTATTAAAAAATACAATGGCCTTTAATGTTCCATAATATCCAGTAAATATTCCTTCATTATATATTAGATAGAATTTATCTAGGTTATCATTGGTATTCATGATATATACCCTATATATAAGACATTAATGTTCGTAATATTAGGTTTTCTGTTATTCCAAAGTACATAAGGTGTATTTTTAATAATTGGTCATATTAAAACACAATTAAAGATATTATAATTCTTAATTTAATTATCTTCCCACAAATAGGGAGGACCATTATATTTATTCATTATAGTCCATTCCATTACTTTAATAGTTCAGTTTCTTCTCTCAACAATTCCATTTTTAGGTGTTCTTTATATAGATAAGGTATGTTTAATACCAAAATTTTATCAATAAGAATTATATTATTTATTTTAAAATCCTCAACAATGATAATTTCAAAATGATATAATTTTAAAATATTTTTTCATTTTGAAATGTTTTTTAATATATTTCAAAAATTGAGAATACATCACTTTTGAGTTCTAGAAACAAATTAAATTAAATCTTGAATAATAATGAACTAAATCATTATCATATAAATTATAATAAAAAAATTCTACTATTTATTTAATAAAACATAAATATGGATAAGATCTAATTGTATATATGTAGTAATTTTCATAATATGTTTTAATGATAATTTATGTTGTTTTCCAATTTGAAATGTATCATAAAAATCCGTCATTTTAAAATTTAAGATATGGAAAATTATAAACTAATAGTTTCTTATATAATTTATGTAAATAATATATATTGAAATGTATATGCCTTATATTCTAGATCCATCACTCATTTTTCATTGAAGTTAAACAGTTCACATTCTATTTACATAAGGGAATTTAGATTCAAAGCATAAACATTGTCATTTCAAGGTCCTCTTAATTTTTGAAATTTTACTTTAAAAACAAAATAGTAATTATTAGATAAATGAAAATAAAATACATCATCATAAATTTGAGAAAATATTTTCATGTTTTCATTTAGCCCTTATAAACACATACATTGTTTATTGAGATTGATTTTGGTTCTCCAGTAGTTCCAACTACAACAATAATTCATTTTGGATTGTCACTAAAAGTGACTAAACCTATATACATTTGATTCAATGTATAATACTTTTTTTATTTTACACACAAGAGTTTGGAATAGTAACTATCCATATATAATATGTATTTTATATTCATATGTCCTTTTCCCTACAAAAGAAATTAATCTTTTTTTGTTCCCATGTTTTCATGGGTCCAGCTATGTCAACAAGAAATGAGTTGGGAATCAATATCATCCTTATCTTTCTATAATTTATATTAGTTTCTTTAGATATATTTTTAGAAATTTAATGATTTTTATTACAACTAATTTGGGGATTTCACAAATATTAGTTGTTAGTGAAATGAAATTTTATTCAGTATTAAATAATCATATTTTTCTTCTAGAATAATATAGTAGGCATCTGATTTACTATCTAAACAACTACTAGAGTAATATCCATATGAATAATAAGATTTTACATCTTCTTATTCCATAGACATAAGGAAAATATATTATTTGATGATATTTGGATATTTTTATATATATGATTTTGAAGAGTTGTCAGAGTCTTTAGATGCACTCCATGTTTCTTTAAAAGAACTATTCTATTTATGTTAATAATATAGTTTCTTCTGATATTCTTATTATTATTATTATTTAATCTTTTAATTTGGAGAAATAAGGTTTTATATGGCCTGAATATTTTGAGTCATAGCATATTACTTCTCTTGGGTCATTTTCAACCAACATATTGGATTTTTTGAATCATATTTTATTTTTTATAAAATTTTCTTAATATTTTGGATAGATGAGATAGTTCCATTTACGTGTATAAGGAATATGAATTCTTTCCTATATTGATTTCTTGGTTCATTTTTCATTCAAGGCTATAAAAGTTTATATTAAGGGAAGTATTGTCTCTTTTTACTATCTTTTGATCTTTAGCATCATCATTCATTTCGAATTCATTTATCATCAATGTTCCAATTACTTCCTTTGTAGTAAAATTAATAACAAGAGATGATTGTAGAATAACTACAGATATGGAATTCCTTTTAGAGGGATGTAATATTTGTACATTCAATACCTTTTTAGATTTATTGATGGGATCTCCCATTGAATTGATATTGATAAGAATCTATATTAACCATCAATTCATATTTTTGATTATTTCACCATCAAAAATTGTAATGGTTTTAATCATTAGTTTTTCAGTAGCATACCTCATCTATCTAATTTCATCTATTCCTTATTATGTGACACATATTGTTTTACACATCTCAAATGGAGTATGGAATTGTGAACCATGATTTAATTAATTATGTACAAGTCCTCATAAAATTGAATTCATTTCCTTTGAGTTTATTTCATATTTAATTTTTTTGTATCATGTTATGTCTCTGGTTTCTCAAAAATTTAACAAGAAGTAGTGATTTTTGAGTTAAAAATTAGATTCCATGATTCGGCTGGTTGATAATCATTCATGATTTGAAGCATCCATATTTTTCACCATTATAATGTGTAACGTGAACCATAAACATTTCTTTTAAGAACAACCATTATAATCTTCTTTGTATATACATTATTATTTTAGGATTTCTAAAACATTATATGCTTGACCAAAAATCTCATTTTGTTACCAATTTTAGTAGGAATAATACAATTATTCATATGTGGGGGTGAATTCACTACTAAACACATAGCTTTTCAAGGTTCCATAGATGGATTTTATCGAAACTAGAAAAGTGTTGAAGGTACGGGTGAGGTTAAAAGCCCTTGACTTTTATCAACACTAAAAATAACATATATAGGTGTCGTTTATCATCACTTTATTTTATCATTTTATAAAGGAACCAATTATAATAAATTATAAAAGCATTGATAAAGTATTTTTGATCAGGGATTTTATGATTACTACTAAAATAGTCTTTTATAAACAAGTATAGAAGTTCTGATAAAGTATTCCTTTACCATTTCTTTTAAATGAGATAATAAATTTGGTTTTTATCATCAATTTTAAAATAACTAATTAAGGGACATACTACAGTGTGTTGTAACAACACACCGCAGCACCATAGACACTAGATATCAATAAAAAATTTATAGAAATAGTATTTAAAAGGAGTAAAATTTACAACACAAACACGTGTATAGAAAACTATATTTTTTTAAATTTAAAACATCGGATCCTTTGTTTACATAAATACAAAATATTACATATAATAAAAAAATCAATGATTCTTTTAATCCTGGCCTAACTCAAGTTATTTCCAAACAAACTGATCATTCTTGTGAAAGATAATGCACTTGTATATAATATAATTCATATGATAGTAGTAATATAATTAAATAAATTAATATAAAGTGTTAATTTCGGTATAATTGATATCAATTTAAAATAAAATGATTCAAATGGAGTTATACTGATCACACTGTGCATTTGAAAGAGGTGCCACTTATTTCTACACATCAAAAATTACTTTTGGATCATTATCATAAAATATATAAACAATTTGAATGTGTTTATCTGTTTTTCAAAGGACATTTGGCCTTTTTACTATAATTTATGTCAATTTTAAACAAAAAAGAAACATAGATTTATATCAGTCACATTATGTGTCATATTGAGGTGTGGCAAATTCATTCATGTCTAAAATCACTTATGAATCATTTTCCTAAAGTAAAAAATATTATCAATGTTTATTTTTGATTCGGAGTTTCTAAATTTTATTTTTTAGTAAAATTCATGTCAACAATAAATAAATACACACATAGAGTCATACATGTTACACAATGCATTGGATTGAGTGTGGGTAATTCCAAAATGTTCAAAATAAATTCTGGATTTTTTTCAAGATGTATCAAACCAATCTGAATTTGTTTTCTATTTTTTAATTACAACACATTTCATTTTTACTAATATGTTAATTTAAACGTGACACATTCACTTTGTCTTATACAGATCACATCTTGTGTTTGTTTGACATTATATTGATTCCTAAATGTCACATTTCGTTTTTCTAAATGCATGAAATCATGAAAATAAGACCGTAAGGGGCACTGTGAGCTAGGGTTTTCCTTCATCGCAACCTCCTTCCCCATCTGGTTTGGTGTGGTGCCCCTCCTCATGCTCAGTGAGATCGTGTCAGTGAATATTCTGCTGTAGTGGCATCAGTGAGTTTGTGGACTCATTCATCTCTCCTATTTTCAACATGGCTAGCCTCTCCTTGCTAAAATACTTCTTTTAGTGGACATGGTTTATCTTGGGGGCACACTACTGGTTCATGGAAGATATCTAAATTCAGTTTATTTAGTGTTTCTGCCTCATCCATGGTGTGTCTGTTGGGTAGTTTTTCATTTTATATGCGAGCAAATTAGGCATCAACAACAAGATCTGGTTTGCAGCTGGTCTACTCTGTAGTGTGATGATGATGTGTTTTTGATTACATTTTTATGAAATATTTTTTTGTTTTGAATGTGTTTCACATTTATTTTCTGTGTATGTGCATTTGTACTGGTCATTGAATCTTTTCTTCTGTTTAATTCATGCTTTTTTGAGTCATTGATTTAAGATGAGTGACCGGTTCATCCGAACATTCCAATTTGAAATGGACGATTGGATATGATGCATGTTCAAACATAGGAAAAAGGTGAAATGGTGAAGTATAAGATAATAAATGTAGTCGATTAGGGACTAGGATGTTTTGATCGAGATGTAGATGATGATTCTCAAACAATGGTCGTTGACTTGGTTTATGTTGTAGTGAAGTACATGACTCATTGTCATGTATTTTATTGATGCTTTGATGATATTGGATGGAAGGGAGGACAATGTTTTTATTTTGGATTTATTTTTTGAATTTGTTTTATTAAAGGTCTATTTTTCATCACTGTGAATTTTGTTGATTTGTGTCATTCTCTTCATGCTTTCTGATTCCAGATTATCTTTAGAGACTGCTCTAAATGAGGATGTGTTACCTGTTTTCACCAGACATACGTGATTCAGTTTTTTTGAGAGGTTATGAACTTGGCCATCAGTATTGGATAATCATTGTATGGGACAACTAGTTGTGTATTGTTGGAATGGTTGAAACTAGACTTAATGTTGTTTATTCCACAGAGGGGCCTTTCTTTTTTTCATTGATCCAGTGTTTAGGATTTTGGACTGTTGGGGAAAGGTTTTTTGTTTTTGTCATTGAAGTCCTGATTCATGGTTTCTCACATTTTCATAAAAATTGTTTCTTTGACAAATAATTTAATTTTCAGAAATTCATACAATTCCAATATGGTTATTCAATTAAATTTTATCTATTCTTCAAAGATTCATTTCTTAGAGTTTTCAAAAAAAATTACTGAAAACATTTCCAATATTTTTTTAATTTTTTTATAGTTCATCACCCTTTCTTAGAGATGCTATTGTACCATGTTTGATATTCCCATAAACTGCTGTCATCCATAATCATTATTTATTTTTTGGAGGTAAATATTTCCCATGTTCTAAATACAGTCTTATTGTAATGTTTCATTTGAATGGATTATTTAATGTTATCACCTGATAAATTTCTATAAGAGGGGAAGTTATTTATCATTCCGTACAACATGGCCCTTAATGTGAATTATTCACTTCTATTAGCATCATATATCATAATACATGATTCCCACATCAATATTATATCTTTTATCAATGGATCCAAATATACAACCACATCATTATTAGGTTTCATTGGAGAATATATAAGCAGAGAAGAAAAAATTATTTGTTATTCATGCATAATCATAGAGGAAATCTATAACTTACAAACATTAAGAGCATTTTACTATGAGTAGTACTCAATACACCAGAAGGACTTATTCCATTTGTAGATAACTCAAGATGAATTTTTCTCAGCTCATATCCAAAATCCAGAAACTAATAATCATTTTTATTATACTGGAGAGAATCTACCACATGAAAAAGGTTGTCGTCTTTAATTATTGTATATTAATTCCATGATAATTGTCTCCTGATTTCACAACATCCATATAGTCTTCCAAACCATGGAATTATAGGAATGTACCACATATATTTTTAAGGATACGATTCATTTTTCATGTATCGATATGTGCCACATTTAGGTCATTTTATGAGGGATTAATGGTCCTTGTGAAACAATATGAAATTTTTTGGAACCACAAGTATTGTTTTGATATCATTCCCATTGAATGTAACATTCATATAGTATCATTTTTCGGAATGGTAGTTCATTTTATTCTAGTATCATATCTTTCAGAAGAACAAGTAGTTTTGTAAAGCATGTGTCACTCCATTTGCCGCGAGATTTCAAATTATATAACATAAATACAACTGAAAATGTTTTGTATTTAGTAAAATCGGGATGCAATATTATATTAAGAAAAATATTTCACACTTCAATCAATATTAGACAATCATGAAATAAATCTTCAATTTCTATTTTCATTTCATTCATGTGATCTTTGTCATATTTTAAAAAGGTATTAATATTATTTGATTCAAAAACCATAGTATAATCCAAATCGATGTCCAAATTTAGTTTTCCCCATGTTTAGTCTAACATTTATAGATTTGAACTATTTTATGACAAATAAAATTTCCATAAAACTCTCCTAGACTAATATTTCTGGAATAATAAAAATGTAAACATAGATATAGGACTTTAGACGGGTCATATTCATGCTCTCTTGAAATATTAATGATCTATTTAACTCCATCTTCATATTATTTTGTCAAACGATTAAGAAGAATTCATTTTTAATTTATATCATTTTTATTAGGTTCATAAAAGATTAATTTTATGCTTTTCATAAGAAAATAGAGATAATATATTCATTATCAAATGTTGATGTTTTATACAATTCTAATATGGGAAATTCATCATTTGATTTTATCAAGAAATTTCAATATGTTGAAGAAAATGGGAAATTGAATTTATGAAATGAATTATTCAATGTAAAATATTTCTTAATTCCCCTGAACACATGAAAAAATAATATAGAAAATCATGGAGTTATAAGAAAATCCAATATGATAGTGAAGAATTATAAACTCTCATTCGATCAGTTTGATGATATAAAACTCTATTGAAACAAGTAATGTAAGAACCAAAGGAATTGTTATATTTAAAATTAATGGTATATCATTATTTGGACAGATATATCATGTCTTTTGGGATTTTATATCACCCCACTGACCCATCCCATCGGCATTTAATGTAATCAAACTAGATGTTAAATAATCAGTTAATAATGGATTACATGAGTAGTTAGGTTATACTAAAAATAAAATATTTCTCTCATTCCTTAATATGAGAATAATGTTTTTAAATTAATAAAGGTGTTGTATGAATTGAAACATTAACAAAGATCCTGCTATTTAAGGCCAGATGTATTATTTAAAATCTATAAATTAAAAAATTATAAATTTATCATAACAATTTCATCAAAAATAATTTTAAGGATAGATTAAAAGTGTTTATCAATGTTTATGACATAATATTTAATGGTGCATGTGATTAATGAAGATAATAATTTTTTACATTAATGTTGAAAAATGTTTTAATGTCTGTCATTACTGAGATGAAATTTTCATTAGTATATAGGTGACTCATGGAATTCATTAGATATATATTTCTCAATCCATGTATTTGGAGGATGTGTTTTATAGAATTAAAAATTAATATTGAATACCCATGTTTACAGCCATTGAAAATTGAAACAAAATTCCAGTTGTTTTGGGTAGAATATCAATCTAAATCATTGCGTGTGTGAGATTCGTTATTTGAAAACATTACTAATATTAAAAATGTGTGAGAAATTATTTTTTTATATGTGAAATAGCTAAGTATCAATGTGACTCTATGGAAAGCCACTTTTTATTATTTAAATAAAAACTAAAAAGGGGATGAAATTCAGGAAAATATTTATTTCCTTGAATGAAATTACAATGCCTTATAATTTTATATTGGTCTCAAAAAATTGGTCTAAATAGAGTGGGGTAATCTCAAAAGGATAATATTTTGTAAATTATCGATAGAGGGTGTGTAGGATGATGATGAAAAATTATAATGTTCTTTGGAAAATAGTACCAAGAATCATGGTATAATATTATATATATTATTATTTAAATTTTATATAAATAATGATGGATTAATCTAAATAAGAAGAAAAATAAAATATATATTTTTTTAAAATGTAGAGGCATTAGTAGTTGGATTACCAAGAATAGGTACAACACATTTATCAATATATATAGTATTCGAAAAGAATCCCAATACAACCATATACTAAACACATAACCTATTCCATGATAGTGTCTAAGGGACATTCTCGATCCCCCTGAGGCTGGAAACAACCACCGGGGCCTAATAAACAACATAAAAGGTATGATTTGGAACAATAAATAAATACATATTGTAGAATTAAATTATAAATAAAAACTACCATAATTCATACACACATTGAATTCCAACACTAACAAAAATAAGTTGAAAAAAAAGATAATAATCCACAAAATTCAAAACTAACTCCTTATACCTACCTTAAACTCCCCTATACGCAATATCCTAATATTCAATTTATAAAATTCCACATGTATTTAATACCATTGATAAAATAAATAATAAAAAATATGTATGATGGATTTGGGAAATCAATTTGGGAAATGTAAAAAAAACAAAAAATCCAACAAAAATATATGTGACTCCATCTATCACCATCGAGTCCAGAAACCATAAACTTTCCCTGAGTGATCATGAGTAGAATAAAAATTGAAATCTAGAATTATCGGATGGTTTACCTCATATGAATACAATGATCAGGCCATAAATAACATCATCATCAAAGAAGAAATTAAAAAAGAAACAAAAAATACACAATGAAAATCATAATTCCTACCTCAATAGGTTGAAGAAAATAGGAATACATATACAGAATCCCCAATATCAATTGAACTCCCGATGTAAGATGAGATGTCTGAGAGGCAGTCGAGTGGTGTGATTTGACATTCAATTACCCAAGGAGGAGCATCGACAGTAGGTGGCTTCCATGGAAATATTCTGATATTGTGATATATTCTAATACGGTTAGGGTATTTTAATTAAACCGGGACACTTTTATAAGAGGTTACAATCAAGCACTGATAAATAGCTCTTTTATCAGCAATTTTTATTTATGCACTGATAAAAGAACTCTTTATCAGCTCTAAAAATCACTAACAAAATCAATCATTAGAAGCACACAAATTATAGAACTGATAAATGTTAAATTTACTAGCACACTTTTTAGAACAGATAAAGCCACATCTTTATGATTGTGAAAAAATCAATTATAAAGATGCTTTCATTAATTATTATTATTTAAGTGCTTATAAATTTTTTTATAATTATAATTATATATAAAAAATTGTAAATATTTAAATATACATGGTTAATATAAATAAATATAAATATAGTAAATATATACATTTTTAAATAAGTTTATTTTAAATTTTAATTAATTACTTATAATTATATAAATATTATTAAAAATAATATTTATATAATTTTCTATATTTATATAATTTTTGCATATATATATTTAATAAATATATATTTAGTAAATATATTCATTATTTTGGTAAATTTATTTAAAATTTAATAATTGTATATATATATATATATAATTATTTATTGGAGGCCGGGATGCTCTCTCTCGACCATACTATGACACACTAGGGTTAGCATATGGATTCCATGGCTGCTTCTTTTCTATATTGAGATCAGTTCGATAGCCATAGGTAAGGACGAAGATCGATGAAAAGGTATGGAATGAGCTCAATGAAAATAAAGGATGGGCTCAGAGAAAACAATGTGATGAGGAGTGATCCGGTTGCGTGGGAAACATTGATGCTCCAGCAGGCGACGGATCTGGTCTGGAACAACTATGGCTTATTCGTGGAAGTGGTGAAAGATGGGCTTGGTGAGAGAAAAGTGCCAAGGATGGGTTTGGTGGTGCAAGATTTTGATTCACTGACGTGAAAAGAGGTGACTGATTTTGCCTTGAACAGATTTCCCGTGGCGACTCAGGGTGCAATGATGTCTGGAGCAACCAGTGCATGATTTGGTGGGTCGGGTGTGCCCAGATCTGATACGTCAGCTAAGTAGCTATGAGATCTGCTCCCGTATAGACTGGAAAAGGTGTTTGATGAAGATCATGCTGGAATATCGGGATTCTCTAGGAGACAAGATCCTTTTGATTCCTGGCAGGAGGGGTCTTTGAGGTTTGTGGTAGGCAAGACTCGTTTAGAGGAAGCCCCTATGAATAGAGAATTTTCCAACTACAATGGCGTGGATGATCCATCAATTCAAAGAAAAGGAAACATTGTGCACATAGCATCGGACCTTGATGTTGATTCAGAGTGACTTAAAATGGGTGAGTTATCAATCATAGCCCATTTATTTCATCCTAAAGGATCTCGGCCTCTGAAAATTGAAGAAATCAAGGAACAAATATCGTTGATTTGGGGTTTTTAAACCTGGAAATGATTCTCTCTATGAAGGGGACATATTCATATAGTATTTCCCATGGAAGAACTGAAAATTCAGTATTGGGTCTTTTGCTCCATCGCTCTCAAACTAGGAATCAATCACCTTAGGGAATGGGATAAAAGATTTAACCCACATGAGGTTGGAAATTCCACCACTCAAATGTGGGTTAGGGTTTATGGTTTAAATTGGATACTCTGGAATCCCAAAATCATGTATGAAATTGCACTGTCTATCGACATTCCGATTAAACATGATAATGAAATGGAAGTGGCTCGATTAAGCACTTTTGCAAGGTTTTTGGTGGAATTTGAACTGGGTTCGACTCTCATTGAAAAGATTATGCCTGAAAAATATGATAATATTATTAAGATAATGATTATTTATAAAAAAATTCCAAAATAATGCAAGGAATGTAATGTAATAGGTCATTATTCAGATAATTGTAGATTCTCCAATGTCTGTACCTTTTTCTCCTTGCGGGGTCATGAGATAATCAATTGTCTCAAAAAGAAGAAAATTGAACCCATTCAGAAGGATGATATTCTTCCACAACTGCTGTGAACAAACACCAATGATAAAGAAGCTCAGATTACCATTGCCGATGATCTTAGAAAGCCACAAGTTGATGAGAAGGGGTGTGAGCCGGGTGACCCACCTGAGAGAAAAATGAAATCTTGGGTTGCAATATTCCCAAGAGAAGCAACTGTTCCGAGTACCGAGCTAGGTAGCGATGATAAATTGATGAAGGTACAAGTTACAGAAGATGAAATCCAAAAAGAGTTTGATCATGACCTCTCACAAGAAAGGCTGGACACCCTAGGTAGCTAACAGGATAGACACATTTTAGAATCTAACTCATCGGCCTTTTCTAAAACATGTCATGCTTCTTCAAAATCTGTGGTGGATAGCGAGGGTTCCAGCTAGTCTCAGACAAGAATACAAAGTCTCTAGTTGTATCCTCTATATTTGTTGAACAACTGAATATAGGTAGCTCTGTACCTCTTTCTGATAGAAATGATGTTAGTGCCACTGAGATGTAGGAAAATGGGAAAACGTACAAGGATACTATTTCTCTGAGTCATGTAATGGAGGCCGAGGAGGTGACGACTCCAATTGCAAGAGAAGTCTCTTTGGATTCATGCAAGGAGAAACAAGAATGTTTTGATTCAGAAATAACTAATTCCAAGACTCTATATAAATTACTTTAATCAATTCCCCAATTTTGGGGGAGATCAAGAGGTCGGGGAAGTGGTCGAGGAAGGACAGGATGGCATATAATCTCAGAAGATGAGAGGATTCTAACAGATAGATTGAAGAAAAATATAGGCAGCTAGTTGTTTGCCTTGTGTACTATTCTTTGTATACCTCCACTCTCTTTGGTTTTCTTTATTTTCTTTCTTTGAATAAAAGAGCCATTGCCTTGATCATTCTCAAAAAGAAATACACTTTAAAAATTATTTATTTTTATATATTTAAAAATAAATAATTGTATAATCCTAGTAAATGTAAATTTATTAATATGTTTTTTATAATTTTTTTTACAATTATATATTTATCATTATTAATTAATGTATAAATTTATGTGCATGAATATATGATAAAAATGATTTAAATTGGAAAAATTAAGCATAGGTACACATTTAAAAGCTTGAAAAAATAGTTAAATTTTATGTTTTTTAATTGTATATAAAAATGAATTAAATACATATATGAGAAATCAATATAACACATATTTGATCTAAATATATGTTAAATTGAAAAATCATTTTTCATTAGATTATATTTCGACTACTATGTGCCACTAGGGGAGTAACCTAATTGTTACATCTTTGATGGGTCTCATGTCATGTCTCAAGACCAAGTCTCCATGAGTACTTATAGGTGAAATAGTTTCTTTTATTCATTGTATTACCCCTCCCAGAACTGTTTTAATATTTTGAGTATAATGGAATTAGTCAAAAATCTTAATTCAAATTAGTATTTTATAAATAATCCATTATTCAATAAATATATGACTATTTAATTTAATGTGAATAAATATTTTGTAATATATAAATCATATATATAAAAATTAATATATATATATATAATTTAAAAACATTAATCATTATAATTATTTAATTACTGAAATGTTAAATATTTTGTAAATTAAATAAATTTATTAATATTTTAAATAATTGTTTAATTAATAAATTATTTATATTTCTTTAATAATGTTTTTTTACTTTTTAATTTATTTAATTATTTCATTTTTTATAAAGATATTTATCATTGATAAAAATTCACTAATTAATGAAATATTTATAAGCACTAAAAATATAGCACTGATAAAGGGTACGCCTTAATGGAACTAAAATTAATTCCCTAATAAAGGATACACTTTTAGCACTAAAAATAAATCTCTATTAATTTTTTCCTTTATCTATGCTTAAAAAATGATTATAAAATTTTAAACCTAACATTTTTTATTGTTTACAAATATGCCATTAATCATCTTTTCGGTAGCGTTTAAAAATACCAACGTTGTTAAACACATGTTATGTTGTCATGATTTTTTCATTTCAAAAATCATCACTAATTCTAGCTTTTGACTCTCTTTACAATTTGTATAGATTTGTATTCTTTTTTTACTATATGTAATATGAGTAGTGGATTAACAGAAAGAATGAACACAACAATTTTATAGTCGTTCGGGGCACAATAATCCCCCATTACACTCTACCAATACTCAATCAGAAAGGTTGGTCGATTTAACTTGAAATATCCTCTTTTCTGAAGACCTTAAAATAGATAGCTAAGTGCTAGATGTTGAAATTATATGACATGGATAAATTGATTCTTATAATTCTTTTATAGGAAATCAGTTATCCACAACATAGTAGAAAATGATTCCACTTCATGACTGTAACATCCAAGGTAAACAAAGAATAGAACATTTTCATATTTATTAATATTTTCAAATTAAATATTAATTTTACTATAAAGGGGTTCCTATGTTCGATAGCGTACCTGATACGCAACAAAGAGTTTCTTTGAAATCTTACATTACACACTAGTAATAAAATAATATTATTTTAAATGGTAGTTAACACGTAGCCGTTGTATTGGCGGGAATAAACATAAACAACTAAAATATGATTATATATGTTTGTTAAATGGTTTTACATTTGTCCAATAAACGATAAAGGCTTAAAATAAGAAAAGAATTCAATTTTAGGCATAGATACTCTAATATTCACTAAAGGTCAAATTATCACCTTTTCATGGAGAACATTATTTAAATATAGTTTTGGTCACTCTTATACTTTCTATTAGACCAAATGAAACTCTTTTTTAGAACCGGGACATCAAAATTTACTTTGTGTAAATTTTTGGTATTTTTCTGATAAAGTTCATTTTTTAATGAACAGTGAAAAATGTTGTATTTTAATTCAAAACCTCTTTTTAATCTAATTTATTTATATGATTATATTATCTTTTGAATTGTTTTCAGAGTTAAATAAGATTATATTTTTACCATTTAATCTGATAGTGGTCATTGTAATTAACTTCACTTTGAAATTGGACATAAACTAGTGTCAATCTTTTGATATATATTGTTTCATAAAAACACGCTATTTGTCCTGACAGTAGGAATTAATTAATAAATTCATTAATGTAACTTATATGTTTTGAATTTTGTAATGTAGAAATAATTTTTGAATTCATAATGTCAAATATATCTTAGGGTGATGTTTTGGTATATTTCTAAAAAACATCAATTTTTGATGAATAGTGAAACCAATAAGTGGTACTTAAAAAAATGATTTTTCTTTTAAATGATATTTTACCACCTCTGTGTTTTGAATTTCAAAAATCCAACATACATGTTTGTCATTAGGAAGTAAAATGTGGTTCAATGGGATTAAATTTTTTTGGTGAATAGTAACTTTTATGTTTTTAATCACAATTAGAGGTAATTAGTGTAGTTTAAGGTAAAAAATATTTTTTTAATGATATGAAATGACCTAGAAACATGTCATTCCCTTATTGGATGTTTCGTGGCCGACCAATACAATATATGGGTCAACTTGGAGACCTGATGGAGCCACTTTGGTAGGAAAATGAGATTAATAACTTTTTATTTAATGTTAAAATAGAAATGTCACAAACATGAAATGTTTTACTAAAACAACTTTTAAATGGGGTTACAGAAGTCATATTTTTTACTATAAATATTCATTAGAAATCTAAAAAGATTTCCAACATCATTATATTTTGTTTATAATTTTTATACATTAAATAAATAAAATTATTTATGACACCATGATGATTCAACGATTACCTCATTATTTAGTGATTTAAATAAAATGATAAGATAATGTAAAATCTAAGACCTAAACATGTCAAAACCCTATTGGAATGGTTGATTTCGAACTATAATCACATTATCCTCTAAATATACAATTTTTGGACCTTTTAAATTCGAAAGAATTTTATAATAAAGTAACCTTTTATAACTTTCCAAGAGTGCCCCTCCTCTCCTCTTATAAAAGGCCCCCACCTCTACCTCCATACCCACACCTCTCAAGCTTTTAGATTGGCCAAAACCTACCCATTTTGTCTCTCCACATCCCTCTTTTACTCTTAGAATCCTCACATTGGGCAGAATTCTTCCCAAGGAAGCCTTTGAGCTCAAATCAAAAAGAGATACCTGATTTAAGGGACATTAAAGAACGATCAAGGACCCGAGGTAAGGGACTTCGTCTAAATCTCCTTTCATTAAGGCATATTTTGTTTTATACAGAACTTTATTTTATATAGTGTATAAACCCCTTTAAATTTTAATTTTATTCAAAAGGAATGTTTTCATACGAAGCATTTTTCTAAACGACAAAAAGGAATGTTTCTTTTAACGTACGTGGTGACAATGTCTTTTCCGCCACCGTGAGTATTATTTGGTCTTTGTATTCCACAAAAAGCCATAATGCTTTTTCAAAATGAAAAAAATACCATATATTATTTTATGAATTTTTTTATAGAAAAGGGTTTTTATAATGGATTAGTTATTTCAATATATTTTAGTGATGTATTGTGATCAAAGTGTGGAAATGTTTTAGTTCCATTATATTTATTTTATGTCTTATGATGGTACATGGACATTTGACAGGTGGTTACGTGATAAACCATATGACGAGTGGTGTCGTGAATACCAGGACGGGTGGTTACGTTATAACCTCCAATGCATTGGGTATGGAAGTCGGCCGTATGGCTATTCCATTATGTGATATGTGTGGAAGTCGACCTTATGGTTATTCCATTTAAGTATGTTTATGTCCCAAGTTACCATCATATGTTATGTGTTCTTTATATGGGTTTTCTGGTAATATTTTGGCTACAAAAGGGTAAGTATTGATCTATTATTCAGTGAAGAGTTTTTACTACTTCATAAAGGTGAAAAGTATTACTTTGATAATGTATACATGGTTTGTTTATTGTTTTGAAAAACTAATAGTTTTCATTCTTTGTGTTTCCCTTACTGAGATTTTTATGCTCACCCCATGTCTTTTGAAATATTTTTCACAGGATGTAATGTAGAATAGTGTCAAGGATGGGATCAAGGGAAAGTCATGCTATATAAAACATGGAACTAGACATGTTTCTTTTTAAGTGTTTTAATTTTATGGAAACTTAGTAGAAGTGTCTACCTTGTAATATTTTGAGATGTAATAGTTAAGATATAATTATCTAAAACTCTAAACCTAAAAAGATCCTCAATTGGAATTATTAATTTAATTCAATATTAAGTAATGTTTAAGGCTGGGGCCTTATAGTTGGTATCAAAGGTCGGTTTAGACAACTTTAGGAGTTAGAAAAGTGTTAAATTATAAGTTAATTTATGGTATGATTGAAATGATATATCATTTAAAGATTACCATGTTGCTTCGTCTAAGTTATTTCTATGATAAGAATTGTTTTCCATAGAAGAAACATAACATCTTTTCTGGGAAGGCATACAGAGGGAAATGACCTTTCAAATCAGTATCCTGATATGGTCAGAATCAGAACTAAATAGTTTGTTGTAGTGATGGCTCAGTTGACTCAGGTGAAAAATGTTGGTTGTTTGATGATATTTTTGTGTTTTCTAAAAGTATAAGGGAGCATGAATGTCATTTAAGGGTTATCTTTAAAACCTTAAAAGAAAATAAAATGTATGGAAAATTCAGGAAGTGTGAGTTTTGGTTACAAAAAAAATTCTTTCCTTCGTCACATTGTTTCAAAAAATGGCATAACTGTTGATCCTGCTAAAACAAAAGTTGTTGAATAATGGCCAAGACCCACAAATGTAACAGAGATATGTAGTTTTCATGGTTTGGAAGGTTACTACCTAAGGTTTTTTGAAATATTTTCACGGTTATCTAGTCCAATGTCTAAGATAAATCGGAAGGGTGTTATGTTTATCTGGACAAAAGATTGTGATGATTTTTTTCAAGAGTTGAAAAAAAGATTGGTGAATGCTCCAGTTTTGGCACTTCTTTCTAGGAATGGTGATTTTTTTATCTTCAATGATGCTTCATTGAAAGGACATGGTTGTTTCCATATGCACAATGATCAGGTAATTGCTTATGCTTCATGTTAGTTGAAAACTCATGAGGTAAATTACCATACACATGATTTTGAATTAGCTGCTGTTGTTTTTTCTCTAAAAATTTGGTGGCATCATTTATATAGAGTAAAGTGTGAAATATATACTGATCAAAAAAGTTTAAAGTATATATTCACTCAGAAATAATTGAACACGAGACAGAGGAGATGGCTGGAATTATTCAAGGATTATGATTTTACAATTCATTACCATCTGGGAAAAGAAAATAAAGTGGTTGATGCTTTGAGTCAAAAAATTAATGCTTCATTAACCATGATATGTTTGGAATGAGATCCTTTGGTTTTTTATTTGATGAACTTTGGCATGGAATTTGTTTATGCAGGAAGTACTTCAGTTTTGTTTCAGGTATCATTGAAAGCTTCTCTATCAGACAGAATCAAGCAAGCACAGAAGCAAGACAGTGAGTAGCTGAAAAAGGTAGAGCTGGTTCAGAAGGGTATGTTTCCTGAATTTAACATTGATAAATATTTTGTTTTGAGGATTTGGGAGAGATTATGTGTGCCTATTGATTCACAGTTGAAGAATGAGTTGTTATGTGAGGCTCATAGTTCCCCGTTTTCAGTTCATCCTGGCAGTACTAAGATTACAGAGATCTGTGGGAGTATTACTGGTGGGATGGAATCAAAAGAGATATTTTTTATTGTACTATGAAGTGTTGGACTTGTAAACAGGTTAATGTAGAGTGGCAATTACCGAAAGTGATGTTTCAGACTTTACCAGTGCCAGAGTGGAAATGAGAAAATGTATCCATGGAATTTTTTGTGGGATTACTGAGGACATCTCAAGGTAATAATGCAATCTGGGTTATTGTCGATCGCTTGACTAAATCTGATCATTTCATTCCTATTTGAGATACCTTGTCTCTAGATCAACTTGCTCAGTTGTATCTTAAAGATATTGTTAGGTTGCTTGGAGTTCCCCTCTCCATTGTATCTGATCGTGATCCAAAGTTTACTTCTAACTTTTGGAAAGGACTTTAGAAGTCATTGGGTACTGAATTAACTTATAGTACAGCTTTTCATCCATAATTAGATGGGTAGTCAGAACGAACAATTCAGATCTTGGAGGATATGCTACGTGCTTACTCTATGGATTATCAGGGAAGTTGGGACAAACATGTTTATTTAGTTGAGTTTTCTTATAATAAAGATTTTCATTCTAGTTTACAGATGGCCTCATTTGAGGCATTATATGATAAACGGTGTCGAACTCTTGATTTTTGGGATGAAGTAGGTGAAAGGAAGCAGATGGGACCAGAATTGATAGAAGTGATGGCAGAAAAAGATCAGTTGATTCAGAAACACATGAGAACAGCTCAGAGCAGACAGAAAGGTTATGCGGATAACCGGAGGAAGGATCTATCTTTCGAGGTAGGTTATCATGTTTTTCTCAAAGTTTCACCATGGAAAAGTGTGATGCGATTTGGTAAGAAAGCGAAGATGAGTCCAAGGTTAATTGGACCATATGAAATTTTGGAGAAAGTTGGATCAGTTGCATACATATTGGAATTACCTCCGAGTTTATCTCAGGTACACAATGTTTTTCATGTTTCGATGTTGAGAAAGTATATGCCAGATCCATCTCATGTTTTGAGCACAGAGGTAGTTCAGTTGGAAGAGAATATCTCTTATGAAGAACAACCATTCCAGATTCTTGAACGAAGAGAACAAGTGTTGCGAAATAAGGTAATTCTCCAGGTAAAGGTTTTGCGGAAAACCATATGGTTGAAGAGGCAACATGGGAATCTGAAAATTCTACGAGAGATAAATACCCCCACTTATTTTGATAATTGAATAAAATTGTGAGGACGCAATTCGCAAAAGGGGGAAAGGATGTAACATCCCAGGTAAATAAAGAATAAAACATTTTCTTATTTATTAATATTTTCAAATTAAATATTAATTTTACTATAAAGGGGTTGTTATGTTCAAAAGCATACCTGATACGCAACAAAGAGTTTCTTTGAAATCTAACATTGCACACTAGTAATAAAATAATATTATTTTAAATGGTAGTTAACACGTAGCCGTTGTATTGGTGAGAATGAATAGAAACAACTAAAATATGATTATATATGTCTTTTAAATGGTTTTACATTTTTCAAATAAAAGATAAAGGCTTAAAATAAGAAAAGAATTCAATTTTAGGCATAGATACTCTAATATTCACTAAAGGTCGATTTATTGCCTTTTCATGGAGAACCTTCTTTAAATATAGTTTTGGATACTCTTATACTTTATATTTGACCAAATAAAACTCTTTTTTATAATTGGGACATCAAAATTTACTTTGTGTAAAGTTTTGGTATTTTTCTGATAAAGTTCATTTTTTAAGGAATAGTGAAAAATGTTGTATTTTAATTCAAAACCTCTTTTTAATATAATTTATTTATATGATTAGATTATCATTTGAATTTGTTTCATCGTGAAATTAGAATATATTTTTACCATTTAATCCAATAGTGTTCATTGGAATTAATTTCACTTTGAAATTGGACTTAAACTAGTGTCAATCTTTTGATATTTATTGTTTTCTAAAAACATGCTCTCTGTACTGACAGCCGGAATTAATTAATAAATTAAATAATGTAACTTATATGTTTTAAATTTTTTAAAATATAAATTATTTTTGAATATGGAAGATCAAATATATCTTAGGGTGATGTTTTGGTATTTTTCTAAAAAACATCAATTTTTGACGAATAGTGAAACCACTAAGTGGTACTTAAAAAACTGATTTTTTGTTTAAATGAAATTTTACCACCTCTGTGTTTTGAATTTCAAAAATTCAACATACATGGTTGTCATTAGGAAGTAAAATTTTGTTCAATGGGATTAATATAATTTTTTTATGAATATTAACTTTTAAGTTTTTAATCGCGATTAGAGGTAATTAGTGCAGTTTAAAGTAAAAATAATATTTTAATGATATGAAATGACCTAGACACATGTCCTACACTTATGGGATGTGTCATGGCCGACCAAGACAATACATGGGTCAATTGGGGACACCATGGAGAAACTTTGGTAGGAAAATGATATTAATAACTTTTTATTTAATGTTAAAATAAAAATGTCACAAACATGAGATGTTTTAATAAAACAATTTTTAAATGGGGTTATACAAGTAATATTTTTGACTATAAATATTAATTAGAAAGATAAAAATATTTCCTACATCATTACAGTTTGTTTATAATTTATATACATTAAATAAATTAAATTATTTATGACACCATGACGATGCAGCGATTACCTAATTATTTAACTATTTAAATAAAATGAAACGATAATGTAAAATCTAAGACCTACACATGTCAAAAACCTATTGTATGGGTGGACTTCGAACTATTATCACCTTATCCTCGAAATATATAATTTTGGTACCTTTTAAATTCGAAAATAATTTTATAATAAAGTAACATTTTATAACTTTCCAAGAGTGCCCCTCCTCTCTCTTATAAAATGCCCCACCTCTACCTCCTTACCCAAACCTCTCAAGTATTTGGCTCAGCCAAACCCTGCCCATTTTGTCTCTCCACATCACACTCTTACTCCTAAAAGCCTCACATTGGGCAGAATGCTTCCCAAGGAAACCTTTGAGCTCAAATAAAAAAGAGTTACCCGATTTAAAGGACATTAAAGAACGATCGAGTCAAGTCAGACCCGAGGTAAGGGACATCGTCTCAATATCCATTCAATGAGGAATATTTTGTTTTATACAAAACTTTATTTTATATGGTGTATAAACCCCTACAACTTTTAATTTTATTCAAAAGGAATCTTTTTATACGAAGCGTTTTACTAAACGACAAAAAGACAAGTTTCTTTTAACGTACGTGATGACAATAACCTTTTCTGCCACAGTGAGTATTATTTGGTCTTTGGCTTCCTCAACAAGCCGTAATTTTTTTAAAATAAAATAAATAACATATACTGTTTTATGTATTTTGGTATTGAAAAGGGTTTTATAATGGATTTTTTATTTCAATATATTTAAGAGATATATTTTGATCAAAGTGTGGAAATGTTTTCTTTCCATTATATTAGTTTTATGTCTTATGATGGTACTTGGACATTTGACGGGTGGTTACGTGATAAACCATATGACGGGTGGTGCCGTGAATACCAGGAAGGGTGGTTACGTTATAACCTCCAATGCATTGGGTATGGTAGTCGGCCGTATGGCTATTCCATTAAGTGATATGTGTGGAAGTCGGTCGTATGGTTATTCTATTTAAGTATGTTTATATCCCAAGTTACCTTCATATGTTGTGTGTTATTTATATGTGTTTTATGGTAATATTTTGGCTACAAAAAGGTACTTATTGATCTTTTATTCAGTGATGAATTTTTACTACTTCATAAAGGTGAAAATTATTACTTTGATAAAGTATACACGGTTTACCTGTTGTTTTGAAAAACTAATAGTTTTCATTCTTTGTGTTTCCCTTAATGAGATTTTTATGCTCACACCATGTTTTTTGAAATGTTTTTCATAGGACTTAATGTGGAATAGTGTCAAGGATGGGATTGTAACGCCCCGACCCTAGATACCCAGATTCGGTGCATTATTACATAACATTGGCATGATCACAAAGGGTCAAGTCTCCAAAGACTGATTAGTTTAGTAGTCTTGGAAACACTAGATATATTCATAAGTCTTACATTGCATCATAAGGTAAAAAAACTACAACAACATCTTGTCTTCATATCCCCTCATACTATCTCTACAGGTCATTCATAAATTACTTCTTCATAATCTTTGGAAAAATAAAACATTGAAAGGGGTGATCTCAGACGCTCAGTAAGGATAACATTATAGCAGAATCTTTCATAGATAAGCATAAACACTTAAGGCAGTTTATAACTAAAACTAAAGCCTTTTAAACTTGAATTTCAGCATAAAATGACAAAGATAAAATAAAATAATTCCATTTACTTACTCACATGGATATTCTACTAGTCGAATGATCACATGCAATATCAATAACCACTTCCATAATGATGGAATGCATAATTCTAGACTATCATAACCACATAGCCAAGGCCTCGTGCCAATACTACAAATAAGATTTTGCCAAGGCCTTGTGTCAAGACACTAGTTTGTCTCATGAGACCTACCGATGCATCGAGAAGCTATAGCGGGCTCCACCCATTACCTATTAAGTCCAATGCTTTCCTCATATGAACAGGTTTAAACATAACATAAACATTCGTATTAAAACTAGCATACAAAATGTCAATACTTTAAACACAAACCATGAATGGTATAAAAATAGTACATCCACAGTCAAACATAACTCATTTGATACAATATGGAAGATTGTATTGTATCACATTAACCTCAATCAATAATAATGAAGGATGTTGACATAGATGAAAATAATCATAAAAAATATTTGAGATAAATATCCCCCTTTTCGTGAAAACATTTAAAAGTCACTCTATTTGTCAAGAAGCCATTTAAAAATATATTTTTGAATCAAAGTGTCACATACCACTTTGAAACATTTAAAAGGTGTTTTAATTTTAAAACTTTAATTTCCATATAAACAAATCCTTAAAACCATTTTTAAAACATGGACATTAATGAGCAAGATTTAGAAGAATAAGCCTTTAAAACATTTAAAAATGGTATTTTAGTTAGAGATTCTAACCAAAAGAGAGACACTTGAATAAAAATAATTGAGGTAATCAAAACATTGTAATATCATGACAATAAAGGGATTCATGATATTCTATGTAAAAGTACATTATATACACCACATAAAAGTGATTTGGTGTACATCAACAAAGAAGTCTCAATGGAATGTAAATTGAGATGAAATCTCTCATAAAGGACGTATCCTAAGGTTAAGGATAAATCAACAACATAATTATGTGTGAAAAATAAAAATACACTAAATATGATTTGATATTCAGTGTAAAACAATAAAAGGATATTCACACATATTCTTGTAAAAACAACACCAATGAATTGGATGTTTAACTCAACAAATGGTGAATGAGTTAAAATTACTCTTATCAAATTCATTTCAATGACTTGAGAATTATCAATGGAGTGATTATGTGTATCAAAAGTATATCCATAGTAAGGGGAGTGGAAATTATGACATAATCAAATGAATAGTGATTCCATACATAATCTTGGGGTAATATAATCAATGAAATATGCGTAATGCCAAATGAGTGGAAATTGAAATATCAAATTCCCTTATAGATTAGGTAACATACGAAACATACACCCATGAAAGAAGTATCATACCATTATAATGTAAATACCCATAAATTAAGGTATATTACACAATGAATACAATCACGGTCTGTACACATACACCACATGTAATAATTAAGTGGTGGACAATGGAATTCTCACGAAATTAATAGTGAGTTAAGAAACCCCTTACCTTGTAATTTTCCTTAGTTGGGGGTAGGTTAACCTCCTCTATAATGTTGAAATAATTGTTATTAAATTATTCATAAATCATATACATTAATATGATATCATATATGATCTTTAAACGTAGCATTGATAATAATATTTTAGAATTATCGTCGTTTTGGGTGTTAACTTACTCGTTTTCTTTTATATGTTTTGTTACATATGCCATGTTTTTCATGGATATGTTGTATCTTATTCATATCCAGAATTATATAAAGTCCTTAAACATTATTTTTAAATCATCAAATGATAATTATACTTGAATGGATATGATGGAGAATGAATCTCATCGCATTCGTGGAGACCGTAGTCCGTACGTACGCACGAGCGACAATATCATTCTTTTGATATTAAAATAATATATAATTGGATGGTATATCATATATATAAAATAATTATCATTTTATATTTATTTTTTAAATGAGTTACACATCATTATTATACCTACCCATATAATAATATATTGAATAACAATTACACCACGATGTGGAGACGGTAAGTCGTACGTACGCACGTATGGTGACATGTTATTCAAAGGGTGGATAGAATAATGAATATGGTTGTACCATATTTATAATAACATCATAGTATATATAAAGAACTGGATTAATTATTTTATAATTGTAATAACAAAGAAAGAAGAAGTGGAAGAAGAAAGGAACTTGAAATGGTGTGGTGAAAACATTACCTCTTCTTCGGGTTCTTCCTTTTGAATTGACCAAAAGGGATCCATAGGATGGATTTCTGATCAAAATAAGGCCTTTAGGTTGTAGTGAGGGTTGTTGAGAGAGTATTTGGGCAGGGTTTGGCCGAACCAAAAGGCTTTGCAGGTGTGAAGGAATGAGAAGGAAGTGTGTCCTTTTATAAGAGGGGTGAGGGGCACCTTTGGAAAACGTAGAAATATTAATTTATAATTAATTCATATTTGGTTTATAATGTCTCCAAAGTTAATTATTCAAAGTTTAAGGTGGGGATAGGTCTAAAAACATTCAAACAATAGAATTTAGACAGGTTTGGGTTACTATATTAACCTTATCTTTTAGTTTTAACTCTTAGTTAATTTGTTTGACATTTACCATGTCACTTTGTATTTTTATATTATATAGTTAATAAACATATTATATACATCCAAGAGACCCCAAAGTGGTCCATTAATGATATAACTATCATGATATAAGTCTCTTGGCCGAACAGTAGATTTTTAGGAATTTAATATCAATTAATAATATAATATTTTTTTAAAAAACTCTATTATGTCAATTTCGAAACTATTGAATAGTTGATTTTTTTGAAACTCATAACAGAATGATTACTTCAAAAAAAGTTAATTACATCAATCCTAATTTGTCATATTATCCTAAAAAATTATTTTAATTCATTAAAAGTCTTAAAGTATATTTATTTGGGTATTTATAATATCAATTATTTTAATTTTTCACTATTATGGTAATTACTGCATCATCATTGTGTCATAAATATATTAAATTATTTAATTTTTAAAAATTATAAATAAAATATCATTATGTAGGAAATAATATTAGCTTTATAATGAATATTTACAATCGAATATATCTGATGTATAACCCTATATTAAAAATCTTTTAGTAAATAAACATCGAATTTAACTCTTTTAACTCTTCTTTGAATTAAATAATAATAAAAGTCCTAATCTAATACAAGTGGACCTAAATCATAATATTTTATTCCTAAGGTTGGTTTTGGTCGAGATACACTTTTCCAATTGAATTAGGACATGTGTTAGGGTAATATTAATATCATTTTTACCCTTAATTACCTTATTTACTTTTAACCGTGGTAAATAAAAGTAAAAAGTTACTATTCATCAAAAATTATTTTCATCTCATTGAACCACATTTTACTTCTTTATATTCACAGTGTCTCTCAGATTTTCGAAATTCCATTCACAGAAGCGTTAAAATTAGGGTTTATGAAAAATTCAGTTTTTTAACTACCACTTAGTAGTTTCACTATTCATCAAAAATTGATGTTTTTCAGAACAATGCTAAAATTTCACCCTAAGCTATAATTGATATTCCAAATTCAAAAATGATGTATATTTTACAAAATTCTAAACATATAAGTTGCATTAATTAATTTTATAATTAATTCCTACTGTCACAACAAATAGTGTGTTTTTAAGAAACAATATATTTCAAAAGATTGACAATTGTTTATGTCCAATTTCAAAGTGAAATTAATTCTAATGAACACCATTGAATAAAATGGTAAAAATATATTCTAATTATAATTTAAAACCACTAAATAATATAATTTATCACTATAAATTATTTAGATTTAAAAAGTTGTTTTTAATTAAAATTTAGTAATTTTCACTATTCATCAAAATATAAGTGTTATCTGAAAAGTTCCAAAATGTCACCCTAGGATAAATTAGATATACTGAATCCAAAAATGAAGCCCAATTTGAGAGATAGAATTTATAAAATTTCAAAAACTAGGTATTACTATTCATAACGGCTAGTTTGATTGGTTGTGGTGTGTTAGAATCTCGAAGTTGCGTACAATTCACGCCATTGCATTATTCGATGGGAAACGTACCGTGGAATCTTGGGGTGTTACAGAGATCAAGGTAAAGTCATGCTATATTAAAAATGGAACTAGACAGGTTTCTTTTTAAGAGTTTTTATTTTATGGAAACATAGTAGAAGTGTCTACTTTTTAATCTTTTGAGATGTAATGGTTAAGATCTAATTCTATAAAACTCTAAACCTGAAAAGATACTAAATGGGAATTAATCATTTAATTTAATGTTAAGTAATTTTTAAGGTTGGGGCCTTATAATGACAACTAAGTTAGAGAAGCCAAAATTCTAGTAAATCAAAAGAGTTTGATTTGTTGATGGGTCATGATTTCCTTCACAATTATAGAAACAAAAAATGATAATATATAGATATTATTCTTAAAAATGAATGTGATCAAGAAATATTAACTCTTATGTGAATCTTGTTTTAAATGACCATCAATTTTAATAGAAACAAACAACAATAGTAATCTAGTAGCAGTAAAAGGTTGAAATATGGTGAAATTTAAATATATAGACTTGTTCATAAATAATAGGGTCAATAATTCTTAGAATAAGATCTATATATCAGGTATATACAAAATTCTGTAGTTGTATTTGAAATGTGTATCACACATATATTGAAAAGAAAAACTGTTAGAATATATATAGATATGATATCATTTTTTCATATTTTAGATCAAATAAAATTACATAAAATATTATAGAAATTAAATTTTGAAACATTCAGGAGGGTTAGAAATTTATTTAATAACATTTTCATCGATGAATATGATTCTTTAAATCCACCATAACAAGACTTTGAATTGGTCATAAAATATATTTCATTATATCTTTTTTATGTAGGACAATATCATAATTCATGGATATAATCCAATATTTAATTCTCTGTTGTTTTGTACTCAAATGTAGGGTTGAATTGTGTGGCGTAGGGTCCCTATGCATAGTGTAGGGATCCTTTACATAATGTAAGATTCAATGTATGGTTCCTGAAGCATAATTTTTTATGTGCAGAACATGGGGATTAAAAGTAAAGTTGGGATTAGAAATCATACATTAATCCTTCAAAAATATGGTTGACCAAACTTATGGTTGATTATCCATACATTCATTCTCTGAACATAGGGTAGGAACCGTGATTCTATACTTCAATGTTGGGTTGATATTCCATAAATATATCCAAATGTAGCATTTTCGATCCATACATCAATGTAGGGGTTTCTATCCATTCATAAAATATTCATCATTGGGATGATAAACCATATATTCTACTTTAAACCTAGGGTTTATTCCTTATTTTACATGTACAAAGTAGGGTATTAATAGTGTGTCCAGAAGCACTAAAATGTTTTCTAAATGCTTTATGAATATTCCTTGTATATTAAAAACATTAATAACATTCATGAATATATATTTTCAAAGAATATTTTTTTCCTAAAACTCGCTTAATGAAATATCAGTATTAATAAACTTGGCTATTGGGGATCATTAAAATCAACATTATTTATTGATTATTATTGATATATTACATTCAAAATGTTATATTATTTATTTTTTACCAGTAAAAACCTAAATATTACTATATTTAGATAGAAACAACTCTACTGTATTAACATAGAGCCAATACTTATTTTTTTCAATGGTTCAAAAAACATATATCATAGTACACTATATCTTGTATTTTAGTAGTCTTCAGAAAATATATTTATAATAATAATTAAATAAAAATGAAATAAATTAATAAATTAACATAATAAATTAAAATATACTTATTTTTTTAACAATACATTAGAAAATTTTAGTATATTTCATGGTCTCCTAGATAAATGAAAAACATATTAGCAGGGCGACCATAGATTATCTTTATGTGGTAGTGTATAGTGGAAGCTATAATAGAATCAAGATAAAATAAATAATATGTAATGAATAAATGAGTAGAACAATTCTTTTAAAAATGAAACATGGAACATAGTATATCCACGAATAAGGAAAAAATAAATAATATCATTTTTATCAATAAGTTATGTCCCTATTGGAGGAAATCATAATATCATACATAAAAAATATACTATCAAGGGCTACTAGAATTATATCATATATAAACATATCAATATTAAACAAAATAACCATCATGATTGAATTGTTAGTCATATCTATAAATCAAGGGTCAATAAAATTTCAAGCTCCACCCATCGCATATTAATACTAGAACATGCATTATACGAATAGAATGGATATAAATATATAAAATAATTCTCCCTAGGGATCCCTAAACATATATAGTTCTAGTTAATTAATAATTTCTATATAGAAATAATGGATGTACAAAATAACAATATTTTTTCATACGGTGGATCAATGTCGATATCTAGTAAAATATCCCAAAATTAATATAAAAACTTTTTTATATTCACAATTTAATGGATAAAACCTTTATGAATGGATGTATAATATGGAATTAGTGAAGGAACCATTCATGGGGTGTATATAGGAATAGGAAATATATATTTAGATCAATAAATTGAAAATATAGGAGACCAAAAAAATTATAGATAAATCCATCCATATGTTTCATAAATAACTTGTGAATCACCCAAATAATATTCACCGAGGGGTTAGGTATGGGCACATAGTTTGTAATATTTATTCTACATTTATTATAGGTCTATTTAATACCAAACGAACCTTATTGCTGTTTATTTTACCATGTGACTTAGCGGGAAGTGATTCCCCTAAATTTATTATCTAGACATGGCTGTATTTAATATGGAACCACTCACACTTTATTTGACCAAACCATTTATGATAAATAATGGAAAAAAATAATGTAATATGTTTGGGGTGTATTGTTTTCTATTTATGATAATATGATAAAGAGTTTATAATAATGAATCATTATATAATTTCTAATTGAAAAGAAAATAATATATATGGTATTTATTAAATAATTGAATAAAAGGTTTTAGGGGTCATTACATCCACCACATGATGACTTAGGAAAACTCTATAATAATTTGGAATAATAAATATCTAATTAGTGATATAATATAAATCATTGTAGAGGAAAATGAATTTTAAAATTAAACTATAAAATAAATATTTAAATTAAAAATATATAAGAGATTTGGAACCCATAAATTTGATGTTGGACTCAAAAATATTGATAAGGCTACAATAGTACCACAAAAAATATTTTGAGACACTCATGATAAATAAAATGAGATTATATTTAATAATTTATTATTTAAAATTGAGAGAAGTTGGATAATGGATATGAATTTATATAAAATTAGTGTTATGCTTATTTAATCTATAAACAAGGGAATTTGACTCTAGGTTTTAAATATGAAAACCATTTTCATTATCATAGTTTTATAACATGGTTATTGACATTTTGGTGATATTTTCTAAAATTTGAAATTTTAAGAACCCAAATATAAACAAAATTATATTTTGGAAGAGAAAATTGTTTATAAACAATTTTTTCATAAATTAGTAATATATAAATTATGTTTTAGATGATTTTTTTCTTGATTTTTGTAATACTATGAATTTTTTTATGAAATATATATCATTAAAGAATTTTAATTATTCAATACATTGTGTTGTATAAAACCATGACATTAAATGAACCACAAGACACTAATAAAAAAATTATAACCTAGACATTAAATTAGTGAGAAAAAATTTGAATAAATGATTTTTGAAATAAAAATAAAGGTCATACTCAATATTTATTTACTGATATGTTCTTATAAAATAATCGCACAATATTTATTTGAAATCACTTAATTCATTAAGAAAATGAATTCTTTAAAAATGAATATTCTGGTATTTATAAATTAATTTTTTTGATGGTATTGAAAATTGATTAGAAAAAGTTATTTTTTAATTCATCATTTTAAAATTATCTTTCTTTTTGATCATATTTAATTTTGAAAGGAATAAAGAAGATAATGAATTATATTAAATGATATGTTTAATTTTAATCTGTTCATAAAGTTAAATAATGTTTTTAATTAGTTTTACATTTTAGTTAGTTATGGTTTTTTAAAACAACATAATTATTGTTTCTGAGAAGGATTTTATAAATTAATTTATTATAAAAATATTAAATATTTTGAAAGAGAATTTTTCCAAAAATGGATTTTAATTGAATTTCAACATCTTTTTTGAAAAATAAATTTTGAAACATATATGTTTTGAAATTTTAATAATGAATCCATATTTATATTAATAAAGAAAAGAATTTATTAAATATACCCCTATTATTATTGGCCAATATTAATGGTAATGTAAGTAAATTTTGTAACCATGGTAAAGGGTATATTAAGTAGTTTAGGAGAATAATATAATTATCAAGTCTTTAAAATGACATTACTATCTGGAAAAATTGATTAGATGAAAAAACAACGACCCTTAACAACTAGGGATAAAAAAAATGATTATTAATAGAAAATTTCAACAAAAAATGACTTATAAAATATTTAAAGAAAATAAACCCACAATACAATAATTTGTTTGTCTTTTAAATTCCTTACGTGTCCACATGGGAAAAAAGTAATGTTATGAATGAATATAACTATAAATATTTATCTTCATATACATATTTTCATGAATAAAAGTTATTTTTGGCCTTTTGGTTTATGTATATGGAATTATAGTATTTATAATATTTTATTCAATGAAAATTTAATGACATCACATTCATGTTTTAAATAGAATATAATATTTAATATTTGGTTAAATAAGAGATATATACAAATTTAAATATAATTATTAAATATAGAATTTCAATCTTCATCAAAGAGTTTTTTTAGTTTACATATATTTATTAAAAATAATTACACAACACTAATGTAGTAATTATTTCAGTAATAGAAATATCAAATAAATGTTATAAAAAGTACAAACATTAATATAATTGTATATAATTAATGAAATAAATGAATTTTATAGATTAAATTTAAAACTCAGGGGTATATTAAAATATTTGGTTCAAATTTGACTTGTTTTCTATAAATTTTTAAATGACCATGAACTGAATATTGTCAAAATTGACATTACTGGTATTTTTTTAAAACAATATTTTCATAAATTATTTATGAAACTCATAAATAATATATATATATTTAAATATTTATAATATGGTATAAAGTTTTTTAAATTGTTCATTTTTTATTTAATTTACTTTACATTAGTAAAATTTTGAAGCTTTTAAAATTGAAAAACTTGTATCCTTAGTTAAAATTAAAATAGAATAACTATGAATTAATCAAAATGATATGGTTTAAAATAATATTAAAACATGTCTAAATATATATTGTTTTTGATATTACCAAATTATATCATATTATATTTTAATTCCTGGAGTTTTGAAGTTATTTGTTTTGATTTTTAATTTCTTATGAATTAATATTGTGAGAAAATTCCAAAATAGACCCTAACCTCATTTATAAAATGGAACCACTTCCCTCACTTCATCACATCACATTGAGCCTTAAATCTCAATAATACCCTAACTATTTATCTTATAAAATTCCATTTCCAAATTATAGAGGTTATGGTCTTCTCAAAATACCTCTCTAGTGTCTCTAAGAGTATATCTAAATATTATCTTCCAATGATGAGTTAATCATCTTTACCGAATCTTTATCGATTATTTCTTCTTATACTTCCACTCCATGAATTTATTGCATTATAAAATAATAAATATAGTATCACCTATATTATGAAATTTTATTATTATTATGGATCACCCATACAAAATATTTTATTCATCCTTTAAAAATAGAAGAACTGTGTGTCTATATGAATTGATTACTGTCTCCACATCATAGTGTAATCTTTTTCTCCTCACTAATTTAAAAGGATGGTTATAATAATGGATAATATATATATATATATATATATATGTATATATGTATATGATATTTATAAAATGATATTTTTTATTAGTAAAAATATAAACCATATATTTCCATTTTTTTATAAAGGGAATGATACACTCCATCCTGCATATGTACGAAAGACCATTTCCATGATGCGATGTATTTTACTTTCCACATTGACTATAAAATAAATATTATATTAATGCATATAATGAAAAAAGGTGATATAAATAACAATAATATCACACTGAAAATGATAGAACCATGTATTATGCAAATGAATTGGGACATATGTGAAATACATGTATAAGAAAATTAAGTAGTTAACAAACGAAAGAAGAATAATAATGAAATAATCTATATAGGTAATAATATGGTCATATATTTTATCAAAATTATAAATATGGTTCTGGAATATGTAAATAAAACTCATTAATGAATTATAAATTAGTTTCTGGTATATATGAATGAAATAATACCTATGGTAAGGGTTTATTTCACACTCTCAGTATTATCTTGGATTTTTTATATTTAATTATTTAGTAGGTAATATTTATCTTTAATGTCTATGTTTCTTAAAAATGTATTCCATAATATTTTTAATATTATTCTACCATTTTTTAAAGTGATTTTCTTCCATCCAGTAATTTTTAATAATTATTTTTAATGGAATATTTTTGTTAGTTTCCAAACAAGATACATTTTGAATTTATCAAAAAATGTATGAGAAAATGTTTTTTTAACTTATATAGCATGAACAGATTTTACCGATTTCTTGACACTTTAATTAATTGATGAATCCCTTATAATTCTATAAGTATACTATAAATTATCTTTGTTCTTTTAAAATTGTTTGAAATTTTAATATAATAACATTTTTTTTCAAATAATTAAGGATATTTTCCTCTGAAATTATTTTCATGTGACATATCTTGATTAATTTTCATTTATAAAAGGATTTGTTGATGTTACATATGATTGAATGTGGATATTTGTAAAGGATTATATCCTGATTATTCTGAATGTTGATCTTTCTTTATGATGGAGTGATATTTTTGAAACCCATTTCTTTCGATGAGTTATTTTATGATTGAATGGTATTTTTGAAACCCATTTCATTTCTGGATTATGATATGATGAATTATTCATGTTCTTGTGGCACACATATGTATAATTGTCATTATGTGACATATGGGGGCTATATCTCCAGCCAGTAAAATGATTAATGATTTATATATCATCATATTGATAGGAATGGAATATGAAGTGATATTGGTTCAATAATAATGGAATGGAATAATAGTAAAGAAGGTTACATGTTTAATGAATTAAACATAGATTGAACCCAATTCTGTAAGGGACTTGTCCACTAAGATGGTCATAGTAATGAGCCTTTAATCATAAGGATATGATTTTTTATTATTTTGTGTTTTCCATTATTTAATGTCTTATGTTATGATCTTATATAATAAATTCATTTATTATTTAAGAACACTGATGATTAATTCCATGGCATGATATCTTAAACTATGATATGTAGGATAAAATTTTCAAAAGAAATTTTATTGTTCTTATTCCCCTATGTTAATCTAAAATAACATGTTTAGCCTTATTAAGAATCTAGTATTACCCTTTTCTTATGATTCCATTCCCCAAGATTTGAGGAAATATATTAATTAGGATGCATAAAAAAGTGTTCTAGTACAGAAATAAAAGGAAGGATAAGATGTAGATATTTTATGAATCAACTTTTTATGTCCCTAAATTTCTAAAAACAATAAACTTTTATGGTAATGGCATGGATTTTTTATGTTTATTTAATTGAATTTTTTTTATTTATATGTAATATATAAGAATGAAAACAATGGGTTTTTATAGTTGGTATCATTGTAAGGATTAGGCAACCTTATGAGAATATGATGTGATAACTTTTTTATGAAAAAAATGGATAAATATAAGTATAATAAAAAAGTATAGGGTTATGTAACAATCCAGAATAAAATTGGAATTAAAAAAGAATTCATTTATTGATATTTTATTAATAATTTACTTTTAGTATATGGTTTTACCATTATTATTACTGTTTCTAAAAATATGTTTTTTGGTTTTAGTAAACAGAATGAATTTAAAGGAATCACATTAATAATCAATGTGATATGAAATACAATGATTTTCCTCCTCTGAAACCAAATGTTATGGGACTTGGAATGAAAAATCATGTTACAATGATCAAAATATATTCTCATGATATAAATCATGAAGTAATTACAAAGGTGGAAAGGAGGGAACAACATTATATTGACCACTTAATAAAGTAGCGTCCACATTATTTTAGTGGTTCATCTCATCCACTAGTGACTAAACAATGGACCGGTACCACCAGAAATATATTTTCAATTCTAAAATGATTAAATATTGAGAAACTAATTTTAGAAGTCAATAATTTGGATGGGGAGGCAGATCAATAGTGGAACCTCATCAAGAATATGTGGAAATGTGATTAAATTTAGTCTATGGAATGTGATGAGTTCAAGAACTAATTTTTCAATAAACTCAATTGTTGAGTTATTCTATCAATGATGGAGAATGAGTTCCTTAATCATAAGAAAATGAATGAAGAATCTATTGGCACTTATGCAGAATTTTTTTAAGACGTGCATAGTATGATTTAAAAATTATCATTCAACCTAAGTGTAAACGTAACCAATTATTAAGTGGACTGAAACAATGTCTTAAAAGGGAATTAACCAAAAGGTACTTCGTTACCTATGATGGAATCACGTCATTTTCTCTCATGGGTGATATGTATATTGGTTTCACCCATCAATCTTATTGATTTGATTAGACGGAAAAAATGGAAATCAAAAGGAAAATTTCCAAACCATTGGAACCAAATATGAGCCTTCCATTTTGCTCAATGTGTTGAAGTATTATTTAAAGGAACATTACTTAGATGAATAATATATGTTTTATTTGTTGAAAACATGTTCATCGGGAAACTGATTAACCACGTGATGGGAAAATGGTGGCTAATTATGAAAATAGAAAAAAGGATACACAGAAATCAATTCACACACTTAAATGTGATAGGTGAAAGGAAAATTGGAATTATTCTTACTAATGACCTAATGAAAGGGTTGTTGATGATGGTATATTTCAATAAACTGTTAATACCAATGATAGAGGAAAATCATAACTAATAACTACTAGTGAGGTGGAGTATGAAAATGAAGTGGTGTAAGGTACATGTATTATCCTCTATAAAACAGTTGATGTTTTAATTTAATATGGATCCACCCACTCTTATACTTATATCAATTTTTCATAGTGTATAGTTATATTTACACATCAATAAGATGTAGAGTTAGCTATGAAAACTCTAAATGGAATAGTAGTAGCATAAAAAGTTCATAATTCTTCTATAGTTGTTGTTGGTGGGAACTTGCTTCCTCTAAATCTTATAATTTTTCTATTAGTTGAAGTTGATGTGATTATTTTCCTTGATTGAGTTTATGTATATCAATATCATATTAATTACCAAGTAAGTGAAGTCACATTTCATATTTCTAATGAATCCATGATCTCTATTGACGCAAGAATGATTATAATCATATAGTGTAAATTACAACTGTCACGTGGGTATAAATTTTGACAAATTAAGGTTATCTATATCAGATTGTTGGGTATCATCTCCCCATTATGGATATATATATTGCATGGGATTTTAGTGATGTATTTTTTATTTAATTTCAAAGTCTTCCACAAAATTTTGAAGTTTTTTTCTATAGATCTCATATTTGGTGTTATAAAAATTTTGCAGTGTCCATATAGAATGGACCCAATTGAGTTGAAGGAATTACAAAAGAAACTACAAGATAATCATGATAAGGTATGCATATGACCTAGTGAATCACAATGGGGTGAACCTGTTCCATTTACTAAATATAAATATGGATCAATGATACTCTTCATTGATTATAAAGAACATAATAAGTTCATTATATTGAAAATGTATACTCTCCGCTGTATTTATTCATTTGTTTGACCAACTAGGTAGATCTCAATACCTTTCCATGATAGATCTTCAATATGGATATCATTAATTTATGTTTATATAAGGATGATATACCCATGTTTTCATTCCTAGAATGTATGGACACTATGAATTTATAGTTCTATATTTTCTTCTTACGAATTCCCCCTGTATCTTTATGAATTTAATGAATAGAGTCCTTAGAGACTGTCTTTACCAATTTTTGAAATAATTTATAGGACATTCATTTTATTTGAATGGTAATGTAAAAACATGAAAAATAATTGATTATTTTACTATAGAAACTATGGAAGGTCTATCATTATGAAAACATTACTATGTGTGTATTTTTTCTTCAAAAAGTTCCATTTTTTGGGTCACATAATATTATGATAGGGTATATCTATTGATATAGCAACACTGGTTGTTATTGAATGGTGGCCTAAACCAATAATGCTAAATAATATGCAGTGTTTTCTTTGGTTGGATGGATATTATCGACTTTCTGTGAATGATTTCTAAAAATTTTCAATTACACTAACCAATTTGACCTGGAAAGGAGTAATGTTCATATAGAATGATGAATATGAAGAGAATTTCAAGGACATAAAAATAATGCTAGTCAGTGCACCTATGATCACACTACACTATAGTAGATAATGTTTTATGATATAAAGTGATCCATTTAGTAAAGGGTCGGTATGTATTCTATTAAAAGATGATATTGTTGTTGGTAATGACCGATGGAAATTCCAAATCCATGAAAAAAATTACACTACTCTTGATTTGGAGTTATTTGTGGTAATATTTTCTTTAAAGATATGGATGCATTATATATATGGATAAATGTTTGAGATATATATTGATCATAAAATTTTAAAGTATATTTTCACTCAAATGGAGTAGAATAAGAGCCAAAGTATTTTTTTGAGTAGATTAATGATTATAACTATTAAATAAATTAACACCCTATGAAAGAAATCAAGGTCACTGATATTTTGAGTCGGAAAAACCATGTAGCATATCTATGATGGCGATTAAATAAGTTCTAATAAATATATATTTTCAATGGATAGATTTGGAAATTTTTAAGGTAAGAGATAAGTCCATTGTTTTTTAAATGACTATTTAACCATCTATATATGTTTTGATTAATGAGGCACATTAAGAATTTGTATAGATATAAAATAAGGGAGAAGTGTTATTTAGTTTAACGTTGATTATGAACGAATAATAAGTTTCATGAAATGTGCATGTATCCCTCCTATAAAAGAATTAAATTTGGATATATTGGAGGAGTATCATATTTCTTCATTCTCTATTCATTTTAGAAGAAAAAATATATAGAGGGAATTAAAAGACTATTTAAGGTTTTATGGACTGATGAATGATATTGTACATAATGTTTCTTAGGGAATAATTTTTCAGAAAAGTAAGGATGAAAAACATAAGTCTAAAGATATGTTAGAACCATTAACCATTCTAGAATAGAAATATGAAAAATTCACCATATCTTTTGTCATTGAAATTCCCAAAAAAATAAAGTCCATATTATTGTATGGGTAATAGTTGATCACAGTAATAATAAATCAAACTTTATTGCAATCAGATATGCCTTCTGTCATGAGAACCCACCTGTAATAAATATTAAGAAGTGGTAATATTTCATCGAGTTCTGAATTCCATTATATCAGATTAGGATTTGAGGTTTATAATATTTTTCTGGAGAAGTATTCAATAAGGTATAGAAATAGTGCTATGTTTTAGCACTTCGTATCATATACATATAGATGGTTCGTTTGATAGGATGATTCAAACTCTTTTGATACATGTTGAGAGCCTTCTATATGTATTTTGAAGGTTATTAGGATCAACACATACATTTGGTTGAAATTTCATTCAAAAATAACTTCCACATTTGTAATATACGGGCCCTTTATGATTCTACCTTTGATAAGAAGTTGATAAATTCAACATTTTGGAATGAAGATAGTAAATAAATCTATTGTGACTAGATGTATTTGAGGATATGGTAGGTAATGGTTGATCTATTCAATAAAATATAATAGAAATTACGAGAGGATTAAAAAATTATATTGACAATCAAAGAAAAGGACAATTTTTTGAAGTATTTGATAAGGTATTTTTACTAGTATCTACCTAAAATAGATTAATGATATTTGAAAATAATGGAAAGCATATTCCAGGGTATAATTGTAATTTTTAAATGTTGGATTGTGTTGGGAAGGTTGATTATTTATTGGAACTTCCGCTGATTATCTTTGAATATCATGATGTGTTGCATATATCTCTCTTGAGAAAGTACATACATGATTCTTCAGATGTTATAGACTAAGAAGTCATACCTTTGAAGTATGAAATTTCATATGAAGAACAACTAATAGAGATTCTGGATTGTAGAGAGAACGATTTATGATATAAGAACAGTCTCTTGGATAATGTTTTATGGAGGGACCACTAATTTGGGGATGTAATGTGGGAACCTAAATATGTGATGAAGCATAGTATTTATCATATGTTTCTATGAAATTGACGAATTTTGAGAGAGGGAAATTCATTTTAAGGGTGGTAAAATTTAACACGCAGATATGTTTTATGAAATATTTCTATTTAAATAATTTTATTTCTTCACTAGATTGTATTAAAGATAACAGTGAGTTTGAACAAACTACGATAAACTATTAATGTTACTGTTATATCCTAATTAATAAATTTTGAAAAATAAATATTAATAAATAATTTATGAAAAAAATAATCATCCAACTCATTATGAATTTATTGGCATTAGCTTATAAAATAATCAAACATTTTTTAGTAAAATCATTTCATTCCTCAAAAAATATGTTTGCTACAAACATATGTTTTTATTTTCACTATTTTTTAATTATTATATTTTCTAGAAATTGAATTTTAAAAAATGAATTTTTTTAAATTCATAATTTCCAAATTATCTTTCTCTGAAAATATATAATATTTAAGGGATAGTGAAAATACAGATTTTTATTGAGAATTTAATTTTGTTATAAAGTAATTAAAATGTTGAATTATGTTTTGAATTATTTTTAGATTTTAATTAAAATATTTTTATTTAGTATAATGCATTTATAGTTTATTGAAATTGAATTTTTAAATGAATTTAATATAAAATCATTTTCAGTTTTAAAAGTTATTTCTTATGGAAAACTATTTTTCATTGAATTTTACCGGTTTTATATTAAATTAAAATCTTCTACAATAATGTTTTCATTTTTGATGAAAATGTATTCCAAATTTGGATTCAAGAGTTCAAAATTTATTAAATAGGTCTCTTTTATAATATTACAATATGAATAATAACCTTAGAATTGTTTCTACCATAGTAAAAGATAAATTGAATATTTTTGGTTAAAAATAAAATTATAAAGACTATAATATGAATATAACACATAAAAAAATTTATTGGTAAATAAAATTCGACAAATAATACCTACTGATTTAAATAAGTTTGTTTAATGGGATCTTTTCCATGAGAATGTCTTATATAATATTTGAATCAAGGAAACTAATAAATGGTCCCTTTCTTTGTCTTTTATTTCCCCAATGTTTCCACATAGGGAAAAAGTTTTGTTATTAATGGGTATAACATTACATTTCTAAACAGATAAAAATAATTTCATGATATTATTATTTGTTAATTTTTTGGTCACTTAGATGAAATTATGATATTTATGATATTTTGTTCAGAACAAATTTAATGATGTCAAATTCATATAATTAATAGTATATAATTTTTTTTTGTTTTGTGAAGTAATATATTCTAATATAAATGTTATTTAGTATCATTTAATATTTATCTTCTTTATGTTATTTTATTATTAATTTTTTGGGATAAAATAATCATATTAAATAATTACACAGCATTGTTGTAGTGATTATTTTATTAAAAGAAATATCAAATAAATGTTACAAAAAAAATTTAAAATAAATATAATCTAACAAAAGAATTGAACAAAAGAATTTAATATATGAAATTGTCTTCTTTGTGATATAATAAAATATATTTCTTGATGTTAAATTGTTATTAATCTATTTTTAAAAGTGCATGCCATTAATAGTGTCATAATTGGCTCTAATTTAATTTATCGATATAATATTTTCAAAAATTATTGAAAAATTAAAATTAAAATTTTAAAATATGAAACATTTATAATATGGTAGAAAATATTATTATTATTCTATTTATGATTAAATTGAAATCACATAAGTAATATTTAAAATAATTTAATAGAAGGAAATTTTTTTACAATTGTTAAAATTAGAATAAATTAAATAAGGATTACTCGAAATGATAAGATTTTAAATATTACCAAAACACAAATAAAAGATATTTGATGATGACTTTAAAAATATATCTAATATTTTCTTTGAATTTTTGAATATTTGGAATTATTTTTGTTGATGTTGAATTTTTCAAAAATTAATATTTTGAGAAAATTCTAAAAAGTACCATGCCCTTCAATTTTAAAAGGATGTGTCCTCTCTCACTTTTTTGCATCACATTGATCCTTAAATAATTACCATCCCGTTAATAATTCTATTCTAAACATATATATCCAAATTCTAGAGGGTTTGATCTTCTAAAAAACCAACCCTATTGGACCTATGTGGTGATATAATATAAAAAAAAGTAAATATCTTTACCTGATATTTCATGGTTATTCCTTCTTATACTTTTTCTTCATATTCTGATTCCATTATAATGTAATAACAAAAATAACAACTATATTATGATATTTTTTATATTATTATTAAGGAAAAATATTCCATATTTTATCAATCCTATAAAAAAGAACATCATCACATGTTCTCTCGTACAATGTACCGCCTCAACGCCATGATGTAATATATTATTAATCACTAGTTTAAGTGGATGGTTATGATTATAGATAATATATATATATGATAATTATAAAATGATATATATTCTATAAAAAAATATATTCCATCTATTTCCTTACCATTTTATTGTCAGGGGAATTATACAATCACTCATGTGTACGGATGACAAACCATCTCCACAACACGATGTCATTAATTTTACATATTCACCATTAAATAATTATTAAAAAATAATATAATGAATAAGTATGATATATATTTACATAATATCTTTATTAAAATGGTTTAACTGTATCATATGATCATGAATTTGGAATTATACAACAAAACAAGAATAAGAAAATGAATCACTTAACATCTAAAAATAGAATAGCGAGGAAATATTATTAACTAGTTATAATATGATCATATGTGATATCATCACCAAAAATATGGATCTATAATAAGTTAATAAATTTTTGTAATCAATTATATTTGTGTTTTTGATACATATGAATGAAATCAGAACTATGTTAGGGGTTAATTTCACAATTTAATTATTATCTAAGATTATTAAAAAATATTTATTTTCATGTGAAAATTATCTTTCATGTCCATTTTTCTTAAAAATATATTCAAATTTATTTTTTATTTTTCTACAAAATTTTTAACTCAATTTTACACATTTTGAATTTTTAAAAAATCGATACAATGGAATATATTTTTTTATTTTCATAATGAGATACCTTATTACTTTATCATCAAAAGTATGTGAGAAATGATTTTATAACTTAAATGGAATGAACTTATTTTTTGTGGTTTGTTGACTTTAAATTCTCTTGAATAATCCCTTACAATATTAAGAAGATATATTCAAATTAAATGTTATATTTTCAAATTTTGAATAATTTTAAGAAGAGAAAACGTTTTTAAATAATAATGGATATTTGCCTCAAAAATTATTTTCAATTGATACATCAATATTTTCATCCTTTCATAAAAACATTATTTGATGTCCCTTATGTTTTAATGGGGATATTTTTTAGTGATTATATCCATATTATTATATTGATTTATTTATGTTTATCATGGAATGATATTTATGAAACCAATTTCTTTCAATGGTCTATGATATGATTGATTTATATTTAGGAAACCAATTTCATTTAATGGGATAAAATATGATGCATGAGTTATGTTCTTATGGGAAACATATTTATTATTTTCATTATGAGTTGGGTGGGACCAATATCCACCAAAAATGAATTGGATATATAACTATATGTCATAAAATACACTTGAATGAAATGGTATGTGTACTCGATTTAGTAATACAAGACTGTAATGGGAGTAAAATTAGTTTAGTAATACATGGATGTAATAGGGAGTGAACGTGGTTTAGTAAGGGAATTTTCCACATAGTTGGTCTTAGAAATAATTCATGATTAATAATGTAACTATTTTCCATTATTTCATTTATAAAAAATTCAATGTCATATGTTATGATATGATAGAATATGTTATTTGTTTTTTATGATCATTTATGAGTTATTCTATCATAGAATATTGTGATCTGTGACATGAAAGATATAATTTTTAGAAGTTATTTTCATGTACTTGTACCCTTATGATTTTTTTCTCTCACGATTACCCTTACTGAGCAACAAATCACACCCTTTTCTTCTTTTCCTTTTCACTAGGATATTAAATAATATATAAATTAAGATGTATAAAAAAGTTTTCTAGTTATAATGGAATATGTGGGAGATAATATAGATGTCTAATGAATCAAATGTTTTTGTTTCCTCACTTTCAAAGTCACCAAACAGAAATATTTCATGCATGGATTTTTTATGATATGTAATGGATATTATTATATTAAATGTAATATATACGTGTTAAAGGTACGGAAAATAATATTTTTAATGTTAATATTAATAAATTAAATCATATTATGTTAATGAGTAAACACATTTTTTCCAAGGAAAAGAATTATTTTATTTAATAAATCATTTCCAAGTCATTTTGATGCCATAACACAGAACTGATATTCCTATATAATTTAATTTTACCTGAAAACAATGTGTTTAAAAACATTGAGAAATTAACCATTGTATAACTTTTTCATGATTATTGGAAATTTAAATCCCTTTTGTGGAAAAAAATTTCAATACTTGTAATATATTATTATTAAATATAATGGTTCTTTTATTTATAAATAACGTATTTAGTGGCCAAAATACATATACAATTCTAATTTTGTCTTTACATGCATGTGATTAATTATATAACTATTAATTACATATAAAATTTATTAAAAATTAAAAATTATTTTTTAAATTATTTTTCACTTTTTATTTAATACTTGAATAAATTATTATTATATTACTATAATTATATCTCAATAATTACCTGATATATTGGTTTGTAAAGATATATTACACAGTTTCATGTTTGTATATGATGTGTCCTATGTTTTTAATTTTATTTAATGTTAAATGATGTATCTAGTTTTGTAAGACTAATTAATATTTGGATTTTGTGTTCTGATTAGTTTTCTCTATAATAAAAAATATCCACCATCTATGGATTTTAAAGTTGGGGTGTTACAATTACCGAAAATTAAATTTCATAGACGGAATTACCAATAAAAAAATGAATAACATTGAATTTACATTTATTACAAAACATCTCATTGATATAAAATGAAAAAAATCGAATAAAAAATTTATTTTTAATAATTTGATAGAAAAATCATTTCATACTCTTTTTAAAATACATAAAAAATTAGAAGAAAAAACAACAAAACCAATTTCAATCAATATGAAATTTTATTCTATTATATTTACCCCATTGTAAAAAAAATACCCATTTTAAACTAACCCATTCCATAGTTTTTATGAAAATCCCCATCATGAATATCACAAAACCAAATTCTAAATAATCTAAATTCAATAACGTGTTCTATTATATTTCATTTATAAAAAACATTCTCAATTAAAAAGAAAGTATTTAAAGGGGATATCTCAAGGTACATTAATCATAAATAATTCAATTCTATAACTTTTACTAAATCTATAAATTTTGTAAAGAAAAACTTTATTAAACACGTTTTCCATTATAAGAATCATTTCTTAAAAATATAATATGAATTACCAAAACCTAATTTTTAGAAAAAAGGTTCTTCCACACAGTATTAGAGATATATCCTATAATATATCAAAATAAAAACATCATTTCCCCTAAAATAGAATTGGTTATAATATTTATTTTCTATTAAAATATAAAACACCATTATGATTTTTTTTAAAAAATCAACTAATTATGAAATAAAATATCCGAATTTTTTGTTACTGTTGATAATTATCCAGAAAATTAAGATCCCTATTATTGTATGAAATTATCTAAGAAACATTAAAATTATTTAATGTAATCATTATAAAAAAAATTCAAAAATACCACCTTCTTAAGAATTTTAAAAAATATGATAATATAGTAATTAATTTTGAAATACCACTTATATAAATCAAAATATTAGTCATGATTAATGAAAATTAGAATAGTATAATAATTTCATTTTCCAAAACTTAGATAAAAAAATATATTCAAACCAAATTTCTTTCCTCAGTAATAGTGTAATAATCAAGAAAAAGAATGGTATCTAGAAATCAATCCTTATTCAATGAAGAGTTTAGAATATTTAAAATAATGTAGAATTTTTTAGAAACCCATACATGATTAAACATTACATGAAAATATAATATAATATATTTATATTCATTAAATAAATTAAATTGTAAACATTTCCCCTTTATGGTTTCCAGCAAAAAAATTATTTTATCTTTGTTGAAATTATTTTATTTTTAATTCTAATAAAACATTATAGATTTCTATTAATATCAATTAAAATTTATTAAATTCGGTAAATATAATATTTGATTAGTTATATAATGATATTTTATTGTTATAAAACATTCTCATATGTCAATAAATGAAAATAATGTGAAACTATTGAGTATAATTCATAATCCTGAACACCATGATTCATGTTATAATTTTATTCTTGTATTTTTATATAAATATTAAAACATGAATTCCCTCATAAAATATAATATCAAACAAGTTAAATCATTTGTTATTCATTGTTTTAAATTCATTAATCTATAAAATATAAAGAAAAACATATAGATAAATATATGAAATGAAATATAAAATCATGGTACTATAGTACTCATGATTGAAAAAACACATCAGGGTTAAATTTTTCAATGATACATCATGTTGGGAAAGAAAAAAAATATTTCATTGTATGAAAACCAACACATCAATATCTTAAAATTCCCAGGATTTTTTGTTTTCGATATATGATATTAATTAGAAATTTTTTAACTCTACATATGTTACTCGATAGAGTCTATTTCAATTCATACAAGACCTATATCATAAGTAACTAATATCATTTAGAATATCCATACCATGTTCCACTACTCCACTCCACAATGTACCAAAACATATTTCCCTGCAACTAATGGGTTTCACCCCTCAACTACATAATGAATACTAATAGATATAAAATACAAGACACTAACCCTGGGGAATGGTGTAATAACCCAACATAATTACCATATCATACATATGCTGAAGTAAAAGAAGAATACAATTAAAATAAATACAAACTTACCACAAATATGTCAATACATAAAAATACAATAGACACCATGTAAAAAATACAATATTTTCAAATGACTTACCCTCTACTAAGGAACTATATCCCACGATTCTACATGAAACAACCACTACTACTCTACAATTATCCAACTAAGTAATTCCCAAACACAATTCATAAAAACTCAATACCATCTACATGTTCAATAATATTCATATACAAGGATTGAGAAAAGTACCTAGTATTATTTTCTAAAATTTTCCTCATGACCCATATGTATGTAAAAAATAATCAATCTACAAATCCTTTATATGAATAATTCAACAATAATATAAATTTTTAGAAAAAAAATTGAAATTGAATTTGTAAAATTATTCAATAATTATTAAAAATCAAAAAATATCATGATTTGAGGATAATAACTTATACACCAAACCCACTCCATTAGTTAAAATCAAAAAATAATAATAGATCCAATAAACTATGAATAATAAACAAAAAATAGTATTACCAACAATAGGGTAGATTTAATGCTCAAAAATCCCAATGTATTAACTCTTACGGTATCCTAAAAAATGTGGATGTTTAGTACCAGCTTAACTCATCATAACTTCTGTGTTAAGTATATCCAAATAGATTTTTACCAATCTCATTTACAATTCCTAAACCAATTTTATAAACTAATATTAATCAATTATAAAACAAAATTTGAATATCCAACCAAAATTTAATTTCCAAATTTTAGAATCACATAAATTATAAAACATAATTTAAAACTCAAATAACATCTGCTTACCAAAAAAACTTCCAACAAAAATAACAACACCCATTGATTCTGAAAATAATTCATAAAATAAAAATAACCATAATGCCAATGACATAATGGAAAACTCAATAATAACATTTAAACCCCCATTTATCAAATATTATAAATTTATCTAATATCCTAAAAAGTAATAGGAATGCCCATAAAATAAACCACTCACATTTTCATCCAAATAATAATACACCTAAGAACAATTTTTATAATAATTTAATAAATTATTAAATAAATATAAATCCATGAAATAATAACATTATGGACATATATCTAATCTCAAGTGTTTTTTTACAACATTTTGTAAGATAGTATAATTTTTAATATTAATGATAATGATGCTAGACCAATCAACCAAAGCGAACATCCTTTCTCCTCACTTCCTTCTCAATATCGTATCAAAAAAATACCCATAGATCAAATTGAATTCAAATTTCCTTGGAGAAACCCCAAATATAATAAAAATCAAGATAATTTCACAAATAGATGAGTGTTAAATTAAATATATACTTACCATTTATATGCATACAAACATACCAATATTTATTGTCTATATTATACGTAGGGGAGTGTGATCCCTTATAGTTGTACAATATATAGGAACTATGAATGACAGATACAAGGAACTCATGCATGCATCCCCTTATCCTAAATAATTCTGACTAGAAATTAGGTCATAATGTATGAATGTGCGAAGACTATATTCCAAATCAGAGGATAAATTATAGTAGGAAGGTACACCATGTAACATACATCAGGAATTGTCAAAAAAATATGTTTTCTAATAAATGAGAAATCATGACATAAAAAAATGAATATAAAAGCCTATAATTATACATACTAATGAAAATATCAATAACAAAGTTACCACACAATAGTCCCATCACATATTGAATAAATAAACAATTAATGGTATAAAGGGGGAGGGAGAGATATTATTTTATCCCATAGAAAAAAATAAATTGTGTTTTATATATCCATTTAACTGCCCTCTCAATTAATAAATCCATATGCCTTTAAACAACAAAAACATGTGAACAATGATTGTTTACCTCGTACCAATGTGACATGGCTACCCAAAAAGGGTTTGAGTAAACAACTCTTGGGATCTACAAATTGTGTATATTATATAAACATGAAATGTAGTTCATATATATGTGATATGATCCTATGAATAATTATTTCAGTGTGAAATAATAAATAAATAAAACCATTAACCCTCTTGTTCTTACATGAATCTCTGGATTGATAATACCAACATCATCCAATGTCGGCATGTCTCTTAGAATATAACCTTATATTGATAAAATATGAAAATTCTCCACACCAAATGAAAACCCATAATCATGAAACATGAGGGAATATCTACAGTCTACCAGGGAAACAAAACATCCAAGAAAACATGGATTTATTTTTTCTCTATTTGGGAACCAAGTTATAATGAAACATAGGAAATTTTCAAAATTTTTGATAATGTGATTAATATAGAATTACATAGATGTATCTCCAATCTATTGAGTATGTTTGACTTCTTGAAACAAAGTAATGTATCCACTCATTTTTCAAGAATAAACATATTTAGAAACTTATGGTCATTTGTACTCCATTCTATGGAATAATTTCTTATATAAAATTAGCATCATATCATGATCTTATCTGATAATATATCCACATAAGAGAACAAATGAACAAAAAACCATTAAAAATATACATAGAATGATATTTATCCTAATATTTCCTACAGGGTTGTTTTACCAAAAAGAATTATCTAATATAAAACTACAGTGTGGGGATATCCATCATACCCAACACATTTCAAAAATCTATAGTTAATCTCTCAAATATATTACCAATAGTTAGTTACTAGATATATATAAAAAACATCAGTTATTAAGGTTCAATTTAGACAAATTCAATCATCACTACTCATTAACCTTTGAACCATCTTTTAGGTTTTCTATCAACGAGTCGCCTATTGAGTTCTCCTTGTACTTATCATTACTAATATACCATTATTTAGTTTCCATATCTTATTTTTATCATTTTGGTGAAATACAATAACTCAGAGGGAGTAGGATCCCCTAACGTCTTCTTGACTTCATCAAGACCTTGTTGGCCTTATAAAAAATACACATTTTAATAATCATGAACAGATGGTGTAACTCTCATCAATAACCTCATGGTTACTGTAGGTTAGTCATGATCCACCAAATATAAAAATAATTTCCATCAAAGGAGTACATAAAAAAGTAAACACATCTCAGTCGGTGGGGAACACTCAACTATGCTAATATCACTAGAAAATGACTCTAAGTCATATCAAGGCCCTAAAATAACCTTCTCGTACCAGTCATCTCCAATAGAAAACACATCCCAACTTAATGAATCTATGGGAACCTATATTAGTCCAATATTACCATTAAAATAATTTAGTTCTTACACTTCATTGTATGAATATCTCATAAAAAACAATTATTATAACATCATCATCCATAAATTAAGACTAATAACCAATGTTCAAATGGACTATCCTATCCATTTATACTCTCATTTTTTACACATAACATTTCATTTAAATGAAATTCAAAATAATTTATAAATATTGACCTCTGATAGTGTTGAGACTCTAGTAAACATGTGTAAATTTATAATTCGAATTAATAAATGGGTATAATCCATGGATAACCAAAAATAAACAAAGTATTTCCATTTTATAACTACAACACTACAATCATGTAAATATTTTTAGTGTCTAAATTGCCATATTCCATCAACACGAGGCCCAAATCACATCTAAATAATGTAAATTTTAAATAAATTCATCTACCAACTTATTTAAGTATTAACTATATAAATAAATTTAATTAAATATATAATAATTTAACCTCATAGAAAACCCCATTCATAACATACAATAACCACATATGAGAACTTAAAAAAATCTTTTATGTTTTTTTTGGAACGTTTAATAACTTATATAATGGGGTTACATAATTATTGTGTAATATTTTTTATCCTTAAGCTTGATATAATGTAATTCTATAGTACAAGATACCCATATAAATACTTCTACATAATGATATAAAAACTATTATCATTTCATGAGAATCTAAATAATTATTACAATCATATTACCCTTTTATACTGAAGGTCTTGCATAAATGGAACCTTTATTAGCCTCATGTAGCACTGAGGCGTTGGGTATGGGTAACTTTTATAACATCATGTAAGATTTCATACTTTATACCCATCACATTCATATAGTATTCATTCATTTATTCATCATTGTATATTCTTATTGAAACACACTAAAAAATATTTAGATCCCAAAAATCATATGAAAATATATGTTTCAAAACTTAAACCCTCAAAAATCATTATTAACTAACATTTTGTCATCAACAGTGATATATAATACAATTTAAAAATTAAAAATTACAATTTTAAATGTGGGTAAATATAAGAAATTCAATTATTCAATAATTTTTTTTAGTTAATGCCTTGGCCATAATGACCAAATAACAAATATTATTAAAATAAGGTTTACAAAAGTCAAAAGTATGAGATCATATTATAATATTTTTCATAAAAGGGAGTAAGAGCACTTGGGAGGCCTTCAAACCAAGTAATGCCTTTATTAACTCTCAAATTTTCCAAGCCATCAACAACCATGTTTTCTTCTCGATAAACATGTGTGATGACGTAGTTCAGTTCAGTGAGAAATTGGTTCCATTCCATCCAACAAGTAGTAATCGGCCAAGCTAAATGAGTTACACCATTCCAAATTGCTTGAATGATGGTCGTCGAGTCACATTAAATCCAAAGATTGTTCCAAACATAAACCATGGATAATTTAATCCCAAGAATCAATCCCATCATCTCATCTTCAAGGGAGGAGGTAGTGCCACACTGACCCATGAAACATCCTAGAATTTTTCCACGGTGGTTCCTGATGATAGCTCCACACCCTGCAGGTCCCGGATTTCCCTTGGAGGCTCCATCTATATAGGTTTTGAACCATATAGGGAGAGGAGCTCTCCAAAACACCTCTAGAGTGTGATGTAGTTGATAGATGTTTCCATCGATCCATAGACGTTTCAGAATTCCAAAATCATGCATGGTATTGTGGTAATTAACTTTATGAATCAAAGTAGGTTCTTGTATGGCAATATGGATATGAGTACAACATGCATTGAGATTGTGTGTTTAGTTTTTATGAAATATTTCATTCTAATCATACTAGATCACATGGTGAAGATCAGCATCTTCTATAAGGAAAAGGTTTTTGATTTGCTGAGAGCCATCCATCTCTGCACATTTCATAAGTGGATTTTTGACAGAGTTAAGAATAAACTATCTACAATCAGAGATGTCTAAAATATAGTTACAAAGAGCAGAAGTAGTGGCACAAGAAAGTAAGAGTTGGATAGAATCTTCTCTATGTTGATTACTAATTTTACATTTAGAGAAAAATATGTATATAATTAATATTTAAAATTCCACCCTATTAATAAGATTTAATGAATAATTTAATATATACTATTTTTCTAGAGATCCTTCAATTTATAATAATGTTTCATAATATATAGTATTAATAATATATTTACATACAATTTTATAGAAGCAAGGATAAGTTAATTTAGAGGTAAAAGGGATATTTATTAGATTTTTTATATCAAAGGAATAATTTCATTCCATTTTAACTGTTAAAAAAATATTTATTTATGAATAAATTAATTTATATTAATTTCTAATACTTCTAAATATATGAATAAAACCCATATAATTATGATTACAAGTCGTATACTTATTGAAATATCATCATATGATTGAAAAATAAATTTTTAATAAAAATATTATTCAACAAAATTTAAATGATTTCTTCAAAAACATATTTCACTTATATAATTAGATAATGATAAAATAGATTCCATATTTTAAATTATATTTATAAAAATGAAATATTACGTTTAACTTTACTTTTATTCATAGTTAATACTATCATTCCCAAGAAAATATTTATTGCAGCTTTGGTTAAAATAGGTTTAGAGGGGGTTAAACATAAAAAATAAGGGTCAAAATAATCAAAACACTTACTAAACCCCTATTATTTGTTTTGATTTCAGAAATTTAATTATCTCCTTATAATATGAGATATATTTTTAAATTTTTCAATGAAATCAACTTCACATTAAAACGTGTTTCATTAAAATTACATTGGTCCATATATCTTCAGCTGTAAAAGGACCCCTTATACAATCACTAAGTCACTCATTTTGAGATATTTAATTGAAAAAAGCATACCTAAATATCTCCAAAAAAACAAAACCCACATTTTATAACTTTTTTTAATCCTAATAGAAAAATCATAGGGTCATTAATTGGTTATCAAAGGGGTTTTTCTAATCAATGACAATCATCTTCACTAATCACATTATTTTTTTACATCATAATTTTAAACAATTTATAATTTCATAATAATTTCTATATAATAAAAACAATATATATAATATATTTCAAAAAATTATTTCTCTAGAATAATATTTATCCATCTCCTCTACCATCAAACAGAATGAGAAACTGTTGATTGTGTGTACTGAGTATTATTGCCTCATGAACCAATATAATTTATTTTCCATCACTACTTCCCATAGATGAATATAATTATTAACTTAAAGTATAAATATATTATATTTAATAAAAATTTATACATATATAATTATAATATCTAACCAAAATTTTTACCTCCCAATCTATTTGAAATTGATAGTTTGGATTGTGTATATGTGTACACTAATACCTCTTTGAAGCCATATGATTTACTCTTTATTTTAGATTAAAATAGATGGTAATACAATAAAATTTTATGAATATATATATGATTTAATAATTATTTTTAAGGAAAGTTACTATTTTATTTTATTAAATTTCATCCATATAAAAGTGAAAATATTGTCTTTGTAATGATTACAATATAGCATCTCCATGAACGGCGTAATTCATTCTTCTACACCTAACTATTTTAGATAACAATATATATATATATATATAATATAATATTCATATATTTATTAATATTCTAGATAATTTGGACTATGATCAATGTACAATTATCGAAACGACAGAAGCATATCTTATATGAAAAATGAATCTGTTGATACTCAAATATGACAAATTTAAAAAATAATTATTGATAATTGGTTATTGAAATGGTATAATTTAATCTAATATGATATTATTATTATTATATATGTATCTAGAATAGAATTATTTTAAATATAAATTTATATATCTGAGGCTAAAAGCTCACAGAAATCATGTGGACCTAAGGTGAGGGTTATTTCACCATCACATCATTATTCAGGATTATTTGGTTTTATGTCTCCACATGGAGAATTATTTTAAATCTCTATAAAAAACATAATATAGTTTATTCTTATCCAGTTATAAATATACATTAAATATATAATTTTCATTTTCATCTCTTTACATACTCTATATACCTAAATAATGTTTTTAAGGAAAACTGAAAATGTTTTCCTCCCTATTGAGAAAATATATCTCCCCTATATCTATTTATATTAAATGTTTTTAAAAAATATTTTCAATATTCTAAAAATATTTTTTAATTTATTTAATATTTATGTTTTACATTTTGAAAATTGTTTCAAATTTATTCTTATTGTTGTTTTCTATATTAGGTACTTTTGACAGAATTTGAAAATTGTGAAATGAATTTCTTTTAATTTTATAAGGAATGAATGAAATTTTTTATTATAATAATGACACATTAAATTGAGTCTTATATTATATTATTATATAATTAATTTATAAAAAATATTTTTCTTATAATTTTGGAATTTATTTATTTATTTTATTTTATGATAAAAATAAATTCAGTCAACAAATATTCCAGGGAAATTTTTAATGTACAACTATATTTCTAAACTTTATTTATTTATTATTATTGTTATTTGGGATTTAATATTATCATTAATATTTATATATTACATTGGTTGGATTATAATTATATTTATCGATTGATGAATTAATAATGTTTCAAACACTAGTTTTCCACTATGAATATTTATATTTATTATGAATCACACCCTTCATATGATGAGTGAATTAGAGTCAGTAAGTAGAAAAATGGGACATTTAATCACATTTATCCCACACACACCATGGCCTCACAACCACACCCTACCAAAAAACACTTAGGCCTCATACTATGTCACAATTCAAGAACACTTGGGATAGAACAAGACATCTCATCTCGAAGACTCCTAGGAAACCAAAAATCACCTCATCCAAAAGAAACATGGGAAAACGCAACTCTCCTGCACACACCTGGGACTCACAAACCACTACCTTCATGAATAATCATGGGATCTCACACCATAGAAGAGGGACTAGTGATGAGCAGGTGGCGAATTATCCATCCTCCAACTTGGATTTTTGGGAAAGAGGCCCTCCCACCATTAAAATGGAGGTGTTCAATACATAGTGCTCAACTAGGAAAGGGTATGAATTAAATAAATAAGGAAAATACTAAAAAATATATATATTATCAAAAAAGGAAAGACACCCTATGTATTCGTAGTCAAACAATTTGTTGGATTTGGTGGCCTAGAACCATCTACTTTGTACTTTTTTCATTAATAAATACCTTATCACGTCTTGATTGTTCTTCTTCATGATAATGCATAGGATAATATCCTAAGGGTAAATATTTCTTTAAAATGGCATAGCAGATCCCTACTATGATGAGAACACGGATGTTCCATAACATAGTTCCTGAATATATGTTCTATGGCCATATGATGTTATTTGAGGGACACAAATAATACATTCCATTAGGGGAGAGGACTCAAGAAACATTAAGTAACCTTTTCATGGTGTGCGCCCATGGTAATGTCCATGATGATATTATGAGAATGAGACCCACTAGAAGGAAATCCACATTTCATATTGTCATTGGTTGTTCCTATCTACGGATGTGTTTATTGGTCCTTAGACAATATGATTATTATTAATGGGTATTAAAACTCGTGCACTTAGATGTATTGATGAAAACTGTGATGACACACTGCTCGTAGCAAGGTAGGATACTTTGGGTGAGTCACGAGAAATACTACATTAATAGATAACACAAGAAATGATTTTTCCCTTTTGTTCCATATAAAAGTAGATATCTCAGGCCCTTTAATGGAATTGATATAGACTAAATAAATTCATGTCTCTGGTGATGAATGGGAAAGTTAAATTCCAAGAATTCAATGAATGAATAATCGAGCACATGGGTTGATGGCACTATCATGCAACCCGCTTGATTAGAGATATCGATACAATGAAAATATATTACACAATAAGCATTCGTAGGAGGCGACACATCATTGAGACATTAAATTATTTCTCTATGGATGCCTTGGCATGTTGCAAGATGCTAAAAATGGAATTTAGGCAGTCTCTACCTAATTCCACGGAGAAAGGGGCCTAGAGGGTCACACACTAAGTGTGACCAGGTATCTTAGTTAAATATTAATTTAACAATTTGAATAAATATTATTACCGATTGTGATTTAATAATTATTCATGGATAACTGATCGCATTAACTTTGACACTAGTTATTCGAGCGAATATATTGTGGGATAAATAATATATATTTATTAGCTAGTAATGCTGTTAAATCTATTTAAGAAATAAATAGACATTAATCAAGGTCTAATAAATGTGGTTGAGGAAATAAATAAAATGGAAAAATAAAAGTACACACTGGGTATATTATTATATACATGTCGTGTATATTTTCTTAATGTGAGAAATAATATTATTTGTTTACTTAAATAATATCAGGTGTAATTCGTTTGGTGCATGTCAAGTAATAATAATAGTGAACTGTTATTAATAGACATGGGGTATTTCTAATAATTTAATGAAATGAATAAATGCTTCATGGTGATGAATTCATTTTATTATTCTATGTATTATAAATCCCAATTACATTATTCTCATTAATCCTAGAAAATAATTGTTGTTGTGCATTGTAGATCTAGAAAAAATCTCATTCCAATAGGGAATTACTTTTCGAACAATAATGCTCTCAAGATACGAGAGAGATCCGCCTCCACCAGATCCAGGCGATCGAAGGACAACGTGCAAGAGAAGGCTCTTCCACACTAGCACCCATGGATCCCTTCAGCAATGTCCAGAGATATGCTGAGCACATGTGGATCACCGCTATAGAAATCCTATATTTGGATTCTACGATGCAATGATGGATCACATCGGATCGTGACCGGGGATATAAAAGAAAAAAGAATTCCTTCATGGTAAATTTTGTCAATTAATAAAATTAATTATAACCGACATATGATTATCCTCTCAATGGTTTCCGGACCCTTCTCTTTCTTTTCGTTGATCATTCTATTCTGAAGATCCATCATTTTATTATTTTGATGGATCTCGGATTGAACGTTGTTTAACATTAAAATCAAAGATGGGAAAACCACAAACACACTTCCAGTATGCCCAGAACCTACAAGTGGTATCATATGGGTCATATCGTTGATTATAATTATTTAGTTTGTTTTCGTTGGTGACTTAAACATTTAATAATTTAGTTGTTTCAATTCAAGTTAATCATTCTTCAAATCTGAATTTCGAGATATGTTCCTCCACTATGGTTTCTCGTTCACCTTATAGAAAAAAAAATTTTCTTTTAATTTTGACTAAAATAAAATAGAGGATCTCATATAGAGGTGCCAAATGTTTTTGGTTGTACAACAATAGAATACACGACATGTATTCGGATGTATATGCCGTCTAGTCTAGGTTCAATGCATTGGGCTTGTCCGCCAAATCAGGCTATGTATTGGAGTATACCTAAGTCATAAATGACACCATGTGTTAATCAAGAATAGGAGGCACATAGATTTTGGATTACACGCCGTGTGGTCCACCGATCATAGCTTGTAGTCCCTCCGGGTTAGGGTTGGACTGTGTACCCTATACATGGCTTGCCCAGCTAGAAACTGTGTAACACGGATACTATATAGCGTGTGTCCGACTAAAAACGATGTCCACTCCAAAAATTTCTGACATACATTTACACGCCATGTCCCCGAGCGTGTACTTCAGATGGACGGTGAACAGAAGTACACGCAGTGTAGTTGGAACTACACTCCACATAACCATCAAAATTATGCATATTTATTAAAATTTATTTTTTATATTTTACAAACCCTTGAAACATGTACCATAGTCCAGGCGTAAATCTAAGGCACAACACGTGATAGGTGTTTTATATATGTGTTTTTATTTTAGCAAACTGTTTAATGTTCATTTCCCACTCATTGCGTAGTTATGAATGATAATTCACTGGGTTTCCTCCAAGGTACATGTTACGTATCTAAATAATATTAAATGGATTTAATGGTTTAAAATTATGTTGGATGAGAATCTCATGGATATTTAGAAAAAGGGTTTAAGATAAAAGGATTTATTAATTAATGATAATTAATTTATTCGAGTGTGATTTATCATAAAAAAATGATTAATGAATTGAAGACTAGTTTTTTTATATGTAAATATATTGGAATATGTAGATGATCATGAGCTTGTCCAAGACCTTTTTATATGAATGGTTTCTTTTTATTTATGTAATTCAACTAAATTTGTTGGCTTGTGAGCCATCTCCTCTTTAATATGTAGGTCCTGTGCACCCAAGGTTTCATTCATGTAGAAACCCTTTTTGACCCCTCACTTGCATGTGAGAAAAATTCATATGTAATGGATGGAGATCCCAAGCTAGTGAAGGCAGCTCAGGTCATGAGCCAAGGTGAAACCAATCTAAGGAGATATAATGGTGGAATGGTGGAAAGCAATAAACACAAACCTAAAAGGTTCAAGGTATTAATCCCCCAAGATTTGGGTTAGTTTATCAACCTCTAGATAAACTAACCAATAGAACAAGATCATGATCATGCCATTTATTTTATTTCTATCAGTTTCATGGTTTATTTATTGTGGGTGGGTTTTCACAGTCACACAATTAATGAATTAAGGAATCCTAAATGATGGAACTAAAATAAGACCGGATTATTTGTAAATATTATCTTAGACATGTTTAATCACTTAAGTACATATCACTTAATATTAACAATAACATTATCAAAGATAATAAATTTAAATTTATGTGTAATGATAAAATCCCTCAAAGAAATATTAATTTGGTTTAGATTTCCATAATCTTGGTTAGAATCGAACCATAGTTAGTAGTTCCTGACCAACCCTAGTTGGGGTGCTTTCCATTATCGGGGAATTTTAATTCAAGGTTTTGGGTTTACATAACATGGTTCTCATCAAGGGCTGACTTCCACATAAGGACTTGGTGTGACAAAGTGGTAAAGGCTGAGGAAATCCAAAATAAAAGGATATCTGGATTACGGAATCCACTCAGCAGATCAAAGAGCTGCAAGATAATACTGTTGGCATTTGGAATGCCTACCTAAAACAATTCACATTTCCTGAGCAACCTTATTTGGGGTAATGCGAAGGGAAATATGGATCTTTTCAACTAGAATATTTAAGGAACAAAATATTCCAAAGTCAATGGTGAGGACTAGTAGATTTTGATAAAATATTTGGAGACTAATAAGTATTAATTAACTTATTCTTCACAGTTTTATAAAAAAATACTAAACCTCTGATCATATTAATTTAAAGAAACAACAAGAAAATGACATTAAATATATCATTGTAAACCATACTCGAGAAGGAAAAACCTTCTCACCGGCAATAATTTCTATGTGTCGTAGAGGTATTTACGCATCATCGTTCGCCATGTGAAAAAATTGTATGTGCTGGAAGAGCTTGTTCTAGTGATGTCTGGAAAAGAGTCCATGGATGAAAAACTATCTCTCTTTGTGAAACATATTGTTGATGCCACATATGTCAAATGTTTCATGCTATCGGCCATGTCTAATGAGCTCTTGAAGCAACTTGAAAAACATAGATGCGTATAGCATGATCTCTCACTTTAAGGATATCTACCAAGAGAAGGTGAGACAAGAGAGATATGAGATCTTTAATGAATTTTTATAACTAATATTGGAGATTCTACGCCATCTGGGCCTCATGTAGTCATGCTCATTGGCTACATTGAATGGCTCAACATCTTAGGGATTAAGTACTCAGACGAGTTGCGTACAGATCTCATTCTATCATCACTACTGAAGACATTATCTAGCTTCTTTGTCAATTATAACATGAGAAATAATTGAAAGAGTCTATCAGAACTTATGACCTTGATTCTCCAAGTATATGAGGACACAGGGTGTGAAAAACCCGCAGTACTTATGGTGAATAAGAAATGGAATGATAAAGAAAAGGTGCCAAAGACTTATAAATTGTCTGAAGCCCCTGAGCGTCGTACATACAAGAAGGGGAAGATCCAGTGGCATGGCATGGAATGGGAGGCAGTATGTTTTTCATGTGGCAAGCAAGGCCAGTAGAATAGGAATTGTACCCAGAAGCGTGGGGATGCTAATGATGAATTCCTTATCAAGTGTAATCTTTCTATTTCTACACATTGGATATTAGATACAGCTTGTGGGGCTCACATCTATATTGATATGTAGGAACCAAGTAGATTTGCAATGTTTTCTAGAGCAGATGTGGATCTTCGAGCTACAAAGGGAACAAGGCTGGCTGCATGGATTTTAGCGATTAACAAATCTCATTTCCGTCTAGGATGATTTTGGTTTTAGAAAATTGTTATTATGTTCCATGTGTTACCAAGAACATAATTTCAGTATCTTGTTTGGATATGGATGGATTTATTTTCATGTTGGGAAATAAGGGTTTTTTCTTTTATAATAAGAACATATGTTATTGTATGGAGAATTTAAATAATGGTTTGTATGTATTAAATTATGAAAACCATGTGTTGGAAATTGATAACGAAACAAACTTATATGACTCATACATAACCCAGTTGTGGCATCACCACCTCAGTCATGTAAATGAGAAGTGCTTGAAAATGCTCTTCCAAGATGGCTATTTAGACTCTACTAAGCTAAAACCACTTGATAAATGTCATTCTTGTTTACAAGGAAAAATAACGAAGCTGTCTTTTGGTGGACAAGGTGAAAGGGGCACAGAGCTTCTAGGATTGTTACACCCGAATCTGTGTGGACCATTTCCAGTAGAAGCTAGAGGTGGATATTCTTACTTCATTACTTTTACTGATTATTTGAGTAGATATTTCTATGTCTACTTAATGAGTTATAAGTCATAAGCTTTAGATAAATTTATGTAATTCCAGAATGAAATAGAGAATCATCTTGGTAAGAAGATAAAGAAGCTTCAATCAGATCGATGTATAGAATATTTGAATCAAGAGTTCATCGATCATCTACAAGAGTCTGAGATTCAATCTCAACTCACTCCTCCTTATACACCACAGTAAAATGGGGTATGTGAAAGGAAGAACCGCACCTTTTTGGACATGGTGAGGTCAATAATGAGTCATGCAGATCTTCCATTATCCATTTGGGGATATGCATTACAAACTACATCATACATGTAGCAACCTGAGATTTTAGGAGAATTATTCTTTTTAATTTCACTGATTTCTTGTGTTGTACTCAACACTAATGGGAGCTTTCACAACACGCATCCCTGACATGTCTTTCATTAGACGCAATCATGACCTTCCACGATAGCATGTGTAGTACACAATACCGAGATATAATAAACAAATATATATTGTTATAATATTGTTATGGACTAGCCCTTATGCATATTATTAACTAAATTTTGAATTTTATAACATTATTATTCATCTTACACATTTTGTAGAACATGGTATAAGAACAAAATAATTTTTTCGGGTAAAATACGTATTTTTCAAAAAATGCAGTTTGCCACATTTTGGTAGAGAACCCACTTTAAATATAGATTTTGACATGTTTATAAGTTCAATTTGACAAAATTAAATTCTTCTTTGGAATCAGGATATAAAAATTTACTTTGGATAAAAGTTTCATATTATTCGGATAACTTTTATATTTTAATGAATAGTAAAAACACGCTATATTTTAATCAAAAACAACTTTTTTCATCGCAATAATTGATATGGTTAAATTATAATATTTAATGGTTTTAAAGAATAAAGAGAATATATTTTTACCATTTCATATAATTTATGTCATTATCATTAATTTTACATTGAAATCATAGGTAAAAACATTTCAATCTTTGGCAATGTTTTATCTTTTAAAACTCGTTTTCTTAACTACGATATTAATTTTAACTTAATTAATGCAAAATATATGTTTTGAATTTTGAAAAATGGATTCCATAATTGAATTCAGTGGGTCCAAATTATGTCAATTGGTTACTTTTATTTTTTTCATATTATGAATAGTAACTACGGTAATTTTTATTTACTGCAGTTAAAGGTAAATCGTGTAATTAAGGGTAAAAATAAGATTGTAAAATTACCCTAACACCTGGAAAAATTCTAATGGATGACTAAAATTAGAGCCATATTACATAAGGATCGGAATAGATTCATTTTATGGAATTTTTACCATGAAAAAAATTTAATTATAATTAAAATCAATGAATGTGACAACATGTGAGTCTCTTAAATCATATAAGTATAATAATTTTAATTTAGTGATAAACATCATTAGACTTCAAACATGAATAGTTTACAGAAATATAATAAATGTATCTACATCATGTGAATTTATTTAGAATTTTTAGGGAATAAATAATTATCATTAAAGGTGACACAATAGTGATGTTGAAATTATTTTATTGATTGAAATATCAAATAAATGGTTTTAAAAATATTAAAATAAATATTATATTAACTATTTAATGTGATCCAATAATTTAATATATAAATATGACATGTTATTAATATATTAAAGTTTTTAGTTCGAACATATATTCTTTGAGTATTTTATTTAAATTCAAATAATTGAATAGTTTCAAAATGGACACTATTGTAATTTTCTAAAAATACCATAACATAAAATTGTTTAAAAATCAAAAAAAAATTTAAAAATTATAAATTCAAATTTATATTGTCTAAATTTTTATAAATTATCCAATTATGGATAATTAACAACAAATAAGTAATTATTTATAAAAAATTAAAATTTAGAATCTTATTACCACAAATAAAATTAAATAGTTTAGATAAGGATAAATCAAATTGATAAGGTTTAAAATAAATTTCAAAAATGACTAAATTTTATTATTTGATGAGATTACAACCCTATATTATCAAATATTTTAATATGAATCATTTTTGGATGTTTTTAATTGGGGTTTGATTTATTATAAACTAATATTTTTGAGGTTTCCAAAGGTGCCTCTCTCCTCTCTTATAAAAGGGAACCTCCTCCCTCTCATCTTCACAACACTTTGAGCCATCATGCTCGGCCAAAACCTGCCCATTTCATTTCTCCACTTCCCTATAAATATTATGGAGGTTTTTTTCTTCTCAAAATACCAACTCTAGTCCAATAAGAGGAACCTTAAAAGAGGTGCGTCGAAGAAGATGTAATCTCTTCTACTGATTATTTCATGTTTATTTCTTCTTAAACTACTTATTAAATTGTTGTTTCATTATAAAATAATAAAATCATTATAAATAAAATACTTATATGTTATTATAAATATTGGAAATCCACATTTAACCTTCTATCCATCCCATGGAAAAAGAAATCATCGCGCGTGCATACGTACGGACTACCATCTCTACGCCTTTGTGTAATCTATTTTTCCACCACCACCTTACTTGGATGGGTATAATGGTTTAAAGAATAACTATATTATAAAATTATACTGATTCTGATATATTATATCATCCACTCAAATTCCATTCAATAAATATGGGAACAATATCATCGCTCATGCGTACATACAAATTACCGTCTCCACGACGCGATGAGATTCATTATCCATGTTTACCATTCATGAATAATTATAAAGTATATATAATGAATAAAAAAGATATATATTACATAATTATGCTTTTGTATTTATGTACATATATATTTCATTTACTTAATACCATTCAATTCAGTAAGGAAATAAAAACATCATTCATGCGTACGTACAACCTGTCGTCTCCATGAATGATGTATTTCATTCCATTTATGGATCTGTCATATATATTTATATTATGAATATATATTATATATAAATCATGTTTTAAATTTTGGAATTAATTATATCAGGATATAAGTAATAATTTTAAGAACAACAAGTCGAAACACGTATGATAAATGAAACGATTTTACCCAAAACACTACTTTAGCATGAATTTACAAAAGAACGGGTAATATAAAGTAATAAGTGAACCATATATGATATCATAACAATGAATATGATTCTTTAATTAGTCAATGTCATTATTTAAATCATTATACAGAATGTTCGGATACATACGTAGCATATCAGACATAAGGTAAGGGACAACATTTCCAATCTCATTTTATCCGAGATTGTTTGTTCATAATTATTTAATCGGGTTATATTTATCATCCATGTCCCTATTTTCTAATAATGGTTTCATGTATGTTTAAAGTCATTTTTACCCATTTTTACTTTTACTACATGGTATGTAAGAAATCTTTTTTTTACCATACGAGGTACTTTTTGAATTTTCTAGAAAAAGTACGAGAAGAATGTTTTTTAACATATACGACGTGAATCGATATTTATGATTTCATAGAACATTATTTACATGAATCTTCTTTTAAATGTTTTAAAGTTTATTTTTAAATAACTTAGTTTATTTTAAAATTTTATTACATTTTATGAAAGGAAAACGGTTTTTGATGTCGAAATGATATTTTTCTTAAGAATGGAGTTCAAGTGTTTTATCAAAATTATTTTACATCTATGATAATATAGGGATCTATTTATATTACTATTTTTACATTGATTTGATTATGTTATGATGGAATTATTTTCTTTAAGTTCTTTTATGGATTATGTTATGATTTCATGATGTTTAAGAATCCAATTTTTTTATTACATGGGTTATAATATGATTTATGATTTATGATTTTTTGGCACACATAAGAATGGTTTCCTTATGAGATGGGTGAGACCTATATATCCCTATAATGAATTGGATAAAGATTTATATCTCATGAGATATACATTGTTGGAATGGAAAGTCAATCTAGTTCCATGATACCAGACTGGAACTAGGAGTGAAATCGATTCAGAAAGTGACTTTCTCCACTAAGATGGTCTTGGCAGCAATGCCTTGACAACTATGGAAATCATAACATGTGCTTAATTGTTGACACAATTAAATGTTTTATTTCCATGCTATTTTATCATGATTAATGTTTCTTTATGATCTATGCCTTAAATACTACTATGTTTTATGTCATTGCTCATGATTGTGATGTATAAACATTATCTACATGAATTTTTAAGTTCAAATGTATATGATTTGTTCTATTTTCTCCATGATTACCTTACTGAGAATTTGAGCTCACCCTTTATTTGTTTTTTTCCCCAGTATTTAAAGAAAGGTTTTAGGTAAGAAAACAAAAGTGGAAGATCTTTATGGGATATTTTGAAGATCATTCACCACGATTAGAAGATTATATTCCGAGTTTCCAAAGACACTAAACAATTACTGTCCTTGTGTGTGTTTTTATTTATTAAGTATTCTGCAAAAGTAATTTAATGTCCATGTACATCAAGTGTGGGTCTCTACAATACACATTAAACTGAGAACTAAGGCAGAAAATGGAATTCCCTTTAAGTTATGGAATGGAAGGAAACCCATTTTGTCGCAAAAACGTGTATGGGGGTGTGAGGTGTTTGTTAAGGCATTCTCAGGCAAAAAACTAGCACCCCAGGGCATGAGGTGTATCTTTATAGGATATCCCAAGGAAACAAAAGTATATTGCCTATATAGAACTTCTGGAAAGAAAGTGACTGTCTCCAGACAAGCCGTATTTCTTTAGAGGTAGAACATACTCAAAAAATATAGTGGGCGAATGATTGACATCAATGAAGTTGATGCTCCAGATGCACATGAGTTGGTATAGAAACAAGTTCCATAGGTCCCTGTGGAAGAGGTTTCAAAAACACAAGTACTACGTAGGAGCTCAAGAGAGGTAAGGGAACCAGAGAGATTTGGTTTTCTAGTCACCAAGGATGGTGAATCATTATTATTGGACAATGATGAACCTCTCTCTAACAAGGAAGCAGTGGAAAGCTCAGAAGCTGCAAGATAGCTAGAAGATATGAATTCTTAGAAGGATTCCATGTATTAGAACTAAGGCAGGGTTCTGGTCGATGAGCTAGTTAATGCAATTCTTGTTGGATGCAAATGGGTATTCAAGGGAAAACTAGACATGGATGGTCAATTTACCACATATAAAAAAAGGCTAGTGGCTAAAGGATTCAGACAACATCAATGAATTGACTATGATGAAACCCTCTCACAAGTTTCCAAGTCTATATCCATAAAAATCATTCTTTCCATAGCATCTTACCATGACTACACGATTTGGGAAATGGATGTCAAAACAGAATTTCATAAAGAGAACCTTTATGAAGATGTCTATTTTATACAACCAAAAGGGTTGGTGACACCAAGTGAATACAAACGGGTTTTCAAGTTTCATAAATCCATTTATGGGTTAAATAAAGAAACTAGGTCAAGGAACAATCGATTTGATGAAGCCATAAATGAATTTGGTTTCATTAAGAACAAATGTGAGCCATGTATTTATAAGAGGTTTAATGGGAATGCGATCATTATACTAGTAGTATATATTGAAGACATATTTCATTTTGGAAATGATGTACCCATCATAAATTCAGTTATGAACTGGTTGAACAAGTGATTCTCCATGAAGGACTTGGGTGAATAATCCTACTTTCTAGGGATCAAGATCATTCGTGATTGATCCAAGAGGCTGCTTGGACTATGTCAGGGTACATACATTGACCAGATACTACAGATATTTGGTATTGAACAATCCAAGAGGGGATTGGTTTCAGTGTAACATGGAATACATCTTGCTAAGAAAATTTGTCCTCAGGCATAAAAATAGAAATATAGAAGGAGTTAGATCCCATACGCTTTGGCTATAGGATCCATCATGCATGCCATGTTATGTACCAGGATTGATGTTTCCTATGCACTGAGCATGGTATGTATATATTAAGCAGATCTAGGAGAATAGCATTGGAATGCTATTAAGACTATCATTAAGTATCTAATAAGAACTAAGGATATGTTCTTGGTGTGTGGAGGAGACACGGATCTTGTCAATAGAGGGCATGTTGATGCTAGTTTTCAGACATATCAAAATGATCCGAAGTCACAATGTAGATATGTTTTCTGCCTCAATGGAGGAGCTGTGAGCTGGAAGAGTTCAAAGAATCCATTTAAAGCTGATTCTGCAACTGATTATGAATATATAGCAGTATCTGATGCATCCAAGGAAGCCATCTGGATTCGGAATGTTTTCCACGATCTTGATGTGGTGCCTAGCAGTAAAGATCCCAATTCATTGTATTGTGATAATACTACAATGGTGGCTCTTGAAAAAGAACCAAGGTCACATCAATGGAAAAAGAACATACTTTGGATGTGTCACCTCTTGAGGGATTTCTATCAAATAGGTGATGTTACGGTGAGGAGAGTTTCCACGGAAGAGAACGTGGAGGACCCCATGACTGAAGGTCTATCTCTGTAGAAGCATGAATATCATGTGAGAGCTAGCAGGTGAAAGGTTGGTAGTAGTTAGCTCTTATAAAAGTGAGAGTCTATTGAAGTTTGTGGACTATAACCAACCGTATTTTACTTTAATCATTAATAAATATCTTATCACATCATTATTGTTCTTCTGCATGACAATGCATGTGATAATATCTTAAGGATAGTTGTTTCATTAAAGCCTCATAGCAGATCCCTACTATGATGAGAACCCAGATATTCCATAATACTATTCTTGAATATATTTTCAATGGCCGGATGATGTTATTTGAGGGAAAAAATAATATAGGCCATTAGGGGTGAGGACTCATAAAATATTGAGGTGACTTCTCATGGTGTTCAAACTTGGTAATATCCAGGAGGATGTTTTGAGAATGAGAACCTTTAGTAATAAATCCACATTTCATAGTTCCATAGGATGTTCCAATCTGTAGACTTGTGTATTGGTCCTTGGACTTTAAGATTATTATTAATGGGTATTACAACTTGCACACAAAGATGTATTGAAAAAATTTGTTATGACACACTGTTCGAAGCGAGGTAGGATATATTGGGTGCGTCATGAGTAATACTGCATTAATAGATAATGCGAGAAAATATTTTTTCCTTCTATTCCATAACAAAAGTTGATATCTCAGGCCCTTTGATAGAATAGATATAGCCTAAATAAATCCATGGACATGGAGAGGAATGGGAAAGATCAATTACGGTATGTCAATGAAAAAATAATCGAGCACGTGGTTTGATGGAACTAGAATGCATCCCGCTTTATTAGAGATATCGAGACAAAGGGATTATATTACACAGTAAGTGTTTGTAGGAGGTGACACGTCATTATGGTGTTAAAGTTTTTCTCTATGGTTGCCTTGGCATGTTTCTAGAGGCTATCCTTGGACTTTAGGAAGGATCCTCTTAATGCCACTGAGAAAGATGTCTATAGGGTCACAAACTAAGTGTGTCCCTATAACTCTGTTAAATATTAATTTAACAAGTTGAATAAAGATTATTACCGATTGTGGTTTAATAATTATTCAATTATTTCTGATCGCATTTATTTAGACACTAGTTATTCGAGATAATATATTGTGGGTGAAATAATATATATTTATTAGCAAGTAAGGAAGTTTCATTCATTTAATAAATAAATAGACATTACTCAATGTCTAATAAATATGTTGGAGGAAATAAATAAAATGGAAAAATAAAACTACATGCAATGTATATTAATATATACACACTGTGTAGTTTTTTTTTGATTTATGTGAAATAATATTTTTTAGTTAAATAAATAATATTATGTGTAATTTTCTGGGCGAATGTCAAGTAATAATAATAGTTAACTGTTATTATTAGACGTGGGGTATTACTAAGAATTAATTTATATGAATTAATTCTTCTAGGTAATTAATTTATTTTATTATTCTATGTATTATAAATCCCAATTACATTATTCTCATTAAGCCAAGCCATTCATTTTGGTTGTTCACAACGGATCTGGAAAAACTCTCCAGCCAAGAGGGAATTCCTTTTCCACCAAGAACGCTCTCAAGCTATGAGAGAGATCCAAATCCACCAGATCAGGGCAATCGAAAGCGGATATCTCAAGAGAAGGCTCTTTCACGCTAGCACCTGGAGATCCCTTCGGCGACATCCAGAGATACGTGGAGCATACTACTAGAAGAATCCTACACATGGATTCTGTGATGCAACACTGGATCACATCAGATCATGACCAGAGACATCAACAATAAAAGAATTCATTCAAGGTAATTCCTATCAATTAATTAAATTAATTATAACAAACATATGATGATCATATCAATGGTTCTTGAACCCTTCTATTTCTTTTCTTTATTTTTTCTATTCCAAATATCCGACATTTTATTATCGAGATGGAACTCGGATTGAACGTTGTTTAAGATTGAAATCAATGATGGGAAACCCCCCAAACGCGCTTCCACTGTGCCCGAAGGCTACACAATCAACCACCCTATGATATTTCCAACTCTGGTGATACCCCTAAAATCGTTTATTTACTCCAGAAACATCCCCTCATAATTTTATAACATAAATCCATCCACAACAAGCCACAAATCAAACATACCCCCATATAACTCATTTAAAAAATTATCATTCTTTATTATGAAATTAATTTATTCATTCAATCCCTAATTGGGAAACTTCCAACCACAAGACTCACAAAGATGAATAACCACGGTAAAATAACCCAAAAACACATCTCCTCTCCTCATAACATGCATATCCAACCATTTACATTATCATCCTTCAATGTAATTTGGCACAATCCATCATCTCAATAAGAAAAACGCCCATCAGATATCAAACCCGGTGACACATATTGTCAAAAACAAACCCAATAACCCCACTGTATAATGACACCACACCCATATCTACCTATAACATTAACATATAATAAACCTAACCTATACCCCCATTACTCAACCATTGTCCTTCCCTTTCACAATCTATTAATCTATCTACCCGAGATTCCATTACTCAACCACAACCATCCCACCATATAGTCTAACTCTCATCCCTAGAACCACTCAACCAGATAAGGAACAATAAAAAACAAATACACACAAAGAACAAATCCACACAAACAAAACATGATTTATTCAGATATATAAAAATCTGGATCATTATGTCCACATTGATAATTCATGGGTTATCACATAGCATGATTAATCTTGAGGCATCCGTTTATTGAAACTGGATTACATGTTTACACAATTTAATATACATATTTTCATTCAAAAAGGGTCAATAATAATTCATTAAAAGTCATACATCGTGAAAAAATACCCACAACATCCATGATTTTTACTAGGCATATAGATCATGTAGACCATATAGACCATAATATTATTAAACAACAAAATTTTAAAATGTGTTACTTTTCCTAGACCCTATTAATTTGTTTAAATACGATTCTATTATCTATTCTAAACATAGAGATACCTTCATTCACATTTTAAACATTCATACACCCACCCTGTTTGATATAAAAATTAAATAGAGATGATGGAATCCCTATCTCCATAAATAGACGACTAGCACCTCCACCATATGCCAAACAGGGGGTACACATGGTGCTAGAGAAACATGTTCTAAAGGTGAAACATAGTCATGTGGCTCCTCAAGGATGAAAGGTCCTAGGACACCCATGGATCCAGGGATGAGGGAAATAATGAATGAAATAATGGTTTCTATTTTTGAAGGACTATATCTGAGACTCATGAGATATGAAACCTTTTCAAATTCCCAATTAAAAATGGATCTTAACCGTGAATTTTTACTATCATAAATCATATTTAGCATTATTAAATTAATGGTATATTTTAAATCCTTTGAAATGGCTTCAAAATCACTAAAAGATTATTTTAAACTCCTTTTAGTTCAAATAAAAAAAATAAAGTGGAGACTCTAGAAAAATGGGGAGAATGGAAAATTTAAAAAAAAATCCGACATGAATCAATGTTTGATGTGTATCCATCACGATCCACTAGTGGGTGAGTCACCCATGGATCACTCATTGATGGATGATTCATCAGTGCACGTTATCGGTGATGAGAAACCAATGGTGAGTCACAATTCATTGAGTCATCATTTAGATGACAAACCATCGGCACCTACCAAGGTATGAATCAATTTCGGGACCCACTATTTGATGACTAGATGTTGAGTTTTACCAAAATGACTCACTGTTAGGTTTTCTACCATTAGAAAATTATCTATTGGATGATGTAAAATTATACATGTCACCATTGGATGGCTCTCCATCACAACCCACCTTAATTAAGTCACCGTTGCGAGTCCCTGACGGGACTCACCGTTATGTGACATACCATTGGATGAGTCCCCATTTGAGGAATCAGCATGATTAGTGACTGGTGTAAGAGGTACCAGTGGATGATTCACTCTTGGGTCACTCACAATTGGCGTTATTCCATTGAGAAAACAAGAATATTGGAAATATCCTAAAACGAGTCAATATTATCTCCAGAATACCTCAAACAACGGATTTTGGAAAAGTAATGGACCAAGAGTGTATGAGACATTCTAAAATGGATAATCATAATAATGTAATATGATTATTAAAATCACTACCACCACAATAAGGAAAATAATAGACCAAATGCATTGAATATTAAATAGGATATAGTCTAGATTAAAATTATGATTGATAGAGATTGAATGTTCATAGATTTAGTAAATATGAAATTGTGATTATTTAACATGGGGAGGAATCATGAATTTGTGAAATTATTTTTAAAACATAAATATGTGAAAATATAAAAATATATTAGCATGATGATAGTAACATGTAAAAGAAAATTAACACCATTAATGATGAGAAATTTTCAGATTGTTTATATTAGGAAGGGGTTTTGAAATTTGGGAAGAGAATATGTGTTCCTTATATAACGTATCTAAATATGGATTTATTGGATGATTATTGTAGCTCAAATTTAATTATACACCAAGGTATTACCTGATGTATATGTATTTGATGGAACATTTTTGATGGATAATTTGAAGGGTAAAATTTCATCTTATATATCAGGATGATTGGTTTTTCAATAGGTGAAGAATGAGATATTAAAACCAAGAGGATTAATCAAATATATACAAATTTCTATGTATAAATGTGATGAAATTAATATATAATTTTTCACTGGACTAATAACGAGTCCTCAAATTTATTATTTAATATATGTAGTTGTTGATAAACTAAGAAAATTAGTAAATTAACCAGATATAATGGAATATTTAACTACCAAGAAACATTCAAAAATATATATTAATGATGTTTTTATAATTCAATGTTTACAATATTAAGTTATGTCCAATCATTATACAATATTTACATCAATTTTTTGGAAATGTATTCAGAAGGATCTTAATAATTAGCATCATTTGATCAGTACCTATCATGCTAAAATCGATGGACAGTCCAAAAGGAGTATTCAATCATTCGAATAAATTTATTGGTAATTTTATATAATATTATATGTATGTGTGATAATTAGTTACCATTATAAGAGTGTTACTAAAGTAGTTCCTCCTATTCACGTATTCAAATTCAACTCTATAAGAATTATATATAAACTGATATGACACTCCATCATTTTTAAGGAAGTTAGTTAACAGAATATTATAAGAACATAATAAGTTTTGTAGACATGGAAAATGTGAAATATTATTTAGGAACATATCATTTCATCCCAAATTTAGTGAAATATTTATACTTATAATAGTAATAAAAAATTTCTTATTTCAAGTGGGAGATCCCTTTTTCATGAAATAAAATCCATGGATGGGTGTGATAATGCTTTGCATGAAAGGGAGGCATAGCCCAAGGTATATAGAACCATGTAAAGTTTTCACATCAGATGTAATAGAATTGGAAATGGATCAATAATGATATGAATATCCTATCCAGATTCATGAAAGTAGAGAGACGAAAACGAGGACTTATAAAACTGATTTCATAAAGGTAATTTTGTAAAATAATGAAATAGAGGAAGAAATATGGTAACTGTATGATGGTATGAAGAAGAACCATCCTCAATTTTATAGAATGTAATATCCATTAAAATTTTTAGAATGAAATATTTTATAAGGGAATTATTTAATTATAAATATTCAATTAATGTATAAAAACATTATAATTTAACAAACCTATAATATATTATAGATTTAAAAATTTCATGGAACATAAAATATAATTTAATATAATGAATATAGATTTTGAACTTATTAGTTTAAAATATGTCTTCAATGAATTTTTAAAATTTTCTAAAAGAAATAAGATTCCATGTATAACTGAAAATGTAGTATTTAAGATTTTAATATTTCATTCTCAATAATTTGTCATAATAAGAATAATTAATGTTTTATAGACTTTCAAGTTGACTCTAAAATGAAATGATCAATTGGAGGGAGAGGGGTAATTTTTAGAAAACATTTTTTTAAATGCATAACATCGTTCCATTTCATATAATTAATAAAAATACTTAAGGATAATATTTTTATATGAAATTTATATATTAAATATATAACCATATTTGTTTAAATTAATATATGTATTATTACTTGACATATAGTTGATTTATGATAATTTTTTTCTTGAAAACCATTGTTCGGAAACATTTTTAGACACCATTTGTGGATTTTTAAAAATATATTATTTTAGTTATATGAATTGAAATTGATAAAATTAATTCTATATTTGGAATTTTAATATTTTTATTATGTAATAATATTAACATAGGTTTTTTGTTATAATATATGGTAAAAACTGTAAAACTAATTATGGTGGTTATGATTAAAAAGGGTTTACTGAGGAGTTAACCTCAAATAATAGAGGTTAAAATGATGAGAAACATGACTAAACCACATTTATGGGTATTATTTATACACTACCACTACCAACATGGATCACGAGAAATTTTAGATCCATTATTACATAAATTTTATGTGACACTATTTTAAAATTTAGAAAAATTACATGGGTTCCACTCTACTAATTTTTAAAACGATGCCTCCACCAATACTCCTTATAACCTCATGAGCCATTACTACTAACCAATAAATTATAAAAATAATTATATAAATAATAGGTATATTTGTATTCCAAAAATACAAACCATGTTTTCCTTAAAAAGTGATCTAAAGAATGATTTTCTATGTGAAGGCAATCTTGTTAACCCAAATCGTTCTTTTTTACCTGTTATATTGCCACCCTAAGTGGTGTCATAATAATTAAAATAAAAAAAATATTTTAAAAAACATATAAATATATGTTATTATGTATATGTAATAATATTTATCCATATAAACTTCTATCAAATGAGAAATAAAAATCATGATCGTGTGTGTGAAGGATTACTGTATCATGAATAGATAAAATTATTTTTCCAGCACTGCCTCTAACATGTCAATTTAATGAAATATTTAATTTATTTATAATTTATTTATGAAATAATTATATAAATAAAATTATAATATATCTTATACCTTTTTACCTTCTAATATTTTCTAAATAAACAATGCCTTTTATGCATTCGTGTGACTACCCCATCCACGAAACGATGTGATATTCATTTTATGTTGAAATTGATGAAAAAAATGATAAATTAAACGAATATATATATGAATAATTAGATATAATAATGAATCTAGATTTTTGAATTAACGCTTAACATTAATATATTTTATCCTTCAAAAAGTAAAAGCAATGTTTGGGCTTCCAAATTGGTGTAATTCTTATTTATAAGTCTTAATTTTATGGGAAACACAATATATATATTTTATTTATTTTTTCTTTATTTATTTTTAAAATTATAGATATTATGGAACCATTATAAATGGTTAATTATAAAACTATAAATCAAAAACATACAAGAAAAATTTAATAGTTAATACTCTAAAAAATGAATTTAATACATTATTATTGATAAATTCATGTTGAAATATTATAATTGAATCATATATTAAAGTATATGTATGTTAGTGGTTCCAATAATTAAATTATAAAAATAGTTAAAAATTCAAATAGAATAACTTAAAATTCATGATAGATATCTACTAAGGGGTTTTCTGAAAATCTCACCATTATTCGATACTATTCATGTTTAAGTATATTCTGGGCAATTATTTAATTTCTCTATCTAAACCCATGTATTTCTTATCATTTTATTTATATTTCATTAGTTTATATGCTTACATAAATTTTAAACTCTTGAATTACAAAATATAAATAAATAATGTTTTAATGGACACCATCATTAATTTTATAACTAGATGAGAATCATTATCATCCCTATAAATATATACATCAAACTGTCTAGAATTATTTTTTTTATATTCTATAATTTTTTATTAAATCCATTATTAAACATGATATACTTTTAAAATATGGTATAAAATTAATATTCTTCTAATTTTTTGAACGTTGTATTTTTACCTTAGTAAAATACTATAAATGAAATATTTTTAAATTATATAGCATGAAAAAAATTTCCCTCTAGTACGACTACTCATTAATTTGTAACATCCTTTACAAAAAAACTATATTCAACTCAGTGAAAATATTTTTTATAATATTTATTTTATTTTTAGATGTTGAATAATTTATTTCAAATCAGAATGTGTATTTCCATCAAGAAATCATCAAGTGATATTTTTAAATTATATTCATCTATATAAATATTAATTATTGAATATTATTATTTAGATGTGATTTAATCTATTCATAACATTTCTCATATTAATAATGACTATTTATTATTATAATTTTTATTTTTATAATTATTATAATTTCATATGGTTTTTTTCCAATGGCATTGCCTACATTGATTATGCAACAATCCTTATATATGCTAAATTAATAAGACACAGTAATTAATGTGTAGGGCCTTCAACAAACCCTAGATGCACTGATTGGCGTAATTATTCAAAATACATTTTTATTACGAATATTCATTAGAATTGTTTATGTTTTTTTTGATATGGAACAAATTATAAGATTATAATGTCAGAAATTATACATTAAATCATTGCGAAACAATTTATTGGAATCAACTTGATTATGTATGTTTTTATGTTTTCCAGTAATTTGGACCCCTATTTATGGTATTAGTTATAGGAGATATTTTATTATTATTGATCTTATAATATTATTCATGTCTTATATAAATTGTGATAGGTTTCTAATGTATTATTTCCTGCACTATTCTAATGATCTCTCACTTTATTATATTTTCCATTCATTTGGATATGAAGAAGGAATTTATAAATTAAAATAGAGATTTGATAAAATAAATAATTATGTTCTTTTAGAAATTATTTTATTATGTTTCATGTTTATATATGTTATTATAAAATAATTTATATATATTATATTTCATAAATATTAAATTATTTAGTCATTTAAGATGCGATCCCTTGTTCTTGTAAAAATAATGTAAAATAACCAAAGACTCAATTCAAATAGAGTCAGGATGTTATAGTGATTGTAATTGATTTATGATTACAATATCCCTTGAATATAAAATGTTCCAATTCTTTTTATATTAATCTTCATAGAAGAAAACCAAATTATTATCCCCATTCATATATAAGCTCAATAAAATAATCAAAGGTTATTTATTTTTATTTTTATCACACTTCATGTGTTTATACGATAAATAGACGGGGACTATATTTATTTAAATTTATTTAACTTCATTAATTTATTTTACGCTATATAGTCATTAAAATTTCCCAACTCATATCCCAGAACATGAGAAAAGTTTTTAACTCACCTTGGTAAGACACCACCTCCCAAACTCAAATGTAAGGTAAGATTTTCAATTAAATAATAATTAAATAATATTTCATCATTTACATATGAATATTATTTAATATTTAATATAATAAAAATTAATATATTTGAAGAAAATAATCATTTATAGAACTTAATGAAACTCTTACCCTAGGGTAAAAACCCAATTATGAGAAAAATTGAGTCATCATAAATAAATTCAATAATTAAACACATATGGAAACAAATTTTTTACCCTTCTTAATAATTTATAACCTAAAAATATATTTTCCATTAATATTTAAAATCCCCAAAATAGACCCATTGGTTTACGACTACCTCGTCATTTCAAATACAATAATCAAGAATCCTTTGTGGTCTTCCCGTCATAAATATTGACAATTCATGTTCGAAAATTCGTACACATTTCTTCGTGTTATACTTTGGAGGGACCATTTATATTATGATGTGAAACTCATTACATGAGGACCACAATAATTTAGAAACTAGATCCACCAATCATTATAATGAAGTATTATAAAGATATTGATCCAAGACATGTGATTTTTTCAAGACACCCATGTGTGGTCTATCAATTCATCCACATGATTATGTTTTTCAAAAACATTATAATAATATTTTAAAGGTTAATTATTAGACATGGTACTTCAAATAATAGTTAGAACATATTGAAACACCTTCTCTGTGGCCCTATGATCTACTCAGTGCAATATCAAACACAACCCAACTTATTTCATTCAAAAACACTAATTGGTCATCCTCTCGATATACATGAGTAATGATACTAATATTTATCCATTAATAAACTACTACACATTATATTTATGTAGTCATTACTACTTAATAAATATTTATATCATCCATGAACATACCCTAAATTCTAAACCTAAATATCATTGTGTTTCCATGATAAATTCCTCAACCATCAAAACATGTTATTATAATCTCACATAGATCACAACCACATCATCGATAAAAAAACACAACTAAATAACATCATAAACATAATAATAATGATACTAATTCATGAAATCCATTTTAATATATTACTAATTCCCAAATAATGTACTCACTAAGGAATAAGATATTATATGATTCACCTACAAACTAATATCCGTTCATCACCTCGACCATCCAATGATCGATCTTATCAAACTAATGACTGAAACCACATGTGGATCATTTCTACCATTTCCCATTATCTATCGTAAAATATAAATCATATTTATATGTTTCTATTTCGCCATTACGATGTGATAACATGAAATATCATACACTAAATATTCCCAAATAACTAAGAACATCACCCTAAAAATCCAATGAGTTTTTATTTTTCTAGAGGGTAACACAAAATAAACGTCTATATTCAAATCCCAACCATATAGATTAAATAATATTTCACCATGAAAAAAAACTCCATGAATTCAATATTCATGCATCATAGACATTTATCATCATTTAAGACAATATAAATATTTTTATATTTGACACCCAAATTCCCCTATGGTGTATCCTATACCACATAGGGATATTTCTCATTTCTCAAAAACCCATATTCAACTATTACCAGAAGATTTCCATTAAAATTCCACCCCTTGAACTATACATGGCCACTCACCCATTCAACCTTTAAATTCACCTTGATATTTATTCAAACTAAATGGGTCTCATTGTAACGACCCAAAATTTCCATGTAATTTTATTAAAATACATGGGAATTATATGAGTCTGTAAAAATTGATGGTGCGTGATTCTGAGGCCCAGAGTTCCCAAAATGAATTTCTTAACATTATTTCGGGTACGTTTAGTAAACGTGCGAGTGGGTTTTTCTAACTTTTGAAATGGTGCTTGGAATTGAAATCTGAGGACACCATTGAACTCGCAGCACCGATATTCGCTTATGGAGACCATCACCTCGACTACAGTTGGTTGAGGGTGAATGTTAGTTTTTGCGTTTTTCATGAAACAATAAAATAAAACAATATTTTTGTAACATTTTATTTTATTTATTAAACCTCCCACATGTGAATGGTGGGAAGTGGGGACCACAAGACTTAAACCTCCCATTAGAGGATGCTGAGGTAGGCACTACTGAGCCTAACCTCCCATTAGAGGTTATGGTGGTGGGGACCACCTGAGGTTTAAAATCTCTCGAAACCCTTTGAACTTCCACATAATGGGGGGAGGAAACCTCTCAACTCTCTCCTTAATGTGGAGGAGCCTATTGAATTCCTCCACATTAATTATTCCTACCCTTCCCATTACTTAATTGAGCCAAAACATCAATAAATTAAATAGATTTGAATTTATGCCAACAAACATAGTTGAAAACATAATCTATTATTTTGGGCTATGAATTAATTTTTGTGGAATTTGGGAGAGGAGGAACTTGGGAGAAAGCCCTCCAATGAAGAATGATCCACCGATGAAGAATTCCAAATTTGACTTCTTCCATGGGACACCATTCAAGGAGGAATGTCTTCATCTTCGACGGACTGATGCATGAGCCTGAGATTTGAGGTGTGTGGTGGATGAGACGAACATCGAGAACTTCACCTTCTTCCCTCCTCATCGACATCAACGAACCATACAAGGTAGTGGTTTATTTCTGTATGAATATTTTACATGATCTTCCCTTGATATTGTTTTCCAGGTATGGGAATAACTTGTTACAGGAGGTTGTAAAGCTTGACGTTCTTCTTTTAAGTTCTATATTGAGCCGCTTGCTACTGCCATAACCCGGAGGGTGCGGGCAAGACAAACATGGCCTGAACCATCTGCAAATCTTGTTGTGTTCTTCGCGATGGGGGAGGATGAAAATCATCCATGGTTGGGGAACAAGAATAGCGACTGTCACCCCCATCATGCGAAATGAAAGAGGCGGCGCTGCTCTGCGTCCCCTACCATCGTCAGTGGATCTGCGCCTCCCCCTGGATGAACACACGCTCCCTCTGGCCCCCAGCCAAAATACGCCCTCACGATGCCCTCCCAGTTGAGCTGCCCCATCCGAACCGCCCTTGCGGCTCCGCACCACCCCGTGGCTGGACAACCTCCCCGTGGCTAGACTGTCAGCCCATGGCCAGACCACCACCCCACGGCCGAACCACCACCTTGTGGCTGGACTGCCGCCCTGCATCCAGACCCCCCCCACACCGATGACGCCCTGCGGCCGGACCAACACCCCACAACCGTGCCACCCTCGTGAAACCCTCTGCGGTCCTACCGCCCTCTACGCAGCCCTATGCGCCCTCTGTGGCCCACGTGTCCTGCTGGGCCGGGGCGAACCCAACGAGCTCGGCCACACTGCGGGCCGGGTTGGCTACAACCCATTTACTTATTTTGGCCATAACTTTGGCACCAGATGTTTGTATAAAAAACATTCACCAGCATGGGAAATCTTGGGGCGAGATGGTCCCTTTGAGTATACCCCGCTGGATATTAGGATTAATATGGGGAATGGTCAGGTTGGATCGATCATGAATCCAACCGGGCACCCAAGACTAAATGGCTAATAACTCACAGACCGTGCGCCCGATTGATGCATCGTCTATTTTGTTGAGACCCCTATGACATGGCGGACCATTGAGATTCTTCTCCATTTGTCATTTTGGAAGTTTTAGCATCAAACATTATCTTATGGTGAGGATTCTCTTAGAGACGGGAAAGCATTGTCCGGGATCCTAGTAGATGGTTAAGACTTGCGACTTCTGACTTTTTTGACTTGGAGTGACTTGATAGGCTGATGGGGGAGCCTTTGTGTGACGCAGAATTCCCATGGTGTGGAGGGCCTGTATCGGACATGATAGACCCATGGTACACCACAAGATAAGTACCTCAACAGGCCACGGTGGGGAGCGCCTCAGGGTGACGCGGTAGACAGACGATACTCGACAGGAGGAGTACCAGAGCAAGTCACGAGGGGGAGCGCCTCTATGTGACGTGGAAGAACCATGTTGGGGAGCACCTCTATGTGACACGGTCGACCCACGGTGCATGACATGAGGGGAACCTCAGTAGTCAAATGATTGTGTGAAGAACTACTGTGTGATGCGACTTTCCCACTATACATAAAATTGGAGGGGATCTTCAGCAGCCAAGGTGTTTGACGATGTGACTGTGGATGTTACTTGATACAACCCCTATAATAAATCCATGTGTGAGATTAGTCAGTGCCTATGTTTTTTCCTCATTATTGAGATGGATTTTTTGATAACTTAGGTATATGTATGGGCATATACCTATGTAGGGTTATCTGTTGATTTCATTCTTTGTAGTTTATCCTTGGTGGTTTTTGTGAGACCTTGATGGTCTAGGGGTCCCTACTGATTATCGTTATACTCACAGCTACATGGGCTATGCCCACACTTTTTTGTGTCAGATGTAGATGACAAATTGAGCTGACTGAGTGTGAGAGTACCAGGACTGGACGGTGCCCAGAGGTGGACCATACAACATGTTGGTAGGAAGAGAATACGTGTTGATGTGGAGTGTTGGGGAGTCGATATGTACATACCCTTAAGGGAGGAACTCCGGGGGATGACATAGTAGCTGTCATTTCTCTTTCTTCAGTTGTATTGTATTTCAGTTTCTTGTAATTTTAAGTTGGGCGTGTATTATTGCCCCTTTTACTTACTACACTCCCTATGTTTAAAGTATAGTTTACTTGTGTTCCTATTTTTTCTGTGCTAGGTTACGCGTGCTTATGGGTTATAAAGTGAATGCCTTCCTAGTTTTAGGGAATACGCCATCAGTGCTAGTCACCCCCTGGTTATGGAAGGCGGGCTTGGGGTAGTCACAGAACGACTCTCGGGGGATGGGTAATGACAAATTGGTATCAAAGGAGTCAATTATACAGAAGAACTTCGACTTCGATCTTTTCTATGAAGCAATAGTGTTAAGGGTAATGAGTGTGGTTTTCAATTCAGTTTGTCCAGTGTTGGTACGGCGGCCGACGTATCCATATACCAGGACCCTAAATTCTGACTTATGGCATCCGACTCAGTTCACGAAAACACTGATTGTGTGTGAGTTTCCAAGTGTTTTTGTTGTTATCTCTTGAGTAAACTCACTAGGTATAAATTATTGAATGTGGAACACCTGTTTATTTTTAGGAGGCCTCCACGCAGAGTGCCAACTATGTTTCTGAGATTTTTACGCACTGATAGACCACTGAGCGATGAGGCCACAGTGTAGGGACCTCTTCTAGAAGACTCACCAGCAGAGGCACCAGAAGTACCATTACCCATTGGGTATCCAATGCAACCATCCCTAGAAGCAGACGGTGCACGCCGCTTGAGCGCGTTAAATGAGTTCCAGTGCTAGAGGTCACCCAGGTTCATGGGAGAGACAGACCCACAGAAAGTTGGGGATTGGATAGAGGCTGTGGTGAGAGTCTTGTGACTCGTAGGGACACCGACCGATCTCATGGTGATATTTTCTGGCAGCCTTCTACAAGAAGCAGCATTCATATGGTGGAGCTTGATGCACTAGGTTCACGACAAGGTGATGCTTTACTAGGCAGACTTCAAGATACTGTTTCAGGCAGAGTTGGTTCTAGTGACTCTTTAAATAGTGCGCATTTAGGAACTACTTCATCTGCAGCAGGGCATCATGATTGTAGCTCAGTATTCAGTGAGGTTCATAGACCTCTCACGTTCCTCCACTAATATGGTGAGCGACCATTTCTTCAAGGCCCAGACCTTTGAAAAGCATCTCAGGCAGGAGATCAGGGCTTCAATGATCTCACTCAGCATACCAACGCAGGCGGGGGTGTTAGAGAGAGCCCTCTTGGTGGAGAGTTTTCTTGATAAGCAGTCACCAACAGTGAGAACCACCACCAGCCATCATGTAGTGGAGTCCTCTATAGTTGGCAGTAGACAGAAATAACAGAGGTTCAAGAGGACCAGAAATACAGGTGTACAATCGCATGAATCATGATCAGTTGTGCAGGGAACACGAGGCAGAACCAATCAGGCAAGGATCATGCAATGATACTCATATAGTGGGCATGGTCACATGGCCTGTGACTGTCTGAACCGTTATACAGATGATCAGTATATGGTCGAAGGACCACCCAGGCAGTAACAGAGGTTCGACCGAGAAGGTCCACAAGGAGCAAGCAGACATGGCAGAGGAGCTGGTCGTGTAGCTGGAGGTGGGTGACGATTTAAGATGTTACCACCACCACCACTTGGAGGTCCACCCCGACTACAGGGAGAAGGTGGACAGGGGTGAGCTCAGATCTAGGTAGCTGAGGCCTACGATCATGGTGCTCTGGAGATGATACAAGGTACAATTTGTGTCTACTCCCCCTTAGTTGTAGTACTTATAGACACATGTTCCAGTCTTTATTTAATTTCCACTACCCTCGTTCGGAGCTCGGGGATTCCTAAGAAGCCGTTGGCTCTATCCTTACGGCTAGAGACTCTTACGAGAGTAGATTCTAATATTACACATTAGTACTGGTAGTACGAGCTTACTCAAGGAGGGGAGAGCATTGTTGGGTCGTAGAGGATGGCAAGAGGGGGGGTGAATTGACTTTTCAAAAATATTTAACAATTTAAAACAATTATCAATGCAATGGAAAGAAAAAAGGAAAGACACAATTTGATAACGAAGTTCGGCTTAATTCCAAAGCCTACATCTCCGCTCCCAACAAGAACCGTTGAGAGATTTATACGTCAGCTTGCTTTTTAATGGTTGTAGCAAGAAACCCACTAGCCGTTTTAAGGTAGGCTAGAACACCTTCGTACAACTTGCTTTTTTATTATGGTTTTAGCAAGAAACCCAATTGAAAGAAAGAAAGGAAAAGAGGGGTTTGTTTTAATCCAAACCCAATGAAGAACTAAACAAATAAAATAATACAAACACACGGAAGCCTTGAGCGCCAAAAGTCTGAGAGCAGCTGATGGAGAGGGAGCTCAAGCTTCAAGGATGGCAATGGATCATAAGAGGCCTTGTAGATTTGTCGTTAGAGCGTCAAGACATCAAAATATGTTTCCGTTATGTTCCCGACATCCATGGTTTCTTATTTATAGGAGAAATACCAATAAACACTTCAATATGGCAGTTGGAGGGCTTTCAGAGCCATTGGGGGTCAAAAGTACAAGTCCGGTCAAAGTCCCACGGCTAGTTTGACTGGGCACACCGGCTGGCCGGTAGTGTCTCACCAGCTGGCCGGTGGTCCACCAGCGGGCCGGTGCTGAGCTCCCGGCCGGCCGGTGGTCCAGACAGAGCATGCTTTCTGTCTGGGTTCCACCGGCTGGCCGGTGGTTATTCGCCGGTTGGCCGGTGGCACCAGGTAGTGGGCAAGCCTACTGCCTGGGTCCTCCGGCTGGCCGGTGGAAATCCACCGGTTGGCCGGTGGACTCAGAGAGTCCACTATCATCCCTCTTGGGCCAACTCCTGGGAATCCTTTTTCCTAGCATCAGAATACTTGAAAACAAGTTAGAACACGATGAGAGTGATTGTGATCATTAAAATCCAAGATAGAGGGGTACAACAATCTCCCCCTATTTTGATGATCACAATCACAAAATAGAAAGCTTTAAAAAGGATATTCCAATTGAAAACATAAATAAACAATTTTGGACATGAAAATATATTAGAGATCATTTAAAAATAAATAAATTGAAGAGAAGTACCATGTATTTAAAATGATCTTAATCTAAAGAGAATGAGTCATGTTGAAATTGTAACCATAGGTCAATTTTTTTAAAAGGAACAAATGAAATCAATAACTTACCGGTTTTAAAAAAAATTGAACTTTTAAAGTGAGAACTTTAATCAATTAAAATATGAAACTAGTAAACAGAGAAATTTCTCCCCCTTTGGGATTATCAAAATAGGAGGGAAAAAGAAAAAAAATGATAGATAAGACAACTTGAAATTTATAAAAGATGAAACGTTACATAGAGAGTTCAAAACACAAATACAAAGACAAGTCAAAAACAAGAAAGGCTCTATTCACTCCTAGAGGGCCGAGAGTGACGACGACGCCTGAAGGTCGAAGGAGCTGGAGGAGCCTGGATCGCCTCGAAGCGACGATCAAGAGAGTCGATCCGAGAATGGAGCTGATCAAACTGATAGCTGAAGAAGGAAAACTGCAAGTCGAGCTGGGTCTCAATTTGATCCTAGAAGCGTAGGAATTGATCAGCCGTCACCGACAAGCCACCAGCATCAGCGGGAGGGGGCACAACCTCAGCAGGCTCAGGTGCATCATCATCCGCTCCAGCTTCCTCACCAGCATCAGCCTCAGCATCACTTTCGTTGTCACCACTCCCTTCCTCTTCATCGTCATCACTGTCCTCACTATCTGAAAGAGGATAAGCAGCGGCAATAGCAGGAGGCATGGCATGGGATGGAGGATGTGAATGAGTCTGAGGAGAGTAATCCTTGAGAAGTCCATCCTTGTCAGTGATCCACTCCTGACGCCAAGGGTGCCAACGGATGTTCATCTGTTGCACCATCATAAAATTGACGATGCTATCCTTCTTTGGCTGATCAAAGGAAGTAGCATGGAGAGGCACATCAAGGAGGGTGAAGATTTTGGTCAAAAGGCGACCGAAAGGTAGAGTTTTGGATCGGCGTGGGTGCTCAGCCACATAAGTCATGGCCCGGAACAAGAACCGGACCAAATTGAAATGAATACCTCTGGTAATATAAGAGAGAAGATAAATATCAATAAATTTCACCATATCGTGATCACCGATATGGGGCGCAAGAGAGGTCTGAATAAGGCGCTCAATGATTCGATGGTTAGGGGTGAGCTGGGAGAGCTTGACAATTGGATTGTTGGGCTGTCCTGTGAGATGCTTAAGAGCGACAGCTAAATCAAAATCAGGGTCCCGAGGAAACTCCCCCTGAGCAAATGCATGAGGCCCGACATGAGGAACTCCTAGCATTCTGGTAACCTCTACATATGTGAATGTGATAGGTTGCCCAAGAGCGGTGGTGGAAATGGTATCGGTGTCGTCAGAAACCGACCACGTCAAGTGAGCATAAAACTCTTTGACAAGTAAAGGATAAATAACATCCTTCTCAGGAGGTTCAAAAAAGGAATGCCAGTGTTGATATTCAATAATGGAGAAAAGCTCGAGACGAGCAGAAGATAGCCAAGAATAGTCAATCACTCTACCTGGCAAAATGACCTTGTCATGCCATATATCCGGAAGATGAGGAATTGAAGGAGGAGGAGGTGCTTCTTGAGCGATACCCTTTCCTTTGCAAGAAGAGCGAGGACCCATGAAGGCAAAAGGAGATAAAATGAAAGAGATTGAGAGAAGAATGGAGTTTGAGAGGGCAAGGATGAAGAAGTGAGGCTAGGGATTTGGAGGAGCCGCGGTTTTGGAGGAGCCGCACGAGAGAGAGAGAGAGAAGAAAGGGAGGGGAAGGGTTTAATTTTAATTTTAACCCTTCCTCCGGCCGGCCCAAAAAAGAAAAGCCCGACACCACCGGTTAACCGGTGATGTACCACCGGTTGACCGGTGGTATTAAAATTCAAAAAAAAATATAAAGAAAATTGAATTAAAATAAAAAAGAGTTATATATTAAATAGTTCTCATTGACAAATCATTCCTAACTCCCCCTAAATAAAATCAAAACATTCAACCGGGAGCGGTTTGGTAAAAATATCAGCTAATTGGAAATCAGTAGAAATGAAGTCCAAAGTGATATCCCCTTTTTGAAAATGGTCACGAAGGAAATGATGCCTTAAGTCTATATTCTTTGTTCTAGAGTGTTGTATTGGATTCTTAGAAATACTAATGGAACTAGTGTTGTCACACCGAATAGGGACATGATCGTAGGAAAGGTCATAATCCAAGAGAGTGTGCTGCATCCAAATAATTTGGGCACAACAATTCCCAGCGGCTACGTACTCGGCCTCGGCAGTAGAAAGAGCAACACAGTTTTGCTTCTTGCTACTCCACGATACAAGGGACTTGCCTAGCAGATGACAGGTTCCACTAGTACTCTTTTGATCTAATTGACATCCGCCAAAGTCAGCATCCGAATATGAAGAAAGTTCGAAAGAAGTATTAGAAGGATAAAATAAACCAATGTTTTTGGATCCTCTTAAATACCTAAAAATCATTTTGACCAATTTAAAATGAGATTCTTTGGGATTGGCTTGAAGACGAGCACAAAGGCAAACACTGAACATGATGTCAGGACGGGTCGTAGTTAGGTAAAGTAGACTGCCGATCATACTCTTATAAAGATTGTTATCAACCGGTTTCCCGACTTCATCTAACGTAATCTTACAGGAAGTACTCATGGGTGTACTAATTTCCTTTACTTGATCCATACCAAAACGACTTAAGAGCTCATTTGTGTATTTGCCTTGGCTTAGAAAAATACCTTTTGAATTTTGAAAGATTTGAAAACCGAGAAAAAATTTCAATTCCCCCATAAAGCTCATTTCAAATTCTTTTCTCATTAAATCTGAAAAATAAGTACAAAATGATTCTTTGGGAGAACCGAAGATAATGTCATCGACGTAGATTTGGACGATCAAAAGATCTTTTGAAGGGTGTTTTAAAAAGAGGGTACAATTAGCTTGACCCATTTTAAAATCATTTTCTAAAAGGAATTTTGTTAACCGCTCATACCAAGCCCGAGGGGCTTGCTTTAAGCCATATAGAGCCATGGTTAATTTAAAAACATGATTTGGAAATATTGGATCTTCAAAACAGGGAGGTGTTCAACAAATATTTTTTCTGAAATAAAACCATTTAAAAAGGCGCTTTTAACATCCATTTGAAAAAGTTTGAAATTTAAGAGGGCGGCGAAAGCCAACAAGATCCTAATGGATTCCAATCTAGAAACGGGCGCAAAGGTTTCACCATAATCAATTCCTTCTTCTTGATTATAGCCCTTAGCTACTAGGCGAGCCTTATTCTGGGTTATATTTCCTTGATCATCAAGTTTGTTCCTAAAAACCCATTTAGTGCCAATAATTGGATGATCACTGGGTCTTTCAACAAGAGTCCAAACATTATTTCTATAGAATTGATTTAGTTCATCTTGCATTGCAAGAACCCAATTCTCATCATTAATGGAATCATTAATGGTTTGAGGCTCTAGGTGAGAAATGAAGGCTTGATGTTCATCCTCGTTGAGGATTGATCTTCTAGTTCGAGTATCGGCTTGAAGATCACCTATAACATTTTCTAATGGATGGTCTCTAGAAGGTTTCCAAACCTTAGGCAAGGTGGAAGGCAAAGAAGATGAAGAAGGTTCATGATCATCATCCTCCTTTAGAGGAGAAGAGGAATCATTTAATTCAAGTTTATCAAGCTTATCTTCAACATCTTCAATGACCAGGTGGGGTTTTGGAAGATTTTCATCAAACTTGACATGAGATGATTATTCGATGGTTTTTGAACGTTTGTTGAAGACACGATAGGCTTTGCTTGAGTTGGAGTACCCAAGAAAAATACCTTCATCGGATTTGACATCAAATTTCCCTAGGTTATCTTTTGTGTTAAGGATAAAGCATTTACAACCAAACACTTTAAAATAACCAACATTGGGAAATTTTCCTTTCCAAAGTTCATAGGGGGTTTTCTTAAGAAGGGGTCTTACAAGGACTCTATTGATAGTATAAGTAGCAGTGTTAACTGCCTCGGCCCAGAAAAATTGAGGGAGGTTGAATTCACTAAGGAGGGTTCGAGCAATTTCTTGGAGAGTTCGGTTTCTCCTTTCAACCACTCCATTTTGTTGTGGAGTCCTAGGGGCAGAGAAGGTGTGATTGTATCCTTGAGAGGAACATAATTCATCGAATTCTTTGTTCTCGAATTCACCTCCATGGACACTACGGAGCGATATAGTTTTATATCCTTTTTCGTTTTCTACTTTCCTAGAGAATTTCAAAAAGGTTCTACAAGCATCATTTTTATGAGCTAAAAAGAAAACCCAAGTGAAACGAGAAAAGTCATCTACTAGGACAAAGCTATAGGATTTTCCACCTAGACTTTCTACAGGGGTAGGACAAAAAAGATCAAGATGTAGGAGCTCAAGAGATTTTGAAGTGGACACTTCCTTCTTAGATTTGAAAGAAGACTTGTGTTTCTTGCCAAGTTTTCATGGCTCACAAATAAAATCTTTCTTAAACTTAAGTTTAGGAAGGTCACGGATGAGCTTGTTCTTATTAAGCTTTAGAAGTGAATGAGAGCGAAAATGCCCCAACCTTCTATGCCAAAGCCAAGACTCATTGTCAAGAGCACTTAAACATTTAACATTTTGGCTAGATAAAGACTTTAAATCAATAATGTAAACATTTTGAAAACGGGAAGCATAAAATATCAATTTGTTTTAAAAATCAAACACATTGCATAAATCATTTTGAAAATTCACCGAAAAACCACTATCACAAAGTTGACTAATGATAATTAGATTATGTTTTAAACCTTTAACAAATAAAACATCTTTAATTAAGTAGGTTCTACCAAATCCAATGGTACATATTCCGACAATCTTGCTTTTTGAATTTTCACCGAAGGTGACGTATCCTCCATCGAATTCTTCAAGGGAGTTGAACTCGGAGGGATCGCCACACATGTTCCTCGAGCATCCGCTGTCGAGATACCATGAGCCTTTAGAAGTCCTACTTCTTTGGCGTTTATCCTACAAAATCAAGAGAGAATAGATTTTGGTACCCATATAAGTTTGGGTCCGGAAAGATTAGCTAAAAGAGACTTTTGAACCCATATTTTTCTAGAGGGTTTTCATCTAATATACTCATCCGAGTAGGTAATGGTTTTGGGGCTTCCATACCTTTCATTTTTACAATCACATTCATAAATCATGTGCCCGGTCTTTTTACAATAATTACAAAATTCATATTGAGAGCTCCCCCTTACAAAAGTAGTGGGTGCTCTAGAAGAAGTGGCTTGTTTGTTAAAGCCAAGTCCATGTGTTGTTCTAGCCGAACGCTGAGAACCTAGTAATTTGGTCAAATTTTGTTCATCTTGGGTGAACTTGGCAAGAGACTCCCTTAGATCTTTAATGGTTGAATTCAAAGAATCAACATTTGGAATATCTTGGATCTTAAGGGTAAGTTCCTCATTCTTTTTGAGAAGTTGTTCTTTTTCAGAAATGAATTTTTTTTTCTTTTTCAAAGCCACAAATTTAGAGGTAAGTTCGTAAAACCCTTCCTCTAATTGATCTCCCGCATTTTGGAGATCTTCATAGGACATGTCATTATTGAAAGAAGAAGATGAGGAAGAGGAGTCGGAAGAAGATACCTCATCAAATGCCATTAGGCATTTTCCACCATCATCACTTGAGTCGCTTGAAGACATGGAGTCATCACTTGCACTCCATGTGGATGCTTTGAAAGCCTTCTTGTTTTTCTTTTATTTTACCCTTTTCTTGAAAATGGAGCACTCTGGTTTGATGTGTCCTTTCTTTCCACATTCAAAGCATGTAGCTTCATTCTCCGCTTTGGGCTCTTCATTTCGTGCCCTTCGAAAGTTCTTCTTTTTCTTCATGAATTTCCTCATTTTTCACGCTAGTTGAGAAATCTCGGATTCGCTATCAGCGGAGGAGCTTTCTTCCTTTTCTTTGAAAGCAATGTTCTTTTTCTCCTTGAAGGTTTTACCTTCTTTATCGGCTTTCCACTTCATGGTGATCTCCTAGGTCATGAGTGATCCCATGAGTTCTTCAACCGGCATTTTCTTGATATCTTTTGCTTCTTGAATTGCGGTCACCATTGGTGCCCATGAGCTTGGTAGGACCCAAAGAATCTTCTTGACCATCATTTCTGCAGAAACATCCTCACCAAGAGATTTTCTTCCATTGCAAACGTCAGTAAAACGAGTAAACATTTCAGTAATTGATTCGTGTGGGTGCATGGTGAAACATTCAAAATCTTGGAGATACATGTCTAATCTAGTGTCTTTGACTTTGTTATTTCCCTCATGGGTTACTTCTAAATGTTTCCAAATTTCATAAGAAGAGGAGAAAGTAGAAACACGGTTGAATTCATTACGGTCTAGCCCACAATGAAGAACATTCATGGCTTTGCCATCAAGCTCAAAATTGGCAATGTCTTCGGGGGTCCATTTGGAATCATCCTTGTTAGATAAAGTATAGCCTTGCATTATTATCTTATAGATAGGATAACCAATGCTTATAAGAAAAGTAATCATGCGAGTTTTCCAATAAGTGTAATCGGTTCCATCAAGGAATGGAGCCCGAGTCATAGAATACCCTTCGGGAGCATGTGAGGAATTAGCCATCACTAAGGATCTTAAGTTTGTAACCGGTTAAGGTATTACACAAACGCTTCCTCTGATACCAAATGTTGGGTCGTAGAGAATGGAAAGAGGGGGGTGAATTGCCTTTTCAAAAATAATTAACAATTTAAAACAATTATCAATGCAGCGGAAATAAAAAAGACAAGACACAATTTGATAACGAAGTTCGGATTAATTCCCAAGCCTACGTCTCCGCTCCCAACAAGAACCGTTGAGAGATTTATACGTCAGCTTGATTTTTAATGGTTGTAGCAAGAAACCCACTAGCCATTTTAAGGTAGGCTAGAACACCTTCGTACAGCTTGCTTTTTTATTATGGTTGTAGCAAGAAACCCAATTGATAGAAAGAAAGGAAAAGAGAGGTTTGTTTTAATCCAAACCCAATGAAGAACTAAACAAATAAAATAATACAAACACACGGAAGCCTTGAGCACCAAAAGTGTGAGAGCAGCTGATGGAGAGGGAGCTCAAGCTTCAAGGATGGCAATGGATCATAAGAGGCCTTGGAGATTTGTCGTTAGAGCGTCAAGACATCAAAATATGTTTCCGTTATGTTCCCGACATCCATGGTTTATTATTTATAGGAGAAATACCCATAAACACTTCAATATGGCCGTTGGAGGGCTTTCGGAGCCGTTGGGGGTCAAAAGTACAAGTCTGGTCAAAGCCCAACGACTAGTTTGACTGGGCACACCGGATGGCCGGTGGTGTCTCACCAGCTGGCCGGTGGTCCATCGGCTGGCCGGTGCTGAGCTCCCGGCTGGCCGGTGGCCCAGATAGAGCAGGCTTTCTGTCTGGGTTCCGCCGGCTGGCCGGTGGTTATTCACCGGTTGGACGGTGGCACCAGGAAGTGGGCAAGCCTACTGCCTGGGTCCTCCGGCTGGCCGGTGGGCAAGAACCGGTTGGCCAGTGCCCATACCGGTTGGCCGGTGAGCTAACACCGGCTAACCGGTGGCTTTGGCAGAAATCAATGCTTCTGCCAGAGACCACCGGCTGGCCGGTGGAAATCCACCAGTTGGCCAGTGGACTCAAAGAGTCCACTATCATCCCTCTTGGGCCAACTCCTGGGCAACCTTTTTCCTAGCATCAAAACACTTGAAAACAAGTTAGAACATGATGAGAGTGATTGTGATCATTAAAATCCAAGAGAGAGGGGTACAACAAGCATCATCTAGGATCTCCTAGTAGTGGCCTCGAGGCCTTACAATGTCATCTTTTGTATGAACTAGTTATCTACATTCCATGCTCAGATAGACTGTATTAGTCTCAATATGTGGTGTATCCACACATATGGGACTAGGTTATGCTTCACTGGAAAGAGGAGAGCCTTTGAAGTTCCAGATGGACTTACCCGGAGGTGAGTGCAACTGATCACTCATCAGTTGGCTAGCCTTACACTTGGAGGTGTTTCTGGGAAGAGTCTCATCTATCCTGTAGTGGTGGACCAGTATGTGGATGTCATCTCTGATGATGTTTTGGGTCCACCTCCTTGCAGATAGGTGGACTTTTAAATTGAAATGTACCCTTGGAGGGCACCGATATCTACAAGAGTGTATCAGATGGCTCCCACGGAGCTTCGTTGGTTGTAGGTACAACATGAGGACTTGCAATAGAAGGGATACATGCAGCCCAGTTATTCACCTTAGGCAGCCCCGATTTTATATGCCAATAAAGTGAATGGGAGGTTGAGACTATTTTTCGACTATTGGTGCATGAACTATGTGATCATTAGAAAAAGGTACCCACACCCGAGGATTGACGACCTCTATGATTAGCTGATGGAGGACGATGGTTCTCGAAGATATACCTCTGATCAGGTTATCACCTACACAGAGTGAATGTTGAGGATGTGAAGAATATGGCTTCTCAGATGTCGGTACATCCATTACAAGTTCTTGGTTATTCCATTCACTACTACCAAATCTCCAGCAGTTTTCAAGGGACTCATGAAAAAGATCTTTCAGTCGTACCTTGATAGCTTTGTAGTAGTCTTCATCGACGACCTTCTGATATACTAGACTACTGAGGAGGATCATGCCTATCATTTTCTTGTTGAACTAGACACACTCTGAGATCATCGGCTTTATGGTAAGATCTCAAAGTGACAATTATGGATTCCAAAGGTTTACTTTCTGAGAAATGTCATATCAGAGTCTGGAGTTGCAGTGGATCCATCAATGATTAAGGTGGTACTTTCATGGGAGCCACCCAAGAGCGTGATAGAGGTATGGAGTTTCCGGGGTTTGGCCGGATATTACCGGATATTTGTGTGAGATTTATTTAGAGTTTCCGCACCACTATCATCCTTGACGAAGAATGGGAAACCCATTGTATGGTCGAAGAGATGACAACAATGTTTTCAAGAGCTGAGGTAGAGGCTGACTAGTGCCCCCCATCATGAGACTTCTAGAGGAGGGTGTGGGGTATATAGTGTACTATGACACATTAGGGACTGGAATCAGATGTGTCTTGATGAAAGAGTGAGAAGTAATGGAATGTGGTTCTCGATAGCTGAGACTACACGAGAATAACTACTATACCCATGACCTCGAGTTAGCAGCAATATTCTTCGTCTTGATGATGTGGCGACACTATCTGATGGGTGAACATTTTATAGTGTACTCTAATCACAATAGTCTCAGGTATATCTTCTCTTAAAAGGACTTGAAAATGAGACCGCAACATTGGATTGAGTTCCTCCCGGACTATGACTTTAAGATTGTCTATACCCCTTGGATGGGGAACATTATAGAAGATGCACTTAGAAAGAGATATGGTATACAGCTACTAGGTGAGGCGACAGAGCAGCTAACCGCTTTGTAGATATCCTTTGTGGATCAGGAATAAATATCTTTTCTTCAGTCTCTTAGTGTCAGTCCCTAAATTCATTAGAGAGTCGGGGAGGTGCAGTGTGGAGACATTGACTGCGAGACTTGATGTGCTCAGACATCCACAGGACAGACACCTGATAGATTTTGTAAAGTCGGGGAGCACGTCATCAACTTAAGATGACTTACCACGGTACCAGTGTCACTTCTGGAAGAAGTGTTGCGGTAGTTCCACACATTCCCTCGAAAGGTACATCCAGGAGTGGAAAATATATACCATTATCTCTGACAGGAGCAATGGTGGTCTAGAATGAAGAAAGCAGTAGCATAGTTTTTCTACTACTGCCTCACTTTTCAGCAAGTAAAGGAGGGTAATCAAGTACCAGGAGGTGTGGTTCGGCCTTTAAAGGTCCCAGAGCTGAAGTGGGATGGGATATCCATGGACTTCGTGACAATACTTCCACATACATCCATTGGACTTGACTCAATTTGGGTGATCGTCGAATGTCTGACCAAGTCGGCCAACATTCTTCTAATTAGAGAGCAGGGTTTAGTAGAGATCTAGGGACACCAATATGTGCAAGATATTGTGTGGATAAATGGAGTACCCTAGATTATTGTCTCCAATTTTGATGCACATTTTACTTCTCAGCTATGGAAGGGGTTATAGGAGGCTTTCAGGACGCAACATTGTTTGAGCACCGCCTTCCATCCTCAGACAAATGGCCAGACTGAGCGGACCATACAGATCCTTGAGTACATGTTGTGTCATCGTGTCCTCCATATTGGTGGCAGCTGATAGGATTACTTACCTTTGGTGGAGTTTCCATACAACAACAGATATCACTCCAGCAATGGGATGACACCTTTTGAGGTGATATATGAGCTACCTTGCAGATCACCATTGTGCTAGAATAACCCAAGAGAGTCATCACTCGTGGGACAAGAGATGGTTCGGGTTAATACAAAGAAGGTGCAGATTATCTAGGAGCAGATGAAGAATGTACAAAGCAGGAAGAAGGTTTATGCTGACCGGAGAAGAAGTCATCTGGAGTTCTAGGATGGCGACCACATCATTCTATGGGTCACACCTCGGAAAGGTTTATAGAGACTTGGCCAAGGAATCAAGTTATCTCTTAGATTTATCGGACCTTTTTAGGTCCTCAACAAAGTTGGATAGATGGAAAACCACTTAGCTCTTACACCTCTGTTGCACTGGGTGTATGAAATATTCCTTGTATCCCAACTTTGGAGATGCGTGCACAACCCTTCCCACATCATCGACTATAGAGAGCTGGACAGAGATGTTGGGGTGACATTTTTTGAGATTCCAGTTGATATTGATGATCGAAAAAATTGAGTCCTATGTGGGCGGTTGATACCTCTGGTGTGTGTTCGTTGGGAGCACAGGAACCACCAGGGGAGCACATGGGAGTTGGAGGCTCAGATGCATTCTCAGTACCCCAACTTGTTCCCTTAGTTTGAGTTGTGGCTTACGGGAACCCAAAGCCCTGAGGTGGGGAGAATGTAAAGACCAATAATTTCCATCTAATGTTTTAAAATATGTGGGAATTATACAAGTCTGTGAAAATTGACGGCGTGTGATTCCGAGGGATGAAGTGCCCAGAATGAATTTCTGAACATAATTTTTGGTACGTTTAGTAAACGTGTAAGTGGGTTTTTTAACTTCTGAACTGGTGCTCAGAATTGAAATCTGAGGACATAGTTTAACTCGTAGTGCCAGTATTCATTTAAGGAGACATTCACCTCGACTGCAGGTGGTTGAGGGTGAAAGTTAGTTTTTGGGGTTTTCTTGAAATAATAAAATAAAATAAAATTTGTGTATGATTTTATTTTATTTGTTAAACCCCCCACATGTGGATATTGAGAAGTGGGGACCACAAGACCTAAACCTCCCATGAGATGTTATGGATGTGTAGACCACCAAGCCTACCCTCCCATGAGAGGTTATTGTGGTAGGGACCACCCGAGGATTAAAAACTATTGAAACCCTTTGAAGTTCCATATAATGGTGGAGGAAACCTCTCAACACCATCCTAAAAGTGGAGGAGCCTCTTGACATCCACCACATTAATTATGTCAACCCTCCCCTTTAATTATTTGAGCCAACACATCAAATAATTAGTTAAACTATTTGAAATTATGGAAAAAAAATTATAGAACACATAATTTATTATTTTGGGCTACGAATTAATTTTGGTGGAATTGGGGAAAGGAGGAACTTGGGAGAAAGCTCTCCAACAAAGAACATTCCACCAACGAAGAATGATGACTTCGACTTCTTCCACGGGACGCCCTTCAAGGAGGAATGTATTCGACTTCGATGAACCAACGCACGAGCCTGGGATTGGAGTTGTGTGGTGGATGAGATGAACGTCAAAAACTTAAACATCTTCTCTCATTGTCAATGTCAATGAACCATTCAAGAAAGGGGTTTATTTGTGTATGAATATTTCCCATGATCTTACCTTGATATTCTTTTTTGGGTTTGGGAATAATTCATTGTGGCAGGTTCTAATGATTGATGTTCTTATTTTAGTTTAAATGTTAAGCTACTTGCTTCTGCCCTAACGAGGAGGGTGCAGGCAAAACAAACATGGCCCGACCCATCCACAAATATTATGGTGTTTTTCGTGATGGAGGAGGACAGCTATCATCCATGGTTGGGGCAGGAGAATGGCGGCTGACACCCCCACCATCCACGACGAAGGTGATGGCACAAAGTTTCCCCTCTACGACCACCTCCATACATGACTCTGCAACTCCCTATAGTAGGAAAGCCACGTCATGGTCGAACTGCTGCCCTATGGCTGGAACACCGCCCCATGGCCAGACCACTGCAGGTGGCTGAACCCCTGTGGCCGCCTCCTCCCGGCCGAACCATGCCCCTGCGGCGCCCACCTTTCTTAGTCCCCCCCGCAGCGTCCTCTTGGCCGAACCACCCCAGTCGAACCACCCCCGCGGCTCTGCACTGCCATGTGGCTGGACCTCCTCCCCTTGGATGAACTGCCACCTCAGGACCGGACCGCCTCCTCACGGCCAGACAACCGCCCCACGGCCGAGCCCCTCCGTGGCCAGACCTCCCTCACACGCAAGCTCCGTGGCTAAGTTGGCTTCACAGAAACCCTCCATGGCCTCTACGGCCCTCGCGGCCTACAGGGCCGGACCTAGTGGGTCGCGCCAAACCCAACGGTCCAAGTCAGTCTGATCGGGTCAGACCAGACCTGGGCCCAGTAAGACCCATTTAATTCTTTTGGCCATAACTTTTGCATCATATGTCCGTTTGACGAACCATCAGCAGCATTTCAAATCATGAAGCGAGACAGTCCCTTTGAGTATACCCCACTGGAGATTTGGATTAATATGAAGAATGGTGACATTGGATCGGCCATGAATCAAACTGGGCCCCATGACTAAAAGGCTAATAACTCACAGACGGGCGTCCGATTGAAGTGCCATATGTTGCATTGAGACCCCTAAGACATGGTGGACCATTGAGATGATTCTTCATGAGAGTTCGTGGTAGTTTGAGTATCGACCAGTTGCTTGTGGAGTGGATCCACCCCGAGACGAGCGAACGTAGTGCAGGAACCTAATATCTGGATTAGACTAGACGACTGCTGACCTTTTTCACTTGGAGTGACTTGAAATGCCTAGTGGGGAGCGCCTCTGTGTGACGCAAAAGACTGATAGTGGGGAGTGCCTCTGAGTGACGCTACAGACCCACAGTATACAACAGGAGGAGTACCTTAGAATTCCCTATTAGGGAGCACCTCTGTGTGTCACAGCAGACCCAACATACTTTACAGTATGAATACCATGACAAGTCACGAAGGGGAGCGCCTCTGTGTGACACAACAGACCCATGGTGGGGAGCGCCTCTATTTGACGCGATAGACCCACAGTACTTGACGGGATGAGTACGTCAACAGTCCAAGGTTTGTGGGAAGCTCCTCTATGTGACACGAAAATCCCAATATAATTGATAGTGGAGGGGATCTCCAGTAGTCTAGGTGTTCGACGATGTGACTAGGGAGGTTACTTGATACTACCCCTAAAATAAATTTTGATGTGAGATGAGTCAGTACCTTTGTGTTTTCAATATGATTGAGATGGATTATTTGATAACTTAGGAATATTTATGGGCATATACATAAGTAGGGTTATCTATTGATTTCATACTTTATGGTTTATCCTTGTTGGTTTTTGTGAGAACAAGAGGGTCTCGTGGTCCATACTGAGTATCATTATGCTCACCCCTCCATAGGTTGTGCCCACACCTTGTTTAGTTGGATGCAGAAGACAGACAACGCTGAATGAGGCTGAGAGTATTAGGACTGGATGGTGCTCGGAGGTGGACCATAAGACATGTCGGTACACAGAGGAGACCGGTGGACGTGGAGTGCTAAGGAGGAGATCTATACCTAACCTTCAGGTGGGAACTCCAGAGGACGATCCAGTAGCTATATTTTCACTTTATTTAGTTGTATAGTATTTCAGTTTATTGTATATTCAAGTTGGGCTTGTATTCTGGCCCCTTTTACATGCTGCACTCACTCTATTTACAGTTCAGTTTACTTGTGTTACTATTTTTTCGTGGGCTTGGTTACATGTTCCTATAGTTTATAAAGGCAATGCCTTTCCAAATTTAGGAAATACGCCTTTGGAGATAGTCTCCATCCCCTAGCCTATGGAAGAGGTCTTGGGGTAGTCACCGCATGGGCCATAAGGGATGGTTCGTGACGCTCATCTAACCTAATGGGTGTATTCCCCAATAAAAATCATAAAAATTCCAACCCATAATCATATGAGTCATACATATTTTAAACTAGTCACTCGGTTCTACCTCAATGACCATGATAATGTCATGTCAGTATCACCAAGACAGAATAGCTCCCATCAATCATATTTAATCGAAGAAATATCACATAAGTTGTATTCTAAAGGCTGATCACTTTTCACATAATACTCATCTGAATATTAGATTCACCTAACCATTATTTGTATATCATATATCTTACCATTGAGGATTAAAAACCATTTTCTCTTTGAGGAAACACCTATAATTAACAGGTCTATGAATCATACTAATATATCCCATCAAACTAATCCTTAATACCAAATGGAATATTTGTTTTTTTCCATGAAGATCAAGGAATAAATATATCTATATCACATATGAAACACATCTTTTCATCACTTAATATTGAGTGAAAAGAACCAATTGAGGAATCCCATATATAAATATAAAATATTATTTGGATGACCACTTTTGTGGAGTTCATTCACAAATATCACTTGGTTCCCTAGCATCCAGACCCACATCTCAAGATAAGAACACATTTACAGCTAGCCGATAAATGTTATCTCACATATGTAAATTATCATAGGGAAACACATTTATGATCCCATATCTACTATATCATGGAATCAAAAAATCCAAAATACCAACTCCTATTTTCACAAATAAAAATAATATTTGGAATATAATTAAAAGACATTAATCTTGTAGGAAACAGATTTTCAAAATCCATCCACATGTGGAACTACCCTCTCAATATTTGCGATCACAGGATAATCCACAAAAAAAACATATGAGTGAAACCCCATAATAATTAATTAAGTCATAAATATATATATCTATAAAAATAATACCATTTGATGATCCTTTTCAAGAATCCCACAATCACTTTTTTGGATTAAGTAGAATACTAACAATAATGAACATAAGAAAACATGATATTTTATTTCAATAACACATAATGTGAATGGAAGTATACAACAAATACCCACAATGGGTATATTAAAACTCCATAAAGTGCCAATTCTCACAAATTAATAGTGTATATATATCCCATACATGAGGTTAATATATAGTTATAATAAAAAAGTATCTCAACAAAGAATACAGATGACCTATTCTAAGAATAAAATAAATTAAGGTTTAAATCATTTTAGTTTCACAAAAAAGTTATAAAGAAAATATAATATAATCTATTACTGAAAAAATAAAAATACTAAAAAATATTCATCAATTATATCAATAGAAATAAGAATTCATATTTCATATATATTATATATGATGAAAATTATTCTTGATGATGCCTGTTGCAAAGGGGAAAACACAAAACCCAATAAAACATAAATCTCCAACAAATAAAATAAAGATGAGTTTCTAAAATAATAAAATAAAATATAACATTAAATAAGTGATGAACAATGTCATGTACCTAGAAACAAAGACATGTCACAAACCATCCCATAATGTCATTCGACCCAACATGTGACCCAGTCTGTGACACGTCCCGAAGGGCGTTCCTAATCACCACATGCACACAACTAGTTTTGGGAATCAAATAAAAATAAAGGAGGAATGATTTCCTCATAACAATCAGCATTAAATATATAAACTAATCAATATGACCATGCAAAAAAATCAAAAACTAAAGAAAAATAAATAGACAAATGGATTTAAATACAAATAGAAAATGAGAACAAACTTAAAACTAAAACACAGCTACAATGGACAACTACCAAAAAACCCTACAATTGACCACAAGGTCCCCAACATCCACCATCCAACCAACTCGAAGCATGAGTAGATGAGTCATGTAACTAAATGAATATTCGAACTTTCCAAACAACTCATGCCTACCAGAACCAAGTGGAACAAGTATGGTGTGATATTGACAGTTCTGTAGAAAATCACCGCAGAATCCATGTGTTCCCATTCCCAAAACATTCTAATAATAGTAGTTTTAAAAAAAAATTATGAAAATAAGAGTCTCACCGTTTTGTAAAAACAAATAAAATTTTCATTTTAGAAATCAACCCATGTTTCCTTCCTTTTCTGAAAAAAATTGTCTTTTTACAACAAAAACCCAAAACCGATAATATAAGAGAATTAGTGGAAAATAAATAAGAAGAAGACTACGTGCAGGAAGATAAAAGTAAGAATATATAAATAGTAACCATCAAAGATCTGAAACATCCCTAAAAGACCCATGTACATACTCAGTTCAGAACCACTTATAGATAAATTGTGATTCCCCTATGATAAAAACCAAATTGTTCTTCTATCCATGCCTCACTAGTGGAATAACCTTGATAGCCATTCTATAACTCCAAGAGGGTACGAACATGTCTAATAATGGTTGGAGAGATATCATCTCTCAATCATCTAGAATATGCCCAAAAACCCATGGTGATACCAAAACAATGTAAATAGGAGGCCAATAAAATCAAGACACACCTTACATGTTGTCACCAAACATGCCTACCCCAAACATGAACACAAATATTCCATAAACCATTATAGAAAAAACCTACTAAATAGGATCACCATATATATAATTAAATTTATACATCCCAAAATTTCATGTCATAAGGGTGACAACCAGGCCTCTACACCATATACAATTTTAAACCATTTCTTAAAACACCTTCGTTCTCCAACTGAGCAGACAAATTTGAAAAACCACAATATTTTACAAATTCTAAAAGAAGAATCACTTTTAAATAGAAAACAAAAAATATGCCCTTAATCATTACACACCCCAAATTAATTTTCCAAAAAACACTTCTAAATCTGTTTCTAATAATGTGTATGATAATCCATTTTATGAATTTTAAAAACAAGAGTTACCTTCTTCAACCATTTACGAAAACATATTTTATGGCCAAATAGACCAAATATTAAGGAACACACTCAGAAACATTTCCAAAACACTAGAACAACCACTTATATGATTTTTGAGGAAAATGTAGAAACATTTTATAGAAAATAGAAAAATGGATGATGTTAGGTTCTTGATGGATAATTTTTTATAGTGTTCCTTTTTCATGAGACTGCACATCCATGTGTGTAGCTGGTGCACCTATGGATGTGACAACAACCCATAAAATCATCAAAATTCTATGAAAGGACCCAATAACATTTTTAAAATATCACCTTATTTTCAAACCCAACTCATCAATTCAACCTCATTCCAAAAAAATGATCATTTTCAAACCAAATAGAACTTTACCAAACAAAATTCATGTCAAACCACAAAATCACTATTTTTCACATTCAAGACCGAATTACAACACAACCATTTAAAAAAATATTATAAAGGAAAATACACAATCAATCAACATCATTATTAAATCCAATTAACATTCCACCACACACATTTGACATTAGAAAGCATTTTCACAATTAAGGGTTCACATCAAAATTTATTTTTATCAATTTTCTTCAAAATGAAATCACCACAATAATATATTCTAGGGTACTAGGGTGGTGAAAATAATGTTTTAAAATTAATTAAAAGCACTCAAAAATCATATTGAGTGAATCAGAAAGGAAAGGCATGAAAATACCAACCTCAGTGGTGTGATAATGAAATGTAACATTTTTAGAGGAGTGATCTAATTCCGAAAAACCCTTTACACACCCTTGAATCAATGAACATAAGGACACACAAAAACCCTGACCATTCTGATTTTTCCAGTAGAAAACCCCACAAGAAAATAAACTAGAAACAGAGGAGGAATGAAAATGTGGGGAGAAAAGGGAAAAAATCTATGAAACATAACATTGGAAACATTAAGGACATTTCATAGAGGAAGGGGAGAAAGGGAGAGAGGTTCGAGACAACCCCATAGTGGTAATTGTTTAGATGAGGGTGGATGAGGCTGATTTTTGATAATAAAAAAATAGAGAGTGGTAATTTAAGGTTAGGATATTTAATAACCTGGCACGATCACACGGTTTGGACACACAGTTTGTCAAGCCATGCAGTAACCCTCATGGTGCCTCTTACCAAGGAAAAATTGATGCTCGATTACCTGGGATCAACCACACACTCAAGAATTGTTCATGTGGGAGGTTTTATCTAACCAAGCACCTTTTTCATTACTTGTTCACATGTTTTCAACTAATAGTGTTGTACTAGTACACCTCCTGGAAAACCTACCCGAACTATTTTTTTTAAAAAAAATCAGTTGGCAATCATCACAAACTCCATACAGAAGGATTAAAGTCCAAGAAGATAATAAAATAAATGAGTATATGAGGTAGGGTTGAAAATTCCCGTCATTATAGGATTTTTTTACCCCAAAAATTTGACCAATATGATAGTTAAGAAAAAATAGATTCCATGCCTAGAGAAAACAATGGAAATCGTTAATCTAGTGATGACCTTACACTCTATAGGTCACACTTGACAATTTACAGAAGAATAAAAATACCATGGTTGAGGGGAGAACATGAGAGGGTTCTCCCCACCACATGAATTCATCAACAAGAGAATTTGATACCCAAATACACTACACTGGTTAGGGGGGTTAATGTGGGAAATCCCAAGCAAAAAAAATCCAACTTATTCAGATTAACAAAACAACAGACTGTTCATAACCAGAAACTAAGGTATTTTTAACCTGAGCTAAACAACATCCATAATGTTAATGGAACAACCCAAAAAATAGTCTTTAAACAAGAGGCAAGCTATAAGGAAACCCAGAATACCGGGATGCTAGAAGATGGAAACATCCTATAAGAACAAAAAATTCTCCACACAAGGTCAAACAACATCACCACAAGAATAAAAATTCTATAACACATATGAATTTTAACCAGAAATATTGATAATAGAAAATATAACATGATCTAAAAAAATTACCAGAAACACCATCCAACCAAATCACAAATCCATGAAATCTCCAAAATAGGACAACAGACATCCAAACTAAAACAATCCACTCAAAGAGCCAAACACCCCCTAAGAAAAAAAATGATTCATAGGAAACATCTAGATGAACAAAAAAACTTATATTACAACAAAAAAAGTTCATCACATCATCAAAGAAACATACAATAATAGAAAAAAACAACAACACATTGAATATTTCCATCCTAAAATATGGAAGATAGCTGATCCAAGGTTTAACACACTGAGAAACTCCTCAATATGTGCTAGATTTTCCGCAAGACCTGTGGTTATTGATCTAATGGATGACGCATACCCTTCCTCATAATCATTATATAGACTCAATCGATGACGACTATTTTTTTGTGAAACAGATAATGAATTTTTTTTACAGATGATCTAAATGGCCACAACGATGATAGGTCTTCAGAGGGATGCAACAAAAAGGATTCAAATGACTAGACAAACAAAACTGATGGAAAAAAGGTAGAGGTACGAGGAACTATAAGTATGAACCAATGAAGATGATTCCAAAGGAATAGGTTTCTCTTTAATACACTCCTCTCCATATTGGTAACATTCAACAATGATGAGGGGAACCAGATTACCATGAATCATCACTCTAGGAACCAAATCACCAAGGAACTCTTCATTTTCCAACATCTCAAAAAAAGGTTCTTATATGATTGGACCTTCTCTTTGACATCCAGATAAAGAACCCCATGGAAAAGAGAATTCCTCGTCATATCATGCGACACCACCTATTGAGAAATGAAATCTAGCTCCATCAAACTGTCAACATTGTCCTTCACTATTTGTGGGCCTTGTTGAAAATTCATGATCTCTTCCCTTTTCTTCACCTTCACCTCTTTAGGTACTAACCATTAGACGAATATAGATTCAAAGTCATATAATTTCATACCAATGTACAATGAAGGTGTAGAGAACAAATCCAAATCTTCTGAATCTGAACCATCAAACAGACTCAAAAAATCAAACACCATAATAGCTTCGGGAGTTCCTATCACCATGAAGAGATGATCAACCTCCTCAAGCCACTACGCTGCATATAACATACCTTGATCACCATGAATAATATGTAATGTCCATGAATGACCAAAAACAGGACATGAATCCTTGGAGTCTTTGGAGAACATTCAGGGTGGAATCTTTTGAGAAGGATAAGAAACCCAAAATAAAATCCATCATCAAGCCAAAGTGCAACTGGAAGAAACCACCAAGACAAAACAACTATCTAGGAATACAAAATAATTCTATCACACCCAAAATTTATTTTATTAAAAAATCCAATATCCATTTTTAATTTAAAAAAACAATCATTTTAATTCAACTTTTTATATTCAAAACCCTCACTTCACAAATGAAACCCACATTCTAAATTAAAGACCAGTTTGCAAAACATTTTCCCCTCTTCAAATAACTTTAGAAAAATAAGGCCAAGATTTAAATTTCATTCTCACACCCATGGAATCCAATGAATCATCATGTGTTTATCCAACCTTCCCATACATTTGTGACAAAATTTACATCCCACACATACCCACATGCATGTGAATGTCCATAAATCACACAAAGGGATACACCCAATCCATATTCACAAAGACAAAACACATCCATTTTTAAAACCGACATAAAAATTTTAAAACCATTTGATGGAAAAAACATAAATTTTTAATATTTTTTCATTTAAAAATCCATATTCATTTTAAACACACACATACACCAACCCGTATTTAAAAAAATCAATAAAAACAACAAACCACTGGAATGGGGAACTAGTGCCTATTCCCAACGCAGAAACATGGTAGTGGGTCATGCCCCATGTAAGGTAAACTATAATGGTACCATGACCATGATCTTGGACTCTAAATGGATCAATACTCAATGTTAAATCACAAAGTGACACCATATTTACATTGTTGTCATCCCTCAATCCAAAAAAAATTAAAAAACCTAAATCCCAGACTACCCCTAGTTACTCAAGGTTCAGAATGAGAAACGATTCATGATTCTTTTCCCGAACCAACGTCCAATGTCCCTATAATCCAAATCTCAATCTACCATAAATCTCAAATTAATTATAACCTCCTTATAATACCATTATTTAATAGAATCATCCTAGGATTTCATTGGAGCCGACAAATGACAAGCTCGGCAACATGGGCTGAAGACCGTTCCTGATACCCATGGGTGGGGAAAAAGTTGTTGAACCATGGGGATCAGAAACCCCCTTTCATACATTTCAGGGATCAGGTCAATTGTCGAGTTCGATGAAATCCCATGATTGTTCGTGATATGAGATCGACTCAAGAATGTTGTTTCTGAAACAACAAACCAAATTCCATCACCTACATGGAAACATACCTATAATTCATAGATACCATATCCCTATTTATTAAACCATGATAGAAACATCGATACCCATTGAGATATCAGTCACATAATGAATTTAATACCACAATGTAATTACCATCCTTGGTTTACTCTGTAGTCACTATATTAGGGGACTACATGGAATAAATCCAATCCTACCCATACACCTGATGATCCCATCAACTAGTGAGGTTATAGGTTGTGATAATTGGGAGAATATACCCTCAATTTAGAGTATAAATACCAGTATAAAAATTAATTGAGTAACATACAAAAGGAATACCTAGAATATGTATATTCTAATAAAATAGATATTATAATTTAAAAATGAATGTGGATGAATGTAGTGATATAGAATCATGTCGAATAAAGTACACAATAAAAAACAAATTTTGAAGATAAATAACAAAATAAATTATGTAAAAAATAATATATGCGGTGATCCACAAATTTTGGGGAGTCATACATCCATTATTATCTACATATCTCTATGATTTATTCTCTATATTTTGAGTCATCAATCTTCTAACCCACATGATCCTATGAATGTTGAATTATTCTATGGTACTGATGTTTCACGTGTACCTTAGTATGGTGTAGTTTCAACTCCGTAGGAAACCATCAATGGGGTATCATTAAAGACAATTAAATCCATTATGTAAAAATATGATTTTCTCATATGAATATTAATTATTGATTATAATTGAAAAATTTAAAATATATTGATTCAATAGTTTTAATCTTACACTTGTGATAAACTATAACAAATTCAACCAATAATTGTCTATCTCTGAGAATATAATGTCATTAGGAACCCATGGGATGACACATGTTTTCTATGAAAACCCATATTCTCCAATCTCAATGGTGATTTCATATTTTCAGGTAAGTAATTAAATAAGATACTCATGGGACTATCCAAACCATGTTATTAAAATATTTCCTCCAAACAATTAGGGGTACATCAACAACATTCCCATGAATCATTTCCTCCAAATACCTAGGGCAGTATCAAGAATATGGTAGGGAGGATAGTAAAATAGAGACTGTAGGAATATGTAGAACCTACTAGGGAAGAATTAATCTTTTGAAAAAAGGGGTTTATCCATATACTTTTAAGGTTCTTGATAATAAAGAAATAAAAGAGTATATGAATCTTATTAGAGAATCATGTCACATATTAAAATTCTTGAATGTCATATCTAATGGTAACATCCAAGACATTATATGTATCTCAATAAATCATTATGTGGAGTGTGTGCCATAAAATATAATCTATTGGAATAATTCCTGATGGGGTTCTGTAATGGGATGATATTATCTCACGATATATATTCTTAAATTCATGTTCAGGACATATCATAAAATAATATATCTACATCTAGATCAATAATGATTCATTTTCAAAATTTAGAACAAAATCTATCACATCGCACTTATTTATGAACACTATTAGTTATCATATTCTCATTGGGAAACCTTATGATGTAACTAAGGTCATTTATTTGCAGAGAAATCATTCCATATTTCTATTATATCATTTCCAATAATTGGGTAAAGACCATTTTTTTATTATCAATAGATTCCCTTTTGATTTTTGAGATTCACCAATGCCCCATTGGCAGCACATAAAGATCAAAAATGGTGTCACATTGAAGTTATTTGACAATTCTATTATCTCATTAAAATTCATAATTGGTATTTCCCCACACAACCAATTTAAAAAAAATGCACATTTATAAATGAAAATTCACTTTAAAAAAGTAAATTCCTTAATAGGATATGGAATTATAGAAAACCCATGAACAACGTATGTTATTTTGGACCATAAAATGTTATATCATATTTGATTTAAAATAATGTTTAGAATCATAACCATTGATAATATTGCCATCATAAAATGAGGATTTGTTTTCATATATATTAAGAGTTATCATAAATCCAATGGACAAAGATGAAAGAAGAGATGACCTAAACCAGTTTGATCGTTCCAAATGAAGCTATTTTCTCTGAGATTCTAAGATGGATACAATCACTATGATTATTTGCTGACCAATTCAAAGCCTAGATTCAACAATAGAAATATGATCAGATCCATCTATAGAATAATTTCATGTTTTTCATGATCCCCTCCCAAATCATGTTCACCAAACCATCCAATAAAAATATCACAGTTTCACACCTTATAATTAGGGAATTTGTTTTTGAAATAATGGTACACGCATCTTGTCGATTACTATATGAATTTACATATTTTCTTGTCTGTTCAATAATCCTAATATTTATCAATTTTTAATATTATACATAAAATAATTTCATAATTATTTTAATAAAAATAATATTTTAATACGACATAACATAAATTGTAATTTTTAGAAATATATACATTTAATACATGTAATTATTATTTATAAATTCATGAATATTTGAAATAAATAATATAAAAATAAAAATTTAATCTAAAAAAAAGTGATAAATAAAAAATACTATATAATTTTCCAAAGATTGATGTAAATTTTTATCTGTCATGAATCCGTTGTTATAAAACATCTAGTTTTTTTAACAGAAGGGGATTTATTATTTAAATGTAAAAACTCTCATATTTATTGATTTTTTTAGAAAAAAATATTAGGTTTAAAATCAATATAACAAAATTATCCAGTGGCTTGATTGTCATGATTTAACGAGACAATCGATTTTTTGGTTATAAATTAAGTAGATCATATATTATTATATCATAAGATCCCAAAAGAGATGTAATAAATAAAATATAGTGTATAGAAAACTGAACATATGTTTCGCAAATAAAATAATGTTTTTCATGTTATTTATTTAATTTTATAAACCATTAAAGAATCCCCCTTAATCTATAATATATTTTATTGTTTTAAAAAATTCTTTTTATACATGGCTCACTTCCACATCACAATCCGAATTATTTTAATGTGTTCAATTATTTTAATTTTAATTAATGAAAAGTTATCCACTTTTGAATCAGCCTTGGGAATATCCATGTGATTTTATGTGGTTTTAATTACGTCAATATATAGAGTATAAAACAAACATTTGGATATTAATAGTGAATTCTCATCTCTTTTTCTACATAATCCCACCCAAAATCCTTTTACACATCACTAAAAACTCAAGGATCAATAATGTAATCTATCCTTACCACTATAGATACCTGAAATGAGTATCCATTCTCTTAATAATATCCCCCAATTATTTTAAATATTCTATCTCATTGTAAGAGTCTACTACTTTTCCTTTTTATCATGAAAAATCTATATATCATTCCTTTTGATCTTTACTTTATCATTTTGATATGTGTTTTTACAAAACCCTACTAAAATAATTATGATCTCTAGTTATTGAGAGACATATTTCCCTGTCATTAATCCACTATTTAAACAATTATGTACACACATTATTCAACATTAATTACCCTTCTATTTTTCATACCTTACATATGTGTAGATATTACCAATTCCCATTTCAAACCTATGGGACTCACCAAGTTGTCAACATCCTATAATTATTAGATATTTAATTCTTTGTAATATTAACTCCTCAATCGTGGGGCTAAAATTGATGAAATACATATTTATAATGTATGATATATGTGTAACATTTTTATATATACATGATATGAATTTGATAGGTGATCCGAGAATTATATATCCCTAAAAAAAATTGTGTAATGTTTTCACGTCATGAGATTCCATGAATAGTGAACATTAAGCTATCATATGTAGGTTGTCTTATGAAATATTGGGGGTTATCCTAGACATTTTTTATGATGTTATGTTTATGGTTGTTTCCACATTTATATATTGACATTATGTAATCATGACATATCATGCCTCATTATACAATATTACGATTATCACCACAAATATGATGAGATGATATGATTATCAGATCACCTGTAATGTCTTACTTTATGGTATTTTATTTTATTTTCTTCTCTTGAATGTATAGATCAATAATTTCTTATGTTCTTCCCCATGATATTTCGTAATGTTTTTGAAGATTGATAGAATATAATGTCATGTTTCTGTGTTTTTAAATAATTATGTTGTACCTATGTTCCAACATAATGTTTTTGTACCTAATTTTCCAAAGACCCATTCCCTCATGATATTCTAGTTTTAATTATGTTTTTATTTATATAATAAATACATTATAATTAGTAATAGAATGTGGAACACTGTAGTTTCAGTTATAGGAAATTATACTTAATTGGTGTTTAGGAATAGAAAACCCTAGTTATGCCTTTGAAATAATAATACCATAGGAAAATATCCATAAATTTTAAAATAATATAGATTAAATTTTATCAAATAAAATATATCACAATATGGATACTATAAATGGGTATCTCTTTGTAATAGTTATAAATAGGGATAATAAGCATAAAAACTATGTATTTTTATTGACTCAATCATAAAATAGTGGATGAAAAAGGGGTCTATGTGCAAACCTATTTTGAAACTCATACAGGTTATGATTTAGAAAATTAAAAAAATATTTAAGAACCATTATAAAAGGAAAAAAATCCATAAAATTTAATATTGTGAAATAAATCATTGATATCAAATATTAATTCCTAGAAATTCATAGGACTGGGAATTTATTTAATTTATGGGTTATCACATTAAATATTATTTCAATTATTTTATTTGTAAATTAAAAATTAAAATCCATATGGATGAGTTAAATGATTAGAAAAAAATAAAAAAGTATATGAAATTATTATTTTCAATGGTTCTATGAATTTATTCAAAAAATATAATTTTTTGTAGAAATATTAAAACAAAACCTCAAAACATAAATGTTATGGTTATTTTAAAGATGGAAAATTGTCCAATTTTAACATCCTAAAAATATTACTACACCATTTTCCAAACATTTTGGGCAAAATTTCCTATTCAATCCTTTTGAAATTTAAATCACTGTAATTAGATTATATTATTGGTATAGAGTAACATTAATTTTATAGGGAAGAAAATTTTTTAAGTGAATGAAATCAACCAATGTATTAAAATTCTCCATTTGAATATATTAATGCGAAATGAAGAGGATAAATATTATTTACTAATAATATCTCAACTTTGATATAATTTCATTTTGAGAAGGTGTATCTACCTCAAATTACTATGACAAAAGAAAATATCATAATTGATGGAATTTACCCTATAAGGTAATTCAATTACTTGTTTCTTGGATTGTTTTTTGGCCACTCTCGAATGATTGATGTTACTATATCAATCAAGATCATACATGAAGATTTTAAAATATCCAATACTTAATATAAAATGGTCAATGTTGACCTTGAGAATATGAATAAACAATTATTGGATTATAGAGATATACGATTTATACACCAATGTGATTCTCCATAGGGTACACAAGTACCCTTCAACGAGAAGATGTAATAGCCAATGAACCACTATATTTCTTTTCATGATATTAAAATTTTAATGAAAAAAATGTATCATTTTTCATAAATTTATTACTTGATAGATGATCTATGGAGATCATAATACATCTTTATGGGAAATATTCGGTCAGAATATTATCATGTAAAGATAAATAATCAAGATATCACCACGACTAATTTTCATACAGGGTACAGAAATAATAAGCTCGTAGTGATGAAATTTGGACTCACTAATTTTATAATAGTATTCACGTAATTATATAATAGATGCCTTAGGAAAAACCCAAAAAAAATACCAATTTTCTATAAATATGAAATTATTATTTACTTTAAAAGAAAGACGGAATGTAGCGTGAATATAAATAATATATCAGAGGAATAATGGAAGAAAATATATATATTTAATGTATAATAAATGTGATTTTTTTGGTTTAAGTAACTTTTATAGAGAATTATATCACCAAGAAAGGGATATATATGGATTCATCAAAAAGATAGGCGATCAAAGGAAAGATGGACCCAACATTTGTGATAGAAATCCATAATTTCCTAGGATTACTTGGGTACTTTCATTGATTTTAGAGTAACTGATTATGATTATTAATATAGATATCATACTAGTCACAGAATAGAGACATGTTTTTCTTGGTTGGTTAGTGTCAATAATGAATTAATGAGCTCAAAACAGGCCATTCACTACATCTTTTGTTTCATTACACAATAATGGGGAATGATTTTAGATCTAAAGTGATGCATCCATAAATTTATTGGGTTATGTAATCATGAAGGATGAAATGGTTATAACCTTTTCCCACTACTAATTAAATATCCAAGTGAATAACTAGCCAACAAATGATATAGAATTAGTAGCAGATATCATTGTGTTGAAAAATTGGATACATTATTTCTATAAAAAATGTTCAATATATATGGACCATAAAATCCACAATTATATATTCTTTGAAACGGAGCATAATATGATCCAATATTGATGGTTAGATAATATCATGGATATTCATTGTTCACCCCATTACCATCATATTAAGGGAAACATAATAGTATATTCTTTGAGTTGAAAAGATACCATATTCCTATCCTTGATGAAGATTTAAAGATATCCAATATTTTTCGACATGAGATGTACTCATATGGTTAAAAACTATTCTTCATCCATCCTTGATCATATAATGTATCATCAATATTTTCATGATATGATCAAGGGGGTCTATAAAAATTAAGAGGAACCATAGAAAAAGGTAGTAATCATTCCAGAGTTCAAAAATACTGATGATGGAGTTATAAGGTTATGGACCTAGATATGCATTCCATAAAAATTGTAATGAATATGAAATATCTAAAAGGTTATCTTAGTTAAAAATTCTGTATTCATTAAAGTTTCAGTAATATTAATTTATATTTGAAGAAAAATATCTATATAGATAACACGAGGTGATAGATTACCATATTTTTATCTCGATACATTATATTTCAATAAATCAATGTTTTCTAACAGATGTATATAGGTATGATAAAACAGTTTCCAATAATAGTATAGAATTGGAAAAAACCCATGATTTTACTATTAGGACTCCCCGAGACTTCTAAATGAAATAAGATCATCGAAGTGGTAGTCAATCACCATACCAAGTTGATTTATTTCTTTTCTATCATGGAATATTTCTATATTGAACAACCCATCCGGATATATATAAAAAAGTTTTATGATTATATGAAGTTCCACTAACTATTTTATATAATAGATACTTGAGGTTTACAATTTTTTATAGAGATTCCTTTGTAAAGCATTGGATATAGAACTAACCTTTAGCAATGCTTATCACACTTAGATGGATGGTGATTCTGAATGTTCTGTTCAAACTCTATAGATTTCTTTGATATATATACAATTAATTTACAAGGATCAAAGGACTATAACCCCCATTTTATAATTATGAAATAAAATTTATTTCCATTCAATCATCCAAATGAAACATTATTAATATCTGTATGGTAAGAGGATTCATACGTTGAAATATTGGGATGTAGTTAGAGAGTAGAAGATTATAGAACCTATTATTATCTAGGTAATGATAGAGAATTTTCAAAACATTTTCCCTCATAATAAATCCATAAAAATTTGATTGAAAATATATGTATACCATTCTCCACAGAATAAGGATTTTGAGGTCAATGATAAACTTTTTCTTATAAAATCATCACGGTTGAATGTTATATGGTTTATTAAGACAATTAAGCTTACTCTTGTATATATATTCCACTTTTACAGACATGATCATATCGGATTAGTGTTCAATGGACTAACACTCCCAAATACCATATCTCAATTAAATTATATGTTCCATAAGTTCCTCTTAAGGAAATACATACATGATAAGTCACATGTATTTAATCAAGTCATTGTACATTTTGAAAATTATCTTTCATACGAGGACTATTCAGGGAAGATATTATATCATAGAGGGAAATTTCTTGTTAATGAAGACACCTCACCAGTCCAATGTGTTGGGGTGGAACAAAAATATTGAGAATGCAACATGGGAATCATAAAGGGAGATGAAACAAGAGTACCCATAACTCTTTTAGTGTACAAAATAAAATTTTGATGGTGATATTTATTTGGGGTGAATAATTTAACAACCTAGAAGGATATAAATGAAATTTAATTTTTTAACTATAGAGAATCCTTATTTGTAATTGAAATTGATGAAAAAAATGAACTACATTGGGTGTTTTGGACTGTTATATGTTGTATCCCACTGGGTTAAAAATACCACGATAGTTCAAAATGATTGATAGTATAGACAACATATAATGATCACATGTTTAATATATCTAATGAGTTATAATAAATTAAACTGATAGAGATTAAATAATGAATGGCCTCAATGAGTAGAATCACATCCTTTGAATCCCATTAATTTGATCTTTATAGGAATACATAATCCATGGTATTTTCCCATGACTAAATCCTCATTATGGTTCAATAGCTATTGCCTGATTGAAATCGTTTATGTATGATTTTCAAGCCCATCAATATCATAGGACCAAACCTTTTTCCCTAATCCACCCTACGAAAATATCATCAATACAAACCATAACAAAATATAATTCAATGCTGTAATAAGGGGTTATCTATTTAGCCACTAAGAATAAGTTTTATATTATCTTTTTTAAAAATAAATGGTTACATAATTCCATTTTTTATAGTACTTTTTAAATTAATAAATAATGACTTTTATTATAAGAAAAATTTGATATGGTGAAAATAAATTTTATTCTATTGAAATATATACTTACAATCTAGAGACACTTTTTTTGAATTCAATAATTTTATAATCAAATTATATATTCATAAATTTAATTAAATAAATAATTTTTTTAAATTTTAATTATTATATTAATTTATGAAGTTAAATGTTTTTATATTAAGGGTTAAAAAATTGAAAACTGTAAAAGAAAAAAATGTTTGAATATATGTGTATTTTTTTAGAAGTGTAAATAATAATATGTATATAATTATTTTAATAATATAAATATATTTTTTTAAAATCATCATATTAAAATTAATCATTGTTTATGTTTTCATAATGTACTAAGACATCTGTATTATTGGATAAAGATTTGATATGGTATAATTATATGGAATGTAATATAAAATCCAAAAACACAAAAAGAGATTTTATAAATAATATAGTTACCATCCATGGCCTATGTTATTTTAACCCTTTAAAATAATGTTTATTCTATGTTATTTGATTAAATTTATAAACCATTAATGTATCCTAGAAAAAATTTATTATTTCTATAGATTTAAAAATAATTTATTTCTTATAATGACTCACATAAAGATATAAAAGTGAATAATTTCAATGTGATTGGTTCATATACATATATACTAATAATAAAAACCATATTTTGATGAAACCATCAGAAAAAACCATGCAAATGTTTGTGGTTATGTTTACTCATTTATATGGGAATCAAAACCAATGTTTTCAAATTAATAATAAATTATGATTTATTATTCTATATAAACACACCTAACCTCCCATTAATCTAAAATAAAAACCATGTATCATGATGTTACTATTCACTCACCTCTCCAGATTCATCACAAGAATACCAAAATATTATAATAAGTTCATACAATGATTTTAGATATTCCTTCCCAAGTTAAAGTATACTCTCATTCTCTTCTTCATTAATTCTCCTTATATATTTCATGCCATTGATCTCAAGTTGTTCAAGGTTATATTTTTTCTACAAATCACTTATACTATCACTATGGTTCCCAAGTAGTGAGAGACCCCTTTATATCTCATTTAACCTTTCTATAAACTATTATGTTCAACCGCTATGCTTCCAATATTATCCCTTCATTTTCCATTCTGAAATTTAATATAGTGATTACCCATATACATTTTCACATATGGGTATTGAACTAGTTGTATATATCCTTAATTCATTGATTATTTAAATGTATTTAACCCACCACCCATTATCTTGAGGATTAAATTGATGAAGTACATATTTTTATTTTATGATCTACGTGGAACACTTATTCATGTAAATCTTATGAATGTGACAAGTGTATTGAAATTTATATATCACCCTATGCTTTTAGAATTTGATTTATAACTAGAGATATTATGGATAGAGAATTGAAGGATATCTTAATCACACTATTTTATTATATAATGGATGTTATCCTTGATTTATGTTTAGGGTTTCATGTTTTATGTTGTTTATACTTTCCTGTGATTCCATTATATTATCATGTTACATCATACCACATTATTCAATATTACGATTATAACCCCGCATAAGATACCATAATATTCTTCTTATTCAAAATTAATAATTTACCATATTATATTCTATTTTTATTTCTATATTGGACTTTATAGATCAAGCAATTCATATGTAGATCCCAGGGTTATCAGAGAATGTTTTCGAAATTAAAAGGAGTATAAAAACATGTTTTATTGTTTTTAAATAATGATTTTATTTGTATGTTTTGTGTTAATTTTCTATGTCCTGTGATTATAACTGTCATTATGCCTCATGTTATTACAAGTTTATTTAATATTTTTCATTATGTTAATAATTATGAATTATGGTGTAATAAAATATTTTTTTGTCAAAAAAAACCTATAGAAAATTTATACACATCACATATTATATAATATAGTCACAAATCAAGTGAGTGGGACAATATCCCAAAAATCATATCTTATCATGTAAAAAGTAATGTCATACTTAGTCAGTTCAACTAGAATTCAAGGAACACCACTACTGAAGGGTAATAATTAACCAATCTAGGTACAATATTTTCATAAAATTGATCTCAGTCTCCCCATTATGGGTTTAAATATCACAAGGAAAAAAATTAATATCAAAGCGTTATCATTTGTTGTTCAGGGAATCAACATGTGTTCAAGGGTCATTTGTGGACATCAACATAGAAATTTTATCTAATGTAAAATTACTTTAATAAAATGCATTGATAAATTTTAAAAGGTTGACCAGTCTTATTGGTGAGACTGCAAGACACATGTGTATATATATAGATTAGATAATTAAGGGTTATGCTTAGGGGACCATGTAACTCGCATTTATTCATTCCCTTTTGTATGTTAATCTTGACAATTTTTATCAATTCTTTTCCAATTGTGCATTACAATCATCTATGAACTAGATCCCCTAATCAAATTTATAATAAGTAAATTATTTATATATTTATTTCAGAATTTATCTAATAATTATTACCTACTAAAATTATACATTTTAAATTAATATTAGTCTCCCAAAAATATTTTTTTTTTCTCTCAAAACAGCCAGTTATGGAAATAAATAACAACTAGTTCATTTGAATTTTTTAGAAAAAAATTACTTCCCATATAATATGGGAGGTCACCAACATCACGTAGATATTTATGTTACCCTTAAATAGTTCTCTGCATTCACAAAATTAATAAATTTTACTCACACAAACTATATCTTTTTTCAGGGTAACCACTATTACACTCACACAGTGAAAGTTCGATGCATCAGAATAACATCATTTTCCCCCACACAATGATTCACCCTTTTTAACTATTAGTAGACACATATTATTCAATATACATCTCATTTATAGAAACAACCATAGAAACCATAAAATAATATATGTGTCAATAAAATGATGAAATAAGATTCATGAAATTATAACCCTATAAATATCTATGAATTATCCATTTTCCAAACGCAAAAATCCAAAAAAGACTAGAATATTTCACGAAAAAATATAAATAGGAATATAGTGAAAATAAAAATATTTTTCATACTCCATAGTTATCACTAAATAATAATTTTCAGAATCATCCTAATATTATATAGCATCATGATAATGTTTCAATTAAACATCCTTATGGTTGTTCCTCTTAGTCCCCCCAATTCCTCTATCGACCAAAGAAAAATATTACATATGAAGATTATTTTTATAACATCCCCTTTTATTGAGTGAGGGAAACATGGGATGAGTAATATAATTAACAATATTTTATTAAATTGATGTTTACAAATCATTAAACTATCTTACCCATGTACAAGAACCCCATGGATTTTTTACACTATAAATAAAAAAACCACACATTAAGGACTCAACCGTGATGATGGAATTCAAATAAAGGACTCTGTTAAAAATATATATACATTTTCATCTATAGAATAATTAATATTTATGTTAACGATTATTTTAATTGTATAGAAATTTTATTCCATCACATAACCTCAAAAAAATCTACGTCTTGGGTAAATAACATGTTCTATGAAAAATTAATCCACCTGAAATTATTCATGAGACAACTTTTTCAAGAAACTAATCTTTGTATATAGCATAATAGTATCAGATAAAAAAATAAAATTAACATATAAATCAATTCTAATAATTGATTAAATTATTTACATATTGGTCCAAATTAAATCATCCCAAATCATATTTTAAAAACCCTAAATTTTTTATGAGGATTGTGGGGGTGAATATTGTGTTTTTTAGAAATAATGTTTGATTTCTAGGGAAATATTAATTGATACATGACCCGACTATATGGTCCCATGGATGGTTCATTGAGTGTGTGGCCAAAACTAGCCATGATCACTTCATTCACAAAATACTACATGTTTAGTAATAATATTCACTGACCATGATGTGTGAAATATATAAACTACTAGGATGCATAATCCCAGTGACCATAAACAAATATTTTTCCCCCCTTGAGAAAACCTTAATTCACATTTAACTTCTAAAAAATACTCCCATTATATGTTCATACTCAAAAGTCCCCCATTTACCACAATATACACCCAATCGTACCTCACAATGGATTGAGTTGACCAAATATAATTCGTTTATTCCAACGAATTAAAACCTTAATAAATTTGATGTAAATTACTTCTTCAATTCCTTGATTGATCATGATTAATTATTATATATTTTCATCTAGTGCCCTCTTATATGATAAGTGATATTTATGAAATATTAAGTATCTTGAATAATGAAATATCATTGATAATATATTCATTGTTATTTTCTGATATTTTCATATAACAGTGCTTGAATAGGTGAGAAGGATTAATAATGTTTAATTCGAGAAGATATATTTGATACAATATATCTATTAAAATTTTTGGGAAATAAATTGTACCAAAAATTTATGAAATATTTTTTTAATTTTTTTATTTAATTTCTCAAGACACATAGAATAAGATATTAGATATGGTTAAAATGAAATATGTGATTTTTTTTTCATATAACGGGGGTTTTAATTCTTATCATGACTTGTTGGATAAAATATAGTTTCTAAGAGACTTGTAGGTGAATTTTTATACATAGAGAAGATGAAATGATATAAATAAAATATTGTGTAAGTCATATTTAAAATAAATGTAACAACATATCAAATAATAGTATACGATATGTTGGAAAAGATATAAATTTTAAAGGGTTATACTTTTTTAATGTAATGATCATAAAAGTAAATTTTGAAATGGAAATATGTCAAAACTTATTATTAAAATGTTATGTTAATGTAAGAAAAATCAGTTAATAATAACATAACATTTGTTGTGTTAAAGTAATAAAATTTTGGTTCTTGTAAGAAACTTAAACACAATAATTATTAATCCACAACATAGGGGTTTTCAATATATATTTATTATTATTATTTAACAATTAAATGTGTTTAGTGATATGGTTTTTTTATATTTCTACACACATAAGTATTTTAATATACAACGATGTGTAAAGAGTTTAACTAAAAACTAATATTATTAAAATCATAATGAATTATGGGTTTCATTCACTTTAGAGATAAGACTTGTAATTACATATTATTTTTTCATGTATTCCTAAAAGTGTTCTTAAAATACTAAATTTATCATTTTATAAAAAATAAAATCATTACATTATAATTATTTTAGGTTTTTTTATAAATATATTTATGGAATGAAATGATAATTAACCTCTCAAAGTATGTATTATTTTTATCCATAACCCATATTTATGTCAGAGAAATATATATTGTGATTAAATTTAAAGTTTTTTAACAGTATGATTTCATATAGAGATATATAATATGTTAATAAGGAACACATTATTTTTCTGAGCTAGATAACCAATTATGTATACCTTGGGAAGTGTTATACACAATGACCCTAGTATATTATGAATTTATTTTTAATATTTGGCGTTCCCCTGCACATTTTTATCGTAAGATACCCTGTATAATAACCTTAAATCTTTTATACCTTTATTACACTATACTTGAGGCTATGAATATCAATTTAAGGATGAGTTTGTGGTTGATCATGTAATTGGTTGAGTTTAATCAAGATGGGATGTATACTCTCATATGAAGAGAATGAAATTAGTACCTAAATTTGGATGGTCTAATTGGGTGTATTAAGACACCCTAATATGTTTGTATACAGTTTACTTTAAATAATCCAAATGTGTTTGATAACTTAAATAACATGAAACATAGAATATAAATGGAATTATAATATATTTATAAAAATATAAATATTTATCTATAATGGTGAAAATGTTGTCAGTTAATTAGTGCGAATTAATATTAGTAAAATCTCTATTAATTTATATTATATTATAAATAAATCAAACTTTTTATATGATTAAAATTAAATTCGTTTATTTAAAATTACCAATAAGATCAGTTTTTTATTCAGAAATATATTTTTTTTTAAAAAAATTTATGTGATATATATTTTATTTCATGATGAATATGATTAATGATGATAAATTTCTATTGATATTTATAATTTATTTATAATAACTTATTTGGTAATTGATATAAAATAATGAAAATACGTGTTTATATTTTTAAAATTCAATTCCCAAGAAATATATATATATATATATATATTATATTATTCAAAAAACAGAATATATAATTTTTGAATTATTGTTAAAAAATTTGAAAATATTTTTTAAAATTATAATAATAGAATTAGGAAAAGTTGAATATTTTTATTTATTTAGAAATAATTTTGTTTCATGTTATTATTGAAATAATACTGATTTTGATAATAACTATCATGTTAATGACATTATGATAATCCAATAATTACATATATGTTTTTGAAAACCATGCATATAATGTATGTTTATATATCGGTAAACTAAATGAACTAAAATTAATATTTTTTTATAAAACCCATTTATATAATTTATGAACATAAGTAATATTTTAATAATTTTTTTCTCCTATATTAAATATTAATTTTTAGAAAATAAAATTTCTATATCTTTAAAAAATGATTTTAATTTTTAGATCAAAATAATAATTTTATTTTATATATTCAATTTATAATTTTACCCTTATTTTATGATAAATCCTAATAATGAAAATGACCCTGATATTTTGGAAACTAATATTTCATAGAATTTTTATATTAATATTTTGTAATTTATTATAAATAAATTAAACTGGTATATTTTAATTTATAATTATAATTTTACAATTAAATAATATATAATTATACTAACACACGTCTAACTGGTAAGTAATTCAAAATGAGTTTAAGGACACATAACGGTAAAAGCCCAATTTTACTTTTTTTTTGTAATTTATATATTATAAATGTGGATTTTATTTATCTATTTAATATAAATATTATTATATTTAATAAATATTTAATTTAGTGTTCTCTTATAAAAATTGATAAGAGGGGTTTTATTTATATTTTTTAGTAAAACATAAATTATATAGTTAGAAAATAGTTTTGAGGGTATACAAATAAAGAAAATTTAAAACCTAATAACATTGAAATATAACATGTCAAATATATGTGTGGAAATACATGTACTAAATGAGATTTCATTCCAAAATTTATCTTGTTATAATGATTTTTATAGTCTTCATTTTTATTCATTAAGACAAAGGAAATTTTTTGAACAATGTTTTCCTTGTATGGAATGATTACCATACATGGATTTATTTTTATCACAATTTATATAATTTAATGGGATATACTAATCAAAATTAAATTCTCTCTATTAAATATATTTTTATTCACTTGTTTCCACAATAGTAATTATATATGTTAACATAACTTTCATTCATTAGGTTAGAATCATTCTCCCATACATTCATAATATAGGATGCGTGAATAAAACACTATGGTTATTTCATGTGGTATAATTTCATTATATAATGGTGATATAAATTACAACCACACAACCCCATTTGATAAATATTTCAAACTTCTTAAGATGTGTTACCCGTAAGGTTTATTTTTTACTCAATTATTATTTTTGAGTTATAATGTATTTTCGTAGAATTTTTCTTCACATTCATGGGTTCTAGTAAGCTAATATTTTATATAATTTTTTATACGATACATTTAGAGAATTATATTATTATAAAATGATGTGTTTGATAAAAAAGATATTGGATTGTTATTAAATAATGGTATATTACAATTTTAAAAGGATTCCCCATTCAAAAGCATGTGTTTTATCATTAATCCAACATTAATTTTGGATACCATTATGTCGTTTCCAAACCTCCATTAACGGTTATTTTTTATATATAAATATTTTTAAAAAGATAAAAATCACCCTTTTGAAAATTTAATTCTAGATTTATCCCTAATTTTTGCGAATTCAATAATGTTAATAATGTTTTCTCAAAAGAGAATATGTTTTTTAACATTAATTTTCCTTATCCTGTTTATAATGGTTTAACATCATTTTATTTATGTTTATTTATTTTGTTCTAATAAATATTTATATTTTAGGTTTTTTAAAAAAATTCTATAAAACTTTTTTATTATCAATCCCTTCCTTCATGATAAAATTCATATCATTATTTTAAAAATTTCTTTTTTATATATGTCCATATATATTTAGGATTCGTTTTTTTATCTAGGGATTTTTTTTCATTTCGAATCACCCTCCTCCATTTTATCAATGGATTATGAAAATTTCATTTCTATTATAATAGTGATTCAATAATTCCTTTCTTTTACCACCCCTCCTATCACCAGAGGTGTTATGATCATAATATACCTTTTATTAACATAGTGAAAGTATTAGAATTCTGTATATTTTTATTCTAATATGGTTGATAATTGTCAATGTTTAATATGAATTTTCATTTATTTTATTATATAATGAATCTATTTGATATAAATATGTTATAGGTGGGGCCTGATGTAACATCCTAGGTAAATAAAGAATAAATAATTTTCATATTTATTAATATTTACGAATTAAATATTAATTTTATTTTAAAGGGGTTACTATGTTCGATAGCGTACCCGATACGCAACGATGAGTTTCTTTGAAACTTACGTAGCACACTAGTAATATATTAATATTATTTTAAATGTTAGTTAACAAGTAGCCGTTGTACTAGCGGGAATGAATAGAAATAACTAAAATATGATTATATATGTTTTTAAATGTTTATACATTTACCCAATAAAAGATAAAGGCTTAAAATACGGAAAGAGTTCAATTTTAGGCATATATACTCTAATTTTCACTAAAGGTTCACTTATCACCTTCTAATGGTGAACCGTCAATAAATATAGTTTTGATCACTCTTATACTTTATTTTGGACCAAATATAACTCTTCTTTAGAATCGGGACATCAAAATTTACTTTGTGTAAATTTTAGGTACCTTTCTGTTAAAGTTCATTTTTTTATGAATACTGTAAAATGTTGTATTTTAATTCAAAACCTCTTTTTAATCTAAATTATTTATATGATTATATTATTATTTTAATTGGTTTTAATGTGAAATTAGAAAATATTTTTACCAGTTAATCCAATGGTGGTCATTGTATCAATTTCACTTTGAAATTGGACTTAAACTGGTGTCAATCTTTTGATACTTATTGTTTCACAAAAACACGCTATTTGTCATGACAGTGGGAATTAATTATTAAATTAATTAATTTTACTTATATGTTTTGAATTTTGTAAAATGGAATTCATTTTTGAATTCGGAATATCAAATATAGCATAGGGTGAATTTTTGGTAATTTTCTGAAAAACATCAATTTTTGATGAATAGTGAAACCACTAAGTGGTAATCAAGCAAACTGATTTTTCAGTTAAATGAAAGTTTACCACTAATGTGTATTGAATTTTGAAAATCTGACATACATGTTTGTCATTAAGAAGTAAAATGTGGTTCAATGAGATTATAATAATTTTTTGGTGAATAGTAACTTATTAAGTTCTTAATCGCGATTAGTGGTAATTAGTGTAGTTTAAGGTAAAAATAATGTTTTAATAATATGAAATGAACATGACACATGTCCTACCCTCATTGGTTATGTCATGGCCGACCAAGAAAAGCCATGGGTCAACTTGGGGACCCCATGGAGACACTTTGGTTGGGAAATGACATAAATAACTTTTTATTTAATGTAAAAGTAAAAATGACACAAACATAATATGTTTTACGAAAACAATTTCTATATGTGGTTATAAAGATCAGATTTTTGATTATAAATAGTCATTGGAAAGATAAAAAGATTTCCTACATCATAGTATTTTTTTATAATTTTTAGACACTAAAAAAATTAAATTATGTACGACATCATGATGATGCAGCAATGACCTCATTATTTAACGATTTAAATAAAATAAAAAGATAATGTAAAATCTATAAAATAAACATGTCAAAAACTTATTGGATTGGTGTATTTCGAACCCTTATCACCGTATCGACGAGTTATATCAGTTTGCGACCTTTTAAAACCGAAACACATTTTCAAATAAAGTAATATTTCTTTACTTTCCAAAAGTGCCCCTCCTCTCCTCTTATAAAAGGCCTCCACCTCTACCTCATTTCACACACTCCTCAAGCCTTTGGCTCGGCCAACCCCTGACAATTTACTCTCTCCAAATCCCTCTACTCATCCTAGAGGATTCCCTTTGGGCAGAATTCTTTCAAAGGAAGCCTTTAGGCTCAAATCAAAAGGAGTTACACTTTTAAAGGTAATTCATTCTCTCTTGTTCACTTGTTTTATTTTGCTTCTCCAACCATATAAACTCTTTTTATTTACTTCTTTTGTAACAAAACCAGTATCTTAAATATACTATGATGTTTTTATAAGATTTATTCGAGCTACACTCTCACACAACTACATAAAATGGTTAAATAACATACGGTTTCCGTGGATGGCGAAATTATGCCTCCCGAAATGATGATTTTTCAATACTCATTTAACACCTTCAAAGGTGGCCATTATGATGTCACTATTTTTATATATGATATATGATGTGTTTATGTTTTCCTTAAGCTTCTGTTTTTTTCATTTTGTTCATACCTTTATGGTTTCCATTATGGGTAAACACGATATCTTTATTTAAGGAAGTGCGGACTACCGCCCCCTCAAAGTGATGTGATTCGTTAATGCCATATGTGGGACGTGTAAAGGATGGATTTAAAGTTATTATATATGATGTTATACTGGAATTATAATATACCTCTGTATCATTATTATTTCTTTCCATTAAAGTATGAGATAGAAATGAAAGTAGCGTTCATGCGTACGTACGGCTTACCGTCTCCATGAACGATGCATTTCATTTCTTATCCCCAAATGTAATGTACTATTAAAAGTACATGTATATAATGGATATATATAATTAATGGCATATCTAAATGATTAATATAATTCTGTAATTAAAATATACATACCTCTCATTTAGTTTTAATTCCATTAATATGACAAGGAAATGAAAGTAGCGTCATGCGTACGTACGGCTTACCGTCTCCATGAACGGTGAATTTCATTTCTTACCTCTAAATGATTATGTAATATTATAAATACATGTATATGCTGGATATATATGATACATATTATATCCAAATCGGGAATTTCATTCTGGACATAAAGAACCTTTGACCACACGAACAATATGTAATTGTAAGAAGTCCACTTTCGACTTAAGAACCAAATATTGATAAAACAAACATTATTAACTTAAATGGTTACATAATGTTTATAACATGGAAATAAGTGATATAAAAGGAATAATGAACTTTAAAAAGGTTCTTAATCAAGTATAAATTAACTCAGGTTTATTATTCAGGACGTTAAAGAACGACCGAGTCAAGTCGGACCCGAGGTAAGGGACTTCGTCTCAATCTCCTTTCATTGAGGCATATTTCGTTTTATACACAACTTTCTTTTATACGGTGTATAAACCCCTTTGACTTTTACTTTTATACAAAAGGAATCTTTTTCTACGAAGTGTTTTACTAAACGACAAAAAGGAATTTTTTTTAACGTACGCGGTGACAATGACCTTTTCCGCCGCTGGGAGTATTATTTGGTCTTTGGCTTTCTCAACAAGCCGTAATGTTTTTAGAATAAAATAAATACCATATACTCTTTTATGTATTTTGGTATTGAAAATGGTTTTGAAAAAGGATTCTATTATGTCAATATATTTATGATATATTGTGATTGAAATGTGGAAATGTTATCATTCCTTTATATTGGTTTTATGTTTTATGATTTTATACTGGTACTTGGACATTTAACGGGTGGTTATGTTATAAACCATATGAATGGTGGTGCCGTGAATACCAGGACGGGTGGTTACGTTATAACCTCCAATGCATTGGGTATGGAAGTCGGCCGTATGGGTATTCCATTAAGTATGTATGGAAATTGGCCGTATGACTATTCCATTAAGTTATATGTGTGGAAGTCAACCATATGGTTATTCCACTTAAGTATGTTTATGTCCCAAGTGACCTTTATATATGTTATGTGTTCTTTTTATGGGTTTTATGGTAATCCTTTGGTTACAAAAAGGTAAGTAATGATACTTTATTCAGTGAAGAGTTTTTTTTACTACTTCATAAAGGTGAAGGTATTACTTTGATAGAGTATATATGTTTTACTTGATGTTTGAAAAACTAACAGTTTTCATTCTTTATGTATCCCTTACTGAGCTTTTTATGCTCATCCCAAGTTTTTTTTGAAATGTTTTTCATAGGACTTAATGTGGAATAAGGTCAAGGATGGGATCAAGGGAATGTCATGCTATATAAAACATGGAACTAGACATGTTTCTTTCAAGAGTTTTTTTATTATGTAAACTTAGTATAAGTGACTACTTTGTAATCTTTTGAGATGTAATAGGTATGTTCTAATTCTCTAAAACTCTAAAACTGAAAAGATCCTCAACGTGAATTATTCTTTTTATTCAATATTAAGTAAGGTTTAAGGTCGGGGCCTTATAACTCTAATTATAGATCACCTTAATACAATGATAAAAATCCTTAGGAAAAACATGTTTGGGTATTTTTTATATGCCTATCCATGACCAGATATTTCACTGATAGTAAGATCATGATATATTGGATTTTCGGATAGAACAGTCTATCTGAAAATGTGCATTTATTAATCAAGGAACTGATAATTTTTTCACATGTAATATTTTAATTTTAATCAATATTCATATATATATTATTCATTCAATTGTGGTTGATATCAAAATTTATATGATTAATTATTTCTTCCATAATATTTATATAGTGGTTATTCCATGATTGCATCATTGGAGTGTTCTTACAAACTAGGAACATTAATCACCCCTTCATATGCATTAATTTTATTAAGCTATTTAGAAATGTATAAAACAACATATATCTAATCAGATAGAAACATTAGAGAATTTGAGGTATATTTAAAAGAATTATTATTGACTATTTAGTTTTTTATATTGTGGAAATAAATTTTAATTTAATATAAAAAATTAAAGGGTTTTTTTATGTTTTTCCTTAATTATCAAAATCATCACACATAAATGGAATTTGAAATTTATATAATGAAATATATTATTGTAGTCATTTGGTTATGATATATTTATGTATGATGACCTATAGTTTTTATCAAATCCAATATAAATTGTTTTTTCTATGGAATTGAATCCAAAAGAGAAAGTATGTGGTACCAAAGTTTGTTTTAGGGTATAGATTATTTAAAATTCTAGAATATGTTGTTTTGTACAATTTTAAATTTCATAATTTATGATTGATCACAATATTAATGGTATATATAACACTTTGGTATTGTATGTGATTTATTTTTTGTTTTATAATGGTATTTTTTGGGGGATTTATATAAGAGAATAAAAAAATCCTTCATAAACTTTCAATCAAGATCTATGTATCAGATTGCATCTTGATGTTTTGGTAATGAAAATATTTTTTAATCCTCTGGGAATTTACATCCCTATATGGAGACTACAATTTCATTCTAGCTATGAAATTTATGTACCTACAATTAATAACCTCGAAATTAATGATTGGTTATTAACATGATCATCACCTAGTGCATTGAAAATAGACATAATGAAACACATAGTCTGAAACTATCTAGAGATACACATTAGCTAATAACACACTCTTTAAAATCTATTATGAAGTCTTTTTTGTTGTGTTAGTTAATAATGGTAAACACTATAATTGAATAATGATCATGGTGAACCATGGATTTAATAAAGAGATTAATACGTTAAAACAAAAGTATCACAAGATGAAATAATGGTTTAAAAAAGATAATACATACTAGGGTTGATTTTGGTTATTCATATGATGATTTACACTATTTTTATAAAAAACCAATTTGGATTTTAATAATTGTTAGAAACAGGATAATAGAAATTTCGTTGAGAAAATTATATATCTAGAAACCACTATATCTTATAACAAAATAATTTATCATAAATAAATGGTTGAGAATATTGGTATTTTTATATATTAAGGTAAAATATGATATTCCTAGTCTTATCAAATTTACCTAGATTGATATCATAATAGAAATTAATTTTTGACAATCTTAGATATATTATTATTTAAATATATTTATTAATGATATTATTGTATATTCTAATGTAATATGGATTATGGGAAAAATATATGTATTTTTCATCAATGGATTAAATTTTATATTTTGGAAACATATATTATATGAAATAAATATATTTGAAAAATGGTTTTACGGAATGTGTATAATTCTTCGGGATAACTTTTGAAAAACACTTGATTGTGCTATGGATAACTCCTAGGATTATTATGTACTAGATTTTGATGAAATAAATTATTGATTTGTTTTCATAAACATTGGAAGGATATTATTGTAATTAATTATTAATATGATGAAAAAGTATCCCTATATTTTCTGTTATACTTATCTTATTTTTGGGATTATGATATGGATTAAGTTGATTACGAATTTATAAACATGGGATTAATACATTTAATGGTTTTATATAGTCTAAATTTTAAAGAATATATTATTATTCAATTGTTTAATGTATTAAATTTTCAAATCATTTTGGGAATTTTATATTTTCATAATATATGTTTAGGGTATATACATACATTTGTATGTGCATGAAATAATTAATAATATGGTTTCAGTAACGATTAGTGACATGATAAAACTAATGATAGTAATGTATAAGTAATGCTATATGTTATATCCAAAATAGTGATTAGATTAAGACTACTCTCACAAATTTTCATTAATTATTAATATTTAACATTGTGGGTATGTAATTTATTTAACGGGGGTAGAATGTTACACCCTAAAATTTCAACATATGACATCCCTTAAATGTACAAAATTTGTTTGACAGTTATCTACAAATAAAAACATAAAAAATAATTATATACGTATATATAATATAAATATATTTTCATGACCATTATATAATTAGTTTTTTAAAAATAGGACTATGTCAAATATGGTAGAAGATACACACCATTGATCATAAATAAGCAATAAAATGTTATTATTTAATAATTTCCATTATAGCATAGATATAAAATTAGTGATTACTAATATGAACATCAAATTGATGAAATATATATAAAGGTATTACTCAATATAATTATATTTATTTAATATTAACTAATATGCACATAGTATTTTGAAAAGAAATTTTTTTCTTTAAAAACAAGTTTTCTTACAAAGTGATTTTTAATGAAAACTATAATTATTAATTTCATTGAAATATAAAAAATTTATTTGATACAAAAAATATAATTTTTTCAAAAAGAATATATAATCTACCCTTGGGTGATATTTTCATATTTTTATAAAAATACAGATTTTCTTTGAATATTGAAAATTAATGATTTTTGAAAAAAATTGATTTCATTTTCATTGAAAAGAATAATAATGATTAAATTATGATCTAAATTTAAAATGAGTTTTATTTAGAAACATATTAAATTTTATATTCAAATTAATCATCATTATATCATATTTTGGTATAGGTTCATTGTTTTCATAAAAGTCATTTTCCTAAAAAAAAATATTTTTTGAGATTTATGAATTTATATCAGAATTAATATCTAACACTTATATATATTGAATTTTTGAGATTATAATCCAAATATTGAATCAATGGAAATATATTTTTTAAATATATTCCAATTTGTTTTTTTGGAGATTATGATTATTAAACATAGTAATTTATGTTATCATAGTAATGGGTAATCAGGTAATTAAGGTTAATTATAAAATGATAATGACTCATGAATGACCCTAACAAAGGACATAAATTTTTTGGATGAATATACCTCATCTATAATTATACAAATGATTAATATATTTCATTTATTTACATTTCATTTTTATTTTGTCACTTTATATAATTTTATATAACAAAAAATAAAAAATGACATTTTATTTGTTTTATTATCATTATATATTTGAAATAAAGATAAAAATATTTTATTTTAGTATATAAATATTAATTTCAAATATAAATGGTATTTTTAAGTCATGGTAATTTATTTTAAATTTTTAGTGAAATTTTATTTTCCTAATTTCTTATGGAAAACTGACATAGTGATTATGCAAGTTGTAAAACAATGATTAAATTTATTGTGTAAATATTAAAAATAATTTTATATCAGTGTGTTTTTGAGTAAAATGATTTTTTAATAAAAATAACCTATAAAAGAGGCTTCAATTCATTTTATTGTAATTACATTATTTGATTTTTTTTAAAAGTGAAATTTAATATATTGTTCCAAAATTGACATTAATTTTATTCTATAATAGATAATATTTCATCAAGAGATTTAAAATTACTAAAATTAATATATTTATATTATTGATTGGTATATGATTTAATAAATCAAATATAGTACACCTATTGCCCTTTTTCATTTTATAGTTAATATATTAACCCATAAGGATTAAAAAACAATGTTTCCCATCAACTGTTAACAAAGACTAAAGTCTGTTAAAATAAAATATGATATGGTAAAAATGAATCTAATTTAAAAAATATATATATATTTGATGATATATTTTTAACTCATAATTATATTATCTTTGTATAAAATAAATTTTTATTGATTTTTCAATGGGAATTAATTATAAGAATATCATATTTGAAGAAATTACAAGAGTCTCCCTCCCCTCTTTTTTAAAAGGGATACATTTTTTCATATTTCTTCAAAAAAATTAATAAATATTGTTTGTAAATTAAAATAAAAAATATATTTATTAAATTTCACCATTTTTCTAGTGGATTTAATTTATTTTAATTCTAACCTTATAGTCTTACGATATAAAGAATATAATGTTTTCTAAAGAAGAGGTACAATTCTTAACCGAGAGATTCTGATTTATTTTTCCTTCTACCTCCTTAAAATATTTCTGAAAAAATGTTATATAATTACATTAAAATATAAAATATAATTCTATATTGTTATTAATATTTTCTTACCAATATGCATCTCCAACATCCAGAAAATTAGAAAGCATTCCCTCATTCGTGTGTTTGACAGTCTACCACTTCATGAACCGGTGTAATTCATTTTCTATCACTGCCTCCACCAATTAGTTATAATTATTAATTTAATTTATATATCTTATATTGATGACATATTAGTAATTATTTAATAAAAATATAATACTGATTTCTATATCTTTTCATTCACTGAAAAACGATAATATTTTTCGTGCGTACAAGCAGACTACCATCTCCACGAAGTGATATGATTGATTTTCTCTCATCACAACACATGGAATCTATATGTATATATATATATATTTTAAAAAAAAAAATTATGAATTTATTTTAATTTATAAAATATAATATAAAAATTACCTTTATTCTATAATTATCGTTGAGATATAGAAGTGTTACTCATGCGTACATATGATCTATCATTTTAATTGTTGTAATGTAATTCATTTTTCATAACCATATTCCATGACTGGATTTAAAATTATAATTTAGGTATAAATATAATAAATATGTCATTATTATTAGTATATATATGATGACTCAACGAACACTTCGACCATGGTCTACAAAATGATGTTATTTTGAAATTATGGTTGGAATATCCTCAATGTTCTTATGAAGACATAACTTATTACATAATAAAATTTGGAATTAAAATAAATTAAATAAATATATGTAGGATAAGGTATTACTAATGGAAAATATTATTATAGGGTAGAATAATTTTTATTACATAATTACATAATAAATAATTGAAAAACATGGAATGATTGGACTCAAGGTATGATATTTCATCTCAATTTCTTTTAGTGGGAATATTTTAATGTTATAAGCTTGATTTATATATGGTGTGTATATACTTTCCATGTTAAATTTTATATCATTAATCCAAAAAAATTAATTATATTTTATGTTTCAATTATATTAATTTAATTCAATTAGATTTTACATGAAAATTACTATGTTGTAGGAGTTTAATAACATAATTTAAATTTATTTTTTTATACCACTTATCCATTGAATATATTATTAAATTATTACGTTTGAAATGTCCATTTTAGGATTTTTCATTTATATATACTTTTTTTAATTATTTTATTGTTTAAAAAATAACATATATGATGATAAATTTTTTATTTAGTGATATAATCTTTATGTGAGTTATTATTTTCAGATTCTATTTCTTTAAGAAATTTCAAGTAATATGCACTTACTTAAATTTAATATTGTGTATGAAACCTATTGTGAAATAATATAATGAATTCCTCATTTTTTTATTATTTTTTATTTCCACTGAATTTATATACTTAATTATATATTTATTCAAAAGTTTTCAATGTTTCAATGGTTTTCTTTGTCTCAATCACAATTTCTTGATAAATGAATCATGACATGCACTATGATTTCATTATATAGTTTACCAAATAAATAATTAATTAATTTTGAAATATTAAAATTTTAAATTATTGAGATTTATATACCCACATTATATTAAATATTTCAATTATTTTAATTCGAATGATTACCAATATGTTAAACGATATATGTTTCAATATAGTTTAATTCTAAGATTGTTTATATTGAATGATAATTTAGAGGACGTCATATTATATTTTTTTCATTAAACATATTTATTTTCTCCAAATATTGTTATGATTTTTTTTTCAAATTTTTAATTTTTATTTCCACCCATTCTATTTGAACAAACATGATGAATTTTTTCGTAAGTGATACCAATCTTGTATCATTTTTTGGATTTGGATTCCTTCTTCTTCCATATCATATTTTCAAAAATGTTTTCAAAAATGTTATTTTATAAATATCAAGTATTTTTTATTTTTTAAAACGTATTTTAACTTATATTAAAATGGTTTGCAATGAAAATTTCATAATTTTTTTATTTGTGACTTTTCACTACGATTACAATTTTTTGAAAATGTGATTTAATTTTTAACTTCTAAAAAATTAATTGATTTTCAAACTGTCAACAAAACTATTTCCATTTAATATTGATTTAAAATATTTGATGGTAATTTCAAAATAAATATATTTTCATAATATTTTGTTAATTTTAGTATTGTATAAATGATATTAAAAATTTTCAGGGTATTTTCTTAAAAATTATTATTAATGATAATTTAATTTTATTTTCATTTATCTACTTAAAGAAACCTAAATGTTACTTCTGGGGTACTTAGTAATGATACAATCCTTATTATTTATTTTAAAAAATTGATGATCTTATCAAAGATTTTTTCAAGGATCTTTTTTTTTTCTAATGGTTCATCGTGTTATTTCTGCAATAATGGTTGTTTTCATGAGTTTAAAGTTGATATGAAATTAATATTAACCTTGTTAATATAATGGGTATTATATATTTTCTTGGAAAATAGGTCTTCCCATTGTATCTATAATTATGGGAACCTCTAGATTATAGCCTAATGTACTGGGTAATTATTTTAGAAGTTTACTGCATGGTTAATAAAGTTTTTATGGGTTATGAAAGGATTATGTAATTGTTTTATGAAGAGAATGTTTTAGGATCCCATAAAAATATTAGTATGAAGTTTATTGGGTTTTAAGGATTCCTTTTATTATGAATAACATCATATGAATCTTTTTTATTAATTTCCATGACTATTTACATTGTTTAAGAAACACACAATGTTTCATGAATGATGATCCATGTTTCGATGTGTATGAATTATATTATTTTATTATCATGAATTATTATAAATTAATAACACAACTATGATCATCTTATTCAAATTAATTAAATAAAATTTTAAATTCATATTTTTTCCCTTATAATGAATACTAGATCACCCTATTCATATGTTTAATATTCCGAAGGATTATTATGAATAATTATAATTTAGTTGAGTATATAATTGTTTTATATGTTAATAATTCTACATGAGATGTTTAAGAAATATTATAGAATATAAAATGATGGGTGTAATGGGAAAAATATACTTGTGATGTCATGAGTACTGTTTATATAAGAGTTTTCATAATACTCTGAAAGAATAAACCAAAAATATCTTTGGTTATGTAAGTGTTCCGAAATTTCTGTTTGATGTTCACTAATTTTGAGTGAAAAATTAGGCCACATTGCCAGTATAAAATCCATAAATGTAATTTCTATGTTATTATCACTGTATCTGATACTAAAAGATTGAGAATATAACAATTGGTATCATATGACGAATTTTAAAATATTGTAGATTAGTAATGTTTTCATGAGTTTTTTTCTTTGGAGTTGTTGATACCATCATGATTTTAAGATTTTGAGGCCGATCATCATTTCAATTTATTAGAAACAAATTTTGGGGTATTATGTCATATAATTTTGAGGTGAATAAAGAAATTTTGATGGATTTTATTGGGCTGATGTATATGTAACCCATATATTTATCCTGATTTATCAAATGAGAAGTCAAAGAATATTATGTTTTTTTGAAGAATATATGATCATAATGTGGATTTATGTTGATTCAATTTATTTTTTAAAATTTGTATCATATCATATAGATAATGGGATTTCAAAATATACATTTTTTATGAATTTTTAGCAATGATTGATTTTATTTAGAGATAAATGTTATGTTTAATATGAATAAATATGTAATAAAATCATTCTGATTTTTTTGGTTTGAATATGTGTCTATAATATTTTATTATGGAATGATCTATGAAATATATTTTGTTTTATTATTGAATTTGGGATATTATGTTAAAATTTCATTGTATGGTGGTACATATTAGATTATTCTAATTAATTTTGTTTTCGTTAGTGTATAGATAAAGTAGGAATTTTTTTGTCCTTTTTTGAATTATGTGATCCTTTTTATGTTGACTGTAGTTCATAATGAATAAAAAAATTAATCTAGAATATAAATGATTTGGGAAAAATTATGATATTTTACGTGAAATTTTCTAAATGATGAAAATGTACTTATCATGAATTCATACATACTTATGTTCTTCATCTAGATGATAATTTATTTCCTAAACTCCAAGAAAAATTTCTTAAAATAAAAATTGGATCCAATTAAATTAATTTATCATGAATCAATGGAATTTTTTGTCACGACCCATCCCCCGAGGCCCGTGTCGTCCCTACCCAATGCCCGCCTTCCATAGGCCAGGGGCTGGTGACTAGCACCAAAGGCGTAAATCCCTATAACTAGGAAGGTATTGCCTTTATAAAACGTAAGCTCACACAACCAGAGAACAAGCAGAAGAAAACACTAAGTAAAGCAGTATAACAAGTGTGATGAATGTACAAATGGGCTACAAATAAAAGCCCAACAGAAAGGTATAACTACAACTAAAAGAAAAGTACAACAAAAAAGACAACAGTTGAATGGTGAAGTTGCTTATTGATCAGCCTTCGGGTTCCTACCTGAAGGGTAGGTACATATGTCCTCCTCAGCACTCCGCGTCTGTCGGTCCACTCCGTTTGTTGTCACACCGAGTGTCCACCTTCGAGTACCATTCGGTCCTTGTACACTCTACCTCGGTCAGCGCTATCTGTCGTCTACATCCAACACCATAAGGTGCTGGCCTAGCCCGTTCATGGGTTAGTATAACAAAACTCAGTAGGGTCACCGAGACCCTAAAGGTCAAACAAAATTCAAAAAAGATAAACCGTAAATAAAATCTAAACAGAGAACCTTTACTTAGGTATCTGCCCGTACATATACCTACGTTATCAAGTAACACATCTCAATCATTAGGAAAACACAATGGTCATTGATTCAGCTCATACCATGATTTTCATTCATGATGAAGAAAGCGTGGATTCTAGATAACTCCACCTATGTCGAGAACAGTAGTCATGTCACAACTCTGAGGTACTAGTCACTAACCTTAGACTATTGAGGTACTCCTCCTCTGTCGAGTACTGCGGGTTTGTCGACACAACACAGTAGTGATTCCCCGCCATGGGTCTGCCGCTACAACCAAGCACCCCACATCATAACATACAGAGGTACTTCTTCTGTCAAGTACCATGGGTTTTCCACCCCAACATAGTAGCACACTTTTTCCATGGGTCTTCCACCCCAACACAGTAGTGCTCCCCATTGGGCTAGTCAGGTCACCCCGAATTGAATCGTACAAATAGTCATTACGTCTCAGCCAGCTACAAGGTCTTCGTACTCCGTACACACGTCTCCGGAATGATCCACTCCATGATCTACTGTTCGATACTCCAAGTGTCATGTAATCTCACGTGGAAGTAACTCAATGAACCGCCCTGTCATAGGGGTCTCAATCCAACAGACGGCGCGTCAATCAGATGCCCAGTCTGTGAGTTATTAGCCTTTCTCTTCCAGGGGCCTGGTTGGATTTCAGGTACAATCAAACCCGGACATACTCAAACAACATCCGAATCCTGTGTGGAGTATGAAAAAATGTCTGTGTCATAAAGAAGAATTCAACTTAGTTGACAAGATGTCAATTAGATGAACAGTCTTTATGTTATAAGCGTTTCTGCTTCGAGGGCCCGGTTAGTTTCGGGTTCGAACCAACCGAGCCATACCCAAACATTACCTAAACCTTGAGTGTAATATACGAAAACGACCATCTCGATCCAAGTAATTGTATGCAACTAGTGGTGTGTCGATTGGATGTCTGTATCTCATGTTATGGGCGTTTAAATGAATATGGTCTGAAAAAGAGGGGTCTGGGCCCAGTCCGACCCGGCCCAACCCACCTTAGGTCATCCCGAACTGGTTCAACCCAACGTGGGTTCGGGTTTGGCCTAGTTTGGCACCGCCCAGCTTGGCCCGCGTGGCCCGCCTCGGCCCGGCCGTGGGGGCGCGGCTTCGGCCAGTTGGCAGAGCGGGTGGCGCAGAGTTGTGGGGGGGGGGGTGGGGTGGGGTGGGGGTGGGGGGGCCCACCGTCCCGAATCCTGTGTGGTCACGGGATCTACCACATCGCCGCCCCTCCTATTTCCACGGTGGACTTCCTCCGGTGGCTCTTTGGGGCGCCGCCGCCTCCAAGTGGTCGGCCGACGACCCGCGCCGATGGAATCTTCTGCGGGCCACCAGAGTCATTCTAGTGGTCCATTTTAGCTTTCATCTAGGCCTACAGCTCCCCTGGGTCCCGAACTTTACTGCGAAGGATTCAAATTTCCGTTTCGACCCAGTTTCATCATCGCTTGCCATCCTGTGCACAAACGAACAACAAGCGGAGGGTCCGAGCTTGTTCGTTAGCCCGTGCCCTCCACCTTAGAAGCTCAAACCATAATTCATCATAAAGGAACGCCCATGCTTGAGGGTACATGTCACACATAGAAAAATATACAAAACAAACCCTACCTCAATTCATTGTTTATTGACAACATCACAGAAAGACGATGGAGTTGACGTTGATCATTGTGTCTAACTCGCACTTCATATGTGATCTTGAGCGTCAGAGACTCGTTCGAATCCGATCTCCATTGAAGGATTGTTCATCATTGAAGATCTGGGAGGGCCCGTCGTTGGAGAACCGTACATAGAGGAATCAGCATTCTTCATCGAAGAGGGAATCGTTCTTCATCGAAGAACGATGAAACTCTCATCCAAATCTCCGAATCCTCTCCCCACAAAAAATTTTCCAACCAAATATTATAATAGCCTCCTCAATTTTTTTAAAGTATTGTCCTTCAAATCAAAACCAATTCAAAAGAGTAGATCCACATAATTAATATGTCTATTAATTAAATGGGTTGGCAACTTCAATAGGTTTGAGGTGGAAAGATTCCTCCTTAATAAATGAGATGGGGTATCAAGTAGATTTGGAGGGGGGTTAAATGGGTGTTTAAGGGAGTTGTAAGGTTGGGGGTTCGTTTGTGCCCCACCTCACAAATATCCTGTCATGGGAGGTTCTGTGGGTATGGGCCCCACCAACAACTTCCCCTTGTGGGATATAACCAATCTCAAATTAAAATTGTGTGCAACATAATTTTTATTTAATTAAAGATTAAACTCCAAAATATAACTTCAAACTCGCATAAAACGCAACTGTGGTAAAGGTCCCCTTAAGAGAATACCAGCATTATGAGTTCATCGGTGCCCTCAAATTTCAATTCCGAAAACCAGTTAAAAATATAAAATAACTTGTACGTACATTTACTGAATGTACCTGAACAAAACATAAAAAATTGATTTCGGGCACACGGGGCCTTAGAATCAGGTGCTGTAAAAAATGGCAGACTTGTAAAATTCCAAAGAAATTTTAAAAAAAATCCTTGAAATTTCTAGGTCTTTACATTACTCCCACCTTAGGGATTTAAATCCCTATAAAGATATGACACACACTAGGGAAACTAAAGGGTTAATGAGCATGCATCTGAGCCTCTTGATCTTATGTGCTTCCCTAGAGGTTCATGTGCTGTCAGCGAATACGCACTAGAGGAATCAACCATTCACGTAGGAACCGCTACAGTAGATCCTCAATCTCCACTGGAACCTCCATGAATATCGCATCATCATTGATGTTCAGATCCCTGTGTTCGATGATGTGGGATGGGTCTTGAACGTATCTTCTCAACTGAGATACGTGGAAGACGTCATGAACCTGGTGCAACTGAGGTGGAAGGGCTAGGCAGTAAGCCACCTTGTCTACCCTGCTGATGTCCTGAAAAGGTCCAATGAAACGTGAAGATAACATTTCTCCCCATACAAATCTCCATAGACCTTGTCAAGTTAAGACCCATATAAAAATTTGGTCGCTATCCACGAACTCTAGTGGCACCGTATCCTATCAGCATAGGGCTTCTGTCTGTTATGTGAAGTCTTCATCTACTCCAAGATGATCTGTACCTTTTCTGGTTGCCTCAAAACGGGCACACTGGTCAACCTCTACTTCAGCTTTTGAAAATCTATTCTAACATCTCTCTGACCACACGAAGGGTTTCCCCTTCTATGTCAATGCTAAAAGCAGTGCCAGAAATCTGGTGAAGTCTGGCACAAATCTAATTATGGACGACCCCTGAGTTATCGACTGCACCAACACATGCATGATTCCATCCTGTGATGTCTGGGGGTTCCTTTTCACTGGCCAAGGAAAACCCATCCAAACGTTGTAGGTAAACCACAACCTTATTACCTAATACAGTAAATCTGTGTATGAACTGTGGTTTCCCAATCTGTACACAAACTCCCGTCACAAGGCCTCGACGCTGCCACCAAGAGGTTCCAAATGAAAATCTCACCTCAAGGGTCAGATCACACTATCGACGTAAGAGTGATTGTTGAGTCTCCTCCCAAAGTTATCTCAAGACATGGGGGTCAAGTCAATGGCTTAACCGGAAACTCTAGGTCTGGGACAAGATTTGTGGAAGGAAGGAATGATTTGTATCAATATCTGTTGTTATGAAAGCTATTAGTAGTCACAGACCGTACCTCGAATAATTTATAGAGCCCTTGGGTCTCACTCCTTGACCGCATGTATCTACTCTTTTTCCATGCCCTCTTGCTTCTTGAGCCTGACGAGGACTACAAAGGCGGGTGGTTGTAATAAGTCGAAATGTATACCACTTCATGCTGCTCTCCTAGCTCTGCTTCAAAGTCTGCTGCTCTGCAGATTCATCTATCCTTAACACTTCATCTTCTTGAAACATTTTGCCTGCCCAAGTCTCTGAGACTGGCGTCAGTTCCCTGCTTTCCAACTGCTATCATTCACTAGCTTTATCCATTCATCCAAAGAACATTCATCCACAGAGGTTCTCTCTAGTACCATAGGATAAGTAAGAATGAATAGAGGTAAAGTCGTGCCTCATATGTCCTTTAAACACACCTCACTCTGAGGTACAAGATCTAAAGCACTGATTGTATCGTAGTCATCAAGTACCAGGAATGTTTGGTATGCCGCGATGAAAACTCAACTACCGACATGTCATCTTTCCAAAGCTGTATAAGCTCTAGAAAACTCACAGCCACCTCCTCAAGCTAGTATTCAGCCGCCAGTGAGTCGAGATCACCTCAGAACTTGAGGGGTATCTAATTCTGAAACACTTGTAAGGAAGTATGCATAAATGTGTCATCTATCGGTACCACTGGTTGAAACTGCTGACCAACAGGTAGTGATATAGCTGGATCACTACCTGAAAGTACTATCTCAGGCATCAGTCCACGTACCGAAGCCTCATCACTATGCGGACCAACCTCATGGTCACTCACTGGGAAATTCTAGAAGATAAGATCACGATATGCTCCACTTGTGTCTCAACTAGGAGGAAAACTCTAGTAATCACCTCCATCCAGTCCTCTACTTCTTGGGAATCTGTCTCGCCTCATAACCTCAGAGGCCTCTACTACTGGAACTCATGCAACACGCTCTGTCAGCGTGCACCATCGTCTAGTACAGCTAGTGGAATATACTTCCCAACAGGTGGTGGTGCTATTGGTACACCACCCGAATGTGCCATCATAGTAAGAGGGCCATGCAGCGGAGCCTCGTCGCTCGGTGGGCCGTCATCAGGTACTCTCTCAGAACTCCAACTGACTGTCTGCATGGAGGCATCCTGAACAGATGCGACATGGTCAAATGACTTAAACCTGGTGAGCTGACCTAGTTGAGATGACCTAAAGAAAAATTTGGGAACCACACATGCAATATGTGTTTTCGTGCACTGAGTCGGAAATCAGATGTCAGGGTCCCGGTGTATGGATACGTCTATTGCCGCACCAACACTGGACTCCCTGAACTGAAAACCACATAGGGTAACCTTAACATTATTGATTCACTGAAAGAAAATATCAGAGTCCTATGTTCTATAGTAGAACCGACTCCTCTGATACCAATTTGTCACGAACCGTCCCCCGGGGCCCGTGTCGTAACTACCCCAAGCCCGCCTTCCACAAGCCAGAGGCTGGCGACTAGAACCAAAGACGTAAATCCCAATAACTGGGAAGGAATTGCCTTTATTAAACGTAAACTCACACAACCAGAGAACATGCTGAAGTAAACACTAAGTAATGAAGTATAACAAGTGTGATAAAAGTAAAAAAGGGGCCAGAAATACAAGCCCAACAAAAAGGTACAACTACAACTGAATGAAAAGTATAACTGAAAACTCAACAGCTGAATGGTAAAGTAGTTTCTGTATCGTCTTACGGGCTCCTACATGTAGGTCTGGTACATATGTCCTCCTCAGCACTTCGCGTCTGTCGGTCCTCTCCGTGTGCCATCACACCGAGTGTCCACCTTCGGGTACTATCTAGTCCTCATACACTCTACCTCAGTCAGCGTTGTCCGTCATCTGCATCCAACACAACGAGGTGCAGGCATAGCCCGTGTAGGGGTGAGTATAACAATACTCAGTAGGGACCCCGAGACCCTCAAGGTCTCACAAAATTCAACAAAGATAAACCACAAAGAAATATCTCAATAGATAACCTTTAATTACGTATATTCCCATAAATAGACCAATGTTAGAAATTATACCATCTCAATCATGAGGAAAAAACAATGGTCATTGACTGAGATCAAACCAATATTTTCATTCACAATGCTGAAAGCAAGGCTGCTGGAGAACTCCTCCTCTTTCAGGCACAGTAGTCATGTCACGACTCAGAGGTTCTACTCACTAACCTTAGACTGCTGAGGTACTCCTCCTCTATCATGTACCGTGGGAATGTCTCCCCCACATAGTAGCGATTCCCCGCCATGGGTCTGCCGCTACAATAAAGTGCACCCTCCCATAGCCTACAGAGGTAATCCTTGTATCGAGTATCGCGAGTCTGCCACCCAAACATAGTAGTGCTCCTCTGTCATGGGACTACCACTACAACACAGTAGTGATCCCCACTGGGCTATTCAAGTCACTCTGAATCGAATCGGACAAGCTATCATCCGGTCTCAGCCAGCTACAAGGTCTCTGTATTCCGTACGCTCGTCTCCGGAAGGATCTGCTCCACGAGCTACTGTTCATAACTCCAAGTGTCATGTAATCTCACATGGAAGTATATCAAAGGACCGCCTCATCATAGGGGTCTAAACGCAACAGACGGCGCGTCAATCAGACACCCGGTCTGTATGTTATTAGCCTTTTCGTTCTAGGGGCCCGGTTGGATTTTAGGTACAATCCAAACTGGACATACTCAAACCACATCTGAATCCAGTGAGGAGTATTCCAAAAGGCCCATCTCATCAAGAGGAATCCAACGTAGTCGACGGTACATCAATCGGATGTCCGGTCCTTAAGTTATAAGTGTTTCTGCTCTGAAGGCCCGGTTGGTTTCGTGTTCAAACCAACCCAGTCGTACCCAAACTTCGCCGAAACCTTGAGTGTAATATTCCAAAACGACCGTATCGATCTAGGGAATCATACGCAGTTGACGGTGCATCAATCAGAGGTTCTTATCTCAAGTTATTGGTACTTAAATGAATTTGGTCTGAAAAATAGGGGTCTGGGGCCGGTCTGACCCGGCCCAACACACCCAGGGTCGACTCGAACCACGTTGACCCGACCTGGGTCCGGGTCTTGCTCGGTTGGGCGCGGCCTGGCCCAGCCTAGCCGGCGAGGCCCGTCCAGGCCCGGCCAGTGGGGCGCTGGCTTGGCTAACTGGCCGAGAAGGTTGTGCAGAGCAGGGGGGCGTTGATTGAAATCGTCGCAGCCATCTAGCGTCGTGCTGCCGTCCCGGATCACGTGCAGTCACGAGATCTGCCACATCACCGCCGCTATTGTTTTCACAACAGACTTCTTCCGGCGGCACGCTATGGCACCGCCGCCTCAAGGCGGCTCGCCGTCGCCGACCGCCGCCTCCGGTCACCAGCGCTGGCGACCCGCATCACCGGAATCTTCCACGGGCCACTGGAGTCATTCCGGTGGTCCATTTTAGCTTCTGTCTTCATCTATGATTATACTGGGTCCCAAAATTTACTATGAAGCCTCCAAATTTCCATTGTGGCGCCTTTTCATCATCACCCGTCATCCCACGCACAAACAAACAACCAGCGGAGGGTTCGGGCTTCTTCGTTAGCTCGTTCCCTCCACCTTAGGGGCTCAGACCATAATTCATCATAAAGGAACTCCCATTCTTGAGGGTACAAGTCACACATACAAAAATATACAACAAAAACCCCTACCTCAACTCGTTCTTTATTGACGATGTCACAGAAAGAGGATAGAGTTGATGTTGATTATTTTGTCTGCCTCACACTTCATATCCGAGCTTGAGCGTCAGAGACTCATCGGAATCCGATCTCTATTGAAGGATTGTTCTTCGTCAAAGATCAGGGAAGGCCTGCCATTGGGGAACCATACATTGAGGAATCGGAATTCTTCGTCGATGAAGGCGTCATTGTTCATCTAAGAACGATGAAACTCTCCTCCAAATCTCTAAAGGCTCTCCCCACAAAATATTTTGCAACCAAATATTATAATAGACTCCTCATTTTTTTAAATTATTTTCATGAAAATAAAAACCAATTCAAAAGTGTGGTTACCTTAAATTAATATGGCTATTAATTAAATCAGCTGACAACTTCAATAGGTGGGAGGTGGAGATGTTCCTCATTAATAAATAAAAGGGCGTGTCAAGTAGTTATGGAGGGGGTAAAATGGGGGTTTATGGGATTTGTAAGGTTGGGGGTTCGTCTGGGCCCCAGCTCACAAATATCATATCATTGGAGGTGATGTGGGTGTGGGCTCCACCAACAACCTCCTCCTTGTATGATATAACCAATATCAAATTAAAATTGTGTGCAACACAATTTTTATTTAATTAAAGATTAAACTCCAAAATATAACATCAATCATGCATAAAACGCAATTGCGGTAAAGGTCCTCTTAAGAGAATATCGGCGCTGTGAGTTCATAGGTGCCCTCAGATATCAATTTCGAACACTGGTTCAAAAGATGGAAAAACCTGTACGTACGTTTACTAAATGTACCCGAACAAAACATCGAAAATTGATTCTGGGCACACCATGCCTCGGAATAAGGCGCCTCCAACAACTGCGGCTTAGTAAAATTCCAAATAAATTAAGAAAAACATTTCCTTGAATTTTCTAGTTCTTTACATTTTTCAAAACTATTTGGTGTAGTATTTTGTGGTATATAACATTACAATCACTATTCTCTTTTATTTCAACATTGATCTCATCCACCCACTATTCTTATTTTGAAAATTTTCCCTCTGATGTCTATATCATTACTACCCTATAATGTTTTCATCAATGGAAACATAACATGTATTATTTCAAGAGGACCTTTGTACTTTCCTTTAACTCTTTTCAATTGGATGTGTTTTTAATTATTTTTATGATGTTTGATTTCAAAAAGGTTAATTTAATTTGTCAATCCCATACCATTACGATGTTTGAGTAAAAATACAAACGATACAATTTAGATAAGGGTATGAATGCACTATATCATGAAAACAAAAGGAATACTTTTTTTTGATAACATACAAGATACAACATTGATTGCAAACAAATAGTTAAATATTTTTATTTAAATATGACCATTATAACATACCCCTTATATTGGAATTCATTAATATGAATGAATAATCTAAGAAATACTTATAAAGAACCTACTAAATATAATTTTATTTTTTATTTCCAAAAAAATAATCACTCAATATTTTTTAATTCCATTTATTAATTAAAAAATACATTATCTTCAAAATGATTTTTTTTTTGATTTATGAGAAAATATTATATTTTAATTTTGATGTAATAATTTTTTTCTTAGAAAATATTTATTTTTTTAAATCATAATAAAAAATAATATTTTTGATAAATTATACTATTTTGAAATGATTGATTTTTAGTAGATAGTGATAAATATCCATATTTTTAAAAATGTGATTTTAATTTTATTAACACCTATCAATATTTAATTTATTTTTTCAAAAAAATAACATATATTATATAATTATATTTATTCAAAATAACATCACATGAATAATAGTTATATTTGTTCTTGGTATAAGTACATTTTTAGTAATAAAATGCATTTTTTATAAAAAAATATATTTTTTTGTGAATTTATATTAAAATTAATATCTAAAAATTTTCGAAACTGAATCCAATAAAATATAATCAATATTTTGAATCAGTGATTTGAAATTTGGTAATTATTTCCCTTTAATTTTTGGACAATATGAATTATAACATTATTAATTATCATTCTCATGTTAAAGGGAAATTGAGAAAATCAAATATAGAAATTATGTGACAAGGACTAAGGAATGACCACAAATAATTTGTTAATTCTAATAGATGATTATATATCATTAGTAATCATCATGATTTATAATATATGTTCTTTTTTAAATTTAGTTAGAATTTTGACCCTTTGTGAAATTTTATATAAAGAAATTTCTTATTTCCATTATCTTTGTTGAATTATCTAATTTTTCTACATTGAAATAAAATCATGTACACATTTAGGGAAAATATTCATTAAAAATAAAAAATATTTTTTTCATCAATGTAATTTATTTTTTATTTTTTGTGGATATATATTTTCCATTTTTTATGTAATACAAACATAGTGTTTGTGGAAGCTGTTGTGAATAAATAAAATGAATTTTAATTATCTAAAACTAATATTATTCAGTGATTTTCTTTGTTCCATGATTTTTTATGATAAAAATGGAATATTATATAGCATTTTATTCAATGGTTTCTAATTCCATTATTTTATTACAGTTTGAGATTTCATATTACATTAATAGTTACAAAATTGATATTAGTGTAATTTTATAGTTGATATAAATTTTTTAGATATTTAAAAATTAATAAAAAAAAATGGAAAACTGTGTGGGTTATAGTTTCATACATCATATTTGGACCATTTAGAGGATTTTTTATTGTAAATATAAATTCCCACAAAGCGTAAAAATCATTGTTTTATTTTAATTTCAATAAAGAGTAGATGTTGGTTAAAACAGAAATATAATGGTAAAAAAATTATATAAACTTTTGAAAATTTTATTATATGAGTGTATGTAAACTAATATTAATCATATAATTTATTATTATCAATTTGGAACAATTTTTAAATGAAAATTAATTTATATTAATTTAATATTCTATGAAACTAAAATAGTGCCTTTCCCCACTCTTATAAAAGAAAACATATTTTTCTGATTTCTTCATACATAATAATTATATTTTATCATCTAATACATTCAAAAATATCATCCATCCATAATTTATAGCATTATATAAGATTTATATTTTCTATTAATTCCATCCTTTGATGTATTATTGTGTAAATCATTTGAGGTTGTTTGAGGAAGAGAAACAGTTCCAAATGAATTATTTTTTTATTTATTCTTTCACCTCCAAAAAATGTTCCATAATACTAGGATATATTAAAATAACAATATCACATATAATTAAATGTTATTACTAAGATAAATAACATATATCAATTTAAATCCTTCATCAAATTCGAAAGGAAACCATCATTCATGTGTAAGGACAAGTGTTGCCTCATGAATAGTGTCAATTTGTTTTCCATAAACACATTCCATGATTGCTTATAATGGAAGAATTTATATCTGTATATACATATTTAATATAATGTTTATCATTATTTATATATAATATAACACCTATTTTTATCTATTTATTCACTGAAAAATGATATCTCCATTCATGTGTATATCTGGGCTAGCACCTACACGGTGTAATGTGATATGTTCATCATCATCACATTTCATGAAATATATATAAGTATATTTTTAAAACTAATATGGTATTTTTTATTATAATAATGTGAATATATTATAATACTCATCTTCATAATAGAACGATTGTCCAAAAATGGAACTTTTACTCATGAGTACATATGACCTATGATCTCGATGATTGTAAGGTTGTTAATTTTTCATGACCATCTTCCATGATTGGATAAATGTATAATTTATGTATAAATATAAAATTAATTATAATTTTATTATTCTATATATGATGAATCAATGACCATATTGACCATGTCATCACATAAAATCGATTTTCAAAATGTGGAAAGAAGGTATGAAAAGTTCTAGAAATTGACATAATTAACTAATTAATTAATTAAGTAATTAAATAAATAAATTATTTTGATTACATATATATTTCATTATACAATATAAATAAAATAAATTATATGAGTCTATTATGAAGTAATTTAAGGACATACATGGAAATTCATGACTTATGATTAGATATTTCATCTGAATTTTCTTTTTATTGAGGAATATGTTAATGTTATACACATAATATATATTATTATGTGTATGTAAAATGAACTATACATGTTATATAACAAAAACATAATTCTTCCTGATATTTTATATTTCAATTGAAATATTTTTTTTCCAATGATATATTACTTGAATGTTATAATGCTTTAATTTTTTTTAAATTTAATTTAATTTCATTAGATTATACATCTTAATAATTGATTATATTATTCTATGATTATTTATAAAATAATATTGGATTTATTTATATTGTGTATTACACATTTAGTTAGTTTGTTAACTTTTTTCACACACAATATTTATAAGGGATAATTCACAATTCAATGATATGATATTCATAAGGGATAATTTTCTAATAATAACTTTCTTTAAGACATATATTTTATATACAACTGTGTCATTTTACAAGGAATATATTCTTAATATTGAGATATAATATCATTAATTAAGTTATTTCATCATGTTTTATTTTAAATTTATGTTATTAATTGATAAACAGATTTAAATTTTAAAAAAATATTTATGGGTTTTCTTTATAAAAATATGATTTTCCTAAAACGTGATTAATTCCATAAACCATGATTTATATATATTATTTTCTTGATGCTTCATGAATTTATATTTAAATATTAATTTATTATATTATTTCAATACATAGCTTAATATTATATTCATTTGTTCAATAAAATTTGATTTAAATGGTTCCAAACTGGTAAAGGCTTTATGATATAATCTCATATCACTTTGAGATTTTTTATGTTGAAGGTTATTTTGGGGGAAATAGTATGATATTAATTTCTTAAACTTCATATATTTTCATCTTATATTTTTATGAATATTGTTAAAATTATTTATTTCCATTTCCCCAAGTAGTAAATTTTGAATCATAAATGCCATTTTTTGAGTGTGCTATTAATCTTGAATCCTCTATTAGATCATGAATTGTTATCTTATACATCTATGTTCTATGAATTATTTTCAAAAATTTATTTTTTAAATATAAATTATTTCATAAATTTTCATTAAATTATCTTTTAACTTCTTTAAAAAATTTATAAATTTTAATTTATAATCATTTTCATTATTAGTCACCTTGTACTACACATACAAAATGTTTGAAAATATTCGTTAATTATAAACATCTAAAAAATGAAAATATTTTCCCTCCATGATGATAACTGTTTTATTTTAATATTCTTTTATAATATTCCATGTTTATTTTAAAATAAATTTTTTTAATAATAATTTCGAACTTATTATATTTTAAAATTTATTTTCAATATTAAAAAGTTATATTAATTAAAATCATTTTCATTAAACATTTAATGGTATTTTTTCATCATAATAAAAAAACCTTAATGTTACATATCATTTAATTATTAATGATACTGTACTTAATATTTATCTCTATGGATTATGATTTATTTAAATTATTTTCATGAAAACACGGTTCTTTTCCATATGGTAATCGTTTTATGAAATGAATAATGGATGTTTGAGTGATTTTTATAATGTGATGCATGTTCTTTTTAAATTATTCATGTTATGGAATTTAGACATTATTTATGGAAAAATCTTATCACAATCTTTATTAAAGGATGGAATCACCCATATTGCACTCTGATGCAATGAGTAATTATATTGGAAGACGATTGTATAGTTATTCCAATTTATAAGGGTTTATTTCGAATATGTAAGGGTTCTAGGAATATAATTTACCATGATAAAAAATTTTATTTATTCTTCATATGTATTTTTATTTATTTGTTAAATAAATATTAGAAACAACGCGCTTTTTATTATTGATTCCCATGACTCTTCCCTTTGTTAAATCATTAGGACATGTTTGATGACTAATGATACGTGTATTGATGTATGTGAATTACCATGTTTTTTTGACATGTAATTTGTTAATTTCATGATAACCATATGACAATCATATAATCACTAATGAAATATAGTTATTAATCCTTGTGTTTACAATTTTTGGGAATTTAAGTTTATCCTTTTATAATGTTACATATTCACCATGATTTAATGAATATTATAAAAGTATTTATGTATATAAATTATTCATATAAGATGAATTTTATTAGATATAATGAACACTTAATATGGAATATGAAAAGGTGTTTATAGTGGGAATAATAATCTCTTGATTTCATGAGTTTTATTGATATATGTGTTTTTACTAAATCACTGAAACTCTAAAATAAAAATTCATTCATTACATAAGTGAAATAATATCTCCTTATTTATGTTGTATGCCTTGTGTGAAAAAAAATTAGGTCATATTTATCATTATCGAAGTATGATATGCAATTTTTATGTTGTTATCACTGAATATGTGAGTTCATGTTTTGTATTGTTATAATGAAATTTGAAACACACTCGATTAATTAATGGGAATAGATATAAGTAAAATCATTATAAGGTATAAAAACTAATAAAAATTTTAACTTTTTATTTCAATAATATTCATTTAGTTTTCTTAAAATATTTTATATGATCATATATTTTTTAAAAATATATATTTATTAAAATTTCATTCATTTTGATATGAGTTTCTATTTCATTAATCATTATATTGATGATGAAAATTTCTTTCAGATTTTAATAATTGGATAATGCAATTACATTTAGTAAATGATATGAAATAACTAAAAATAAAAATATTTAGTATTTAAATATTTAATTCTCTAATAGAAACCATTCAGTTGTGTATTTTATGATTTTTTTTAAATTTAATTTCAAAATATAAGGATTATATTTTGATGATATGAATTTTTTTCACTTATAATAAAAATATTATCATAAAAATATTTTTTTTATTTTTCTTATATAGATGGGTTTTTAGGTTAGTAGTGTAAAAATACCAATTTTTCAAAAAACTGTAACTTATAAGAAATATTCTTAATACATGGTTGAAATAATGAATTGTGAGTCCTTTTTCTATAATATATTTATATATATAACTAAAATAAATTATTTAAATTTCTATGTTTTTTTAAAAACCCATTGCATAACCTTTCAAAAAAATTACTCTAATAAGTATTTTAATTTTCTTATATTAAAATTTACATTTCATAATTTAAAAAAAAAATAAAATTTATAAAAATGGATTTCATATATTATATTTACATGATCATATTATATGATATGGTGAATTTTAGTTTTTTTATTGAATGTTTCATTACTATAAAGAGTTGAATGATATATTGTTATTAAATTAATATTATGTAATGAGTATGTAATGAAGGGGTTGAAGTGTTAACATTTATAATGTAGAAAATGTATTTTTTGTGAACATACCATAATTTTCAACAATATGACTACATTATTAAATTGTAAAAAACTTAAAAATTAATACATAATTTTTTATTTGATATTGGGTAGATAAAACATCATTATAATATTTATAATTCTTTTTTTTGATCATTTTAAATTTCATACCAAGTTTGGTTTTATATTTCACTAACAGATAAATAATTTTTATTATATAACATGTTTTGTTTTGAATGTTTTTCCTATTATTCATTTTATAATTTTTTTGTTATTTATATCATTATTAATTATATATTATGATTCATTTTAAGTCATATTGTTCCATTATTTTTTAATCAAAAATATCAAATTTCATAAAGGGTTTCTTGTTCTCAACTCAGATTCATTGAAAAATAATACATTTTGGGAACAAGGTTTTTTTATTAGGATGTTTTAAAACCCATGTTTTAGTTTTTATCATATATATTTATATTTCATTCTATATTATATTTAAAAAAATTCCCTTCAAATTTCTACTGAAATAATAATTTGCCCAATATTTTTTATTTATTGTCACTCAATATTCATTTATTGAGTTATGATCATTCTTATAAACATACTTTATATTTGAATAGTTCAATTTATAATAATTTTTATTTTCTGGTAATATCTTATTTTTTCCTGGGATATACATTTCTACCTCAAAAATTCTTTAAATAATATTTATCACTTCTTCATATATGTTCCCATAAGTGTTATTGGTTACCCAAATATCATTTTTTTGATCACAAAGAATTGTTTGAAATTTTTTATCATAAATATATTTCATTATAATTTTGTATTTTATTATAAAATAATTTATAATAGAATTTGTGAAAACTATTTTTCAATATAAAATAAGTTAAACTACACTTTTGACTATCAAAATTTTAAGTTATTGTACATTAAAATGTTTAAAAAATTTTCTGTTTAAAATACATGTTTTATCTTATTGGATAAATTTGTTTTGGAAAACATTATTTCAATTCCATTTATCCATTATTAGATATTAATTTTATAATATATTTATTTTTAAATCCTTTAAATTAATCCATCAATATGTTACATTATAATGTGACCCATTATTTTTTCTCTTAGGAAAATTTGAAAAATGTTTTCTATAAACAATATCAAGTTTTTTCAATAATTTTGAAAATAATATTCAAAAGGATTTTCCCAAATGATTTTCTTGGTTCATGATTAATCTTATAGTATTTATTAAAATTATTTTTATTTTATGTCATTTTATAAAAAATCACATTCATGGCCCCATACTTCTTGATACAAATAAATGAAATGTTTTTATATGATGTTTTTCTCTTGTGTATAAGTAATTATACGTTCACATTGTGACATTGAGGATATGTTATTTTGAAACCATTAAAACTAATTCTAATATTTATTATAAAATATTATGTTTTTTCTAACTAATTATATATCACTTCATTTTTCATGTTTAAACACCCCCTTCTTTTTCTTAATTGGTTATGATAATGTATTCCATTTTATTAACTTCGGAAAAAGTGTTAAAAATCCTTATATTTTTATTAAAATATAGATTGTAATTTTAAATGATGGATTTGAATTTTTATCCATTTATAATATGATTTATTTTCATGGATATAAAAAAGTAATGGTTGAGGCCCAAACATATATATTCCCCTAATATATAGGTAGTTATAATAAGATATTTTTTCATATTTTGGTTCATGTGTTCCCTAAACTAGATATTTAATTAGTGTTAAATTGATGATTTCCAAAATCATTTTTTCATGAATTTTGGTATGAAATATCTTGTCGAAAGTTATTCATTAATAATTTAGAAACTTTTTATTATTATTCATGAGATTTATTTATTTTCAATTAAATCCATGGATATATCATTCTCACAATTTTAGTTGAATAATATTTTTTGATGATTAATTATGCATATAATAATATATATTCCATGTTTATTACATTATTTCATATTTTTTATGTTTTCTAACACCATTTGATTCAGCTAACCCATTATTTTCTTTTCTATTTCCCTATGTTATGAATAATTTTACAACACATGATTCCTATAATATGATGTATTGTTAGGAGAACATGTGGGAGATGCAGAAAACATATTGTGGATTAATTATTTTCTTATATAGTATAAATGAAAATGTCTTTTAGTTCAATATGGTTTGGTTTGTTTATTTTTTGTCCAAATTAATTATATCCATGAACCTAAAAGATGAATTGGTTTTATGTTATTAATTTTTTTCTTTTTTTAATAATTGCTTAGTTTTTTTTAGGAATATATAGTCAATAGCATGCATAGTATGTATATAATGTTTTAATGGAACAAAATGTTGGACTATGGGTTTGGAGAATCATAATTTTTATCATAGTGGATTTTGGGTACCTTTAATTATTTGGATATCTATGTAGGATAATTTTTTGTTTCATATGTTGATATGTATCACAATTTCGAAAGTATTTATAACACTTTTTTATGATATAGGATTTTTAAACAATGAAATAATTAACATTTTTTGGGTATTAAGAAAATATAACATTAGAGAAACAATATAGAAAAGATAAATGAGAAATATATGTATAAGAAAACATAATAAAGCTCTTCTAAAGAAGGTAATATGTTTTCCACCTATAATTTATAATAATTTATGGATAAAATAATTTTATTGTGTATCTTTAATAGATATTCCTAGGGGTCAAAACAAAAAAAGGATTTTATATTATCATTATCAGCATTTGGTAGATTTAATGGAGACCTAAATACAAAAAATCTCGGAAACTACTAAGGGATATTTTGTGGTAAATCACATTCTCATTAAAAAAACCATTATAAAGGATTTATGTATTATGTAAATTATTTTGGTTATTGAAACTATCCCTAAAATTACAATGGATAACTCAGGATTAAAAAATAAGAGAGATAGGTTGAAATGTTTTTATCATATTATGAATTCACGTCATAATTATAGAATTAATTTTAGGATTGATTTATCATATTCCTATGGTCTTTTACTATGATTTTTTGATAGCCATTATATGTTGTAGTATTTTTATGAATCATGATAATGAAAATGAAGTTGAGAAGTGTATTTATCGAGAAGCTACGAAGTATTATAACCAAATACGTTATAATATATAAATGGGTGTCAATCATGATATATTAATATTATGATAGAAAATGTGACATTATTTTTCTTTCAATTGTTAGTGAGGTTAAAGTCAAAATAGAAGTTAATTCCATTTAGTAATAGATATTTTCATTAGCGATTGATATTTAAATAATAAATTATTATAAATTCTAATGTTATGTTGGTTCTGTCAAACATATATTAATTATTATTCATTATTTCAAATTAAATTGTTATGAAACATGTATTGAATTTAATGAAATACTATAAAAGATAATTTTACAACAATTACACCTACAGAATTAAAATAGATACATCATTTTCTATAAAAAATACTGAACACAATAAAAATATTAGATGTTAATTTAATCACAAATAATTTATAAAATATTTAATTATAAATTAAGTTAACTTCATTGGTATCTTCTAATACACTCCACACCAGAATTCAAGGAAACATGATACCATTTTAAAATATTATTGTTACTATTACGCCAACATTTATTAATTTATAAGTACCAATAAAAATATTTAAATTATACATATTATACAGTTTACAAATTTAAAATAAAAATTAAAATGTTATCAGTTGATTATAAATAAAATAGTTATTAATTAAATGAGAAAGAAATATTTTCGGAAAAACTATTTTTTTCTTTAAAATAAATGATTAGTCCTTATTTTCATAGATTAGATAAAATTCACTATTAGATATTCTATAATTTTTTTCAACAAATACAATTTTTTTTTAGTTTGGTATATAATTTTTTTAAGGTGAATTGTTTGTATTTTTATGAAATGGATATTTTTCTGATTTTTGAAAAATAATGGTTTATATAGAGTGTATCGATATTGTTTTAATCAAATAATTGTTATATATTATTTTAAAACTCATTTAATGTAAATTAACTTCAATTATGTGAAAATAAATAAATTTTTATTTTTTGAATAAAATTCATATTGAATTTCGATATCAAAACCATATATGATAATGATAATTTAATCATTGAAATGTATCATTTTCATCAAGTCAATGGTTTCATTTATAAATAAATTATATACACTTATATGATATTAATTAAATAAAATTAATTACATAATTTGAATCATTATACATAATATTTTCCATGAAATTTATCATTATTTTTTATTCTAGATAATAGTGAATGAAAAATAATATTATTAAAATGGAAAAGGTAAAAAAGTTTTTACCTTGGGACAAAACTAAAAATATTTGTATTAAATTTACCATGAATCTTATAAAATACTAATTATTCTATATTTAGTCCCTTAAGATCCATAGTCCCAATTGTTATGAATTATTGGTAAACATGTCCATGAATGTGACCTATAAAATAATTTATCTATTAAAAATGAAGAAATGTAACCATATTTTTTAAAATTTAAATTATGTGTTAAAATCTAGAAAAATCTATTTAAATGAATATGGATATTAATTTTGTGAATATTCAAATAAAATTCATTTCCTAATTTATTTTTCAAATTTTCTTTATTCATATAAATACTTTTTAAGATTATGTAACACAAACAAGTTATTATTTAGTCAATAGAAAAATAAAATATATATTACTAAAAATATTAAAATAATATAAATTTAATAATTTATTATATTCCATTATTTGTGGAAAAATAAATCATTTTATATATATTTGGAAAAAATATGTTAAAATTACATCTTTTATTGATATTTTTAAAATTTAAACAAAATGAATAATGTAAAAATTGACATTATAATGATTTTATAAGAAATGATATTTTATTAAATAATTTAAAATGAATAAAATTTATATCTTCTAATTATTGATTAGTAAATGATTAAAAATATAAATTATGTTCCCTTATTGTACTAATTTTTTTTAGAGTGATAATATCTACACCTAAAGACTAAAAACATTCTTCTTGGCGTTATGGTTAATGCAATGATTTTCTACATTTCATGCACTTATAATAAAATAATGATTCAATTTACATATTATTTTTAATTGAAAATTTTTAGTTAATATTTATAATATTTGGATCCAAATTATCTAATGAAGACAATTTGATTTTAAAAATATATGATTAAGTATGAGGGTTAAAAATATATGTTACAATAGAGAAAAACAAAAATTTAAAAAGTATTTAAACATATATATTGAGGAACAATGTTTTTTTGAAAAATTGTTTAATTATTGGGTGGGAGGTTTTAAACTTTCTTAAAATCCATCAACTCGTTTAAATATTAAATTTGATCCACTTTTGGTGAGAGAGACCTTTGATTAATGAATAGATGTGGGTCTTTATAGTAACAACATTCCTCTCTAACTATAAAGGGAAAAAAAGTGCTCTCCCTTTTTTAGACCTCACAATCTATTTGGATCGACCAGTATAAAAATCAATAAATCAAAAAAATACATATACACATTAAATGTATTTTCTTTTTCAAAAAATATTATCCCTGTGTCTCCTATGATTAGATCAAATTTATGTTTCCCTATGAGAAATAAATTGACATCACTATGATCATTACTTTTATTTCAGTGTTTAAAACTATAATTTAATAACTATGATATCAAATATAATTACACCATTATCTATAATATAATAATATGGAATTAATTTGGTGGAATAATATTTATCTATCTCCACTTCAATCACATGGGAAATGAAATCATCCATACTATTCATGGCAAACTACTACCTCAGGGCTGATATAAATCATTTTCCATAAAAAATTGTCACCTATAGAAATAATCACGGAGTTAAACCCAAGGTAAATAATAATTTATTACTATACAATAGGTGGTAAAATAATGATTTATTAGTAACAAACAAGTTATAAAATGTTTTATGTGGCCCATATATTGTAATATGTATACGATTATGGTTTATTAATATATGTTAAATAATACTACATTTGTCATACATGTATTTTAGACTCATACTAAGGGAGTCGAACCCAAGGTTAGGGTTTCCCATATTACTTTTAAATCCACAATACATATTCCATATTCAACACTTATTCCTTTTGTTGTAAATATAATGCCCCATTTAATTTATTATATTCAGAATATATTTAAATTCAATATATTTTATTTTTAATTTGATGTGTATTTCAATTATAGTCATCACGATTCATAAATTACCCAAGTGGGATGGGTTTATTTGACAATCTCAAAATTATTTAGTATTGTTTTTTCATAAGTATCTGCAGGGGGAATTATCTATTATTTATATATTAAAATAAATATATCATCTTCTAATTTTGTAATTAATGAACATTTTACAATTAATATATCATTTTCCAACTCTATTGAACTATAAATTATTGTGAAATTGTATTTAATAAAATAATAATTTATTTTTCTATTTGGTAGAATGTAAATTTTAATCAAAATCCATGTATTATAGACAAGTTTTAAACAAAATTAAATATTTTTAAAATTATTTAGTAATGAAATTTGTTCCCATTTTTATCCATTTAAATTTTTTAATGGATTCATCTGGTCATTATCAAAACAATAGTCATTTTTTATCAAAATTGTGAGTGGAATATATAATCCTAATGTATATTGCCTGTCTTGATTTATAAAATATACTTGAAAACATAATATTTTCATAGAAACAATAATTATTTGATTAATATTTTATTTTACTCAAATTATTCACATAATTGGTATGTTATATTAAGAGATAAATTTTTCTATTTTGGGAGTATCTTATTGTGTTCATTTATGAAATTTTGTGACCCTTATATATTTTTTAACAATTAATTTGGGTTGACAAATTTAATAATTTTTATATGGTTAACTATTTATAGAATTGATCAATTATAAATTTTGGTGTTTCTGGATAAATTTTTATAACCACTTATATTATGTAAACTATATGAGGATGTAAATTTCATTATATTAATGATATTGTGAAATTTTTCGTACATTTAGTTATGAAATATTTTTCAATGTGAAAATTTTATTTTTCTCAAAAATCATTTAGATGAAATTTTTATGGTATTTCAATTCATTAAAGGAATCATCCCACTATTTTACATATGATTCACTTGGGATATTTTATATTAGTTTCATAAAAAATCCTTAGAAGGGTTATTACTACATTTACCATGGATTTAAAATTATATTATAATTTATCACATTAAAAAGGATACTTTATGAAAATGTTTATTTGATTGAGTTATGTGTTAATGTTTTGTATGATAGTATTTCATTATGAATTTTCATATCGATTAGGTGTCCCTCATTCCAAATGAGTAATGAATTGTATGTAGTATTTTACATGTGGGTCTTAGTTATAGATATCACCACTATAAATCTTTATGTCTTACAAAAATAATATATTTGGAACATTAGATAATACTTTACCTAAGGTTTTCGTGTTTATAGTGTATGGTCTTTATAGTTTCAGATGTTTGGAATAATGAATTCCATCATCAAGAGATAATTTATTTCCATGTTATTATTTTATTAAATATAATTTCCATATTTATGTTTAGAGTTTATGTGATAAATTATATGTATTAATTTTATTATCATTTATATCTATAATAGAATGTGCATCTTGTTGATTATGTTTCATGTGATTAAGTTATTTACCTTTCAATATTTATTTTTAATATTTATTCCTGAGAAATTCAATTATACGCATACCATAAATCATCATATATGATCACACATTTATTATGTTTTCTTTTCCCCATGATACCAAGATGTTTCTGGTGATTTACATGTAGGGATATTCCAAGGGGAATAATGTAATTCTCATAGAAAAAACCTGGTTTCATTTTATTTTTAACTTGTTATGTGAATTTCAACAACATATCTATATTACAATAAAAAATGTATTTTTTGTCCTTTGTGATGTGATAGTTTTTATTAATTACTAATTTAATAACGTAATCAATTATTCCATGATATTGTGGTTTGGATCATTATATTGAAAATTTAAATTTTTGTGGATAACTATTGAATAAAACATGATTTAAGAATGGGTAAATTTTAATATTAATATATTCATAATGTTGATGCGAAAAATGTTTATTGCATTCGACTAAAATGAGTGATATAGTATTAAAATATATTATCGATACAAATAAAATGTAATTCATTATTTTTTTGGGATTTACAGCTACTTTTTAGAAAACTGATATATATTTACTAGTTTATAACTAAATGAATTATTTTAATACATTGTAGGTTAATAGATAGTGTTAATTTTTTTATGGAATATATGATTTAAATATGTTTTAATATCTATGAAATTAAAATGTAATTGTAAATATAATTTAATAGATAATATATGACTCTTTTTTAAAAATATATTAGTATTTTATTTAAATAATGATTCATTTTATTTGAGGAATGATAGGTAATTTGATATAACCTATAAGAGTAAGGTAAAAGTCTTATTACAGGTTATAACTTGAATGATGAAATCATTATTATTACCCTCACATGCAATACATAGTGATTAATATTAAAAATTATATAGAAAAATTTATTTAAGGGGGGTATATTTTAACAGCACATGATTTTAATATATGAATTCATGTAAATATTCAAAATGTGTTTGATATATTTAATCCAAATGCAGAAAGAAACATAAATGAATCTTTAATATATTAATATAAAATATGTTTATTTATGTATTTTCACAAAAACAATTATTTTGAAGTGGTATGAATGAAATTTAGTATGTTATATTTAAAATATATTTTTAAACAATATAATAACTATTTTTGATGTGAATGAAATTCCTTTAGTTTACATAAAATTACTAATAAGATAATTAATTTTATAGAAAATCATTATACAAAAGATCCATTATATGATACATGTATTACTATTTCATGAATCATATTACTAATTTTGATAGGTTTTCTTGAATATAAATACTATTTTAATCAAATAAACTTAATAAATTATACGAAATTCTAATTAAAATAGGTAATAATTTAAAATTTCATTTCAGAACACAAATAAATTTTCACTATATTTTATGATATTATTATAAAATGACTATAAATTTGAAAATTAAAATTATAAAAAATGTATATAATTTTTGGCTTGATTATATAATAATTTTCTAATAAAAAATTAATGTCTTTTATGAACGAATTTTTTTAGGTAAATAGTGAAAAGATACCGATTTTTATAAAAACTACCACTTTAATAAAAATAATGTCGTACAAGAAATGGATATATGTTATTGAAATTGTTTTATATAATATATATATATATATAAGTAAAATAAATCAATTAAAAGTAATATTTTATATTATAAAAACTATGTATATTATTCTATATACTTCAAATGTCAAATGGTCATTTTTCCCTTAATTTTTATGGAAATTTCCAATTTCCCATTCAAGTCCAATTCTAAAGATGATACTATAAAAGGAGTCTAATATATGAATAAGTTATGTCGTATCATAAATCTCACAAATAATTCTACATGTTTATATTTGGTCATCATTTTTAAACACTCTAAACCTTTCATTAATTTCTCAAAAAATGTTTAAAACCATAAATTTGATTTTTAATCTTGTTATGGGAATACAATGAAACCCTTATTATTGGTCGGTGGATTCTGTCCTCAATCTGAACAAACCCTTCTATGGGATTATTTAATTTCTTTAGTGTATTATGGTTCCCTTTTTACCATAAAAAATATAGGGTGTGATTGGATTGGATTTTGTGATTGAAATGTTAGAAAGTGATCTAATGAAATGTTATGTGGAATGTAAAAAATAATAAACCACATGATAAATAATAAATTAAATTAATAAAATGTGAATGATAATACCATGTCACATGATCCTTCTTAATGTTGTAGTGGTGTTTTATTTCTCTATTGACACTTTTATTATTCCTTAGTCAGAAGACATAAATGAATGATGGAATTAATTAAATCACATCATGATTTCCTTTTATATTGGACTTGACATTCCATATTGATAATTTTGAATTTAGTAAAATGAAGTTAATTACTATTATTTAGAAATTATGGACATTATGTTCCATATTTTTTATATTAATTCAATATACAATGTGTTCCTAACAGTTTTTTTGAATTTATAGGCACGATGTTCCATTGGAAATAGATAGAAAAATCATTTTCATTAATTGGAATAAATAAAAACAATTATCTATATTATTTATAAAATAATAAATTTTCAATGAAATTATTTATTTATTTGATTAATGTTATTTAGATAGAAATACCATATGGAAACTAAATTGATAAGAACATCATTTATTTTTCATCCTACATTTTTATTAACACATACACATTGTTTCATTGAATAATCACATATATGATCAGAAATAGAAACCATGGTAGGTGGCCTATTGTGTTTACTCATACCCTACTTTGGGAACCAATTTGTACCTATAAAGAATTCATATATGAGGTTTTGGATAAGGGATAGTGTTCTACTATGAATGGTTGATTTTATATTCTAGGATGTTGTATGAGAGTAGAGGATCATTAATATTCTTGTGATGCTATTAGATATAACTTTCATTATTTTATATATTTTTATATATATTGTGCAATTTATGTATTTGAAACTTGCGCCTTATGTCTATTATTTTATTTAATATGGAAATAATCACATTAAATATGAAAATTCTTATGGAATTTTTCTTTTTTTTATTATCTCTATGAATACATCCACTCCCAAATGATTATCCAGTATTTATTATTTTTATACAATATTTCATTATTTTAATATCACCTCTATACATCACGCTAATTAAGAGGATATAGTATCCCAACCATAAAATTAGATACCCTTATTTATAGTCGAATGCCTATTGCATATAGAGAGGTACACTTGAGGTCATGTTCTAAAACATGTTCAGTTACTTATGTGTAAATAGGGCAAGAAAAATCTTAAAGTTGTTGAAAAAAATCTTTTCTTATCCTTTCTAGAATATTTTAGGATTGTTACATAAGAGATTATGAATGTTAATTATTTATAAATGATCTTGTTTTTAGAGTTTTTAACCCTCATTAAGGGAAAAATTCATGTTTCTTGTAATGTGACACACTGTTCTGATTTCATCTTATTACTATTGTATTGATTTCACCATTGGGTGACTCACATGAGTTGTCATGTTTATTATCATGACATATTATAATTATACCCTTTTTGTAATTTGGTATTGAATAATTATACATCAATTATTATTAGTAGATGAGGATTATATTTAATTCAAATTCTCTTCTGTCTATCCATTATATCGTATATTTCTTATGAACTTTTGTATAATCCTTGAATGATATACATGGGATTGAAATAATGTGTAATATAGTCAAATGGAAAATAATTGGTTACATAACATGTCTACATAATCCCAAATGGTATTTCTTTCATAGAATGGATGTGGAACTTTATTTAAAAAATTATAGATTTTCTAATCCTTGAACCATTGGTCTCATGTGTTAAACCATTAGAAATTGGTATTAAATGGATTTAAATTTTAATTTATAATGTGTTAAAAGATCTATAAATTAAGAATGATGATCCATATAATTAAAAAATTATATAATAATTACTTCAAATACCTGAAATAATAATTGAATGTTACAAATAATGTGAATTTATAATAAGGTAACTAGATTCTTAAAACAGAATCATTACGTACACATACAAAACAGTTGAATTATAATTACATTATGAATTTTTTGCAGATAAATAGTTATTCCAATTTCAACTCAAATTAATTTTCACCCTATAATATTAAAATAGAACTCCATATATAGGAAACTATACTATAAGATAGGCATCCATGAACCACACCAATCCTTTTAATTGGGTGTTGGGATTTTCTGTCATATTCAATTATGATCTTCTATATTAACTGGACCAAGATTTAGGAGTTGGAATATGGGTATTTAATATTATATAGGATGGATTTATAACATTTTAATTATTTTATATGAGATGTTTTCTAGGATTGGAATTTGTTTTGAGGCATGTGATTGGAATTATATATATATATATATATATATTGCTTCCTGATAGCATTGGGATGAATGCATGGAATATGGAAATGATCATTATTTGGTGGTGGAGGGACCAAGACTATATGTATTACCACATGTAGGGACTCTTATGAAACCTCTTGAAATACATGATCTGGGAACTGGAACTCAATTTCAATAGGGTTACATGTGATTCATGTTGAATATGTTGGGAGATACCCAACCAACCCCTACTATGGTTGATTTGATAGTATAATAACAATTGTCAAATCAACCTAAAATCATGTATAATGGTAGATTCTAGGATACATATTCCATAATTGAGGTAATTTAATCAACTTTTGAGCATCTTGGGATGCATTCCCAAAAGAGGAAAAATCTAAAAGCATATATACATATATGGTATTCAAAGTGGTAGTGAGATATTATTTCCCTTTCATATCATTATAATGATATGTGTTCAAGGTATTTACAATCTATGATCAATTATTACATCATTTTATAGACCATGAGAGTTTAACAATATCTGCAGGTCATATACCTGCATTATGTTTCAATGTATATCATGGACAATACATCTCACATCATTGAGCTCCATTACTTCAAAACAACCCTTTAGAGTGATCAATTTACAATAGAATGGTTTTATTTGTATGGGTTTAAGAATTTAATATATTCATAAGTTATTCAATTGGATTTTACTAATGTATTTGGAATAATGAAATATTGACTCATCTATGAGAATTAATTTAGTGATGATGAAGGTGTGGAGAATTATAGTTAAATGTCTTGGTGGGAACATTTTATCTGGTAGATGAAATCATTATTTGGGTCCTCCTCAATTGTGAATTTTATATTTGAATGTGCACCTAGGTATCCATGTTATATGTCATCAGTTTGGATATTCAGAACACATGTTGAACAGTGTGGTATGGATCTAGTTTATTTCCACGATTGTGGTTGGAATGGAAAACATTGTCATTTTGTATGAACATTTCCTTAATTTCTCAATAATAGAGGATAGAATATGACCCAAGGCTCAAGAATGGGGTAATTAGATCCAATTTATATAGGTATATAGATATAGATTTTTTAGTATGACGATATGGATGGAGTGGGTGAATCTAGAATTCTAATACAAAATGCTGGCGAGGTGACCTATGTAGGTTAGTAATGATGTAACTCAAGGATGTAAATTAGGATATATATATATATATAGTAGAGTGTAAAAACATCGTAGAATAGTGTTACCCTATCTGGAATTTGAGTTAATATTATAGTACTTAGACATTAAAATATATTATATTTAATACATGAACATATCAAACAATCCTATCATGGGATATTAGGGATTGTCTTGAAATGAGATCTAATAATTTTGTTGAGTGGGTACTCCTTACACCCTTTGGAGATTGATCAAAATGTTATTTCCATTGAATAGAGATCCCCATTGAGATTTTATATAACCATTTCCAATTCAACATCTTTACCCTCAATATAACAATCATTGTGTTTATTCATGGAATGGAACAATTGGTCCCTTATCAGGAAAATATAGTACATTATCATATTAGGTTGTCCTTATCACCATCCATCAGAGGTAAATACCTATGAAAAGTTAATTTTATCTCTATGAAGGTTGATATTGAACTGAGATATGGAGGTAGGGTAGAGTGTCTTCCTTGGTTGCTAGCAATTTTCTGAGAAATAAGGGTACATGTGAGAAAAAATTCACTCATATAGAGAACATTTTCATGGGTTTATTACCTTATAATGTTTTTATATTACCTCATATAATTAAGTTAGAGTTTATAATTTTGTATCTTTACAGAGTGTTACCAGTATATATCCCACCATAAAATATTGATTGTATATAGGTTTAATAACAAAACATAATGTTGGAGGACCATGATATTAAGGGGTTTAAAGCACCAAACAATTTTCCAAGGATTTTACTGATTCCCATATACCTGAAGATGTATGGAGATATAAGGTTTTGTGTTTATTATAGGATATTAAATAATATTATGGTTAAGAAACCTATATATTTCCTAGAATGGGTGAAATTATCAAAAAATTCTTAAGGGAAAATGTATTATCAATGATTTATTCAAAGTATGTCTTTAACTAATTATGACTCAGGATTTTGGATATATCGCATACAACTTTCTCATCTAGATAATTCCATTGTGATTTTTTACAAATTTTATTTTGTATGATTATGGGGTAAATAACTTAATACCCTTTATGATTTTGTTTTTTCCCACATCCTTGGATTCATTCAATTTTTTTAAGGATAATATTTTTGTGTCTTCTCAAATTCGAAATTTTCATGATGCACTCCATGAAATTGTTTTCATTACACAGATAGCGCATTTTTTATTTATACTGATCAAGAAAATCCTCATCTTTATTGATGGTGATAACTTCCTTAGTCACACCATATCATAATATGGGGTATCCATATATCTATAAAACTTGATATCCATATATTCCTTGGAGTTTCACAATAACATCATTGATAATAAAAGGTTCTTTTTTAATGATAGATATTAAATGTGTTTTATTTATACCATCTCACAACATGATTCACATCTTATGATACTCAATATGAATGATTTTAAATTCTTATTATCTGAATAGTTTTATAACTAATTTTTGTAGTTGACATGAAATCTTACCTTCGGACTAATAATCATTCTAATTGAGTTTGGAAGTGGTTATATGATTTATTATGTTTCGTAAATTGTCATGTTTGGAGCTATTTTGATGCATAAGGAGTGATTTGTGGCATAAATTTTTCAACCTTTGATGCAACATGAGAAAAATTTCCTCGCATAAATTTTTTACTAATAATAAGTTTCACAAGCCTTATGTTGTGTGAGAAAATAATTTATGGGGGACTTTTTCGATTTATACATGGACCATAAAAATATCCATATTTTTACCAATTGTGACTTCATTCTTAGATAGTGATTTTATGATGAGTACCAATAATATATCAATTTTTAAATTTTTATATATATAGTAATGTTAATAATGTTTTTGAAACACATAGTAAGAAGGGTTAGACACTAGTGGATTAGATGTACATTAGTGAGTGGTTTTTGGTGGACCAATTATATGATATGAATACTTAGAATTTACAGAACCATGAATATCCAATTTTTTCAACATTTGTCATGACCTCATGTAACACACTAGTAATTTTTTTTAATTTTAAATACATTATGTTATGTGAAATAATATTTTTATATTATGTGTTTAAATTATTAATACAAATATTTCAAATTTATAGATTTCAAATTAATTTTTTTAAAAAATAATGTTTTATAGTATTATTTTGTGTAAGAAAGTATTTCAATTTTAATATGTGTATTTTATTATAAATAATTTATTTCTATCAATAGATTATAAAATATATTGACTTTTATAATTATTTTTTAAATACTAAATTTTATTTTGAATATATTCATGATTTTGATGACACACTTATATTTTATGGTTTGTTTCATTGTTGATAATTTATTAGATATCCTATATGCACACAACACTAAGTCACATTGAAACAACACTTTTGTATATTTAAAACTGATACATTATACATAGTATTTCCACTTTTGGGATTCAAATTTCTAAAAAAGGACATAAAAGATTATGTTAAATATGATATTTAGAGTCTGATAGAATCAACGTATATTTTTCTAAATAGTTAACTCACCCATGAATGTATAAGTAAAATTTAAACACCTTATGAATGAAAGTGATTTTATTAAAAATTAACAATTACTTGTTGATATTGTTGTGAGATATACATATTTAATTATAATTTTATAATTAATAAATAAATTAAAAAGACAATTATTTTTCAAAATATGTATTCATAAATCATAATTTTTTTATCTTAGGATTATAGAAAAAAATTTAAGACCGTAGTTAATTTTATAAATTCTTTTAAAACAATTAAAATATTAAAATTTCATTTTTTGAGATAATGATGATTTTATATAAAATATTAATTTATAATATTAAGAAAATTATTTTCATAAAATATAGTTATCTCTTGGAGTATACGTAAATAAAAATTTTCAGTATAAATTTTTGGGATTTCTCTAATATGCACAAATTTCAAGTTAATAGTTTAAAATACGGTTTTTAGAAAATACATTATTTTATTCATGACAATGTGAAAAGATATTTATAATATATAAATTATTAAAATTATAGAATAAAAAATAATGATATAAAAAGAGTAATTTTGAATAGAAATAATTGATAGATTTTATGTTGTAATTTATTCCATGATTGGTATACAAATTATTGTTAGTGCTGACGTAGGGCATGAGAAGCATTGAAAATTTAAAATTTGATTCGTTATAAATAATAACTGTGTGATAAAAATTATTTTAATTATTTTTTATTAATAATAATGTATTATTGATTATTTTATTTCTTCAATTATAATTTTATATTTATTTAATATTGATGTTATCCAAATGCATCTATAATGCTTGCGTATGGAAAGGAAATTCAAAATTAAAAATTCTTAATGTTTTGATGACATGTATATGAGTGAATATAAATAATAAAAGTATAACGAAACGTATTTTTATACTAATTAATTTATTTTTATGATATTAAATTATTGCTTAATATTTATATATGAAATAATAAAAATTAATTTTTATGCAACACTAATGTAGTGATTGTTAATGAATAAGAAAAGTAAACAAAATGTGCTTAATTAAATTTATATAAATTATTAAATGACCTGTTATTTTTTAAATAACTTCTTAAATAAGAACTATTTGACCATTATCATGTTAAGATTCTAATTTGGAACACTTTTGACTCACCAGAAGAACTCTAAAACCATAATAATATTTTTTTAATAGTAAGAAAAGGTGTTCACACTATAAACATTGGTTTATATAAAATATTTAATGTTAGGTTTTACTTGACAATTATTCTAAATATAATAGAGTTTTTAATTATAATAATAATATTTTTTTTCATCTAAATCCAATCACAAAGGGATTTATAGGGTTGTATAAGAGAAGTCACACCGAGGAATCAGAAAGTCTCCATTAACTCTTCCCTCATTTCTTTTTCTCCTTCTTCTTTTCCCCTTTCCTTCCAAAATAATATACTGGAAAAATAATTTATTTTTTAATTTAAAATTAAATTAATTATTTTAACCAACATCATGGATTATATATATATATTATAAAATTTTTCACTCCCTCTCTTATGATAACTCCCATTAATGGTTTGATAACCATCTACGGTACATTGGAAAAACTAGTTCATATATATAACTTCATGGATGGAAAATATGGATTATATATAAAATAAAAATATGTAATTAAATTTATTTTCCATTTCTGTATTTAGATATTCTAATTTGTAAATTAAATTTAATAAAATAGTTAAATTTATGCAAGGTGGTGAATTTTTACATAAAATATGATATCAAAACACTTCAATTTCATCAATGGAAATTATGAAATATAATGAAATCAGTATAATTGATAAATGATTTTATAAAATGAATATAATTAACTTTTGTATAATTTTTCAATAAACATAAATTATTTATTCATGAGTTGAAAAAGCTGTGTAATTAAGCAGGACTTTTGGTAAGGGGTTTCTTATCTCACTTTTATTTCCATGAGATTTCCATTATTCGCCATTTATTTCTTGTTAGTGGTTTACGTTTACATCCATTTTATAAATAATTTAATGATTATATATATAATCATGGTATTTAGTGATTAATTTTATTATTATTAACTCGTTTGTTTACAATGGTGTAAAGGACACTGTCTCAATTTACATTTCATTGTGATTTACATGGTATTGTGTTTTTAATAATTATTATGTGATGTATATACTACCCCTTTGAGGTCATTATTCATTTGAAATTATAATTAAATTATATATCCACATACTTGATAAATAAAATTATTATTTTCTTATTCGTATAGTATTTTACATATGTTGTTTATTTCGAATGTTTCATTAACATGCAGAATATTGATGAATCTGTATCCTCTACAAAATAAAGATATTCAAAAGGAATATTTTACATATAATAAATATTTGTATAAATAATTAATTTGAATGTTTTTTTATGGGTGGGGACCACTATAACTCCTTAATGAATCGACATGTCTCATGAGAAAAATTAGTTGTCAACAAACCCTTTGGGTTTGTTACCAAAAAATCTGACGAGTTTATACCCACAAACTAAAATCATTACAATGATATGATTGTTCATGTTCCAGATACATTACATCCAAATAATAACCATTTTATTTATTCATTATTAATTTATTACTATCAATGAGATTTTCACTATGATAAATTCTATGGATTCACTTTCATTATCAGTTTATTAATGGTGTTTGTTTCTCAATTATTCAGCATTCCATATATATTATTTCTAATTGAATATGATTCACTTGTTATTGTTTCATGATTCCATTGTATGTATCAACGACTGAGAATTTGAGCTCACCCCGTTTCATTTTTTTCCCACATGTTATGAAGAAGGTATCATTTATTGAGTTTTGTTGGATGATCTTTATTATGTCTTGTTATGTATTATGATTTATTTTCTTTTCCCAATGTAAAATGGGATCCATTTATGAATATAGTTTCTCATGGACTACTAAAATGACTAGTGATTCAGATTTTGATTCATTCTAATCATTCCAATGTAATAAAGTAACACACCGGCTACTGAATTATGGGGTGGAGGTGTTATAGTTGGTATAAAAGGTATTTTAGTAGAAAACATAGAAACTATATTTAAAAAACATATATTAGGCATAAAAATAATAATATAAAATTTGAGGATAAAAAAACAAGATCATCATAGAATTTCGGTAAAGAATATATAATGTGGATCTTTCTAGAAAATAAATGATATTCTCAATACTACATGTTGACGTGGTTCTAGCATAGAAGTACACAGAAGTAACAACTTTGACATGGTGTTCTGGGCTTGAATTAGGGTGACCTGGTACATGATAATGAGCCTTACTATGCACCTATTTTGACACTGCAATGGTATATTCTTAGGAAAATTCACATCTAATTTACCCACCATTATGAAGGATTTATATCCCAAATGTAACAATACTATACAGTTCGTGGATTTAAGATGCATTAATTTATGTTAATTTCAGATTTAAATAATTTTTATTATTTTATTAGATTTCTTTATGTAAGTGAATAGAAATGGCACCTAGAAGTATAAATGTGAACTCCACCAATGCACGTGATGAAAAGAGTAGGATATATCATATTTTTCATTGTCTGAATCCAAAATTTCTAAGGGAAATAGTGTTCAAGGTATCCTCATCATATGATGAAATAATACTATTTGTTAACAATATTTTTAATGAGTTTTCTTAGTCCAATTGCTTATAATGGATGTAAGATAATTAAAGGATAGAAAATGAAAAGATATATAATATGAATAATGGAAATAAGGGGTTTCCCATAGGTCATAATTGTCAAAATTGTAATCCTATAAATTCATGAAGGGAATGAGAGTTTGTTTTATGTGTGGAGAAAAATTGAACCATGTTAATGATGGAATGGGTAAGAAAAAGGTTTCCAATTTTCTATCCTTGAACTAGAAATAAATAAGACACATTTTAAATCAATTTCCCAAGATTAAAATGATTATATCACCAATGATGTTATTGGATAATGATCTTGTTATGATTCTTCCATAGATGAAGTGTAACGATTACTATTCCTGTCAAGAATCATGTAATTTGAATATTTTATTAGAAATTTACTGGTTATAATAATTATGGAATATATGGAGATTGTATTTTTAGTATTTTATTATTAATGAATTTGAAACCATATGTTTAATAGTACCAATAAATGATATTATGTGGAAAGTTAAACTTCTTGGAAAATTCATTATTGACAGATATAAAACAATAAATATGTTCCTGATGTTGATATAATTGTGATTAAATGTTTGATTTGGTTAATTAATGACAACAATTGAACAATTTTTTTTTGTCGAAATGTGGTCTATGAAATCATCCAAGTAGTTTAACACACTTTTTTATAAATGGAATTATTCAAATAAGATGTATTTTACTTAAGGTATATGGAAGAATTAATGTTTCCACAATTTTTTATGGTAATTTGAGTTATTACTACAATTCATGAGGATACATGATGAAGATATTTACATGTTTGGAATGTAAAAAATTAGAGCTAATTCATTCTGATTATGGGATAATTAAAAGATCATAATGGTAATTTAGAGTCATTATTTCTAAAGTGTTGAATCATTATGGAAAGTCCAACCATTTATGAATGGATTAAATTTATCATTATAAAAGAGTTTAGATTTTAATGTATTACATTAGCACATAGAGAACCCATGATATGGGATGATGTATAGATGGTTCAATGTGAAATTAGAGGATTAGTTTTTTGTATATTAATACTCTTATAAGAGTGGAATATTTCCATAGCTCTAGGAAAAGGGTCATAAAAATGGTGTCCTTTTATTATTTTTTTAATGATATAAATAAAAATTTCAGAATTTTAGTTTATGTTTTTGTACTAAAATACATTCTTGTGAACCTGTTATCTATTAAGTTCCATCTATACTTAAAAGCTATATTATTCTTCCTTCTCCATATTTTCACTTATCACTAATGATATCCTATTCAAATTCTTATATTTAATGCGACCTATCCATTTCACTTTTACCATTAATAAATGAATATTTTAATAATGCTTTTTTCAATGTGGGTTTCCTACAAAAGATATTTCATATATCAACTTTTAACTTCCGAAGTGAAATTTCAATTTGAAAGGGCACAATTATTTTTAGGGGGAATAATGTAACTCCCTAGTAATTTTTTTATAATTCTGAATACATTATGTTATGACAATAAATAATTTACAATTATATGTTTTAATTAACAATACATATATGTCAAAATTATACATTTGAAATTAATTTTAAAAAATAACTATTTTATAGTATTAATTAGTGTTAAATAGTATTTTAAAATAAAAATTTCTATTTTATTATAAAAAAATTAATTTATATCAATATATTATAATAAAAACTAACTATTATAAATATTTTGATAAATACTAAATTATGTTATTAAAATATTCACTATTAATATAAAACCCTTATATGTTAAGGTATGTTTCTTCTTTTATAATTCTTTAGATGCCTTATATACACACAACACTTAGTCACTACGAAACACCACTTTTTTATAGTTATAACCTATACGTTAAACTTAATTTTTCCTCTTCTGTGTTTTTATTTTGTAAAAATGGACATACACAGTTGCATTCAGTGAGAAATTTAGAGTATGATTGAATCAATATAATTTTTAGTGAATAGTATCCTCACCCATGTATGTACAATTTTTTTTTTAACCTTATAAATGAATGTAAATGTTTTACAAATACATAATTAAGTGTTGGTATTTTTGTGAGTAATAAATATTTAATTAGATTTTTATAATTAAGAAATTAATTGAAATGTTAATTATTTTTTAGAAAATGTATTTCAAAATCAATATTTCAGTGTATTATGATTATAAGATAATTGGTAAGCCCCTGGTTAATTATAAAGGGATTTATAAAATTATTATAATACTAAAATTGATATTTTTCAAGTAAATGATGAATTTAATTAAAAAATAAAATTATAATATTTAGAAAATTAGATTAAAAAATTTGAGTTAATTTTTGGATTATACACATTTTAAAATTGGTAGGATGAATTTTTTCAATTTCACTAAAGTATTCGAAATTTTAATGAATAGAAAAAAATTAGGTTTATATGAAAGTACGATATTATTTTCATGACAGTGTCAACAGATATTTATAATATGAAATTAATTAAACGTATGGAATAAATAAATAATGATATTATAAATTAACATTGAATAGAAATAATTTAGAACATGTGTGTCATAATATATTTCATTATAGCTATAAAAATTATTGTCAGTGCGGACATAGTGCATGCGTAGCATTTACAATTAAAAATTTGGTTTGTAAAAAATTATAATTGGGTGATAAAATATAATTTAGTAAATTTTTATTAATTATTATTTATTATTGATGTTTTTATATGTAAAATTATAATTTTATATTTATATAATATCAATATTATCCAAATGCATGTTCCATGCTTCTAGATGGAAAGGAAATACAAAAAAAATAATTATAAGATGTATTCATGACATGTATATGAGTGACTATAAAGAATTAAAGAATATATAACCTTATGTTGACCCTATTTAATTTAATTTTATGATATTAATTTATTTTTAACATTTATATATATAATAATAAAAATTAATGCTCATGCAACACGAATGCAATGTGTGTGAATGAATAAGAAAAGTAAATAAATATACATAATTTAAAATATATGAATTATAAAATGACCAATTATTTTTTATATGACTTCTTAAATAAATTTTTTTCAACCTTTATCAGGTTTAGATTCTACTTTTGGAACATCGTGGACCCACAAGAATCACTATAAGACAATGAGAATATTTTATTTAAAAGTAAGACAATGTGTTCACTATATAAACATTAGTTCATATAAAGTTTTTAATGTAAGGATTTTGTTGAGGTTTATTGAAGAAAGGAATAGTATTTAGAAATATAGTAAGATTATATTTCTCATATTATTTTATTTTTAATTTTTAGTCAAAAATAAAAACCATAATGGCTTTTACAATGTCGACGAAATATAAATTTAAATAATGAATAAATCATAATAATGATATTAAAAAATAATAAAATATATATTATTTCATATTTTAAATCTGATTAATGAATTAAATTGATAGATATTACATATATATTTTATAATAATAAAATTTATTCTGTTATTAAACAATGTTTTGATCTTTTTCATTTCATTGCTGTGAATAGTTTTTTATATTGAAAAAATTTCTTTCCAGGAGTAAAGTATTTTATTAAATAATTTACAAATCTGACATTTATTTAACAACTGTAAAAATGATAATATTAATTTGAAAATTTAATCCCCCTTTAGTTTTTGGAAATTTATGATGTCTTAATCCCTATATTATATTTATTATTTTTTAATAATTTGAGTAATTATTCAGTTTCCATTCACTTCAAATATATGTAACCCATTCCCCTTCCGTGGGAAAACCACTCAATATACCCCTTACAAATCCAAATATCTAAAACAATTCTCCCTAGTAAGCCTCTCATTATACCTAGGTACATTCTGTTGTCATCTCAATCCAATCACTAAGGGTTTCATAGGGTTGTGCAGGAGAAGTCTCACCAAGGGAAGATTAAGTTTTTATTTACTCCTCCTCATTTTTATATTCTCTTTCTTATTTTCCCTTTACGTTCAAAATAATAAATTCTATAAATTATTTATGGATTAATTTACCATTATATTAGTTATTTTAACATACTTATTGTTTTATATATATATTACATATAAAAGTTTTTCACTATTGCTCTGAAGATAATGTCTCGTTAATGGTCGGTTAACTGTCTATAGAGATGTTGCCAAAAATAGTTCTTATAACAACCTTCATTAATGTAATGTTTTGAATATATATAATATATAACTATTTAATTACATATATTTTTATTCTACTATAATTAGTTAATCTAATTTATATATTAAATTTAATAAAATTGTGAAATTGGTGCAAGGTGGGGAATTCTTATGTAAAATATGAAATCAAAACGCATCAATTTCATAAAAAAATTTAACAAATATAATACAATGATTATAATTGATAAATATTTTTATAAAATGAGTATAATTACATTCTTGATCATTGTTTTAATATATATATATATATATATATATATTATTCTAGAAGACCAAAAGCGATGTAATTACGTAGGACATTAGGTAATGTGTTTCTCATCTCACATTAATTTTCATGAGATTTCTATTTTCACCACTTATTTCTTATATGTGGTGTATGCTTACAGCCATTGGATATATAATTTAATGATTCTATTTCCACTCATTGTATTTAGTGATTCACAATATTATTATTAACTTGATTGATTACAATGTCGTAAGGGACTTTCTCTCAATTTCCATTTCATTTTGTTTTACATGGAATTGTGAAACTAATAATTCTTATGTGCTGTATCTACATCTCATTTGAGATCATTTATCATTTGATATTGTAACTAAATTATATATCCATATCCTTGTTACATGAAAAGATTATTTTCTTATTAATATACCATTTTACATATGGGGTTTATTAAGAATGTTTATTTATCTGTTGGAATATTGGTGAATCAGAATCCTTTATTCAATATAGATATTGAAAACTAAAATATTAATCGTATTTTTTTTATAAATAATGATTTGGAATGTTAGTGATGGTTGGGTACTGCTATAGACCATCAATGCATCGACATGTCTAATGATACAAATCAGTTTGCAGAAAACCATTTAACTTTGTTTCCATAAAGCAGATGGGTTTCTACCCATATACTTAAACCATCTCAGAAATATGATGGTTCATGTTCCTGATGCATGACATCTAAATAATGACCATAAACATTATTTATTATTCAGTTATTACTATCCATGATATTTTCACTTTGAAAAAAATATATGTATGCACTTTCATTCTTAGTTTATTTGTGGTGTGTGTTCTTCAGTTATTCACAGTGCCATATAGATTATGTCTAATTGATATTGATTCAATTATTTTTGTTTCATGATTCCACTGTATGTAACGCTTACTAAGAATTTTAGCTCACCCAATTTCATTTGTTTTCCATGCATAGGTTATGAAGAAAGGATCCTTTATTCTATTTTAATGGTTGCATTTTATTATATCATGTTATGTATTATGTTTTGTTTTATTTTCCCAATGTGAAATGGGATCCGTTTATGAATCTAGATTCTCCATGACAATTAAACTGATCTGTCCTTTAGTAAATGATTCCTCTTAATCATGCCGATGTAATAAACTAATGCACCGTCACTTGAATTATAGGGTTAGGGAATTACAGTTGGTATTAGAGGATGTTTTGTAGAAAACATGAAAACTAGATTTTTAAAATTTATATTAGGGTAAAAATCATAAAATAGACGTTCAATATTAACAAAAAAGAACATCATATAATTTTGGTAAGGAATATATTATTTGTGTATTTCTAGAAAATAAATCAGAGTCTCGATACTACAAGTGGATGTGGATATATAATTAAAGTATATAAGAGTATCAACTTTGACAGGGCATTCTGGGCATGACTCGGGTTGATGTGGTAAATGACAATGAGACTTACTACACACATGTTTTGATAGTCACGGGGGAAATTTTTATGAAAAAGCTCATTGCATTTACCCACCATTATGAATTATTTATACCCCAATTTTGACAAAATTATATGGTTCATGGATTTTTGATGAGTATATTTATATTATGATTTGTGTTATAGAATGTTTATAATTATAACTGTTAATATAGTATATGGAATTTATTATAAATGTAACCTAGAAGAATGAATTTTAACTCCACAAATTCACATTATGGATAGAGTAATAAGGATCATATCTTTTATTGTCTTAGGACAAAAATGTAGATGGGGAACAGTGTCAAAGTTTTCCTCATCATATGATGAAATAGTATAATCTGTTAACAAGATGTGTAAATAATTATTTGAGTCATATGGATTGGAAGGGAAGAAAGAGAAGAATAGGATGGGAAAAACATAGTTAAATGGAAAAAGTGAAAGGAGGGTTTTACCACATGAAATAACTACGGAATGAATCAGCCTGGTAAATGCTTAAATGGAATGAGAGTTTGTTATATTTGTGGTGAAAATAGACTCTATGTTCATGATTGAAACTGTATGAAAAATGTTTCCAATGTACAATTCTTGAACTGTAAGGGGATAGGAAACCATACAAATCAATTTCCCAAGCCGAAAAAGAATATAAAAATATTATGTTAATGGATAATGATAATGTTATTATTCTACCACAGATTATGTAGAATGATTAATATTCTTATTTATAAATCATGTAATTTGAATATTTTAATAGAATTTTACTAGTTATAAGAAATATGGAATAAATGAGGATTATATTTTAGTATGTTTTTATTATATATATGAAACCATAAGATGAATGGTACCGAGATGAGATATTAAGTGAAAAGTTAATCATTTTTGAAACTGCATGATTGATAGAAATACAACCGTATATATATTCATGATGTTGAGATAATGGTGAAAAATGATTGATTTGGATATGTACTAAATAACTTGAGACAAATTTTTTACATGTCAACAAGTGGTATATGCTATCATGGAAGTGGATTACAATACCTTTTGATTTATGTATTAAATACAATAACTTATATCATACCTAAGGAATACTAAATAATGCATGTTTCCAATAAGGTTTTATTGTAATTCAAGTTATTATCATATTAAAAGAGGATAAGATGAAAATATTTACATGTTTGGAATGTTAAAATGTAGAGACACTTCATGTTTATTATTGGCTAATGAAATGTTCTTCATTGAAGTTTAGAGACATTATTTATATAATGTTGAATCATTATGGAAGTTATATCCATTTATTAATGGATTATGTTTATTATTGTGCATGATTTTAGAGTTTAATATCTTACTTCACCACATGGAGCAACTTGGGATCTGGGATGAAGTATTGATAGTTCATTGTTAAATCAAAGGATAAGTTTGTGTATACATATACTCATATAAGATTGGAATAATTCCTCCACTCTAGTAAAATTGTCATAATAGTATGGTCTCTTATTATCATAATTTTTAATGATATCAATGAACATTTTCATAATTGTAGTATATGGTTTTGTGTTAATATAATTTCATATGAACAAGGTATCTATCATGTTCCATCAAAACATGATGGTTATATTATTCTTCCATGTCTATATTTTAAATTCTCACTAATTATACCATATTATAATGTGTAGATTTTTGGTAACCTATTAATTTAACACCCCCCTTATTAAAAGAATCTATAATTAACATTGTTTTCTATGTGGGTTTCCCACAAGATAATTTCCATGGATCATCTATTAACATTTCAAGTGAATTTTCAAATTGTAAGGACACAGTTCTGTTGATGGGGGAATAATATCAGTCCCTATTTTTTGTTATAATATTAAATATATTAATTAATGAGATTGAATAATTTAATATTATGTAATTTAATTAATGATACATACATTTTAAATTTATAAAATTCATATTAATTAAAAAAAAATCGATTTTATAATATAGTTTTGTCTAAAATAATATTTTAAATTGAATATGTGTATTTGATTTTTAAAAAATGCATTATATCAATATATTATAATAAATATTGCCTATTATAAATATTTTGATAAATACTAAATAATGGTAGGAATATATTTACTATTATTATTAAACCATAATATTTTATGGTATGTTTCTACATTAATAATTTGTTATATAGATTATATACACACAACACTAAGTCCCTATGAAACGACACTTCTTTATAGTTATATATAAGTCATTAAACTAATTTATTCCACTTATGTGTTTCGAATTTCAAAAAAAAAACTGTTGTGTTCAGGAAGATATTTAGAGACTGATAGAATCAACATATTTTTTTTTGTGAATAGTAACCTCACACAAGTGAGTATAAATAAAATTTATGCACCATATACATGAAAGTTAATATTTGACAAGTTCATAATTATGTGTTGGTATTTTAGTGAGTAATATCTATTTTAATACAATTTTATAATTAAAATAATTATTTTAAAATATAATTTATTTTCATAAAATGTACTCCATAATCTATATTTTTTGTCTTAGGATTAAAAGATATTTTTTGAACGTAGATAATTATTTAAAGTATCATAAATCAATTGTAATATTAAAATCGACATTTTTTGAGTAAATGACGATATTAAAAAAAAATTTAAATTATAATAATTAAAAAATTATTTTCATAAAATTGAGTTAATTTTTTGATTTTACAGATTGAAAAATGGTTAGGATGATTTTTGGGAATTTCTCAAAAGTAGTCAAATTGATAGTGAATATTAAAAAAATACATTTTTTAAGAAAATAAGGTATTTAATTCAGGACATTGTCAACATATATTTATAGTACAAAATTTATTAAAACTATGGAAAACATAAATAATTATATTATAAGAATAATATTGAACAAAAATATTTTAAAATATTTATGTTATAATTTATTTAATTATAGATATAAATAATTTTGCTTGTTTTGACATAGGGTAACGTATCATTGGAAATTTAATGTTTGGTTCATTATAAAAAATAACTGAGTTATAAAACATAATTTTATGATTTTTTTTAAATATTACTTATTATTTACATTATTATATTTTATATTCAAATTTTAATGATATATAATATCAATCTTATCTAAATGTATGTGTAATGCTTGCGCAGTGTAAGGAAATAAAAAATAAAAAATTTACAATGTTTTCTAGACATGTATATGAGTTAATATACATAATGAAAGAATATATAATCATAATTCGGTCCAAATTAATTTTTTTTTTACAATAATTAATTTTTTAACATTTATATATTAAATAATAAAAATTAATGATTATGCAATGAAAATGCAGTGCTTGTGCATGTATAAGAAAGTTAAAATTGATGTCATTAATTAAAATTTTATGATTAATTAAATAACCCATTAGTTTTTATATAATATATAAAATAATAATATTTCATCCATTATCTAGATTAGATTTTAATTTGGAACTATTTTAACAAAAAATAATGACTTTAAGACCATTGGATTGTTTTATATAATAGCAAGACAATGTGTTCACACTATAAACATTGGTTTGAATATAATTTTTACCATATGGTTTTCATTGATTTTTTTTAAATTAATAGAATTTTAAAATATAATAAGATTGTATTTCTCTTGTAATTTTGTTTTATTTTTTAGATAAAAAATAAATACCATAATGGATTTTATAAAGATGATACAATATTAATATAATTATTTAATAATTCAAAATAATGATATTAAAAAATAATAAAATATTTATAATTTTATATTTGTAATCTTATTAAGGAAATAAATATAATATTATGAGATTTCTATGATACAACAATGAATTTTATTTTATTTTTAAACTTTTTTTTATGTGTTTGAAGTCATAGTTGTGAATTGTTTTTGTCATGACAATTTATTTTTCTTAAGTAAAATATTTTATTAAATTATTTAAAAATACCATATTTATTGAACAAGTAAAAAAATGATAATATTACTTCGATTATGTAACACCAATTTAGTTTTAGGTCATTTTTAAGTCTTAAACCCTTTATTATAATTACTATATTTTAATAATTGTGTAAATCTTAAGTTACCCTTCTCCTCAACTATCAATAACCCCTCTCCTTCCATTGGAAAACAACTCATTCCATGCTTTCGAAAACACAATATCTATCAAAATATGGAGTATTAAGCCTCACAGATTATAGTGGTATATTGTGCTGTCATCTAACACTAACCACCAAAGGAGTTATAGTGTTTTTCAAGATAAGTCACACTACAGAAAGCGTTAATATCCATTAACTCCTCCCACTTTTCTTATTCCCCCTATTATTTTCCATTTAATTTAAAAATAATATACTATAAAAACTATTTATGGAGTAATTTAACATTATATTTGTAACGTTAACCTATGTAATGTATTATATATTTGACATGTATATATTTCTTACTCTCACTCTTATTATAACCTGTTGTTAATAGTTGGTTGACCATCTATAGATACATTGCCATAAATAAATTTTCTAACCAACATCATAGATAGAAAATTTGGATTGTACAAAAAAAATTATTTTAATTAAATTTATTTTGTTTTTCTATAATTGTGTAATTTTATGTATAAATTGCATTTAATAAAATAGTGAAATTGGTGAAAGTCAAGGAATTATTAAGTAAAATATGATATTAAACCGATTCAATTTCATCAAAAGAAACTAGGAAATTTAATAGAATGATTATAGTTGACATTTTTTTGCTAAAATTACTATAATTATTATTTGGATCATTGTTTCAAAAAAAAAATTTATTCAAGAGGCGTAAAAGAAATGTAATAAATGAGACTTTTGGTAAGGGGTTTCTCATCTCACTTTTTTTCCATGTGATTTAAATTGTTTGACACATATGTCCTGTAAATGGTGTATGTTTACTAACATATGATATAAATAGAAAGATTTTATTTATACTCATGGTATTAAGAGAATCACTTTATTATTATTTACTCGACTTATTACAATTTTTTAATGGACTTTATTTCAATTTCCATTTCATGGTGTTTTACTTGTTATTGTACAGAAAATAATTTTTATATGGTGTATCTAATTCCCATTGGAGATCATTTTATCATCTAAATTTTTCATAAATTATATATAAATAATATTGTTACATTACATGATTATTTCTTCATCCATATACAATTTTATATTCAGTGTTATTTGGAATGTTCCTTTAGTTATGGGAATGTTGATGAAACTGTATCCATAACTCAATATAGATGTTATGAAAGAATATTTTCCTTGTATTAAATATTTTAATACAAAATATTTGGAATGGAAGTGATTTGAGGGCCCCACTATAACACCTCAATTCAAAGAGATCTCTCAGGAGAAAAATCTGTTGGTGAAAAACACTATGTGCTTGATTAAAAAATTAGACAGGTTTCTACCCACATACTTAAACCATATAAACATTATGATAGTTCATGTGCCAAATATATGTTGTATAAGTAATAAAAATTAAATTTATTAATTATTAAATTAATACTATCTTTGATGTTTTTTGTAGGACTAAATATATTGATTCACTTTCATTCTCATTTTATTCATGGTGTGTGCTTTTCAATTTTTCACCATTCCATATAGATTATGTCTAATTTTTTATTATTCAATTATTGTTTTTTCATGATTCCACTATATATAACAATTATTTAGTATTTGATATCACCCAATTTCATTTGATTTCTATCCACAAGTTATGAATAAAGGATAAATTATTGAGTTCTCATAGATGTAGTTCATTATATCTTATAATGCATTATATTTTGTTATGTTTCTCCAATTTAAAATGGGATTCATGTATGAATATTGTTTCTCCAAATCCACTAAACTGAATGGTTCTTCGATATTTTATTCCTTTTAATATTTCTTATGTAATAATGTAATGCATTGTCTATGGGCTTCTGGGTTTGGGCCATCATACCTCAACACCTATAGATCGGTAATATATTTTTTATTCTTCAGGGAATGGACTATCAATTTTAAGGGAATGAATATAAGTTTAAGATCCTATAACCTATTGGTTCATTTATGTGGATGACATCTAACATATTCACTATTGTGTTGGGGTACCTTGAGACATGAATGAGGATCTGATGTGGATATATAATGAATCTAAATTTACAGTACAATATAGAATTGCTAATATGATATCTGACTTAAACCGAAAATATTTATATATAGAGATGAAAAGGAATATAATGTATTTTATCACATTTTATTCCACCTTTCAACATAATAATTCAATGCACTAGTGCCAACATGTATTTTATATACATTTACCCTTATGAAGATGAAATGGGATTATGTCACTATTTATTTTATGAGAGGCTTACCAGAATCCCTTCATGGGAGTGACTCCATCTGGGTTCTCATGGACGATCAATTGATTTTATCTCATTACATACCTATCAGGAAGACCGTATCAATTGTTTATCATGGGAAACATTATGTGCCAGATATTGTACATCATCATGGGGTTTTATATAAAATATTATCATATTGGGATTCATTTTTTACATAAAAAATCATTAAGTGGTCATAAAAGGATCATTGATCAAGGGTGATTATGACAACATCCCACTACCTGGTTATCAATGTACTGTATGAGTTTACTATATAGGTTTCAAAGGACATACGTTGATCATGCAGACATGATTTTTGTGGTTCTTTGGTGAAATAATTACTAAATTCAAAATTTTCTTATAAAAATATGTTTCGTGAAATTATATAGATTCATTCGTATGATGACATATACAAAAACTTATTTTTATTACCTCTGTAATGGTTAGAGGAAAGATTTAGGATTCTAATAAGACCTCATCTCATTTCAGTGATATTTGAGTTGGTACAACTTATGAAATTGTGAGTGGCTACAACTCATCCTAGGAGGAAATCATATATAGATCATCATTTCAAACTTATGGTGTATGAGGTTGGAGAACATGACCTCTTCATTTTTTAGCATAGATTGGTTCATTGGTGGATTCTATGGAATAAAATTAAGGAACCCAGAGTTTTCCAGACATTTAATATCATTGAGAGATTTTTAAAGGTAGCCTATTGCTTAATTTTATATCAATTGTACCTAGACACACATTCCACCTTTCATGATACATATTGTCCATTATTATTTTATCCCACCAGATTTCCTTCATACAAAAAGGATTATTTGGATGATGATTAATCTTTTAAGAATTATCTTATTCTCATTTTGGATAATGGAATGATGTATATATGGAGTAGTAAGGTCGTTATAATATTGATTCTAGGGAATAAATATCATGTAATATATGATACCTTGGATAAAGAAACATATGTATGTGATGAATGGATGTAACTATTGTCAGATGATGCACAACCACAGTTATGAAAAATCAAGGATGTTTTGTTTTACAGATTGGACATTATATGTACCTAAGTTGTTTCTGAAATATGTATCCATTAAATTTCTATATTAATATGTTGATTTATCTATATGATAATTATTAATGATATCATTGAGGAATAAAGAGAACCTGGGTCTTTCTCAAACCCATGATCTCTATTTTTATAAAATAAATTCAGTAAGGTGAAATTTTAGTGAATGATTATAAATAAAAATGAAACTAAACTATGTGGTTCTATTTTAATGAGAACTATTTGGATAACCATGTGAGGTAGATTTTATGTTATTTCTTAACATTAGATATATTGCAAGTGTGTGACACACATTTTCCACCCATTTTCTCCTAACCATGATCCTACCCATCCGATGGGTGACTGTATTTGAAAGTGAGAATCCAGATGATATGATCAATCTATCAAATTATGCACCTAATAATGTGATTATATTCTCACTGTGGGATATAGGATCATATATCTATCCCATGGTTTACCTAACCATGTGTAAAAACCATGTCCAGAGTAAAAATAATTGATATTATGTTTTTTTTCCTCAAGAAATTATCCAAATTTCAACCCCTCATACACTACATTGTAATTGAAGACCAAACCTTGGGTGTCCCATCTTTTTCTTCTTATATATTATGAATTATATCTATCATTCAGTATCCAATTCAAGATTTCTTCAAATAATTTTACCCCTCTTGGTTTGTCTATGAGTCCATGTCCATCTTATCTTTATTTTCTTTATCATTATAGAGGTTATCACCATGAAACCTCAAATTCTCTACCTTCATGGAATTTATCATCATTTTATTTGTCCCCTTACTAACCCAACTTTTACTATAATAAATTCCATGGATTCCTCTACTGGTATAATGTAGGTTTCCATATACACTTACATTAATGTATTGGTGTTTATATTGTCCCATCATTTTTTGACATGATGGTTCTTCTAGTTGTTTTTCCTAGAATTGAAAAACCATAAAATTAATTATTTAACACATGATATGGGAATACTATAACACCCTTTTTCTTGGTTGGATGATTAGTAATTCAAATCAAAACTCCCCTTTGTTGAGTTAATGTATATCCTTGAGTGGATTATGTATCCACTATGACCAAAACACCAATATTGTTTGTTTCAATAAGTGTTTCCTAGGGAAATGTTATAAATTCTGTAAATAACATTTTATGTAGAATTGGAATACCCATGTACAACATGATCACTAAAAATGAATTTTATAGTAGGTTAACGGTAAGTCCTTATCAACAATACTTGTTAATAATGTATTAAAATGTGTCTTAGACATGGCCCCATATTTTTTTATTCTCAAAATAATTATGTAAAATTTAGATATAATTTATTAAATCACATATTGATTACATACATATTGAATAGAACGTTCCATATTTCTTATTTAGAAATTATGGAGGATTCATTTCAAATAGAGTAGTTCAGATATGTGTATATGTTTTTTCTTAATTTTTATACCAAATTGACAAAACAAATATTATTGTTATTTTGAATTATGAGGATGATCTTCCCTATATAATAGTCATGAACATCCATATAATTATAATGAATTAATAGATATGGAAATCCATATTTATTATCAAATATTAAATGTTAGAGACATTATAAAATCTCTTTATTTAGGTAATTTTAGATGGGTATCCAATAGAGAACATGAAATGCCTTTGAAATCACTTTTTTTCTTTACTACATAGTTACTTGTAACTACACACTGCTTCATTTTATAGTGACATGCTGGATCAGTTATAAACACCATTAGTGGTGGCCTACAAAGTTTAAGTTATTTATTGTTTAGGATATTTATTGGGGTCCGTATGAAATTAGTTTCTATAGAGGTGCACATGTGAATAAGACTTATATAGATTCTATTTTTATGTTCTAGGATTGACTATATGAGTAGGTGATTATTATTCTATCATAATATAATTAGATATATATTTTTTTCCTGTAGATCATTTTTATAGAATGTGTTTTTTATTATTACCTGTCCCATTTTAAATGAATTTATATTATATAATGAAATCATCATTATATATAGTAAACTGGTAATGGATATCGTGTATTTGTTCATATATTGAGGATTAATTATAAATCCTTTTGATTTTTTTCTATATATTATATTTCCTCAGGTATTGTTTATTTTTATATTACTACTGATATCCACTCTTACAATGAGAGTATAATATCCCCACCATACCATTATTGAACCTTATATCCAGTCGGTAGCATCTAGTATATGGGGAGGCCAACAATATGTCATGTTTATAACCAGGTTTACTAATTTATGATTGAACTTAATCAATTACATTAAAATAAATTTTCCATTTATAATATTATGATAAAAAAATAATATCACTTGATATGTCTAACATGATAAATATTTTGGATAGTTTTTTAGGGATAAAAATTACTTGTTATAGATTATATAGTTTCTTATATATAGCAATTAAAATGTCCATATATTAAAAAAATGGTTTTTTGATTATATTTATTATAATTATCTAAATTAATAATCCTAAATAATCAGGGAATGTATATAACGCAATATAATCTTTATTTAATTTAATTATGGGTTCAATATACATGGTGAATAAGGAATTTATGATTAGTTGTATGGGTATTCCATTCTATATAGGTTGTGTCTAATCATTATATTTAAAAAAGATACTGTGGGTCCCTCTCATGAATGTAAATGACATCTCTTATTGACAGATGTATTTAGATATATGTGTCTATTGGATATGTCTTCATATCCCAGTTATTAGTGTGTAGCACCGATTCTTTTGAAGAAGAATCTTCATTACTTAAATACATTGAATTTATATTTTTTAGTTATTTATAATGCTTCAATTTTTATTGGGGTACCTCATTATATTTGGTTCAATGGGGATTAAATATTTAAAAATTGGTTGAGTATCTATAAAATAATTTTAGATTTCATCCAAAAGAGGATATGTATTGATATTAAAAAACTATTCTATATAATGTGATATAAGGGGAAACTAATGATAAACATCAGAAACATAATTATAAATATCTAAAATTAATATTTCTTATAGTTTCAAAAGTAATTAAAAATGATACAATATAGTGGTAAAATGAATGAACACAATGTAAAAATACATCTAGTGAGATAATGATACTAATATGCACATAAAAAACTATTCCAATGACATGTATATTGTTTCATATATCATAGTTTTTGATAAAGGGATGTCATATTATACAAAACCCTTTTTAAAAGGGTATATCATATACTAATATATCATTTTATAATATATATGATTTCATATAACTTTTTCCTTTATATATAATTTAATAAAAAATATTTTTATGAAAAATTTATTAATATGGATGAAATATATATTTTTTAGAAATCATCAATTCTAGAGTGTAAATTTTGGAATATAAATATAATAAAAATAAATATATCATAAATATAATAAATATAAATAGAATAATATGAATCTTAGTTGTTAAATACATAATCATTAGAATTTTATAAAATATTGTAGCCGAAGGAATGACTCACAATGTCCATAATGCTCAAGAAAAATATTTAAACAATGATGGAGCCTTTTTGGAATTATACAGACACATTTATGTTCAAAATAATCCATCTAAAAATGGGTTATCTCTAATAAGACTCTTTCAATGATCTCTTTACCATATTTACATTTGTATTAAGAGGTATTAATTTTCCATGGAAATTATAAGGATCCCACCAATGTGTATTGTGACACATTTTCCCTTTAATATACCCATGAGGAAAGAGTCTTTTCTTAAATATATGTGATAGATATTAAATATATGTTTAAATATTAGTGGTATATCCATATTTGGTGAAAGGTGTTCAAAAGATTTAATTTCTTTCATACATGATTTTGAATTTTTTAATGGATTATCTTTGGTAAGGGTTCCTTGTTAAGATATAATACATAAGTAAATTTTTATTTTATCTTATGAAACCCGTAAAAATAGTAGAAACTTATATTATTGAATAAAATAATAATAAAATGGAATCATTTAAAATTAATATTTTTTCGAATCCCAATTAATATTTACGTTCACTATGTTTTGGGTTCATATTTAGTATATAATTTTTTCATCTCACACATAAAAAAAATCCACATATAAATTTTCAATCTATACATTATTTATGTCATATATTTAAAAATCCATAATATAATTTCTTAAAAAAAATTCATTATCTTGTAAAAGACATTTTAGTGAATTTATAAAAATTTATTAAAAAATTTACAAAAAATTCTTAGAAAAAAAATCATCATGAATGTATCTTCCCTATGTAACCCCATTTTCCAATATATCACATTAATAAATTATGAATTCATAAACCCAAAATGTTAAGAATAGAGTACCCTATTCAAATGATGCAATGCTAATCTATCCATACAACATCTTATTATTATCTCTATAAAATACATGTATCTAAATACATAAGTCTAAAAGATATATATCTTATGTATCGTACAATTAAGAGTACCTTTTTTACATATTAAATGAATTCCGTCATATTTAATTTATATTAATCAAGTCTAGGCCTACTCACATATTCTCTATTCTCTAAATAAATATTGAATAATATATTTTATAAAAACTCATTTATTTTATCTATATAGATGTTTAAATCACATTTCACTCACCTAAATATTTTGTTCATCACATGTAACATATATATGCATAGTGATACGTGTAATGCCCTATACTAGTTCATTTTAGTGCAGATGGATAAATTTTATGATTAATTGTGTCTGAAACTGAGGAAAATTTTCATATTCATATTGATAAATAATTATCATAAAAAAATTAATATTAAATGAAATAATGGGTATTTTTGAGAAGTTATAATTTGTGGAATGGTCTAGGAATTCATTTTGGGAGTTTGGGAGAATATGATGTGTAAGACAGTGGCTATAGAAGTCCATTTGGAACCAATTAAGTTTATACAGAGAAATCAGTTTTGTTCTATGGGTGGAGGATGAGTGGTTTGTTCCACTATATTATCAATGTATTTCACTATGTACCAATTATCAAACTGGGTGTATAGTGTTGGTAAAAAATGTACCAGGTAGCATATAGATCCATAATTTATTGTTTCAATTTTGAACATTTTTATCTAAAAAATCCATTAATGATTTTTTTATAGTAAACGTGATACACACTTAATTATCACCTCACATTTAAAAATACTATATAATGTCAATATATGAAAATATTATTCTTCCTTGAACTTTATTAATCATTCCATATTTATATCCTACAGAAAAGAAATAAAATTATGGTGATATTAAATTCTCATTAAATGTTTTGTACAACAAATGATATGATTAGTAAATAAGAAAAAATAAATATGGAATGATTAATAATAGAAAAATAATTAAATTTAATCATCATCATAAGCAGGAGGAAAGAAGGTTTTCATCTAGGGGAAGTTATGATGCTCATTCCCTCATTCTGATAGTGGCTACCAATGCATCGGTCCTTCTCCCACCATTAGTGGAGGGACCTCTGACATCATACAAGAGAGAGGGGCCTTCATTCATTCGATTTTCAAACCCTGACCTCATTCCTCCTTTTTTGCAATCATTTCTGTCCTCAAAAGTACCAGATCTATAATATAGATACCCTAACCCCCACAATTTCGATCACAAATTTGACTAAAAACTCACTACTCCTGAATCTTACCTTGATTTATCAGATTAATTAGAGATAGCCATTAGTTGATTCGTTTGATATGTACATATTTGGATCATTGGATTTTTAGGAGAGGGAAATAGTGGGTCTTCTATACTACCAAAATATGATGATACGATATGCATTATAGGAGGATCTAATAAGATCCTAGTCATTTTCACCCTGTCTCTTCAACGGATATCGATTCTACATATTTATATGATCTTTTTACATTAATATGAAACTAGATTATCCTAAAATTCCTGTTTGGGTGAATTTTCCCAACCCGACTTTTCCTTTTCAAAACCACTCAGTTATTAGAATATATGGTAATCTTGTTTCAAGATATTTTTGCTCGAATAGCTACCTAGAGTCTGTCTATAGTCATTTAAACCTTTATGTATGTGTTGTAATGGATTTTTCTAGTTTTCTGACCAATTTTTTTTTGATTTTAGTCAGTGATGATTCTGTGTGCGAATAGCATTTGGTCTATGAATACTAAACCGAGTTCTATTATGATTGTGAGCACCCAAGACACTCAATGGATAACTATCAATGGAGGTATCAGTATACAATGATGATGTGTAATGGATGTGGTAAGGATCCAATGGTTTTTGGTGAGGAATCCATGTCAGAACAGATGCATATGGGTATGGAGTGTAGATTAGAGGGCATTAATGCAGAAGGGACCGATGTTTTTAGAGGATTGTGAAATGATATGGGAATCCCTCAATCTTCATAGCCTGCTTATTGGGGGAACGAGGGGTATGTATAGGAGTGAACTTCCAGTGACTCATACACTAATTATGTGCATTAAAGATATAGTAATAGTTCCATGGGTCCGAAAAAGGACTATAACTGCAGCCATGTCAGGAAGGTGTTGGGAGACCCTTAGTATTCTATGTAACAAACCCTGATAAAACCGATCTCAGAGGTGGATATCCTTACTGGTGTCTCAGACCCTCCATATAAGGGGCCCAACATGTCAACATGCATGATTCTGAGTATACAAAAGTGGGTGGAAGATGGAATGTTCTAAATAATGGTCTAGCATAGGGGCTAGTGGGACTCAAGGTTGTAAGTTATAGACACATCATGGAGGACATTCAGACTAGTAATCGATGTATAGGACTATAAGGTTTGACTCAAGATCATGAGAATGATATTTAAGTTTCATTAATAGTTGGTATAAAGAGTGAATACTTGTGAATAGGGAAGAAAATAAAAGGTTTAAAGGATTACTCCTATCTCCCAAATATAATGTAGATCTGGTAAGGTAAAAATATGAAACACATGGATATAGATTGTAAGCCTATATGTAGGGTCAAATTGAAGGGTAATCCTAAATAAGTGATGGGTGATTTTTTAAGCTGGGGATGACAAACATGGAGTAGAGAAATTTGATAACCAGAAATACCTAGAATTTCTTGTCCAATCTGAAGAAGAAATAGGGAATGAGTGTATCTTTATCATTGAAACACAAGAGGAGGTAGATCAGAAGATGGGAGGGCCTCTTTGTGTGGATTAAAATAGTGATCAAGTTGCATGGATCGACAAGCATGGACTTATTATCATATGGGGTATTAATGTAGGGAAGCTAAGTACAGATTTTTAAAGTCCTGGAATTTTCAAAGAATTTTTTTTCATAAATAGTTTGTAATTTTACATGTTTGTGGTTTCTGACGGAACTAGATTCTGAGGCCCGGTGTTCCTAGAATCAATTTTTTAATTTTTGTTGTGGTACGTTCAGTAAACGTACGAGCATGATTTTATATCTTTTAAACCAGTGCTCAGGATTGAAATCTGGGGACACCAACGGACTCACAACACCGATATTTGCATAAGGGGACATTCACCATAGTTTTATTTTATGTGGGTTGAAAGTTAATTATTGGGGATTTAGAATAAAAATTAAATAAAATCGTTGTACACAACATTATTTATTTTTGGTAGTTATAGTATACAAGAAGAAGTTAAGGGTTGGCCCACACCCCACATAACCTCCCCTGAGATGATTTAGTGTGGTGGGCCCCACACTAACCCGCACCCTTCCACCTACCCTAAACTCCCCATTAATTCCCTACTGTTTATCTTGACAACTCCTCGTATTTATTATAGTGGAGCCTCTCCAGTTCCCGCCCATTAAATGGTCCAACCTATCTAATTAATATCAGCATTAATTAATTGTCGCCTCTTTTAAAATAATATTAATTTTATGGAAATTATATTAATTGGAGAGCCTTATTTATTTATGTCGGAAAATCACTTTTGGGGAAAGGCTCTAGAGAATTAAAGAGAGGTGGTCCCTCATCAACGAAGAACACCAATCTTCAACGAAGAAAATCCTCGAAAAAGAACGTGAAGGACTTCTTCCAACCACTCTTCTTCCTCAGATGCATCTCAATGTTAAGGAGTATACATCGCCTATGGAAATGACTCTTCCGCCATCGTTGACGGGACGAATCAGATCTACTACAACGCTCGTCTTCCGCAGATCGACAACATGCGACGTCTTTTGCGGGGCATGGGTTTGTATATTCTTTGAGTGAATAAATTGTACCCCCATTCTTTGTTAATATTCTGAATTGACATTGACCAATTGTTACCTCCTAATGCAGAGGGCGTGGGACGAAGAAACATGGCTCGATGACCCACCGTAGTTCTTTTTTTTGGTTTGCAATTGGGATGCGGCGACGATCGAAGGCGGCGGCTGTGCGGCAGCCACATGCGGAGGAACTTTGGCCCGAAACCATAGGCCGCCCAACCTAAGGAGAACTGGCCCGCTAAATCCAGTCGGGCCGAAGGAGGACTGTAGCGCCATGCTGCGGAAGACTGGGGCTCGCGTTTTGTGGGCCGCTCGGAGGGTGAACAGGCCGGCAAGTGGCCGGTCGGGCTGTGAAGAACCGCGACGCCAGGAGGGCGCCGTGCTGGAGAAACCACGGCCCACCTATGTGGGATGCTTGTGCCTTGAAGGCCGGCCGGCCGGTTTGGGAGGGTGGTGCTGCTTGGCGCCGCCAGTTTGGGAATGCAGGGGGCCACCCCCCCCCCCCTTCGGACCGCTCGGCCCTCTAGGCCGCACCGGGCCGGGCTGCCCCGTGCCGGGCCGGGCCACGCCCCATCGAGCCGGGCCGCGCTCTTTAGACCAAGCTGCCTGATTCATTGGGCCAGTCCGAACCTCTGTCGGGTCAGACCTACCAAGACCGGGTTGACCCGACCTGTCGGCCCACTAGGCTTAATGGGCCATACACGTTTCCACTTAATGGTGAATATCATGAAGACTACATGTATGGTCGATGCGACGTCTATGGCTAGGGGACCCTTGTGACATGGAATTATTTTTGAGATATTTTAATTGAGTTTTTTATGACCTTGGAAAATGGACGGGTTTGGAACGAGCGTAATTCCAACCGGGACGCTGGAATAGAAAACCCAATAACACCCAGACCGGGCGTCCGATTGATGCGCCGTCAGTTGCGTTGGGTTTTTTTGATGAGACGAAACTTCATAATACATCAAATCTTGACTTCGTGATAGTTTATGTACTGAATCCCTGGCTCGAGGAGAAGACCCTCCCAGAATCGAGTGTGCTGTGTGCGGGAACCCTAATGATGGCTGCGACTGTGTCAACTACTGTACTGGAATCCCCTGTTGGTTTGACAACGACAAATATGGTACTGGAATCTTTTGTGGGTTTGACAGCGATGACTACCATAATATAATCCTCTGTGGGTATGACGACGATGACTGTTGTTCTTGTATCCTATGTGGTTTTGGTAGTTTGACCTCTGTACTTGTATCCTGTGGGGGTCCGGTAGAGTAGCTGGTCTTGTATCCTGTGTGGGTCCGACAACATAGCTGGTCTTGTATCCAATGTGAGTTCGACAGCTTAGATAAATCAGTGACTACATATGATCATCTCTATCACTATATGAAATATATATACCTGTGTGATCTAAGTCTTGATTTTCAATCATTATCATCAATGTGATTGACTTCTTTTCTGTGTGGACTGGTTTGTATTTGGGATCGAGAGTTGGAGTCTTACTGTGGTTGATAACTTAGGTATATGTATGGGCATATACCTATGTAGTGTTGGTTAATACATCATGTTTGTATCTCTCTTCTGCGGTTTATCCTTTGTGGATTCTGGGAGACCTTCCAGGGTCTTGGGGTCCTTACTAAGTTTCATATACTCAACCCAACACGTGCTTTTCATGCACTACATTGTGTTGGATGCAGACGATAGATAGCACTGATCGAGGTGGAGACATGTTGAGCTGGATGGTAACCGGAGGTGGACCACTTGGCGAGACGTACACAGTGAGGACGAACAGAATTGAGGTACTTTGGAGGCCAGCTGTACTCACCCTTCAGGTGGGATTTTCGGAGGACAACTTAGTGGTTTTCGTTTTACTTTACTGCACTTGTGCTACCTCTCACTTGTACTGTACTTTCAATTAGGATTGTATGCTGGCCCATTTACTTATTAGCACTTACTTTTGTACTTAGTTTACTTAGTGCTTACTCTAGCTGTGTACTCTATTGTGTTGTTACTTTTATAAAGTCAATGACTTCCATTTTTATCGTGATTTATGCCTTTGGTGCTAGTTTCCAGCCCCTGGCCTATGGAAGGCAGGCTTGGGGTAGTCACGACACGGGCCCCGAGGACGGGTCATGACAAATTGGTATCAGTGGAGTCGGTTCTACCGCAGACCTCAGGAATCTGATCATTCTTATTTTGAAAAAATAGAGTTAAGAGTTTTGAGTGTGGTTTTCTGTCCAGGGAGTCCAGTGTTGGTGTGGCAGCTAATTTATCCATACACAAGGACCCTGACCTCAGATTTCCGACTCAGTGCATGAAAACACTGATTGCGTGTGTGTTTCCCTTGAGAAGTTTTATTTCTGATTACTTTGTGTTAGCTCACCCTGTTTTGACCATGGTGCACCTTTTCCTTTTTAGGATGGCCCCACGAAGGTAGCCATCTAGGGTTCCGAGTTACATGTGAGATGGAAGCCCACCGAGCGACGAGGCCTCGGTGTAGAGCCCCATCAAAGCGAAGGCATCAACAGTACCACAACCCGTTGATCCACCGATACTACCAGCCCCAACAATAGAGAGTGCATGCCACCTAAGTGTGTTTCACGAGTTTCCGCGACAGAGGCCACCCAGGTTCCATGGGGAGACGGACCCTCAAGAAGCCGAGGATTGGATGGAAGATCTCTTCAGAGTCTTTAGATTGATAGGGACAACTTCCGACCCTATGGTGATCGTTTCCGCGAGTCTCATGCAGGTAGCACCAGGTTGATGGTGGAGCTTGATGCTCTAGGTGCACGATGGGGCATCTCTAATTTGGATAGTATTTGAGAGTCTCTTCCACTCAGAGTTTGTTCTAGACACCCATCGTGTGGTGTGGATTCAGGAGTTACTACATTTGCTGCAGGGCAACATGACAGTAGCTCAGTAATCAGTGAGGTTTACTGACCTCTCACGCTACTCCACGAATATGGTACATGACCCATTCTTTAGGGCCCAGAACATTGAGCAGGGACTGAGGCATGAGATCAGGTCTTCAACAATTCCCCCTTATCATTCTGACGCAGGTAGAGGTACTGGAGCGAGCCCTTCTAGAAGAGAGCTTTCTCGCTGAGCAGTCACCAACAGCGAGACCCATTGCAGGGCGACACATAGTGGAGTCTTTTGTAGCCGACAGTAGAAAAATTTTGCTGGGGTCCAAGAGGACCAGGCCATTAGGTGGTAAAGCTCATGATATAGTTTCGGTTGTGTGGGTCACATGAAACAATGCCAAACATACAAGGAGAAGGCAGTGTTATACATGCGGCGGGAAGGGCCACATGGATTGTAACTTGCCAACTCTCCATGATGACAAGAAGCAGACAGTAGAGGGACCTATCGGGCAGAGGAAAAGGTTTGACCATGGTGGTCAGCCAGGGGCAGGCAGAAGAGGCAAAGGAGATCGATGAGCAATGGGTGGTGGACGACGTTTCGAGGATCTACCACCAACACAACAAGGAGGTCCACCCCGACCATAGGGATTTTGCGGACTGAGGCTGGAAAATCTCCAAAAAGTCAAGGCCTATGACCATGACACACTTGAGATGATTTGAGGTACTATCTGTGTCTACTCCATCCTTGCTGTAGTTCTTATAGACACGTGTGCAAGTCATTATTTTATTGTTGTTGCCATTGTTTAGAGCTCGGAGATTCCGACGGAGTTGTTGGCTCGATCCATACGGCTAGAGAATCCAACAGGTGCAGACTCGACGATTACGTACTGTTTCTGGCAGTGTGATCAAACTCTGGGAGGAGAGAGAATTGGATGGGAGCTTCTAGTAGTGGCATCGAGGCCTTATGACATCATCTTGGGTATTGACTGGTTATCTAAAGTCCATGCTCAGATCGACTGTATTAGGAGCAAGGTGTGATGTATCTGCATGGATGGGAGCAGGTTCACCTTCACCGGAGAGAAGGGATACATTATAGTGAAGGATTGACTTACGCAGAGGAGAGGGCAGCTGATCACACATCAGTTGGCTAGTCTCAACCTTGGAGCAGTTGATGTGCGGAGTCCGAGTTTTCCTATTGTGGTGGATCAATATGCAGATGTTTTTCCTGACGACGTTTCTGGACTACCTCCTCGTAGAGAGTTAGACTTATACATAGATTTGTACCCAGGGACAACACTGATATCTACCCCAGCATATCAGATGGATCCCAACGAGCTTCGTGAGCTGCGGGTACATCTATAGGACTTGTAGGGAAAGGGATTCATCCGACCCAGTGTTTCACCCCGGGCTTCACTGATTTTTTTCACAAAGAAGGTGGATGGAAGCTTGTGACTGTGTGTCGACTACTGTCTCTTGAATTAGGTAACCATATGGAACAAGTACCAACTTCTGAGGATTTATGACCTGTTTGATCATCTCAAGGCGGAACGATGGTTCTCGAAGATAGACATCGGGTCAGGTTATCATCAGTTTAGAGTTCGAGATGAGGATGTGCAGAAGATGACCTTCAGGTGTCGGTATGGCCACTATGACTTCTTGGTAATTCTATTCATCGTAACCAACACTCCAACAGTGTTCATGAGTCTCATGAACAGGTTTATCTAGCCTTACCTCGATCGTTTTTTCGTAGTCTTCATCGATGACATACTGATTTACTCGACTACTGAGGAGGAGAAAGCCTACCACTTCTAGGTTGTACTGGATACACTCTTAGAGCACCAACATTATGGTAAGCTCTCAAAGTGCCAGTTCTAGATTCGATAGGATCACTTCTTGGCACATTTCATCTTGGAGGTGGGGGTAGCAGTGGATCCAGTGAAGATCGAGGCAGTGCTTGCTTGGGAGTCACCCAGGAGCATGACGGATGTGTACAGTTTCCGGGGTCTAGATGGGTACTATCAGAGATTCTTGCTATACTTCTCGAGAGTTAAAGCACCACTTTCATCTTTGACGAAGAAGGGGAAACCCTTCGGGTGGTCAGATAGATGCCAGTAGAGCTTCCATGAGCTAAGGCAGTGATTGAACAGTGTGCCCATCTTGAGGCTACCGGAGTATGGAGATGGGTACATAGTTTATTGTGACGCATTAGGGACCAGACTCGGGTGTTTCCTGATGCAGGAGCGAGCAGTGATCGGTTATGGTTCACAGCAGTTGAGAAATCACAAGCAGAACTACGCTACCCATGACCTAGAGTTAGCAGAAGTGGTCTTCGCCTTGAAGATGTGGAAGCACTATCTGATGGGTGAGCTCTTTACAGTATACTCTGACCACCAGTGTCTCAGGTAAATCTTCTCACAGAAGGACCTGAACCTGAGACAACGGCGATGGCTCAAGTTCCTCCTGGACTATGACTTCCAGATAGTCTATACTATTGGTAAGGTGATCGTTTTAGCCGATGCTCTTAGCATGAGATCAGGAATTCAGATGCTAGGAGAGGCAGCGAAGCAGCTAGGCACGTTTTAGATATCCTTTGTGGATATAGATGGAGCATCCTTTCTTCGATATCTCACAGTCGCTCCTCCACTTCTTCAGGGAGTTATAAAGACACAGCGAGGAGACACTAACTATGAGACATGATATGCTCAGATATCATCCGGGCTAGCACCTGATGGATTTTCTGAAGGAGGGGAGCACGTCATCCTTTTCAGGGGATATACGATGGTACCAGTTGCACTAAAAGAGTAGGTACTGAGGGACTTCCACACTTCCCCTTTGGTGGTAAATCAAGGAGTGGCGAAGATGTATTAGGATCTCAGACGACAACACTGGTTGTCGGGTATGAAGAAGGCAGCAGCAGAGTTCGTTTCACGATGCCTCATTTTTCAGTAAGTGAAGGTGGAGAACTAGGTACTAGCAGGCTTGGTACAACCCTTAGAGGTCCTAGAGTGGATGGGGGATGATATCTCCATGGATTTCATGACAGGTATTCCATGTACTTCTGGTGGACATGACCCTATCTGGGTGATCGTAGACCGACTCACCTAGTGGGACCACTTTCTTCCGATCAGAGAAAAGGGCTCAGTAGAGATATTGGAACACCTCTACATATAGGAGAACCTATGACTTCATTGTGTTCCATTGATGATCGTCTTAGATCAGGATGCAAGCTTTACTTCCTGGATTTGGAAGGGGTTGCAGGAGGAATTTGGGAGACAACTACGTCTAAGCACTGCCTTCCATCCTCAGATGGATGGCCAGACTGAGAAGACCATTCAAACTACTGAGGAAATGCTCTGTGCTTGTGTCCTCGACTTGGGTCATAGTTGGGAGGATCACTTACCCTTTGGAGAGTTTGCATACACCAACAACTACCACTCCAACATCAGGATGGCACCATACAAGGCACTGTACGACAATCCTTTAAAATCACCTCTTTGCTGGACTGACCCAGGGGAGTCAGAACTTGTAGGCTCAAAGATGGTGCTGGCTATGATAGAGAAGGTGCAAATCATCCAGGAGTGGATGAATATTGCATAGAGAAGACATAATTCATATGATGATAGGAGGAAGAGACCACTGGAGTTCGAGGATGGAGACCAAGTTTTCCTACGGGTGTCACCTTGACGAGGACTACAAATATTTAGCAGGGGCAACATGTTATCTCCACGATTCATCAAATATTCCCAGGTCCTCAATAGAGTAGGCGAGGTTGCTTACCGCCTGGCCCTTCCACCTCAGTTGCATCGGGTGCACGATGTCTTCCACGTATCTCAGATGAGGAGATACGTGCACGACCCAACACACAATATCTATCACTGGGAGATGGAAATTGTTGACGGGGAAACATTCACGGAGGTACTGCTGGAGAACGAGGATAAATAGGTTCGATTCATACGTGGATAGTCGATTCCTCTGGTGCGCGTTCGCTGGTAGCACAAGAACCTCCAGGAGACCACATGGGAGCGGGAGACTCAGATGCGTACTCAGTACCCCCCATTTATTCCCCTAGTGTGTGTTGTATATTTTTGGGCATGTAAAGCCTTGAGGTGGGGGTAATATAAAGACACATTAAATTCAAAGAATTTTTTTCATAAAAACAATGGAATTTTACGAGTATGCGGTTTCTGACGGCACTTGATTCCGAGGCTTGGTGTCCCCCTAATCAATTTTTGAAGTTTTTTTCGGGTACATTCAGTAAACGTATGAGCGGGTTTTTCTATCTTTTGAATTAGTGCTCGGAATTGAAATCTGAGGACACTGATGAACTCGCAGCACCGGTATTCGCTTAAGGGGACCTTCACCGTAGTTGCATTTTATGAGAGATGAAAGTTAATTATTGGGGATTTAGAATAAAAATTAAATAAAATTGTTCTACACAATATTATTTATTTTTGGTAGTTAAAACATACAGGAGGACGTTACGGGTGGGCCCACACCCCACATAACCTCCCAAGAGAGTATTTAGTGTGGTGGGGCCCACACGAACCCACACCCTTCCACCTCCCCTAAACTTCCCATTAATTACCTGCTGTTTATCTTGACGACTACTCATATTTATTTTGGTAGAGCCTCTCCACCTCCCGCCCATTAAATGTGCCAACCTATCTAATTAATATATGCATTAATTAATTGTCACCTATTTTGAATTAATATGAATTTCATGGAAATTCTATTAATTGGAGAGCCTTATTTCTTTGCATTGGCAAATCACTTTTGGGGAAAGGCTCTAGTGAATTAAAGAGAGGTGATCCTTCTTCGACGAAGAACATCGTTCTTCAATGATGAACATACCCGATGAAGAACTCCAAGGACTTCATCCAATGACGCTTCTTCCTCGGACGCACATCGACGTTAATGAGTCTAAATCACATATGAAAACGACTCTTCTGCCATCATTGATGGGATGACACCGATCTACCGCAATGCTCATCTTCTGCGGTTCGACAACATGTGATGTCTCTGGCGAGGTAGGGGTTTGTATATTCTTTGAGTGAATAAATTGTACCCCCATTCTTTGTTAATCTTTTGAATTGACATTGGATGATTGTTATCACCTATCGTAGAGGGCGCAGGACGAACAAACATCACATGAAAACCCTCCTTCAATCTATTTCTTGGTTTGCAATCCGGAATCGGTGACGATCGAAGGCGGCAGCCCTGCGCTGGATGCGCGCCGGCCGCGTGCGGAGGAACCGCAGCCTGCAACCATGGGCTGCTCGGCCGAAGGAGAACTAGAGGCTAAAGCTGGCCGGGCCGAAGGAGAACCGCGGTGCCACAAGGGGTGCCACGCTGTGGAAGACCGTGGCCCGCGTTCCATGGGCCACTCGGTAGGCGAATTGGCTGGTAGGCAGCCGGTCGGGCTGAGAAGAACCACGACACCAGGAGGGCACCGCGCTAGATGAACCGCGACCCGCCCAAGTGGGCCGCTTGCACCGTGAAGGCCGACCGACTTCGGCCAGCCTGTTTGGGAGGGCAAATCCACTATTTTGTGAACGCGGCGGGCCGCCCTACCCCCCCCCCCCCCTCGGACGGCTCGGCCCTCCGGGCCGAGCTTCTTGACTGGCCAGGCCGGGCCGGGCCACCGTTGGGTCGGGCCGTGCCAGGCCGTGAGATTCATTGGTCCAGTCCGACCCTCTTTCGGGTTAGACCCGCCAAGACTGGGTTGACCAGACCCGTCGACCCACTGGGCTTAGCGGTCCGGGCCCGTTTCAACATAATGGTGAATATCTTGAAGACCGTGCGTCCGATCGACGCGCCATCTATGTCTTAGTGACCCTCGTGACATGGCATTATTTTTTTATAAATTCTAATTGAGTTTTGGATGACTTTGGAAAATGGAAAGGTTTGGAACGAACGTAATTCCAACCAGGCCCCTAGAACGGAAAATCCTATAACTCCCTGACCGAGTGTCCAATTGACGCGCCGTCTATCGCATAGGGTTTATTTTTACAAGATGAAACTTTGAGATACATCAAATTTGGACTTCGAGGTAGTTGATGTACTGACCCCTTGGGTAGAGGAGCATACCCTCCTGGAATCAAGCGTGTTGTGTACGAGAACCCTAGAGCTTGCTGCGACTGCGTCGACTACTGTACTGGAATCTCCCATAGGTTCGGCAACGAAGAGTACTGTACTGGAATCCTCCATGGGTTCAACATTGACAACTACCATACTTGAATCCTCTATGGGTTCAATGGTGATGACTACTATTCTTGTATCCTTTTTGGGTCAGACAGTTCGACCTCTATACTTGTATCATGTGTGGGTCCGGAAAAGTAGCTGGTCATGTATCCTCTGTGAGTCCGACAGCTTAGCTGGTCTTGTATCTTATGTGGGTCTGAAAACATAGATGAATTAGTGACTACATTTTATCATCTCTATCACTATATGAAATATTTATACCTATGTGAGCTAAGTCAAGGTTTTCAATCATTATAATTGATCTGATTGACTTCTTTCATGTGTGGAATGGGTTGATTTTGGTCTTGATAGCTGGAGTCGTACTGTGGTTGATAACTTAGGTATTTGTATGAGAATATACCGAAGTAGGGTTGGTTGATACTTTGTGTTTATATTTCTCTTCTTTGGTTTATGCTTTGTGGATTCTTGGGAGACCTTAGGGGGTCTCAGGCTCCCTACAGAGTATCATATACTCACCCCTATACGGGCTTTGCCCGCACAACGTTGTGTTGGTTGCAGACGACAGACAACACTGATCGAGGTGGAGACTTGTTGAGTTGGACGGTATCCGGAGGTCGACCACATGACGAGACATACACAGAGCGGACATTTAGACTTGAGGTGCTGATGAGGCCAGTTGTACCCACCCTTCAGGTGGGATTTCCGGAGGACGACTCAGTGGTTTATGTTTTGGTTTACTGTAGTTGTGCTGGCTTTCAGTTATACTATACTTTCAGCTGGATTTGTATAATGGCCCATTTACTTTTTATCACTTAATGTTTTAGTTAGTTCACATAGTGCTTACTCTAGTTGTGTACTCTGTTGTGTTGTAACTTTTATAAAGGCAATGCCTTCCCTTTTTATCAGGATTTACACCTTTGGTGCTAGTCTCAAGCCCCAGGCCTTTGCATAGCGGGCTTGGGGTAGTCACGAAATGGACCCCGAGGACTGGTCGTGAAATTATTAGTAATCTCAAACTTGGGAAAAGATGGAGGATCAATTTGAATAAATTATCCTTGAAGATCTAGATCCAAAGGTGCACTCTATCTCCTAAAACAATTAGGGAGGAATCATCTAATATGCATATGTTCTGTTTCAACATCTTTGTGACATAATTTGGGTAATATCCTCTTTATTGAACCTTTGTGGGTTTTCACATTCCCATAAAATTGTTTTCCAATAAAAATTAATTAATTTTCAGTTAGTGGTAGGTATAATATGGTTTGTGGGTATTGAAAATTTTACGTATAAAAAGAAAATAATTCCATGAATTTGGAAATGAGATAACATAACAAATAATGAATCATTTATATAAAATAGTAAAAGGATCGCAAGTTGTGATGGAAGACTGTGGTCTACATTACAAATTGAAAAGCAGATCGCCACTCTAAATGGAGTTTCTCCACTCCATGAGGCATTCCACAAATGAAATCATTTATTAGAAGAGATGGTTCCACCAGTATCTATGAATAATACCCAATTTTTTAGGGGAAGGACAATTATTTCAATTCCCCCGGAATGAGAACACCCCCACCACAAACTCTGATTCATTTATTGGATATGGAAGTTGTTTCAACCACAATAAATGATATCATACATCGTCCATTGAGTCTTTCATGGGATGTTGAAAACGAATCCCCACAGGCCACCATAGATGATTGTCCATCCTGGTACTCAGTCCCCACGTTCCACGACAATGAACCCTAATGGAAAGCAAGAAGAGGGGAAGAAAAGAAGGACTTAAGGATTTAATAATAGAAATTAAAATGATAATTGGGAGAGATCCTTGATTATGGACAGGTAAACCTAACAAATTAAATTTTATTGAAAATAAATTCATCTAGTAATTAGATAAAATGAAACTACATTGTGGAATCTATTCGGTGAGGCATAAAAAGATGTCCCCTTTGTGGTCTAGTAACCTGCAAAACCTAATACTATGTGTGCAGAACCATACATCACATAGAAAAACATTACTGAAGATTAACACTACACTATGTTACAATATACTATGCTGGAATAATTTATCCCCATATTCAAACATGATACAAGAACTGAACTCTGGTCTACATAACACAAAACTATGTGAATGGCCCCTTTCCCATATATAAACATGAATCACTGAGGTAAACATGTCCCTATTATGAACTTTCTCTATGGAATGGGGAATACTAGAGCACTATACTCACCATATCCCCTCACCTCCAACTGTCTTACAACTAGGATTCACTCTAGCACCTCCATGAACCATTATAATAGTACTAGGCTATGTCCCATTTTAAAATCCACCAGACATATAGGATCAATCCATCAAACACATCACAATGTTCTATCTATTCTACTTAACCATAGTAAGATGATTTAGTTGTGAAATTTACAAAAATATGGGGGACATTGGGATGTTTTTAGTTCCAAATTCACATGGTATCGAGGGTCTTAAACATTGATTTTCTCATGTAAACATTAATGTTATTTGGATTAAGGGGAACTACTATCCTTTCCCTTCAATGATGAATTTTTTGGGTACTCCTCTCTTTCCTAGTTACCATTATTGAATACCTAGTAGAGTAATCCACGTGTATTATTTTTGGGTGGTGGCCCTCTTTCTCACCGACTCTAGCCTAGAGTACAATGATAGGAGGGGATAGGCACGTCAATGACCATTCTTGTTCCCTTTCCATATTATTATTGAAATTTTCCACCTTTAGAAAAAGTGGATCAAGTGATAATTGATATCCACTACCTCTACTTGTTTCTCACAATTATCATTAATAACATGGTCTTAGAGGATAGTGATGATCATGAAATACACACAATTTGACGAATTTCATGGGGCCCCTACTTGGTGTAAAACACAAAAACCTATCACTAACATTGAAAGGGTCATATTTACAAGGAAGGAGATCCTTGATAGGAATATTCCATATCTATAATCCCCAACCCTTTCTAACATTATGGGATTTCATTCCCACCTAATTGGGGAAGTATTAATCCTAATAGAGGTCCTAACTCAACACCCAAATTCACTATAATTTTCTCTGTTCCATATTACTTGTAAGTTCATATCAAACTCATAGGTATATAATCATTTTGATACCCCTTAATTAGCATATTTATTGGGTTATATCACAAGTAATATTGAGACCTCACATGGGGGGCCAAATCTCATCCAGGTCCCTCAAGCCACCTCAGCATATGTCCATCGCCATAGATTGACTAGGAGCCTTCCAACTATACATCCTTGCATCGTGAAGTAAAACTTTATGGTTTGTTCCTCATCACAGGACCTTAAAAATGATGTTTCCTATTAATTGGAATCAAACTACATCAATTCAATTTCATTCCCTGGGTATACGTAGGAATCTCATCTTCTGGGATTGATCTCGATATCAATACATCTTTCTTCTCCCTAGATGATAATAAACTCTAGACCACCACACCATATGATATATAACTATCATCATCCAAATGAAAGAACAAAAAATCTCAGATCCTTATACAAAAAGGGTAATATTGACGAATAATATTAGATACATACAACTCCTTCTATTGATGGAGAACATCAGATATAGATAGATGATTCCGAATCCATGCATGTGCTGAATTAATCGTTTCTGTAGGGTGATCCATATCATAATTGGGAATGAAAAAATTATTCATCAACATATCATTAATCATTAAGATAGTCCCATAAGAGACAATAGTTCCCACACAAAAAGTGTTTGATGAGCTCAACTTCTCAACTTGTTGACCATTTTGAGCTATTAATTATCATTGTAATTGTTTTCCAATGATCACCTTCCTTGTAATTTTGGTCAATGGTTCATCTTTTAAATAAGAAACATTGGGTGTTTTTTGCCCATGGAGCAACTCCATTAGAAACTGACCAATGAATAGTTGGGGGGGATAAGAATATTGATCACAATACAATTTATTTTTCAGTATTTAGATCCACTGTAATCAATCATACCACCAATGGGGATTCCAAAACCATTTTATTTGGTATACCATCATATGGGTAACAAGAATGACCATTTCATTGTAAACAAAATAGGGAACCTAACATGAATCCTTAAACAAGGTGATGGATATCACCCTCCCATTAGGCCCCTTCTCTCTAAAAATAAAAGTTCTTCAAATAGAGTCATTGGTGGTTCATGTCCATTTATTTATTTCCTTATTTGTTATGGTATTCTTTTTTGCCTTATATTTCACTAACTTTTCAATAAAATTATCTTCATTCCAATTGATTCCCCTTTTTTCTTGTGTATTCATCCATGTTCCATTGTACACGAAATCTCTTAGACCAAAGATAGTATGTCTTCTCCCACCTGGAATATTCAGCATTGGGTTTCAAATGAATTGGTCCTGGGGTACCACCTAAATAGTACTATCCCATATTTAGTGGTTTCTCTATAGGACATTCATCATATGATTACCTACTAGATATCCCCCCAGCGATGGTCGAAGATCATGAACGATTCGACCCCACTATCCATCTCAATTAGTTTTAGAAGCCTATCATTGGAATGAAATAATGAGTTACATACTTTCCTTTGGTAGGGAGATGATGTGGTCATAAAAAAATTATATAAACAACACATGGGTCCCTCCCAAGGGGCCATAATGGTAACTTTCATCTTTAACACTGTGTGACCCATTATCCTCCCCATTAGAGGATACCTCCCCATAGTCCCAAGTGGATGTAATGGAAAATTGGGTTTATAAGGTGGTCTGTAATGGGGATGATCATAAAATATAGAACATTACATTGTAATTATTATGGATAACGAATTCCTCTAGAAAAATATGGTAGTAAATAATGAACGAATGAAATTTCTTATTCTGGTATATGATGATAGATTAGGAAATACATCGACAAACAACAAAAAAATTATTTTTCATGAATATTAAGAATCCCAGGAAAATATTGTGTAAAAAATTAGCATGTGAAAATGTATATGGATGCAAATAAATCTGGCTAGTCAGATGTGGAGGAATTCTATGAGTAGATGCAAGAAACAACTCTAGTAAATCACACCCCCCATGAAAATATGGTGAAAATTGGAAGATGTAGTCGATATTTCTTGGATACAAATAAAGGTATGACTCACATTCAATCCTTAAAATAGAAATAATAATATATTCCCATTTCGTTCATGGATTATTCTTAGAACATCCTTACAATGATGTAGGGTAAGATTTCATTTCCAATCTATATCCTTCAAACCTTCTAATATGTTACTGTGTTAGTGGAAATTGTCAGGATTTGGGACAATGAACCCTCCACCTAATGTGAGTTGAATCATCTGCCCAACTGGATGGTCACTCGAGAGACTAAATTAATCCATAATTTAGACTATAACTTTCATCATAAATATTCCATTATAAATAGATAACAGGATCAAGAACAAATAAATATTCTATCGTGGGTACCCTGTTCCACTCCAGTGGCCTCCATAGGGAAGGAATATATCCCTCCCATAATTATACATTCTTTCTAGTATATTTGGGAAGCACCATGGGAGATACTCTAATTGGAAAAAAAATATAAAGGCCGACACTTTCAACATGATAATATAGTCTCCCAAAAGAGAGAACCTAAAATTAAACTATGATAGAGAAAACATGAAAATGAATAGAAGAATGAAAACTTAATTCTATAGGAGGTTGCAGTTATAGAGTCCTTCTAAAAAATTCAATTGTTGTCTATGATCTTAATAGTAAGTTAAGAAATTACAAACATTTTAGTAGTTATTGTGATTGTCCTACAAATGGAATTACAACCGGAAACATTGAAGACCCAATAGAGAATAACAACAATGATGGATTCCATCATTGGTAGAAACCAATTGATCATGATATCCTATATCCTAAAAAGTGTCATGGTAGCCTTACCCCTAGCCATAATATCAAAAAAAATATGTTCCTACACTTTTTTCCACCAAAGAGGTCCTCCCTAGGATATATGCTCCAGAATTTCTCCCTAAATATGGGCCTTCGCTATAATGGTAGTCCTCTCCGTGGTGTAGTCCCTTGTGATGGTCCTCCCTACATTGTTTTTTCATTTTGACAATATAGTCATCCCTTTTCCATGTTAAATACAAGAAGGCCCTATTATTTTGAAGTTCATTTCCACACAGGGATAGTCATATGAAATAACCTATAAATGGAAATTAGATATCCTTTCTCAACCCATAGATGGATTTTGGAAAGGATCATCCTTCAACCCACCTCCATGATTATTCTCTACCCACGTGTCCCCACTAGCCCAGATCCTAGTAACAAAACAGTCCTAAAGTGATCATGTTTGGATGATCTAGTAGTTTGGTCTCTAGGATAATAGAGAAAGGATATGATACTCATGAAATGTCAATGGGATAGGGATGATATAACTATCATATTTTTTCACTTAGCCACGTCATAGTTCGATTTTATAGGGGAATTTTTAGAAGAACTCATAAAGTACATTCGTCTAAATATCTGCACAACTGTTTCCCACTATAAATAAAATTTCATGCCTTATAATGGGTATGTTTACATTGTTAAAATATTGGGATATATTCACCATAAAAAAATTGGAATCTCTAGTATATTCATGATTATTTCTTTCATATATGTGGTTGGAATATCATCAACTAGAAATATTCAATGTGTCAAATGTGTTGTGTCATCTAATTATAGATTATTGTCCTGGTATTCATATTCTAGGATGGTATAAAATTAATATATTCATTTCAAACCATTTATCACTAATAAGAATCCTTTGGAAGTGTCATCTTGTAATATCTTTACTCCATGATCGATATTACCTAAGACCACTTCTTGGGAAAGACAGAACATTAAACAATAAACAGTCTTGAATATGATTTAAAATTGTATTGCACGATGTGATAAATCAACTGAGAAAGACCCAAATTAGAAAATTGAGATTATTAATAATGAAACTCACCTATGGGAATCCAATCACGAGGCACTTATAATGTCTTCAAGAAGAAATTTCTTTACCAATAGATTTGGAATTTCACCTAGGTCACACTCAAACATGGATGCATGAGATAAAATAGAGGGATAAATGAATCATCCACCATAGTTCTTGATCATCCCATCCCATTGGGATGGGGAAATTTTTAACAATAATTGGTACTATAAGACCGAAAAACTCAGACTGAGGCATAACAAAATAATGGCAACAGCTTGAGCCCATAATGCTATAGAAATTTTTTCCTAAACCTCTACTTTAATGAAAATCAATCTTATCCCAACCATGGAAGAAAATAAATATGGTGTCCTACTATTCCATACGATCTAATGATCAATTTTACCTAGAAGGAAGGTGTATAAGGAGGCCTCATATTTGTTCCCTCCAAGTCTCTCTTTATCATGAATATTAAAGAGGATACCAAAAATGAAGGGATAAGTCATGAAAATGGGAGAAGAAACACTAATAATAATTGATAGAATATATGAGTAAAAAATGAATTATGTATCAGTAAACATCCTAGAATTAAATAATATAGACAACAATGAATATGATTCCCCTATGGATGATAAGTGTGAGGATAGTTCTATCTGTAATCTGGTCCACACAGAGAGAAATGAAACATGTCTATGCACCCAAAATCCGAAAATCACTATGATTTTTTTTTTCTCCATCAAACAATCAAATTCTTCCTCCTCAATGAACCCCAAACAAAGAAACTGTTAAATGAAAATTCACAAACAAACTTCCCCCCCATCTTTATGAGGTTGGTCTCCTCACACGTGAAGAATTATTCTATCGGTAAGGGAATGAAATGAAAGAGTTGAGAAGACTCAATGCTAAATAAATATGAGATAAAATTCATACTGAATTTGATCTATGAGAACATCCTTAACATAAACATTATAAATCTATCGTTAAAAACACAGGTTCATCCAAATGATTAATGAAGGGTTAGAAAAATTTTCTATCTAGGTGCATGGACTATCTATTTACCTGGACCCGATTAAGGATGGATGTCAGGATTTCCATATATTATATAGACAACTAGATTAGGAATAGGGGAACCCTGAAAATATATCACCAACTAGATATTTAATGAAAATAATGGTAGAATAAGGATGATAGATCCTACCTATTGATCTACCATTCTATTTCCCTACTTAACTGAGCATTCAATAAGGTCTTGTCATTTCCATCGAGTCATTGAATTCTCGATTGGAATAATTGGATGATTTGTGTAAATCGGTACAACATGAACAGAAACCTTACCCTCAATGAGTTTATGAAAATCCACCTCTATCATATTTCAACATTCTAACATTTCTGATATTTAATGTCTTAGGTGAACTGAAAAAAATTCTGACTCCCATTGCGTATCATTATGATCCCACGATGGGAAATTATAACCACAGGAAAAAGTGAAACTCATAATGTTTTTTAAAACTTCTAAAGGGTTTTCTTTTTTATGGTACACCAATTTTCCAGCTTCATCAATCATGATATGGTTATACCTCTGCAGAAAGTTCTTATTTTATTTCACCTTAATTCTATAAAATACAACAATCATTGTCCTATATAATTGAAAATAGTGGGTGAACATGAGTGTTTCAGATAACATTTCATGTTGTAATTGTCTAACCTATTTCATGAAGGTACCTATTCCCCATTAATATCTTAACATTATATCCGGAGACAACCTCCACAATGAGATGCAAATTCCAGACATCATTGTGATGTATACTAGAGGGTTTCATGATTTTTTCCATTTATCAATGAATTGAATATCCTATCAAACAAACTATGATTATGCCTTCAATGACTCCAATAATCCTTTGTAAAAGAGAATGATAAGAAGTAGTGGAATATTTCATATTTAAACCAACCTCTATACTGGCCCAAATACCAAACCTGAATCATATCATGAAACACTCATTTGACATCAATAGAAAATCCCACCTCAGAATAATGGGTCCAAGGTGAAATCAATTTGAGGGGAGAATGAACAGTTCTTACTCATTCAAGAAGAAAAAACACCATAGATACAATATATACTTCATAGATATTGATTTACTGGACATTTTAGAGCCCGAGTGGCCTGACCAAGTGGTTATCAACGACAAGACATGTTATTTTTCCATCCACATTATGTTAAGGCACACAATTCAAGAATTCATCATCCTCAATGATATTATGTAGAAAATGGTGGACTATGGGAATGTAATGTTTTAAAATTAACTAGGAAAAGTAGCATTTATTTTCTCTTCTTCCTTTGAGTAAGGATGTCAGTGGAAAAAGTTTTCTGAATAGGGGAAAAATATTTTAATGGATGGATGAATTGAAAAGAAACCAACCGAACTCATGAGATTCACTAATCATAGTTTAAGCTACATACTATTCCCCCAGCAGATATTTCTACAACACAGCTAACGCCATCATCACTAAAAACCCTGAAAATACATCCATTGAAAATTGTCCAAGTTGAAGTGGAAGGTTGAAAACACATGAGGGTGAACCTAAACCAAGACCAACATTGGTTTCGACCCTTTAAGACATTAGAAATTCTATATTTGAATTAATGGGAACCACCCTTGACAAACAACACCACAAGAAGCTGTCATATAATAAATGTCAGTATTAGTGGAGTTATTCATCCATTTCATTAATGTAATTAATTCAAGGGATCCATTTCCTATGATGAGTGTGAATAGTGACCCATGATCACCACACCTGATTGGGGGATCAGAGGAAGGGGAAAAAGGAAATGAGGACATCAGGGAAGGAACAGTCACTGAAGGAACTATAATTTTATACACATCCACACTTATATAGTAATTGTTGTGAAAGATCATAGAAGATAACTTTAGAAATCAAAAAATATGAAAGAAAATTCTCTATCAGATTCCATAATCCCCCTTGACATGATTAATCTATAATATCAATTAAAGGGAGTATAAGAGTCATTTAACCCATAGTGGGTAGGTGGGACCATCCTCCCTAACCCACTAAGGATATAGGATCCTTTAAATAATGTTTCAATAGATGATCCATCAATTTCAATTACTCCGACACCTATCATGCTTTTAATGGAGAGTCCATATATTGGTAATCACATTCTTCTTAAAATAAGTATGATATATTGAAATATATATTCTTAGTACTATCCAAGAAATCAATCTTATATGACTTAATCTTATCAAATGACTTTATGGAAGAATGTATAGATGATTTTCTATGACCCAAGGAGTATGATATTAATGTTTTGGTTGTTGGAGTCTTCTGGATAGAAAATGATCCTATAGAATTTCACATGGTTATCTCTATTAGGTATCATGATGGAGACATAGTTATATAGGGTGTAATCATACAATTTTATTATTTTGGTAGGACAAATTGTGTCAAACACTGAAAATCATTCAATGAAAAATGATATGGAGTTATTCTAAATATACTGTGAGCACATCACTAGCTTGGCTACTAAAATGGTGATAGAGTGTGTATTGATTTGAAATTATAGGCATATGTAAAATGTGATTAATATATATTGGGTGAAATCAAGATCTAGGTTTAAATTGGATACCTGATAGATGACAAAAAATATATGCTTTTTTGATATAATATGGATTTCATGGAATTGTTAGGGATTCTTTGGTTTCGTGAAAACATTTTAGTCACCTGGTGATATCATCAGTGCCTAAAATAATGATTTAATGGATAAATCAGAACATTTCATGATGATAAGGCCCAATTTAAAGATTATGAGTCAGATTATATCAGTTTTTGACTCTATAAGAAGGAAGGGAAACAACCCCTAGTTGACGGTTTTTACTTGGTCACCGCCTCGAACGTTCTACACATGATCATGACCAACCCCTTTGAATAGATCAATGAATAATGTATGTTAACAATCAATATGGTCATGTATAAGAGTATAAATTAATATGAATAATCAAAATTTTTCATGATATCAGTCATGACCACTGAGTCTAGACGTGTTGAATAGTTTTCTGAATCCCTAGATAGTAGTGAATTCTTAGATTAAAAATCCATCATTTGATCTCCAATGATCCTAACAATTCATGCATTCTCCTTTGAGGCAGAAGATGTTTTCTTGTCACCCAAAAAGTTAAGTATAATCCTTCTCCATCACTCACCCCATCATATCTATAGTTTTAAGGAAATATCAAATTTTTAGCTGGATTATGGGAAGTCAATACATCTTTTGAATTTTAATATATTGAATCCTCTCTTAACTGAAGATATTTGACCCCACCACTTGATCCACCTATGGAAAACGAGTGAGAATATTAAGACAAATAATATGAAGAGAATGTTGACCATGGGTATGCCCATCCAACATTTGATAATGATGTCTCTAGCACTACTGATGAACTCAATGAAACAATTTGCATACAGAAGAAGACACACAACCCACATTGTTCAGCACCTCCAAATGCCCTGAGAGATATTTGGTATATACATACTTCATAAACAATCCTAGAGAGGTGTACACCAAGAACTGCAAAGAAATTAGGGGCCATAACCCTGAGGTGGGAACTCATCATCTTGGATTACATAAAGACCATTGGGGCTATAAATCAACTAGAAGAACACATCTAATTAATCAGGAAAAAATAAAAGATAAATTTGTCAAGATGATGGATTTTTTTCTAGAGGTACAATATCAATAAACTATGGATAATGTTGTCCTTATCATTAATAATAATGGGAAAATCATATTCTTCATCAATTTTAGATATCATAAATAACACATCCAAATAGATTATTTATACATCCCGATCACATAATTGTGGATTTGATGCAACAATAAGATATCATAACCTATTCTTCATGGGTGACTATATTGTATACAATCAAATATTAATATCCTATGATGATGATAATTCCACCGCCTTTATACCCCCTAGGTAGAATTATACAATTAGGTAATGCATTTTGGGTTATTAAATACAAATGAAACATGAGAGAACACACAATATCGCATATTCAGACCCTTACTAAGAATGTTTGATGAATTATATGTGGATGAATTGGAGGTTAAATATCAACAGTAATTTTACCACTTACATGATTTTAATACCCGATTCGATAAATTATGATAGAACAACATGGAAATAAACCTCATAAATTTTTATTTTTGCATCAACTCATTAAAATTCCTTGGATTCATCATACTACATCATGGAAATGAAGTCAACCATATGAAAAAAATTATAACCTTATCATATCACCGCCATATATCTTCATAGTGTCGATGGGACATAAAGAAAACATGGTCTATATTGGGTATTTATTTCTAAACTTCCAAGTAAATGCTTTCCCTTCATTGTGTAAATGATAAATAAATTCACATATCAGCGGATTGATGATTGTTAAGAAGTATTTGGTAACCTCGTGAAATATAAAATGAACATGCTAGATATAACATCACGTGTAAAAGGATTACCTATAATTTCTAGTGACATCCATGGAGAAATCACTTTTTCCCTTCCTTATGGAAAAGAGTGAAATTTTCAGTGAACAAAATCCATTATTCCCTCAACATAACCATTCATGATCTAGAGAATATGTATTTTGATATTGAGAAGAGATTATGGTGATAATTAGTATAGCCGTGTAACCAATAGATTACACAAAATATAATCAATTTCCTTGTCTCCCACAATAACACACTGAAATATAGTCTTAATTTTACATTGTGGAACTAGTGTCTATAATGTTGGGTGGTAATCCTATAGCATTTTGACATTCAGTTTGTTTTTTTGAATGTTGTGAAAGTCAAGGAAATAACAAAATTTCTAAAAGAGAACCCATTAATAGAAAGAATATCATTGGATGTAGAACTACCCAATGAAGATGTTTTCTATATTAAATAAGGCCCCTAGATATGGGAGGTGTACTTTATGGTTCATCTAGAAGGATGATAGGGAAGTGCATGGAATACACAATTTTCAAAAAATTAGGTATTCGAGTCATGGTAATTTATCTAACAATGTTAGTCCAACCAAACACATTATTACTATCAAAAGGGCTCAATAGAAATGAATCACAATATCATGTTCTTATTAAAGGCTAGAGCTGTAACATCATGTATAAGTACGTCATGTCAAGTAAAAATGAAATTTGAAATTGGTCATTAGGAAGTTAAATTAGTATTGTTCCCCCAAAAATAATGAGATAACCCCCATACTAAACCATGTTTTGTGGCTAATAGTAGAATTCCCATTGGCACTAACACTAAATCATGTACCACAATCAGAACATGCACATATCAATGCAATGGAAAATGTATCCACAACTCTAGATGATAAAAAATGGGATGATACAATCATTAACATTTTGAACCACTATATGGTATCCCCTTAAATTCATGAAATCATAGAAGAGATAAATGATGTTAGTCCCATCCTTGAATGGTACGGTCCTCCTACTTGCTTAATGAAACCCATTGTAGACTACCTTTAAAATGGAGATATCCAAGTTGATAGATCCAGGAGAGAAAAAATTTGAAGATAATCATTTGAAATTATTCTATGTTATGGAAATAATAATCTCTTGTTCCTTTATAAATTGATCCTTTATGGGGTCCTTATTAGGTTCATTTTTGGAGAAACTTCTGTTTCTATAAGGAAGGAAGAGCATATTGAATCCTGAAGTGACCACCAATCAGGATTCTAAATTTCCCATCAAATCTGATGGATTGAGTACTATTAGACCACAATGACACATTACAACACCATATTTTCCAAATAGTATCATTACATCAAGTTTTATGCCACATTAATTCACCAGCACCAAATTTTTCATCACACATTGAAATACTAATGGACATTTTTATTATGTGGAATGGACTTCTTAAGAAAATATCCTCATGTTAGAACCATGAATTTCATATACCTTTTTATTGAAACCAACATGATCTCCATGTGGGAAAAGGGTTATCACTAAAATAGGTCGGGGAAAGGAACATCATCACCTTCATGAAAATCAACATCATCACTATACTTGGCATAGCTCATAGGATAATGACAGAAAATGGAACAAATTTCAGTTATGCTGAATTAGAGAAGCTATATCAAGAGTATGACATAATGTTAAACATTTAGTCCTACTACTATGTATCATATAATGAAAAAATACTAGTTTTCGATAAGAAGCAAAAGAATGTACTATAGAATATGGTTGAATAGGATAAATTTTTTTTGGTTGGATAATCTCTAGAAACAGATATGGGCTTACCAGACTAAAACCCACAATTCCACCTAGGGGACCACATACTAATTAGTATCTGGAAAACAACTTGTGCTACCCATCAATGTTAAATTTACCTCAATATAAATTTCTATCTATGGTCATCAATCCACAAACAACTAATACTAGAAATATATGGATGAATTGGAGTGAATAAATTAAAAGAGAATTCATAACATGCAATATTTGTTTGTCCAAAAAACGAGATTTCGCATTCCATAAATGAACATATTCACCACTATTCCTTCTATAATGGTCGTATGGTGTTGTTCCATAAGACCCTAATAATACCTAGATATAAACATGAAAATCATGAATCAATGTGGGAGTGACCTTATTCTATACCAAAAGGTCTATTCCAAAGAATCATATTCATTGATTTTTTGTGATGTGTATCTTGTAAAATACTCCACTAACTTAAGGTTCCTGAATAAATATTCCAATTAGTAACACACCCTCATTCTGATCACAAGATGTTAAACTACATGGTACATCATCTACATCAGAAGAAAATAATATGTGTGACACCAAAGTCCCTACCTTGTGAGGATAAACTCTATAGCATCCATTTCTCAGTCGAATGATGATAAACTGTGTATTTGTTCATTAATTACATGAACATAATGTTCATAATACCATTTTTATATATGGATGATTCAATACTACATGGGAAATTTAAATATTTCATGATAATAATTATTCTAAAAAAGCATTAATACTTACGTGTATCACAATTTTGGGTGTTATTCCACTACCGCACCCCTGTTTAAGGGACTATGTGTTGGTTGATTCTTTTTTTTTCACATGATATGTAGAGATGCTTGGGTTATTTACCCTGGGAACATCCACATCATGAACTTGTTATAAATTAATTTCCCTTTGGTATCATGACTAGGGCCTCTGTGCAATATTTCATGAGAGTTTTTGGGTAAATGGTTCTTCCTAGCCCTCTATTCACACTGGTTCTTCCCATATTATCTGCACAACCCCATTAAAGAATTTTCACAGCATTAATATCATATATACATGAAATGATAATTTATATTATTACGCTAAGAAAAACATAGAATGCATGATATGAATACGTATGAGAGAAATAAATGATAATCATCCTCCTCAAATGAAGATAAGAAATATCATTACCCTATTACATAAACACAGGATTCCCACGATAGTCAGGGGAAGCCTTGATTCAGAGAAAACAAGGCATAATGTCCTCACCATGAATTAAAATGATGATATAATTGGTCTCTAACCATTTCATATTGATGAAATACTTTTGGATTGATTATTGCATCAAAAATATATGTAGTGATTCTTAGATCATACAACCCATTCCGGCCATCCAATTTTAAAAAAAATTCCCCCTCCCTGCATACGGGTTAGGCTTACATAGTGAACATTCATTTATTAACTATGTGTGGATTAATTTCTCCCCATGAAATATGCATAGTGATGCATAGATCTCTTTTCAATGGCCCAACTGTGATGATTCTTTTTTCAAATAAATTCACCAATTTACATATGAAATGATGTTAAAATTCACTAATGAATATCCTTGTAGCATGAAATTAAACTTCAAGATTCTTTCAGTACTATGTGTGGATTGATTCATCTTCATGCGGGATATATAGTGTTACTAGAATCTCTACTTTTGATCACATTCATGATGCTACATTCCTTACACACAGGGTGACCCACATCGGTAATGCAAGCCATTATAATAAATAATTAAATACCATCATGCATGATATTAGCATTCACGGTACATCATGATTAATGTGTGTCTTCATTCCCTTTTTTATCACATATATACTAATTCATAGACCCTAATTACTAGGCCATACCATGAAATATATGAAATTACCAGTCCCTTACATACAAGAAAAATTGATACCAGGTAACACGAAGTAGGCCCATTCATTTATGCAAATAATTTTTTTAAAATTATATGTCATTAAACATGAGTCAGATATGTGGAAGAAATCATGTTATGAACTATGCATGGAATTATTTTTTTCAACCCCAAATATGTAGTGACACCCTAATCACCAATCCAGGGTCTGAGAACTAAAATAAATAATATCCTTGAAAAATGTACCCCTTACTATATGGATCAGACCTTTATAAAGATTCCATATTCAAAACTACATAATTATTCACCCACGTTTTCAAAGTGTACATAGAAACAACCAAATATAAAATAATGGGTCTAGCCGGCTGTAATGAAAATTTTCTATCAATGTGTATGGGTCAGACTTTAAAAGGAATCTAGGTATAATACTATATGGGACATGATTCTCATTTGGATGAGATATGTAGTGATTTACGGATATCATATCCTGGTCCAGCCACAATAAAATCAAAATTACCCTATCATTCCCCTTTTTGTAGTGGAACAAACCTTTTTGATCCCTTATTTCTAAAAATAATCATTTCTCACATGGTATATGGATTTTTTTAATGGATTCCCCTTTTTATTAAGCATATAAATTCACATTGGTGTTATTATGGTCTGGGATTGAATAATATAAAACTTACAAAACATGTATCTACCATAAAACATTAAAATGCATGGTTGATATCAATTTGAGGACTATGTGTGGATTAATTAATGTTATCTAAGGATAAAAAGTAATTAATGGGCCTTTATTCATTGGTACAACCAAAATATTACCATCCCATTTAGGGGAGTCAACAACCCAACCCCATTTAATTAAACTGATTAGAAGATGTTATCCTCACATTACATTAAATTGCATGGTACCTCAAGAACGTCATGAGTCTTGACTCTTATTTTAGTGTGAAATGTAGAGAAGAGTAAACATAATTTACTATTTCAATCCATGAACTATTGAGAATCACATGTCCATATCCCCTATTTACAAAAAGAAATCTATATAGGTGATATTAATATAGGCTTCCCATTGATGGATCCATCAATGAAACATGAATGTACCCCTTCATAACAACCATATATATTTAGGGAACTCCAAAAACAATGTCACACAATAGGATAAATTCTACAATCATATTTATTCACATTCCTTCCACTTATCATTATATGTTTCTTGAGGATGTTTGGGTCATTGTAGTCTTCCTATAGTCAAAAATTGGAGGGTCGATGTAATGAGGGAACAATTCATTGAATATAAAAAACAATAACCAAGTTGGATCTATATAATTTTCCAATAAAAATTAGCTATCCACTACAGAGAAATTCATAATCATGATATGCCTTTTCTATCTCTATAATCCCAAATGGAAAAATTTTCCCATACTATTTTTAATGATCCAATAACCCTAAGAAATATGGTTTAAATATTTACTTCTCCTTCACATCTAAGGCATGTTAGAACATTGCGTTATAAGGATCATTTTAGTATGAATCATTCAGGTGACATATGGTCTTATTTGAATTACCTTAAACTACATGGATGATGTCTTTTTCACATTAAACAAAACTACATAATTAGAAAGAACCACATGAGGCTTGATTCCACCCCTCATATGATATGTTGTGAAGACTAGATCCTCAATCCTCGTTCCATCCAGAACATAATCATTATCCCACATTTAGGTGTAGGGGTCGTACTATTACGAGGATCTTCAACACAAAGAACAACTTATGGAATGATTCTCATTTTTATGAGATTTCTAGTGACTCCGAAACATTATGTATTTATCTTAGACACAATAAAAAAAATATTTCGTGCCATCATATAGTTCATACCTTCAAGAGTTAATTTTGTACCTAATATCAATAATTTACATCGAGAAATTCTAATCTCATATATAATAAAAATCATTCCAAATAATGAAACATGTTTTTAGGGATGTTAGAATCACTATATACCTCCATGGACATCTAATATAAAAGATTAGTATCCCGAGGACAAATTTTTTTGACTAATCACAATAAACCCTAGTATGATCTTCATAGGTTGCCCTTGTAAAAGGGACTGTCAATCAAATGTAAATTCACCCCCATGAGAGGCCTATCCTATTTCCATATTACCAAATTATTTTTTATTATTATTCACTCATTGGGTTCATAATCCAATATATTACATCCTATAACCTCTCCCCTTCATACCAGAATATAATAGAGTATTCATGGATATATTATAATGAAGTGGAAAAAGTATTTGTATATCATCCAATGAAATGTTATCTTAGAATGTATCCCATTAATTTCCTTACCTTAATATGTGATACTGGATGATCCATTTCCTTGTTTCATGATATTAAAATTCACAATATATTAACCATCCTTCACACATGTAATACTCACAAGGGATGGGTTCCCCGTTGATGTCCATTGATGATTAAAATTCCCTCATAATTTTTATACATAATTCTCTTGAAAATATGTCACTCATATTCTTTAGAAACAGAAATTTTGATAGATTACATGGCCATAAAAAAAATAGAGGGTCAGTGTCCTATGGACACCTTTTTTACCATGAACAATACTTTCTTGTATTCACTATATAATTATTCCACACAAAAGGACCATGAGAAAAAGGAATGTTTTCCCCCTTGAAAAGCCTTTTCTATCTTTAAACACCCTGAAAAAATCATGTTAGAAATTATTTTTATTTTTTGTCGATGGTTACATGTCTCATATCATATCACAGATCCATAAGTCAAAAAACCATTATCTAATGATCCCTACATTTTTTATGAATGGTGATTCAGACATTCTCATCTAGAAACATAAAATGGGGTCATTTCCCCCATAATTAATGGTCAATTTTGTTTGAACTAAATTATCAATTTCTTATGTACGTCATACAAGAAATTAAAAAACCCCACAAAAAATAATACATGTTATTCAATAGGTTGATAACCCGCAACATGCACACTAGGTAAAAAAATTTACATGCTCTCTAGACCTATGAGTTTCATAGTTTAATAATGAATTGTGAAATCAAACGAAAATAAAAAATTTATAAATCTGTTTATGTCAAAAACCCACAAAGGGTTATGAAGGAAAAAGTCCATGATATTCCTAATAATCCCATAACATAGTGAACATTGTAAAATATTAGGGCGGTAAAAAAGTAAAATAAATGTCTTTAGGTTTTACATAAGTAACCTTATAAATAGTGATACCCATGTCGATGAGTCCCTTGGATAAGGAAAAATTATATCATTTTTGGTCCACCTACATACCACCAACCATTTTAGAAAGGTACCAATTTATAAATCAGAACCACCTAATATTTGTCCCTATTGGAACCCATTATGATAAGTGGTATTTATAGGGTCTTCAAAAATAAGCATGTAAGAAGAAAATAATTTAATGAATTTTTAAAAATGATGAAATAATGATTAGTCAATTGTTTGATAAAAATATAAAATGGTCACCAAAAATAAATAGAGGATTGTGGTCCGCGTAGAAAACAGTTATATAAAATGATACTTTTCAAGTGTCTCACCACATTGTGGGGAATCCTATGAATTATATCCCTCATTGGATGAAATGATACAACTAAAACCTGTGAATGAAACCAAATCGTTTCAAGGGATGAATGGAGATTTATGTCCACCTAAAATGACAGGCACTCATAAACAATAAGTCATTTGTGGGATGGGGATGTGAATTATAACCAAATTAGAAATTAATTTGCGAGTTTAGGTATCATTTGTACGATCTGGAAAATGAACCGATATATCCAACAACTGAAAACAAATCATCCTAATACACGACCCATATGTTCTCCTATGAATGAACCTATAGGGATACTAAAACGATCTGTACAAATAGTGGACACGTGGATGAATTAGTTGAGACTCGAAGAATAATTAGGAGAGAGATGTTGACTCAAGAATGGTAAACCCAACATATTACATTAAGAGGAAAATAAATTCATATGACCATCCACAAAGGTAATACTATTTTGTAGAAACTATTCTATGAGGCATAAACAGATATTAATAATGTGTTCCTAAATGAGGAATTGAAAAACCCTATGTGGGCAGAACGCAACCGCACATAGTAAAATTCTACACAAGAGGATCTAATCCCTGTATATCGACATTCTATGTTGTCAAAACCTGACCCTATGTAGTAACATGCTACACTAAGGAATGATGGGTACACTTAGAAAAATGATACATTGACATACCCCATTCCATCAGAGAAACAAGATATATAGAGGGAAACCCATCCTATAGTAGATCATTATATATGTAATGTTGAATAAAAAGGTTTTATACTCTATATCTCCCATCACATCACTCTATCATACCACCAGAAATCACTTCATCCCTTCCATGAACTAGTATAATGGAATTTCGAAAAGGCCTTTTTATATACCACCTGTTAGATATGATTACACAAATTTTAAATATTAGAATATCTAGTCAAGTCTATATACCCATGGTGATAGGAGTCATGTGTGTACCCTCTTCAACAGAATGTATCCTTGTGGTTTTATTAGGTATACATTCCTAGGTTGATGAGGGTCATAACCTCAGAGGTGTTCATATAAACCTCATTGTTCTAGGGATTTAGGGGAACCGATAGACATTCCCTTGAATTAAGACCAATTTTTTATACTCATTTTTTCCCAGGAACCGTTAGGGAATCCTTCTTATAGTAGTTCAATAACCTTTATTCTATGGGGAGACACTCTATGTCCTCTTTATTAGTCCATATTAAAATAAATGGATTGGATTGGCATGTCAAAGAGCTTTCTCATTCCCTTTCCCTTTGGGACTTTACAATTTCCACTTATAGGTAATGTTGATCGAGTGATTTTTATATCGAATGCCAACTCTCCTTACTTAAAATGAAAATGACTAATATGGGATTAGTGGATAAAGGTGATCATTAAATAGACATGATCCCATGAAATTAATGGGCCTCTCACATGGTGTATGCCTAAAAACCACGTCACTAACCATCAAAGGGATATACTCCCAATGAAGAAGATCCTCAATGGTCCTCTTAAAAAGGTACAATAAACCAAAACACTATAACTACATTTTATTTGATTCCAAACTAATCAGGGTATGTATGAAGCCTCCCAGAAATCAAAACCCTGCACTCAAATTCACTCTAATGTTTTCTGATCTATAGTTATACTAGGGTCAAATCCAACTTGAAGAGAAAAAATTCTTATGAGACCTATTCATCACCATATTTCTGAGTTTAATTCTTATTAAGATAAATCCCCCACCAAGGAGACCAAATATATTATGGTCCCCTAGGCCACATTGGTGTAATTACCATAATTATAGTCGAATATGCACCATATTCCCATAATTCCATTGTGTATGATGTTAAACTGAATGTATTGGTCCTCATCAAAAGTCCTTAAAAGGTTTCATGTATCATTTTGTTGCACCGAACAATGTGGGTTCTAATTCATTTCAGAAGGAAATATATGAAGCTCATATTATGGGTCTGATCTTGACATCAAGAAAACATCATTCTCTATGGATGACAATAAACTCTAGAATACCCCATAGTATGGATTAAAACCCAAATTTTCTTTATGAAGGAAAAAATTAATATATTATCACATTTTCAAAAGGGAAAAAATGATGAAAAAATATAAAAACATAAATATCCCTCCATTGATGGAGAACCTAGAAAACAAACAGATGATTCTAAATCCATGTATGTTCATAATGGATCATTGATTTTGGGTGATCCAAATCATATTGGGAATGTAAAAAAATGATTAACATATATTTAAACAATTATAGAGTCCATGAACATGAAATTGTTCCCCCACACAAAATGCATGTGATGCACCCGAATTCCCATCCCTTATATCAATGCATGTTCTTATATATAATTTTACATGTTTCTTAATGACCAACAACCTTGGGAAAGAAGGTCTTTGATTCATCATATATATAAGAACCATTAGGTAATTCTAGTTCTCCAACTAAAATAATCTATACCTAGTGACCCGATCAGAAGATAGTGTGATATTAAAATGGTATACCCAATATATATGATTATTAAATATTCAATCCCCTATAATGAATCATACCACTTAAAGGGTCACATTAATCCTTTATCAGTGCTTCTATCATGTGGGTAATCACCATGAACATTTTATCAGAAACAATTGTAAAATAATATCAGGGATATCAATATAAAATTTCATAATAATGTAATACATAATATCATACGTCTTATACATACTATTACAAAAAATTTCAAAGACAATTTCTATAATTGGGTAAGGCCTCAACTAGACACCAAAACTAGTTTATCTAATGCGACCGACAGATGCAATAAGGGTATATAGAAGTCCCTTACCATCACATACATATACCCATGAATTTCTCACATTAAAAGTATAGAGTATAATCAATAGAAACATTAATATTTTAACAGTACAAAAAAATTATACATTTCCCCGTCAATAAATGAAATCATAAACCATCATGAGTAATAGAGTGAATTGTATCAAAATAGTTCTCCATAGGTCCAATTGATCATAAATCACCATGAGGAATAAAATTGATAATACCATTACAGTATATACCAAGTGAAAATTAATTAAAAATTTTGGGTTTCAACCATTGAAAAGGTAAACAGTAATATTTCATTAAAACATATGTGAGGAAAATACAATTTTCACTTTTAGAAACACTTTTTTAAATAATAAATTTAAATAAATTTAGATGAGAAAATTCATTGAACAAATTTAATATTATCTTATAATGAAATCATTGAGGAATTGTGTGGTCATGATGGAGGTAAATTCCATAATTTTCTTATAAGTTAGGATAATATTTCTTTTCAAATTGTTGTAAACATGTCAAAAAGTATGTCCTTCACTTGAATATATGATGATTTTATTCAATATTTTTGTATAACGTCAAAAATAGAAATATATTTTATAATAAAATAATTTGAATAATTTTGAAAACATTCCTGATAATATTTTTAGAAAACATGTATATTGATGAATAAGTATTTTCATCCAATGAGAGAAATAAAGTAAACTTTTATAATAAAATTGTTTATTCATTTAATTTAATAAAAGGAGGAACATGATAACACTAATTTTTGAATTAATGATATATAATGTATAATAATATATAGGTTTTAATATATAAATATCATACATCTACCTGATAAGGATACTTAAATATATATAGTTCTCAATAATGAGGATGTTGTGAAACAAAACGTTTACCACTTCGGTAACATTTTCATTATAAGCCCTATGAAATAAATAAAAATATATGTATATTTAAATATGAATAAATTAAATAATATTAATCATAAAATTCATTTATGGGATATATCTAAAACACATAAAATAACTAACAAGTGAATATGGCATGTGTCTCAATGAAATAAAAGTGAGATCAAAATACCTTACATGAGGACTGAATTATATTGTATATGTCTAATCATAAATTATAATAAATATTGATTTATTAAAAATATATTAGTTAAACATAATAATATATTTATTTCCATATATTTTTTCCTTTAACAATTTATCACATTTTTACTAAAAACTATTTATTAAAATCACTATTCTTGGTAAAATTTCCGTCATTTTTCTTTTTTGTTGGTAATGGTAGTTTTGTTTCTTATACATTGATAATTATTATAAAACATAAGTAATGATAAAAATGATATCAAGAAATTATATACTCATTATATAAATATATATATTCATTTATTAACATCGATATAAAATGTTGCACCATTCCTGGAGAATATGGGTCATACGCACAGATGACCGTTTTTTTATTTTTTAACGAATTGAATGAAATAACGGTAAACAATAATTTATCTTTAAAAAAATTATTATATCATATTTATCTTATATATTAACCAAATATAACTTTATTACCAACCATTTTCAATGAAATTGGTAAATGAATCACATCGCTTCGTGGAGATGGTTGTCCACATGTATGAATAAGCGATATTATCGTTTTCTAATGGATTGGGTAGTAAGCAGGTAGATATGATATTATTATTAAATAATAATAATTATTTTATAAATATATTATATAATAATTAATTACATTATAATTAAAATAAATAATTAATGGTGATGAAAAGTTAATTATATTAATGAGTGGAGATCATTAGTTCCATGTACACATGAGATATATTTTCACTTCCCATTTAATAAGAGATAGTGAAGATAATGGTTGTTTCCAAAACATAATAACATTTATCTAATTTTTTTTACAAATGCTATAATTATATAAATAATACAACATATTTATGTGAGATAAAAGAAGAAATAAATTGAAAAAGTTTTAGTAAGTTGATTACATATTCATTGGGAGACCTCCTTTAGATCATTTTTATTGAATATTGGTATAGTCTATTGAGGAAACCATCACATAAAGAAAATCAATATGGAATTAAAAAATTAGGAATTGGAATGTATTCATCGATGTAGATTTCTAATACTTTTGTGAGGAAGTGAAACAAGGGATTTTCTTATATAATGATGGTAAACAACAATATAAAATTTCCAAAAATATTAAAATATAACTATGTTATTCCCAACATAAATGTTTCCAAATGGTGATATATTATACAATTGGGCAGTATATAGTTCAAATAAAATCAACGAATTAAATTTTTATTTGTTTCATTGTTTGTTTAATACTTACCAATTAGTTTAACCCCTTGGTTAATCTTTTTTACCATTAGTTGCGGGAACATATATGTCACTATAAAGGGGTTATAATTATATATCAATGTAGAAAATTTTTTCATAAATTTAAAATAGGACAAATTTTTATACCATGTATTATATTAATGTTCCACTTATAATTTTTTATTATAATTTTAAAATACTTTATTGAAATATTATTTATATAAAATATCCTCATGTTGTTTTTGATAATATTTATATAGATTGGATTTTAATCACATAAAGAAAAACATTAAATAAGAATATAATCATTAATAAAAATCCTCATAATTAATCATTATCTTAAATAATTTTTGGGACAGGCCAATTTTTTTAAATTTCATTAATAATAATATTTATAATATTATTTGTTTTATTTTTCAATCAATTGAATTATTAATGTATTAATGTTTCTTATTAATTTATGTTAAATATATAATTTTTTAAAATTGTAATTAAATTACCTTGATAAAGAAAATTATTATCTTTAAAATATACATTTCATATTAATAACATATATTTTTCACTCATTAATATCTTAAAAGATATTATAGTTAAGGGAATGTCATTTTTTACCTTATCATTGTATAAATTTTATAAGAATACTGCCAAATGAAAAATGAAAAGTTTATATATATTATAAAATTTTGTGGAAATATCAAAAATAAACTCACCCAATTAGATAAATTATTTTTTTAATTTCATATCTTATTATATTAGATTTTACCATTAATGAACCATTTTACCAGTACCGAGGTCATACAAATTTACTATGGTTACTCTTAATTGTGATGAAAAGGAAAAGTGACCTAATTTAAAAATTTTAAAAACTTATTATAATTATGGAATATGTTTGTATTTATTAAATTACATTAATTATTTTTAGTTAATTTAAAATAAAATGCTAAACACAATGAAAATAGGTTTTTTTCTAAAATATATTTTCCTGTATAAAAATGTTTTATGCCACACTTTGTAAAAAATGAATTGAAATTAACATAATTGAATTATATTTTTTAAAACAGAACTAATTATAGTATTAAAAAATTTTAATACAATAATTAACATTGTAAATTCATGAAATAAAAATTAAATTTTCAACAAAAATATGAATTATTCTCTATTCAATGAGAAATTGATGATTTCAAAAAAAAAATAAAAAAAATTAACAAAAATATAATTTTATTATATTAATAGAAATGTTTATTGTTATTATAAATTAAAATGGAGGTAATTCATAGAAATTAATTATAATTTTCTTATCATCAATAACAATAGAAAACATTTATGATGATGATGTATTTCTCATGAATAAAATAACCTTATATGAAATTAATTACATATTTCTATATAATTAATTGATGAATTTTTATTGAGAGGGTAACTTGTATATATATATATATATTAAGTACAAAATATCCATTCCTATGAATTCATTTACTAGGTTTTGATGGTCATATTTAAAAAAATTAAATTTTGTGTTTCTTTTAAACAAGGCGTTGTGTGTTGTACACACGATTGAACAATAATGATATTTGAAAATATCATGGTGTAATAGTCACAATGAATTAAATAAAATTCAATTTTCACAAGTATAAATTGTCGTGGATAGTATTGTGTTTTATATTTTACAAATCGTTTTGGAAAACCCACATCATAATATCGGTTAACAAAGTATCATTTCAAAATATTGGAAGGGGGAGTAAAAAGGTCACCAAATAACATGGATTCCAAATTAGAGAACATTCATGTGAATTGAAAATATGAATATATAATTGAAAAATAACACCAAAATATTAATAGAGAGAGATAGATAACTTGGAACTCATAATTCATTAAAATTTTATTTTTAGAAGGTATTTCAACCATTATATTTAATACCCAAAGATTCCACAGTACGTTTCCCTTTGAATAATGCAATAGCTTGCATTGTACGCAACTTTGAGATTCAAAGACATCGCGACCAAATAAAACTAGACATTATGAATAGTAATACCCACTTTGTGAAATGTTAAAAATTTTATTTTCAAAAATTGACTTCATTTTATAATTCAGAATATTGAAATTATCTTGGGGTGAATTTTATGTATTTTCTGAACACTTTCATATTTTTATGAATAGTGTAAAACATTGCATTATTGTTTAAACTCGACTATTTATTTAAATAAATATTTATTTCATTTAATTTTTTTTTATTTAAAAATAGATACATAATACCTATATATGTTCATTGTAATTTGTTAGAGTCATTTTATAATAATATTAGATATATAATATTTTATTGAACATTTTACTATCTTTTACCCACCTCTTAGAAGCATTTTCAAATTGACAGAAAACATATGTTTACCTCTTCTCTAAATTGAATTTTAAAAATCTGAGAGAAATGGTTGATATCAGTATGTAAAATGTGGTTCAATTGGGATAAAAATAATTTTTGGTGAATAATACCTTTTAACTTATATTTACCACGATTAAAAGTAAACAGGGTAAATAATGGTAAAAATGATATTATTGTTGCCCTAAAACATGTCCAAATTATATTTGATAAGTGTAATTAGACCAAAACCCACCATAGGAATAAAATATGGTTCCTGAGGTCCATGTGGATTAAATTAGGACATTTATTCTTAATTTATTTTAAGAAAAGTTAAAATTACTAAACTCAATGCTTAATAACTAAACCATTTTTAATATAGGGTTATACATAAGATAAATTAGACTATAAATATTCATTATAAATATAAATATATTTCTTACATAATGGTATATTATTTATAGTTTTTAGACATTAAATAATTAATTTTATTTGTGACACAATGGTGATGGAGTAATTTCCTTATTAATGAACGATTACAATAATTGATATTATAAATATCCAAATAAATCTAATTTTAGACTTTTGATGAATTGAAAAAATTTATAAGATAATAAGATATGTAAAGATTGATTAAATTAATTTTTTTGACGTAATAATGCTTTAATAAATTTAACAAAAACAGAATACCAAATAGTGTAAAAAAATGACATAAAAGTGTTTTTAGAACAAGTATTAAATTATTAATTGATATGATATAACTAAAAATCTAAATATCGGCCAAAGGACTTATATAAAGTTGTATATATCAATAATGAACCACTTTTGGGTCATCTGGAAGTTTATAGATTGTTTATTAACCAAATAATATAAAAGTACAAAGAGACATGGTAAATGTCGAACTGTTTAACTAAGAGTTAAATCTAAAATATGAGGTTATTATGGTGGCCCAAACCAATATAAAACCTATTGGTTGAGTGGTTTTCAACCCATATCCACCTTAATAAATAAATAAATCATTTTTGATCCATTATTAACTGAAAAATATTTTATTATAATATAATATTTCATTCATTTCCTAAGGTGCCTCTCCCCCTCTTATAAAAGGTCACCTCCACTTATCTCAAATTGACAACTTCAAAGCCATTTGGATAGGCCAAAACCATCCGGAATATCCTCTCAACTATCCTCTCGTAATTATAGAGGAATTCCATTACTCGTGAATCCATCCTAACAAGCTGTTTTGATCAAATCAAAATGAAGAACCCTAAGAAGAGGTAAATATTATCACCTCTTTCATGTTTTTTTCTTCTTCCACTTCGTCTTTCTTTGTTGATTCCATTATAAAATAATAACACCCGTATATTCTATATACTTTGATTTAATTATAAAATGGCACAATAATATTTTTTATTCTATCCATCCAATAAATGAAAAATTCACTATACCTGCGTACGTACTGGTTTACCGTCTCCACGTCGTGGTGCCGTTTTTCATTCAACACTTCACAGTTTGGATGGGTATAATAATTATTAGAATTGATGTAAATAATAAATATAACATGTTATGATTCTTTATATATGATTAACCATCAAATTACATATGATCTCACCATCAATATAATGTTATTTTCGCTCGTGCGTAAATACTAATTACCTTCTCCACGAACGTGTTGATATTCATTTCCCCATCATAACTATTCAAGAATGGTTTTCATTTTATCATTAAAAATATTTTTTAAGAACTTACTATCATTATGGATATGAATCGCAGCCACCCAATCCATAACAAACACGGATTATGTATCAAAACATAAAAAGGAAAACCTACCAGTTAACAACAGAAACGACGATAATAGTAAAATATTATTAACAATGCAGTGTTTGAAGATCATATATGATATCATATTTATGTATATGGTTATTGTATAATTTAATAACAATTATTTAACTATTATACAAGAGGTTAAAGTACCATCGACTAAGTAAAAGTACAAGGTACGGGTTAATTTCACAATATGTTTACTTATTCGGGGTTATTTATATATAAGTAATCTACTGGGAATTCTTTATCATCCACATCCATGTTTCTTAAGAATGTTCTTCAAAACATTTTTACTATTTAATATACAATGTGTTAAAGTCATTTATACCCATACATGACCTTATATGTTTTTAAAGAAATCTTTCTGTCATTTTCCAAACAAGGCACTTCATGACCTTTTCGATAAAATTAGGGTAAGAATATCTATTTTAACGTATATAGTGGGTGTGGCTATCTTCCAACATTATAACATTATCGAATATTCCCTTACAAGATCATAATAATATTTATAAGATAATTTTTTTATTTTAATTGGTTTCAAAATAGAAAGTAATATTTCTTTGAAATAGTTTTCAGTTAATCTATGTAAACATCCTTTTATAGATTTTAAACCTGTTTGAAGTTGATTTATTATGATAAAAAACTTCCATAATGTATTAAATGTTGTCTGATATTTTGACTATGGATGTGTTATTTCATACCATTCATTGTTTGTGGATAAAATATTGACATTTAGTATGCTATATTTAATACGAATGTTTATGTTATGTTTCAACCTTTTCATATGAGAAATGCATTATAGGTAGTATGTGAAAGGTGGAGCTTTCTATAGCTCCTCGATAAATCAGTATGTCTCAAGAGAAAATATAGTATCTTGGCGCAAGGCCTTGACAAAATCTTATTTACAGTCTTGGCACAAATCCTTGACTATTTGGTTATATAGTCTAGCATTATGAATTTTATCATTATGAAATTGGATATTGATATTTCATGTGATTATTCGACAAGTAGAATATCCATGTGAACAAGTAAATGGAATTATTTCAATTTATATTTTTCATATTATAATGAAGTTTAATTTTAAAAGTCATTTGTTTTAGTTTTACACTTTGCCTTAAAATATAATCTTATTTATAAAATATTCTTCTATATCTTTATCCTTTATGAGCATCTAAGATCACCTCTATCTATGTTATATTTTTCACCGGATGAAAAAAATGTATATTATGCTGACCTGCATGGATAGTCTAAGGGATATGAGTGTGTCCTATGGAGACAATGTTGTTGTTGTTTTTTTAGTTTATAAAGTAATGTAAAATTTATGAATGTATCAAGTATTTCGAAGGCTACTAAAATGACCGGTCTTTTGAGGCGTGATTTCCTTGCATCATGAAAATGTTATTTAAAAACAAACTGAATCTTGGTAACTAGGGTCAGGTCATTATAGTTGGTATCAGAGAAAGTTTATTACAATCCATGGAAATAAGAATTAGAAAAAACTCTGATTAGAGAACGTTACCTAATGATAGACTTTGAGGATTAAAATAGAAGAACTTCCTAAAATTTTTGTAATGTAGAGATTTTTTGAGTTTTCCAAGAAATAAATCCCGGTCTAGATATGAGCAGGTAGAGGCGGCTTTGGAACAAATGTATATAGGGGTGAAACCAGAAAATACCGCATTAAACTAGACTCTAACGAGAACTGGTGCACAACAATGTGCCTTGCTACACTCTTGGTTATGACATTCCTGGTGGATATTATTAGGATAATTCTAATTTTCATTAGAAACCATAATAAAGGATTTTTGAGTATATAACTCATAAAAACATTTTTATGATTATATATTATATCCATAAACTGTTAAATTTATGTTAAGTGTTGTAGAAGTTTGGGATTAAGTACTGCAATCCATAAACTAATCTATTGTATTCCATGTTTAGAAATGGCGCCTAGTAGAAGGAATGAAAACTGTATCAATGAACTTAATTAAAGTAGGGATTTCCCTCATACTCAAGATAATTATTGTGGAGTCAGTGATGCAACTGGTACTGATCAGCTTATCACCATACTGGGAAAACTCACTCAGGTTATGAATAATAACATTACCCGTATAGAGCACCCTGATCCAAAATGTGGAGGATCAATTATAGACCACTTCATGAGGCAACAACCAACAAAATTCAATGATCATACGAATCCATTGGTTGAAGAGCAATGGATAAATTCCATAGAGAAAATATTTCATGCTCTGGGGAGTAGCAAAAGGGAAAATGTTTTCATGATAGTTTATCAACCCAAGGGAGATATAGATCAATGGTGGTCAATAATTAAAAACCAAAAGGATGATGAATAAGTATCAAATATGGAATGGAGGTAGTTTAAATAAATTTTCATAGAAAAATACTTCACTCATGACCATCAAGTGTATATAAAAAGGCAATTTATGATTCTCAGAACAAATGAGGACGAGACTGTCGCAAAATATAAAGCTAATTTTAATGGTTTAGCGAGGCATGCTGCAGATTATATATGTAACCCAAGGTGTAATATTGATTGATAATTTTATGTTTTAAAACCATGAGCATTAGTCTCACAATCCTTATAGTTGTACAGAGATTTTGCCTCGTGTGCTATCAAGACCGAAAAAGAAAGTATGTATGTATTACAAATGTAATGAAAAGGAAGAGAAGAAGTGATCTATTGAACACTCTAGAAATGGAAATAAGGGAAACAAGGGAAACAAGGGAAAATATGTATATCCATCCTTCAGTAAATGTGGGATGAAACAACATGGTACTTACCTGAATGGAATGAGAGTCTATTAAAAGTGTGGTAAAAAAGGCCACCATACTCGTGATTGTAAGTGGAAGAAAGAGGTTGTTAATTTTGAATGCTACAATTTTAGTGAAAGGGGGCATTATGAAAATGAATGTCCTAAGAGCCAAATAATCATAACTATGAAATGTCCAAGGGATCAAGGACAATCTTATACGATCACTACTGCTGAGGATGAAGCTCCGAAATATATGGTGGAAGGTATTTTAATGGTTTTCTTATGTTTAGACACTGCATTGTTTTATTCGAGATCATCACATTATTTTTTATGTTCCCAGTTTTCTAATAAAATTTGATATTCCAAATTTGATTTGAAAAGGTATTTGTAAGTCAAAACTACTATGTGAATTATCATTGGAACAATGTTTTGTGAATCAGTTCCCATTAGGGCATATAAAACGTTATTTAACTATTGATCCCATCATCACACCCATGATTGAATTTGATATAATCCTTGTTATGGATTGGATTTTGGACCATGATAAAAATATTTATTGTAATAATAAAGAGGTTACAATTATCAATTTTGATAAGGAGTACCTTATATTTACTGAATAAACATCACCATCTGATTTTTATCTAGATCCACCCCCAATAGCTCAACTAAATTCAATTATTGGAGTGGAAGAGAATGAATAAAACATGGGTGAGGAGAGGATTGTTCAAATAGAGGGTGTACCTATTGTGAAAGAATCTGTTGATGTGTTTCCAGAGGATTTACCTGGACATCCTCTAGAATGATAAGTTGAGTTTTCCATTAACTTAATTCCTGGTTCAAGGCCCATATCGAAGACCCCTTATAGAATGGACACTATGGATTTAGTGGAACTAAATAAACAACTAGATGAATTGATAAATATGGGATTTATTCACCCTAGTTTTTCTCCTTGGGGAGCCCATGTTCTTTTTGTTATGAAGAAATATGGATATATGAGGTTTTTCATTTACTACTGGGAGATCAATGCCATAAAATTACAGAATAGGTATCTCTTACCTCATACTAATGATTTATTTAACCATCTTCATGGAGTTCAATATTATTCAAACATTGAACTTCGATCTGGATATCATCAGTTGTGTGTGAAGAAGGACGACATTCCAATGACAGTATTTCGAAGCTGGTACGGGCATTACAATTTTATGATATGCCTTTTGGGATGACTAATGAACCCTATGTTTTCATGGATATAATGAAGATATTTTTCAAGGAATATTGTGATGATTTTGTAGAGGTATTTATTGATGATATATTGGTATACTCGAAAAGTTAAAAAATCATGAAAATCACGTGTGCATTATCCTGAAGACTCTTAGAAGAAATAAATTATATGGGAAGTTTAGAAAGTGTGAATTTTGGATTCAGAAGATTTTTATTCTTGGCCATATGTCTCTAATGATGAAATCTCTATTGATCCTTATAAGACAAAGGCAATCCATGAATGTCCAGTCTTGACAAGTATAACAGAGGTATGCCGTTTTATTGGTTTAGCAAGTTATTATCGACGTTTCTTCCAGAATATTTCCCGATTGGATAACCAATTAACCCTGATCACAAATAAAGGGGATAAATTTGTTTTGGAAAAAGAGTGTGACTAATGTTTTAAAGAACCAAAGAGGAGATTAGTCAATTCTACTATCATGAATAAAAAATCTATGAATTATGGGTTTGTTATTTATATTGATGCTTCAAAGAAAGGACTTGGTTGTGTACTTATATATAATTATAGAGTTACTTCCTATGAATCACGACATCTAAAAATTCATGATAAAAACTATCACATCCTTGATATTGAGTTAGAAGCAATAATATTTTCTTTGATGATATATAGAAACTATCTCTATGGTGAAAAATGTGAAATATATAGAGATCACAAGAGATTGAAGTATTTTTTCTCATATAAAGAACTCTACATGAGGCAATGACGATGGCTTCAACTATTCAAAGATTATTATTACACTGTACACTACCACCCAGGGAAGGAAAATATGGTTGTAGATTCTTTGATAATAAAGGATCATGGAGTTTTGAACAAGATGAGAATTGAAAGAGATCCTATTTTAATGGATCTAGTAAAGATGGATATGGGAATAATCATGGAAGGTTAAACATCAATACTTCCTTAAATGGTTTCCAAACCATCATTACTAGAAAGGATAAAAAATTTGTAGAATGATGATGAGGAATTTCAAAAGAATATTAAAGGTTTGAACGATGAGAGATTGACCGACTGCATATATGAAGATGGGATTTTGATATTTTGGAGGACTTTGTGTTCCTGATATACCTTGTAAGATCCTGGTTTTTGGAAAGGTATTTTTTGTTATATTTTGGGTTGAACCCTTTGTTTTGGGGGCTTTAAAAGGTTTCTTGAAAGTGTGAAAGGCCTTGGGGGTGTTCTGGGGACTTGGGGCATGAAATAAGGGAAGTCTGGGCAAAGAAGACCAAGGCAAACGACCTACGCATGGTCAGCCAAACCGTGCGGCCTGCCCAGGAGAAACCGTGTGACCCTCCCTCCTCAGGACATAAGCGAGGGCACAGTTTGTGCACGGTTTTCTAAACCGTCTAGCTAAACCATGTGACTCCTCCTCCTCCAGGCAGTCGCATGCACTGGTTTGCGCATGGATTTCCAAACTGTATGGACAAACCGTGGGACCACTTAATGTTAAGGAAATTTAAAAAAATTATACTTTGGGATTTTTAATCCCCACTCGGGATTTTCCTATCTTCCTCCTCTCTTCACCTTAGACTCGAACCAAACCTCCCAAAAACATCATGAGATAAAACTTTTTCGATTCTAAGGCATTTTTGGTGCCGTTTGTTGCAGATCGAAGTTCCAGGTAAGGCTAATCTCATCCTTGGTTTTATTTTAGGTTTAGGGTTTTCATCTTCTCTCCCTCTCGTTCCGAAGCTCTAAAACCCTATATTTTGTGTGGTTTTTAGTTTGAAGCTCCAAATTTTGTTTATATTGAGGTCTAAGGGCTTGATTGAGATTACGTTAAACCACAGTTTCGAGGTAAGTGGTCTACAAGTTATATCCCATGGTTATTTAGGGTTTTGTGCATATTTACTTGTGTTCTTGTTTTCCCTAGGTTATGTTTTGAATAACCTAGTAATGTTGGTGCTTAAATGGTAAATGGGAACCCTCACAATCCCCGTGGGATGTGTCGGGATTGACTTTACCAAATTTAGCGCCATCTATGAGATGTTCCGGCTTTTCCTGGATTAGGGTTTGATATTAAATAAGTGACCATGTTGTAATGAATTATAGATCCCTTGATAAATATGTTGGCATGATTGGTTGAACTTGGAATTTAAGTTAGGTGATTCACCTAGACTTGTCAATAACCTGACTGTTAATGTGGAATGAGTTAAATGTTGATTCATGGGAATGGTGAATGGGTTAAATGGGTTAATGTGTAAACAGATTAAAGACCACGATGGGATTTATTATGGGTTTAATGTTGAATTATTAGTGAGATAGGAAGAACACATGGGAATTGGGTGAATGGTTAAATGATGTGAAATGGTAATGTGTTAATGGGTTAAGGCATGATGTGGTTTCCCATGTGGGTTTTTGTGAATAATGTTTGCTAAAGGGAAATGGTTTGGATGGTTGATGGTTACTTATATATAAGCATGTTCACATGGCTTCACAGAGTGGGGTATTACATGAGGATCTATGCCCACGGGTCAAGTGAAGACTGAGGCTCTAAACTCCACCCTAAATGCATGGGTTAGGAAAGGGTACTGAGGGTCTATTCTCCTAATAGTTGCATCCACCCGGACTGAGGCTTCGAGGTGAGGATATGGTTGATATGAGGGATTTATTCCTAGTGAGATAGGATAACGATGTGTTTACCCTCTTGCATGTGATTGTTGTCCTTAGAGCCATGTAACATAATGTATGTGGTTAACCTGTGGGAATGTGATGAAATAGTTAATGATGGTAATTGGTGTGAAATTAATGGTAATGGAAATGGTATTGGCTTTTGGATCTAAACTAGTTAATGGCAACATAAATAATTCCATGGAATTTATCATTCATTTTCCTTTTTCATGCACAAATCCTTATACTGGATATTTTGTAGACACCATTGGTGGTGGCCTCTTGAGTTGTACTCACACCCTACACGGGCCGCCGTTGGGTACCCAAGCAGACTTCATGTCTATAAGTCAGGACAAGAGCAAGGGTTTTTGCTAGTTAGCTATGTATAATGGTTAGCACTCGGTGGAGGATCTGGACTTGGAGTCGGGACCATTTTGGGATTTTGGTCGTTGTCGTTATTTTGGGATTTTGTTCACTCTCACACTGTAGTATGACATTGCATATTTATTGTTGTAAATGGTTGTTGTACTTGATTCCTTATTTTTTGTTTATAGTTTCCGCTATATGGTTGATTCTGTGTGGCTTACTCTGATAAAAGGGGGTATAGTCTCCCCACATGACTACATAGACCCCCGCAGCTAGTCAGCAACTTTTGGCGTACGGGGAGCCGCGTATAAGGTCATGTAACCACCCGGCTCAGAGCACCAGTTATGTGGATTCCTGGTTGGGGACGTTACAAAGTGGTATCAGAGGGAAGTTATTTCTTCTCCTTCTCTATGGTCTTGTTATTTGGTATTGGTAGCCAAGGGTTAGGATGTGTCGGGCATTGGTAATGAGCTTGTGCTTGGGAGAATCTAACCCATTTACGAGGGAAAATCCAAGTCACCATGGGTGGGGATTGTTATTCTTGGTTGTGTTTTGTAACAGTTGATATTTTCCCATTGGTTGATGCAAAAATTGTTTGATGTGACTGTTTTGTGATATTTGGGTCATGGCCTTAATAGCACAAGGATTTGTATTCATGCATCATTTTAGGCACCTAGGAAGATATGTGACATTCATTGTGTTAGGTACACGTACGAGGTGGTGTGTGAGGCAGGAAGGTAGGGTGCATCATGCATTTCAAGAAACCATGAAATAATGAGAAAATGAAATAAAAGGGTTTTAAATGAAGTGGAAAATATTTTTCAAAACGTTGTGTGAGTTTGGTGGCAGTGTATGGTTGTCTACACCATATGGACCATGGCCCGCAGTAGGGATGGTTGGGGCTGTTGTAGCTAGTGAAGAGATTTTTTTGCAGTTATGAAATTTTATGGTACACATTCTAAATCTCGTGCATGGAATTTTAGAGAGATTCCACCACGATGTCGATTTCCAGTTGGGCAACGAGAGCATGTAGCTAAGAACACTCCTCCAGTAGAGGAGCAAGAAAAGGGTTAATTTCACATTCTATTTACTTATTCAAGGTTGTATATATGTAAGTAATTTACTGGGACTTCTTTATCATCCACATCCATGTTTCTTAAAAATATATTTGAAAACATTTTAAATATTTACTATAAAATGGGTTAAAGTCATTTATACCTTTACTTGACCGTATATGTTTTTAAAGGAATCATTCCATCGTTTTAAAAACAAGGTACATTATGACCATTTCGACAAAATTATGGTAAGAATGTATTTTTATAACTTATACGATGACTACGACTATTTTCCGCCGTTATAACAATGTTGAATCATCCCTTAGAAGCTCATAATAATATTTATAAGATAAATGTTTTCTTCAAAATGGTTTCAAAATAGAAAGACATATTTCTTTCAAATAGTTTTCATTTCATCTATTTCAACATCCTTTGATGGATTTTAAACTTCTTTGAAGTTGATTTATTATGATACCAATCTTCTATATTGTATTGAAGGTTTTGTGAAATGTTTTGTCTATAGATGTGTTATTTCATACCTTTCATGGTTAATGGATAAATTATTGACATTTCATATTCTATTTTTAATATGAATGTTTATTTTATGTTTCAACCTGTTCATACGAGGAATGAGTTGGACTTAGTAAGTGACGGGTGGAGCCCACTATAGATCCTCGATGCATCTGTAAGTATCATATGGAAAACTTGTGTTTTGGCACAAGGCCTTTAAAAAATCTTATTTTTAGTCTTGGATGAAGTCCTTGACTATGTGGTTACGAATTATGGATTTATACATTTCATCATTATGAAATTGGATATTCATATTGCATGTGATTGTTCGACTAGTAGAATATCTATGGGAATAAATAACTGGAATTATTTAAAATTATATTTTCTATATTATGATGATGTTTAAGTTTAAAAGGCATGTTTTAGTTTTATACATTTCTTGAAATCTTTATTCTTATTTATGAATGTTTCTGCTATATTGTTATCTTTTCTGAGCATCTGAGCTCACCCGTTTCTATGTTTTATTTTTTCCATTTTGAGAAATGGTATATTATGACTAATGTGTAGGGATAGTCTAAAGTATATGATAATGGACTATGAAAACAATTTTGTTGTAGGTTTTTTCATTTTATAATGTAATCTAAAACTTATGAATGTATCTAGTATTTCCAAGGATACTAAACTAATCAGTAATTCAGGACATGATTTCATTATATCATGCCAACATTATATAAAAATGCACCGACTATGGGTAAATGGGTTCGGAGCATTACATTATATCTCGTATAAAATCAAATCTAATATAATAATATTCTATTTACCATAATAATTTAATAATCCAAAAAATAAAATATTTTTATCTTATTTTATATAAATTAATAATAAAATAACTAAGTTTCTATTCAATGCCTTGATTTTTTATATGATTAATCATTAGTTCCCCAAATAATATATCCCATAATTATCACAACACAAACATTAAGATAATATATAATGGATATCTAAACCATTAAAAAATGACCTCAAAATGTAATGGAATGAGTCATAAAATAAATTTTCCACTATTACCCTTACTAATCCAAATGGTTATATTACAATAATTTTTTCCAAAAATATTCTTTCTAATCCAACTAATTTAACACATAAACACAAAAAGGGGTATATATTGCATTAATTTTATGATAAACTATATACTTGTATACCCAAAACACATTAGTTTTATAACAAATCACCACATAATATTATAGTTCTCTTTATGTTCTATTCCCTAATTAATAAAAAATAGTTCAAAAAAAATAAATAAACCTAATAATATCAACTGATAGTGTATTATAAGGTTCATGTTGAGGGATATTTAATTTATCATATGATTTATGGATGAAATATACTCCACCAACTATTTTGACGTTATTAACACATGGTGAATCTATTTAAACTTTTCAACCGCTTATAGTCTTCCAAAATTGATGCATTTATAGTAAAAAATCCTAACATATACAACAAAGAACAATATAAGGTTATAAAATAATTACGATTTTCATAAAATTTAGTCATAGGGTTATGTTTCCTAATCTTATGATTCCTAAAACTATTTTACACTTTTAAACTAATATTTCTATGAAACCAATTGTAATAAATCATCCCCAAGGCGGCTTTATTTGGTGCTTACTTTATTACGTAGTCAATATATTAAATAAATCACATAACATTATATTTAATAATATATTATTCTGGGAAATCAAGTTACATAATTTATTTTCTAATAACATTTTAAAATATAAAATTCATAATAATGTTATAATAAATATTCTACATACATAAACCCATTAAATGATTCATTTATCATATATTGGAGTGTGGAAAAAAATAAGGTTGAAATTGGATGATCAGTTTCTGATATGAGAATTCAAAGTTATCATGATTCAATCAGGAATAATCAATAATAAAAGGTGAATAAATAAAATTATATTCCATTTAATCAATAACTTAATCCCATGGAATAATATGGTAGAAATAATGGATGATCAAATAATGATATATAAATAACACATGATCTTGAATATTATACATTGATATAAAAAATAATCAAATAATTACATTGAAATATCTAAATGATTTTATAATTATGGAAAGGGTAATGTTATACATCATAAAAATACCATTGAGGCCTCATCCAAAGCCATATTAAAAAATGGGTATGACCTCAACCAAATAAACAATCTATTTTTCTCTTAAAACCCACAGATATATTGTGGATATATAGAGGGCCCCATCCAACAAATATTTTGTCTAATGTATTCCTCATTTAAATGGGGTGTAACATAATCTATTTAAAAATTAATTTTTATGAACTGGAATACAAAATTTTAATACTTTCCCCAATCGAATAAATAGTGTTAAAACATCTATATTTTTAGTAATAATGGTTTAAAAGGAGTACATACCCAATAAAACTAATCCTAAAACATCCAGAGAAATAATATGTATTGAATCATCCCTACATATCCCTTTTGGAGAATATGTAAAATATGTTTTGTTTTCATTTATGAATAGAAAATCTAAAAAATCACATTAAAAACACTCTTGAGAAAAATAAATATTTCAATTTTTAAATAATTTTTAAAAATTAAAATATTAATGAATATTTGGGAAAATGTTTCATTGAAATGTTCTATAGAAACAATTAAATTATTCCTCATTGTATTAAGTGTCCATGAATGTGTTTAATTTTGTGTATGATGTTTATGATAAAAAACATTATATTCAATATTTTCTAAAAAGGTAAAATAATTTCACATTTAAAAAATGTCCCAAATATTTATTTTAATAAATTTTAAGAGTAAAACAGGGTTAAAATTTATTTAATAAAACCTTTGGTAAATGTTGAAAACATATTTGAAAATATTTTTAGAAATCATTTATATGGAAGAAAAAGGATTTTCAGACAAAGAGGCAAATAGAATCATCTTTTTTGAAAATCATTTGATAAATGAATTTATGTACCAATGTGTAGAAAGTGGAATATTACATGGAGAGTTCTGGAATATACATGTTGAAATAAAATATAATATTTTTGATATAAATATAAAACAAATCTCTCAAAGGGTACTTAAACATTATCAGTCATGAGCAATGATGATATTTTAAAATAAAAACATTACAACTTTTGTAAAATTTGAATGATAACACCAATGAAATTCATACAAAAATGAATATTAAAAATACCATCAAATTCATTATAATCATCTTAATATACATTCATGTTTAAAATATAAACCACATAGAAGATGCAATTGGTGTACATGGATTGTGTCTCATAGAAATAAAAGTTAGATGAAATCCATTACCATTGGTCTAAATTACCTTGTATGAGTTCGAAAGTCATATATAAAGAATAAATAATTATTATAAATCAATCACAAAGTAATACTAAAATATATAATAAAATATAGGATTTACCTTTGACAATTTATCACATGTTAATAAAAAATCCTTTTTGATTTCACAATTTCATGTGATATATGCCTATTTTTTCTTATGTGGTGTGGTCCATGTAAATTTATAATGGTTCCATCATAAACAAAATATTAAAAATGATATTTATTTATTACATATTCATTATATAAATTCTTTTAGTCATCTATATAATTATATATTGAATAATTAATCACACCATTCATTGAGGGGGTAGTTCGTACATACGAATGAACGCTGTATATATTTCTCAACGGATGGAAGAAAAGAAATTTAAATAATAATTTAACTATTAAAAAATATTATTATATTATAAAAATTTATGTATTAAATTTATAAATATATCCCTCTATTTAATGTTTACATGAAAATTTAATTTCATATCTTCATGGATGTTGTCGTCCACAAAGACACACGAGAAATATTTTCATTTTCACATAGACAAGATGGTACGATGGTAGACATGATATTATCATTACATAAGCATAATTATCTGATAATTATAATACATACATGTTAAAACAATCATGAACCCATCCAAATTATGGTTTAAAAAATTATCACTAAGTCGAGATGGTAAAATGTACCAATATTTAATGGAACAGGTGGTGGATAGTGGGGGTTTCAAAATAATAATTAAATTTCCATATAATTTTAATGTTGAAGTCATTATTTTATTAAAAATATAATACATGTAGATATGTTATAAGAAGAAAAATAATATAATTGGTCAGCTAGGAAAATTACAACTTCTTTGAGGGACTTTTTTTAGACCCCTTCTTATGTAATATTGGTTTGAAATTTATGAGGATAGAAACACAAAAAAACAATTTGTATGAATTTTTATAAGAAAAATTTTTGGTTATTTTTTGATATGGAATTGTTAATGTTGTTTAAATAATTAAATAAGAGGTGTCAACTTATAACCGAGGGGAAGGACACACTTATAATTATAGAAAGGATTAAAATATAACTATGTAATTCTCAAGATGAATGCTTCAAAATTTCCATATATTTTAAAATAAGGAATCACATGGATGATATATATTTTAAATATAATATTTTGATAGGGTATTTTTTTAATTTTAATCCTTACCTTTATTAACCCCTTAGTTATGATATTTAAACTATAACTATGATAGTGCCTTTTTCCCTCTTATTGGGTTATAATTTAATATACATTGTTCAAAATGGCTCAGAAATGTGAAAAGGTTGAAATTTTGAGCATATATATTCTTATATTTAATCTTGAATGTTATTTATCATTTTATAAAATGTAAAAAATGTTTATTCCATAAAAGATAATTAATATCATTTTTTTCAAAACATTTAATATGAAATTTAATGACTCAAAGGCATACCTAGAATTAAAATATAAAACAATAAAAATAATTAATAATTAATAATTATCTGAAAAAATTACGCACATAAATATTTACAAATTACATTAAATTAAATATTTTTAAAATAATTTAATTTTCTATTTCTTTTAAATGAATAAATTTTTTATTAGAATTGCCTAACTATTTTTGTTAATAATTTAATTAATAAAAACAATAAAAAAATTATCATGACAAGAGATATTTATTAAAAATAACCATATTGAACTAAAATTATACCATTTTTACCTTATTGTAACAAATTAAGAGATATTAATGTTGGGAGAGTGTCATTTTTGACATTATCATCTACATAAATTTCATAAATATCATGGTAAAGCTAAAATATAACTAAATTTCCCCATGTTCTAGAATATTATATAAATGGACGTAATAAACTCTTCCATTTTGATAATTCTTAGTTTTTCATTGAATTTCAGACCTTATTATACATGTTATTACCATATTATAGTTTTTTACTATTAAAATGATAATTAATATATACTACATTCACTAATCCAAGTGACAGAAATTACGAGTTACCTATTTTAGAAATATCTAAATATTGTATCCAAATAAGGAATTCATATTCATGATTTAATTCCTATAATTATTATTATTTAATGTTAGGTCTAATATGATATATATCATAAGAGGGTCGGGGTGAATCAAGGAATGACAAAATAAGTCAACTGCCCTTTTTTATCTGGTTTTTTGTTAGAAAAACTATCATCACCCTCCTTCTTATTGAATAGTTTGAACAAATATTAAAGCATTAACATGACACCAAAATTTTACTTGGTTCACCATCACTGGGATATGTCTAAGGAGAATTCACCAACAATGTGCCAATGTACCAAATCCACTAAAATAACACAACTGTTTACATGTTTGGGCTGGACTCAATCTCCCTCATGGTTTACAACCAGTCAAAATATGAATGCTCACTTCTCTCTCAACTGAACTGTGCTCACTGCTTCTTCAGAATATCTACTCACAGTTTATAGACTTGTAGGTCCCTTATTTATCTCGAATGAATGCGTGTTCCACTGTATATAGATTCTCTATTGATATCCCACATTTATCCACTAATGAAAAAATTTACTACACTACTACAAGGAAACTCCAAAACATTCACGCAATCATTACTGCATCATATGTGTGTATTTAATGTATTACGTAAAATATTACATATTTTTTGTAAAACCCCTTGCACACAACTTCAATCTTACAAAAATTAAATTATTACGCACAACTTTCATAGCTTACATGTAACTCAAAAACATTCACAAAAACCATATTTCATAATGATTTTACCCTATTTGGAGCTCGAATTATATCTAAGTGTTCATCTGTCTATAAATAGAGGGGTCACATTTATTTATAGGCATCATTTACCCCTACGTGGAAGATTTAATGTGTCTTGTGAGATCCTCCTTGTGTACGCTAAACATCATTTGACGTCGCATTGGGAGTGAGTGTTTCTTTTGAACAACCTCATATTTTGAGCACATTTCTAATTATTTTACACACATCATTCCATTCCTATTTTTCAACGTTCTAATATCAAACAATTCCTTTCACGCATTTTCAACAAACACAATCATACCAAAAATGATTCAATTCATTCTTGAGGGATTTTGGCCCAACAATATACCCCTTTGTGTATATTGAAAACTATTATTACAATGATTCATCGCACTTTGATACCTCATTAAAGCTTCTTTCATCATCTCTCATCGTTATCCTCTATAGAATCTAATAGTGGTCAATGAGTTACTCAACACCTACTCTAAGCCCAGATGAGCAATGTTCTGTGTGAGAAACAAGAGTATAAATAAAATTTCATCAATGAATCACTTTATTCCTGACACCAACTCTTGAATCCAATCAAATTCTTTTATCATGATCCTCAACTATCTTGATATGTAATCTAGGATCGATCATATATACCATTTCCAGATTTAAATACCTCACCCTATAACATTTATGCCCCTTTATTGCTTCTACAACTATCAACTTCTCACCAAGTTTTTTATAAATATATTTCCTCCCTTCTTTTATTTCTCACACTTACAAAACCACAGAGTATCCAACTTTTTCAACGAACCCAAATGACACACCTCGGTGGTCTGAAAATTTAAAAAGAAGACATATCAGCACATCAGGTAAAACAAACCATACCTCAGAAAGAGGGGGGGTCCCACATCCACATTTTTTCAAGTGTGTGGAGTCGAACAGACCCCAAAATCAAATCTATGCCTCTCAAACACTTCTCTGGATATGTCCATTGTCATCATGTCTGTAAATTGTAGTTATGTATTTACATAATCCAACTTCACAATCCCATTCTCCACCTTTTCCTTGATAAAATGCTATTTTGATGCAATGTGTCTTATCCGTGAGTGATGGACTAGATTTTTTCAAATATTTACAGAACATGAATTATCACAATGGATTCCAGTCGGAGGTTTCACATCAACTCCCATATCCTAATGCTAATACATCTTCCTCAATAACTATTTTTATGCATGAATAGCGGAAATATACTCAGTTACTATGGTGCATAATGTAATGAAGTCCAAATTCTTTCTCAACCATGAAATATAAAATCCAACCTGATAAAAAACAACTCCTATGATTAATTTCCTACAACTTCATTATGTGGCCCAATCTGCAGATGTGTATCTCAATAACTCTTGCTTATATTTTTCATTATAAATCAACCAAAAGTCCATTGTTCACTTGATATACCAAATTACTATTTTACTATAATCACATGGCTTTACTTGGGATTTCAATGATACCTAACTACTTGGAATGAGGAAAATACAATATCAGGTCTTGTCGCTATTATGCATAGTACACCTCCAATGATTTTCTTATATTATAAAATATTAACTACCTTTCAATCATCATATTTTTAATGTTTCATTTGTGTAGAACCAGGAGGCTTCATCTACTTTTAATTTTCCTTTCAAAATCCTCTAAGACCCTCATTGACATATATGTATGGATAAATGAAAGTTTCATTCCTTCATTGTGTCAATTTTAAACCAAGTAAAAACATAATCTCAACAATCATGGAAATTTTGAACTAAATTTTCTTGAATTTTGAAACCTTTTTACACTGAAATTCATCTAAAAACCCAAATATTATATCGTAGAAATAAACGAGAACCGTCATCTTTTGAATACTATTGTTGTCAAAATAGTGATTTTAATCAACTCCACCATGCTGAAATTCAATATTCTTCAGATACTGATCAAGTCTCGAAATTCATGCTCATTGTGCTTGTTTCTTCACATATAACACATTCTAAAACTAAGAAACATTTTTATAATCTTTATGAATCAGAAAAGCATAAGGATTCTTAAAATAAACTTCTTCTTCCAGAACACCGTTCAAAAATAAAAATTTAATGACTATATGTAAAACCTTTATGTTTCATTGTACTAAAATTACCAACAATAATCTGATAGTTTCCAACCTTGAAATAGGTGAAAATGTGTAATCGAAATTGATACCCTCTATCTGGGAGTAGCCTTTTCACACTATTCATTCCTTATTTCGAATCAATGGGTCATATTGATTCATCATGTTTTGAAAGACCCATTTAGTACCACTGACATTATTATATATTATATATGAGAAAATATCACATTTTTTATTATTCTCAATCATATCTAGATCATCAATCATTTCTTGAACCTGGTTTTCATCTTTAGCTTCATGAGTAGTGCTTTAAAAATCTACCTAAGATATGAAAGATGTCTATTGTAGTGAATTCATTATTAATTTCTAAACATGTTCTTTTATTGGAAATGATATTTTACCTATAAAATTATGATAGGTAAATTAGCTTCTTCATAGATACAGACATGACGTCATCTTCCTCACTGACAGTATCTTTATATGAAATAGGATCTTCCACTTCTGGTCCATCTTTGTTTATTTCCTCCTCGTCAATTTCGTCCGAAAATTGTTTACTGTGTTGTTGAAACTCTCTTTATTATACATTATAGTAAAATAATTTCACTCAAATACTTTTCCTATCCTCCTTTAAATGCATTTTTATTTTTGTCTTTTTCCTATGAAGCCATGGAATATCCCCTCATCTCCACATGATACAGATTCCGTACGTTTTTTCTTTTTTGAGTATAAAGAACATACATCCAATGATTCAAAATTTTTTCATTGATTTATTCTTCTATAAAACATCTCATATAGATTCTTTCATTCATTCGAATATAATATATACATGTTATAAATGTTGAATGATGTCAAAAATGATTCCTTCCAAAATTTCTCCAGTGGGTCTTTCTTAATAAGCATTGCTTTGGCCATGTTGTTGATGATCAAATTTCATCTTTCTACCACTCTGTTCTATTAGGGAGATCTAACTGATGAAACTTGATTCCTTATATCATGTTTCTCAATATAGTTTTACACTTGAATATTTTTAAATTCTATACCATTTTCATCACGAAACTTATTTTTTTCCCAATAATACTTTTTGATTCCCTCTGGTACTTCTTTATGAAACTGGACTCATTAGAAATGTAGAAAATTAAAATTTCCTATTCCATTGTGCAATAATCACGATTTAAAAGAATTTAATATATCCTTACATCAATATATCCTGTTGATATTAGTCCACATACATCAGTTTAGACCAATTTATGAACTCTTTTTGTCTTGTTTTCCATTCCTTTTACATTTTTATGATTATCTTCCCTTATTGACAGGCATCAAATTGATGAGCATGATAACATGATAGCTTAGGAAGATCTCTATATTCATCAAACATTACCAAATAATCTTAATATGGATGGGATATATGACCAAGTATTTTATTAAAGAACATGTTTTCTTCCTATCTAGATAAAAAGCAAATGTCTTCTTCCCCAAAATATATGTATAGATTTACCTTTTTTTCCCATGTAGAAAAACAGCACCATCTCTTCCTTTTTCAATAAAAAACTTATTTATAATCCTTATAGAATATACTGAGTCACATTATTGACAGGCGCTGAGTATGTTGTGATTGAGGTCATCTATTATTAAGACATCAGCATGTCTCATTTCATTTCCCCCAAACCATGCCTTTCATAAGAAAATTATCTTCATGTCTTAATCATTTCAAAATATTAAAACTCCATATTTGTAAAATTTTATTCCTTTATCAAGAAAACTATTGCCATTAATATGGGATGTGATACCATTGTCAAGGAACCGTACACCACAATAGTCTAGTGCTTTAATGGAAATTTATGTGACAACTGCATTCTCAGACCTCTTCTTTGTGATCCATGTTATTGTCATTAAACTCTGTATACATTAGAAATTTTGATCATCCTCGAAGTTTGATATACCAACTACATCATACAGGGGTGCAAATATATTTTTAATTTTAATCTGACCTGTTGAATCTATGTGTTATTTCTTTGGGACATTCCTCTTCATGCTCAATGTATAGTATCTAGCCATATTTCCAAATCCTCCAAACGAAAATAAATTTACCTCCAAATATGTTTTATTTTTATAAGATCAATATTTCCACTATTTTTGTTCTTATTCCATTCTATATATCTTATATGTGGAACCCACATTTTCTGAGTTTCCCAACATTTAACAGCAATAATACCTAATCTGAGGTATATTCATGCTTGTTAGTTCATCACCACTAGTTATTCACATGGTTATCTAAATATTATTTTTCTCCTTTATTCCCAAATCAACTTTCAATATAGATGTGGATTCTTGCAGTATGAATTCTACCATGACATCACTATATTTTTTATTAAGACCCATACCAGCCTTATCACATAGATTTGACAGTTTCATTCATTCTGCTAGACCACTATATTCCACTTCCATTTTTTTCTTTTTAATGATATTCTTTTCCATATGATACATTGGGGTCAAGAGTTATTCTTGATCATAAAATTTGTGTTCCATACCTATGACTTATTATTCATGTTCTTTAATGTGTTTGATTTTATCTTTCACTATGTTATTCAATCCATCAAACTCACATATCAGTTCTTCAACCTTGATTTTGTGCTCACTAACAATTTCTGAGGCCATTACCAATAAAGACATGAGATTCTCAATTTCTTTAATTGACATAGTATTATATTAATATTAATACTACATGTAGAGTGTTGAATCACGAACAACTTTTTTTCTTTCGATGTTTTGGATCTCCAATCATCTATATCCTTAAGAGATGCTTCTAATTCATTGTCTATATCATCTCTTCCTTTAGCTTATTCTTCTTCATCATAGGTTTCTTAATCTTATTGAGTCTTATAGACAACTTCCACAATAATTTTTTCTCTACCATTATTATATTTCTCTACTTTTTCATCCTTTTAAACCACTAATTCATCTGAAATATTACATTATTGTGAAATTATTATCTTTTCCTTGATGAAATTTCTCTTAAATTTTCCATCCTTTCACATAGGATGAATAATTCTCCATAGGGTTTTCAACATCATCATCATCATCTTCATGGATCTTCGTGGGGAAACATACTACAAGACTGAGGACCTTTCCAAATCAAAAGCAAGTAAGGGGATTTTTCCCCTTGAAGTGTTCTTTTCCTCTTTGATTATTTGAAGAATGTAATGTCATCATCTCATCTTTCTCTTCATCATATTGAGAATAATAAATATTTATATTATTTATTGCATTGAATTCCACCTCTTTATAAATCCCCTTTAACATATAATCCTTATCTTTATTTCTTATTTCATATGCAACAAGGGTAACTTGCAAGTTATATTATGCCAACTATTTTTGATCATTATCATCCAATACTGAAGTCTTTGAATTGAACTGGGGTGGGCGTTTCCTCAATATATTCTTCACAATATTTATGTCTTCAATTACCTCTCTATGACCTCTCATGTATTCATCTAAATAATTTACCCAATTAAAGAATAAATCAATAGAGTCATTTGGTTTTATTATCATTTTGTGATACTTCTTCCATAGAACATGCAGTTTTTCCTCTATGACATTTGAATCACATTCATAAATATTCAGCCTTATTTCCCACATAGCATGTGATATTTTTTATAACATCATCTTTGTATATATTTCATTTGATAGGGATCCCCTAAACCATTGATTCCCTTAATATATATATCCAATTACATTCTTTCATCTTCTGATAAATCATCACTATTGATATCGACTAAAATAAAATTAATTGATGATGAAAACACAACCATTCTCAAATATAAGATGTATTGTTTAATCCAATTCTTCCATAGCTAAAAATTATTCCCATTGAGGATAAGAGTCCCTTTGTGACTGATGATCACCATCGAGAGATAAGGACAAATATTATCCTTTCCCTGTGATAACAAATTTTAGGTCCACTAGGATAGATACACTAAGAGAGAGGGGGTGATTCAAGGTGTAAAATATTAAAATAAATTCCCCTTTTTTGATCATGTTTTTGTTGTTAGACAAAACTCTATTCTCTCTCCATCTAATTGTAGAGTATGGGAAAATATTAAAGTAAGCACATGAAACGAAAATTTTTCTCGGTTCACCCTCACAAGAATACATCCATGGAGCATACACCAAAAATTTGTTGATGTACCAAATCCACTAAAGGTGCACTTCTATTTAGAAGTTCATAGTGGACTCACAGTCACCCCGTGTTTACAATCAATCACAATTTGAAATCTCACTACTCTCTCAACTATAGTGTGCTCACTACTTCTACATAATATCGATTAATAATTTATAGAATTGTATGTCTATTCATTATCAATAATTAATGTATCCTCTAATGTATATATATTTTCTATTAATGTCCCACTTTTATCCGTGGATTAATACAACTATACTGTAGTACTACAATAAAAATCAAAATCTTTCATGAAACCCTTAATGTATCATCTGTGCATATTTAATTACTTTTTCACAAGATTCCACTTTGATTGTAAGACACACCTAGAGAGAAACATCAATATTATGTGAAACCCAAATCCTACACGCAAATGTTTTAGATTCTATGAAATATGAAAACATTCACGCATCCCCCTTTCTAATAAATCATGCGAAATCTGATGCTCGGATAATATCTAAGTGTTGAAAAATCATGAATGAGGGAGACACCTCTTATATATAGAAATCCTTAACCCCTTCTAAGATTATTCAACTTGTCACCCAAGTTCCTCCATGAGTGCACAAAACCCCATTTGACAATGCATTTGGTTCAAAAGTTTTTTTTGAGGAACCCCATCATTCCCGAACATTTACAAATCATTCGTGGACATCATGAATTTTCCATTTTTCAATGTTCTGATCCCAAAACATGTTTTCCATGCATGTTTCTAAACCGCCTCTAATCTTGTGCGCAACATCCATTTCCAAAAACATGTTTCTCTGATTTTCGATTTCGAGGACCAAAAATTTGGAAAACACTATAAAATGACCCCACCATGTATCAATTATTTTCATTCCACACCAGAACAACTATTCCCTTTTATTGTTCGTTTCCAACATTGGTTGTCAACTATATCTCAAGAACATGGAAACTCACCATGGAAACCATATTTGTGAACAAACAATACTGGTTTTTTAACAAACACAATCAACTCATAAGTGATTATTTTCATTATTGAGGTATTTTTATCAACAATTAAAATAAAATAAAAACACAAAACACAATGAGAAGTTTTTTTCCATAAATGATATTTATATATTTATTTATAAAAAATTATGTTTTTAATGTATAATGATAACATTAAAATAATTATTAGTAATATATGAGACTTAATTTTTTGTTCAAATAATTTTAAAATAACATGTAATTTATAAATTGTTCAATCAAATAATAAAGTTTCGATTTTTTTTTGTATTTTTCACTATTCACTGAAAAATCAATGTTTTTAGAAAAATATGAAAATGAAATCTGAATATAACATTCATATAACTATTTAAAAACGATATATTTTTATAAAACAAAATTCATTAAATTTGGAGATATTAATTAAATTATTTCATAACAAAAATAAATAAATAACATTTTTACTCGAAACGTATTTCTAAAGCAATAAATAAAATTACTAAAAATATAGTATTTAATAATTAAAAATGAATAATTAAATTTATTATTATATAGATATAGATATATTTCATAATTTATATAATACTAATCTTACTCTCAAATTTAATATAATGATTATATTTATCATATTTAAATAATAAAAGTTTGTGTCTAATTTGAGTTTAGTGTTTAGTTTTATATACACAATCAAACATTGAGTTATTTTATGTTATATTTGTTTTAAAATAAGTGGGTTCTCTATATATCATTATTGGTTATATTCATAATAATTCATTACTAATTTTCTATAAAATTGGTTTTTAATTATTATATATTTTGATGTTGGATATCCAAAAGTTTTTCATTAGTGGTCTTAAAAATATATTTTTAACATAATACACTGTTTTTCTCATTATATTGACAAGCGATCATCACTTGGAGTGATTTTAATAAATTATAAACAATGAATTAATTAGTTTAATTAATAGTTATGGATAATAACTAATAAATGTGTATATATGATGTTGGTTCCTTCTATTAATGAAAAATGACAGAAATGTGAATTAAATAGTTTTTTCAATAGTGGGGTAACCATAAATAAGGATAAAATTATGGATTTAGGTTAATAGATCCAAATAGTACAACAAAATAGGTCAATAATATTCTTTGTTAAACTTATGTGAATCATAGTGATTTTATGTGAACCGTATTGGTGTTTTGGGTGGTTTTACTAGTGAGAGTCTTGAAAGAAGTGATTTTTAAATATGGGTATGTCTTGTAGAATACATATCCATGTTGTGGAATATATCATACTTGTATATTGGTACGAGGATTATTATTCCAAGATATATGGAATATTTTTGAGTGTATTTTGTGTTAATGATCAAATTCTAAATACGATGATCCATTACCATAGTTAATGTTATTTATAGTGAGGATGATGATTATGTAGTCATGTATAACATTTTCTATTTTCATGTAGTGAGAGGTGAAAATTTTAATGTTGTAATTATTATATTGATTATACAAACTATATCTTGTAAATTCTATTACTGGTGCTTTGTCCAAACCTCGTCTAGAGAGGACATGATACCCCATTAATAGAGTATATTACAATTGGAATTCATTCCTATGATATTATTATATAGTTGATATGTTAGGTAATAATAATTATATAAGGTTATTTTATTCATAAAGAGTTTAATGTGATTCCTATGATGATTATATAGACGAATGTAATTACAACTGATAAATGATAAATGATATTTTTTTGGGTTTAATCCACACAATTTTGATTTTTTCTGTTTTAGGATGTCATTCCCTATAAAAGATCTCGTTAGTGGGTTGTTCTTACCACAGTGGATACAATAATATGTTAGAAGATATCTGTAGTATATATTTTAATTTGGAAGCTTCATCACTAGAAGATGTGGTTATATATTATATTTTAAACCTGATGTATGAATTTAGTTGAATTTTCTTCCCAAGGGAGTTGCTTCTAAGTGGGATACATGTCAAATTACGGGATATTTCCCATGGTAAATGTTGGTCGAGTAAAATTCTTATAGGTGGTATTTAGTACCTCTGAAAGGATGTTTTTACTAGGTTTGTATCCTCTGTGGTATTTATTTATGGTAGGATATACAACCCATAGTGGGATGTTTCTTTCGTGATGTTCTTCACCTAGGAGATGGAAATAGGTGGGAGGTTTTTCCATAGTGGTATATTTTTAATGGGATGTACAAAAAAATTGAGATATTTTAATATGGGATATTATTCTCCCTTAGGTATTTTTATAGTGGTACATGTTACCCATATCACAGTTTACTAATTTGGAAGAATTGTTCCCAAAGGTGATATATTTATTGGACATAATGCCTCCCAAGATGTTTGGATAAGATGGGTGGTGGCTATTTCCCCTTGAGTATGGTAATGATTCTGGAATGGGTGTATAGCCTTCTATAAATTTTTATGATTATTTCATAGAGGTAATTAGAATTTACATAGTCAGATCCATTGAAAGGAAACTAATACTAGTCAAATGAGGTGTACATCAACTATCCTGGTGGCTTCTTGAGGTCCTAAGGTGCAATTGGTTTATGTGTTTTCTTATTTAAATAAATAAATATATAATAAGATTTTATATATATTGGATTTCCTTAGCGACTAATTTTTTGGGGGAATACATTTCATTATTTATATATTTTTCATAGACACTTTCGTGCATGTATAGACTGATGACTTGTAAATAGGGATGCATAATAACCTAGTATTGGTCAAAGAGATTAAAGAGCATAGTGGGAAATAGATATGGGTTTTAGGTGAGGTTTAGGATCATATATTTGTTTTTTTATTTTTTCATTGGTTTTATTTACTATATTATACATAGTAATCCAATTAGACATCCTTGATTTATTGTATGATGGTCTGCCTACAGGTGCATAACACCCCAAACCCATGTGTTTAGATCAGGTTTGAAAATCAGATACACTATATGCCCACATTAATATAAACAATAGAAACTCATAACATTATAAATTAATAATAATTATTATAATTGATATTATTTCACATTGAAACATTCCCATGATATTATATGATTGGATTCCTAAAAAACAAGTAAACAGTTTAAATGGTGAAACCCATTTTATTTACATTAAAATGATATTTTCACCACTATAACAAGTAATATTTAATCTACCACAATTCTTCAAAACCTAAATCAAATTAATCCCTTTATAATATTCTTATTCTTCATTCAATTTAAAAAATTTCATAACTAGATATGGATTTAAAAATCTTTTCTACTCATACATAGAACGTGTTATAAAAATATAAAAATGTGACATGAGAAGAAACGTGGGAAGGGATATAAAATAATAGAATCAAATTAGTATTTTTATTAACATGAGATAACATATAAATTTATATATTTTTCACAATAATACATTTGAGTGTTAAATAAATCATAAAAACATCTGATAAGAAACCATTTCTGAAATAAAACCTTTAATATCAATATAAAGCATAGAAAAATGATAACAATGCCTAAAAAACCTTGTGACCCCATGGAAATGATTTTCCTTGTATAAAATTAAATTTAAGAGATCAAATACATTATTCCTAAAATAAAAATAATCAATTAACACTCATCAATGTATAATAAATCTATGTAGGAACATTTGGATTATAATCAACACTCATGTTAACTTATATTTCACCGGTAAAAGAATAAATCATAATAAATTAATTCCAGTCATAATTTAAAAAAAAAAATCATTACCCAATACATTGGTGGGATACATATTGAGACAAATAATTGGCATCTATAATGTCAAAGAATCATTTGATGTACAAATAAATATTTAAAATTTCACTTTTAATAAAAACAGTCATTTAAATTCATATTCAATGTTACTATCAATATTCATGTAAATAAAAGATGAAATGTATTTTCTTTTAATAACACATGAAAAAATAAAAAAACTGATAATTTAAAATTATTTTCAAATCCAGGACAAAATAACATTGAAGCATCATATTTAAGAATGTACTTGACCGTCCGTAAGGGTCGTCATGTAGAAAATGAGAAACAAATACCCTTTTCACTTTTGTACTGATATTTCAAATGATTAATAATTGAGAAAATTTTAATTTTTTTAAATAAAAAAATTTAGTATATAAATAAAATCACTCATGAAATAGTTTTTAGAAAATTTATATCGAATATATTCATTTTCAATAATATTAATTATCTTTTTAATGAAAAATTTATTAAAAGACATTCTAACTCATTGCATATGTGCCTACCCCATTTCCAATATCACCAATAAATTCATGATGGTAGATAAACTAACCCAAAACATGTAATTGTTTGTTTAAATTATTATTGTTCCTTATATTTCATTTATTTTATTGTAACACTTAGTTACCAAATAATTATACATAGTGAATGTCATTCAGATAAAAAATTTATTTTTTTTATAATGATAAAAAGTTCCTTGGAAACAGTACCATAAAAATGTAATTGTAAAAATCTTTTTTTAATTTCCCTATATTAGAATATTACTTCAATATATTATCATTTGTGTACATTTTTATAAATCTTCCTGATTAGTCATTTTCTAATGACTAAAAATATCATGAATTGTTTATTTTTAATTCAATTACATTAATTATTATCACAAAATTACAGAATGAAAAATAAATAATTATTTTAATATTAATATTATATTAAATAATATATTTTGCTTCCAAAATAATTCATTAATAGTGTAATTTATTGAGAACCTCAATTTTCACTTTCGTAGTGTATAACAACTAGGATGAGTGATGCTTTTAAAAAATATTTTTAAAATAATAAACTTAATACATATTTTTAATAGTTTTAAAAATAATATCATAATTAAAATATCATTTTAAATCTAAATTCAAATAATATATTTGTTCTTTAATGGGGAAATATAATAGTTAAAATCAAAAAATATAGTTTTCAGAAAACATGTTTTTTAACATAGTAACGACTTATGAAATGATATTAGTGAGAGGTAATGGAATATAAATCATCAGTAATGAAAAAAATACAAAACATCTACGTATATATAATCATATTGAAAAAAATATTTTTTTCAAAGAAAATTTTAAAAAATAAATCAAAAATTAGAAAGATTAAGTCGATTTGGGAACCCTTTCCATGTTTGTAGTAACACCTTCATTGGGGTGAGTCCCTAGGCATTGGGGGAATGAGTATTGGAAATTACCATATCATTTGAAAGTGGAGAATGTATATTAAGGATTTATTTTGGAAACATTAAGAGGTGGAACTAAATATGGATTATGTTTTTGGAATAGTTGATTGAGTTCACTATTATAGAATAAATCAGACGGTATTTTTATAAATAATATTTTATTAAATTTAATAATTACATTTAAAAATAAAATATGGATAAAAAATGGACCATGGGTGACATTATAGATTATTTTACATCCAATATGGCTTATTATAATGGGTTAATTATTTTTTATAAATTAATAATATAATTATTGACATTAAATATCTCTAAAGTCATTTTCATGAATATTAATAAAATTCGAAATAAAAAACATGCTGATAAAAAAGTAACACATTATTTTCATATTCAAAAATTTAATTAAAATTATATGAGATCCATAAAAGTAATTTTATAAACTATCTTATAAAAAACAAGTCACATTAAATATTTTTAATCAACTTTTTTAAAATTATCACCCGCTTTCACAACCATCAAATCTACGATTTTTAATTGTAGAAGATAATTAAAATCACAAAAAATCATAAATCATGTATCATTGAAATAATTTTAGTCATATATATTCAATGAAAATTTATATTTATACATACAATCCAAAATATGTAAATTAATATTTATTTATGATGTATATCATATTGTTCAAACATTGACAATGAATTCAGAATAAAAACATGTCATATAATGATAAAATTCATAAATATCAATAAAAATAATTTATTATTTGTCAAATTTATCGCTACTTTTAAAAAATCATTTTCATTTTTAAATTTTTTTCTCAATGAAATTTAATTAGGCATGTTCACAATTGTGCTAGAATATGGTCAATAATGATAAAACAAATCATTACTTATCATCACATAATTATTAATATATTCCAATTCAATACATTTTGTATGATATTTTGAGTATATTATAATTAATGAGTGTGTCCATATGTTTCATATTTTTTTAGGAAAAATTTAGTTAATGAATATATCTTAAAATATAGAGTATTTTTTTGTAAAAAAATATTTTATTAAATATAAACTAAAAATAAACTATCTATAAAGATACCAAAAAATCATCACAAACTAATTTTTTATCAAAGAAAAATATTATTTAATTTTTATCTAATTAAAATTATATAATTCATATATTTATCCATTAGATGAAATTATGAAATATATTGAAAAACTACTATTATACAAAATGGTGATTTTTAAAATTATTTATTTTTTAAAGAAATTATATCATTTTAAAAATAATTGATTGTGAAAAATTTACAATAGAAGTTAAAATATTAAATATTATCTTAATAACCTTATAAAAGTGATCAATTTAATTTATAGGGGCAATATTTACAACACATTAAAAACATTTTATAAAAATATCTCTCATTTTAACAATTAATTATTGTCTCCATATCACATTAATTATTCATCCAATAATAATATTTTTAATATTTATAGGAGTAAAATAATTTATTAAAATCAATAATAATAATATATATGTAATAAATTAATTATCAATATTTTATTTACCTTGAGGTTTATACTTTTTATAAACATCAAAATGACATTTGACATTGTATCATAATAATGGATAGTAATAAAATATATAGTGATTCATTTTATTTTGATGTTATGTGAAACATTTTCATTCTAAAATTACTTTAGTTAGTGGAAAATACCTCTTCAAATAATATAGTTTTAAATTATTACCCCATGATTACAAAAATTTCATCTTAATATTTGTAATATCCCCTAACAAGAAAGGGGTTTATCTTGTCACATATATAGTTTCAAATATAAGCTTTATCATCACACATAATGTACATGTTACTTTCATGGAAAATAATTTTTTCTTAATAAAACTCATATAATACCATTTATTTACAATTAAAATATTTATACATTTAAGTGTGTTTCAAAAACAATATTATTATAGCAGAATGATAATTTCCAAATAAGACATCGTAGATTTTTTTCTTTATCTTGGGGAATTATTCTATTATTGATGAAGAGAATATGTGGAAGTATAAAAACATAATATCTATAAACACAATAAGATTATTTTTATCATTTTGTATTATGTTTTATTATTTTCCAACTATAATGAATTTCACATTACAACAATGAATGATGAATGTTTTTATCATTTATAAAATACAAAAAATGAAATTTTAATTGATCTAGTGATCTATGATTAGATTTCATATTATTCCTCCTTTTTTATATAATTACATAATACAAAATGGAAATCCTAGATATGAATGGACTATTTTACGAAGCATAAATAAATAAAAATAAAAAACATCAGCATAGAGAAAAATATTATAAATCAGTATTAATTGATTTAAAAAATGATTAATACTCATTAAAATGTACGATAAAAAATTTAACCCCCATGTATTTGAAAATTATCATCACATATCCTTCAGAAATTAAATTCATAATTTAACTCGCATTAAAAATAATAATCTATAATGTCTCATTCATGTAAATGTATATAATATTTTCAACATTTCTCTAAAGTATTCTTAAATATTAACAAATTAACCTCAATCATCATGATATAAAGCCCCAAACAAATCCCATATGATTAAAAAGGTTATATCAATCCATATTATTAGTATAATATAAACCACTTTGAGAAAACCTATAAATGGGCTTATAATTATCCACTCACTTTAATCCTAATGAAATATAATATATTATAAATATTTATCCAAATTAAATAATATTTCAATAATATCAGTTATTTGGTAAACAATAAATTTCATCTATACCTTTCATATTATGCATCGTAAAATAGATTAACAATAATTGATAAATATATTTTATAGTAAATCATATGTTAAATAAAAGGGGTACATATACCTTATTCATTCTTTATGAGTAAATTTAACCTATTATTAAAAAATAACATTATTCAACTAATCACCAGTTCAAATTTTCATCCATAAATTTATCTCAAATTATATTCCCAATGTCAATTAATTCATAGTCTGAATTACCGTAACATCAGATCACATATCTACTAAACAAATTATAAATTCACTAATTTTTTTTATAAATCTAAAAGAAATCCCAAAACATGATTCATAATTATTGACTACAATCATATATTCCCTAAATATATTATGTATACTGTTAGAAAAAATGATTTTATTTAAAATAATTTGTCCATAATAAATACCACCACATCAAATCTCTTCAACCACTATATGAAGAAACATCAATCATTATAATTAAATTATAAACATTAAACCTTGTTTTTAAAAATTATTCTACAATACGTCACTCCATAAAAAATCGAATCATGTCCTATGATTAATAAATATATATCTATTAATGTTTCCTAATTAAATAATAATACATATTACTAAAATAATTCATCAGAGTAATATGATATAAAAATTTCATACATATTCCAATTTTAATAGAATGTAAAATTTATAAATATTTATTCATAAGACCTTGATGAACCCTTATTTGTAATTTTGTAATGGAAATAAAATGGTATAATTCTACTAATAAAAAAATATATAAAATAAATATTTCCTCCTATGGAATAAATTTGATGCCCTCCATTTTTTACTTATAATCTCACTTTCTTATAAATATTATATTCATATATACCATTTATTTAAACAAAAAAAAATATTTATATTCTTTTTATCCATCTCTGTGGGTGATTCTTCCCATATTCACAAGACATTAAATTTTGAATATTTTTTTTCTTTTTTATTATATCATTATCTTCCATGAAACTCCATTCATCGATTATATATTATTATATAATATTTTTAATGATTTATGCTGTTAATAATAACTCAAAATATCCAGTTGAGATTAACTATAATATTTTTCACTGAGGATTATACCTCATTTTTTTCATTTAGATGAATACCCCTAAATCGTTAAGAAACATTATTATCTTGGTTCCACTATATTATACACATTCTATAAAACTAAAAAGGTTATAATAAATATTAAAAATAATATAAAACCATATATTGAATAAAAATTTCCAATATTTTAATGACTATGTGACCTTCTCCTAAATTCTTTCAGATCAACATTTAGTCATAATAAATAACTATAATTATGACTATTATACAATATTTATGGTTTTATAAGCCTTATAAAAAATTATCCAAATAAAACATATTAACCACTTATTGTATTCTAATAATTTTAAATATATTCATCTTATAACATCTTAACCTCTAATGTTATCTGATCCCCTTATATAATATAATCTATAATACCTAAGATAGACACTCCATGATTTAGTTATAAAATAATATTATTTTTCAAAATCTCTTAGATACAACCATAATATCCTAGGACATAATCAACCCATAACTATGAATCTAATAGAACATATTTTACAATTATAGGTTTTTATAAACATTTGGATTTAGGTTTCTAATGAATTAAATAAAACATGTACATATAAAAACCCACACCCTTCTCATAAAATATGATGTTTTAAAACATTACCAAGTAATTTTTAATCTATAATAGGTCCTAAATAACTTTCAAAAATTAATGTATTTAAAATATAAAATTGATTAATTCAATAATAGTATCTCATAAAAGAGGTAAATATCATAATCAATCATAATCATCCTTATTCCCTATAAAAAACATTTGAAAACATGAAATGAGATAAAAATTCCATGTAAGGTATAAAAAGTGAATGGAAATATGTTAATCATGTAAAAACATGAAAAAATTAATAATGTATTGAATATTCACATAAAATATTGACCATATAAAATAAATAGATAATATTGTGAAAATATATCCTTCTCAAAGAGAATCGTTAAAACTCTTATAAAGAAATAAAAATCCCTGATTTAGTATTTATAAAATAGGAGAACCCCTAAAAATATATTCATTTAAAATAAAACATTTCAAATATAAAATATAAAATAATAATTTTATTGGAATAAAAAAATGACTTTAAAACACCTCACATGAAAATAAGAGAAGTTAAAAATTGTTTACAATATATTAATTACCCATGTTCACTCATATTTATCTTATAATAGAATAACTCATAATTAGGTATTTCCGATCTTTATTTCTATAATGTGCAAAAAATTACCCAATACACTAGAGGGATATGTCATAGATCCAACCATCATAATAGATTATTTATAAGAACCATTATGTTAACAAACATATTGATTCCCCAACTTTTCATCAAAACCGATATTTGGACTAATATTAAAAATTAATTTCTTATATCTCATAAAAACAAGATAAAAAATCCAATTCCTTTTGACAAATTATTTTTAAAAAAATAAAAAAAAAATTTTTTTGTTTAATTTTAAAACCATTGAATCCTTAAATAAAAGATTAAAATAATTAATGAACATGATAGATTAAAAACTGTCTATAATATAAATTTTAAATAACATTATTTTAGAACATTTTCAGTGAAATAAAAAATTAGTTTTAAAGGATATTATATTAACATCAATGTAAACAAATTCAAGTACAATATAATATGAAAATTTTATTCATATTATTATAAATAAAAAAAATCTTGAAAAATTTAAAGCATATTTATGGTTAAAAATGTGACTTAAAACAATTAAAACAATGATATGATGGAAAATACCATATCTTGATTATAGAATATTTTAAAACATAAATCCACTCTCCTCAGTAATTAAATTATATCAATTATTTAATTTTATAATATCATCTACTTATTAATTTACTATATTATTATTTCTTATATTTCATTTAATATCATGATCTACTTAGATTATAAACTATTTAGATCATATTGGATGTTTTCTGGTGGGCTAGTTCCAAAACCGATTTAGTATCCTTATATTAATCAAAATAAAATGAAAAATATAAGAATAAAGGCAATAAAAATGAATTCAATATTGAAATTTCATTATGAGATTAAATGTGTTCAATTTTTCATGAATTGTTTATTTTAAAATGAATCTTACGTGATAATATTACTTTTAACAACTATAGATATCCAAAATATCATACTTTTTTCCCCATTAATATGATTTATATTTCAACATAAAAAACTATCAAATATAAAATTACTTTAATATTAATATTATATTCAATCATATATTTATTTTTTGAAAACATAAATCAGAATATTAGGTCAATGAATTTATCACTATAATAAATGGTTGTGTTAAACTAGAACTATGTGTTATGAATGTAAATTTGTTTTCAAAATAAAAAAATTACAAGTATATATTTTATATTTTGAAAATAAATTATATTGTATTTGAAATAACTTTTAGTAAACTCTTTTAAGGACTACATATTGTAAAAAAAGTTTTTTTGTGGATATTTAAAATATAAAGAAATAATTGTGGAAAACACCATACATTGATATAGTAGTGTCTTTTGAAAATGAATTAGTGATATGTAATGGATTATGTATCATCATGGATAAATCAGAAAAAATAAAATAAAATTGATACATAATCATTAAAAAAATGAAGAAACAATATAATAGGGGGTTTTAATTAAGAAACATAAATAATAAAGAAGAAATGAGTTCAAACACCCTTACCTTTGTCCTCAAAACACAACCATTAAGATGATTAGAAATCTAGTAGGGAAATATTTTAATACGATATCACTTGGAATGCAGTAATAGAGTAATATAAAAGATTTGTTTTGTAAATAAATAAATGATCCTGAACATGGAAGATAGTTTGCGAATGGTAGATTGAATTCTATTTTATATGAAATATCTTATTGAATTTTCATAAATATAATGTCATTAATGTTCAAAAATGTGATTCAAAAATTGGAAATTGGTCAGAATTAAATCATATATTATATTATTAATCAATTCCCATCAAAATTATCATATAATAATATCCTATAATTTTTAATTCTATTAATAAAATATTGATCAACATTAAATATAGAGAAATTTATTTCAGGGACTGTTCAAAAAATTTTACTTTTCAAAAATAAATAAAAAAAGAAATTATAATTTTAATATAAAAAACATTACATGATTTTTTTACCCATATAAATCATGTATGAACAAAAATTATATTATAAAATTAATTTAATAATTTTATGGAATTTACATTTCTTTTTCACTGATTTATACAAGATCAATATCACATATGAAGAAATGTTCTTAGTTATTATACCATCACAAAATAAAAATAAAAGTAAAATTAAATAATAAATATAATTTAATACCCATAATTATATGCATCCATATTTATTCAGAACGTATATTTTATCTCAATCCATATAATGGTGACATATTTAATTTTGTTTGACTTTTTTCATAATGTGAAAGCACTAAAAAATCAATTGTGTATGTTTTGCCTTATATAACTATAAAATGAGAAAATAGTAAAAAATAATAATAATAATTAATCATATATATTTATTATATGATAAAATAAATTTTATGTCTGAAATTCTATATCATGGGAATCAAATTTTACATTTCTAATGATATGCAAGAATTGAATCAGCATTTTTGAGAATTTTTATATTTGCGTTTTAAAAAATTACAATACATATGAATGGAATTACTCTATGTGTAATAGGTTTTATATAGTATAATTTATGATTCATTACTAAAATATAATATGATTTAATTACATATTTTTGTGATGATCATATCATTAAATAAACATTATATTTTAAAATAAATTAATTTTGAACAATTCAATAAAAATAATATTGATATAAAAATTACAAAAATTTCTACACACATTTTTTTCAATTTTATTCAACAAAGAAATAATTAATTTACTTCCTGAAAAAATTATTTGTGAAAAATTTGTTCATTTAAATGGTAATTCAAAATATAGATACAAACTACATTTATAGAATAATATGAATTTAATACATTATCTGTTCATAATATTATTTCACATCAATTAATATTAATTATGTTTTAATATATTAGATCAAAAATGTAAGTAGTAAAAATTATAAAAAATATATTTTAATTTTGATCATTTTAAAGTACTAATAAATAATAAAGAACACTTTAAAAATATTTATTTGTAGAAAAAATTTGTTTTAGAAAAGAAAAAAGTATTATTACATAAATTATTTATCTTGTAACACAAAAATTTAATAAATTTTTATGTATCAAGTAATTAATTAATTAGATATTATAATATATAAGTAATAAAAAATTATCATATTTTTACATTTATTCATGACATAATATAAATTTCATATAGAGGTTTTTTATAATATTTGCATAACTTATTACAATGTAATATACAATAATTTATTTATGTTCCTTGTAACATATATCATAATCTATTAAAAACCATATTATTTAATGGAAATAAATTATAAAAGATCATAGTGTTTCAATGTAAATTTTTTTATATCTATGTGATGTTATCTATTATATGTAATCTCATACAGATCGCTTAGATGAACTCAGATTTTGTTCTTATATTGGATATTTATAAAATTTATTATGATTTATGAAAATATAATTGTCAGTATAGTCTCCCAAATTGGTATTACAATACCATAAATTCTACAAGATTACATATTTCATACAAAGATATGCTCTAATTGACATATGACGCCAGTAATATGGTCACTATGTGTGTTTTCTAGACTATTACATTACTATGTTATATCAAGAACCTTTTTTATTAATATTATGTTTTTTGATATGATATATGGGCATATTACTTCTTGAAACAAGGAATTTATGATATTATTGTCACTAGATAGAACATTTATAATTAGATTTCTATATTTCATAGTATTTCGGATTTCTTTTCTCATTTTTCATTGTTATAAATAAGTTGGTATTTTCTATGAATACTATTTTTGGTTAATTGATTTTTCATTTTGATATTATATAATGGTAAAAATATAAGGTGAGTTCACCTATATCATATTCAATATATAGTTTCATATTACATATTAATGACTATAAGTGATATGTATGATGGATATTGAAAAAAGGATTATATATATTTAATGTATCAACAATAAATTATTTTATGTTTTCCCGAATCAATCAATCGTTGGGTTATGTATAATTGAATTATATGGTTATATATTATTACATATAAGTCAATAATGGAAAATTTACTACATATACACATCGTTGTTATATCAATCGTCAAAGGGAATTCTGGTATGGGGTCACCGAGTGTAGATTTATGCAGTCAGATGTGTAGCTTTCTATAGTTGTAGTTATACCATATATATTTTATTTCTATTGGATGGGTCATAGAACCTATGTTTCTATTGTAGAATATGAGATCATAGCCATTGTTTCCCTTCATAGTTTTGACCTGCACTAATGAATGATATATATACATGGAAAATTTTAAAAGTGCTGATGAGGTATTACTCATGATATTAGTGTGTCTATAATATTAACTGAATAATGTGGAACATTACATGTTATGTATTTTGATGATTATTTATATATTATATTAAAAAATGGGATAGTAGTTAGTAAAAACACATAGTTAATTTTTTATATTAGAATCATGGTTTTATATTTAATTCAATGTGATTGTTTCATGAGAGGTTTGATCATGTATTTGTTATAATAATGTTATAGATTCCGAGGAGATGAATTGAAAATAATTGTCTATGTAGTGATACATTTTAGGAATGTGATTTATATGATATTGGGGTATGGTGAGGTTTTATTTATACTTGAGAAACCAAGATTTTAGGGATGTGAATCTGAATGATACAAAACATGTTTTTCTTGAAGTTTAGATATAGAGCTCACACATTGATGGTTATTCATGGATTTTAAAATAGTTGACATTTTTTAATCATATTTAATTTCCCATTGGATAATAAATTTCATTGATAAAAATTTATTAGTGGTTTCTAAACCTGTGATGTATGTTGGATATATTTTCTTATGAACATCGATGGGTCAGTGTGATTATGGTTATAATTTTTGGCCTTTTATAGATAGTGAAGTATTTTAATGGATTGAGTTTATGAACTCTATGTTGTAGGGTATGTTTTTGTAAAATTCAAGAAATTAATGTTATTTTGTCAATGTTTTCTAACATATAAATGATGATCCCATGTCAAAATTTTATATAGATTTTTAGTTTTTTTGGACGTTGAGAGGTGACTTTGTAATGTTGTCGGGTAATATAATCCTTACATCCAATTTTTTTCGATGATAGGTCATGGAATTTAGAATAAATTATGTAGAATATCACATAATTTTTGTGACCAAGTATGTTGAATTTATGGGAATAAGTGAGAATCATTGTCTTGATAAAGGAATGTAATTATGGGTTCTTATCCATTTATGTTAATTCAGGTATTAGTAAGAGACGTGGGTGTTCTAGGAATAGATGGTTGAGGATTTGAAAATAAAAACTGGAGCATTTATATGACTTTTTCATGAGACATCATCAGTAAATAGATAAGATTGGTTGACTACGAGAAATTAATAATTATTTTTATTCTTGAATGGTCTAGAAAAATGGGAGATAAAATATGGAATATTGGGTATGATGATATGTTAAATGTAAAATATGATCTATTTTATGTTATCATGAATCCCTAGGATTTAACATTTTGTTTTCTGTAAATTATATGTTTGGAAATGTTTTTTCATGAATTTGGATTGAAAATAATGTCATAAATGGAATTAATATAACAAACATAACATTATTATTTAATAATAGAAAACTATAATAATGAATTAAAAACCATATATTATAATCCATGGTTTATTAAATCCATTAAAAGTTAATAATTTAAATGGCGTCAATAAATATAAAAGAATGCTATTTTAATAACATGGAAATCGATTGGATAATATTCACCATTAACAATTAAAATTAATAGTAGTAATGATATAATAATAATGAAAATAATGAACAATGATAGTGCTATAAAAAATCATTAATATTATTTTTTGGAATGGTAAGTACTCATTCAGATGTTAGAATATAATGAATTTTTTTGAAGGTAATAGTTTTAAAATAGTAAATATATATCCTTTAAAAATGTGTATGAGGTAATTAGGTATAATTCCAATACACATGATACCAATACTGAACTATTGTTAAATAGTTAATACAGATACTGTTATATTGGATTTTAAAATAATTATTTTTAACTATAAATAATTTAATTTAAATAAATATTATGGATTTGGAATAGAATAATATAATTCAAAATGATGAATGAAAAATGTTTTTAATATTAAATTATTTATATTTATTTTTTCATTAAATGGATTCAAAAAAATGAATTTATAACAAAATTTTTGTGATTAGTGAAATAAATTAATAACAAAAATGTGTAAATTAATTTTTTATAAGCAATGCTATTTTAATATTTCATGGATGAGTTTTTTTATTTAAATAATTTTTAATTATTTTATAATATATTTTTTATGAAAAATGAAATTTATTATATTTACTATATGAAATTAATTTATTTTTTAACATATTAATGAATACATTAATAATATTACTTGAATTTATAATTAATTATTTCCATTTAATGATAAACACACATAATATTATAGAGATTACTTTAAAATAATTGTTTTTATTTGTGTTATATTTTTTTTAATTAACCACCAATAATAAAATATTTCAACAAAAAATTTCACTATTTTACAAAATCAACTAAAATAAAAATCATTTAATAGTGATTAAATAGAAAATAATTAGAATAAATTAATTTTATGCTAAAAATAAATTTTCTTAAAAACAAGTTTTCTAATAACGTTTAGCATTATATCAAAATTAATAATTATACATTATGATGATAGAATTTTCAATTATTTTATATTGTAATTAAATGTTTTAAATCCTTCCATTGTGTTATTTGATGGGAAATTTTCACATTTTAGGTTTTTGTGGAATTTTGAGGTAAATATTATAAATCGTATAATTCTGGAATTTAAATGTTTCGTTATTATTCTATATTTTAGACATATATATTTCTAAAAGGAATAAAATATTGAAAACCCTTTTTTTAGGATTGTTGACAAAATGGTCATCATTTCATCCTTATGGAACAAAATCTCAATCGACCTTTTGGGTACCGAAATCCATCTCACCAATAGGGAAACAATAATTATGTAAAGATCTGAACATGATTGAATACTAGCTTTAATCTCTAACATAGAAATCCCATATGATCTGAAATTCTACTAGATGATGGATAAGGTGTTAATTAATATATTTAATAAGAAATCAATGCTTGAATATCTGGTATTCATGATATTATTGGCATGAAAAATTGGTGCATTGAAATACGAAGGGTCTCATAAAAAATATTAAAATAACAGAGTTAATCTACTATATCTCACACATCAATAGCCAAATCAAGATGAAATGTTGAGGGTTCAAAAATATTGGGTAGAGTAATGTTATTTTATAGGATACAATAAATTATGAATATAATTTAATGGGGGTAAATGGTTTCCCAAACTTAAGGATAGAATTGTAGCAAACTTTTATCACCCTTTTTATATATAAATTTTCAAGTATTATACCTCTTACAAAGATATTAATTTCAAGGAGTAAAGGTTGATTTTAGATTCTTTAATAGTTCTTTATATTTTCATAATATATTAGCTTAGTTATTCTTCTTAATATATTCATTTCTCTTCTATTTCCTTTTTGATTTTTCATTTTACCACCGTAAACCTTCTAATATCAAAGCATGTGGAGAAATAAATATCATTTTAATGGGGTAGTGGTGTTTAAAGTGTTATTTATACTTAAATGTTTTTCTTTATTTTATTCAATCAATTCCAATTATGGTGAAATGAGTTTGGTGTACATTTTACCCCACTTTCATTGGTACTGTGTTCTTCTTTCCCTTTTAATAGTTCCTCTCTCATTCATCATCATAATTTTGTATCCAGGGTTGTACATCAGTTTTGTGATGATTTTAGTGATTATTATATTGCATGTAGAGGTTATGTGTGAGATAATTAATATTCATAGGAAGGAATTGAGTGGTAAGGTTGATCTCATCATTGAGTAGAATATTGAGATTAAATATCATTAAAGAATGATGATTACATCACATTAATCTCTCAAGGACCAACAAGATTCATCACAAACATCTCTGAGTTATATATTCTCCATTGTGTTTTTTTATTCATTGTTTTTCTTTCATTAATATACATATATATATATATATATATATATATTATGTTCCAGAAATTCCAACACTCTTTTTTATATTAGTTTAGAAATGTATTATTAAGTTTATCAATCATGTCAATAGAAAAATTGGTGTATTTATGTGGCCTCCAAGACAGATAAACCATAGGGTTCACACTATATTAAATTATTTGTTATACATAATTTATTGATGAGGGATTCCCGACAAATCCATATCACCAATTTGGAACCATTTCATTGGAGAGAAATGGTTAAGTATAGGGAATTAATGATGCTTAGATTTTAGAACATCTTATTATGTGATTCAATATTTTAAATCCCACCACAGTTTTATATTATAAGAATTTTTCATAATTTTAGCTTTTTGTTATATTTGGAGCTTATTTGTAAAAATAGAAACATTTATAAATGTCACAATTATATTTTTATTTTTTATTTTTGACATAAATATTTCAAAAAAATAAAATAATGAAATTAATAATTTAGGATTACCTACATACTTGGCCCTATTTAATCGTATTATAAACAAATATCAATCCACCATGTTGGGACCCCAATCCAGCTCATAAACTGGGCCCCAAAACTATGTATAGATTTAGAAAGGTTCGAATATTAGAATGTATTATGAACTGGGATTTCCCTATAAGGGATTTAATTTTAAATGGATATGTATTAATAGTTATTGAATATATTTTATTAATGATTCCAATCCATAATCCTCCATATTAAATTTATTAACATCTTGGGAAAATGGTTCTTTGGAATACGAAGGGTCACTATGACAGAATTATATTCTCTTATTATATCGTTCATAACACCTACATTGCATGGCCAATGTAGCTAGAAATTTTGTAGAGAATGAGGAATAAGTTCAATAAGAACATTATATAATATAATTCTTCCAAATTATGTCATTTTATGGGGTTAAAACAAATTATAATATGGTGGGCGTAATTGGATCCAAATTTTCCCACCCATTCTCAATATAAATTTTCATATCTTCTATGTCTTATAAGGAAACCCTTTTCAATGGAGAATGGTGTGTTTTAGTTTCTGTAATAGTTTTTTTGTATTTTAATTATATATTAACATTTTTTTTCTATTATCTACACTACACTTCTATTTCATTTTCAATTTTATGTTCCCACACCATGATCCTTATAATCTTCATGTAAGTGGGGAATTAACTCTAATTATTGATCAGGGGAGTTCTCGTGGTTGAGTTTTTTTGTGCATAAATCTTTCTATTAATTTTATTATAATAATTTTAATTGTGTTGAAATATATTTTGTGTATAGTTCATATGCACATCAATTGTAATTGGTATCTTTTTCCCATCTTAATCTTTTACTCTTCTTCATCGTCATTATGTTGGAGTAGTATTGTAGTGATGATGTGAGTTAGTATTATCTTTCATTCGGTATTCATTGTGGTATAATTTCAATTCATGGGAAGATTTTTACTGATAGGTTTGATCTCAACTTTGAGTATATTATTGAGAATAAATTAAATTTAAATAATATTTATTTTATCACTAAGTTCTCCCATGAATGAAAAAGATTCTTTTCTAACTTATTTGTGTCTTCATTAATTTTTTGATAATTGTAATTATTAATATATGTTTTATTTTAGGTATCTTAATTATCAACACAACATTTATTTTAGTATATATGTAGTTTTATTTTATTTATAATTATAATAGTGATAATAGAAAAATAAGTGTGTGTAAATGGCCTTGAGGAGATATTGACCCTATGGTGAACACAATATTTCATTCTTATGTAATGAAAATTTCTTTTTGAGGTATTAATGACAAATAATTCTCATCAATAGACTATATATTGTTTATTCTAAGGAAAAATTGATAAAATTTTAAATTCAATATTTATATTATAAATTTAGTTTAATATCATTTTGAAATTATAAAATAATGATATCGGGGTAAATGTTGTCAATCCTAGTAAATGTAAAAGGGTTATTTGGAAATATTTTATTTTAAAATATTTCAGTAAATTTTTTCTAAAAAATATAATTTAATTCTTTAAAATGAGGAATGTAATATAATATTTATTAATGAAACAAATTTATTTACACATATTTCAATTTAAATTAATTGGAAATATTAATAAGAATTTATATTATTTAATTTTTAATTTTTAAACAAAAACTATATATATATATATATATTCTTTCATATTGTCATATATCATAGTAAAAAACTGAATTAGATTAAATGGATTTCACATTTGTAATAAACATTTTGGAATTTTTTTATAATGTTCATCTTGTATATATAGATAATATGTAGTGAAAATGTTAAATACAATAACATAATTCAAGGGGTAATATGGGTAATGTATATTCTCTTGAATTTATAAAAATAAATTATTGAAATAGCTTATAGAAGGAATTTTTTGAAAAATTTTAAAATAGACATTTATGGGAATATTTCATAAACAAGATCACATAATTATAATGTGATTCCATATTTAACCTTCACACAACTCAGGTTTTCAATGATATATCCCTCAGATTCACTCATAAAAAGTACCTCGCCCATCAAACCCAAGCCCTAAATATCCTCCAAACATCTTATGAACCAATTCTAATTTACCTATCCGAGAATTAAATATATGTTTTGGTTGTTCAGGTTGATTGCATGAAATATTTTGTCATTCAATCATATAGAATTATTCTTTAGAAACAAACATTTAACAATATATTTAATGACTTACTCTTATGTATTTTCACTTAAATTAGCATATCGATTCTTTATTACCTTTTTATCATCTATAATGAGGTTTTATTAATTTTTTTATTTATTTAAAAAAACTATATTACTGATATAAGTTAATATACTATTCCCTACTCATTAGTATAGAACATTCTTATTTTGGTTAGTTTTACATCATAATTTAATGATGTTACAATATATTCACCATTTCAAACATGAATGATAATAAAGACTTTAATAATAATAATAATATGATACTAAATGTTAATTTATGTCATGAATATTGTTCTTGAGGTTAAATTACCTAAGACATTGGGTCCCCTCCTAGGTTGTTAGTATTTTAAGCGTGCAACTCAATGCATACCTCCAACAGGTCTGGGGATGAGAATTAGCACCAAGTATTAATAAAACTCAAATTATAGTATTTATTAAATTTTATATACACATAATAACACCATAATGAACATATAACATTGTATAATAAAAATAACTGAACCAAAAGAAGAATAAAAAAATCATACAATAACATATATGACTAGAGAAACGTAAAAAAACAGAAAATTATGAAAGGGGTAAAATACATTCCCATAATAAAAATTATGAAAAACATTAAGTATAATATGATTATTGATCCCCAATCATGATCACAAATCATTCCACCACCTATTACAACATCAATTGTGTACTACTACATTCTACCTGCAATATGACCAAAAATGTTACCTTGAAATGTTATGTCATCTATATAGTACATGATTGTTATGGTAAAGACGTCAAAAATGTGTGAGTTCATACGTAATTTTTAGTATTCCTCAAAGAAACAAAAGAAAAATTATATAACAACAATCAACCGATCCCATATGTTAAGGGTTGAAGTGAACCCCACATGGAAAGTATTTTATTATACTGATCTAATTCATATATATAGTTCATGACCTTTAAAAACATTTAATATGCTGAACCTAGTAAAAATATAATCAATAATAATTTAGACTACTAATAAATAACATTATCACTTTTAATATATTGTGTATGACCATCACCATGACCATGGACACCTCATTCTTGGGATTTCCAACCCATGCGGAAGACCTACACACCATCAGAGCTCTAAATGGTGGGTTAGAGACTTCATAGGTAATATAAAAATTCCCCAAATCTTTTTGTGGAGTGAAAGAAAAACATTAATATAGGATTTGGGTTACTCGTTCCTTGAAAATCCAAACAGATTGTTGAATATTATTTGAGAACATATCCATCCACCTACCTAACACTATGACATTAAATAACCATCGCTAAAGGGAAAAACCACATTCTCTAGATCACATCACATCTAGGATACCAATTCAATCTTCACCATCTGTATTTAAAAGTTATATTTTTAAACCATGGTTTTTATAGTGGGTTAAATTTTTCCGACCCTATTTGAATTTTCATCATTTTGTAAAATCTTGGCTGATTCATGAAAAGTCTGGAAAATCTAGGAAGTTTTTGGAAATTTCCATACTTCAATCCATGTACTCCCATGTAGACACTGTGTATTTGTAGGTGAGTAACCGGCCGTGTGCTCATTAAGTACATGCAGTGTGGTACCCTTGTGTAAATTTCCATCTACACGGCGTGTAGTCTTCCTTGACATGTAGTGTAACCTCGTTCCATGTAATGGCTGAGTCCCTGGCCATGTGTTGACCATGTACACGGTCCAAGCCATGCAGTAGACTCCACTTCTGTCGAACTATATAAAAGTATTCAACATGGCGTGTAGTCTTGAAATACACGTCGTGTACTTTTATTTTTATTTGAGTATGTGAGACGACATCACGTCTTATTTCCAAATTTATCTTCTTCATCCCCACTGGATGATCAATTCATCCAAGAACCTCTGAAAAAAAGAGACCCTCATAGATTTTTCATACGACCTTCGTTCCTCGATCCGTCGGTGGATGTGGGATTGCATTGGAAAGGCTAACCCCACACACCCATCTTCATCCTTGATTCCTTGCATATTTCTCCATAGTTTCCATCCGAGTGGAATTTCCAAAATTTGACAGAAACCTAGATCAACCATGTTTTAGACCGATTTAGAGGCTGATATCAAAAGGGTGTCATTGTACGAGTACGAGGTGAGTGGTTCATAACTTCGTTCATGTTTTCTTAGACTTTTTGGGTTGCGACCTTCGGGTGCGACGTCGATTATTGAGAGAAACCATGTTTAATTGTTTTTAATTATTTATCTGTAATGGGGGTGCCTCTAGGCATTCCCTGACCTAGTTGTTATTGAACGAGGATGGTTTAGAGGTCGTTTCTTGTTTGGGGCATTTTGGCCGGGGGTGCCGAAATGGGTATAAATTGAACTTCTTAGTTTAAACTGTTAAGTTTAACTTGTTAAAGCATGATTGAATTTTCTTAAGGAATTTGAGACCTTAGGTGCTAGTATGAGATGGCACACGTATGGTGCAACTTGTCTATTTAGTAATTTTCTGTTAAAAGTGATGATTTCCATTATATATATGCAATGTGTGATATTTCCTGTGTTGAACTGTTTAGTTATGTTGGGCATGGCCCAGATATTTTGTTTAGTGATGTTGATCACATGTTGTGGATTTTCTTGGGTTACCAGGGTGGTTTCTAACATGAGATTTTGCGTCATGGATGTCAGTTGAGACAATTGGACTGTCAGGTTGGGCTTGGCCCAAGTTACTTGGATGGTGAGGCCGTCATACTTGAGCTACTGGTTCGTAGGGACATGAGGTGTCAGAGGTGTTGTGGCTTGGGAACTTATTGAGGTTATTACCGCTCACTGGGTACTTTTGAGTAGTGTACACACAAATAGACTCTCTGATGAGGTGGTACAGCCACACGCTTGGTATAGGCCCTTGATAGATGAAGTTAGGTGTTATTGGTTTGGGGGTTCATGCCATAGGAATCCACGTGATAGGTGAGGAGCCTACGAGAGATAGAATTGAGGCTATCAGGTTGGGGGCCGAGGCTCTCTGTGATTTGAGGGCAGGTATCGTTGTCCCTCTAGGTATTATTTGAGTGCAGACATCGTTATCCCTCTGGTAATTATTTGAGGACTGGTATCATTTATCCTCTGAATGTTGTGCCATGGGAAGGTTGAGCTTTTGAGTTGGGTTATGATTATTGGGCATAACTTTGGGACATCGTTACTGAAGACACCTGGTGTTAGGTGGCACATGGTGCCGGGTTATAGACCATAGATTTCAGCATTGGGCGAAGCAGGTTAAACTTCCGGGTGGCTGCTGAGCACCAGTGAAGTTTGTGTTTACTTTTGGGTATTGTACTTTTTACTGTTTTCCGTATATAAGAATGTCTGAAGAAAAACATATATTATGTATGCACCATTGGGTGGTATCCTACTGAGACTCGTCTCACACCCTACACGGGACCTTCACGATGCGTGTAGACATTATATAATTGCATACAGATAGAGGGTCAACCTCATGAGCTAGACCATAGTGTTGTTGGCATGGAGACTGGCATGGACCTTGTGGTCGTGCCTTCCTATATTAATTTTTATTAGTTCCTTTTTTGTATTATCATGCTTACATTATTATGTAGCAACGGTTGGTCAGCCCTTTCACCATTCTATTTTGATATATATTACTTGATATGGATTCATGATTCTCTGTTTACAATAGTAGTTGCTTGTGAGATTCATCATGTTGTTTTGTTTACTTTCCACTGCCATAGATCTATATTTCATCTGCTGTTTATTTGATATATGATATTCTTCTACTCTGCCAGTCTGGTTTGAGTCTGCTGAGTTTTTAAATTTCCACTGCTTATAGAAATTATACTCAGACCAGTACCTTGATTTTGTCTTTGAGAGTATATCTTCCCCACTATTCCTATTCAGATGCTCGCTGATAGTCTGCAGCCTTTGGCGTTCAGGGGAGGTGCAACTAAGGTAGTGACACCCGACCAATTTGGTACTGTTTGGGTGGCTGGCCGGGCCTGGGTCCTTACAAAGTAGTATCAGAGGAGTTCTTGATAGTTATTTAGTAGTAGTGTTTTTTTGACTACTAATGAGTTTGAGACTTCTCTTTTTATTTCTTTTGGTTTTACTATTTTGGATATTGTATATTAGATATAGGTTGTTACTGGAACTGGGATCGAGCTTGTGCATTGGTACCTGCAGACCCAGGTAGGAGGGATGGACCAAGTAAAATTGGGTGAGAATTGCTATTTTCTTTTTGCTCAGATTACAGTTTATATGATTTCCACCATGGTGGCTCACATGGTGTGTGATGTTATTGATTGTGATATTTGACCCATGAACCAGTGTGGTAAGAGAGAATTGGACCTTGACCCGATATCGAAAGGCTTGTTTGCTTGGCTTTTGATTGGCACATTTTAGGGTATTTCAATTTCATAACTACACGTATGCTTTGTGAAGTTATAATAACATGTGAATAAAATCAATTTCCATGATTGTGTGCTTTTAAATGTGAATAGGTGAAAATACTAATAGAATTATTTGTTTATTGCAATATGTATTCCAGGATTTGTGTATTTTTTTTGAATTTCATGTTATAGGATATTTGGGTCTGGATCTTATGATAGTAGGAATATATTATGACTGAGGAAATGTAGTTGTCAGGATTGGGCGACTCGGTCGTCGGTTTAGAGGAAATGTTGGATATCAGGACGGTCATGGCCTAAGGTACCATTGATACTTGACCCTATTGAGGGTGGGTAAGGAGTCTGTGAGGATGGGATGCCGATGGAATTATTTGCGATAGGGGAGAGTAAGGGTAGTTGTTATACACTTCCTCTTTACTGATTTCCTTATCTGCATAGAATATATTTTTATATATATATGGGATGTCTTACCATTTATGGTATTCGGCGGGTTACTCCTTCACAACTCAATAGAGCATCTGACAGGAGAAGATACAATGCCGTATGATTAGGTTGAGAATCTAGTGCAGGCAGAGCATGAGCCACAGGTATAGGCTTAGGGACAAGATTAGGTTTAGGATCCAGTGCATGCAGGGCAATAATCGGGCATGGTAGCGTTCAGACCATGTCTTGATGAGAAGCTTCGAGCTATCCTGGTACGTGTCTTACAGGGTATTGACAGAGGCGTGCATTGTACAAAGCCTTCTATGGCATATATGACGCGGGATTTCTAGTCCAAGCACCCACCTCTTTTCAGGGTGAGGGTTGTCCACAAGCGGTAGAGAACAGGATAGAAAGCATGAAGATGATCTTTGAGTGGCTCAATATGCCTCCAGGGAGGAGGGTCAAGTTGGAGACGTACATGCTGAGAGGACCAGTGAAGCGTTGGTCGGATGTATAGGTGCAGTCTAATAGGAATGGGGGACTAGATTCGAAAGACATTGAGGATAGGTTCTTTGAGAACTTCAATCTAGAGACACTAAGGGAAGAGAGAGCTCAGGAGTTCTTGATTCTTCACCAGGGAGATATGTCTGTCACAGACTACGTAGTTGCCTTCACAGAGTTATCTAGCTTTGCACCAAGTATGTTAAGCGATGACACAGCTAGAGTGAGGTGCTTCAAGGATGGCTTACGACACGCCATTTGGGTCCAGGTGAACTTCTTTAGGTTGGGTTCCTTCTCCGAGGCAGTGAACCAAGCGCTTATAGAAGAGGGAAACAAGAGGGATAGACCCCGGATTGGCAAAGCGATAGCTTGAGGTGATGTTTTAGACAGCTGGAAGCGAGGTAGAGATGAGTTCTGGCAGGGCTGGTGGGCCATGGACTCAGCTAGGCCACCTCGTGGTAGTTCTGCGGTGGTTTTCTTTCAGTGTGGAAAGTCGGGACATGTTCAAACTTAGTGCGATAGGCCATTGATGGAGTGTTGGGCGTGTGGATATATCGGGCATCTGGAAATGTTTTGTAGGAAGCCTTCTCAGATAGCCGCTAGGCATGGACCGGGATAGACTGTGTCATAATGTGTTGGTTCAGGTTCGGTACCAGGAGTGGGTAGTCAAAATTCAGTTGTGCGTGGAGGACATGACAGAGATGTTGGGAACCAGATGAGGGGTCATTGGCCAGTGACTAGAGTAGCACCGTATGGAGGTTAGGAATTAGGTAGTCGTACATCAGTCCATGTGCACACTATGGAGCTGCCAGGGACTGAGCAGGCTGGTGAGCCGACATCGATGGCAGGTACACCGCATGTGGGGCTGTTATTATCTTTTCTTTCTTTTGGCATGGCCTCTTGAAGCATGTATAGTTGATTGCATGAGTTGCAAAGGATTCTTAGGAACTGACTAGATGCTAGTTAGTGGGATTGACATCATATCATATGCGTTATATATTTTATTTTTATATTTGAGATGTGTATCATCGGGAGCATGAAGGATGCAGGTTACATGAGGTGCCATGGGAATCGAGGCATCATGGATGCAGGTTACTTGAGGTGCAAGGCACTGGGTTTTGATTAGAGCAACTATGAGATGTAGGATCTCTTATAGGCAGACACTGATGCGGTGAGGGTTATGTTGGGTGTTGAAAGTGACACGTGGGAACTGAGGAGGTTTAGGGGTGATGTTGTTTCATGAGAGGAACCATGGGTCCAGGAAATAGGTTATTGGGACTTGTTTGTTTATTTTTATTTATTTGAGCTTTGTTCGGGATTAGACCGAGTAGAAAATTCCTAAGGTGGGGAGCCCTCGATGAATTTAGCCAGGACCTTTGAGACCGGGGACGTCTAGGTTACTGGATCGGGGTGGTCTGTTCAGTGCCATATCCTGGTTTCGTCTGATTGCATGGGGATGATCTATGTTAAGTTGGGGAGTTTATATGAACCCTGGTTTTTAGAATGGGTTAATTTTTTTCCGACCATGTTAGAATTTTATGATTTTCTGTAAAATTTTGGCTGATTCTTGAGATGTCTAGAAAATCTGGTAAGTTTTTAGAAATTTACAGACTACACGCCGTGTACTCCCAAGTACACGATGTGTATATGTAGGCGAGTGACCAGCCATGTGCTTTTCGAGTACATGCCATTTGGTACCCTTGTGTAAATTTCCATCTACATGGTGTGAAGTCTTCCTTGACACTCCATGTATCCTCTTTCCGTGTAATGGCTGAGTCACTGGCCGTGTGTTGATCATGTACACGGTCCAAGCCGTGCACTGGACTACACTTAAGTCAGATTACAAAAATGTAATCTACATGGCATGTATTCTTGAACTACACGTCATGTAATTTTATTTTTATTTGATTATCTGAGACGTCATCGTGTCTTATTTGTAGATTTATCCTTTTCTTCCCCATTGGATGAGCAGTTCATCTGAGAACCTCCAAAAAATATAAACCCTCCTAGATTCGTCATATGACCTTCTTTCTTCGATCTGTCGGTGGCTGCAGGACTGCATTGGAAAGGCAAACCCCACACACCCATCTTCATCCTTAATTCCTTTCATATTTCTCCACAGTTCCCATCTGAGCGGAATTGCCGGAATTTTAGGGAAACACAGATCTACCATGTTTTAGACTGATTAAGAGGATGTTATCGAAGGAGTGTCAACATACGAGTATGAGGTGGGTGGTGCATACCTTTTTACGTGTTTTCATATACTTTTAGGGGATGTGACCTTTAGGCGGGACGTCGGTTATTGAGAGAAAACCTGTTTAATTGTTTTTAATTATTTATCTATAATGGGGGATGCCTCTATGAATTCCCTAACCTAGTAGTGATCAAGCGAGGCTTGTTTAGAGGACATTGCTCGTTCAGGGAATTTCAGCCGGGGCAGCCGAAATGGGAATAAATTGAACTTCTTTGTTTACACTTTTAATATTAATTTGTTATTTAATGATTGAATTTGATTAAAGAATTAAATAACTTAGGTGCTAATATGGGATCACACATGTATGGTGCTACTTGAATATTTAGTGATTTTCTGTTCAAAGTGATGCTTTCCAGTATATATATGTAATGTGTGATATTTCTTATGTTGACATATTTAGTTATGTTGGGAGTTGACCGAATATTTTCTTTAGTGGTGTTGATCACAGTTTAGGGATTTTCCTAGGTTACTTGGGTGGTCTCTACCATGGGATTGGGCATCATGGATGTCAGTTGAGACAATTGGATTGTTAGGTTGTGCTTGGCCCGAGTTACTTGGATGGAAAGGCCATCAGACCTGAGAAACTGGTTCGCAGGGACACAAGTTTTCAGTGGTGTTGTGGCTTGGGAACTTATTGAGGCCATTACCGCTCACTGGGTACTTTTGAGTAGTGTGGACACAGATAGACTCTGTGATGAGGTGGTATGACGACTCGCTAGGTAGAGGCCCTCGATAGATGCAGTTAGGTGTTATCGGTTTTGGGGTGCATTCCATAGGATGCCACATGGTAGGTGAGGAGCCTTCGAGAGATAGCGTTGGGGCTGGTAGGTTGGGGGCCGAGGCTCGCTGTGATTTGAGGGCAGATATCGGTATCCCTTCAGGTATTATTTGAGGGCAGACATCATTGCCCCTCTTGTTATTATTTGAGGACAGGTATCGTTGTTCCTCCGGATGTTGTTCCATGGGCAGGTTGATCTTTCGAGCTAGGTTATGATTATTGGGCGTACCTTCGGGACATCGGTACTGCAGACACATGGTGTCAGGTGGCACGAGGTGCCGGGTTACAGACCAGAGATTCCAGTGTTGGCCAAATCAGGTGAAACTTCTTGGTGGCTGCTAAGCACTAGTGAAGTTTGTGTTTACTTTTGGGCGTTGTACCATTTACTTTTTTTCTTATATAAGCATGTAAATTGAAACACTTATATTAGGTATGCACCATTGGGAGGTATCCTTCTGAGACTCGTCTCACACCCTACACAGTCCCTTTGGGATGCATGTAGACTTTATGAAATTGCGTGTAGGTAGATGGTCAGCCTCAAGAGCTAGACCTTAGTGCTTTTGGAATGAAGAAGGGCATGGACCTTGAGGTCATGCCTTGCTAGGGTCATTTTTCATAGTTCCCTTTTTTTATTAGCATGCTTACTTTATTATGTAGCAACTATTGATTAGCCATTGGCCACTACTGGAAATATGATCTATAACAACAGTTTTGGGAAAACCGTTGGTATAGTTCACTAATTAGGACCAATACCAATGGTTTGGACAAAACTGTTGGTATAGGTCATTTATATGGACCTATACCAATAGTTTGGCCAAAATCATTGGTATACATCCCAAAATCAAATTACCTATAACAATGGTTCTCAAAACCGTTCATATAGGTACATGTGTTTATAATGGAATCTTCTTACAGCAGACATTAAATAAATCAAAATATAAAGTACTTTTGAAAATACGTGTATATATTTATATGAAATTATGTTCATAAAAGTAAGTTAGGTTAGTGGTTAAGTCGTTCAATCACAAACGGGAGGTTCTGGGATCAAAACCAACTAGATTATTATTTTTTGGATGATATACACCAACGGTTTATGGAACCGTTGGTATAGATTTTCAAATTACTTATACCAACGGTTTTCAAAACCATTGGTATAGACCTATCCCCACGACTTACTTGGTAACAGTTCTCCAAATTGTTGGTATATCCTATACCAACGGTTTGGAGGCCTTTACAAACAGTTCCAAATAGTTGGTATAAGGAATTTTTCAAGTAGTTGGAGCCATTCTTTCTTGATATGTATGAATTTATATGGATGCATGTTTGTCTGTTTACAGCCGTAGTTTCTTGTGAGATTTAGCATGTTGTTCTGTTTACTTTCCACTTCCATTGTCCTATATTGCTTCCGCTATTTATTTGATATTTGATATGCTTCCGCTCTGCGGGTCTGGTTTGAGTCTGGTGAGTCATTAAATTTCTACTGCTTATATACATTACACTCCGACCAGTACCATTATTTCCTCCGTGAGGGTATAGCATCCCCATTATACCTATTCATACTATCGTTGCTAGACTGTAGCCCTTGGCATTCAGGGGAGGTGCCCCAAAGGTAGTGACACCAGACCCATTTGGCACTGTTCGGGTGGTTGGCCGAGTCTGGGTCATTACAATATATTACCCATAAATGATACTCATTAGTCTGAACACATTCCTAAGGAATGATTTTCAGCTAGTGTATGATTCATTGAAAATTATATGGTGCTTACTTTTGGGAACATGATGTGTAATCCTTATTTTACAACCTAGACATGTACTCCCATCCAACAGGGAATGTGAAGGAAAAATATTGGAATTTATATTAAGGTACACCGTGCGTAAAATAAAATATTGTTTATGGATATTTGACATATTTCCTATGATCTATTAGAATTTGGGTACAAAGGGAGTGGTATTAAAACACAAGACTTGTAAGGACACTCTAGTTCTTATTATTATACATCCCATTCATAGTGAGCTATAATTGTTGATTTATGAGTTTGCATCAAAATTTAAAGTTGTATAGTTGGGATTTTGAAACCAAAAAACTACATGTTACATCAATCTATTTATTTCATATGTTCTCAAAATAAAACTCACATAAATATTAATTCATGTAATTGATCTCAACTAAACACCATATAATTGTTATTTTTATAAACCAGTTTCTAGAATTTCAAACCATTATATTTTATCCAACATGAACACATTGTATCTCAAGATAAAAATAACACAAACCTCCAATTATTATATACCATCCGAGGGTGTATCGTTTGGTTGAAATCACCAGAAAAATACTCTCTATAATGAAAATGTGAGTCCAAGAATGTATTTTGATATAATCAATGAATATTTTCAGATATTTACCCTATAACATGTTAATGAATAATACCTGGTGAAAATGTTTGGAAAATAAATAATATGAAATGTGATAATTGTGATTGGATTTTATAAATAAGAAAAATAATCACAAACGGGGAAATACAAATGAATATGAAAAACCAATTATGTAAAAAATATTTGGGCCCACATCAAATTATAATAAATAATTAAAAGTGCCATGAAATTTGGTAAAAATAGCGATTTATTGTAATAGTATAATCTATTCATGATATAAAATACAAAATGGGATGAATAATAAAATAAAAATATATACATAATCATAATATTCATTGTTAGCGATGAATTAGTCAACATTGTTGTCATTGGAGATTCCTACTGACTTCATTTAGTAATCATATGGATATGTGATCATAATAAAATATTTCTACCTGAAATGAAAAATCTTATATCAATCAAGGTTATATGTCCAACCCTATATATTTACCATATATATGATTAAATAATTGAGAATTAGTTTAATAATTAAATGTACCAATTTATTAAATAAATTTACTAAAGTTATCCAATCCACCTATGTAGGGGAAATGTTGTTGGTCTAAATTTAAACAAACCACACAACATTTCTATGGTTTACTATACATCATTTATCTAATTATTCACATAATTCCCTTATCTGAGGTCCTATACTGTCTAAAAATAACATTTTTAAAAATAATTAATTTTTATACGAATAATATATTTTGTAAATATAATATAATAATAACAAGGAGTTATGGACTACAAAACAGTCTACGTACTCTATGACTTGATTGTAAATAATATTTAACATACTAAAAGCATCTAATAACAAAAAATAATGTCATTACACGCTCACCATGTCCATGGAATTTCAAACTGAATAGAAAAACCTTATTGAAAAGGATGGGGTATTGTGTCCATGTATAAATCTCAAGCTCCAATGACCTCTCCAGGTGGTCCCCAGGACACCATAGAACTACAAAAAGTGGAAGGTATTAACCAAGAATTATCATCTAATACGAATCCAAGACCATTTTCAGGAACATTGAGATGGTTGATCCATCCTATATGTGGAAATTTCAATAATCTATATGTGAAATAATTCTCACAAACCTATTCATATGAGACTATTTATAAGTTAATGAACCATATAAAAAATGGTTGCTATTCCATGGGTTATCAAAACTTTCCATAAATTCCCATGATTTGGAAAAACCCGATGAATATTGAGGATTTATTTCAACCCTAACTAAATTTCTACGAATTCAATAATTCATTGATTTCTATAATCTAAATTATTTCATCATATACATGTGAACCACTTTATATTTATCCATCATCACCCAGTATAGATTTATTATCTCAAGAGAATACTCTCTAATTTTTTTTTCCGATCAGGGTTGATGGAAAATGTCTTCCATACCATGAATTTGCATATGAAATACCTAATTAAATATTATAAGATATCCTCCAACACTTGAATTTTCTAATACATCTTCTCAGGCATCTGGGGTCGGAGAATAATGCATATTCATAAATGTGTCTTGGAAGGATCTTGAAACAAAACCACAACCTAGGAATTGAGTCATGTTTCATTATAATAGACACTTTTAGAGGGTACACCATAAATAAAAATTAATTATTTCATGAATATGATTATAAAATAGCCCTTTTTATTTTATTTTGGATGGTAAGGATGTTAGTAACAATGGTCTAATTCCCCTTAACACATTATATTAATATTCTATCCCACATACCCTTATAAACGTCAATTGGTTTGGCCTAATATTATGGGACCTAATGATGAACCATAACCCACATAAATGTAATGAATTAAGAATCACACTCAGAAACACTCATTATCAATCATTTCTACAAAAACTGCTACCAAATGTTCATGTAGATATTTTCCACCAAATGATATAATTCCATGAAAAGGTATATAAGACCCTAAACACCTATTCATGAATCATTTTTTAATATTATCATTCCAAAGAATAGGATAACAGTATCCAACATTTGGAAAATAAATCTAGTTCATCTACCATAGATATATAGTAATAAAAATATATCATAATTGATGTTTTCCTAATTGAGAACCTCTTACACATTGAAAAGTAGAGAGTCTCTACCCGATATTAGAGACAAAAAATTAATCCACAATCCATTAGAAAAATCAATAAAAAGGATATCAACATTGTAAACTCATGTAACATCATAGAATAATGTGTTCTATTAATAAAATTTCCCATCACATTTTAATTTTAAAAAATATAGACTATTAATTTCATAAAACAACAAGAGCTATAGTAATTGTCCCTACCTCCAATTGAAGAACACTATGAGAAGTTAAACCTATGACTATGGTTATCTGAGTAAAATATATTCATCATTCCAAATATATAATTTCTTTGTAAGTCAAATTAGAGTTTCCCAAATTCAATATCTACGTCATCGATCACATACTTCTCCATATGGGATCACAAATGCATATACCTATAAGAAATACCTAACAACATCTATTTCAAAACAAATATTATCAATTCTCTACAAGCATTGTAGAACACCTTGTAAACAATACCCACTATTGGTTGTCTAAAAATTGAGATATTTTAAACATACAAATAATGTATTGAAGTTTTATTTGAAACTGCTTGAACCAAAAAAATAGTTATCATATACGAGTTAGTGTATTAAAAGGGACAAAAATCCAAGAGAATTTCATTACTAAAATCATATATTACCCATCATGTCAAAGTTGACTATACCCCTTGATGGTTCCCAATATAAAACTAGATTGACCTTTTATGGATTAATAATTATTCAATAATTTGGGATAATTTGTCATATATGTCAAAAAACATAATCCACAACCGATACTACATGATTGTATATTATAATTGGATCAAAAAATTTATGTATGGTAGAATAATAATATGCTATAAATAATCCAAAAATGATGAATAAAAACAAGGAATCAATAAATTAAGACACACTTCAATAGTACTAGTAATGTATTATAGATCTATTTAATAATTTGAACAAAATAAAGGGGTTATTTTTACCATAAAAGGCCACCAATAATAACTCTTAAAGTATCTAGTGATGGTATTATGTAAATTTATAAATAACCTTATCACACACCCATTATTTTTTATAATCAAACCTATTTTAAATCATAGAGAACCATCTCACACATTTTAACTTATCAAAGATGAAAATTATTCATGATAGAAATTTTTACACTTGACAATCACCTAATTGTGGATATGAATGTCAATAAAAACTCAAATGACTATAATCACTTTTTGGAAATGAAAAATATAGTTTTACAATGTGACATACTGGACGTGATAAAAACTATCTTCTCATGGTCTTTAGACAATATATGTAGATCTAAACGATTAGAAGGGTCATCTGATATGTCAAAGAACATATAAAGGCAGATCCCATTTTATGTGAAATTAAAAAATTGATGTCTAGGTGATGAAGTAGTTATACACAATCATCATTAATGTAATTATTATACTCCTAAACTTCATTTTTTTTATATATTTTAAAGGTACATCTATCCATGTGAAAAACACCCAATATTAGGTAAAATGTGTTTCAATTTGTTGTACATGATCCCTGATCGACCTTTTTAATAACCATTCAATAAAAATGATATAAATCTCATACCAACTTCCTAAAAGAACCTCACTATCCAATACTAATAGTTAATATGTGAACATGTTTTTTATTAAAAATTTGTCCAATGGATGATGGCACACTTCTTCATTACAGACATGAAGAGAGCCCATACGAAACTCCTATTACTGAGATTAAGGTTTTACATTCACAAATGTATATAAATGGGGGGATCGATAAAATATAGAGTGTCCATCCACATAGTTTGATCCAATGTATTTAATATAATTTCAAGATAATGATCAAGGGTTTTGGAAATAAAAGGACATATTGTTTTCTTGTCTAAGAAAACACATGATAATTCAAAAAAGGCATAGACTGTACCCTGAATCATCTCAAATGTTACCTGATAATATACCCCAATATAATATATTTGAAAAAAAAACTATTCATTGGACTATAGAGCATGGAATGGTTTACCTAGGGGTTCTGGTGGTAGGAAGCCATTAATTAATCCTACACCTATTTCTCCTCATCCCAGGGATCATCCAGCCCCTAAATCTGAATAACCTACCACATGGCCATAGTTAACATTCTGGGGAGATACTAGGTTGTGTCACTATCTTTTATGTATAGGTTTATCTAATATCTGAGAACCCTATAATACATTACATGGAATAAATTCATATTATTGGTGACCCTAGCCCCAACCTCTATATCTTCATCTTTCAGTTATATGGTTGGATCGCTGATAGGAAACTTATGTTGATAAACCAAAAATATATGTTTGAGGATTATTATAAAACTTATATCATGATAATAACATGTAAAACCTTACAAAAATGGTTGATGAATAAAATCTATTATGCCTGTCACCAACTCCAACCACCTCCTTATCCTCTACTAGAAAATTCTCTATCACCCTATACCATTAATAAACACTAATATTATGTGAAATATATAGAGGGAACTTAAAAGATTATATATATATATATATATATATGATTTCCCATCTCATACATCTACATCCAAAAAATATATCCCTTTTAATATTAAGAGTGTATTTTGTGAGGTAATGGACTATCAATGTATACAATATATGTGTCAAATCACCCAATTGCCTGTTTATAAACTCAATAATTTTAAAAAATAAAAATTATATAAGTAACACTCAAAAATTTTAATCACTATTATTTTATTCAAAAGAGTATTAAATTATAATATTTATCGATGGATAAACACCACCAGAGTCCTTCCATACATTGATGTAGATTCGGAACCAACACCACATTGAGATTAGTTAGGATCCACATGATTCAAAATAATCAAACCACTAACTCTAAAAAATCCTCATATGAAAGGGAATACCTCACGTTGTAATATATTTAGAACATTCTTCTTGAAGTCATGATGATTTCTCAACCTACATGAATTATTATTATAACATGATAGAAAAATCACCTATACAACATGGATGTAAATTTCATCCCGAACTACTGGTGGTTACACTATAAAATAAAATCTCTACCAATCAATGTCTCTTCATATCAATTGACCCTAAAAAATTATCATTATTGAAGAATCCATTTAATTAAAAAATATAAACCATGATGGATGTGTATATCTAGAGAGATGACTAAAGAAGGAATTAGATGTTAATGGACCATTTCTAAATGATCCCCTACCATTGATTCTCCACAAAACTTGTGTATGAATATGTCTAGTAAAAAACAAGTTAATAATGTCCCATGGAATGGATATGTTGGTCATAGAACATATACTAGGTTTCGAAGCTTGGAATCTAAATTCAACACACCCTAAAATAATTTCCCCATATTATCAAACCAATATACACCACAAATATATCTACAAATTTCATCACAAAGACATCTCCACAATGATTTTAAATTGACATAACATGACCCATTGAATTTGGTAGTAAGCATTGGATGCACTATAAGCCCTCCATAAATAGTGAAAGGGATGTATAAAAGAAATTAGTAGGAAGATCAATCAAAATAGTGTCCTTGGCCAAAAAAATCATTACACAAACCCACACCTCTATGTACAACATATAAGGAAGTTGAATAATTAATCGCTCAAATGATGATTAAAAAATACATAAAAATATTTAGGATCAATCATAATGAAATAAACACAATCAATTATTATGGGGAAATTTCATGAAATATAATTAAAAAAATCAACGTATTAATCTTTATAATGATAATTGAGACCATAAAATTATCAAATATTTGGCCACCACCTACAGTCACTATAGATGAGTAAATATACATTACACTTACATCAAAACATCAATTATCACATTCTAACCATCATTATCTTCATAATAGAAGATATATTTTGAAAATAAGAACATATAGGGTGAAGTGCACTGTGTTGCATTTGTTGTCAATGAGACATGTTGTTGTCTTAGAATGAATGGATGTCAAGAATTATCAAGATGTGAATGCCAAAGGTTGTGATGGTGTTGGTGGTGAAGGAGAATGGCCATGGTACTAAGATGCATGTCACTTAGGAGATTCACTAAGTGGTATTGGAAATTGTGGTTGAAACATTCTCCATGCACATCAGACGATTGTTGAGCTGTTCATTAAGTTCCAAGAACTTGTATCAACTGGATACAAAGTCACAACAATGATAGAAGACCATGCATTGTTAGGACAATGCATGAGGAGATGAAGATGATCCATCCACACCTCCTAAGTGGATGAAGTGAGCTGAAGAAGTCCATGCACTATCACTTAGTGCATGTGAATTTGAAGAAGATCCAACTTGATCTCTGATTGGATCATTGAAGAATGTTGACGAATTATTTGATTCAGGAGCTTCGGTTGAAGAAGATCCTTCGGGAATTCCATTCCTAAGTAATGAATAAATGTTGAAGAGAATTGGAGGAATTCTAATGAAGAAGAAGCATTGAGGAATTAAAATGAATAAGAAGATGAGAAGAAATGAAGAGGAAGAATGGCTTGGGAGAAGATGAATAGTGATGTGGCATTTGGCATTTGAACATGGTCACTTTGTTTTTATACAAAGTTACTTAGTGTTTTACACTAGCAAAAAATTAGGCCACCAAGGAGGCCAGCCGAGGGTCATCACCCAAGGCACATGTGGGACTCAAGGTCGCCACGCCCATGGGGAACCCTCAAGGCCAAGGCAGCAGCCCTGAGGCAGGGGCACACCCGCAGGCGCAATGTGGGCGCCAGGGGCACGCCCGGAGGAGCGCAGTGTGCATGGTGGGCGCTAGAGCGCGCCCGCAGGAGGCAGGGTGGGCGCAAGAGCGCGCCCGCAGAGAGAACCCAGTGCGGGGCGGCACCGGGAGGGGAGAAGATACAACTAAGGTGAGGATGGGCAGCGCTTGGGTAATAAGCCGCGTGAAAACAGGAGGCCGCTTCGATGTGGGACGCGAAAAATCACCCGGGAACAAATCTCAGCCGTCCGAGCGATCTCGCGCTTGATCTGCGCCGCACGATTCATCTACCGCGCGCCGCGATCTAATCCAGCCGTCCGATGTCTTTCATTCGCCCGATCCAACGGCTCCCGGTGTGTCTTCTACCTCGAGCTCGACTGCTGCCACCCGCGAGCTCCGTTCGAACCAGAGGCCTCCCCGACGACAAAATTCGAGTTCCCGGCCATCTCCGATCAAGCCGAAGAGTCCATTGGGATCGTCTCGACGCACTGAACGGATCCATGCTTAAAAATAAACTTGCATGCAATGTTTGGAGAGTTTTGAAGTTTGGCCGAAGCAACCGAAGGTGCGAGGCCATTCGGTGTTGATGCTTTGCATGGATTGGGTTTAAAAAAAAGGCCATGCATGCGTTCTATGTCGCATGCATGTAGAGGAAAATAAAGGAAGAAAATGGAACCCGCGTGAAATAAAAAGAAAAACAAGATTTCACAGAATCTTGAAATAACCGAAAACTTCGGGAATTTAAAGATATCTCACGCGGATGGACCGAGGCTCTCCTCGTCTATAAAAAGAGAGCCCGAGCACTCAGAGTTGCTTGCTGAATCTTTGTTGAAGATCTGAAGTCCCGCGAAGCCTCGGTGCTTAGCGAAGAACAGCCTGGGCGCACCACTTGCGCGGCAGTGAAGCCCGGAGCCATCCCTTGGCTCTGTGTGTTCCTTTTTGAGCACCTCTTGCGCGAAAGAAGAGAAAGGGAGAGTCCCCTTAGTGCCTTCCCTTTGTGCGGCAGAAAGACCCGAGGCAGCCGCATCACTTGCGCACTCTCGTGGTTTGTTGAGGCTTGCGCGGCCGAGGTGCCTTGCACCTTTGAAGAGCTTGCGCGACAGCACCCTTGCACGGCCCTTAAACCCATTGTGCTTGCGCGGCTCCTGAAGAACAGTGGAGTTCACACATTGGTGTGTGTGTGTGCACAAAATAAATAACAAGTTGAGAACTCACTTGGACAGTGAGCAAAAGAAGGCCGAGACCACGCCCTTGTGTGGGCCAAATTGAAGAACACACTTTGTGTGTGCATTTTAAGAAGAAGGCCATAGCCCATGTGTGTGAAAAATGAAGAACCATGTGTGTGCATAAGTGAAGTGCACACTTTGAAGAAGATTAAAAGAACAAGGAAGTGAGTGTGCTAAACAAGTGAAGGCTAAGCTCAAGTGTGCGCCAAAGTGAAGAAGTTTTGTGTACAAAGAGACACGAAGGCCGAACCTAGTGTGTGCACTAAAAGTGTAAACACATAGAAGAAGAAGAAGAAATCCACATAAAGAAGAACACACATTTATGTGTGTAAGCAAATTTAATTAATTGTGTGAAGTTCAAAGAAGGTGCGTGCTTAAAGAGTTACACCCTTTGTGGGTCTATTTCACCAAGAGAAAAGAAAGGGAAGTGCATGCTTGCATGCATGCACATGCACATGTGAACAAAGCCAAATCTGGTTGTGTGCATTTGAGTTGACCAAGACCATAGGTTCTTGATGAATTTGAGAAGGCCATGCAGTCAGTGCATGAGGAAGCAGAGATGCCATGCACTCAGTGCATGAAGTTGTTTTAAAGTGAGACTGGACCAGACTGAAGTTAAAGATATCAGTTGTCTGAGTATTCAGTAGTTGGAGAGAAGCCAGGTCATCCTGAGAAGAAGGAGATAAATTCTGAGCATGACGAGAAGACCTGTTCACCACAAGTGAGCAGAGGTACAGAGCAAGGCCAACAGCATTTATCCCAGGCTGCTGAAGTTACTTGAAGAAGTTAAAGAGGAGAAGAGCTACCCGTGCGACTCGAGCAGCCAAGAGAAGACCTTGTGGGACTCAGGGAGAAGAAGTCTTCAGTGGGATTCTGGAGCAGGCCAGTGGGACTCTGATAACACTGTGTGAAGAAGTATAAAGACCCTCCTGTGGGACTTAGGAGAGATACGGTGGGAAGCTGTATCGACCATTGTAATACTAACAGATTATAATGGGAGAATCCATGATGGGAGAGCATGGCAAGGATGTAGGCCTTTGGTGCCGAACCTTATAAATCCTTTTGTCCTGTGCCTTTTCATTACTGCATTATCCGGGAAAGGTTGAGAGACATAAGAAGAGTGGATTGAGGCCTTAACAAGCCATAGAGGTTTAATTGATTAAGAATCAATTAGTAAAAAGTTTTAAAGGATCACTGATTCACCCCCTCCCCCTCTCAGTGATTCACACTGATCTGGGCACTTCAATTGGTATCAGAGGGAGGTTACCTCTAAACGATCCAAGGGAGTCTTTATGAAGTACAGATTTGAGGAAATGAGTGACCAGCCTCAAATGGAGATATCTTCCAAGACTTTGAAAAACAGAATGAAGAAACTGGCAAAGAAGATGAAGAAGAAGGTTGTTGCAATCAGAGAAACTCCTATGGAAAGAAATGTGAAAGTCACATCAGATGAAAATTCCTTTTATCATTCTCTTGATAAAGCCTGCTCTAGCTGTGATGAAGATGGAAGGAACAATGATCTTCTAAATGCAATCAAATATCTTCAGAAGACAGTCCCCAATGAAGTGGAAATGTGTATAGCTACAGGCCTCCTTGATCTTCAAGAAGAAAAATTACAGCTAGAAGATGAATCCAATTCTCTGGAAGTCCAATTGGCAAAAAGGGTTGGCATAACCAACACTCTCAGAAAGCTGGTAAAGGCTAAAGATGAAACCGTTTCTCTTTGCAATGAAAGATATGAAGACACTGCTGAAGAATTGCAAAGATTCCTTTCTGAGAAAGAATTCTTTAAGACAATGGTCAAAGAAGTTTTCCATGCACTGGAAAAATTGCACAGAGTTTCAATGGTTTTCAAAGATGCTCAACTAGAAGAGAAAGTCAAAAGGGTGAAGGAGCTTGACAACTCATTGCTAGAATTGAAAAAGGTGCATGAAGACCAGTTAGAACAGCTGAAAGAAAATTGGGAAGGAAGGCTAAGAACTATTGAGGATGAGAAGAACTCCCTCAATATGAAATGCTTCGAACTAGAGGTGATATTGAAAAATCAGCAATCACCCAAAGCCAAAGCCTCCCAGTCAGATGAAAGGAGAAATGTTTCTACTCAATTATGCATTGAGCAGGATGATTCTAAAAGAAAGAAATCCTCTAAAAAAAGGGCAACATCTTCTAGAAAGAAGGTACCATCCATACCATCTTGTACTCATGCCTCTAAATGTGTTTCCACAAAAAGTGCAGGATGGAAGAATAGCTCTGATCAAGTATGGATGAAGAAGATGAAGAAAGAGAGCTCTCCTGAAACAACACAGCAATTCAAGAGAAATGCCCAACAGCAAGAAGGAATCAAGAGGTCAAGATTTGTGGGTCAGTGTTGGTGTTGTAACAAGTATGGACATTGTGCAAAGGATTGTTGGTACAATCCACTGAATGCCAAAGCACAGAGGAAGCCCATGCCCAGGGGGAGCAAGCCAGGGGAAAAGAAGCAGCATCCACAGGTCCATAGACATCTGTTTACTGCAAATAGATTTGGATTACTTGACAACATCTGGAATTATTGCAAAAGTGATCAAAAAGATACATGTCAATCTCCAACTGTATCCAGAGCTAAAAAGAAGAGAAGATCACTGAACCTGGCTAAAATGGAATCCTTGGGAAGCAAGCATAATAAAGTGGAGGATTCTCCCAAGAAGATTATGAAAAAGGAAATGAAGTCCTTGGAGTCTAAATCCAAGAAGGGTGATGCATCAAGAAGAGCCACCAAGAAAACATTATTCTACTGTGGAAAGAAAGGCCATACCATGGATCTTTGTAATGAAATCATGAAATTCAATAGAGGCAGACTGGACTCAAACAGACAATCAATCCAAACGAAGCAGAAGGGATTGATTGAAAACAAGTTGCCTAAGAGAGGTAGCTTGACAGCATCAGAGGAACCATGTGAAACTTCCAGAACTGAGGCCACACTTCCAAGTGACTTACTTGTCATATGGCCAAATCAGTTGCAACTTGCCAAAGATCTGCAGAGAGCTGAAGATGAAGTTCTAGCAATTGCTAAGGCAAAAGGGAAGAAGAAGATTTCACATGAAGATGTGTTGAGATCCACACCAGCACAAACATCATTGAAGATCAAATGTGCAAGTGTGAAGAATGGTGAAAATGGGACATCTCGGTTGAGAGAATCTTCTCAACCTTGTTGTTCACATTGATGAACCAAGGAGGTTCCATCTTATTCCCTTATACTTCTGGTATTTACATGTTCTAACATTACAGGGAATTGAAGATGAAGATCATTCTCAACTGGAGGATGGTTTGGACAGAATGGAGTGCACCCCTTGAGGGGGAACCAATCTGTAGAAGATGGGATTCTGAGATTTAATACCATCTTGAGAAAAGTGAAGGTAATCCAATCATACTTTCATCCCTTGTTTCTTAATTGTATTCATCATGACAATTAAGGGGGACTATTGATTGAAGACAAATGAATGAAAGGTGGAGCTTTATCTTTGCACCTGAACTTTCTAATGAGTTTTGTGAATCATGTGCAGGATTTAGCAATTTATTGTTATATCTGAAAAATTTCAAGCCCCTTGAAGCATGATCTCACATGTATAGTGAATGTTGACAGCATTGAGTACCTTGGTTACATCACTCTTGTTTTCTACACTGGGTTACCCAAGTAGACTTAGAGTTGATCTACTAAAGGTTCCTTGCTCAAGAGAACATGTGACATCATCCCTCTCTTAGTGTTTTTCAAGAAAATAATTTTCAAAGGGAGGAAGAGATTTTTGAAAGAGTACCACACCACACATTTTCATTTTATTGCCAATAAGGGGGAGAAAATATTGGCACACATATTGACCCATTCATATGTGCTAAAGGAGTGTATTGACAACAAATACAAAGGGGGAGATTGAAGTGCACTGTGTTGCATTTGTTGTCAATGAGACATGTCGTTGTCTTAGAATGAATGGATGTCAAGAATTGTCAAGATGTGAATGCCAAAGGTTGTGATGGTGTTGGTGGTGAAGGAGAATGGCCATGGTACTAAGATGCATGTCACTTAGGAGATTCACTAAGTGGTATTGGAAATTGTGGTTGAAACATTCTCCATGCACATCAGATGATTGTTGAGCTGTTCATTATGTTCCAAGAACTTGTATCAACTGGATACAAAGTCACAACAATGATAGAAGACCATGCATTGTTAAGACAATGCATGAGGAGATGTAGATGATCCATCCACACCTCCTAAGTGGATGAAGTGAGCTGATGAAGTCCATGCACTATCACTTAGTGCATGTGAATTTGAAGAAGATCCAACTTGATCTCTGATTGGATCATTGAAGAATGTTGACGAATTATTTGATTCAGGAGCTTCGTTTGAAGAAGAACCTTCAGGAATTCCATTCCTAAGTAATGAATAAATGTTGAAGAGAATTGGAGGACTTCTAATGAAGAAGAAGCATTGAGGAATTCAAATGAATAAGAAGATGTGAAGAAATGAAGAGGAAGAATGGCTTGGGAGAAGATGAATAGTGATGTGGCATTTGGCATTTGAACTTGGTCACTTTGTTTTTATACAAAGTTACTTAGTGTTTTACACTAGCAAAAAATTATGCCACCAAGGAGGCCAGCCGAGGGTCATCACCCAAGGCACATGTGGGACTCAAGGTCGCCACGCCCATGGGGAACCCTCAAGGCCAAGGCAGCAGCCCTGAGGCAGGGGCACACCTGCAGGCGCAATGTGGGCGCTAGGGGAATGCCTGGAGGAGTGCAGTGTGCATGGTGGGCGCTAGAGCGCGCCCGCAGGAGGCAGGGTGGGCGCAAGAGCGCGCCTGCAGAGAGAACCCGGTGCGGGGCGGCACCGGGAGGGGAGAAGATACAACTAAGGTGGGGATGGGCAGCACTTGGGTAATAAGCCGCGTGAAAACAGGAGGACGCTTCGATGTGGGACGCGAAAAATCACCCGGGAGCAAATCTCAGCCGTCCCAGCGATCTCGCGCTTGATCTGCGCCGCACGATTCATCTGTCGTGCGCCGCGATCTAATCCAGCCATCCGATGTCTTTCATTCTCCCGATCCAACGGCTCCCGGTGTGTCTCCTACCTCGAGCTCGACCACTGCCACCCACGAGCTCCGTTCGAACCAGAGGCCTCCCCGACGACAAAATTCGAGTTCCCGGCCATCTCCGATCAAGCAGAAGAGTCCATTGGGATCGTCTCGACGCACTGAACCGATCCATTCTTAAAAATACACTTGCATGCAATGTTTGGAGAGTTTTGAAGTTCGGCCGAAGCAACCGAAGGTGCGAGGCCATTCGGTGTTGATGCTTCGCATGGATTGGGTTTAAAAAAAGGCCATGCATGCGTTCTATGTCGCATGCATGTAGAGGAAAATAAAGGAAGAAAATGGAACCCTTTTGAAATAAAAATAAAAACAAGATTTCACAGAATCTTGAAATAACCGAAAACTTTGGGAATTTAAAGATATCACACGCGGATGGACCGAGGCTCTCCTCACCTATAAAAAGAGAGCCCGAGCACTCAGAGTTGCTTGCTGAATCTTTGTTGAAGATCTGAAGTCCCGCGAAGCCTCGGTGCTTAGTGAAGAACAGCCTGCGCGCACCACTTGCGCGGCAGTGAAGCCCGGAGCCATCCCTTGGCTCTGTGTGTTCCTTTTTGCGCACCTCTTGCGCGAAAGAAGAGAAAGGGAGAGTCCCCTGCGCGCCTTCCCTTTGCGCGGCAGGAAGACCCGAGGCAGCCGCATCACTTGCGCACTCTCGTGGTTTGTTGAGGCTTGCGCGGCCGAGGTGCCTTGCACCTTTGAGGAGCTTGCGCGACAGCACCCTTGCACGGCCCTTAAACCCATTGTGCTTGTGCGGCTCTTGAAGAACAATGGAGTTCACACATTGGTGTGTGTGTGTGCACAAAAGAAATAACAAGTTGAGAACTCACTTGGACAGTGAGCAAAAGAAGGCCGAGACCACACCCTTGTGTGGGCCAAATTGAAGAACACACATTGTGTGTGCATTTGAAGAAGAAGGCCGTAGCCCTTGTGTGTGAAAAATGAAGAACCAAGTGTGTGCATAAGTGAAGTGCACACTTTGAAGAAGATTAAAAGAACAAGGAAGTGAGTGTGCTAAAAAAGTGAAGGCTAAGCTCAAGTGTGTGCCAAAGTGAAGAAGTTTTGTGTACAAAGAGACACGAAGGCCGAACATAGTGTGTGCACTAAAAGTGTAAACACTTAGAAGAATAAGAAGACATCCACACAAAGAAGAACACACATTTATGTGTGTAAGAAAATTGAATAAATTGTGTGAAGTTCAAAGAAGGTGCGTGCTTAAAGAGTTACACCCTTTGTGGGTCTATTGCACCAAGAGAAAAGAAAGGGAAGTTCATGCTTGCATGCATGCACATGCACACGTGAACAAAGCCAAATCTGGTTGTGTGCATTTGAGTTGACCAAGACCAGAGGTTCTTGAAGAATTTGAGAAGGCCATGCAGTCAGTGCATGAGGAAGAAGAGATGCCATGCACTCAGTGCATGAAGTTGTTTTAAAGTGAGACTGGACCAGACTGAAGTTAAAGATATCAGTTGTCTGAGTATTCAGTAGTTGGAGAGAAGCCAGGACATCCTGAGAAGAAGGAGATAAATCCTGAGCAAGACGAGAAGACCTGTTCACCACAAGTGATCAGAGGTACAGAGCAAGGCCAGCAGCCTTTATCCCAGGCTGCTGAAGTTACTTGAAGAAGTTAAAGAGGAGAAGAGCTACTCGTGTGACTCGAGCAGCCAAGAGAAGACCCTGTGGGACTCAGGGAGAAGAAGTCTTCAGTGGGATTATGGAGCAGGCCAGTGGGACTCTGGTAACACTGTGTGAAGCAGTATAAAGACCCTCCTGTGGGACTCAGTAGAGATACGGTGGGAAGCTGTATCGACCATTGTAATACTAACAGATTATAATGGGAGAATCCATGCTGGGAGAGAATGGCACGGATGTAGGCCTTTGGTGCCGAACCTTGTAAATCCTTGTGTCCTGTGCCTTTTCATTACTGCATTATCCGGGAAAGGTTGAGAGACATAAGAAGAGTGGATCGAGGCCTTAACAAGCCATAGAGGTTTAATTGATTAAGAATCAATTAGTAAAAAGTTTTAAAGGATCACTGATTCACCCCCTCCCCCTCTCAGTGATTCACCCTGATCTGGGCACTTCATAGGGGGTAATATATAATTTCATATTATAGTAATGAATACGTCATACGAAAAAACATTAAGGTACTGTAAAATACTCAATACAACAAACATATAATATCATCATCCCAAACGAAATATGAAGAAGGAAACCCAACATTAAATTGTTTCTTATATATATATTAAAGTAAAAAATTACGGTACTAGTCTTTAGATCTATCTATAAATGAAAATCTAACCCCTATTCTGGTGAATATGTTTTACCGAAGTTAGTAAACCCACGTAACCAATATATATTTAATAGAGAATCCATGCCTTAATGATAATAACCTCATTCAAGGGAATACAACACCTAGTTGAAGAATTTAAACATTCCCAAGATTTTGATTTAGAAGTAACAACTTCACACATAGAGGTCATGTAGCCTAGATATGAGAGAGGAAGTACAAAACAAACCTTTATTTTCCATATAGCCCCCCACATTGAATAGTTTTCTACTAGGTGATAATAATCCTAGAACTACCCCATAGACTATTCTATAACCCTACCATCCGATAATTATCTTTAAAAATAGAAACCTTCGATCACCACATCATCCCACATTTTGGATATTGAAACAAAGTTGACAATAAAATTTCTTGTGGGACTATGCTATAAAATTCGTATCATGTTGGATCAAATCCATGATTTATGAAGTTGATACAACCACTTTATGGGTTTGGGAAGAGTTTATGGAGTGTCTACTATGATATATGGTGTGTATCCATATTTTCAAACACCACTAATTTACTACAATCCAATATGTAATATGAAGGCCAATATACATAGTATATTTATTAAGGTACAAGGAGTTTAGAAATAGTAGTATTTTATGTTAATATTCTACACATCCATTGACATGTTCCCCTGCGGATATATGTGGTGTGGTCTTGAAATACATGGCATATAAGGCCACTTGGGTTCTTAGTCATGAAATTCCAAAAAAATGTTGAGGTAAATTTCTAGGGACACATGGTTTTTGGGATATAATATAGCATATTATATATATGTTTCTCCTCCTCACATAATATCGACCATAGTATCCTTGTTAAATGATTTATTTTTATTTTAAAAACATTTCACAAAATCATACATTCGGAAACAAAATCTGTATATCACCTAGATTATCACCATACCCACCGATATCTCTATAAAATGTGTCAAAACATCATTCAAGGCCATGATTTCAAAATGAACAATAACATTCTGTGATTTCCATGCATCAGTTATAGGAATAGTAAAACATAAATGAAGCTCTCTTATCTGTGCACCATTATATTGGAGAAGACTCATAGTACAACTCATTCAACATATGTTATACAATTCTGTTTCTTATATGCAAAATAACCTCTAAAATTTACCAGTAATCTGAAATATGGCTATGGTTTGATCATGATTTGAACCAGGTTAATTATTGAATCACCAACATATCATAGGTGAATGATGAATACTCGAATAATGAGGGTATAAAACTAATAAACCAGAATAGTAGAATGATTATGTGATGTTTTGAATATATATAACTATTATAAATAGGGAAATAAAAAAAATGATTAATGAGCAGTTAGATGATAAGTCTTATAGGGAAATATAATTATTTATAATAAAATTTTAGGGCAATTAATATAGGAAAATGATATTTAAAAAAGAAATTTAATTAATATATTATAGTAAATATAGTATGTTATGAATATGTAAATAAATAATCCCAACCTCATTAATGGATATATTCGTAGGGATGAAAGAATATATGCAGACGACATTATGGATTTGAATTTAATTCATTTTTCAACCTTATAGTCCATTGATGATGATACAAGGTATCAACACATAATGACCTAAAAAATGATTTAGAGTTGTGGTTAACCCTATTAATTTCTAATATGATAGAATAAATAATGGATTATTATTTAAATAATTTCTTTTAAAAAATATAATTAATTAATTTTAAAAAATTCTATACCTTTTCACTTGATGGATAACTACAATAAGATCTGATTTGATATAAATATTAAATATTCCATAGAGTTAATTTTTCATCATGCATCCAATAATGGACTTTGTTTACCCCTACAATACGCTATTTATACAAAATATAATCATTTAAAAAACTATTCTGCCATAAGGTAATCATTTATTTAAAATTTTTAATATATGAATGTTGTGGCACTAGGACCCCAAAACATCATGGTAACTCCATGGATACCTCCAAAAAAAATTATATAACATATTGAAATGTTCTAATCACTATCAATCATGTTATTAAAATTATTTTAACACAATATTTTATAATCGATATAAAATAACATTGTTTTATATGTATATTATTTGAAAAAAATTACCATGTATTCCTTTTTTTCAGAATCAAACTCATTTCTTCCAACAATTGTATTTTGAATAAATATATAATTAAGAAAACTATAAAAAATTAACTGAATAATAATTTAATGATGAACATATTATTATATAATAATATTTGACTTAACTATTCTTATAATAGTGAAAATAATTCAAATATAATAATATCTTATGATGAAAAGAAACAATATTTTACTATTATTTTAAGAGAGAATGATTATAATTATAGAAAAAACACGTTAATAGGTATAAATATTTTCACAATTATGTGTTTAATAGTGTTATAATATTCATTAAGGAGGGAAAATTTCATTTAAGGAATTAAAAATTAATTGAAATGGCAGATGGTAACTCAACTTTATTTCATTGTGTTTAAATGTTTATTTTCATAGATTTATTGTTTAATGACTAATTCATTTTATGTGTAGGGTTATAAAAAATTACATCCATTTTTTTCATCGGATTACCATTTAATTCTATTAAATTTATTTCTAAATGTTTTTTAACACAATAATTATGACATTTTCAAGGGATTTTTATCATCACATTTCTCTTAATTGAGTTATGTTCTATATTCCCCACATTTTTTATTCTATGTGGTGAATATAAAATCCATCTATATTATAAAAAATTATACTCAAATTATGGGTATTAAGGAATCCATATATATTTAAATCATATATTATTTATTGATTCAATGTTTTCCAAAATTATAATGGTTCTTTATCTCTAATTCACTTATTGAGACATGTTTTACACTATTCAGCATGATTTCTATTGTACTGTTAAATTAAATCCATGCCGAATGAATTTTAAAAAAAATAATTCAATTTATTTTCTTATCAATTTATATATATCTCTTTTATGTTCTCTTAATCAAACAATTTATAATATTTTCTAATGGTTTCTCATCTCAATTTTTTTACATTGCAATTTTTTCAATATACAAAATTTATATCTTTATGGTGTATATACATTCTAGGGATATTTTTTATCATGAATATCATTAATTTGAATGGCGTTAAAAATATATATCATCTTATCACCATAATTGTATTTTGGTTAAAAATTTACAATGTCCCTAAATGAATCAGATAACTGAACTCTCAATTAATTGAGTTATGATATTTAATTTTGACCTTCACACAATTACAAATTTTTTATTCTATGCCATAATTAAATTATTTGGTAATTATTATATATTGTATTTAAAATTTTCATTATTTCTCAAATAAAAATATTTTAAAGATTCATTATTCTTAAATTATAATTATTTTAATGATTATGTTCACTCACTAGTCATTTCACATAACCATTCATTTTATCCATAGAGTATGTTCATCTATAATCCTTAAAATTATTTATATTATTATTTAAAATGTTATTTATTAATTTAACCAAGTTATTATACATTTTATCTTCCAAATATACTTCTTGGATCTATTTTATTCTTTATACAAATAAATCATTGTTAATAATTATTTTGATACCATATATTATCTCTTTCTCTTCAATGTCTACATTTTTTATTTCCAATTATATGTTACTTTATTATTCTAAACAATATAGGTGTAGGATAATTTATAATCTCGTTAAATATATTTAATGATTCTAAAAAAATGATATTTAATAACTTTTCAAAAATTTATTTTTTATTTTAAACAACCTAAAAATAATTAAAATCCATTTCATTTCAATGTCATCTACATTACAAATTACCTTCTACATTTCCAATTTTTAAACTTATTACATATGAATGATTCATTATACATGATACTATAAAAAAATATTTTTAAAAAATTATGTTTCACTTTATCAAAATGGACATTTTAAATATTTTTGTAACACCATCATTTTGTGATAATTTTAAAAAAGGATGAAAAATATTTTTGTGATTTCAATCATATTTTTTCCACTGTCTATAAATGTTATAAATACTATATTATAATTTTAACTTTCACAATCTATGTTATTTCATATATATATAAATATATATAATTCATATTGAATTTTTTGGGTCTAAAATCTGCATTTGACATAATATTTTCTAATTAAGTTTCTAGATGATATGTATTTTTTTTTGAGCTATGGGTTTTCATGACATTTTGAATTATCAATTTCATTTGGAACACATATTTATTGATTGTAATTTTATGATTAGTGGGGTTCTATATATCCCTCCAATGTATTATTTAATTCTTTATATCTCATTATATATCAATTTTTATGTTTTACGTATTGTAATGTTCCTAGAATTACATGTGGTTATAATTGATAAATTCAAAAAATTTGGTATGGTAATTATTTTTTGGAAACAAAATGATATATGCAAATTATAGTAATTTTAAAAACATACTACAAAGACTAATTTTTAGAATGTTCTATCCAAAATATGATGGTTTCTTATGATTATATTTATTCCACCTACCTATATAAATTTCCATGAGAATAAATTACTATCTCATTCATCTATATTAATAGTTGATACATTATAATTGATTTTAGGAGGTTTTACAGGATTCAATAATGACTTATTGATAACTCCTATGATCACATGTATCTTCTAATCATAATTTTCATTCATGATATTATTTTCCCACATGTTTAAAATCATAACCAACATGACTAATTGATTGTTTTTCCGCTAAAAAAATTGATCTCCTCCCTTATTATTTATTACAATTCTCAAGAAATTATATATATTATTTTTCTTCAAATGAAATATTATATATAAATGTTTATGGGACATATTGAAATAATAATGTATGATGATATGTTTTCATATCCTATTAACAATGATAGAAGTCCATTCAACCCTAGGTCTATGATTTTTTTCACATATAATTATTATATATTATGATGATATAATAAAATTATTTAACTAGTATTAATAATTCTGAATTAATATCAATGTTATTAATTAATGAGTGTATGTTTATCACAAGTTATAGGATTGTTGATAGGGGAGATTATGTTTGAGGTCGTAGGGATTAAATTCAATTGATTGGAAATTAAAAGGTGATTCATATTTTATGATTTGGTAACTAAAGATATTATCATTTTTTTATTCATGGGTGGTATAAAAATATATAGACAATTATTGATATGTGGTGTTTAGAAAGGATAGGGAGATCTAGTTACACCCATTGAGATCAGGTTTTTAGGGATTATTAGTATATGTTTTGTGGGAAATAATGGAATATAAGACCCTGAATTTATGATACCTAGGATTAGTATTGGGGGAGGGTTGTATCGAGGTATTATAACAAGGGACCGTCAGCATCATTATTGGGTTTCTAAAATTATATGCTTTGGTTGGAGCTTTTTTGATGATGATAGATGATATATTATGGTGGGATAAAAAATAATTTCTTTTAAGTCTATGGTACACATGATTGGATAACCATGGTAAACATCAACTGTTAATTGCTTATAATTCATCCCATTAGTGGTTATATGGTTGCTTTAGTACTATTTTTCAACTAGTTGATGAATATTTATCAAATGGGAATACCCTAATATGTGTATTGATATGTATTTGTTTTAGTCAATGTGATTGGTAATAAATGGGTTTGAATTTGTTGTTATGATTATATAATTTTACTAACATTGAGGTTTTTTAAAATTGACATTTTTGGTGAGAAGGGTTTTGAATAATCAGTACTGATGGGATGTAAAATGACTTATGTAGTTTTATGATGACACTTGATTCAGTTTACGGATATTTTAGGTGGTTTTTTGTATTTTTTGAGTATATAAGTTTTTGGATTGGACTAATAAAAACAACCATGGATGTCTGATGTTAATGAATTATGAATTAATGTACGATTCCAAGAGTGTAACATCATCGTAGTGTAAGGATAATTGATTAGTTTTCTTGTTCAATGTACTTAAATTTTCATTTTTTTCATTGTATTTAAGTATCTACTATTTAATTTTTTATAAAATTAATTGTGATGGATTGATATTTGATAAAACAATGTAATTTTTTAGAGGATAGTAATTTGATAGGTGACCTGTAATATGACGATTTAGGATGACTTGAAATTGTTATTAACACTACGTGGGGTGTAAAAATGTGTCCGAAAAAATTATTCCAATATAATCAATCACATTAATATTAAAAATACATATATAAATTACAATATAATATTGAATGAAAATGAGGAAAAAAATAGTTTTTTAAATGAATTTATACTCAAATATAAATTACTACATCCCTAGTGTAAGGCCTTTATTATCACACACACACATTCTCCTTTAATATAAATATGATGTTTCGTAAAATTATATACCTTTAAAAATGATATAATATCGGTAAAAAATAGTTAAATCAACAAAACACATATAAAATTGAAATATATATGAAATATTATTGAATAATAAATATCAGTGCGTGATGTAGACACCACTGAGATAAAGAATTATAATATTCCTCTTCCTCAAATGTATAATAGTCTCACGGTTTTTAATATTCTTATATATAATATAAAGAATATAAAATGATATTTTAAAACTATTTTCCCAAATTTATTTCATTTAATTACACTAATTTTATTTATTCAATAGCATAGAATAGTCATCTGAATATACGTTAATAATTAAATTTTATAAATGCAATAAAACATTGAATCATGATATTCAACATTCAAAACTATTCAAAATATTAATGATAAAAGAATATATGGTTTTATAATCATGTTTCAATATCAATATAATTTATTAAATTCCCTTCATAAAATATAACATTCCATCTTTGTAGTTTCAGTATCATTTAATGATATTTGTCAAATATTAGCTAAAAATGATAAAATAATACAACCCATATTAAATCTATATTAAAATATAGAAAGTATCCCCATTGGTATCCACTGATATTACTCACCATTTCATAATGTATTTATTCAATGAAGTTACTAATTTAAATATCATATTTGATCATGTACATTTTCAATGTTTGTGTGATCAAATTCAATGACTAATATTTTGATGTATTATCTTATCCCGAGACCGAAATAGTTACTTTATATAAGAATGAAAAATAATCTTCTATCATTATCTCCATAAATAATCATAATCGTTAACTAATGAGGAATGTAAAAAATCATTTTCCTGAATCATGATTCACCAAAAATAAATTTCAGTCATATGTGACTCAATGAAGTATCTTACAAAGAATTTTAAAAACAATTTCTCTTGTAACAAAAATATAAAAAAGATCATACATTTCAACTAGAAAACTAAAATATTTTTATATAGCCTCTAACTACTCTTACATAGATCTATTTAACTATCACATTCCCCAACAAATACTCCTATTATTATTGTAAAATAGTATGTACATCTAAAAGTCCTCCATTTTTTTTTATAAATACTAATTAATATTAAATTTCTAAGATATATTTTTGTCTAGAACTTGTGGAATATGTTTTTGAGATGCACAATACTCGCACATTGGGATCCTATGATACCCTTAAATATTTATCTCATATATATATATATATATTAACCCAAATAATAAATAACATAGATATTGTATCTTAATATATTAAAATTAGTTACATAAATATGAATCCATGTTAGAATCATATAGTTCTAGTGACATTGGAACATTGGATAAGAAAAATTCTTGTTCACAACTGAGAGAATGTTTGTCCCATAATTTTCTTCAAAACGAGAGACCCTCTAAGAAATATCATATATAAAAACATTCATAATATCCTATATATTGGAATTATAATAATTGATGACCCTATATACTAATTAAGGGAAAATAAAAGATATATCCACATAACATGATAATATATCTATGAAAACATGGGAATAATCATTGAAAACTATATCCATATATAATATATAATAAACACTATTTTTGAGAAAAATTATGGTTGTTCATAAGATATGAATCATAAATTAATTAAAGAACTTCAGCAATGGAAGGAAAACATTTTCATATGATATAGAATTGTGGAATACATATAGGCATAGAAAATCAATTCCTCAATAGTCAAGGCCCATAGTAAAGACTATCATATTGGAATTCGTTCACTCCCTATACCTTTGTTGTAGTAAAGGTTCACTCCCAAGACAATCATAGTGGAAAAGATCCCTTACAGATAAAGTCCACCCCCATTCATGTCATGTTCATATCATGAGTTAACAATATTTATCCAATGAATTATATGGATATATAGGCCCCACAAATCTATTATTTAAAAACGTATAAATGAATTCCAAAAGATAATAAAACATTAATTATAATATTCTCAATGAAAAAATAGGGTATAATAGAAATTTCATCATGCCATAACCCATTGATGAAAAATGAATGTTATTATCATTTCTTCAGTTTATCATATCAGAACCCATGAGCTGGACAAAAGTTACGTAATATTATTTTAATAATAAGAATAAAAAATGAATACAAATAATATGGACTATATCACTTGATAATATCCACAGTAAAGCCTAATTAACATCAAATGATGTTATCTTAGATGGAAACTGGTTTTGAAAGGACAAGTGGAAGAATTCACGGGGATGATAACCTTATCAATTTTATATAAATTATTTAAAATATAAAATTTTATAAAATATTAAAGAGATAATTTTTTCCTAAAATAATCATGGAATCTTTTTATGTAATCCATAAATCATTGAGTGGTCAAGATTGTGGAAAATACAACTAATTATTTACATGTTTAATATAGATTTCATTCCCATTTTTGGGGAAATAAATAAACAAATTATTTAGAAATATAAATAGATGGTTCATTTTAAACCAATTCTTAAAATTAAGATAATTTAATCATTGTCTTTATAAATCATTGTTGAAAATTAAAAACATTCTTTAAATCAGTTTTACAAAATCAAGGAATTTAATGAAATTTTTTTGACTAAAGAAAGAAATAATGTTGGTATTAATTAAAAATATTCTTTTAATCTCCTGAGTATATAAATAAATAAAAATTAAATAATGAAAATAAAATTGATATAAATAAACATTGGTTAATAATATTCGTGTGTTTATTAAAAGATAGATTATATTATTTCATCATCTAAATCATAATCAGAAATAATATTGATAAATAATGATATTTTAACATAAAACCATTAACATTGTAGTAAAAAATGAATCATAAGACACCGAAAATATAGAGTGATAAATTGATATTTATATAGAAAAATTATTATGGGAACAATAATAATTTTCTTTCATGGTTTGTATATGAATCTCTCAAAAGATACAAGTGGTGTATACTACTTTTGTCCATCAAAAATAAATTTGAGGGGAAGATTCCATACACTATGTATCGAATTCCACTTGAAAAATTTAATGCCCATATATATTAAATATAATATTGTTATATATCTATTACACAAACATATTATTATATTCCATATAATATATGATTTACTTATGACCTTTTATTATGAGTTTATTAAATATTCCTTGTAAAAATCTTGTTTTTGGTAATAATTTCTTTGTTTTAATGTATGTTTTGTTTTGCAATTTTTTTAAAATTTATATTAATTATTTAAATATAATATATATAATTTTTTCCATCATTCAAATATAATAATAATTATATTTATATATGTATATTTACTATAATCCAATAAAAATATATATAGAAAATGAGTTAAACCATTCATAGTGACAGAATGTCGTACATACACCTGGACAATATTTCCCTTTTACTGATGAATGTAATGAATGTAAGGGTAAAAATAATTATTATTATATAATAAATAAGATATATTTTAATTTCATATATCCTTATTACCACCCATGGCATTGTAAAATGAAAACCACACCACATCCCTTTGTGGTGGTAGTAATCCACAATCACAAATGAGTGATTATATCATTTTCTAATTAATTAGAAAGTAATAAGGTTTTTTTGAAGTAATAGTCAACGAGTATAAACTTTGAACCTATATAATATATAATCGTTAAATTAACCTATATATATATCATTCTGATGTAGTGATGTAAAACAAATCATGTCATCTTGTGAGGTGGTAGTCTAACATACATAAGATCGAAATTTTTTTTCGCATTTGATGGATAAAGAGATGGATGTAGAATATAAAAGTGACATAATAATATATCAGTATATTTTACATACTCATTTAATTAAATCATATTTTATGAAGAACATTTTTTGGAGGTAGAAGGAGAAAAAAATAAAAACACTCAATAAAGAATTATACCTCTTTTATAGACAACCTCATTATGTTAGCAATAAAATACATCCAAGGTGGGTTTAATAAATAAAATAATTCCTCTAGGTTGTGGGAATATATGTATGCAATGGATTTGGGTTGGTAGTTGATGAAATAAAATGATTTTAAATAGATAATGTTAGAGGATAATGGAATCTCTTTTATAATATGTGGAGGGGGCATACCTGTATATTTTTAAAATAAAATATTTTACTCTATTTTGAAACAAAAAAATTATAAAACGAGAAAAAAAAAAATAAGGATATATGAAATAAAAAAATCTATAAATTTTGTTTTTAAATGTTTTTAGTCTTTTTTATAATTTTTTTTTAATGTTAACCCCGAGTAAACCCTTTGAAACCTTAACCAAAAAAACTAATTTTTTTACAATTTTTTATGAACAAATATTATGTTAAATTTTTTATATAATATTAGTAATTATGATTCCAAATATAGAATCCATTTTGCAATATTAAATTGAAATATTTATAATAATTTAATTTTAAATTAATCTCATAACCATTATGAAACATTTTCTTTCTAAAAAAATATTCCATAAGTTTATAATGTTTTAAAGTCAAAAATCCATATGAAATTGATTTTAATAACCTAATTTTGATTAATAAATATATAAATACTATATTTTATTTTAAATAAATGTTTTTTTCTATAAAATTATGAATATTTTAACTATCAATTAAAAATTAAATATTTTTGGAATATTATAAAAAATTCTCCCTAAAATAATTTTTAATTATTGATATAAAAATTGATTTTAATTGTTTGGAATAAAATTTGTAATTATAAAAACATAATTGTATTTTTCCATTAAAAAATAAATGAAAAAAAATAAATGAAAAATTATTTTCCATGAAGAAAATACATTGCAATTTTTTTATGTTCTTATATATGAATTTATTTTCAATAAATAACATATTTTTATTTAATTATAAAAATTTGGTTATTCGTATTCATACCTCTTTTATGAAGGGCTATGTAATAAATATAATGTATTTAAAAAATAATATTAATAGTGTATTGTGAATTTCTAATTCATGGTCATGTGTGTAAGAAAAGAAATTAGTGATATAAAATTCACTTGAAGAACATAAAATATTAGAGTGGTACATTATAACCCCCATAAAAATAATTTCACCATTGAAATTTATTTAGAATAATTAAAAATACTGAGGATACTTCTTCTTCAACATACACTCAGTTTTCCATGTAGCTTATTAATGTTGGTGGTTCTCCACAATAAATTAACCATGATATTGGTCTTGTTTCATATCACATTCTCTATATGATCTAGAATATTCAATGGTTATTATACTTATGATTGATAATGATCTATTGTTATAATTTACATGTGCATTAAATGTAATTGATCAAGTAATTAATTCATCTTGAGAGATATATGAAACATATCATGGACTCGAGGATGATTAGTGTAAGTACTAGAGGATTCAAAAGAGTCCATATTTGATGATGAATCTAAAATGGGCCAATATTTGTTGGGATCCAAATGAATTTTATCCCATATATCATAACCATAATCAATGTAATAATTCACAATAAAAACATATAAAAAACATAAAACTCCAAATAATGTAGATGATTATTAGAATATGATTTCTATCAACTTTGTGATGCCATGATTTGTTGTTAAATGGTTTTGAATTTATCTGCTATTTCCTTTGATAACTCACTTCCCAATAGAATCATTTTCTTACATTATCCCAACAAATTGGGTTTATACACTTCTTTCCATATACGAATTCATAATAATACATATTAATTTTTGAATGAAATCTATTACTATAAGAAAAAAATCAATTATAAGAAGGTATTGCTTCAAACCCCATTTGAAATTCAGATATTAATATCCTAGCATATCCTATAGGATAAAAAAATTTCTCACATATGTTCCATCTATTTGAGGAAAATAAAACGTGATGAAACAAAACTCTCTATCTAGAGACTACTTATAATATCACAAGTACAATGATTTAATCAATTAATTCATATCATATAAAATAGAATTTTGTACTCCATTAAACCATTCCACTTCCTTAATTTATATTCCTAATATCTAACCAAGAGATAAATCTTGTATGATAGTGATGTTGTGTAATAAATTTCAAAGGTTCCCCACTATAGCCCAGATAACATTTTCCCCTTTAGATGTTTTGGAGGGTCTAAAAATAAAATTAAGGCAGATTTTTTCATTTATATTCTATTATGGGCAATGGTTATAACATCCCACAATACATTTTTCTATAAGACATTAGTTATTAATAAACAAAGCACTAATAGACAAACTGTAACACCCTATGTTTTTATGAAGATTTTTTTTGAAATAAATTAATTTTTATTTATTTTATGCTACCATAATTGAAACATTGATTATATTATCTACCAATTTAGTCATGCACTCCATGGAACACAAATTTATCTTTTGTTAGACACCCCATTGATATTCTACGATTAAAAATTATTAGATATTAATTATTTAAATGGGTTATTTCATAAATAAATTGTTTAAATTTGTTATATGAATAGAAATAACTAATATATAAATATTATTTGTATTTATTTTATATAAATTAATCATATAGATATATATGACATGAAATATTTATAACATCCTATTATTTTTGAAATTAATATTTTCTTGAAAGAACAGATTACTTATGTACTTATGTGAACAAATAAAATTTATTTATACACTTTTTGATATTTATTATTTTAAAATAAACATATATTTTGATTTCATAATTCCAAAATTATCGTGGTTTAATTTTTTATATTTTTTTGAAAGACGTTATTTTTTGAAGAATAGTAAAAAACATAATTTTAATTCAAAACTATATTTTCATATAATTTATTTATAGGTTTAGATCATATTTTAATTTTAATTTAATTTTTATTTAGATATATTATAAATAATTTTATATAATTTAGATCATTAGATATATTTTTACATTGAAATTGGATATAATGTAATCCCAATCTTTTGAACATTATTTCTTAAAACATCCTACAATCGCGACATGTCTATGTAAATATAAATAAATTACTTTCATTCACCTATTTTATTAGAATATGAAAAAATGGAATCATTATTTCATATAATCATAGTTTATAATTTCAAATTATTTCAACAATATTTTGTAGAAAGATAATAGTCAAAGTGATTACATTTATTTATATCTGTTAAGTGAAAAAATAGCTTAACAAAGGACAAAACCATAATCTTAAGGCCAAATTTGACTTATAAAAGCATAAAAATTGAATTTTATGTTCATGTTTAGATTTTAATAAAATTTATTAGATTAGTAACATTACTGGATCCAATTTTCATAGAAACAAATAGGGTGGAATTCAATTATTATTAATTTCCAAGAATTCCAGTCATACTTGATTATAAAAAGGCAGTCAGAACTCAAACTTATTAACACATCTGAGTCCTTTTGGTGAAAAAAATCTCCCAATATATTAACCCAAAATTTGTAAATCAGTCATATAATTATTAATTTGGGACTAAATCTATCAAATTATTCACTTTGGTGAACCCAAAAATGACTTACCAAAAGATGAGGTAACATCCTTCTTAATGATATTTTATTTTATTTTAATTGTCCATCAAATCAAATATTATTATTACATTATTTAACAACAAAATTATTTTCCTCAAAATACTAACAAGTTATTAATCTTAGGGTTTGACCTAAAATTATACACACTTCAATATAATTGGTAATAAACATAGGGTTCTTGTGGACAGTGAGTTATCACCTCACGAAAAGATATATTACATTTTTTTCATTAGCAATTCCCATGGTTGTGAATTATGATGAAAAATATATTTTTGTATGATATATAAAATATTTATGACGTGTTTATAGTTATATAGTAATTATATAACACTTGACTTTAAGGCATCAAATTATTATAAATATAATAATTTCATTTGGGTGAGTGTTGACTATTTTCTCTTCAAAGCAATGGGATTCTTTCACACTATAAATGGAATTTATTATGTATTGGTGAAGTAAATTTATATGATAAATTTTAAAAAATAATACTTATGGAATTTTTAAATGTATATAAATATATTTCATTTTGTAATTTTATTTTAATATGAAAATTATATGAAAGTAGTATTCAAGAACAATTATGGCCCACCGTCTCCCAAAACGGTTCATTCCATTTCATATTAATGTACATCATATAGTACTATAAATACATATATTATGAATATAAATGATATTTTTTTCATGTATTACTTGTAGTAAATCATGATATAAATATGGGTACCAATTATTTGAAACATTTAGACACATGCGAAAAAAATGCTTATATTACCTGAAATATAACCATAACATTGAAGTCTTAACATCTGGGTAATAAAAATACATTTATGGTATTATATATAAGAATTTGGTTTTTTATATGTCTATAATAATATTATATATATTATAAATTATATTTTAATAAGTATGATGAGAGTCTAGACATAAGGTAAGGGTATTTCATGTCTCACTTTTAATTCTATGCGATTAATACTATATTCACAACTCATTGTCCTTGTGTGGTTACATACTACCCATGAATATATTATATTATTATTATCCTAAAATTTATGAGTATTTAAAAATCCCAGTTATGATATCTCTTTCATCGGGTATACGTTTAAAAATATACCAAATTGGTAAACTAGTTTGTCTCAATATTCCATCAGTGAGACATAAACCATGAATTTCAAAAATGATGTTATAAAAAAATAAAAAAAAATGCCTTCAAAAATATTTTGAATTTTATTTCATAAATATTATATGGTAAATTAATATTCAAAGAAAAACGATTTTAAAAATGTTATATTGTTTCCAATATTCATTTTAATGATTTTAGTGATATATTCGATGAAAAAGATTTCAAAAAATATTTTATTTTATTAGAATAATTTTTCATTTAATAAATGATGTTTTATTAATTAAAATTTCATAAATTATCATCACACAATAATTTTCATCATAGATAAAATACATTGATTATAGTGATTCATTTATGTTGAATTGATCTAAAGGTTTTATTTATATTATTTATCTGAATGGTTTATGTTTTTATATAATGATATTTACGGAAAAATTATTTCTTTATTGGGTTATGTACATGTAAAACATGCTTGTTTTCATTGGAATTAATTTTATTAAATGATTATGAAACCAGTTTTTGTCACTGGTTAACAAATGAATAAATGTTTATTACAACAATTTCATTTAATTGTTTATGATGTGATAGTTTATGATCTAATTCACATGTATGTCTGATTTAATTATGATACGGGTGTGACCCATATCTTTATAGAATTTATTGGGTCATGATTTATATCTCAAACGATAATGATGGGATTCAATTCAGTGGGCTTGATCCACATTGTATGATGGGGAATCCATGTCCACTATGGGATGATGGGGAAACCCGATCCACTATGAAAATATGGGGAAACCTAATCCCTTGACAGGAATGGAATATGATTGAGGATGATGGTGTGTCCCGCCCAATAGGTTTGTACCCTTGGAGTTCCATGTTATGTATTGGCAATGTTGCATGACCTATAAGGAATGATATTACATGTTTATGTGTCTTCTTCAATTCAATGACAAATTCATATATTATTATTTCATGTTTTTTCTCTTTATTAGCTTATAATTCTTGTATTATGAACATCCAATTATTATTCCATGATTTAAGTTTAGTTTCATTGATATATATGTTATGATGTTCAAATATCTGTTGGAACCAGGTTTTTCAAAGCATGATTTGGTGTATGGTTTGTGTTTGTTGTCAATCCTCAGTGGAAGTTCCGAATGTGTTCCAGCAAAGTGATCATACAGTTCAAGCAGACAACAGTTTTGAAGGTGGTGCTGTTTCCCAGTGTTTGCCAAATTTTTGGGCCTCAAAATCGGAAAATGAAGACATGGATTGTCTGCAAAAGGAGCTTCGCAGAAAACGGAAGTGGTGCGCGAAATATAAGAGGCTTGCGCGAAAAACTTAAGTTAGGCGCGGAAAACAGCGGGATATGCGAAATAGTTTTTTCGCGCAAACAGTGTTTCGAATTCAGAGAGGCGAAAAATGGCAAAGGCATGGGCTGCGCGGAAAATCAGGGATGTGCGCGAAATACTTAAGTTGGGCGTGAAAAACAGCGGGATGCGCGAAATAGTTTTTTCGCGCAAATGCTGTTTCAGAATCAGTTTGGGGAAAGATGGCAAAGGCATGGGCTGCGCGGAAAATAAGGGTTGTGCGCGAAATACATAAGCTGGGGGAAAGATTACGCGCCAGATGAGAGATTTTCCGCGCCGAAGGGGATTTTGCGCGCAGTGGTCTCAGTCGCCTATAAATATGAGGTGACCCCCTTCATTCGGTTGGTTGGAAGACTTAGAGAAGATCCGAGGTCTGATGCGCGAAAAAGGATCGCGTAAAGGAGCTTGCGCGAAATATTTGGAGTTGCGCGAAAAACGGGATTTTTGCGCGAAATATTTTCCCGCGCCAAAAGAAAATGTTGCGCGCAATAGGATGATTTTGCGCGCAAATGGTTGATGTTTCGCATATTTCTCAGTAAGGTTTGTCTGCACGTTTTGGTTATCCAGTTCAGTGGTTCTGCGCGTTCTAGTGCATCTCTTCCGGACTTCGATGCAAGCAGAGTCTCGTGCTGAGCAGAGGCAAAGACTTCAATGCAAATTTATTGAAGAGACCTTCACGTCTATAAACTGAGTGAGACTTCACCAACGGCAGTGAGCCAGGGGGAGTCAACGGGAGTGACCCAAGGGAAGCAGTGAGCTTTCCCTAAACCTTTTGTAAAGGCAGTGAGCCTGGGACAGAGTGTCTGTACCCGAACGTTTGTATCCGCAGCTAGTGAAGCATAGTGGATTTAGGTACGACCGACAACCTGTCGGCGTATGCTCCTTGGACGTAGCCCTTAGTGGTGAACCAAGTAAAAATGACTGTGTCTTCTCTGTGCATGTGAATGTTTTCATTTTGATCGTAATCATCATACAGGTTCAACAAGTTCCTACCAACGTGGGAACAAGATCCAACAAATTAAAAGAAAAAGTGGTCACCCTGATTCACCCCTCCCCTCTCAGGGTGTCCCGGGGTCCTTCAAGTGGTATCAGAGCCAGGTTGCTGGTGTTGAATCTGACCTTCTTCATCATGGAAAACGCCTTCAATGTCAGGGGAGTCCCTCACTTCGATGGAAGCAATTTCCAGATCTGGAAGAACAGAATGAGAGCTCATCTAAGATCTCTTGGAATGGAAGTTCTTTTTTCTACTGTGCAAGGAATACATGTCACTGATCCAACAGGTCTGGCTATGACTGAAACAGACAGGAAACTTCTTGATGCAGATGCTAAAGCACAGAATGCTCTCACTGCTGCCCTTTCTGATCAGATTTACCTGAAGGTGATGAATTGCACCTCAGCAAAATCTATGTGGGATAAACTTGAGAATATTTATGAAGGTGATAGCAAAGTGAAGGAGGAAAAACTACAAGTGCTACACAATCGGTTTGATGATCTGAAGATGCATCCAGACGAGAATGCAGACTCCTTCTTCAATCGAATTACTGAAGTGGTTGGAGCAATTCGGGGTCTAGGCGAAGAAATCAAAGACATTGATATTGTAAAGAAAATATTAAGAAGACTTCCACCTCTGTATAATGCGAAGGTGTCAGCTCTTGAGGAAAGAGATCTTTCCAAACTTTCTCTAGATGACTTACTGAGCAGTTTGGTAGCATATGAAATGAGAGTCAAGCCAGAAGATGCTACAACTCGGGTGAGCAAGGAAATGGCATTCAAGGCCATGGATAAATTGAAAATCTCAAAGGATAGTAGCGGTGATGATGACGAAGAGAAAGAAATTCTTTCTCTCATTGCAAAGAAGTTCCAGAAGGGGAAAGGGAAATTCAAAGGGAAGTTACCTCTCGCATGCTTCCGTTGTGGAAAAGTTGGGCATATTGCCTCTCAGTGCTTGAAGAATATCAATGATGATGACAGTGAAGATGAAAACTTCAAAAAGCCTCAAAGAAGGTTCTTCAAAAAGGGAGACTTCAAATCTGGTAAGAAAATGCAAAGGAAGAGTTTTGTCTGTGAAGAGGAAGAAGATGACAATGAATTCTGTGATGAAGAAGAACCAGAATTCAAAACTGGGAACCATGCTTCTATGATGGCCACTGTTGAAAAGTCAGAAGATACTGATGGTGAAAAACAACTGAGAACTTGTGTAGATCCTGAGGTGCAACTTAAGGATGCAGTTAGTAATCTTAAGATTAAATGTAAGAGCTGCAATAAGTGGAAATCAATTGTAGAAGAATCAACTGAATATGTTGATCAACTTGAAGCTGAAATTGAACGACTGGAAGAATTTGTGAAGGTACAGTCTAAAATAATTGAAAGCAATGATGATGCAGTTGATCTGAAGCTGAGAATTGAAGAGCAAGCAAAGTTCATCAATGACCTCACATCCAGACTGGATGAAAAATCCAAGACTGTTGAGGGTCTTGAGGAGGAAGTAGTTACTCTGAGGAGTAAAATGGAGACAGAATTAGTTCCAAAAGAATCGAGGAAGAAAATACAGTTCGGAAGATTCTCAGATGCAGAATTACTTGCAAGAGCCAAGTGTGGTTCAGATGGGGTTGGAAAAGTCTTGAGTGATCAAAGACCTGCTTGCATGGGAAAGAGTGGAATTGGCTGTGAGGCTGAGTCATCAACTGCTGGAAGTGAAAAGATCCAAAAGAAAGATAAGATGAAAGTTGAACATGTTGAAATGTTACCTAGAGTGCTGAAAAAGGAACCCTCAATCCAAACTAAAAGGAGACCTGAAAATTATCCTCAAACTTTCAAAAATGGCAGACAGTCTTACTATTCTCCCAAGGAAGAAGCTATAAGGAAAAATTCAAGTGAGAAGAAATTTCTTCTCATGAAGTGTCAGTTCTGTGGCTATCTGGGCCATACCATGTCCTATTGTGAAGAGGCAAGAAGCTATCTGAATGGAGAAGATATAGATGCTCAACAAAGGAGAACAATTTCATATCCTAATTCTTATAGAAGAAATAATTTCTATGGATATTGTTTTCATTGTTCTAACTTTGGTCATAAGGCCATTAATTGCAGGCAGAGAAGGGACATTGACACCTCATACAGAAGTTCCAGACATGTCAAGTCTCGTCAGCAAGACGATGTTTCTCTTTCAAACAGGTTCTCACCTCTTAAAGAAGACTTTGACTATGAAGAACCTGAGTTTGCGGAAGAGATAGTTGAAAGGCCATCAGTTCTATATACTCAATCTAACGTCTCATGGAAGGAAAGGAGGAAGATTGAGAAATCAAACCTTGCAGAGGTAGCTCTCAAAGCTACAAAGAACAACAGTACCTGGATTCTAGATAGCGGTTGCTCATCTCATATGACAGGTAATGCCGGTCTACTTACAAATATCATAAAGAATGTTGATGGTACAGTAAGATTTGGTAATGATGGGGCTCTGAAAATCAAAGGGAGTGGAAGTACCAAATTAGCTAATGGAGAACTAAAGAAGACTGAAGTCCTTTACGTAGATGGCCTACGTCATAATCTCCTCAGCGTGAGTCAACTCTGTGACTCAGGACTTGTTGTTACTTTTAATCAGAAAGGCTGCACTATCAAGGGAAAAACTGGAAATTCTCTCATGAAGGGATGCAGAACAGAAGGAAACTTGTATCAGGTTGATAGTGAAGAGAATGTATGTTACATTACTGTTGAAGAAGAAAACAATCTGTGGCATCGGAGATTGGGACACATCAATCAACAAGACATGGAGAAAATATCAAAATTGAGAATTGTCATGGACATTCCCAACCTGAAGCGTGAGCGTGAAAAATCCTGTGATGCTTGTATTCGTGGGAAGCTGGTCTGCAGTTCATATCGGCCAAAGAAGAAAAAGGCATCTCACCTTCTTGATCTGATTCATACAGATGTTTGTGGTCCAATAAATGTTTCCGGGACTCATGGAGAAAGGTACTTTGTCCTTTTCATAGATGATTACAGTCGAATGGCATGTGTGATGGTCATTCATCGGAAACGACAGGTCCTTGACTGCATGAAAACATATCGGCGAATCGCCGAGAATGATACTGGACGAACAATCAAAGTGTTGCGATCTGACAATGGAGGAGAATACACGTCCATTGAATTTGAAAATTATCTGGAGAAGCATGGGATACAACATGAGGTAGCTGCTGTGAGAACTCCACAACAAAATGGAGTTGTGGAACGAAGGAATCGACAGGTGAACAACATGGCACGAACTATGCTGATTGAGAGTCGTATTCCACGACATTACTGGAAAGAGGCTGTTCAAGCTGCAGTGTACATTCAGAATCGAACAGGACTTTATATGGGTGAGACTAAGACACCATATGAATTGTGGCATGGACGGAAGCCATCTCTAAAATACTTTCGTGTCTTTGGAAGTAAGTGCTTCATCAGGAACAAAGAAGGAAATCAGGGGAAATATGGTGACAACGCAGATGAAGGAATCTTCCTCGGTTACTCAATGAACAGCAAAGCCTACAAATGTTTCAACAATCGTTTGGGAAGGATTGTGGAAAGCAATGATGTTAAGATAATTGAAGAGAAAACCACAAATGCCTCGCGCACGTCATATGCTGATGTGATAGAAAGTCATGAAGAATGTGAACATGAAGAACCTACAAATGCAGAAATAGAGGAAGCTGTTCAAAACACTCATCAATCACATGATGATGTTGACTCAGAAGAAGAATCTGAAGAAGAAACTATGGCTGAAGAGAATACTACTGAACCTCGCAGGAGAAATCGAAGAGCTGAGATTGATCCATCCAACATAATTGGGGATAAGAGTGCACCCACTCAAACCAGAAGGATGAGGAATACCACACAATCTGCATTTCTATCAGTTGTAGAGCCATCCTCATTCGAAGAAGCTGCAAAAGATGAATCTTGGGTGAAAGCCATGAATGATGAATTAGATCAGATTGATAAGAATCAGACATGGGATCTTGTCCAGAGACCCGAAGGTCACAATGTGATTGGTACCAAATGGATCTTCAAAAATAAGTTTGATGAGAATGGAAGTGTCATCAGAAACAAGGCACGACTGGTATGTAAAGGATACTCTCAGATTGAAGGCATTGATGTTGAAGAAACCTTTGCTCCAGTGGCTAGACTGGAGTCAATCAGGCTATTTCTTGCCATGGCACTCCAAAGAGGATATAAAGTATATCAAATGGATGTCAAGACAGCATTCTTAAATGGTGTACTCGAAGAAGAAGTCTACATTGAACAACCAGTGGGTTTTCTTCTTGGTGCTGATGAATCAAAGGTCTGCAAGCTAAAGAAAGCACTTTATGGATTAAAACAGGCACCAAGGGCATGGTATTCTAGACTAGATTCGTATCTCAAAAAGCTGGAATTCAAAAGAGGAGGAGTTGATCACAATCTCTATGTGAAGAATTCTCCAAAAGATCAGTTCATGGTTCTTGTTTACGTCGATGACATTATATTTGGTGGCAGCAAACAGAAATCAGTGGATGAATTTGCCAATCATATGAAATCAGAATTTGAAATGTCAATGATTGGGGAGCTCACATATTTCTTGGGACTGCAAGTGACTCAGAGGAAAGACTACACTTTTATCTCTCAGGAAAAGTATGCAAGAGAGCTGCTGAAGAAGTTTAACATGCAAGACTCCAAACCAATGTCAACTCCGATTGCAGTTGGAACCAAACTTGGGAAGCATGAGGATGGAAAATCTGTAGATCCCACCCTGTACAGGAGAATTATTGGGAGTCTATTGTACCTGACAGCGACACGGCCAGATATTGTCTTTGCCACATGTCTTTCTGCCCGCTTTCAGAGTAATCCAAAAGAGGAACACATGACAGCAGTGAAAAGAATCATGAGGTATATTCAAGGTACTTACAAGTATGGATTATACTTTGCTGTAGGAAGGGATAGTGAATTATCCGCATTTTCTGATGCTGACTGGGCTGGCGATGTTGTGGACAGAAAGTCCACCAGTGGTGGAGCATTCTTTATCGGAAATAATTGTGTTGGCTGGTTGAGCAAGAAACAAGAAAGTACTTCTCTTAGTACTGCGGAAGCTGAGTATATATCTGCCACAAAGTCATGCACTCAACTGCTATGGATGAAGCAACAATTAACAGATATTGGTGATGAGGTAAAGCAGCCAATGGTGATCTACTGTGATAACAAAAGCGCAATTGATCTTACGAAGAATCCGGTTCAGCATTCTCGTACAAAACATATTGAAATACGGTATCATTTTATCAAAGAAAAGGTTGAACAAGGCGTGATTAAAATGGATCATGTTGGAACTAATGAGCAAGTGGCTGATATCCTAACCAAGCCATTGTCCGCGGCTGTGTTCGAGACGCATCGGTTGAACCTCGGTGTTCGACCACCTCCTACTGCATAAGGAGGCTCCGGAAGTCCCCTCTCCCCGTGTGTTTTGACTGTTTTTATCTGTTTATGGCTGTGATGCAGGTTTATGGGGGAGATACTATCCAGGGGGAGTATGGCTTGAGCTGAACGTTGAACAAACTTTTCGGTCTTTGGTTTTATTGTCAATGGGGGAGACAGGAATAAATTCAAGGCAAGAGAATTCAAGGCGAGAAATTCACGGCAAGAGAATTCAAGGCAAGAAATTCAAGGCAAGAAATTCACGGCAAGAAATTCACGGCAAGAAATTCATCTGTGATGGAAGTGTAAGATTGTGATGAGCAGTTTAATAAGGATAACATCGGGCGTCATGGAGAATTTCAAAACACTAAGACCCAATTCAAGCTTCCTCTCTTGTTTTCTACACCGAGCATTGCTCACGTAGACTTAGAGTGTTGGCTGAGTTGATTCTTGCGTTTTGGATTTGCTCATGGTTGGAGATCTATTGAATTTATTCTGATTGCCAACAAACCCAAAGGGGGAGATTGTTGGAACCAGGTTTTTCAAAGCATGATTTGGTGTATGGTTTGTGTTTGTTGTCAATCCTCAGTGGAAGTTCCGAATGTGTTCCAGCAAAGTGATCATACAGTTCAAGCAGACAACAGTTTTGAAGGTGGTGCTGTTTCCCAGTGTTTGCCAAATTTTTGGGCCTCAAAATCGGAAAATGAAGACATGGATTGTCTGCAAAAGGAGCTTCGCAGAAAACGGAAGTGGTGCGCGAAATATAAGAGGCTTGCGCGAAAAACTTAAGTTAGGCGCGGAAAACAGCGGGATATGCGAAATAGTTTTTTCGCGCAAACAGTGTTTCGAATTCAGAGAGGCGAAAAATGGCAAAGGCATGGGCTGCGCGGAAAATCAGGGATGTGCGCGAAATACTTAAGTTGGGCGTGAAAAACAGCGGGATGCGCGAAATAGTTTTTTCGCGCAAATGCTGTTTCAGAATCAGTTTGGGGAAAGATGGCAAAGGCATGGGCTGCGCGGAAAATAAGGGTTGTGCGCGAAATACATAAGCTGGGGGAAAGATTACGCGCCAGATGAGAGATTTTCCGCGCCGAAGGGGATTTTGCGCGCAGTGGTCTCAGTCGCCTATAAATATGAGGTGACCCCCTTCATTCGGTTGGTTGGAAGACTTAGAGAAGATCCGAGGTCTGATGCGCGAAAAAGGATCGCGTAAAGGAGCTTGCGCGAAATATTTGGAGTTGCGCGAAAAACGGGATTTTTGCGCGAAATATTTTCCCGCGCCAAAAGAAAATGTTGCGCGCAATAGGATGATTTTGCGCGCAAATGGTTGATGTTTCGCATATTTCTCAGTAAGGTTTGTCTGCACGTTTTGGTTATCCAGTTCAGTGGTTCTGCGCGTTCTAGTGCATCTCTTCCGGACTTCGATGCAAGCAGAGTCTCGTGCTGAGCAGAGGCAAAGACTTCAATGCAAATTTATTGAAGAGACCTTCACGTCTATAAACTGAGTGAGACTTCACCAACGGCAGTGAGCCAGGGGGAGTCAACGGGAGTGACCCAAGGGAAGCAGTGAGCTTTCCCTAAACCTTTTGTAAAGGCAGTGAGCCTGGGACAGAGTGTCTGTACCCGAACGTTTGTATCCGCAGCTAGTGAAGCATAGTGGATTTAGGTACGACCGACAACCTGTCGGCGTATGCTCCTTGGACGTAGCCCTTAGTGGTGAACCAAGTAAAAATGACTGTGTCTTCTCTGTGCATGTGAATGTTTTCATTTTGATCGTAATCATCATACAGGTTCAACAAGTTCCTACCAACGTGGGAACAAGATCCAACAAATTAAAAGAAAAAGTGGTCACCCTGATTCACCCCTCCCCTCTCAGGGTGTCCCGGGGTCCTTCAAGTGGTATCAGAGCCAGGTTGCTGGTGTTGAATCTGACCTTCTTCATCATGGAAAACGCCTTCAATGTCAGGGGAGTCCCTCACTTCGATGGAAGCAATTTCCAGATCTGGAAGAACAGAATGAGAGCTCATCTAAGATCTCTTGGAATGGAAGTTCTTTTTTCTACTGTGCAAGGAATACATGTCACTGATCCAACAGGTCTGGCTATGACTGAAACAGACAGGAAACTTCTTGATGCAGATGCTAAAGCACAGAATGCTCTCACTGCTGCCCTTTCTGATCAGATTTACCTGAAGGTGATGAATTGCACCTCAGCAAAATCTATGTGGGATAAACTTGAGAATATTTATGAAGGTGATAGCAAAGTGAAGGAGGAAAAACTACAAGTGCTACACAATCGGTTTGATGATCTGAAGATGCATCCAGACGAGAATGCAGACTCCTTCTTCAATCGAATTACTGAAGTGGTTGGAGCAATTCGGGGTCTAGGCGAAGAAATCAAAGACATTGATATTGTAAAGAAAATATTAAGAAGACTTCCACCTCTGTATAATGCGAAGGTGTCAGCTCTTGAGGAAAGAGATCTTTCCAAACTTTCTCTAGATGACTTACTGAGCAGTTTGGTAGCATATGAAATGAGAGTCAAGCCAGAAGATGCTACGACTCGGGTGAGCAAGGAAATGGCATTCAAGGCCATGGATAAATTGAAAATCTCAAAGGATAGTAGCGGTGATGATGACGAAGAGAAAGAAATTCTTTCTCTCATTGCAAAGAAGTTCCAGAAGGGGAAAGGGAAATTCAAAGGGAAGTTACCTCTCGCATGCTTCCGTTGTGGAAAAGTTGGGCATATTGCCTCTCAGTGCTTGAATAATATCAATAATGATGACAGTGAAGATGAAAACTTCAAAAAGCCTCAAAGAAGGTTCTTCAAAAAGGGAGACTTCAAATCTGGTAAGAAAATGCAAAGGAAGAGTTTTGTCTGTGAAGAGGAAGAAGATGACAATGAATTCTGTGATGAAGAAGAACCAGAATTCAAAACTGGGAACCATGCTTCTATGATGGCCACTGTTGAAAAGTCAGAAGATACTGATGGTGAAAAACAACTGAGAACTTGTGTAGATCCTGAGGTGCAACTTAAGGATGCAGTTAGTAATCTTAAGATTAAATGTAAGAGCTGCAATAAGTGGAAATCAATTGTAGAAGAATCAACTGAATATGTTGATCAACTTGAAGCTGAAATTGAACGACTGGAAGAATTTGTGAAGGTACAGTCTAAAATAATTGAAAGCAATGATGATGCAGTTGATCTGAAGCTGAGAATTGAAGAGCAAGCAAAGTTCATCAATGACCTCACATCCAGACTGGATGAAAAATCCAAGACTGTTGAGGGTCTTGAGGAGGAAGTAGTTACTCTGAGGAGTAAAATGGAGACAGAATTAGTTCCAAAAGAATCGAGGAAGAAAATACAGTTCGGAAGATTCTCAGATGCAGAATTACTTGCAAGAGCCAAGTGTGGTTCAGATGGGGTTGGAAAAGTCTTGAGTGATCAAAGACCTGCTTGCATGGGAAAGAGTGGAATTGGCTGTGAGGCTGAGTCATCAACTGCTGGAAGTGAAAAGATCCAAAAGAAAGATAAGATGAAAGTTGAACATGTTGAAATGTTACCTAGAGTGCTGAAAAAGGAACCCTCAATCCAAACTAAAAGGAGACCTGAAAATTATCCTCAAACTTTCAAAAATGGCAGACAGTCTTACTATTCTCCCAAGGAAGAAGCTATAAGGAAAAATTCAAGTGAGAAGAAATTTCTTCTCATGAAGTGTCAGTTCTGTGGCTATCTGGGCCATACCATGTCCTATTGTGAAGAGGCAAGAAGCTATCTGAATGGAGAAGATATAGATGCTCAACAAAGGAGAACAATTTCATATCCTAATTCTTATAGAAGAAATAATTTCTATGGATATTGTTTTCATTGTTCTAACTTTGGTCATAAGGCCATTAATTGCAGGCAGAGAAGGGACATTGACACCTCATACAGAAGTTCCAGACATGTCAAGTCTCGTCAGCAAGACGATGTTTCTCTTTCAAACAGGTTCTCACCTCTTAAAGAAGACTTTGACTATGAAGAACCTGAGTTTGCGGAAGAGATAGTTGAAAGGCCATCAGTTCTATATACTCAATCTAACGTCTCATGGAAGGAAAGGAGGAAGATTGAGAAATCAAACCTTGCAGAGGTAGCTCTCAAAGCTACAAAGAACAACAGTACCTGGATTCTAGATAGCGGTTGCTCATCTCATATGACAGGTAATGCCGGTCTACTTACAAATATCATAAAGAATGTTGATGGTACAGTAAGATTTGGTAATGATGGGGCTCTGAAAATCAAAGGGAGTGGAAGTACCAAATTAGCTAATGGAGAACTAAAGAAGACTGAAGTCCTTTACGTAGATGGCCTACGTCATAATCTCCTCAGCGTGAGTCAACTCTGTGACTCAGGACTTGTTGTTACTTTTAATCAGAAAGGCTGCACTATCAAGGGAAAAACTGGAAATTCTCTCATGAAGGGATGCAGAACAGAAGGAAACTTGTATCAGGTTGATAGTGAAGAGAATGTATGTTACATTACTGTTGAAGAAGAAAACAATCTGTGGCATCGGAGATTGGGACACATCAATCAACAAGACATGGAGAAAATATCAAAATTGAGAATTGTCATGGACATTCCCAACCTGAAGCGTGAGCGTGAAAAATCCTGTGATGCTTGTATTCGTGGGAAGCTGGTCTGCAGTTCATATCGGCCAAAGAAGAAAAAGGCATCTCACCTTCTTGATCTGATTCATACAGATGTTTGTGGTCCAATAAATGTTGCCGGGACTCATGGAGAAAGGTACTTTGTCCTTTTCATAGATGATTACAGTCGAATGGCATGTGTGATGGTCATTCATCGGAAACGACAGGTCCTTGACTGCATGAAAACATATCGGCGAATCGCCGAGAATGATACTGGACGAACAATCAAAGTGTTGCGATCTGACAATGGAGGAGAATACACGTCCATTGAATTTGAAAATTATCTGGAGAAGCATGGGATACAACATGAGGTAGCTGCTGTGAGAACTCCACAACAAAATGGAGTTGTGGAACGAAGGAATCGACAGGTGAACAACATGGCACGAACTATGCTGATTGAGAGTCGTATTCCACGACATTACTGGAAAGAGGCTGTTCAAGCTGCAGTGTACATTCAGAATCGAACAGGACTTTATATGGGTGAGACTAAGACACCATATGAATTGTGGCATGGACGGAAGCCATCTCTAAAATACTTTCGTGTCTTTGGAAGTAAGTGCTTCATCAGGAACAAAGAAGGAAATCAGGGGAAATATGGTGACAACGCAGATGAAGGAATCTTCCTCGGTTACTCAATGAACAGCAAAGCCTACAAATGTTTCAACAATCGTTTGGGAAGGATTGTGGAAAGCAATGATGTTAAGATAATTGAAGAGAAAACCACAAATGCCTCGCGCACGTCATATGCTGATGTGATAGAAAGTCATGAAGAATGTGAACATGAAGAACCTACAAATGCAGAAATAGAGGAAGCTGTTCAAAACACTCATCAATCACATGATGATGTTGACTCAGAAGAAGAATCTGAAGAAGAAACTATGGCTGAAGAGAATACTACTGAACCTCGCAGGAGAAATCGAAGAGCTGAGATTGATCCATCCAACATAATTGGGGATAAGAGTGCACCCACTCAAACCAGAAGGATGAGGAATACCACACAATCTGCATTTCTATCAGTTGTAGAGCCATCCTCATTCGAAGAAGCTGCAAAAGATGAATCTTGGGTGAAAGCCATGAATGATGAATTAGATCAGATTGATAAGAATCAGACATGGGATCTTGTCCAGAGACCCGAAGGTCACAATGTGATTGGTACCAAATGGATCTTCAAAAATAAGTTTGATGAGCATAAAAGTGTCATCAGAAACAAGGCACGACTGGTATGTAAAGGATACTCTCAGATTGAAGGCATTGATGTTGAAGAAACCTTTGCTCCAGTGGCTAGACTGGAGTCAATCAGGCTATTTCTTGCCATGGCACTCCAAAGAGGATATAAAGTATATCAAATGGATGTCAAGACAGCATTCTTAAATGGTGTACTCGAAGAAGAAGTCTACATTGAACAACCAGTGGGTTTTCTTCTTGGTGCTGATGAATCAAAGGTCTGCAAGCTAAAGAAAGCACTTTATGGATTAAAACAGGCACCAAGGGCATGGTATTCTAGACTAGATTCGTATCTCAAAAAGCTGGAATTCAAAAGAGGAGGAGTTGATCACAATCTCTATGTGAAGAATTCTCCAAAAGATCAGTTCATGGTTCTTGTTTACGTCGATGACATTATATTTGGTGGCAGCAAACAGAAATCAGTGGATGAATTTGCCAATCATATGAAATCAGAATTTGAAATGTCAATGATTGGGGAGCTCACATATTTCTTGGGACTGCAAGTGACTCAGAGGAAAGACTACACTTTTATCTCTCAGGAAAAGTATGCAAGAGAGCTGCTGAAGAAGTTTAACATGCAAGACTCCAAACCAATGTCAACTCCGATTGCAGTTGGAACCAAACATGGGAAGCATGAGGATGGAAAATCTGTAGATCCCACCCTGTACAGGAGAATTATTGGGAGTCTATTGTACCTGACAGCGACACGGCCAGATATTGTCTTTGCCACATGTCTTTCTGCCCGCTTTCAGAGTAATCCAAAAGAGGAACACATGACAGCAGTGAAAAGAATCATGAGGTATATTCAAGGTACTTACAAGTATGGATTATACTTTGCTGTAGGAAGGGATAGTGAATTATCCGCATTTTCTGATGCTGACTGGGCTGGCGATGTTGTGGACAGAAAGTCCACCAGTGGTGGAGCATTCTTTATCGGAAATAATTGTGTTGGCTGGTTGAGCAAGAAACAAGAAAGTACTTCTCTTAGTACTGCGGAAGCTGAGTATATATCTGCCACAAAGTCATGCACTCAACTGCTATGGATGAAGCAACAATTAACAGATATTGGTGATGAGGTAAAGCAGCCAATGGTGATCTACTGTGATAACAAAAGCGCAATTGATCTTACGAAGAATCCGGTTCAGCATTCTCGTACAAAACATATTGAAATACGGTATCATTTTATCAAAGAAAAGGTTGAACAAGGCGTGATTAAAATGGATCATGTTGGAACTAATGAGCAAGTGGCTGATATCCTAACCAAGCCATTGTCCGCGGCTGTGTTCGAGACGCATCGGTTGAACCTCGGTGTTCGACCACCTCCTACTGCATAAGGAGGCTCCGGAAGTCCCCTCTCCCCGTGTGTTTTGACTGTTTTTATCTGTTTATGGCTGTGATGCAGGTTTATGGGGGAGATACTATCCAGGGGGAGTATGGCTTGAGCTGAACGTTGAACAAACTTTTCGGTCTTTGGTTTTATTGTCAATGGGGGAGACAGGAATAAATTCAAGGCAAGAGAATTCAAGGCGAGAAATTCACGGCAAGAGAATTCAAGGCAAGAAATTCAAGGCAAGAAATTCACGGCAAGAAATTCACGGCAAGAAATTCATCTGTGATGGAAGTGTAAGATTGTGATGAGCAGTTTAATAAGGATAACATCGGGCGTCATGGAGAATTTCAAAACACTAAGACCCAATTCAAGCTTCCTCTCTTGTTTTCTACACCGAGCATTGCTCACGTAGACTTAGAGTGTTGGCTGAGTTGATTCTTGCGTTTTGGATTTGCTCATGGTTGGAGATCTATTGAATTTATTCTGATTGCCAACAAACCCAAAGGGGGAGATTGTTGGAACCAGGTTTTTCAAAGCATGATTTGGTGTATGGTTTGTGTTTGTTGTCAATCCTCAGTGGAAGTTCCGAATGTGTTCCAGCAAAGTGATCATACAGTTCAAGCAGACAACAGTTTTGAAGGTGGTGCTGTTTCCCAGTGTTTGCCAAATTTTTGGGCCTCAAAATCGGAAAATGAAGACATGGATTGTCTGCAAAAGGAGCTTCGCAGAAAACGGAAGTGGTGCGCGAAATATAAGAGGCTTGCGCGAAAAACTTAAGTTAGGCGCGGAAAACAGCGGGATGCGCGAAATAGTTTTTTCGCGCAAACAGTGTTTCGAATTCAGAGAGGCGAAAAATGGCAAAGGCATGGGCTGCGCGGAAAATCAGGGATGTGCGCGAAATACTTAAGTTGGGCGTGAAAAACAGCGGGATGCGCGAAATAGTTTTTTCGCGCAAATGCTGTTTCAGAATCAGTTTGGGGAAAGATGGCAAAGGCATGGGCTGCGCGGAAAATAAGGGTTGTGCGCGAAATACATAAGCTGGGGGAAAGATTACGCGCCAGATGAGAGATTTTCCGCGCCGAAGGGGATTTTGCGCGCAGTGGTCTCAGTCGCCTATAAATATGAGGTGACCCCCTTCATTCGGTTGGTTGGAAGACTTAGAGAAGATCCGAGGTCTGATGTGCGAAAAAGGATCGCGTAAAGGAGCTTGCGCGAAATATTTGGAGTTGCGCGAAAAACGGGATTTTTGCGCGAAATATTTTCCCGCGCCAAAAGAAAATGTTGCGCGCAATAGGATGATTTTGCGCGCAAATGGTTGATGTTTCGCATATTTCTCAGTAAGGTTTGTCTGCACGTTTTGGTTATCCAGTTCAGTGGTTCTGCGCGTTCTAGTGCATCTCTTCCGGACTTCGATGCAAGCAGAGTCTCGTGCTGAGCAGAGGCAAAGACTTCAATGCAAATTTATTGAAGAGACCTTCACGTCTATAAACTGAGTGAGACTTCACCAACGGCAGTGAGCCAGGGGGAGTCAACGGGAGTGACCCAAGGGAAGCAGTGAGCTTTCCCTAAACCTTTTGTAAAGGCAGTGAGCCTGGGACAGAGTGTCTGTACCCGAACGTTTGTATCCGCAGCTAGTGAAGCATAGTGGATTTAGGTACGACCGACAACCTGTCGGTGTATGCTCCTTGGACGTAGCCCTTAGTGGTGAACCAAGTAAAAATGACTGTGTCTTCTCTGTGCATGTGAATGTTTTCATTTTGATCGTAATCATCATACAGGTTCAACAAGTTCCTACCAACGTGGGAACAAGATCCAACAAATTAAAAGAAAAAGTGGTCACCCTGATTCACCCCTCCCCTCTCAGGGTGTCCCGGGGTCCTTCAATATCTTAATCTCATTCTTGTACAGCTATGCTCATGTTTATTATTTTATATCTCCCCTGTTTACCCTTACTTAGTTTCTCATATAACCAGTTTTTATCATTCCATTCCACAGGATATGACAATATTTATTATGTATGTTGTGTCTAAGAATGTTGATATTTATTATTATCCAAGATGGAGATAATGTATCTCATTTAAGTATGAGTATTTATGTTTCCATGTTTCCAAGGGTACTAAACTAATATTCTCTATAGGTTTCCATTTGTGTATTTTTTTATGTATTCCTCCAAAAATGTTGTAATGATAATGTATTGAAATATGGGATTTCAATAGTTTGTATCAGAGAATAATTTTTTTAAACTATTGGAAGCTAGGATGAGAAAAAATTTGTGAGAACCTTATAGACGTGTTTATGGATAGGTATAACGATTAAGAAGACTATAGGAAAATGTTCAAGAATTTTGGTAATTGATAGATTGAATGGTTTCATGTAAATACATCCCAGTCTAAACACTACATGCAGATGTGGATCTAGATCATTTTTATTTATGGTTAATGACCTCGAGAAAACTATATTGTGATAGACACTATTAGAAACTGGTTTATGGAAATGTTTCAAGATGAAGACCTACTTTGAAAATATAGAACGATTTTATTTTGGAATTATCAAACACTACACGAACCATCACAAAGGGTTTAAATATGTGTCAGATTTGAATAATCTAGGATAACAATATGGTGTCATAGATTAATTAATGTGTTATAATTTATATATAAAATTCATGGTTTTTCATTATTATGTGCTTCTTCACTATGATAACTATTTCATACTCTATGATTTATTGTTTTATTAAATATATTGAATAAGAAGAAATAAAATTAATTTAGATTAACATAAAAATTAAAAATATTTTTCTCATGTTCATATGAATGCATTCGGATATGGAATGAAAAATATTATTGATATGATCACCAAACATTCTCATGATATGAATAATTTTTATTTATAAAATATTTAATCGGGGGAAGAACATTTTACTATGACATTCCTAATGTTATATCTTCCTTCAATGAATGTGTCCTAGGATCCACCTATAGATGATTAATTGATAGGTTCCATTGAAATGATATTATATGTAATCCAATGTTTAGAACAATAAAATGTAATTATTGCTGTTTATTATTTTTATTGTGATGCTAAATAGTGATGGAATCTAATCCAAAGTACCATGATGTAAGATTCAAATGAATTCAAGTACTGGGATTTTTCAACAACATAATATTCAATAGGAATTGTCCTCATTTTATTCATGTGAAGAAGGAAACAGAGTTCCTTAAGGTGAAGAAAATGAATGTTGAATATATTGGTATATATGAGGGAAACATTACATCACTTGTGAGGTACTTTTATGGAATCATCCTCAAACATGAAAGTAAAGTTGATAGGTTCTTTCGTATCTAATAGCCAATTCTTACAAAGGCACTCTCAAAAAGTGACATTAGTAGATGTGAAGAGATTGTGTATGGTGAAATAAAAAATTAAAGAGAGGATAGAGACACATTCCAATCTCATGGTGTTAATAAGAAATTGATGATAATGTTAAAAGAAAAATAGAAAACCCATGAAGAGAAGAAAAATATACTTTATTTTATTTGTGTGGAATGATTCGTAAAGGAAATTTTTTTATGGTTTCTAATAGATGTTTCATGTTTATGAGGGACAACAATTATTTAATTTAATGATGAACATATTGGAAGATATTTTCCTATGATTAAAATATTGGAAATGCTACCCATAATTAACCTCCAACACTTCAGTGATTCAGGAGTTATAAAGATTGTAATTATGGTAAATAGTGCTCGTACCTAGGGGTTGGTGATTTTGATTGTTGGGAGTGACATCTTAAACAGTGTAACAATGGGAGATCTTATGCTATTACTATTTCTATCATGGGTTAAGATAACAGTGTGGTTAATAGTAAACATACTATCAAATATAAGACTGATAAATTCTTATTTGATTCTAGATCTACCCACTATATCATATCTTCAACACTTTTTATGGGTATTACTATTTCACAAAATTCATTATATGTGGAATTGGTAGTGAAAAAACTTAATGGTATGATAATTTCCTCTCAAGACTATGATTCCTCTTCTGTTGACATTTGTGGGATTTTCATTCCTATTAATGTAGACATTTTTTCATTTGGATGAACTAGATGTATTATTATTCTTGGATTGTATTTATCTTCCTACATCCTATATCAATTGTTATGGAAGGTAACTTACATTTTATATTTCATACAATCCTATGATCATCTATCAATGTGACAATAATTATGAACTTCCCATGGAGTGTACATCTAGTGAAATGGTTCTAATTCCCATTCAAAGGATTAGTTAATCTCAAATGGTTATGGGGAAACATGGAATCATATTTCTTTTTTTAGGAATATAATTATGTGACACTAGAAGATTTTCCTAGTAATCCACTAAATTTTTAAGGTGAGTTCAATATTGAACTTGTACAAATTTACACATTAACTTGAATGACTCCCTATTGATAGGAAGAAATTGTACTTTTGGAATTTATGAGAAACTCCATGAAAAACATGTTATGGTATTCATTAATCCATGTGTTTCACCATGGGGTTCACCTATTCCATTTTTTTAAAAGATTTATTGATCAATGTGACTATACATTGATTATTTGGAGTTGAACAAGATCATGTTCAATAAAAAGTATCATATTTCTCATATTGATGACTTGTTTGACTAACTATGTGGATCTCAAGACTTTTCCATGATTGAACTTTATTTTGGATATCATGAATATATGTTTAATAAAGTTGATATACCCATGATGAAATTTTGTACAATTTATGTACAATATGAACATATAGTGATTCCTTTTTGTCTTACTAATTCCCCAACTATCTTTTTTGGATTTGATGAATAGATTATTTAGTGGTTTCCTATGTTAGTTTTTTTTTTGTATTTGTAGATGATATCCTAAACTTCTAAACGATCAGGGAAGATCATCATGACCACATAATAACTATACTAATAACTTTGAGGAAGGAGAAACTGTATGAAAAAATATAAAAGTGTGATTTTTTTCATCAAAATGTTTCATTTTTTGGTTACATAATCCCATGTGATGGAATATATATATATTCATTAATGAAAGGGGCTATTTAATGTTGTCCAAGAATAACCAAGGTGACTAAGAACAATATTTTTGATGGAAAAGCTGGATATTATCGAGGATTTTGTATAATTTCTCATGAATGTCGAATCCTTTGACTATGTGACTTCAGAAGGGATATAAGTTCCTCTGTATTGATGAATATAATTATCTAAATATAATCATTGTCAGAACAATTGTGATTTCATTACAATATATTGTTGAATGGTTTGTTATATACTATTATTCTTCTATTTTGGTATTCGAATGCTTTCTTATAGAGAATAACATGTTTTTTCTTATTCCACATGACAGTTGAAGATCCACCATAAATATTACCCCACTAATTCTTTGAAGTATGCATCAACAATATTTCATTAATGATATAGACAAATTACCTAGATTTTGAAAATTATGATATATATACAAATAAAAAAAGCCTAAAATATATATTCAAATAGATAGAGTTGAAAATGCGCTAGAGAAGATGGCTAGACATGTTAAATGATTATGAATTCTCATTTTATCAACACCCAAGGACGGAGAACATGGTGGCCAATCCATTCATTCACAATGATTATCTATATTTACAATGATGAGGATCACAAAAAATACAATATTTATATATTTTAAAAGGATGGTTCTAGAAATATTGATGAAATGGTTGAAATATTATCTTTCTCAATTAATTTTTAAAACCTCTATCTAAGTGAAGATGAAATATGGGCATAAGGATGATGTGAAGCTGAAAAATATATTTATAACTTTTCTGGAGTTTATTCTTGATCACTATGAAATTATAATGTTTAGGTCCCATGTATGTGTTCCATGGACACTTGACTTAATGATGGAAATATTATAGGAATTGATAGTTCTCCATTATCTTTTCTTACTATAATTACAAATATGTATAGAGATTTAAAAGATCACATCTTTTGAGATAGAATAAAGTCGGGTATCACAATGTATTTATCTCGATGAATTTTCGATTATCTAGTTATGGGAAATGGAAAAAAATATATGGGAATATTTCAATCATATCCCATACCATAATGGAAATGGGAGAACATTATTTTGTATTTTTTTTCATTATATTTCCCATAACCTCTAATGGTTTTAATTCTATATGGATGATATTAAATATCCCTACTAAGTTGGTGTACTTTGTTTCTATCATAGGAGGATTATCTATGTATAATCCTTCCATGATATACATTAAGGAACTCATAAGGATGCATTGAGTTCCACATTCTATTGAATCTGATTAGGATCTGAGGATTAACTCCATGTTATGGAGAATTATTTAGCAAGAACATGACAGAATATTCAGTTTTAGGACTTTTTACCATCCATATATGGATATTCATTTGGAAAAAATCAAACCTTATATGTTATGTTATGATATTTTTCATCGGATGCGAATATTTGTTGTGATCGACAACTTCTTCTAGTTGAGTTTCAATAAAAAAATGGGTTTCACAAAATTATTCAAGAAGATTCTTATGAACCCCTCTATAAAAATAAATGCAGTGGTCCATCATGTTCAGATTAATTTGGATATTGAAATCCGTTGGGACCTATGATATCTAAATTCATATTAGGGAAGGGTAGAAACAATCATCAGAATACCAAGGTAGCTCAATTTCCACATAATTTATGTGTTAATAAACATCATCATGAACTAGAATTTTAAGTTGGTGATAAATTGTTTCTATGAATTTATCCATTAATATAGTTTCCTAGTTTTAGGATGAAAATGAAACTAAGACCTATGTATAATAGTCCAATTGAGATTCATGATCATGTTATAATTATATACAATCTCATAGAACATCCTCCAACCATCTCTCATGTCCAGGATGTGTTTCATGAATCTATCCTGACAAAGTAAATACATCACATGTATTGTACTAATCAGTCATACTATGGGAATAAGATCATTCTTTTGAGTAACAACTTGTTTAAATTTTTGACCGTACAATGAAAATTCTACAAAATAATACCACTCACCTGGTCATATTTTTTAGTTAAATCAAAATTTATTGTATGTTTTGTGTTCACATGAGGATAAAATGATTTATAATTATATTCATTGGTTTGTACTAGAATAACAAAATTTGATGTGGAAAATCATTTGAGGGGGGATATAATGTACGAACCAAATTATCAATGTCATATTTTTTTGAAATAAATTAATTTAATTCATTCCAAGATACACTTTATAAAATTTATATATATTATATTCATGTTATTCTTGAACTACATGAACCATGGAATTGGATTTCACTACACACTATATTGTGTTTCTAAGAAAGAACAATTTATTTTATTAATTACCAATATAGGATAATTATATCATATCCATTAAACATAGTAATAATAAGAGAAATAATTATCATTAAAATATTATTTAAAATGTTTTAATATAAATTAATCATATTTATTATAAGACATATAATTTTTAGTATGGTCTTTATATGATGGAAAATACCAATTTCATAAAAGAACTATTTTCATATCCTTATGTGAAAAATTATGTAAATAATTTTAGACACATTTAAAAAGATAAATTTATAATATAGCTATCATTTTTATTTCATAGTTTAAAAATTATTTTTATAAGGACCCGATCTTAAACATTTTATAATATTGAATTAAATTAATAATTCACACTGAGGATCTTTTAAGGATTAGAGTTTTAGATAATTAGGCCATAACTATTACATTACATCTTAAAAAGTTACAAAGTAGACACTTATACTCAGTTTCAATTTTTTCATAAAATAAAAACTCTTGAAAAAAAAGTCATGTCATGTTCCATGTTTTAGACCGCACTACTTTTCCATGATCCCAACATTGACCCTATTCCTCTTTTAGTCCTGTGAAAAACATTTCAAAAGTTTGGATGAGCATAAAAAGATCAGTAAGGGTTAAAAAATATAGAATGAAAACATTAGGTCATCATTACATACATAAAATAAGCTCTTTAATATACTTCATGAAATCATATGATATATGATTAACACATAGAAAAAATAAATCATAAATGTAACACGTGGAATCCATATCATACTTACATTGTAGCTATCATAGCTAGGTAGGGAGTTACATTTAGAATACCCATCATAATATATTTCCTAAATATCTTAAGAGAAACATTCACGTTTACCAATGTCATGTTAACCAATGCATTAGAGAGATATCTCGGGCTCACCCACCGTAGGTTTATCACGAAACCACCCATATATATACCAATTCACAAGAACAATAACATTATCATAACATATAACACAAGCATAAAGGAAAGATAACATTCCAAAATTTCAATAACAATATATCATTTCATGATATGGAAAAAATAAATCCATTATCAAAACCATTTTCAATACCAATGATATGTTAAATGTTTTTATGGTATTTATTTTACTTTTAAAAACATTACGGTTTGTTAAGGAAGCCAAAGATCAAATAATACTCACGGCGGCAGAAAAGGTCGTAGTCACCGCATACGTTAAAATATACATAATTTTTTTTGTTTAGTACAATAAATTATAAAATATTCCCTTTGAATTAAATTAGAAGTCAAAAGGGTTTTATACACCGTATAAAATAACGTCGTGTAGAAATCAATGAATTCCACAATGAAAGGAGATTGAGATGAAGTCCCTTACCTTAAATCTGACTTGACCCGTTCATTCTTTAACATCATGAATAATAAACTAATGTTAATTTATACTTGATTCATAACCTTTTTCAAGTATTATATCCCTCTTAAATCACTTATTACCATGTTATAAACATTACATAATCATTTATGGTAATAACGATCGTTTTCTTGATATTTGGTACTTATGTCGAAAATGAAATTCATATAGTTACATGTTGTTAATGTGGTCAAAATATCATTATATAAAAAGTTATATTCATGATTTATATATCATATATGTCATATATATCCAGTATATACATGTGTTTATAATAGTACATAGCATTTAGAGGTATGAAAATGAAATGCACTATTCTAGGAGACGGTAAACCGTATGTACGCATGAACGCTACTTCCATTACTATTTCCTATTTTAATGGAATTAAAACATAATGATACATAGTTATGTTATAATTACATTATAATATCATATATAATATCATTAACTACTTCTATTATACATCCCACATAAGGCATTATCAAATCACATCACTTTGAGGGGGCGGTAGTCTGCACTTCCTAAAATAAATTTTCATGTTTACACATTATGGAAACTATAAAGGTATTCTATAAATGAAAAATAAGAAAGCATAAAGAAAACATAAACATAATTTATATCATATATAAATTTAGTTCTATCTTAATGGCCACTATGAGAGGCTGTAGGAGTTAATTGAACAATCATCGTTTCGTGAGACGTTGGTTTGTCATCCACAAAAACTGTATCTTCTTTAACCACTAGATGGAGGTATGTTTAAGTGTAGTTCAAATACATATAATAACAAAATCTTAGTATACTGAGGATACTGTTTTTGTTACAAAAGAACGGAATAAAAAGTGTTTCTGGGGTGGAGAAGTAAAATAAAACAAAAGAACTTAAGAGAAGACCTTACCTTTCAATTGATTAACTCCCCTTGGTTTGAGCCAAATGGGTTTCTTGAAGTGATTTCTACCTATGGTAAGGATTCTAGGTTGAAGATATGGATCTTTGGAGCTTATTAGAGAAGATTATGGACACGATAATCTCTTGAGAAGTGTGAGGAATGAGTTATAAGTGAGATCTTTTTATAAGGGATAGGATGAGCTCATTCAGAATGTTTGAAACAATTATTTTATTATAAACTCATATTCAGTTTCAAAAGGTCAAATAATCATTAAAAACTATGTTAAGATGACTCATCGATGAAATATAATATTAAAATACGAATTGAACTTGTATTGGATACTGATTTAATATTTATAATCTTATTTATATAAATCATTTATTAACGAGGTAAAAATTACATTATTATTGTGTCATCAATAATTTAATTTATTTGGTGTCCAAAAATGATAAAAAAATATCCTGATGTAGGAAATAGTTTTATCTTTCTAATTAATATTTATAGTTGAATAGATAACTTATATAACAAAATGTAAAAATTGATTCACTAAAAGATATTTTTTATTTCATTTTGGTCTTTACTTTAAATTAATTAATATAAAGTGTCATTATTACTCCCATGTGGCTCAATGGGGTCCCAAATTCAACCCATGGAAGCCCATTGTCAGATATGTATCATCAAATAGAATTATGAAACATTTTAGGGTAATTTAATATTATTATAATATTGTATTTTACCCTTATTTACTATATTTACCTTTTAATCATGGTAAACAAAATATTTACTAAAGTAAATATTTTAAATGTATAAAATATAAAATTTACCTATTTACACAATTTGGACCTACGGATTCAAAATATGAAATCAATTTTTTCAAATTCACAACATAGGTGTGGAAAAAATTGATTTAAAATTAATTTCCGCTGTCAAAACATATATCGTGTTTTAATGAAATAATAACTATAAAAATCATTACACTTGTTTATGTAAAATTTCAAAATAAAATTACTTCCAAGGACCAAAATTAGATTAAATGGTAAAAATATATTCTAATTACTCTTTAAAACGAATTAATAATATAATCTAACTATATAAATAAATTAGATAAAAATGCAGATTTGAATTAAAATACGATATTTTTCACTATTCCTTAAAAAATGAATTTTATCAGATTTATACCAAAATGTTATCCAAAGTAAATTATAAGGACTAGATTCTAAACAAGTATTTTATTTTGTCTAATATAACAAAAAAATAGAGACAAAAAATATAGTTAAAGATAGTTCTCTATTAAAAGGTGGTAAATCGACTTTTTAAAAAAATTATGCATAAAATTAGATTCTTTCACATTTTAAGCCTCTAAAATAAATTGGAGAAAAGTAATATCATTTAGAAAACATGTATAATCATATTTTAGTTAGTTATATTCATTCTTTTATATACAATGGCTAAGCGTTAACTACTATTTAAAATAATAATATTATATATTAGTGTACAATGTTAGATATCAAAGAAACCCGCTGTTTCATATTGGGTACACTATCGAACATATCATACCCTTTAATATAAAATAAATTTTTCATTCAAAAATAATAATAACAATTCAAATTTATTATTCATTATTTACTTGGTATGTTACATCCTTCACCCCTTTTGTGAATTGTGTCATTACAATTTTTATTCACTTATCAAATAATTGATGGTATTTATCTCTCATAACATTTCCAGATTCCCACATTTCCTCTTCAACTATATGGTTTTTAAAAAAAACCATTACCTAAAATATTACCTTATTCCAAAACAATTTCTCTCTACAATCAAGAAACTAGTTTGGTTGTTCTTCATAAAAGAGATTGACATCCAACTGAACTACCTCTGGACACAAAATTTGAGATGGATCTGGCATATACTTTATCAACATTGAAACATGAAAAACATTGTGTACCTAAGATAAACATGGTGGTAAAGTCACTCTGTACGCAACTGCTCCAACATTCTCAAGGATTTAATAAGGTCCAATAAACCTCGGAATCAAATTTCCCTTCTTACCGAAACACATCACACATTTCTATGGAGTAACTTTGAGAAAGGCATGATCACCTACCTCAAAAGATACACCCTTACTCCAGTTATCTGCATAACTTTTTTTTCCTGATATGAGTTGTTCTCATGTTCTTATGAATCAAATAAAAATTTTATACCATCTATTCTAAAAATTACGCCGCATCAGTTTTCTTTCACCTACTTCATCCCAAAAAGCTAGAGTTGGAAAACGATTTCCATATAATGCATCAAATGAAGACATCTTTATAATGGAATCAAAACTGTTATTATATGAAATGTCAACCAAAGAAATATGTTGGTCCCAACTTCCCTGGTAATCCAGTGAACAAGCTCGTAGCATATCCTCCATGGTCTGAATCATTCGTTCTGACTGCCCATCTGATTGAGGATGAAGATATATACTAAAACTAAATTCAGTGCCCAATGAATTATGAAGGCCTTCCAAAAAGATAGAAGTAAACCTAGGACCACGATCAGATATAATAGATAGGGGAACACCTTGAAACCTGACTATCTATTTAACATTCAACCGAGAAAGATAATCTAGAGACAAAGTATCTCGAATAGAAAGTAAATGAGAAAATTTTATCAATCGATCAACAATAACCCAGATTGCACTATTACCTATATATGGTCAAGGTAATCCCACAACTTTGTCCATGAATATATTTTCCCATTTCCACTCAGGAATGAGTAAATATTGATGCATACCTTTTGGTAACTGTCGCTCTGCTCTAACCTGCTGATAAGTCAAACACTTCACATTAATTTCATTAATAACTTTTTTCATTCCATACAACTAGTAACACTCCCTATGATCACTCTACATCATAGTACAGTCAAGATGAACTGAAAATGGGAAACTATGAGCTTCACATAACAACTCATTCATCAAATTTGAATCATAAGGAACGCATAATCATTTCCCAAACCTCAAAACACAATCATTATCATTGTTAAATTCAATCAAGATACCCTTCTGAACCAGCTCTACATTTTTCTGCAACTTACTGTCTTATTTATGAATTTTCTTAATTCTATCCGGGAGATTTGATTCCACTAACACATGATAATACCTCATTTTATGGACCAACATCTACTGAAGTAGTTGCAAAGGATTTCACCACCCCTTTCTTCTTGTAGTCTGGTTGCTTCCCCTCAATTGAGTTCCTCATTGGACAATCATTTGCATAATGACCCATTTTTTGCACTTGAAACATTTTACTAACTGTAAATCAGATTTTTTATTACCATTAACAAGATCTTTTTAGTGAAATTATGAGCCTTATGTCCCATTTTACCACATTGGTAACACTTACCATAATTCAAAAGACATTCGCCAGTATTCTTTTTACCGCAATTTTCAAAAACTGTAAGCTTATGTTTATTACCATTAGACCTTTTTTAAGAGTTATTTTCATTTGTCTACAACCTCGGCCTCTTACTCTGTTGTTTTTCAAAGAACACCTAATCATCAGAATACTCCATTTCCACCTGCTCCACACAACGAACAAGTTTTTCATAACATTTGAAATCACGAGAAGATAAATCCTTTCAATAATTTGTATTTAAACCGGAATAAAAATGGTCGATTTTAATATCAAGATCTTGTATGAAATTCAGAGCATACCTAGCAAGTCGAGTGAATTTTTCTTCATAAGCAGCCACTGAGTCATCTTCCAGCCTCAATTCTAGGAATCTGTTCCCATCCTAAGTTTTAATAACTTAGGAAATATTTTTTCAAGGAACATACCCTTGAATTCATCCCAATCAAGAGCATCAATCTCCTCACTATACCTAATATTTTTCACCATCGACCACCACTGATCAGCTTCATCTTCAAAAAGGTAAAAATAAAGAATAACCTTTTGGTGTCCTGAAAACCCCATGAAATCAAAAAATTTCTCCAGTTCTATAATCCACCCTTCTTTTAGCACAGGTTCATATGATCCTCTGAATGATGGGGGATGTTGCCTCATGAAATTCTCTACTACTGACATGTTCCGCTGTGGTTGATACGGCTGATCTCGTGCATGGATACCACTACCATTTATAGCCCGAGTCAACTGTGCCATCATTGCAAAAAACTATTTAGTTCCAATCCAAAACATCTCAGGTTGTTGATTTGGAAGGTTGTCTTCTTCCTGGTGTCTTCCCAACATAGATACCCTATTTCCTCTGTGGAAAACCATTCCGAACAAAGAAATATCTCAGGGAAAGCAACATTGTAATCTATAAATTCTATATCATTTCAAAATTTCCATAAATTAATTTATAGATATTAATTTAACAATACTCTAACCCCTTAAGTTATATAAACCAACCTTTGATACCAACTATATGGACCCGAACTTAAACATTTCATAATATTGAATTAAATGAATAATTCACATTGAGTATCTTTTCAGGTATAGAGTTTTGGAGAATTAGGCCATATAAATAACATTACATCTCAAAAAATTATAAAGTAGACACGTCAACTCACCTTACATTTTTTTTCATAAAATAAAAACTCTTGAAAAAAATATTCATCTTAAGTTCCATGTTTTAGACAGCACAAATTTTCCATCATCCCATCCTTGACCCTATTCCTCTATAGGTCCTGTGAAAAACATTTCAAATCATGGGATGAGCATAAAAACCTCAGTAGGGGTTTCAAAACAAAGAATGAAAACATTATTTCATCATTAAATACACAACATAAGCTCTTTAACATACCTCATGAAATCATAAGATTTGTGATTAACAAATAGAGAACATAAATAATAAAGGTAACTCGGGGAATCCATATCATATATACATTGTAGGTATCATAGATAAGTAGGGAGATACATTTGGAATACCCATCAACGTATATTCCATAAATCTTTAAGGAGAAACATTCATGTTTACCTATGTCACATTAACCAATGCATTGGAGAGCTATCTCAGGTTCAACAGCCCTAGGTTTATCACGGAACCACCAGTATACCTAAAAATGACCACGAACCATAACATAATCATAACACATAAAATAATCATAAAGAAAATATAACATTCCAACATTGTAATAATAATATATCATTCCAAGATATTGACATAATAAATCCATTCTCAAAACCATTTTCACTAAAAAAAATAAAAAAATGTGTATATGATATTTATTTTCCTTTTCAATACATTACTACTTTTTATGGAAGCCAAAGATCAAATGGTAATCGCAATGGCGGAAAAGGACGTTGTCACCACTTACGTAAAAAGAAACAATATTTTTTTCATTTAGTCAAATGACACTTTCACGACCCACCTTGAACAAGATTAGAGAAGGGATAGAAGGTTTCCAGACCCTTCCTTCTCCAAGTTGAAAGAGATATAATGACCCCTGAGACCTGTCTTCAATAGGTCCTGGAGTGGCGACTAGCACCAAGGGTATAAATCACACACAAGATGGAAGGTATTACCCTTTTTATTTAGTAGGATCTGGAGATAAGATATTAAATCCCAACAACACCAAAACTGGAAGTACAAGTAAAGCCAAAAAAACTATTCTCATATGCATGTTCCAAAAGTAAATGCTACAATGTACAAGAAAACCCCAAAATGAAATTTCCAAAGAAAAGAAAATTAAAAAAATACCAACAATAATTGTCCCAATGACTGAACTAGTAAAATCGTACATGATCTCTGAAGTCCTCCTAGAAACCTAATAACAGTTTTATACATGTAGGGTGAGCGTACAACTATAGTCAGTAGGGAAAGCCAAAGACTCTCATGAACAAGTGGGGAGACATTCTAATTCCCTATGAGAAAAGAGATAACCAAAACACCTAACAAGGAAAACTTCCCACAAAAGGCTCACCAAGGTACACTCCCCAAATAACGCAAGTCAAGTAATGTAATAGAAATAAGTGGGGGGCATTCTAATTTCCCTTGAGAAAAGAGATAACCAAAACACCTAGCATGGAAAACATCCCACCCATTTTTATACATGTAGGGTGAGCATACAAGTATACTCAGTAGGGAAAGCCAAGGACTCTCATGCCCAAGTGTGTAGGCATTCTAATGCCCTGTGAGAAAAGAGATAACCAAAACACCTAGTAAGGAAAACATCCCACCCAAGACACACTAAGGCACACTCCCCAAATAACACAAGTTATGTAATTTAATAGAAATAACACATCAACGTTTGGGTACCCAACACCACTTTCCCAATGGTTATTGATGAAATCCTACACATAGAAGCTCTCCTGCCATTCTCATAATAGTCCCACTGCCACACCCCCACCCACACATACCTGTGCCATCAATAACGCACATCCTGCCCGCAAACACCTGGGCCACAACAACCACACGTAACCATGCCAACAAACTCCTGGGCCAGAACAATTACCACCACTTTTTAAGACACCTAGGCCTCATCCTGGTGACACATGGGAAACAGTATGCCTGCACACACCTTGGATAACCTCCAAAACTACCCTACTCGGAGAATCATAGAATCTAATGGACCTCAAGCCATCATTGCCTGCCCAAAGGATCTTGGGCTACTCGGGAAAGGGAGTATAAAAAGAGCTAATGACCAGCCACTCATAGGAGTGTTGGATAAAACACCCTCCCCCATGTAATGCGGTTGTTTGGGACAATGTGATCATCTTGGGTGAGGCATAAATATGAAACATAAAATCTACAATTATATATATAGAAAGCGCTCATCCCAGCCTAGGGATCCCAAAACCAACCCAACACAAACACCTTGTTACTATTCATTCATAAGAAAACCAAAGCCAAAACCATGTCAGGACTCATTCCCAAAACCAATTCCCCAATGAACCCATTCTTGGTATCATGTTCAAGTGATTCCATTTAATTAAATTCTACACTACTGGGAAACAAATAGCATTACCACAAGCTACAAAAAAGAAAAATTTCCAAACAACACTTTAAAGCATTCACACATGGATCTCCTATAAGGTTACAACCACAAAGGGATCTGTGAGATGTCTCAAAGTACTAGAACCAAAACAAGCCTCAAGATACATCCATGCACGACCTTAGATCCCCATACAACAATCGTACAACAATATAGGATCCCATTCCCATCAAAATCACCCCATAAGTATAATGAAGAACAACCACACATACTACAAAATTAGAGTGGGGTGTGGGGGGGTTTCCAGATTTAAGCACATCATTCATTAAGTCCCTTCTTCCAATTTGGTTAACCAGGGTGATCACATAAGGATTGATGTTCACTATGCATTCATTTAATCGACCAACTTTACATGTTTAACAAATTTCCATGTACATCCATTAAATCACGAGACTATCAGAAGACAAATGATCATTACTACAAAAAGAAGGACCACCAACGACCATGATTTTCGGTGGAAAAAATTCTATACAATTCACAACATATAGAAATTATAAAAGGGTACATTAGAATTTTCAAACGCACCCCATCATTCTTTAACAGTCTATTTATTATCTTTGTTAAGGGTTGGATTCATCCATCCTCAAAATAACAATAGAATACCCACCCCTCATGATACATAGTAAAGAGAGATGATGGATAATCCTACTTTGATTGATCAAGGATCGACGTTTTAACTCTACGCGCTAAGAACTGGGGATGCGCGACATGTAGGGGAGGAAATCCTGGGACTCCAAGGTTGAGTAAAGATGCCCTATCATAGGCACACCTCTTTCCTCAGGAAGGGGGTGGAATTCAAGCTTACAAGGAAGGAAAAAGGAGACCATCTAAGAAGAAGAAGGTAGAAATTCTGGCGTGATAAAAATATGTGATATAGTTGTTATGTGATATGGAATTTTGAATGGATATATAGTCTGATCATGGATTTCCATGTGGTTTGGCGGTTACACATGATGGAATTAATTGTAATTTATTAATTCCCATTAGAGTGGTGGCCATAACGACTGTGCATTAAACAATTTCCTTTAATCAGAGAAAAACACACAACAGGGCAGAACTGGAAAGAAACTGTGTTACACTGGGGAAAATCACATGTTTTCGTATGTTAAGGGTTGCCCAAATCTTGGTGGATTTTTGATATTATTTACTGAATTTAAATGTCTTTGAAAGAGGGCATTAAATTATTTTTAAGTCAAAAGATATATTGTGGGAGCAGAAAAAGTCAAGAACTGGAAAATAATGAAGACCGCTTGGTGAGGACACTATTCCACCATCACAGTGCCCCCCTTAAGGTGCCACCCTGACAGTGCCACTATCATGGTGCCACCCTCATGGTGCGACCCTCACGGTGACCATTTCACGGTGCCACCCTCACAGTGCCAGCGTCATGGTGCCTCCGTAACCGGTGCCACCATGTTCGGTGTGCAGCTGTCATGGTGCCACCATAACCGGTTCCCCCGTGACTGGTGCCACTGTTTTGGTGGAGCCATGTTTTGGCATGTACTAGACCAAGAGGGTCTGGGCAGTTACATCATATACCTCTCAAACTATTCTCATCCTTGAGAATTAATACCAGACCTAATGAAAAAAGGGGGTTCTGAACAACCACCTCGAAAGAAACCTCTCTTGAGTGAACCTCATCGACATCTACAAACACCTATACCTCAAGTAACCAGGAAACATTCATGTGCCAAACTATCTGGTCATATGGATTAGGGAGATTATTCCTTCATGTCATGATACTATCTCCATTGGGTAGCACTGAATCGCCCGCAGAGGTTTAATCGCATCCAACTTAATGTGTCTTGATTAGGGATCAGGTCCTCCCCTCCCCATAGTCAGGACTCTTCACACACATCAGAGAACAGGGAAAACAACACATTCCATAGTTAACAAGTTAAAGTGCTCCATCACAAATGAGTATATAAGATAAATTATAATAGAACTCAAAATAGCTTCAGGTACTAGGTGCACATCATTGCCTCCTGTTCCCAGGTACTGTCTTCGAGGCCACCGTACCCCCATGACACACGAACCAAAGGAATGGTCCATCCAAGGAGCACCTTATCCTCACAATCCTCAATTATCATAGCTATTTCTACGAACATTACATCGGCCTCGATATACCATTATCCCTAGTCGAGGACATGTGAATTTCCATGTAGATACTGTCAGAGTTGTGACAAATGTAAGACATCGCACATTCTCAGTAGTGGCGGTGGTAGCGCTAGTTGATATTCCACATTTTCGACCCACCGCAGTACTTCGAATGGTTTGACGATCATAGGGGAAAGCTTACCCCTACCAAACCTCCATTGCCCATGTCGAGGGGAGACCTTCAGGAATACGTGGTCCCCAGCCTCGAACTCTAAGGGTCTACTCCTATTATTGTCATATGACTTCTGCCTATCCTAATCTGCCTTCATCTTCCCTCATATAATCTAATCCTTCTTTGTCATGCTCTACACCACTTCTAGGACAAGAACACATGTTTCTCTGATCTCTGTTCAGCACACGAGTGAGCCACATGGCATACTATACAAAGCTTCAAACGGATCCATGCCTATGGTAGAGTGATGGATATTTTTCTAGGAAAACTCTACCAGAAAATTGTGTTTCACACATGATCCCCCAAAGTCCGAAACACAAACTCATAGAATATCATCCATAATTTGGATGCTGCGCTCTGTCTGCCCATCTATCTGGGGGTGAAAAGTAGGGCTAAGATGTAGCTGAGTGACAGAATCATGCTACAATCCCCTCCAGACTCGTTAGGTGAACTGGGTATCCCGATCTGAGACTATGGACCTCATAACCCCATGAAACTGCTCGACATCATCCACGCACTTATGCACTTGGGCATCCACTGTAACCAACTCCTTGTTCGCCAGGAAGTGAGATGATTTCGTTAGTCGGTCCAGTACTACCCAGATAGAGTCCCAATCCCCTTGAACTATAGGTAGTCCCGTGATGAAATCCATTGAGATGTCATCCCACCTCCACTCAGGGACATCTAAAGGTTGTACCAGACATCCTGGAATGTGGTTTTCAACCTTCACATGTTGACACATGAGTTGAATTTCTATGAACTCTGCCATTGCCTGCTTCACCCCGGTCCACTAAAACTGACCCCTCACACCCCAGTACATCTAGGAAAGTCCTAGGTGAACCGCTAGGGGTGAGTTGTGGAACTCACCAAGAACTCTTTCCCACATTCCCATGGGGACGAACAACATTCCATGAAAGAACATCCAATTCATCCCGTCTTCCAACCATCCTTCTAGAGTATTTCCATGGCTAACCCAATTGCGCATCACTTCACTCTCTGAGTATCCACGTTGAGTCTCCTATACCTACCACAATAGAAAATATTACACTGTCATCTGATACAGGAAACCTCTACCACCATCAATCCTCGGATCGAGGTGTAGGGCAGCCAACTCCTCCATTGCCCTCCAAGCATCGGCTGACACTCGAACTACATCCTTCTGCGAATTTATTCTCAAGTAATTGGCCACCACATTCTCCATTCATGCGTTATTAGTGATTTCAATGTCATATTTTTGAATTAAATTCATCCACCTTTGTTGTAACACCCCGAGTTTTTATGAAAAATATTCTTTTTAATTTCATTAATGTCTTGGGTTGTACACTACACCAAAAGTAGATTGCACAACACTCATCCTTGACTTTCCTTGCATTACACACAATAACGACCTTCCTCGATAGCACATGTAGTACGCAATATTGAGTTTCACTAAACAACGATATGCTATTAAAATATTATTAAAACTAGCCGTTAAGAATAGTAATTACCACTTTTTGAAATTTTATAAATTTTATATTTCAAAATTGAATTCATTTTTGGATTCAGAATATCGAAATTAGCTTAGGGTGAAATTTTGGTACTTTTCAGATAAAGTTAATTTTCTGATGAATAGTGAAAATTACTAAATTTTAATTAAAAACAACATTTTTAATCGAAATAATTAATAGTGATAAATTATTAATTTGAGTGGTTTTAAAGTATATTTAGAATATATTTTTACAATTTAATACAATGTTGGTCATCAGATGTAATTTCACATTTAAACCAGACATAAACAAGTGTCAATCTTTTCATAGTTATTATCTCTTAAGAACACACTATTTGTTTTGACAATGGGAATTAATTTTTAAATTAATTAATGCAACTGATATGTTTTGAATTTGGTAATATAGACATAATTTTTGAGTTCATAATATCAAATATAACTTAGGTCTAATTTTTGGTATTTTTCTGGAAACATTCATTTTTTTGATGAATAGTGAAACCACTAAGTGGTAGTTAAAAAAATGAATTTTTCATAAAACATAATTTTACCACATATATGAGTGGAATTTCAAAAATTTGAGAGACACGTTTGATGTTAGTATGTAAAATGTGGTTCAATGAGATGAAAATAATTTTTAGTGAATAGTAACTTTTTACTTTTTTACCACGAGTATAAATAAATAGGGTAATTAAGGGTAAAAATGATATTATTATTACCCTAACACATGTCCTAATTCTATTGGATAAGTGTAATTCCACCAAAAACAAACTTACGAATAAAATATGTGCATTTAGGCCCACATGGATTAGATTAGGACATTTTTTTTTAATTTATTTAAAGAAGGGTTAAAATAGTTAAAATAAAAGTTTAATAACTAAATCATTTTTAATATAGGGTTATGCATAAGATAAATTCGACTATAAATATTAATTAGGAATATAAAAATATTTCCTACATAATGATATTTTATTTGTAATTTTTAGACATTAAAAAAGTTAATTTATTTATGACACAAAGATGATGAAGTAATAATCTTATTAATGAAATATTGACATAATTGATGTTATAAATACCCAAATAAATGTAATTTAAACCTTTTTTTGAATTCCACTAATTTTGTAGATTAATATGAAATGTTTGGATTCATATAATTAATTTTTTTTAACTAATCAGTCTGTTATGATTTTCACAAAAATCAATTACTAAATAGTTTCAAAATTGACATAAAATATTTTTTTAAATAAAATTATATTATTAATTGTTATTTTATTCATAAAAATATAAGTTTAGGCCCCATGACTTAGATAAACTTATATATATTAATAATAAACAACTTGGAGTTCGTTTGGCTTGTTATAGTATGTTTATTAACCTTATAGTGTAAGAACACAAAAAGACACGGTAAAAGTAAAATTATCTAACTGAATGTTAAATATAAATGATAAGGTTAATATAGGAACCTAAACTTGTCTAAATTCTATTAGATGAGAGTATTTCGACCCATACCCACCTTAGATTTGAAATAAATCAGTTTGGAGCTATTTAAAATAGAATTTGGCTTTGTAATAAAATAATATTTTTAGTTATTCCAATGGTGCCCCCCCCCCCCTCCATTATAAAAGGGAACCTCCTCCCTCTCTTACTCACACCACATTGAGCCTTCAAGCTCGCCCATAACCTTCCAAATTCATTTCTCCACTTCCCTAAAAACATCCTAGAGGTCTTGGTCTTCTTCAAATACCAATTTTAGAACCCTAAGAGGAGGACTCAAAGAGGCGCTTCAAAGAAGAGGTAATGTATGTTACCAATTCTTTCAACTTTATTTCTTCTTCCACGTATTCTTCAAAGGTTGTTTCATTATGAGGTAATAACATAATTATCCCTCATATACGGATATGTTATTATAAATATGAAACAACCCTATTCACCTCTTATCCATCCTATGAAAAACGAAATCATTATGCGTGCGTACGTACGGAATACCGTCTCCACGCCGTGGTGCAATCTATTTTCCACCACCACCTTAATTGGATGGGTATAATGGTATAAATAATAATTATATATTATTATTGTAAAGTGGTATTTATTCTGAAATAGTATACACACACTCCAATACAATTCCACGATCTTGAGAATGATATCATCGCTCGTGCGTACGTACGGACTACCGTCTTCACGACACGATGAGATTCATTCTCCACGTTAACCATTCATGATTGATTATAAAGTATATATAATAAGTAATCATGAAATATATGACATAATAATGATACTAGATTTATGTGTATATATATGTATGTCATCTACTTAATTCCATTCAACTCAATAAGGAAACGAAAACAGCGTTCATGCGTACGTACGGTCTACCGTCTCCATGAACGGTGTATTTCTTTCCATTTACTGATCTATTATATATAAGTATATTGTGAATATATATTATATATAAATCATTTTTTATATTCTGGAATTAATTTATAATGATCTTATTAATCATATGAATAATTACAAGTCAAAAAACGGACGACAAATGAAACTTTTTTACCCAAAACGCTCTTTAACATGGAATTTACAAAAGAACGGGTAATATAAAGTCATTAGTGAACCATATATGATAACATAACAATGATTTTGATTATGGAAAAAGTCAATGACATTATTTAAATCATTATACAGGAGGTTTGGACACTTACGAAGCAAATCAGACCTAAGGTAAAGGATAAATATCACAATCTCATTTTTATCCGAGATTGTTTATACTTTGTAATTTACTGTGGTGTATTTTATCATCCACATCCATGTTTCCTAAATATGTAATATTATTTATTTCCACCTACAATTTATTAAATCAAATTTTATCCTTTGGTGAGTTTTTAGTAAAATATATTAAAGGAAACTTTTGTCGTTTTTCGTACGAGGTACTTTTTGACTTTTCCGACAAAAGGACGAGAAGAATGTTTTTTTAACTTATATGGCATGAATGTATTTTTAAAATATTATTTCTAAGAAGCTTCCTTTACAAGTTTTCAAGTTTATTTTTAATCAACTTCTTTTCATTTAAAATTGTATGACATGTTAGGAAAGGAAAATTGTTTTTGATGTAGAAAGGATATTTTCCTCAAGAATGGAATTGAAGAGTTTTATCAAAATTATTTTCCATTTAAGATAATATAGGGTTCTGTTTCTATCCCTATTATTACATGGATTCAATTATGTTGTGATGGAAATATTTTTATGAATATATTTATCCTATATGAATTTTTTTATGATGTCATGATGTTTAAGATTCCCATTTTTATTACATGGGTTATGCTATGATGTATGGTTTATGATTTTGTGGAACACATAAGAATGGTATCATTATGAGATGGGTGGGACCTATATCTCCCTCCAATTCATTGGGTAAAGATTTTATATCTCATGAGATAGACATGGCTGGAACGGCAGGTTAAACCGGTTCAATGAAACAGGACTGAAGCGAGGAGTGAACTCGGTTCAAAAATGGACTTTGTCCACTAAGATAGTCTTGGCAATGAGTCTTGACTAATAAGAAATGATTCTCTATGATTATATGTATATGACAAAAAGTTTCATGTTTTATGTTATGATTATTAGGATTACATTTCACTACTATGATTTATCCCATGTTATGATATTATGATCTCTTTTGTAGGTTACGATTTCCAAAATGTTATGTTCCTATGAATATGATGTGATTGATATTTATTTTGTTTACCCTTACTGAGCATTTGAGCTCACCCTTTTATGTATTCTTTTCCCCAGGATATAAATAAAGGTTTTAGGTAAAAAAAAGAAGATCTTTATGGGATATGTTTAAGATCTTTCACCACGATTAGAAGATTATATTCCGAGTTTACAAAGACACTAAACTATTAAGTTCCTTGTGTTTTTTTTGTTATGTACTAAGTATTCTGAAAAAGTAATGTAATGTCCACGTACGTCAAGATTCAGGTCTCTACAGTTGATATCAGAGGAAAGGTTTAGTCAAACTTCGGAAACTAGGATGCGAGAACTTTAGTGAGATCTCTATAGATATTTCTAAGGTATGTATAGGGATGTCCCTAAGGTTAGGTAGAAGTATAGGTTATAGTACAAGAATTAGGGTAACCCAAGATGTTAGATATTGAAGTTACTCCCCCTTTATTATATTGTTTTCCCTAGCGTGATTTTTCCCTCTCACATTATTCTTTTTGGTTTTTAGAAGATGGATAGAACCCGAAGGAACCGTATTGATCAATATAATGGACAATGCAATGATTGTCCTCCTAAACAAACAAATGTTATGGGAGATGGAGTGCAAAATATTATTGCTATACTTACACAAGCTATTAATCATTCTGTACATCCAAATGTGCAGAGGAAGGAATAATATTCTATTGAGTCCTTCATGAGGCAACATCCACCTTCTTTTAGTGGGTCTTTTGATCCAATTGTTGCTGAACAATGGATCAGTACAACTGAAAAGATATTTTCAGTTCTTCAATGTTCTGAACATGATAAATTTATCTTAGCAGTGTATATTTTGGAAGGTGATGCTGATCAATGGTGGAATATTATCAAGAATATGAGGCAAAGAGATGAAACTGAGTCCATGGAATGGGACGAGTTCAAGAACTTATTTTTCAATAAGTACTTCCATAGTATTCTTCGAACAAATATGTAGAAGAAGTTTCTTGAACTAATGAAAAAGGATGATGAATCTGTTGGTATATAAGAAGTGAATTTTACAAGGCTTGCAAGGTATGCATCTGGATTTATTATCCAACCTGAAAGTAAAGTTGATCGATTATTCAGTGGCTTAAAACCAAATCTTTGAAGGGCATTAGCTATAAGAGACTTCAGTAGCAATGAAGAAATTGTGTGTTGTGCTATTAAGGTAGAAATTGATGTCGGTGTTACTTATCCATCACATAGTTTTGACAAGAAACGAAAGAGGGAGTTCAAGGAAAAATCTAAGAATAATGGTGAAAAGAAGATGAATGTTTCCTTATGCTCAAAGTGTGGAAAGAAAAAAGGTCGAGATTTTCATAAAGGGGCTAGAAAATTTCTTAAGTGTGGAAAAGAAGGTCATCGAGCAGCTGAGTGTCGAAGTAATGGGAAAAGGATTTCTAATGGTGAGAATAAATAAATGACTGCAAAGAACGCACCAAAAACACTTCAATGCTTCAAGTGCAATCAAATGGGGAATTATGCTAATCAATCCCCTAATCCAAGGGTTAATGATGATCGACATGAACAACCACTTAAGGCAAAGGACAAAGGGAAGTCACATGCGATCACTATTGGCGATGTTGAATATGACAACGATGTGGTGGAATGATTAAGTGTTTATGTAATGGGATTCCAAAACAATGTTGTATATAGTATCGAGGACTATTGGAATATTTATTTATTGATCTGTTGTGGGTTTCAATAATTTTATTGTACCGGTAACCATGGAAATTGATTGAGATATTTTTGGTAAGCAGATGATATGCGCATAATGAAGGGATAAGAAGATAATGAGATGTTTGATTGTATTCATGATCTCATGAATGATATAAAGACTAAGTGATATCATGGTTTGAGTATAATGAATTTTGAGGATTTTGGTTTGTGGAAAGTGTTAACATTTAACTGCATTCATGTTTTCACTAACGTTCAACAAGTATTCATTCTTCAAAAGAATACATGATTAAGATATTAACATGTTTGTAATTTGACCAACAAGATATATCTTATTATATATGGGGGATAAATGATGGAATTCACGTGATTATTATGTGACATTTCATGTAATCATTTTCTTTATACTATGAGCTTGGACCGAAGTATTTTAGATAAGCCTAAAGATAGGAATGGATTATGTTCAACATAATTTAGTATTGTTTAAGGATATAAGTTTTTTTGATATTATTGATGGGATGTTATAGTAATGTAGTTTTAGAAAAAAGGACAACCTGCAGGATGGGTGACATCCCATCACGTCGGATAAGGCTGTGGGAATTGAACCAACAACCGAAGTACGACTGACCTTTATCGCCTACCACTAGCCTACATGAAGTCCCTGTTTAGTAGAAACTGGTTTTATTATATTATGAAGTATGATATATGATTTATAAGTCCATTTTTGGAACCATATATAATTAATCTCACTATAGATGGACTTATGTAAGTTTTGATAATGTTTCTAACCTTTTTTTTGAGACAGATGAAATGACCCATCATTCTATCACATGATCTGCTAACACATCACGTAAGAAAAATTCAACTTCATTTCATTAAGATATGAAGTGGAAATTGTCCAATGAATGACCAACGATGAGACTCTACCAAAATCACGAAAGTATTTCTTCTAATTCCAATTTCATCAACTTTAGGGAAATGATCATGAAAAACAAAAATGTTGTCCCAGTGGCCTTATATCTGATGAATCAGATGGTACCTTAGATCATCAAAAATCTATGGCTTTGTGATTGTTTTTTATTTCATAGCCATGTTCTCTACCACTCTCCATCAGAACTTGATGGTTAGATTTTTCTTCTATATCCATATTTTCACCTATGTTCTCCTACATGGAAACCCAGTGATGAGTTAATTTGGGTAACTGTTATATTTCATACTTTAGTTTTTAAATCCAAGTTTGGATATTACTTTTTACAATGTGGGTTTCAATTAAACAAACTTTTGAGTAGAAAACCATTTATAACCCCGACGAATTTCGAGGGCGAAATTCATTTTAAGCGGGGTAGAATGTAACACCCCGAGATTTTATGAAAAATATTTTTTTTAATTTCATTAATGTCTTGTGTTGTACGGTACACCAAAAGGATCTTTCCCAACACGCATCCTTGACTTTCCTTGCATTACACGCAATCACGACTTTCCTCGATATCGTGTGTAGTACGCAATACCGAGTTTCACTAAAGAATGATATGCTCTTAAAATATTATTAAAACTAGCCATTATGAATAGGAATAACCACTTTTTGAAATTTTATAAATTTTATCTTTCAAAATGGACTTAATTTTTGGATTTGGAATATCAAAATTAGCTTAGGGTGAAAGTTTGGTACTTTTCAGATAACTTTAATTTTCTGATGAATAGTGAAAATTACTACATTTTAATTAAAAACAACATTTTTAATAAAAATAATTAATAGTGATAAATTATAAATTTTAGTGGTTTTAAAGTATATTTAGAATATATTTTTACAATTTAATACAATGTTGGTCATTGGATGTAACTTCACATTTACACCAGACATAAACAAGTGTCAGTCTTTTGATAGTTGTTATCTCTTAAGAACACACTATTTGTTTTGACGACGGAAATTAATTTTTAAATTAATTAATGAAACTTATATGTTTTGAATTTGGTAAAATAGACATAATTTTTGAGTTCATAATATCAAATATAGCTTAGGCCTAATTTTTGGTATATTTCTGGATACTTTCATTTTTTGATGAATAGTGAAACCACTAAGTGGTAGTTAAAAAAATGAATTTTTCATAAAACATATTTTTACCACATCTGTGAGTGGAATTACAAAAATCCAATACACACTGTTGATGTCAGTAAGTAAAATGTGGTTCAATGAGATGAAAATAATTTTTGGTGAATAGTAACTTTTTACTTTTTTAACACGCTTGAAAGTAAATAGAGTAATTAAGGGTAAAAATGATATTATTATTACCCTAACACATGTCCTAATTATATTGGATAAGTTTAATTCGACCAAAAACAACCTTAGGAATAAATTATGACCATTTAGGCCCACATGGATTAGATTTGGACATTTATTATCAATTTATTTAAAGAAGGGTTAAAATAGTTAAAATCAAAGTTTAATAACTAATTCATTTTTTATATAGGGTTATACATAAGATAAAATTGACAATAAATATTCATTATAAATCTTAAAAGATATTATACATAAAGATATTTTATTTTTAATTTTTATACATTAAAAAAATTAATTTATTTATGACACAAAGATGATGCAGTAATTATCTTATTAATGAAATATTGACATAATTGATGTTACAAATACCGAAATAAATGTAATTTGAGACTTATTATGAATTACACTAATTTTATATGTTAATATGACATGTTAGTATTGATATAATTAACGTTTTTTGAACTAATCAGTCTGTTATGATTTTCACAAAAATCAATTACTAAATAGTTTCAAAATTGACATAAAATAGTTTTTAAAAACAATATTATATTATTAATTGTTATTTTATTTCTAAAAATATAAGGATCGGAAAAATGACTTATATAAGGTTATATATATTAATAATAAACAACTTGGGGTTCTTTCGGCTTGTTATAGTATGTTTATTAACCTTATAGTGTTTGAACACAAATAGACACTGTAAAAGTAAAATTATCTAACATAAAGTTAAATATAATTGATAAGGTTAATATAGTAACCTAAACTTGTCTAAATACTATTTTATGAGAGGATTTCGACCCATCCCTACATTATCTTTTAAATAAATCAATTTGGAGCTATTTAAAACAGAATTTGGCTTTATAGTAAAATAATATTTTTAGTTATTCCAAAGGTGCCCCTCTCCTCCCTTATAAAAGGGCACCTACTCCCTCTCTTGCTCAAACCACTTTGAGCCTTCATGCTCGGCCAACCCCTGACAAATTATCTTATCCACTTCCCTAAAAACATCCTAGAGGTCCTAGTCTTCTTCAAAGTCCAATTTTAGTACCCTAAGAGGAGGACTCAAAGAGGCGCTTCAAAGAAGAGGTAATGTCCGTTACCAATTCTTTAAACTATATTTCTTCTTCCACTCCTTCTTAATAGGTTGTTTGATTATGAGGTAATAACATCAGTATCCCTCATATACTGATATGTTATTATAAATATGAAACAACCCTATTTCACCTCTTATCCATCCTACGGAAAATGAAATCACCGTGCTTGCATACGTACGTAATACAGTCTCCACGCCGTGGTGTAATCTATTTTCCACCACCACCTTACTTGGATGGGTATAATGGTGTAAATAATAACTATATATGATTATTGTAAAGTGATATTGATTATTATATAGTATACATACACTCCAATACAATTCCACAATCATGAGAATGATATCATCGCTCGTGCGTACGTACGGACTACCGTCTCCATGACGCGATGAGATTCATTCTCCACGTTAACCATTCATGATTGATTATAAAGTATATATAATAAGTAATCATAAAATATATGACATAATAATGATACTATATTTATGTGTATATATATGTATGTCATCTACTTAATTCCATTCAACACAATAATGAAACGAAAACAGCCTTCATGCGTACGTAAGGCCTACCGTCTCCATGAACGATGTATTTCTTTCCATTTACTGATCTATTATATATATGTATATTGTGAATTTATATTATATATAAATCGTGTTTTATATTCTGGAATTAAGTAATAATGATCCGAGTAATCATAGGAATAATTACAAGTCAAAACACAGATGAGAAATGAAACGATTTTACCCAAAACGCTCATTAACATGGAATTTACAAAATAACGGGTAATATAAAGTCATAAGTGAACCATATATGATATAATAACAATGATTATGATTCTGGAATAAGTCAATTACATTATTTAAATCATTATACAGGAGGTTCAGACACTTACGAAGCAAATCGGACCTAAGGTAAGGGATAAATATCACAATCTCATTTTTATCCGAGATTGTATATACATTGTAATTTACTGGGGTGTATTTTATCATCCACATCCATGTTTCCTCAATATGTAATATTATTTCATTCCTCCTATTATTTTTTAAATCCAATTTTACCCTTCGGTTAGTTTTTAGTAAAATATATGAAAGGAATCTTTTTTCGTTTTTCGTACGAGGTACTTTTTGACTTTTCGGACAAAAGGATGAGAAGAATGCGTTTTTTAACTTATACAGCATGAATGGATTTTTAAAAAATTATTTCCAAGAAACTTCCTTTACAAGTTTTCATGTTTATTTTTAATCAACTTATTTTAGTTTAAAATTGTATGACATGTTTTGAAAGGAAAAATGTTTTTGAAGTAGAAAGGTTATTTTCAACAAGAATGGAGTTCAAGAGTTTTATCAAAATTATTTTCCATCTAAGATAATATAGGGTTCTATTTTTATCACTATTATTACATGGATTTGATTATGTTATGATGGAAATATTTTTATGAATTTTTTTATCCTATATAAATTGTTTTATGATGTCATGATGTTTAAGATTCCCATTTTTATTACATGGGTTATGCTATGATGTATGGTTTATGATTTTGTGGAACACCTAAGAATGGTATCATTATGAGGTGGGTGGGACCTATATCTCCCTCCAATTAATTGGGTAATGATTTTATATCTCATGAGATAGACATGGCTGGAACGGCAGGTTAAACCGGTTCAGTGAAACAGGACTGAAGCGAGGAGTGAAATCGGATCAAAAATGGACTTTCTCCACTAAGATAGTCTTGGCAATGAGTCTTGACTAATAAGAAATGATTCTCTATGATTATGTGTGTATGCCAGAAAGTTTTATGTTTTATGTTATGATTATTAGGATTACATTTCACTACTATGATTTATCCCATGTTATGATATTATGATCTCTTTTGTAGGTTAAGATTTCCAAAATGTTATGTTCTTATGAATATGATGTGATTGATATTTATTTTGTTTACCCTTACTGAGAATTTGATCTCACCCTTTTATGTTTTATTTTCCCCAGGAAATAAAGAAAGGTCTTAGGTAAAAAAAGGAAGATCTTTATGGGAGATGTTGAAGATCTTTCACCACGATTAGAAGATTATATTCCGAGTTTCCAAAGACACTAACTATTACGGTCCTTGTGTGTGTGTTTTTATTATGTACTAAGTATTCCGAAAAAGTAATGTAATGTCCATGTACGTCAAGCTTGGGGTCTCTACATTTATTTTTGAAAAATCAGGTCCCGCTAGTAGAAGATATACATAAAGATCTTATGGTCTGTGAAGACCAAGAAGTGATCCCCGATGTGGTAATACCGCCACATCTTTAGTGTGAACACAACCACTGCAAGAACAAGATCATAGGTGGAATTGGTATAGTCATGGGTATGTAACTGCCTAGACCCATAAGAGATCAACCCTTGCTGTTTCATCCGCACAAACCCCAGGCCTTGCCCAAAAGAATCACATAACACCTCATACGCTAACCAGCCTTCTAGAAACCTCAGTACTGGGGAACTAAACAACATCCCCTTCAAATAGCTGAAGGATTCCTCACACTTCCCATTCCACACAAAATCATGGTCCTTCTTGGTCAAGGCTATCAAAGGTGCTACAACTCAGGAGAAGTTGGGCACGAACCTCCAGTAGTAACCTGCCAGGCCTAAGAAACTACGAACTTATGCCACGTTCTTGGGTGTTTCCCATGAATGAACCACCTAAACCATTGATGGGTAAACTTCTATTATTGGCCTAGACACCACGTTTCCAAGGAAGTTCACTTCTCGTGTCCAGAACTTGCACCTGGACATTCTCCAATATAGTTGGTGTTGTTGGGTGACCTCTAAAACCATTCTCAGCTGCTCAGCATGATCCTCCTGTGATCTTGAGTAGATCAGGATGTCGTAAATAAATAAAACTATGAACTGGTCTAATTATTCATAGATGACAGAGTTCATGATCCCCATGAACATAGCTAGTGTGTTCGTAATGCCGAATGACATGACTACAAACTCCAAGTGCCCATACCTACACCTGAAGGCAGTTTTCAAGATATCTCCCTCCTTCACCCGCAACTGGTGATAGCCGGACCACAGATCGATCATAGAGACCCAACCTGCTCCCCTCAGTTGGTCCAAGAGATCGTCTATCCTCGGAAGGGGGTAACGATTCTTGACTGTTACCTAGTTATATCTCTTGTAGTCTATGCACATCCTTCGACCACCATCTTCCTTCGTTGCGAACTAGACTAGAGAACCCCATGGTGACACACATGGTTGAAACAAACCCTTCTTCATTATATCATAAAACAAATTTCGCAACACCCGCATCTCAAATGGTGCCATCCTATAAGGAGCCATCGAAATCGGACAAGCACCAGGTTGAAAGTATATTCCGAACTGAACATTACATCGAGGGGGTAGAGCCACCACCTCTTCATGGATGACATCCACGAACTCAGTGATGATCCCCGTGACTTCTTCCATCTCTATATCTGCTGACTCCACTAACATCTTAGCTAATAAGGAAAGGAGGTTCCCCACTTACTGGCTACCCTCTTGACAACCCCGTTCGCTGACAAAAGTGACACGCCAGCCTCCCAAATATGAAAACACGATCCTCCATCGGAAATAATCAATAACAAAACATACATAGAATAGCTAGTCTATTCCTAGTATGACATTGTATAGATGTATCTGCAACAGAATAGGATCCCTACTAGACTGATGTGGCCCTATCATTAGCCTACTTCCTCAGCAAACATAAGACTAATCTGTCTAACCTCCAACTAGAGTAATCAACTCTAGTGGCCGTAGAAGTCTCTCAGCGTCTATACCGAGAGCACAGGCCAGACTAGGTGAAAAAAGTAGTGTGAATCACATTTATTGAACAAGGCATAGATAATAGTACTAAACAAGATGATTGTACCTCGAACGTCTTCCGGCCCTGGTAGAACTGCTACCTCCACGGCATGTAACTGCCCAATCCTAGCTCCCCTGCCCCACGGATGTTGTCCGCCTCCCTGACCGTGCCCTATTCGAGGTCCCTGAGGTGGGCCTCCTCCTCTAACATCTTCCCTTGGAGGAGCGGGAGATCACTATCCCTACTGCTACTAAAAGGGCCTGGATGTAAACTGTTGCGGCTGAGGTAGGTGCTGCATCAGCCCACCCCCACCGTATTGTACTCGGTTCAGGAACTGATTTCGAAGGTTCCCACTACCGCCACAGATGAAGCATCTCGGTCCTGGGCTCTAAATGAAAAGGAGATGACCAAGAGATCAGAATTGGAACTAATGGGGCATGCTCCATACTAGACGAAACCTAGAGGGCCCTGATACAGGAGGCCTGCTGCTGACGTCCTTTCCCTTCGACGAGTCCAACTAGATTCTCTCTCAAGACTCACCTCCCAGCATGTGCATCCTTTACACCACTTCATCCTTCTTCTAGACATCCATGTACTTTGGTAGGGCGAAGGGGGTAACCCATACTAATGAGATATTTGGAGTTCCTCCTCTAAACATCTCGCCTGAGACTCCTCATCTAGAAAGAGATCTGGAGAAAAGAGAATGAGATCATTGAACACAATCACCAACTTCTTCACTGAAAAAACCCCATACTAGATGGAGATTAGTTTCTCCCTCTTCTCAACCTTTATCGTCGCAGAGATGAATTCTGCCCGGAACTCCTTCTTGAAGTCAATCCACATAACCTCAGCCTCCCTCTTCTCCCCAAGATAAAGCGTCCACTAATGACGCGCTGCTCCCCGCATCTGGCTTACATCCAGAGGAACCTAATACTCCATCGGATCCTGGATCATGACAAAGGCTATTACAAAATCCTCTATCCAGCTCTCGGTCTCTACATCTAAGATACTGCCCACGTACTTCCCAGGGGTCTGCTGCGGAAAGGCACTAAGTGTCCTCTGCAACTAATCATCCTCATCCTCAAATTCAGCTGTATGTCCATCAGCCAAATTAACATCCTGGGCCTTGATCTCCATACAACACTTGGTCTCCATCCGGGTTCCATAGCTACAAGGTAAACAAGGAATTCCTAAGCCTGAGTAGTGTAGATGATTGCTTATTAATTTTCTTAGAAATATTATTCATTTTAAATCCTCAAAATACCCCTGAAACACAAGAACAAAGTCATTATAATGCATGTACCTTCCCTAGGTTCTCTACCCTATAATCAGTGTAGCCTTACTTGGTCATTTAGTAGGACCAAAGTAATTGCATCAGATCATAGGGGGGGCTAAAATCCCATGTCGTATCTAGTCTTACATTGCCTATTTCATGCACCAAGATCACCCAACAATGTCTTCATACCATCCCATTCAATCCTCACTGTGCCAAACCCCAGACTCTATCCAATCCCCTATCCTCTGCCTTTGATACCATTCTATCATGACCCACCATCACCAATAATAGATAAGGGATAGCAGGTTCCTAGACCCTTCATTCTTCAAGTTCAAGGAGAGAAAATGACCCATAATACCCACCTTCAATAGGTCCTGGTGTGGCGACTAGCACCAAGGGTATAGAATCAAACACCAGATGGAAGGAATTAATCTTTTTATTTAATAGGATTGGGAGATAAGATAGTAAAACCCAAAAAAATCAAAAGTGTAAGTACAAGTAAATCCATAACAAACCATTCCCATTTTCATGATCCAAAATTAAATGCTACAAGGTACAAGAAAATCCCAAAATTAAATTACCAAAGAAAAGAAGAAGAAAAAAATTTGCAATAGAAACTATCCCAATGTCAAAACTAGTATGATCCTACACAATTCCTGAAGTCCTCTTGGAAACTTGAAAACAATTTTATAAGCGTAGGGTGAGAATACAAGTATACTCAGTAAGGAAAGCCAAAGAATCTCATGCACAAGTGAGGAGGCAGTCTAATGCCCCATGAGAAAAGAGATAACCAAAACACCTATCAAGGTACACTATCCACCCAATCCTCACCAAGGTACACTCCCAAAATATAGAAAGTCAAGTAATGTAATAGCAATAACACCTTGATGTTTTGGTACCCTGTGCCACTTTCCCACTGGTTATTGAAGAAATCTGACGCATAGAACCTCTCCTGCCATTCTCACTGTAGTCCTACTACCACACCCCCGCCAACACACACCTAGGCCATCACTACCACAGATCCCGCCCACAAACACCTCGGCCACAATAACCACATGTAACAATGACCATAAACACCTCTTCCATTACAATTACCACCGTGCCTGAATACACCTAGGCCTTATCCTGAAGACACTTGGGGAACAACCTGCGCGCACACAACTGGGCCAACCACCACAACTTACCTGGCCAAATAATCTTGGGATATAATGGACCTTAGGCTATCACATCCTGCCCAAAATATCTTGGGCTTCTCAATAAAGGGAGAAGAAAAAGAGATATTAATCGGCCACTCATAGGAGTGTTGGGAAAAACAGCCTCCCCCATGAAGTGGGGGTGTTCAACATAAAGTTCTCAACTTAGGTGGGGTGGGATTAAGAAACATAAAATCAACAATTATATATATATATAGAAAGTTCTCATCCCAACTTAAGGTTCCCAAAACCATCCAAGAAAAACACCTCTTCACTATTCATTCATAAGAACACCCCAACCACAACCACGTTAGGACTCGTTACCAAAACCAATTCCCCATTGAACCCATTATTGGTTTCATGTTCAAGTGATTCTATTTAAGTAAATTCTGCATTACCTGGAAACTAACAGGCATAACCAAAAGTTGTGGAAAGGAAAAACATCCAAACAACACTTTTAAGCATTCAAACCCGATTCTCTTATAAGGTTACAAAAACAATGGGATCTGTGAGATCACTCAATGTACTGAAAAAAAAACCAGACCTCATGATATATCCACGCACGAACATAAATCCACAACCAAAAATTGTACAACAACAGAGGATTCCATCCCCATCCATATCACCCCATAAACATCAAGACGAACTACCACAAATACTACCAAAAAAGCGTAGGGGGGTTTACAGATTTAATCACACCATTCATTATGTTCATTCTTCTTGTTTGGATAACCGGGGTGTTCACATAAAGATTGTTGTTCACTAGGCATTCATTTAATCAACCATCTTTATGTGGTTAACCAATTTCCATGTACACACATTGAATCACGGGTCTATACGATGACAAAGGGTCATTAATGCAAAAAATAAGGACCACTAAAGACCATGATTTTAAGTGGAAATAAGTGCATATAATTCACAACATATATAAATTATAAAAGAGTACATCAGAATTGTCAAACGCACACCAAAATTCTTTAACAGTTTGTTTATTTTCTTCGTTAAGGTTTGGTTTCATCCATCCACATAGAAACAATATCATACACACCCAGCATGATACACATTAAAGATAGACAAAGGAAAACCCTACTTGTATTGATAAAGGATCAACGTTTTAACTCTGCGCGCTAAGAACTGGGAATGTGCGACATGTAAGGGAAGAACTCCAGGTACTTCAAGGATGAGTAGGAAAGTTCCACCATAGGAGAACCACTTGCCTCGGGAAGGGGGGTAGAATCTAAATGTACAAGGAAAGAAAAAGGAGACGAGACAAAGAAAAGAAGGAAGAAATTCTAGCATTATATAAAGATGAGATCCCGATGTTATGAGATATGAAATTTTGAACGGATATAAAGTATAATTGTGGTTTTCCATACAGTTGGGAGGTTATGACCGATGGAATTAATTGGAATTTAATAATTCCCATCAGAGTGGTGGCCATAATGGATGTGCTTCAAACAATTTCCTTTAATCAGAGAAAAATGTGCAACAAGGAATAACTGGAATTAAAAGGTGCGACACCAAGGAAACCCACATGTTTTTGTAAGTTAAGGGTTTCCAGACACTACATGGATTTTAGATATTATATATGGGCATTAAATGTATTTGAAAGTGGTAATTAAATAATTTTTACATCAAAAGATAGGTTGTAGGAGTGGAAAAAGTCGGGAACTAGAAAAGAACAAAGACCGCTCGGTGAGGTCCCCATGCCACCATTACGGTGCTACCCTGACGGTGCCACCCTAAAGGTGCCACGGTCATAGTGCCACCCTCACGGTGCCACTGTCACGGTTCCACCCTCACGCTGCCACTGTGACTTGCATGTGACCATCATGGTACCACCATCACCGGTACCCCCATGACCGGTTCCACCGTTTCGGTGGAGCCGTGTTTTGTGAAAGTATTGGACCAGGAGGGTCCGAGCTATTACATCCTTGTTGAAAAATATTCCCTTTGAATGAAATGAAAATTCAGCAGGTATTATACAATGTATAAAATAAAGTTGTGTAGAAATCAAAGAATGTGTCAATGAAAGGAGATTGAGATGAAGTCCCTTACCTCATGTCCGACTTGACCCGTTAATTTTTTAACTTCCTGAATAATGAACTAAGGTTATTTTCTACTTTTGTTAGAACCTTTTCAAAGTTTATTATCCCTCTTATATCACTTATTACCATGTTATAAGCTTTACATTGTCATTTATGATAATAATGGTTGTTTTGTCGTTATTTGGTACTTGATTTGAAAATGAACTTCTTATAATTACATGTTGTTAATGTGGTAAAAAGTTCATTATATAATGAATTATATTCATGATTTAGATATCGTATATGTATTATATATACACTATATACATTTATATATAATAGTACATAACATTTATAGGCAAGAAAATGAAATGCAGCGTTCATGGAGACGGTAAACTGTACGTACGCATGAACACTACTTCCATTTCTATTTCTTATTTTAATGGAGTTAAAACATGATGATATATAGCTATATTATAATTACAGTATAATATCATATATAATATCATTAACTCGATCCTTTATAAGTCCCAAATATGGCATTAAAGAGTCACATCCCTTTTAGGGGCGGTAGTCCGCACTTCCTAAAATGAAATTATCACGTTTACCCATTTTGGAATCAATAAATCTATGCTATAAATGAAAAATAAAGAAGCATAAATTTAACTTTTAATCATGGTAAATAAAATATTTAATGAATTAAATAATTAAAATGTATAAAAAATAAAAGATACCTATTTATACAATTTGGAGCAAATGATTCCAAATATGGAATCCATTTTTCAAAATTCAAAACAAAAAAGTGGCATAAATTAATTTAAAAGTAATTCCTACTGTTAAAACAAATAACGTGTTTTAAAAAAATAATAAATATCAAAATATTGACACTTGTTTATGACCAATTTCAATATGAAATTACTTCTACTGACCAACATTAGATTAAATGGTAAAAATATATTCTAACTAAAAATTAAAACCAATTAAAAATATGACCTACCAATATAAATAAATTAGATAAAATGGAATATTTGAATTAAAATTAAGTATTTTTTCCCTATTCATTAAAAAGTGAATTTTATCAGAAAAATACCAAAATTTTATCCCAAGTAAATTTTCATGTCCCGATTCAAAAAAAGAATTTTATTTTGTCAAATAGAACATATAAGAGTGACACAAACAAGATTAAAAGAGGGTTCACCATTAAAAGGTGGTAAATTGATCTTTTAATGAAAATTATATTCATTCACATTTTAAGCCTCTAAAATTTATTGGATAAATGTAAAAAATTTATAAAAAAATTATAATAATATTGTAGTTAGTTATATTTATTCCCGCCGATACAATGTCTAGGAATTAACTACCATTTAAAATATTAATATTATATTATTAGTGTGCAACGTAAGATTTCAAAGAAACCCATTGTTGCGTATTGGGTAAGCTGTCTAACATATCATACACATTAAATTAAAATTAATATTTAATTCAAAAATATTAATAAAATTTCAAGTAAATTATTTTTTATTTACATGGGATGTAAAACTTTTTGTGGTAATTTTTAATATTTTTCTAAAAAATGTCCCTTTGGAATGTATATTAATAATACTATATTATAATTCAACACATCTTTTTCATCTATTTAATTAATTTTCTTAAATTTTATATTAAAATGGTTTTAAATTCTATTTAGATAAATTATAAATAAAAATAACATATTTAGTTCATTGGATACAATTTCAGAATGAAGCTAGATTTAAAAAGATCCCAAACATTTAATCATTTTTTTCATAAAAAACCCTAATGTCGTGACATGTATGTACAATTAATTTTAAATTAATTTCTTCCACTTCTATGATTTTAATTCTTAAAAATGGATTTCATAATTTGAATAATCATAATTTATATTAAAAAATATTTTCATGTAAGTTTTTTATGAAAAATATTACTGAAAGAGATTACAATTCATTATAGTGGTTAGGAGAAAGATTAGCTTAACAAATGACTAACCATTAACAATAAGACCCAAAAGACCTAATAAAATTTCCAAAATCCATTTTAGGATCTTATTTAGACACTATACCCACTTTTAATTTATATTAAATATTATTTGACCCACTTATAATAGGAATAACTTCGGTGTAATTACCTTTTACTAGAATGACACTCCTCCTCCACTATAAATAGGAACTCACCCTCCCACTCATTCACATATATGATCCAATTTTAATGCATAAATATAATCTTAAAAATACTATTATAATCCATAAATTAATCTTAGAATAACCTATTCGGGAGGAATACCATCCAAGGTATACTTTTGGTGAAAACCAAAATGATTTACTAGAAAAATGATGTAACATTAATTCTCAAGATCTTTTTTTTGTTCATTATACACCAATCCAAATATTATTATTCCATTATTATATAATATCATAAAATTTATATATATATTGAGTTTTTTATTATAAGGGTTCATCCTATACATACACACACTTCCAACTAATGAGTAATGAACTTATAGTTGTTGTGTATAGTGAACTGTCACCTCATTAAACGATGTTGTTAATTTTTCAATTACAACATCCCATGGTTGAGGATTATGAGGTAAAATATATTTTTATATGAAATAATTGATATTTATGAGGTATCTACATTTTAATAATTATTATATAATACATACATTAACTCTCTCTTTTTTTTATGTAAATATGATAATTTCATTTCGAGAAGTGTGGACTACTGCCTCCTCATAGAGATATGATTCAATTAATCTCTAGATGGAATGTATTATAGATGATTTCAATAAATTTTATAATATATATGAATTAATAATTCAACTTTAATTATATATATATATATATATATTAAATTATTTCATTAAATAAGATAACTAAAAAGAAACATCGTTCATGCGTAGGTTTGACCTACAGTCTCCATGAAATGTGTGTTCCATTTTATATTTATATCAATAATCGATAATTATTAATAAATATATAATGAATATAAAATATATTTATATAATGACCTTAATTATGGAAGTCATTGTATAAGTATTATGACCAAACATATAACAATTTAAGGCACATGTGAAAAAGTATATATTACCTGAAACATAACCACAACATGGATTTGTAAATACGTTTTCAATATAAATTCATATATGGTGGTATATATAAGAATATGATTCATTTTTATATTTATAATAAAAATATTTTAAAAATATTTTATTTTTTAATGATTACAATGATATTCAATACATAAGGTATATAGATTTATCATTGCACTTTTATTTCTGTGAAATTTATTATTTTTTCACCACTTGAATATTTTGTGTGGTGTATATACTAAACTTGAATATATTATATAAAAAATATTATAAAATTAATTTTTAATTAAATATCCATTTTTTAATCTCGCCTTAATGGGTTTTATGTTTCAAAAGTTACCAAAATGATTATGTATTTCTGTCTTAATTTTCGTTCTTTGAGACACATACCATTAATTTTATAAACTATGTTTTCAAAAAAATTAAAAAATTACAAACATAGTGTTTTAAAAAAAATTAAATATGATATTTTAATATCATTATCATTGAAAAAGTATTTCTATAATGTTTTATGGTTTCCAATTATCTATTATATGTTATCAATGAAATTTTTAATGAAATAGGATTTCAATAATATTTTCTGTTTTAAAAATAAATTTTCAATGTAGAAAGGATATTTACTCAATAAATAATCTTTAAAATATCTTCCCAAATTATATTACTTCTAGGAAAACAACCAATTGTGTTAATCATACCATTCTAGGGAAATATTCCAATGGTTCTATTAAGATTCTTTCATTAAATATTTTATATTTTGATGACATGATTTTTATGAAACAATTTTCTCTTTCACATGGACTATGATTAAGAAACATGCTTCATTTTAATGGATATAATTTTAGGAAATGATTATTAAACCTCATTTTCCCATATTCTAATACATTATTACCTTTTTATGAAACCGATTTCATTTAATGGGTTTGGATATGAATATTTATGATGTTGTGGAAAATTTTGGCAAGATTTCATAATGAGATGGGTTAGACCTATACCTCCATCATGTTCATTGGTTAAGGATTTGTATTTCATTATATAATGATTTGGTTCAAGTAAATTGTCTCGATCCACTATATAATCATCTATGGGAATTTTTGGAAACCTGATCCCCTTTGGGAAGATGGGGAAACACAATCCCTTACAAGGAATAGACTATGATTAGGGATTGTGGTGTGTCTCACATTTTTGGTGTAGTCCCCATGAAGATCATTTTAATATTTTGGAAAAAATCCTTGAATTACAGGGTATTATATTATATGTGTAATTTTTCTATAGAACTTCATGTATTATTCTCATGTTATACATCATGGATTATGCTCTTTATTCCTTTATGATTCATGTATTCTGAAGTAAAAAATTATTATTTTATGATTCATGTTTTTTATATTTGTTCTAAAGGGAATGATATTTTAATTTCATGATTATTTTATCATACCCTTATGATTATGTTAATACATACTTATCTCCCTTTTAACTATTATCAATCATCTAATATCACCTCTTTACTTGTTTACATTCCCCAATTTATGAAGAACTCTTTTTTGTGTCTTGTGTCTAAGAAGGGTTCTCATCACGATGAACCTAGTAGTAGATAATGTAGCTCACAAGTTTACCAGTGCTTATGATTCCATGTTTCCAAATGAATTTAACTAATAAAATCATTGGGAATAATTTTTTTTATTGTTTTATATATTACTAAAAAAATTATGAAATTTTATTATATGAAAATCATGGGTTTCAATACATATTTTGTAATATATATTTCCATTTTATATATCCATAAATTTAATATTAAATCTATTTATAACATTCTTTCATCCATGATGAATTTAGAATAATAATATATGATCATACTATAATACTTACTTCATAAAATCTTGTATGGAAGGAACACCTTCATTGTTCCTAAATCTAATCATTCCACAATAATCATTGTTAACATTTGGAACATTTCTAATCTTATTTATCATCTCTACTTCATCGTTTTATGCCCATTTAATTTTTATGTATATAGATGAATGGAAAAATCATTGCAAAATTAATAATATCCTCCTTAATTAAAAATACCTATATCCATATTTTGAATATATAAAAATATTGTGACTTATATGATCTTGATCATAGATATGCTATCATCATCCCTTTAAAACAAATCTGTATCTGACTTTTTTTTCATTCTCATTATGGAAATATATTATGTAGTTGTAATATTTAATAAAATACAAACATATTCTCAAGAACCTATTCATATATTCCAATCAGTATATATACTCTATAATCTTATGATCTATATATTTATATCATAATTATCTACAAACATAATGCCTTTAATTTTTTAAAAAAATATCACAGCTAACAAAAAATTATGAGTTGGATAATTTTTATCGTTAACCATCAATTTTCTTGAGGCATGTTATATATCTATGAAATTTATCATGAGAGTCCATTATTTTCCTTTTTCATTATTCACCACTATAGTCTAAATACCATTCTCCATAATTTGGTAATATAATAACAAGTAAATTGATAAACCTTATCTTTATTTTGATGATTTTTCCCAAATTCATCAATCGTGAGGAACATATCTCCATTTTATGTTGACTTCATCATTAGATTATATTTTAATGATATTCCCTCCTCAAACCAATTTTTTTTATCAAATCCAAGAAAACATCAAATCATAGTCACTATGGATGGGAGTTTCCAACGTTAAATGGAGTCCATCATTGATGGATCCATCGATATACATCACTTGAGATTAAATGACAAAAATTATATCATTTTATTACCAAAAGGTAGATATATTAATTTTTTTGTTAATTTTCTCCTTAAATAGGGTTATAATTAGAATTATGAAGTGATATATATGAAATTTCATTGTATTATAATATACAAGAATATCGATTATAAAGACTGCCAAAAACTAGTCAATGTAATCTATAAATATTGTATTCATTAAATTCAAGAATATATAGAGGGAATTTTTAAAACAAAATGGTTTAACAAAATATTAATAGTGTCTATATATTGTGAAAAATTATTCCTTGGTTATATAAACCTTTTTTGGATAATCTATCTATGATATCTAGGATTACGTTCAATCTTGGATAAGTACTAATCATTACATTTTTGATAAAAGTAATATTTAACACGGGAAAAAGGTACACTAGTTCTTGAATTTAATGTATTTTAGATCCTATTAATAAATTTATAATTAAATAAATTTATATTTATTCTCAACATAATGATTATATTCTCCACAAAGTGAAATAAATGGATTATTCAATTCATTTTCACGATTCTCCAAGCGTTATTCTTCAATTATTGGAATTGTATTTCTTGCATTTTATTTGGATTCATTGAAATGGTAATGGAACCTAGTATGAGTTTTATAATGAACTCAACATCATGACTCAGTAAAAGAGTAGTAAATAAATTAATAAATAAATTAAAAACTCTTAAAAAATATAAATATCATTGATGTTGAGTTTCATCCAAAAAATCTTAGACAAACAACCCATTTTAATAAGAATCAAGACATGTACAATGAATGTGATATCTGTCCAGAAATCGCATCAATCATTGCATTGATGGATGATAATAGGTTGGTTTTGAAAAAAATTCAATATCCCTTTCAAGAAAATTTACGTGTTATAATATATATACAAACCAATGCATTTATAAGATTACATCATCTTCTACCATAATAAGATCTAGAAAATTTTTATAAAGAACATTACAATAATCTACATCTTGAAAATAATCATATACATGATATATGATCATAATAATATTCATGTTTTTAAATTAATAATGATTTTACATTTCATATAACACAAATAATGATCCTCTTAGACCATATTTCACAAAATAAACACATAGAAATTTCTTATTTTAGAAAATATTATTCAGATCTATAGTCAAATAAGATATTAATAGTTCATGAGAGGATGGTAAGAATTCCATTCACCATGTTGTTATCTCAACTCTCATAAAAAATCATTATCAAATGAGATTTCCATTCATCTATAAGAATAAGAGGTTTATGACATTTGTCAACATTATTATCTATCGAATTGTGGCACTAGATAGAAAAACGATGATACTCTTGGAACTTGAATCACATGGGAGTGATTAATGCATTTTTTGTACCATTATCTCTATTCACGTAGTTAGGTAACTTATTCCCATATGTTCAACAATCGAATTACAAATGACATTCCATTCTACACAAAAATCAATTATAAATCCTCTTAAGGATACTTCTTCTATTTCCCCTCATAGTTTGATCACAAAAGAATCATCAACTTATTCACACCATGGGTTTTTGGCATTTCCTTTGAATCCCATCATTAGTTTCGTATCAAAATAATTATACTGTTGGGTGACTCCAATATCAATAAGAATGCATATAGGTAATAAAATTATTAATTCATATTTATTAAAGTCCCTTATTTCCAAAATAATTTAATGATATTTTTTTACGTCACAAAAAATCAATCAACCATCAATTTAGTTTTAATGATAATATGAGAGGCATACCATAAAATCCTTATAACTTTCACCTCACTGATAACAATTGATTCATCATCCTTGTAACATAAATCAAGGAACTACTTATCTATTTTCACATTAATAATATATGAATGTATATATAGAAAATTATGTTCTAAAACTCAACCCATTTTGTCTATTAAATTCAATCTTGTTTGCTAATATTTTTAATTAGATTCAATAACGTAAACTCTTATAATTCAAACTTATTGGTATCAAAAATGTTTTTCTAAGTGTCTATATAGAAGAAAAAGGTAAATAAGTTTTCAAAATTAGTGATATATTACTCAAAAACTATTATATTTATTGAACCCCTAATATAATTGGAATGTATCCTCATAAAGGACTAAACATAATGTTGTTTCATAATTTTTACTATTGTATGTTGTGTATGATTCATTGCTTGAGAATTTTTCCTTAGCATCGAAAAGTTATTTTATATTATATTTAGAAATACATTTTTTATTAGGAACAATATAATTTCAATTTCTATCACATTCTTCATCAACATGATTCCTTCAGGTTCAATCCAATTAACAAAACCAAAAATAATAGTGTGATAAAAAAAATACAATTAATAAACATAATAATCATGAAAAAAATTATAGGATGTCAAAATCAAGAAAAATTATTTTCAATATATGATACATTATGATTAACCATGTTTATTTTTTGTAAGAATTATTCCAAATGGATCATAATTTTTCATAAAGTGACTTTGAATTTAGATAACATATCTCTCCTGTGTGTCCTTCCATGTGTCAAGGAAGGAATATTTTTGGGAACTAGGTGATGATCGAGTCAAGAAAAATTCACCATTTTCGAATTTTTTACCTATAGGCACATATATAATAGTTCCCCATCCACTTGTAGTATCTAGGATGGAATTTAATTTCCAGGAAAAAACACTCTATATCCTTCACTAAAGATCAAAGACATTTTACAATACAAAGAAATATAATTTCACATATACTTAGATATATACCTTGGGATCTCTGTAATGTTATGCAATAATAGTAACCAATGTATTACTGAACCTTTATCTGATACAAATTATAGTGACATATAATTTTCATAAATATACATTTCATCCCAATTAATATGTATTAATTATATAATATAATGATAAATTATAAAATCATATATTTTTACTGCCTTTGGAAATAAGGATACATAAACAACTAGTTCATAAGTGAACCATATAATCTTTCACAATGTTCTTCTTAAATACAACTCTTCTTAGACATATAATACATAATACCATTCTTCCTCAAATAGGAATGAAATCACAATCAATGGTTATCTAAAATGATCTATAATCATAAACAAGGGATTTATCCACATAATGTGAGTATAAGGGTTTTATAACATGAGAAAAACATTTGAAAACTATACCATGAATATTATAGATCATAAGAGTGATTAATGGAATACATATTAATATTTAATAAACATGAATTGTAAGTGAATAAAATTACCATATTTTTATAAAAATATTTTTGGCATAAGACATAGAATGTTGGAATACACTCTTAAATAGAAAATAATGTACTCGGTATTCAATTATTGTTACTAGTTCCACAATAGTGGAATATGTTTACAACCTAAAACATCATACTAGAAAAATGTCACCTTCAAGACTATAATTGAGGAAATATTACATTAATATTCTTTGTAAACTCTCCATTACAGTCCTATTTATCTCATGTGCTATCAATCATTATCCAATTTACTAAAGGGGATACAGGTCCCATAATTCATATAAAAATAATCATTCATAAGTGTTCCGTATGATTCTAAAATGTTCATTTATAAGTAACACATGAACATAACTATGTTTTATAATAATTCAATAATAACATAATGCGTGGATATGAAACATGTTTTATAATAATTTCATGAATTCACCATTACATAACACGTTAAAAATTAATAGGTTCCATTAAAATATTTTCATTATAGTCATAAAAGATCATTATAATCAATTTTTATGGATTCATTTACTATACCTCGTATAATGTTTCAGTAACATCAATGTATTCCATTATAGAAGGATATGTTTTTTGAAACAGCACTTAGAATATTTAGTGGGGAAAATAAAATTTTAACTTTGAAATAACAAATATAAAATATACTATTTTATAAAAAATTATTTAAAACATTTTCATTTAAAATACATAATATATATTTTGATTTAATCATTAATTCATTAAGTGTAATGAAGGAGGAAAATATATTTTATACCATATATGTTAAAATATTTATTTTTTTAAAATTTTTAATAAAATAAAAATTAAATCATTTATAAAGAAAGATAAAGATTATTTTAAACCATTTTACAAAATTTTAAATATGGGTAATAATGTAATTTAAAAATAATGTTATAATAGAATGATATTTTATAAAAAAATATTTTGAAAAAAAATGTGTGGAAGAAAATATTTTTTCTAGTGATGAGTATATAAAGAAATTTTAAATTAAAAATAGTATTTTGATTTATTGAGTACATAAAATGAGGAAAATAGAACTAGAAAATAAATAATTATGTAATTAACTGGAGGAGAAATAAATTGATGTATTTATTTAGAGATGTTTTGTAAAATTTCATAAATTAAATCATAATCATAAACAACACCCATTAATTATAATGATGTAACATCAAACCCTTAACACTTTTGTAACATTTGAAACATATGACACATTAATGAGATAACCGTAGATGAATATTTATATATAATAAAATTAATTATAATAGTCAGAAAATGAAATCATGGGTGGTATATAAATCACAAATAGAAAAACATGTTCTCTATAAGGTATGCACCCCACCATAATAGAAGTGAGATGAATATATATTACCTCAATTATCAAATATCATAATAGACATTAACAACTACATTATGATAAATATATCATTATTTTTAGTATATTAAATATCCATATTAATTTATATCATAGTATATATTAATTAATTATTACCATTTATTAACAATTTATTGTTAATATCATGTTTTGAGAAATAACTACTTCGTTTTCATGTGTGCTTTAGTATAGTATTTTTGGATCATTTAAGTTGATCATTTTTAAATAATGACCAAATTTAATTACATGATATAAGATTCATATATATTTATTAAATAGTTATTTGTTTTAATCCATAAAAAATAGTGATAGAAAATGAATTACATAATTCATTGGGATGTTAGGACAAACATAGGCATAAACATTTCTTTCATTTAATAAATTAGTGGAAACATTGAGTTAAAATATTTATTGAAATGTATAGAATTTTTTTACCATATATATAATTTGTTTTTATTTAATCTAACATAATGACCATAAATAAAAAAATACAATAAAAAATTCATCATATCACATCGTGCAGGAGGTAGTCCATAAGTAAAAAATTAAATATGTTATATATTTCCAATAAAATTGAAGGTAAAAAATAAGATGTGATAATATAAATATAGGAGTATAATTGAGCCATAAATTAAATATATAAACATTAAATCCACCAGTTTATCCATCCATAAAAGGTGATTATTAAAAATGAATTACATCAGATCGCGAGGCGGTAGCCCGCTGTACACATGACTAAAGGTTTTGTTTCACCTTGGATGGATGAGTAGATGGATATAGTATATTACATTAAAAAACATATTAAAATATGATAGATACTTATTTTATTACATAAAAAACATTTATTAATAATTGAAGGACTGTTTAAAAGAACTAAAATAAAAAAGATTAGTTAAGAAAGAAAACTCTTCTCCAGACAACCATTTTATGTTAGAACCAAAAACCTTCTGATGAAGGATTCAAAATTAATGTAATTCCCATTTATTGTGGGGTGGGACTTATAGATGGTATTTATGTAGTTACGTTCATTAAACGTGGATTTGGAATGGTTAATAGGAGAGGAGAGGGGGTTCCCAATAATACGTTGGGGGGGAGGGTAGACATATACATTTTGAAATGAAAATGGCGTGGCCACATTTTTATAATGAAAAATGATCCAAAATTTATGATTATCGAACATTATATTAGATATGGCCTAAATATTGACATAAAATAATAATTTTACACGATTTCTTGTCATTTTAACAATTATCTTCATATTTTAACCCATAGTAAAAATATATTAACCTTAACAGTTGTAATTATTTAATACAATGTTTACTATTCATTATGAAAGAAAATTATGTTTAATTTATTATATATTATTAATTATGAAGATTAAAAATATGTAATCCATTTAAAAATAATCATTATTATTAGTTTTGGAGTTAAATCTATAACTCGACCCACCGATAAGAGGAAAAATTTGTTTTCAATGAAAAAGTCATCATTCATGACCTTTTTAATATAAAATTTCAACATGAAATTGAGTCCTATATGATAAATTTTTTTTATAAAAATATAAATGAAGAAATTATACAAATAAAAATACATAAAAAAGTAACTATATGAATTCATTAAACAAAATGGTCGTTTTCAAAAAAATCCATATTTTTAACAATCAAACCAAAAGTGGATATTTTCTAAAAAATCATCAATGTATATTTTTAATTTTTATATTTTGGAAATTAATGTAACTATAAGAAATAAATTTTATATAATTAGAGAAATTTATTTCATCTAATAGTCTACAAATTGAAATGAATATATTTTTTTGGAAAAATATATTTTTGAAAAATATATAGGATTAGAGAAAAATAATGTTCTAATATATAAATTTATCTTCATTATACCAAAATTTTATAATTAAATTTTGAAATGTTGTTATTCCAATTCATAATATAATGTATAATGGATGGGTTATAATGGTCAGGTTTTAAATTATAATATTAAAAGTATATTTTTAGTATTTAAAACAGGGCGATGTGTGTAAGGAAAGATATTGAAATTTTTTTTGACAGTTAAATTTCATATCATATCAAGGTGTAACCAAGTATAATATTATAAAAAATTTCAAAACATTATACCAAGATTTAGAAAGATTATTGTGAGATGGATATGTTAATTACTGATCCCTATTCCTTTTTTGGATTTCTTTCAACATAATCCAAAAATTGTAGTTTATGGAGGATGTGATTTTCTTTTCCTAATTTCAGTCAGCCTTACATGAATATTTATTATGTAAAATTCAGTGACCAAAATAATTCAAACACATTGATCTTAACATTAAATAATCTTTTCGAAAACTGGTTAATATCATTTATTTCAGATTCATCCACTATTAATGAAAGATTTTACTGTGATATTGTCTCACACCAAGAATAAATAACATCCCATCATGTGATATATAATTACATATAATGACCTTTATAATGAATTGAAAATTTTATCCTCCAAGTGGCTCATATTGTTTTCTCATAGAGATCATCTCTCCTAGTTGGTGTGTAATGCCTCACATCGTCCTGAATCTTTATGGATATCCATGAACTCTATTGTATAAGTCTTCATATTCTATCTATACTCATAGAATATTTTAATAAGGGTTCTCTTCAATTATTAATTTTTTTCTTACAACATACATACTTTATCATATACACTTTGATAGTTAATCTAAGTGATATGTCACTCTCTTTCCATGATATTGTTGTATTGATAAACATCGGTACTCATCATTGAAAACAAACACAGTTTCATGAATACAATCGATTTTCTCCTCATCTATAAACAAAAAATTACTTGTTGAATGAATTACTTGGGTCTTTAAAAAATTTACCAATTCCTGTCTTATGTATGTACATCCATTGAATAATATCATGTATATAATTTCCATTATTCTTATAGAGACTATGTTATTAATGGTAGTGAGTTGTAATCTTTATCAAAGTCATTCAAACTTCTTCAAATTAATTTATTTATATCCATTTAACCTCCATAAGACTCATGCATTTAACTCCAAATTGATATATTTATATCATTTTTTCAAACTCATTATGTATTAAAAATAATTTAATTTATTTTAATTCATATACATGAATTGCACTACAAAATGGAAACTTATTCTGTGACATTGAACTCATCTCAGTGTTTTAGTTACTCCATTTTTATATAACATTAAATTCATATGAAAAAATAATTGTATGCAATTTCCTATGATTAGGTCATATAAATTAATGCTAAACACTTCTTTTATATCAGGAAAAATTCTATATAAAATTATCATGTATCATGAAGCAATCAATGTCTTATGATTAGGCCTTTATCAAAAGTTCTTATGATTAGATAAAGTCATACGATCATTGTTTTTTCATTACAATAATAATAGTAATGGACACCATGAATGGATAATGGAATGGTTTTTTCATTATCAACAAGTTTAAATCATGTAGTAGTTCTAAATATATTATATTTTCTATATCTTAACAGATGATGGAAAATATCACAATCGACATTCATAGTTTTGATTTTTGATTCTACGATGTGTAGATCAAAAATAATAATTTGAATATAATCAATCTATTTATTAGAACACATAAATCTTGTAACTAATTATATATATATATATATTTAATATTATCTTTATATATCCTCAATAATATCCTAATTACCTTTTATGAGCCTGAGAGTTTGATGTAACCTTTACATAGTGTACCTCTAGAATTAATGAATCATATTGAAATTGTGAATCAAATTTATGAAATTTTGTGTTACTATGTAACCTTTTAATAAATCTAATATATTTTTGTTACTTCAATTAATCTAGAAATTTACATTGTCATGGGTTTAAATTTACAATTACAAGGATACCCATAATTCTATAAATCAAATATATGACTCCTGAAATTATTCATACTAATACTAAGACCTATTTAACTCAAACATTATTCATAAACTTTAATTTAATCAATATTATATATGATATTAACAACCCCAAATTCAGAGGATAGTGATGGTTTACCAAATCGCAAGAAAATAATTGTGCGATTTTAACGACTTTTTTTTAAAACTGCCGCAAAATATTATGAATTTATTAAAAAACTAATCTTCCTATTGTACTACCCCTCGTTTCTTCCTTGATAAACCTCTCTCTATCCTGAGCAACACCTAACCAAAACCCTAGCCACCACCCCCTCATGGGTGTCTGGTGTTCCACCCCATTACCACCCATCAACTTTCTCTTAAACCCCCATCCCCATCCACCAATGAAATCATGAGCTTCTGGCCCACACCAATTTTAGTGATTGATCCCTTCCCCATTTCAATTCCTCGAGGCCCCAGAATTATTTCCACAAAAAATTCTAATTCCCTTACCTGACCTGGATATATGGTTTCTCCGAAGCCCTACTCGGCCTCACCCTCAATGCTTAAAGGTATTTTTTTATTATGCAGAGTAATTTTTTTTTATTTTTCCACTATATGTAGTGTCTATTACTTCAATATGAACTGCACGTTTGATTTTTTTTAGACCATGAGGTCAAAAATAAATTCCACATGGTTTCTCTCTTTTTGTTTCCATTATCATTATCATATTCTTATTATGGATTAATGGTCACTTTTATTTATTCTAGTGTGTTTATTTTATAAATTTGGTATCATTTTATTCGTATAAAATTAGATTATTTTTGTTCATGTTGGTTAAATTTTATTGTTTTTTGGTTAATCTTATGTTGGGGTTTCTAGGTTTCTATTCATTTTCATTCAATCGAGTCATAGATGTGAAATGAACGTGGTTGAATAAAGAGAAATGGAAATGTAGGGATATTATTCATGGTGTGGAATGAGGTGCTCGCCTCTCAAGACTATGGAACATCATGTTACTTGATTGATGGAAAAAAAATTCATTAATAATTTAAATTTAAAAAATATAATTAAATTAAATTAATAATATTTGTAACGACCCAATGTTTTATAAATGGGAATCCATTATTATGAAAATTAATTAATTTACAATCACATTAGGAAACACAATTCCACATCATTATTAAATGAACTACTATGTGACCTTTAAACATAAAATTTCCACTTTTTTGTTTTGAATTTCTAATATCAGAAAAAAAACAGTTCTAATTAGTAAGTGGTCTGAAGTATGATATGACAACATTAATATTTGGCTAATATTATCCAACCCTAATGAACATTAAACTAACATTTTGAATAGTATTGTAATCCGTATGAATAGCGAATCTTGCAAAATAATAGCAACCATACACGTGAATGTTTAAATAAAATTTCGGCATCTTACATGTGACAATATGACCATAGTAAAAGTATTGGTATTTTTGAAAGTAATAAATATATAATTATATTTATTTATTTATTTTAAAAGGAAAATTATTTTCCTAAAATGTAATAATAAATTGAAAATTCCATTTCTTCTAGTGTTGTGATAATTTTATAAGACCTTATGTAATTTTTTAATGCAATATAAAATCAGTTTTAATTCCAAAATTTGTATTTTTCATGTAAATTATGATTTTAATTAAAAATTAAATTAATCACATTTAGAAAACTATATTCATAAAAATGAGTTCACTTTAGGGTTCTACGTGTCTAAAAATGGTTAGGTTGAGTTTTTGAGATTTTTCTGATATTGTTGAATTTTTATGAATAATGAAATATGGTATTTTAACGTATATAAAATATTTATGTTAAATACATTATTCATAACATCATGGATGATGTATTCTCAATTGGTTCAAACCTAAATGTTCATTTTACTATTTTTATGCATGGAACACTATCTATTTCTTGTCTTGAATGAAATTAATAAACTAATGAACAAAATATTTGGAAAACAACCCACCCTAACACTACAAACACCACCGCTCACACTCTCATATCTTCACACCTCTCAAGAATCAATCATCATAATAATTATTAGCAATGATATTCCCTAACCCCTACCTAATTTCTAAGATCTTATGGTCTCATCAAAAGTCCAATCCACGGTTCCTTAAGGAGGACTCAAAAGGTCATTCCCCTTTATCACTTTCACTTTAATTTCTATTCAATTTCATGTTATTTTCTTATTCCCTCCCATCATGTCCTCCACTACAAGGTATGGTAAATATAATATCTTACATAGAATATAATTTTATGATAATAATATATTAATTTATCATCCAATCCCCATATATATATCATTTTATCATAGAAAAGAAAAAATTGTTCTTGAGGAGTTAAGTAATCACATTCAAGAATGACATGATTTCATTTTCCCTTACCGCCTTCAGATATGGTCATGAAACCATTTTATGGTTTAACCAAATTATTTTACATGTACTATATAATATTTATAGTTATGGAACTATCTAATGTACATAATACTATGTTTTTAAACAATACATGTTTGTTGTGGTTGAAAAAACACCCGAATTAACTTAAATGGTCATCAATAAATTCTTATCTAATGATTCATTCACCCGGTATATAATGAAATTATTTATAAGATAATTTCATGTTTTCTATAAACATAAATAACAATTAATAAGAAATCTGGATGTTTATCCATGTTTTTAATGAACTTCCATTAATGAATACAAGTGAACCGTTCAAGAAAACTATAAAAACAAATATTCCCAAACAATGAATTTAAACACTATAAATCATATAAAATCCCATGAATGAACTAAATAAAACCTTAATGAGTCTAATTAATGTATTAATGGTGCTGTAATTTTTTATTAACGAATCAAATTTGGTTATAAATGACAATTAATTGAAGAAAGCATTCCGATATATTGTAAGGGGAAATTCTCGTACCCGACTCTCAGACATTGGGTTTTCCCTCTTTCAACCCAATTTCACTATAGATATTCCTTATGAATAAATTATTCATCCACATAATACCTATTTTGGGATATACATGTTTTATAATTGAATTTATGTCAAACCTAATGATCTTCCAAAAGAGCTCTTCTTACAAATTAACACCCACTTTTTTCTTCTCAAAGTTTCATTCAACGCCACTCATTGTTTGTTGTTCTTTATCAATAATGATATCCCTTCATCAATTTTTGAGAAAATATTTCTTAATGTACTCATTATGATGTGGGAGCCATTCCTTTCTATATTTTATTTAATGTTAAGGTCTGGTATATGTTCTATGTGGCATGCAAGGTTATGTAAATGTTATGATGTGATGGGTACGCACAGAATTATACAGTGCAATATGAATGTTATTATTTTCTTGGTGTACATAGAATTATATAGAACAATATTAATGTTATGATTCATGTTGGAACCACTTTTTGTATAGGATTGTATTTGTTGTCAATAGTTGTCAATGGAATATCAAAATGAAAGAGATCAAGAAGTACTCCAACAAAATGGAGGAATGGAAGCTCACAATGAGGGAGATCATGATGTACTCCGATTAAGTAGAGGAGTAGTGATTCAGACGATTGTTGTGCTGATCGTAAGTTCAAAGAACATGTGTCAAAGGTGATACATTGTTTACAACAATGAATAATGTGAGGAGTAATCCATCCAAGGATGATTAAAGCAGGATGGTGTTTTTGGATGAAGACCATGCAATTCCTCCTTATTTCATAAGAACCATGGGCTTTGATGAAGACCATGAAATTCCTCATTATTGCATGAGAACAATGGGTTTTTTCTGAAGACCATGCAATTACTCATGATTGCGTGAGAACCATGCTAGAGACTTCTTGATGGATTGAATCACATGGTTTGCATGAAGTTGATCATGACGATTGATGGAGGCATTGTGCCAATGAGTTGACTTACGAAATGGCCATGCACATCACATTGTCATAGAGGATGATGGTACTAAAGCTGTTCCTTCAAAGAATACATATCCCAATAGTGGAGTTTGTGATAAAAGAAAAATATTTGCTCAAGGATACAGATCACCAAGAAGAAGTGTTGTTGAGGTGATCGTGCTTGTCGACAAAGCAAACAAACGACATACAAATTTGTTGACAAAGAAGATTCCATGGTGACATGTCAAGTTCAAGAGTTTAGGTCAACGATCTATGTTTGATTCAAGAACTTCGACAGAGGAATGGATGATCTGGAGGCGGTACAAAAAGAGCGGATACAAGGTGGCGCCGTTTTCCAGTGTTTGGAAAATTTCAGGGCCTCAAAATCAACAAATGAAGAAGAGTGATTTTGGAAAAGGGACTTGCACGCCATAATATTTGAGAATAGGAAACTTGCGCGCCATATGTTTTTGAAGATCAGAGCATCAAAATATGGAAAAGGGATAAGGGTCGCGCAAGTTTTGGTGAGGTCGCGCAGGTGAATTATGTGCCTGGAAGAGACTTGCGCGTGGACGCCTTGAATGCATTATTACTTGAGCGCCTGTGATTTTTCGAGATCAGAAGATCCAAATTTAGAAAAGCCAAGATGTTCGCGCAAGTTTGGATGTTGATCGCGCAAGTTTGGATGTTGATTGCGCAAGTGCCTAGCAGGAGCCGAGACTTGCGTGCTGATGGATGACTTGCGCGCCGCCGCGCAGGGGGTCTAGTTTGCCTATAAATTTTGGACCACCCCTCCTCATTTCTTACAGAGCTCGAGACTTTGAGATTGTTCGAGCTCTCGTCGCACAGGTGGTTAAACCGCGCAAGTGGTAGTTGGGACGCTCAAGTAGAGGTTGCACGCCGACTGATGGTTGAGTTCCCCAGGTGATTTGGGCAAGGAAGGAAGTGAGTCGTGCATGATTGATGTTCAAGAAGGTAGAGTCACGCAGGTTCTTTGGAGACACTTGCGCTCCAGGTTATACTTGCGCGCCTAAGACTTGCACGCCGTGGGAGACTTGCGCGCTGGTCTTGAAAAGAAGAGCCAGATATTGTTGAAGCACCTCTGCCTTTCTGGAGCTGCACAAGAGCTGAAATATTGCCTGATACTTATGGTGAAAAGTGAGATTGAAGACGAAATCTAAATGATACATGCATGATCTCATGCATATATGGAGAACTGATTCTGACAACACCAAGTAAGTTGAGCTTCATTAAGTAAGAAATCACATCAGTGATTGTGATACAGGCAAACGAAGACAAGGGGATCTAGTGCATTCATTCATTGCACTGAAGAAGAAGGATTGAACTAAAAGGAGCATCAAATCTGAACCCTGATGCAAGAAATGTCTCATGCTGAACAGGAGACGAAGAACTTCAGTGCACACCTATTGATGAGACCTTCACATCTATAAAATGAGTGAGACTTCGCCAACGGCAGTGAGCCAGGGGGAGTCAACGGGAGTGACCCGAGGGACTCAGTGAGCTATCCCTGAATAATTGTAAAGGCAGTGAGCCTGGGACAGAGTGTCTGTACCCGAACATTTGTAATCCGCAGCTAGTGAAGCATAGTGGATTTAGGTATGACCGGCAACCTGTCGGCGTATACTCTTTGGATGTAGCCCTTAGTGGTGAACCAAGTAAAAATAGCTGTGTCATCTGTCTCTGCATGTGAATGATTAATTGCTGATCATATCCATCATACAGGTTTAAGTAGTTCCTACCAACGTGGGAACAAGATCCACAACTTAAAGAAGAAAAAGTGGTCACCCTGATTCACCCCTCCCCTCTCAGGGTGTCCCGGGGTCCTACAAGTGGTATCAGAGGGAAAGGTTAATGTATGTTGGATATTCTCCAGTAATTATATTGAGAAGAGGATTTGAGTTTCTTTCCTTGAGTCAACAATGAAGAGGAGTCTTGATAATGACGCAGTCATTTCTGAGCAGAAATCTATATCCACCAAGACTTTGACAAATAGGAAAAAGAAAGAGAAGAAGATGATGAAGATGTTCCCCACATCCAAAGAAGATGCAGTGTCTTTTTCTCCATGCCATTCCAATAATGAAGAAACATTAGGCTTGGAAAGTATCATGCAGGTGGCTCAGAACTCATCCAGAGGAAAGGATGATACCCCTAATTCAGTCTTTCAGGAAAAACTCAGAACATATCTGCATGATATTCCAGAATAAAGGGTTGCTATTATTTTTAGCCTATTCCAATCTATGCAGGTTGAGATCACTCGACTAGAAAGAGAATCTGAAAATATGGAAAAGGGGTTGGAAATAAAAGTTCTGGAATGTATGAAGCTCACCACACAGGTTAAAGTCTTTGAAGAAAACGAGGCAGTCAATAAGAATCTAAAAGAAAGGATCCATGCACTTGAAGCTGAGCTGAAGAAGAACAATGAAGTCAAGAATTTTTGTCTAGAAGAAACGTCCATTAAATTCAGGGAACTTGACTCTTTGTTACAAAACAAAGTTAAGATGCATGAAGATGAGGTTGAAAGGTTGAAGAAGAATTGTCAAGAGAAAATGATCACGATTGAAGATCAGAAGATCATCCTCAATATTGTGGGTCAAAAATTGGAAGCTCAATTGACCAAGATTGAGAACACACATATTGAGACTTCACAAAAGAATGAAATGAGTGATGCTTACACTCAATGTTCGTTGGAGGAGTCTAAAGCTGAAATGCCTCCAACATGTGATAAGAAGTTTATGACCACTCTTGATTATCCACATCAAGAATCAGTTGCTGCTGGTACTCAATGCTCACTGGAGGATTCTATTGTCAAAATACCTCCAAAAAGTGATAAGAAGATCATGAATTCACTCTTTGATCTATCACAAGCAACTGAGAAAGTGAAGGTACCATCCAAACCATATTGTACTCATATTTCTAAATACACTCCTACAATCAGTGCAGGTGGGAAGAAAAGTTCTAAACAAGTATGGACGAGGAAAGGTGAGAAGAATAAACCTACCACCATGACTAGGGTGGATAGAAAGAAAAAGGAGGAATCTTCTTCCTCAAATAGAGCACAAAAAATTAAGCAGATGGCCCAAAAACTTAATACTGAAGAAACAAAGAAGAAAATATTTGAGGGCCAATGTTGGTGATGTAATAGATTTGGGCACTGTGCACTGGATTGTTTTTATAATCCCTTTCATGGAAAAGCACAGGGAAAGCCTATATCAAAGGGGAGGAAACCAGAGAAAAAGAAGCAACATCAGCAGGTCCAGAAGCATCTCTTTACTACAAACAGATTTGGAATTCTTGATAACATATGTGATGTATGCAACGACAGCAGTCACAATGCAGGCACATGTCCATATCAACATGCTTTCACTGTCGAAAAGAAAAGAAGACCTCTGATGTCGTCAAAGAATGAAGAAGCTACCATGGGGATAAATCAGAAGAATTTTGTGAACACACACTTCCCCAAGAAGATCTCAAGTAGGGAAGCTGAGAAGACCCAGGATTTTAGATCCATGAAATTGAAGGGTCATTCATCAAAAATAAACACTAAGTGGGATGAATCTCGGATGAACCCATGTGGAAGATCTAAACCAGCTGAAAAAGTTCCAAATGACATATTGGTCATCTGGCCAGATGATTTGAAACGAATAAAGAAACTTGAAGATGAAAAGGCTAGGGCTGGTGATAAAGGAAAAGGAAAACTATCACATGATGAAGACATGGTGCATGAGAGATTGAAAACAAAGAGAAGCACTCGTGTCAAAGAAGTTCTGTGTGAGAGATGCAAGAAGTCTGGTCACATTGCAAAAGGTTGTCTAACCTTAATACCAGAGCAAGAGGCAGTCCTTAAGAGGAGTAAGAATGTATCATTAATGATGGCTGCTAAGCAGAACAATTCTCCACACAAAGCAGAAGAGAATGTGAACAGAGCCATGCCACACCGACAGATGTCAGAACATATATTGAAATGTGCAGGCATGAAGACTGGAGTGAACAGAGGAACTTGGTTGAGAAAAGAACCTCAACCAAGCAAGTCTTCTTGATGAAGCAATAAGGAACCACCTTATTCCTGTAATCAATTGTGTATTGTATTTGTGCTAATAATGCTGGGAATTGAAGGTGAAGCATGCTCTCAGGGGGAGAACCTGATAAGTAGTGAATGCTATCAACTCTTGATAGCCAAGCTGAAGAAGTTTCCATCCTTAGTAGATTCTTAAATTGATATTCAACGATTATGATGATGAAGGATCCCTCTTGATGAAGATGATGAGGAGTTTTTCCCTTGAGGGGGAGAAAAATGAAGAAGCATCCATAATCACTGTTTCAATCAATATCAACTCCAGGTGGACTCAAAAGCAGTTATTCTTTGAATCTCTTAATGAACACGCCAATGGAGAAGGTCTGTCATTTCTCAATCTCTATCCCTTGGTTACTCAGATCAAAGATTATTTTACAAAGGGGGAGTAACTGAATTGGTCAGTGACATAAAGAGAATGGAAGTGCCCCAAGGTCACTTATCCTGCCGATTGCACTTGAATGTTTTTGATCTATTTGCTGATGTGAGTGCAGGAGTTTCAGGTTGATTATTCTCTATCATAGTTGATCTTCTTCTACCTGGATTTAAAGTTGTAAACCCTTGAAGACAAGATACATGAGTTATCATCTCATGTTGGTATCATGATCTGTGGATAATGGACAACCTTGTTGACTTAATCAAATCCTCTTGTTTTCTACATCGAGCATTGCTCAAGTAGACATAGAGTGAAATGGTTAATGAAACATTTCTTAAGTGTGGATTGATACCCTCCCTACCATGTGCTTTGTATTTCTTGTCAATAAGGGGGAGATAAAGTGAAATGAACGTTTGAAAAGAAAATTTGATTGAATAGAAGATTCTAATTTTGACATTGACAAATTCATTTCAGAAGATGTATAAGGTATTGACAAAAAAATACAAAGGGGGAGATTGTTGGAACCAATTTGTGTATAGGATTGTATTTGTTGTCAATAGTTGTCAATGGAATATCAAAATGAAAGAGATCAAGAAGTACTCCAACAAAATGGAGGAATGGAAGATCACAATGAGGGAGATCATGAAGTACTCCGATGAAGTAGAAGAGTAGTGATTCAGATGATTGTTGTGCTGATCGTAAGTTCAAAGAACATGTGTCAAAGGTGATACATTGTTTACAACAATGAAGAATGTGAGGAGTAATCCATCCAAGGATGATTAAAGCAGGATGGTGTTTTTGGATGAAGACCATGCAATTCCTCCTTATTGCATAAGAACCATGGGCTTTGATGAAGACCATGAAATTCCTCATTATTGCATGAGAACAATGGGTTTTGTTGAAGACCATGCAATTACTCATGATTGCGTGAGAACCATGCTAGAGACTTCTTGATGGATTGAATCACATGGTTTGCATGAAGTTGATCATGACGATTGATGAAGCAGGCATTGTGCCAATGAGTTGACTTATGAAATGGCCATGCACATCACATTGTCATAGAGGATGATGGTACTAAAGCTGTTCCTTCAAAGAATACATATCCCAATAGTGGAGTTTGTGATAAAAGCAAAATAGTTTCTCAAGGATACAGATCACCAAGAAGAAGTGTTGTTGAGGTGATCGTGCTTGTCGACAGAGCAAACAAACGACATAAAAATTTGTTGACAAAGGAGATTCCATGGTGACATGTCGAGTTCATGAGTTGTGGTCAACGATCTATGTTTGATTCAAGAACTTCGACAGAGGAATGGATGATCTGGAGGCGGTACAAAAAGAGCGGATACAAGGTGGCGCCGTTTTCCAGTGTTTTCCAAATTTCAGGGCCTGAAAATCATCAAATGAAGAAGAGTGATTTTGGAAAAGGGACTTGCGCGCCATAATCTTTGAGAATAGGAATCTTGCGCGCCATATGTTTTTTAAGATCAGAGCATCAAAATATGGCAAAGGGATAAGGGTCGTGCAAGTTTTGGTGAGGTCGCGGAGGTGAATTATGTGCCTGGAAGAGACTTGCGTGCTGACGCCTTGAATGCATTATAACTTGCGCGCCTATGATTTTTCGAGATCAGAAGATCCAAATTTGGAAAAGGCAAGATGTTCGCGCAAGTTTGGATGTTGATCACGCAAGTTTGGATGTTGATCGCGCAAGTGCCTAGTAGGGGCCGAGACTTGCGCGCCGATGGATGACTTGCGCGCCGCTGCGCAGGGGGTCCAGTTTTCCTATAAATACTGGACCACCCCTCCTCATTTCTTACGGAGCTCAAGACTTTGAGATTGTTCGATCTCTCGTCGTTCAGGTGGTTAAACCGCGCAAGTGGTAGTTGGGACACTGAAGTAGAGGTTGCGCGCCGACTGATGGTTGAGCGCCCCAGGTGATTTGGGAAAGGAAGGAAGTGAGTCGCGCAGGTTTGATGTTCAAGAAGGTAGAGTCGCGCAGGTGCTTTGGAGACACTTGCGCGCCAGGTTATACTTGCGCGGCTAAGACTTGCACGCTGGGGGAGACTTGCGTGCCGGGCTTGAAAAGAAGAGCCAGATATTGTTGAAGCACGTCCGCCTTTCTAGAGCTGCACAAGAGCTGAAATATTGCCTGATACTTCTGGTGAAAAGTGAGATTGAAGACGAAATCTAAATGATACATGCAAGATCTCGTGCATACATGGAGAACTGATTCTGACAACGCCGAGTAAGCTGAGATTCATTAAGTAAGAAATCACATCAGTGATTGTGATACAGGCAAACGAAGACAAGGGGATCTAGTGCATTCATTCATTGCACTGAAGAAGAAGGATTGAACTAAAAGGAGCATCAAATCTGAACCCTGATGCAAGCAATGTCTCATGCTGAACAGGGGACAAAGAACTTCAATGCACACCTATTGATTAGACCTTCATGTCTATAAACTGAGTGAGACTTCGCCAACGGCAGTGAGCCAAGGGGAGTCAACGGGAGTGACCCGAGGGACTCAGTGAGCTATCCCTGAACAATTGTAAAGGCAGTGAGCCTGGGAAAGAGTTTCTGTACCCGAACATCTGTAATCCGCAGCTAGTGAAGCATAGTGGATTTAGGTACGACCGGTAACCTGTCGGCGTATACTCCTTGGACGTAGCCCTTAGTGGTGAACCAAGTAAAAATAGTTGTGTCATCTGTCTCTGCATGTGAATGTTTAATTGATGATCATATCCATCATACAGGTTTAAGTAGTTCCTACCAACGTGGGAACAAGATCCACAACTTAACGAAGAAAAAGTGGTCACCCTGATTCACCCCTCCCCTCTCAGGGTGTCCCGGGGTCCTACAAGTGGTATCAGAGGGAAAGGTTAACGTATGTTGGATATTCTCCAGTAATTCTATTGAGAAGAGGATTTGAGTTTCTTTCCTTGAGTCAACAATGAAGAGGAGTCTTGATAATGACACAGTCATTTCTGAGCAGAAATCTATATCCACCAAGACTTTGACAAATAGGAAAAAGAAAGAGAAGAAGATGATGAAGAAGTTCCCCACATCCAAATAATATGTAGTGTTTTGTTTCCATGCCATTCCAATAATGAAGAAACATTATGCTTGGAAAGTATCATGTAGGTGGATCAGAACTCATCCAGAGGAAAGGATGATACCCCTAATTCAATCTTTCAGGAAAAACTCAGAACATATCTGCATGATATTCCAGAAGAAAGGGTTTCTATTATTTGTAGCCTATTCCAATCTATGCAGGTTGAGATCACTCGACTAGAAAGAGAATCTGAAAATATGGAAAAGGGGTTGGAATTATAAGTTCTGGAATGTATGAAGCTCAACAAACAGGTTAATGTCTTTGAAGAAAATGAGGCAGTCAATAAGACTCTAAAAGAAAGGATCCATGCACTTGAAGCTGAGCTGAAGAAGAACAATGAAGTCAAGAATTTTTGTCTGGAAGAAACATCCATTAAATTCAGGGAACTTGACTCTTTGTTACAAAACAAAGTTAAGATGTATGAAGATGAGGTTGAAAGGTTGAAGAAGAATTGTGAAGAGAAAATGATCACGATTGAAGATCAGAAGATCATCCTCAATATTGTGGGTCAAAAATTGGAAGCTCAATTGACCAAGATTGAGAACACACATATTGAGACTTCACAAAAGAATGAAATGAGTGATGCTTGCACTCAATGTTCGTTGGAGGAGTCTAAGGCTAAAATTCCTCCAACATGTGATAAGAAGATTATGACCACTCTTGATTATCCACATCAAGAATCAGTTGCTGCTGGTACTCAATGCTCACTAGAGGATTCTATTGTCAAAAGACCTCCAACAAGTGATAAGAAGATCATGACTTCACTCTTTGATCTATCACAAGAAACTGAGAAAGTGAAGGTACCATCCAAACCATTTTGTACTCATATTTCTAAATACACTCCTACAATCAGTGCAGGTGGGAAGAAAAGTTCTAAACAAGTATGGATGAGGAAAGGTGAGAAGAGTAAACCTACCACCATGACTAGGGTGGATAGAAATAAAAAGGAGGAAGCTTCTTCCTCAAATAGAGCACAAACAATTAAGCAGATGGCCCAACAACTTAACACTGAAGAAACAAAGAAGAAAAGATTTGTGGGCCAATGTTGGTGCAGCAATAGATTTGGGCACTGTGCACTGGATTGTTTTTATAATCCCTTTCATGGAAAAGCACAGGGAAAGCCTATATCAAAGGGGAGGAAGCCAGAGAAAAAGAAGCAACATCAGCAGGTCTAGAAGCATCTGTTTACTGCAAACAGATTTGGAATTATTGATAACATATGTGATGTATGCAACGACAGTGGTCACAATGCAGGCACATGTCCACATCAACATGCTTTCACTGTCGAAAAGAAAAGAATACCTCTGATGTCGTCAAAGAATGAAGCAGCTACCTTGGGGAGAAATCAGAAGAATGTTGTGAACACACACTTCCCCAAGAAGATCTCAAGTAGGGAAGCTGAGAAGACCCAGGATTTTAGATCCATGAAATTGAAGGATCATTCATCCAAAAGAAACACTAAGTGGGATGAATCTTGGATGAACCCATGAGGAAGACCTAAACCAGCTGAAAAAGATCCAAATGACATATTGGTCATCTGGCCAAAAGATTTGAAACGAATGAGGAAACTTGAAGATGAAAAGGCTAGGGTTGGTGATAAAGGAAAAGGAAAACTTTCACATGATGAAGACATGGTGCTTGAGAGATTGCAAAACAAAGAGAAGCACTCGTGTCAAAGAAGTTCTGTGTGAGAGATGCAAGAAGTCTGGTAACATTGAAAAATGTTGTCTAACCTTAATACCAGAGAAAGAGGCAGTCCTTAAGAGGAGTAAGAATGTATCATTCATGATGGCTGCTAAGCAGAACAATTCTCCACACAAAGCAGAAGAGAATGTGAACAGAGCCATGCCACACCAACAGATGTCAGAACATATATTGAAATATGCAGGCATAAAGACTGGAGTGAACAGAGGAACTTGGTTGAGAAAAGAACCTCAACCAAGCAAGTCTTCTTGATGAAGCAAGAAGGAACCACCTTATTCCTATAATCAATTGTGTATTGTATTTGTGCTAATAATGCAAGGAATTGAAGGTGAAGCATGCTCTCAGGGGGAGAACCTGAGAAGTAGTGAATGCTATCAACTCTTGATAGCCAAGCTGAAGAAGTTTCCATCCTTAGTAGATTCTTCAATTGATATTCAAAGATTATGATGATGAAGGATCACTCTTGATGAAGATGATGAGGAGTTTTTCCCTTGAGGGGGAGAAAAATGAAGAAGCATCCATAATCACTGTTTCAATCAATATCAACTCCAGGTTGACTCAAAAGCAGTTATTCTTTGAATCTCTTGAAGAACACACCAATGGAGAAGTTCTGTCATTTCTCAATCTCTATCCCTTGGTTACTCAGATCAAAGATTATTTTACAAAGGGGGAGTAACTGAATTTGTCAGTGACATAAAGAGAATGGAAGTGCCCCAAGGTCACTTATCCTGCCGATTGCACTTGAATGTTTTTGATCTATTTGCTGATGTGAGTGCAAGAGTTTCAGGTTGATTATTCTCTATCATAGTTGATCTTCTTCTACCTGGAATTAAAGTGGTAAACCCTTGAAGACAAGATACATGAGTTATCATCTCATGTTGGTATCATGATCTGTGGATAATGGACAGCCTTGTTGACTTAATCAAATCCTCTTGTTTTCTACATCGAGCATTGCTCATGTTGACTTAGAGTGAAATGGTTAATGAAACATTTCTTAAGTGTGGATTGATACCCTCCCTACCATGTGATTTGTATTTCTTGTCAATAAGGGGGAGAGAAAGTGAAATGAACGTTTGAAAAGAAAAGTTGATTGAATAGAAGATTCTCATTTTGACATTGTCAAATTCATTTCAGAAGATGTATAAGGTATTGACAACAAAATACAAAGGGGGAGATTGTTGGAACCACATTGTGTATAGGATTGTATTTGTTGTCAATAGATGTCAATGGAATATCAAAATGAAAGAGATCAACAAGTACTCCAAAAAAATGGAAGAATGGAAGCTCACAATGAGGGAGATCATGAAGTACTCCGATGAAGTAGAGGAGTAGTGATTCAGACGATTTTTGTGATGATCGTAAGTTCAAAGAACATGTGTCAAAGGTGATACATTGTTTACAACAATGAAGAATGTGAGGAGTAATCCATCCAAGGATGATTAAAGCAGGATGGTGTTTTTGGATGAAGACCATGAAATTCCTCCTTATTGCATAAGAAACATGGGATTTGATGAAGACCATGCAATTCCTCATTATTGCATGAGAACAATGGGTTTTGCTGAAGACCATGCAGTTACTCATGATTGCGTGAGAACCATACTAGAGACTTCTTGATGGATTGAATCACATGGTTTGCATGAAGTTGATCATGAAGATTGATGAAGGAGGCATTGTGCCAATGAGTTGACTTATGAAATGGCCATGCACATCACATTGTCATAGAGGATGATGGTACTAAAGTTGTTCCTTCAAAGAATACATATCCCAATAGTGGAGTTTGTGATAAAAGCAAAATAGTTGCTCAAGGATACAGATCACCAAGAAGAAGTGTTGTTGAGGTGATCGTGCTTGTCGACAAAGCAAACAAAATATATACAAATTTGTTGACAAAGGAGATTCCATGGTGACATGTCGAGTTCAAGAGTTGTGGACAACGATCTATGTTTGATTCAAGAACTTCTACAGAGGAATGGATGATCTGGAGGCGGTACAAAAAGAGCGGATACAAGGTGGCGCCATTTTCCAGTGTTTTCCAAATTTCAGGGCCTCAAAATCCACAAATGAAGAAGAGTGATTTTGGAAAAGGCACTTGCACGCCATAATATTTGAGAATAGGAAACTTGCGCGCCATATGTTTTTGAAGATCAGAGCATCAAAATATGGCAAAGGGATAAGGGTCGTGCAAGTTTTGGTGAGGTCGCGTAGGTGAATTATGTGCCTGGAAGAGACTTGCGTGCCGACGCCTTGAATGCATTATAACTTGCGCGCCTGTGATTTTTCGAGATCAGAAGATCCAAATTTGGAAAAGGCAAGATGTTCGCGCAAGTTTGGATGTTGATCACGCAAGTTTGGATGTTGATCGCACAAGTGCCTAGCAGGGGCCGAGACTTGCGCGCCGATGGATGACTTGCGCGCCGCCGCACAGGGGGTCCAGTTTGCCTATAAATACTGGACCACCCCTCCTCATTTCTTACGGAGCTCAAGACTTTGAGATTGTTCGAGCTCTCATCGCGCAGGTGGTTAAACCGCGCAAGTGGTAGTTGGGACGCTCAAGTAGAGGTTGCGCGCTGACTGATGGTTGAGCGCCCCAGGTGATTTGGGCAAGGAAGGAAGTGAGTCGCGCAGGTTTGAAGTACAAGAAGGTAGAGTCGCGTAGGTGCTTTGGAGACACTTGCGCGCCAGGTTATACTTGCGCGCCTAAGACTTGCGCGCTGGGGGAGACTTGCGCGCCAGGCTTGAAAAGAAGATCCAGATATTGTTGAAGCACGTCCGCCTTTCTGGAGCTGCACAAGAGCTGAAATATTACCTGATACATCTGGTGCAATGTGAGATTGAAGACGAAATCTGAATGATACATGCATGATCTCATGCATACATGGAGAACTAATTCTGACAACGCCGAGTAAGCTGAGCTTCATTAAGTAAAAAATCACATCAGTGATTGTGATACGGGAAAACAAAGACAAGGGGATCTAGTGCATTCATTCATTTCACTAAAGAAGAAGGATTGAACTAAAAGGAGCATCAACTCTGAACCCTGATGCAAGCAATGTCTCATGCTGAATAGGAGACGAAGAACTTCAATGCACACCTATTGATGAGACCTTCACATCTATAAACTGAGTGAGACTTCGCCAACGACAGTGAGCCAGGGGGAGTCAACGGGAGTGACCCGAGGGACTCAGTGAGCTATCCCTGAACAATTGTAAAGGCAGTGAGCCTGGGACAGAGTGTTTGTACCTGAACATTTGTAATCTGAAGCTAGTGAAGCATAGTGGATTTAGGTACGGCCGGCAACCTGTCGGCGTATACTCCTTGGACGTAGCCCTTAGTGGTGAACCAAGTAAAAATAGCTGTGTCATCTGTCTCTGCATGTGAATGTTTAATTGCTGATCATATCCATCATACAGGTTTAGGTAGTTCCTACCAACGTGGGAACAAGATCCACAACTTAAAGAAGAAAAAGTGGTCACCCTGATTCACCCCTCCCCTCTCAGGGTGTCCCGGGGTCCTACAATTCACCGGTTTTCCTAGAATATATAGTGCTCCAATTCATTAGGTAATGTGATGAATCTTATGAGTTAACGATGAATGATGTGTGAACATGATTCAATCATTGATCACAACTCTGTGTGGTAGTTGATAACTAAGACATGATATTTCATTTTTATGCATTTCCACATTCTACGCCTTTATCTAATGATTTTTCTCATTATTTTGATGATGATGTTATGATTAATCCCACCCCATGATAAATGTTTTTTTTCTATCCTCTTATTGGTATTTTAGATCACCATTTTTTGATGTATAACATAAGGCGACTTCATGAAGTAAGGATAGGTCAGGAGCCAATATAAAGATAGATAAAAATGAATGAAATATATGGTTTGTGTTGTAATTTTTATGTATTTTCCTAGTTTTGATGAGACAATAAACCTTTGGATCCCTGTCATTTAATCATTTAATTTTTTTTATCAAAATAATAATAATTTAAAAGTAATTTAAGAAAATTTCGTGTTTTTTAATTGGTATCTAAGGAAAAATTTTGTTAATTTGTGAATAAAGATTATTGAAACCTATTGAATTCTTCTTGAATGAGAATAAGTAAAAATATGCACAATAGAATCATTACATATGGAATATATAAGTTATTATTTTAACATAAATTGTACAAATGAAATGGTTATTCATGAATCGTAGACTTATTTTCTATTCTAATCTTTTATTTTTTAGGAAATGGTGGGAACTAAGAGAAACCAAAATAATAACATATAGGAGGGCCAATACAACATTTTCCTGAATGACATCCCCTTTTCCTTGGAAGGTGGAGTTTATATCATTATGGATATTCTTACCCAACTATCATAGGTAATGAATAATAAATCGAATAATGAGGAACTTCCTCCTTAACCAAATAGGGAGAAATTGGTTATCAAATGTTATATGCTACAATGACCATCGATGATTAGTGGGTCTTCTGATCCACTAGTTGTGGCACAATGGTTTAACTCCATGGAGATGATATTTTATGTGCATCACTATTCTGAGAAGAAGTTGGTTACACTATCCATTTATCATCTAGATGTAGATGTCAATCAATAGTGGTATTTGATTAAGAACACCAAGACAGGGGAAAAAATTGATGATATGGAATGGGAAGTATTTAAGATCATATTTCATAATAAGTATTTCCTAAGGAATCGTTGTACAATGATTTATAAATGATTTGTATACCTCAAGAAAAAGTAAGGATAATATATCAGAACTTACGAAGAGAGATTCTCAAGGATTGCGAGGTACACATTGGGTTTTGTTATCAACAACGATAGAAAAATTAATATATTATTTAGTGGATTAAAACCACACCTTAGAACAGATCATGAACATAGGGAATTTGTAAGTTTTGAAGATGTTTTTTGATGTTATCTCAAAGTGTATATGGAGCTTAGAGATTGGACCAATGTCTATGGTTATAAGAAATAAAATATTGAGTTTCAATATAGAGAATCTAATGATAAATATTCGATGAAAACTCAACCACCCACAAAACAAAATGTGGGATGATGCATCATGGGAACTGACTCAAATAAATAGGGAAATGATTAGCCTGGGGGAGAGAAGGAAACTATGATCATGAGTGTCGAAAATACATGAGAAGGTAGGAAAATTTGGTAGAATAGAAGATAGATCCACCAACGGACTGATGTAACAACTATAGTGTGCAAGGGAAATATGCAAGCCAGTGTAATAAACCTCAATTAATAAGGGGTAATCAAATTGAGATGCTACTATATCTAGAGGAACAAGGGAAGCGTTATGCCATCACTACTGCAGAAGTGGAGCAAGACAATGAAGTTGAAGAAGGTACACTTTCTATTCATTGAACAGTGGAAAATGTCTTAATTCATTTTTGTTTTATGCACTCCATTATAACATCAAATTTTTCTAGAATAATAAAATAGATTTCCCAAAACCATGAAGTTGAGATAGATGTAAGAACATCTACTGGTGAAATATTATCAACCCATGTGTTTGAATCACCTCTTGTTGGTGTATGTGTGATGATTCTTCCAGCAAATATCATATTACATCCCATGATTGAATTCGATGCTATAATGGCATTGGATTGGATCTCACTTTTTAGAACACATATAAATTATCTATAAAATAAAATATATTTTCATATTCTAATCTATCCCATGATCATGTACAAAAGAAAATTAGATCTTTATCTCCTTTAGAAAATCCTTCAAAGGTGTGGGTGGTGATACCCTATGAATGAGAATACCTTTCATAAATGGTTGAGTCAAATGATAGTGCCTACCTTGCAAAATTCCCACTATTAGGGAATACATTGATGAATTTCTTGAAGAGTAAACTATAATTTCCATGAATTGTGAGGTAGAGTAATCAATAGAATACATACCTAATGCTAATGCTAATTCAAAACATCCCTATAAGATGGATCCTATAAAACTGGTAGAGTTAATGAACATGCTGCATGAGAATTTGGACAAAGGGTTTATACACATGAGTGCATCACCCAGGGGTGTGCCAATGGTCTATGTGAAGAATAATGATGGATCGATGAGGTTGGGTATCGATTCTGAATAACTCAACACGATCACCATAAAGAACAAGTATCATCATCCAAGGATTGAAAACTTGATCGAGTAGTTATGAGGAGCTATATACTTATCAAAGGTGGATCTTTGTTCTGGATATCATTAGATAAAGGTGAAGAAGGAAGAAATTCAGAACACTGATTTCTATACACTGTAAATGAACTACGTTTTTCTGGTGATACCCTTAAGACATACTAACTCCCCTACAATCTTCATGGATTTAATGAATAGAGTGTTTATACATAACTTCAAAAAAAATTGGTTAGATTTATCAATGATATTCTAATCCACTCCATGTGGAAGGAGGATCATGAAGAACATCTATGAATTGTATTGGATACATTGAGAAAGGAGAAGTTTTAATCCATGTTCAGCAAGTGCCACTATTGGATGAAGTATGTCATGTTCTTGGGACATGTGATCCCATGTGAGGGATTTTTTGTGGACCCAAAAAAATAGAGGCGATTGAGGATTGGCCCAGACAATCTAGGGTCACAAAAATCCATAGTTTTCCTTGATTATATGGGTAGTACAAATGTTTTGTGAGAAATTTTTCACTATTGTCAAGCCTGCAAATGAAGTTATTATTGAAAGGGGTAAATTATGTCTAGATGAAAGATTGTGAGGGAAGTATCAAGGAGATAATGGAAAGGCTGATCACTTCACCTGTAACCACAATATCGAAAATTTGTGAATGTTTTTTGGTATAAAATGATTCTTTAATAAAATTATTGGGTTGTGTGCATAGAAAAATGTTAACATGGTAGTCTATGCCTCACTGAAATGGATGATCCATGAGCAGAACTACCCGACTGATGATCTAGAGGTACTAACTGATATTATCTCCATGAAAATCTAGTTGCACTAACTTTATGGCGAGAAGTGTGACATATACACTGAACATAATATCATAAAGTATATAATCACACAAAAGGACCTCAACATGCATCCACAGTGATAGGTGAAGCTAATTAAGAACTATGATTTCTATATTCACTATCATCATAGAAAAGAGAACAAAGTATCTGATGAACTAAGAAGAAAAGATCTTTCTACTCTATCCTGGTTATGGATTGAAAAATAACCTATCATATTTGATATTAAGAAGATGGATTCAGAACTCCTAATGGAAGGGGATTCATCCTACTATTCCTAAATTTATGAGTAATTGTAAATAAATGATATTATTAAGGATACATAACGGAATTATATGGATTTACAAAATAATGTGAATGTAGTAAAGGAAAGAATGATACAAGAGAACCATATCGATAGTGGTGGTTTCAATTTTTTGGAGCTTATCATTGTATTCTTTCATCCTGAATAATACTTAGGGATCTATTATAAAATTCACATATATCAACATTCAATATCACTCCTGCTATCACCAAGATGTATCGTGATCTCCTATAACACTTCAGGTGGGATAACAAGAAGAATGAGATTGTGGAATATATTTTAGGGTCCTTGGTATGCCAACAAGTTAATGTTTAACTACAAAATTCCAATGGATTCTAAAAATATTTATTATAACCGTGAGGAAATTGTATAATTTCACCAATAACATTGCCAAGGGTCTCCCAACAAAGTTGAATGGAAATCATGAGATATGTGTTGTGGTTGACGGAATCTCCAAGACTACCCATTTTATCGTTAATCAGGAGGATATCTCCCAGGAACAACATGAAATGAAATATTGGAAGGAATTAGTGAGTCTACCTAGTAATCCACTCTCAATTTTCTCTTCTCATTATCCATGGTTTACATATAAATTATTGAGGAGGCTCTGACATGCATTGAGAAATGAATTTAATTTCAGCACAGTCTATCACCACCAAACTAATGGCCAGTCTAAAAGGACTATTCAGATGCTTGAAGATATTCTCTGATTATACACTCTTGAATTAAAAGGTGGATGGGTCAACATATCACATTGGTTGAGTTCTCATACAACAATAGTTTTCAATCATGTATTCAGATGGCTTCGTAAGAACCTATGTATGGAAATAGATATAGAACTCCAACATGTTTGGATGATGTTGGAGAACAAAACCTGCATGTACATGGTCATACACAATAGATGATAGATAAGTTTCAAGTCATAAAATAAAATATCAAATCTTCTCACTGTTGGAAAAAGAGATATGGTAACAACCATCGAAGAGACATGGAGATCGACGTTAGAGAGGAAGCCTTCCTTCGAATATCCCCAAGGAAGAGAGTCATACATTTTGGAATGAAAGGGATGTTATGAACATGGTACATTGGCCCCATTGAGATCCATGATAACATTGGATATTTGGACTATCTACATTCACTTCCACAAAATATTGCTCATGTTCATGATGTGATTCATCTTTCACTCTTGAGGAAGTAAATACCAGATCCCTTGTACTGAAATCAGATGTTTTATAACTAGAAGATAGTCTCTCTTATGTGGAGAATCCAGTAATAACTCTCAAACGGAGAGATAAGGTCCTAAGAAACTAGATAATAAACCTAGTCAATGTTTTTTGGATAAACCATAAGTTTGAAGAAGAAACTTGGGAACCATATGAGGCGGTGAAGGAGATGTACTCTCACATATTTGTATAAAATGAAATTTTGATGGATAAATTTAACAAGGGGGGAGATTGTAATGTCCCAATGTTTTATCAATCAGAATCCCTTCATATAATCATTTTTTAATTTATAATCACATTATAAAAAACAATTCCACATCATTCTTAAATTAACTACTATGTGAACAATCAACATAATTTTTCCACTTTTGTGTTTTGAATTTTGAAAATCTGACATACACAGTTGTGATCAGTAATAGGTTCAGAGTCCGATATGACAAACATATTTTATGGTGAATAGTAACCTACCCTCTTGAATAATACCATACCCTTATGATTAGTAACATTACCCTTTGGAATAGTGAATCATCCAAAATAATAACAACCACACCCATGAATGATTAAATAAAATTTAGTCATCTTATAAGTGAGAATATGACCAGAGTAAAAATATTCCTGTTTTTGTAAGTCATAAATAAATAATTATAATTTATTTATTTATTTATAAAAATAATAATTTCCCTAATATGTGTTCATAAATTATCAATTCTATGTCTTTATGATGTAAGATATTTTTAAAAGAACTTATGTAATTTTTGAAATCATTATAACATCTGTTTAAATTATAAAATCTATATGTTTTTAAGTAAATTAATATTTAAATTAAAAATTAAATTAGTCATATTTGGAAAATTATTATCATAAATTGGAGTTCATTTATTGAGTCTAGATATAAAAAATGTTAACATGACTTTTTTGTATTTTTCTATAATTCATGAATTTTTTATGAATAGTGAAATACAGTAATTTACCATATATAACCATTTTATGCTAAATACAATATTACTAACGTCATGGATGATGTAATCCCAATTGGTTTGAACACACATGACAATGTAACTATTTATAGTCCTGGAACAATCATTATTTCTTCTCTTGGGGAAAATTAATAAACTAAGGATTCGAATATTTGGAAATCACCAATATCCTCCACTATAAATACTTCCACTCAGACTCTCATTTAATCACACCAATAAAGCTTCAATAAATGTCCAAATTCATATTCAAGACATTTCATATATCATACACCACGTCTGATACCTTTTGGTATCACCAAAAGTCCAATCCAAGGTTCATTAAGGTATATTCAAGTGGCAATTCCCCTCTATCTCTTTTGTTTTAATTTCCATTGATTTTAATGTACTTTTATTAATATATCCAAACCTATTATCATAAACATGGTATTTTAACTTGAGTATATTAAATATACTAGAATAGTATGATATTAATTTGGTAATATTTCATCCAACACCCTTCTCATTTTTTTTATTTTAGAAAGGAAAACATTGTTCGTGAGGTGTTAATTTATCACCTTCAAGAATGAAATGTTTTTATTTTCCTATTCCACATTTATATATGGTCATGTAACCATTTCTATGGTTTAACCATATAATGTTATATGTATTATAACCTATTTCATGATCTATATCTAACTTATATACGTATTATTAATTTAATAAACAAAACAAGTTCGTTGTGGTTGAAAAACTGCCCGAATTAACCCAAATGGTCATTCTTAAACTATTATCTAATGATTACTTATTAAGGTATAAAAAATGTTATTTATAAGATCATTTAAAGTTCTGTAACATCCTTATTATAATATAATTTCTATTCTTGTTGTTTATGCATGTTTTAAATCGACTTAATATCGTGAATACATGTGTACCTTTAAAGAAATGTATAAAAATGAACATTTCTTATAAATGAATTTAAACTATATAACTCATCCAAAATCCAAAAAATAAACTTCATAAAACCATAATGAATCATATTAATGTATAAATGGTTTTGTAATTATTAATTAATTAAATCAATGTGGTTATACCTTTCATTAATTTGGCGAAAGCTTTCTGATACAAGGTAAGGTGAAATTCTCGAACCCAACTCTCATACTTTGGGATTTCCCTCATTAAACCAATTTTCTGTATGGATATTACATAAGAATATTTTCATCATCTTAATCAATGATATTCTTGGATATACATGTTTTCTAATTTAGTTTATGATAATACCAATGTTCATCCAAAAGAACACTCCTTACAAAAATACAGCATCTTTTTAATTCTCAAAGATTATTTATATTTCACTTATCATTGATTTTACTATATCGAGAATGTAATCCACACTTTGTTTTTGGAGAAAATGCTTATGAGTGTATTATTTATGGTGTGAAACCCATTAATTTCAATGGGTTATTTTATCTTTCAGTTTTACATATGTTCAATGTGGCATGCATGATAATATAAATGTTATGATGTGATGGGTGCACCCAGAATTATATAGACCAAGAAGAGTATTATAATGTTACGGGTGCATCAAAAATTATATAGTTAAGCATGAATTTGATGATTTGATTGGTGTTCCTGTAATTTTATAGCACTCCAATACAATTGTTAATGTGATGAATTTCATGAGTTAAAGGAATGTGATGTTTGAACATGATGATATCATTGTTCACCACTATGTCTAGTAGTTGACCAATAAGACATGTTGTTTCATTTGGATGTATTGGAACATTTTATTCCTTTATCTAAATATTCCTATCAAACTTTTGGTGATGATGCTATGATTATTCTCACCCCATGTTACATGTTCTTATCTATCCTTTTATATGGATTTTAGCTCAACCCTTTTGATTTATATTCTCATGTGACTACATGTATTAAATAGATTTCCATATCCAATAAGAATCTAGAGGAAAATGAAAGAAATAAATACTTTGCGTTTTAAATGTTGTTCTTGTTCTAGTATTCCCAAGACACTAAACCATTGGATCCTCGATGAGTAATGTTTTTATATTGTTTATCGCTAAAAAGATGTAAACGTAATGAAAGAAAATTAGGGTGTCTATATAACTAAAGTACACCATTATATTTTACAATATAATAGTATAAAAATAATCAATCATTGATAATATAAAAATCAAAATCATTATCAATGGAAGATAATTAATGTTAGGTAATGGGGGAGTTATCATTGTTTCCCATTGGTGTGTTGGCTCTCACTGCTTCGAATGGATAATATGACATACCAAAGTGGTGTTGTTTTCCTGAATAGAGGGGGTTGTATATTTTTGTTAGGTTTCATGAGGACTTTTATTATTATTATTAATTTAAATATTTAAATTTATTTTTTTAAAATTAATAGTCTCTACCCCATATTTATTTCTAAATTTTGACAAATACCTATTTTTTCGAAAGATTTTCACATTCATGTCTTAAATATTATTGCCTATATAAATACAGAACAAGGAATGAGACATTGGTGTGCCTCAGTAAGGTCATCTCACCTCACCAATGGTGAAGTTCTCCAGGTGTGCATTGCAGTTCCTCTTTCCATGGAGCACACCTTAGTGTGAATATAACCACACTAATATGGTATTGATTTATATTAGTTTATTTTTTTTCATTTTTATAGTTTTTTTGGAAAATAAATTTATTTTATTCAGTTTGATTCAACTGGGGTAATGGATTTCTGGTCCATTTCAAATTTGGTAAAATCATTTTGATTCTTTTAAATTTTTTTAGATTTTGATATTTCCATTATATGGTATTGTAGTAAGATTTTTTGATTGGTTTCATTAGATAAATTCTATATCCATTTATGATATAATTTTATTGATTTTATTATTCTCAAATTAACATAATTCTATTAGGTTTGTGTTAGTTCATATAACATCATACAAAATTTGTGAGAATAATATTTTTAAAATTGGGTTTATTGAGTTTTTTATATTTTGGTACATGCATTCAATTCAATCCAATTATTTTTAATATTTGTTGGTATCTAAAAAATTTAATATATTTTTAACCCATATATAAGATTCTATACCATTTGATAAAAAATTTCATATCTTTAATAGATTTTATGAATACCTAAAGATGAAGGTATGGATATGTGAAGTTCAATTTACATTTTCAAATTATTTTTATGGACACTCACATTAATATGATTTCAACTAGTCGTTATTATAGGTTTTTAGGGTATTTTATGAAATAACATAATATGGTACATAATATGAAAACCATATACCAACCATAAAAATTTACCACCTCTTTCATGAAATCAATAATTTTGTGTACGTGTTTTTTCTACCCCATTCTATATTATTGTGTTATTGTAATTTAAAAAATGTTTATTTGATAAATAACTGTAGTATAATGTATCTATTATTATTTTATCAACATAATTCAACATTTTAATAGATTTTCTTTTTCACCTAAAATGAGAATTTCATAATTTAATTAATTTTTTATTTCAAAATTAAATTAGCAGACACAATATAATCTATAAAATATCTATAGGGGATTTCTCAAAAATAAATAAATATTATAAATTTTTTCCCACTAATAAAGGTTTCTAAATATGGGTTTACTATAATTTATCATGTTTAATCCCTTATATAAATGCATGTAATAAAAAAAGGGGATAGAATGTTTTGATGTTATTTTTATTTTGTTAAATGAAAATAATTACAAGGAGAAAGAATTTTACAATTCCCATTCGATAATACTTTGATGTTACCTCAACCACACCAAAATATTATGATCCATTGGTTTCCCTTTTTACATAAATTGAGACACCCTTTTCCCCTTTATCATATCTCACACCCTTATCAGCTTTTCCGTATCTCACACCCTCCATCCCATTCGCATCTCTCACACCTTCAATCAGTCTTCCATAGGCTTTTGAGAGAGTTCCTCCCAATTCAGCTACTTCAACCATGAGGATACAGACCATCACTCAAGGATATGGGAGGGTAATATTAATATGAAAATTTATAATGTCAATAAATGTATTGAAATTTTTTATACAACTAACTATTTTTTAATAAAAGATACAATCAATGATAATATGGAGAGAAATTTGATCCATTTAGATGAATAAAATTTTAATGGAATGGAGATAGTTGTCCCATATGACATGTATGGTGTCCCCATTAATGATGAACCATGATTACATGGACATAATATAAGCTAGTTGGCGGTGGAGCTAGTGACCCTTTTAAAAAACTATGAATATTAGATACATGTGTGGCATACATGAATGAATGATGATTTTCATTCACAAATTAAGGTAATTTTAATATATTATTGGGTAATTAAATGTCATTTTTTATTAAATTCTATTATTTTATATATGAATATCTTTTCACATACGTTTTCCACATTACTATTGGTGATACGATTGCATGAAAGTGGAAATTGAATTTTATTTGTAAGAAATAGAAATATTTTAAATGGAAATTATAGAATGAATTCAATGATACTTTATTGGGAGGTCGATAGGTGTATGTTAGAGTACCTATAGGGGTACCTAGAGAGTAATATATTGATTTTTTGTGATAACCATCATCACGATAAGAACATTTTATTTTAAAACATATTTTTATATGAGTCACATTTTACATATATACATTCATATAAAAAGGATAAGACAATACATTAATTACTATTATATTAAATTATATTTAGTTCAAGAATAATTAATAAAATACATATCATGTTGAGTTATACAAATCATCCCTCACACTTCAAGGTCAAATAGTTTTTCCAGATACATATGATATTTGGTAATTTTTTTATTTGATTAAATATTTATGAGATAAAATTATATTTTTTATGTATACAATGTTTTATTTATCATTTCTTAATGTTATAGTAGAATTCCGGGCATCTAGTTTCCAGAAAAATAGTGGGTCAATTTTAATAAAAAGGAGAAAGGAGTTATGTTAATAAGCATGCCAAGGAAGCTGGGCTAGAAATTAATTTTGGTTTGAATATAAATTATTTTCAGTTAATATATATGTAAATTTTTATTACTTCATAAAAAAGATATTTCAATTATAGGTAAAAATAAATGAACTATGGTATGACACTAATGTGCGATCATTCGTTGTCTCCAAATATGACATGGTTGGTCAAGTCATTAGGAAGGAGCATTCTATTTGACTGCACGTGATGGGCTTGGGACCATTACTATCTAATGTATTTGGCTGGATATACAATATTTTAGAATCATCTCCTCCTCGTTTTAGAGTAACACTAACTCAAGATGGATTGAGGGACTTTTTTACAATGAAAGACAAAATTCATGAATGGGGGAATCATATAATAATTCCAGACGAAACGGTTGATGGTCTATAGAAATAATTGATAGAATTTGTTGAATAGATGAATGAATATATACCTTTTGATATTGTATCAATGTCTGGTAGTGAGGAGGTAAATCAAAAAACATCAAAATCATTTATTAAAAAATGTTTTATTTATATCACGCTTAAATTTAAATATACTACATAGTTTCATTTTCTTCACAATTGTCAAGTAAGTCCCCAAAGAAGGAAGTGAGTATGAAAATTTAGAAGATGTCGATGAAATTACATCTTCTATTTATTTGGTTTCACTATAGATTTTACGATGTTATTTAACTAAAAATATGATGGTTTTGTGAAATATGACCATATTATGTGTTATTTTTAATATTAAACACTTCATGGTCATAACATCATTCATTTCAATAGACTTTTAGTAACAGAAAAATAAAATTTAGATGATTTGAAATATCTAGTTCACATTATTGTAAATTCATATAAATCAGGTATATTCATTTATTTTAAAATTGAATTGTTTTATTTGGCTATTTTTGGGATGCAGGTTTGGATGTTTTATTTTATTGAAATATTATATATGGTGGCTGCTTAATGAACAAATTTATATTTTTAATTAATATTTATTGGTTGTTTAATCAACCACTATATTAGGTTGAAATTTTCTTAGGAGATTTTAATCATTTAAAAGGAATTTTCATCTCGCAAAAATATTGGCATAATATAGTTGTTGTTTCAACTTCTAATATACTATTCACATTTTTAGGTCGAATAATATCCAGATAAAATTGTAAAAACCGGCTCTCAAAAATGTTTCAATAATGTCATAAAGAAACCTCTACTGAAGGGATATAAGTGACTTGAGTTATATTTCAGTGCCAACTGTTTTTTGTTTTTTTGGAGACTATCATTGAAAAATATAGTGGCACTTTAAACTATCACCATTTTAAAAAAACCATAAATATCAATCCATTACATTGTAGTGATTATATGAATTGAAAATATGTTTGGTTATCATTAGATTTAAACCATACCTCTGTCATTGGAACTGAATTATTTAGATCTACCAATTAAACATGTTCATCAATAACTTTCCTTCAAAATATATAATGTATTTTCCCTATTTATAGTTTCCTTATTATCTTTAAATATTAGTCCATGAATTGTCACAAAAAAATGATTCTACAATAATTATATTTGACTACATTTTTCAATTAACATCACATTACATATTTTCAATTCATGATGAAATATCACTAAAATTATATATAACATATTTATTAATATATTGATATATTCTTATTATGTACTTATTGACATCAAATATAATGATGTGGGTGCACCCTAATAGCACACATTATAATTTTTTTTATACCTCAAGAAATCTATAAATCCAATATGTGTAAATATTTATTTTTTTTATATTATTTAAAATTAAATACCACTATTATTTGGGGTTATATAGCTCAAATAATTTTCTTTATTATCCATCATTAAAATGATTTACCATATAGCTAAATATAAATAATTAAATAAGTATTTCAAGCTAATTCACTTAATATAGAAAATTATGGATCAACATGACTTCTTAAAAATGATATATTTAAAGAGTAATATTTGTTTATATGGTATAACTGGTTGTTTAAATTATGATTGAATAGATAATATGATAAAATATGTCCATAAATTCCTTGATTCTGATATATTTATCAATATATTTTTTCGGGTACTTCCAATAGATTTATCAAGAATTTATATATATCATTCACAAGTATGAACAAAGACAATATCAAGATCATCTATTTGAAATATAACACTGATTTTAATGTACAAAAAACGTAATCCAACAATCCATCTTTCAAGAACACCTATCATTTTCAAAAAATAGTTAGAATGTATTATTGAAATACGTAAATTTCAAATTTTACAAGTCATTTGAGAAAATTATGTTATGATTTTCATAGATAGAGTTAAGATCCATTAATTATGTTTTCCTCCCTGAAAAGGATCCAGTAACCTTTTCATTATCATGGAAGTATTAATGTTACATGATAGATAACATATCGTGTTTTATGGGTTGGATAGGCATAACATGATCATCCATTATATTATTTCATTCAATTCTTAGAATGTTAGTTTAATGTAAATATAGGCTCTAATGAAGGGATAACATTTTCTTCAGAGAGAGATGTATGGTTGATAAATGTCTCTCAATTAAGATATTCAATTATTCAATATTTAATCATTGTTTTCTACATTCAATAATGTTTACTGATTTTTATATTATTTGTCATTGTAGACATATTTTGGCCTAACTCATCCAAACATGCTTCTTTTATGTTGATTATATGATTTAATGATAAAAATAAATAACACATTCTAAGGTTATACCATCCGAATCATTATATTTTCTCTCTGACAGTATAGGAATGTCATAAAATCCATTACAACATAGAAAATGGCCTTTCATCTCAAACATGGTTTCTATTAAAATTTATCAAATTATTTTTATTCTACATAGACATAAATTTTTTCTTCCATTATCTCGTTAATTTTTTAGGAATTATTTTCACCAGATTCTATACATCATCATTGATTATACTCTATGTTATATGTCCTTGGATTTGTCTTTTACAAATTTTCAATTGATTATATCGTTTTTAGAATATTATTTATATTTCCAATAGTCTCTTAACATCATCATCTTAGATATATCCCCTTATATTTATTATTTTTTCCATAGTAAATACATAATATACAAACAATGAATGGATCTATCAACAAAATCCAAAAATCTCTAGTAATAGCCTTAGGAGAATGATCTGTTAATATATTTGTTTACTATATATACAAAAATATAATTATTTTTTAAGCTTCTCCATTACATTATTTAGAATACTCATTACGAAGTATTCATGATTTTATTCAAATCTATTTTTTTCTACTATAATTCTAACATTCTCACATAGTTTTTCCACCCAAACATGATTTTTTTGTTAGAATCTATAATTTTATGTAAAATATATTATCTATCACATGAAAAATCATATTCTATTTATACATTTACATTGGGTATGGTATTCTCTATTTTTTTAGGATTCATCATCAATCTCTTCCTCTCTTTTATTATCCTCTCATATAATTTTCAATTTTTTTTTCAGTATTTTGGAATTAATGTTTTTTGTCTTTCATCTTGAACTATTTTTTAGTCAAATTATCAATATGTTTCTTTTCAATTCCTTATTTCTGATAAATTAAATTCATGGATTTTTTATCATTATAATGGTATCACCCTCATTTTAATCCAACTTTTTGAACTTATTTCTCCAAATTTTTATCCATCTTCCTATGATGATTGAATTTCTATACGAAATTATTAATTTCAATTATCATAATGTACTCATTATAGTGCTTGTTTCATCCATAATCACTATATAGAGTAATTAAATGATTTCTAATAAGAGAAATTAATGAAATATTATTCATAGATATACCTTTGTATTAAATTTCAAACAATTCCATTGGTTAATCTTCTTCTTCTCTATTAATCATATTTTTCCTAACACTAATTATTACTTATTCATCTACCTTGAATAGAATCTTCTTGATTTCTCATTTCTTATACAAAATAAATATTTACTATTTGAAGAATATTTTCCATTTATATATAATTCGTTATCAGTGTTCCTCATCTTTTTATTTTTTTATAAAAATAGGTATCAACATTACATTAATAACACCTTAATCAGTGATTCTCTATATACATTAAATTTAATATTTTGAACAAATTGTTTATATGATATATCATCCTTTTATTATAATATTTTTATCTTAATTATTATATTCATATTCATTATATGTGTCATCTAATTTTCTTCCATGTTTTTATTTTCATCAATTACATGAATTTATTTTAATAATATCATTTGTTCATAATCACTAAGGATTTTCTCATCTCATAATCTAGAAGTGTATTATCCAGTTCATCCAAATATAATATTTTAATTTCATAACGGATACATATATTTAATAAAATACATGTAGGAATGTTTTCATAAGTATTTTTTCTATAGATTATTCCTTAAATATAAAAATAGATCCTTTAATACTACTTTTTTACCGATTAACTAATGTAAATTAATAGTCAATATTCTCATCATAGACCATTAAAATATAATTAAAACATGGCCCTGTAAATATGAATCATGGATTCCTTGATCTTCACATATCTAGTATTAGAATTTTAATCTTCTTCGCAGATCACCATATAATTTTTATTTACAATTACCTTTGTTTAGGATTTTTTAGATAGAAATGATAGAATAGAATGTATTTTTCCCATCCACTTAATGATTTGTCTTATCCACACGTGTCATGGTATAATCTCAAAGGTGTGGGATAAACCCCATTATAATATAATCAAATACCTCTAGGTCTTTTAAGGGATATAGAGATATGTGCAATGATTCCATTCATAAAAATTATTTCCATTAATGAAAATAATTTCTCTCCTATGAACTAAAATTGAACACTCTATCATAACTCTTCAAAAAAGGTTGGATACTTTTAGTGGGAAACTAACATTGATACAACATTTTTTAATGTGATCTATTGTAATCATTTAGAGGGGTTACATAATTAGTACTACCCTTTTAAAATTATAAAATTGTATTATTATTTCAACTTTAGTATATACATAAGGATTCCATCCAATAAACATGATGTTAATTAGACATTCTAGTATATAGTGAATGTAAATGGAACTGGAAAGAACGATATATGAGGTTCAATATCAATGTTAAGCTACTCCTTTTTACATATTGGCAAAAACATAGGATATAAATACATCCAAACATTATGTACTGACTTATAATGGTATAATATCACAGAAAACATATATGAAATACAATGATGTTATAAAATATCCCATTGATGGATCATAATGATATATCACATAGTTCATACTTGTTCATGATGTGGACTTATATAGATTATCCCTCTTAATGGATGTTGATTACCTCACATAGTAATTGATCTTCAAGGTTATACAGAACCTCCTTAAAATAAGCATTCATATTCATTATATCTTTATATTAGAATAGTACCTTTATTATCTTCATGATTTCACCTATGGCTCCCTGTGAACATTCATCCTTGGAATTACAAACTATGATAGTGAATCCCAAGGACATATAACTCTCTTTCAATGAATCAACTATATCTTAAGACTTAAATACTATTTATACTTGATAGAATATGATTATTTCTTATAGTTAAATTCACATAATTGATACACAGATAATGTTCTCTTGTAAAAAATATCTTGATATTTCATATATTTCTCAATATATCTGTTACATATAATATTAATTGAATAATATCATGAATATAAATTCAAAAATTGAAATAAAATATATATGACTAATATCAGGGAGGTATTCTTTATAGTGGAATAATACAAAATTCTTTACAGAAGTATATTATTTACATTTACAAAAATTAACAAGAATGAATTTTACTCCCATGGGATATATGAATATAATGATTCCAAATTCTCTAAAAATCATATTTATTTTTTATAACTCCATGTTCATTTCACTATAACCTGACATTAACTAATTTAGTGTAGAAATCATTTAATAATTTTAGATTTTTCATATCATATGAATTTATAGTCAAATAAAAAATTATTATAATCAAAATTATAATGTTTAAGTGGTATGAAACAGTGTTTTATGCGCATGATGTATGAATAAAATACATATTGGGCATCTACAAGTCTCATAATGATAAAAAATTAATATGATATTTTCATTCTCTAAAATCATTTGATTAGTGTCATGTTTTACACTTAAAGTCCTTAGATCAATTGAATCATATAATTATCCACTATTAATACAATATTGTGATGTAATATCTTCTTTGATTTGGTTTTACTCAGTTCTAGTCCTATCATCTTCATATTGATAGTTCTTCAAACTCAGTTAGTAAAAACAAAATGTACGTGCACAGATATGATGTTTGATTAAAAAATTAATTGTCTAAAATAGGTCATCTAAATAAGATATCTCTTTAAAATAGAATTAAATATTCTTTAAAAACAACACACCTATATATAGCTTTTAGATTAAGCTTATATACTTTTTAAAGAATCTTTATTACCTGTATATGAGTTTAGTATTATAGAGATACCTTTATGTTATTTTCCTCGAACTATTAAAATAGTCAATAATATTATAAAATATGATTAGACCCTATTTTTTAGTGTTTCACTTAATCATGACCTAGATTTTGAGGTAAATTTTTTATTGATATGATTTTTACCTTTAACTATGTAAAAATTTTCCATTATAGAGTAACACATTATTTTAGACATCAATTTTATCAAAAGTAAAATTTATTAAACTAAATCCAATCCTTCATTAAATCAATATAAAATAATCCATGTGTATCAAAACACTAATATAATTTTTCATAAATGTATGAATACTCTTTAATGGATCTCTTTATTTTTAAAGTTAGCCGATATCTTTTAAAATCATATATTTTAATATCTTCATTCAAAAACTCTTCAATAACCTTCAAAACCTATTATATTCAGTATTATCCCAATGAAAATTTCCATATTATGATTGAAAATTATTCAAATAATCAAAAAAAATAATTTTTTACTCCACTGTAGTTATTGATTCACGTTATTCAAGTAGAAAAACATTTCCTATGTACAATTAATTATATAATCTCACTTAGGAACACTAACACATGTTCATATAAAACAAGATCAATTTATATATTTCCCCTATTGAAAAAATTTAAATCATCAATATGATATTCAAAAAATACATATTTATATGGGTTGTGATGCTTGGAATGTAGTAGGACAGAGAGTTACTATGGTAAAACATCTAGGGAGTATTGAAAAATCATAAGAGAAATATCTTGGATTTAATTTTTGTTGTATTTCATATCTAAGTACATATTACATCATCCGGCAATACACATTTATTATTATTACATCATTTTTCCATTATTAATTAATCAAAATCACTATAAAACCATTGGACACTATGGGAAATGGGGAATCAAATCAAGGGATTGAATTGAAATTCTATATAAGTGAAGAATCAAAAATTCATTAAACATAAGGAAGTTATAAATGGATGGTTAATTGTTGAGATACATGATCATTCAAGAAAATTATGATGAAATGAATAAGATCATGAAATAAAAATAAGTAATCATAAGGAAATATAAATTGATCATAATACATGATATAGAGAATTATAATAATAATGGATGATTAAGAAGCATAAAAACTATCATGGTGTTGAGATATTAAATCACATTAAAATAAACCAAAACAATGGTGATATAAAAAAGAATTTTGAATATATATAAGAATAAAAATAAAAAACTTTTGTCATATATGTCTTATAAATATATAATTATAGAAAAGTATTACATCTTCATTACCAAAAAAATCATAAAACACAATCCTTACTACATCACATCCATGAGTAACATTATTTTAAAAAACAATTTCATCCTTACCATGCATAGAATAATTATCCAAGATAACGGTATCATGCTTACATGTAACATAGTGTTTTTATTAGAAAACAATATTCACAAAATTAATTATATTCCTATTTAATTCTTGGACCACCCATCAAAATATTTTATATCCTAAAATATCTGTTCTACATAAATATTTATAATATAATGAACTATTCTTTTCATACATAGATATTATATATTTATAGATTAATATTTATTATATTATATTATTATAAAAGAAATAATCATAATTATTTACTATATTTTTATGATAAATAGAGTCTTATTGTTTTTGGAAATATCCATAACATGTCATATAAAATTTGTCCCAAATAATAATTTTCTTGGACCTCCCGTATATAAAAACATTATTCATAACCTTGGTAAATGAACAATAAGAAAGGGTGATCATATATGCTAAATAGTAGAAAATAGTGGTGATATAAATTATCATATAAATTCTAACAACCTGTCCCCCTGGGCATGTGTTGCGACTACACCAAGACCTCCTTCTTTAGTCCAAGGGTTGGCGACGAGCATCAAAAAGAAATATCCCAAAAGGGAAGGAATTCACATTAAACCTATAAACACATACACAAGACAAACAATGGAAAAGGTAAAAAATAAGTAAACCAAAACTGTCCCTGATAAAACTACTGATAATATAGTACAATATGAAAGGTAAAAAAGGAAACAAAATACAATCCCAAAACCATAATGCAATGTAAAGTATCCAAGGACCATCTTCTCAAACCTTACATGATTTGTAGGGAGAGGGTAGCTTTCTATAACCATAGAATAATGAATCGTCAATCCTGTCTCACTGGGCACCACATAGACTCTGACCCCCCACAACCTCACTTAATTGTCAATCATCAACAAGAGAAACAAAAAATGTGTCTAAAGACTGGGCAGGGGTCAGTAACACAATACTCATTATGGACTGAAAACCACAATGGAAAGACCAAAAAGAAAGACCACACTACAAAATCACACAACAGGAATACAAAGAAAAGACAGATCACACCATGTATAACTCAATGTACAGAAATTAATATTTCTAGTCATAAAGTTGAATCATATTTTACTATTAAGGGAATCATCTCTGATGAACCACTGAGGTCTGCTCACCAAATGGATCCCTGAGGTCCGTTTGGCTGCTGGGCCACTGAGGTCCGCTCAGTTACTGGACCACTGAGTTCTACTAAACATGTAGACCCCTGAGGTCCACTCATTTCTGGACAATTTAGATCTTCTCTTCTGCTAGAACATTGAGCTCCATTAGTTTGATGTACAACTAAGGTCCTCTAGTCTATTGGAAAACTGTGGTCCACTCATCTGTTGGACCAATGTGTTCTACTCCACTAGACGACCACTATGATCTTCTCGTCTGCAGGACCACTAAGGTATGTTTGTCTGCTGGACCACTGAGGTCTACTCATCTACTGGACCAATGAGGTCTGCTTTTCTTCTGTACCACTGAGGTCCAATCATCATATCCATTATTTCAAATCAATCTATAAGATTTTCACTCTCCAGTTCTCTTGATTGTAGGATAATATACCTCTCATGAAATAGTTCATATATTTACTTCCATGAAAATTTACATAGAGTATACCCAAAGGTCCACCACATATAAATGATCACAATGTCATAAATGGCACATCCATCAGATGCCAGGTCTAAAATATTATATTGTTTTAGTAAAATGCGGCCCATTGCATCTGTACCCAGTCCGAATTGTTTCGACCGACCTAAACATCCCTGCCCAGGGGGTCCAACATGCCTTGGTCTGGTTTAGCCAACCCTTCCGGACCTAGATGGGTCTAGGTAGACTTTGACCATCATGGCCATGTGGCCTAGACCATTGGGCCTTCCTGGACTGGTTTGGCCATGGCTCCAGTTTGTGGAGTCACCCCGCGGACCACTACCTATGACAAAACGCATGATTTGTGCCGCTATCCTGCACCATTGTGGCACCAAATGGATGCAGCCTCCCCCACCTTGGCACCATACTGGGGTGCTTCACCTCCTACATGCCGCTAATCATGGTGTCAGTGGTTGCTTCTTCCACCACGGGCTTGGTGCTGTAGTCTGCTATCGCATCCACGGATGGGTTCTGCTTCCTTCTGTCGCCAATATGACCTTATGACATCGCCTCCCACTGATGTCGTGGCCTACCTAGTCATGGCCCTTCCTACCTAGCCAAAAAATACAATGTGCCCCCAACAATTGTGCCATAAAGAATGGGATGAATGCATGATTAAAAATCGGGAAGGAGATATACCACAATATCACCCAAAAAACATTATAGATCTTTGTTTGTGATGACCCAAATACATTCTAGTACTCTGGATCACAATGGAACAAAATATGGTAGACTACTAATAAATATATTTATCACCTTTTTATCCCACATCATTAACCATCCCTTATGAATTACCCATCATCAAGTTAAATTGTTCCTCAGTTAACCCACATTATTTATTTAAAATAATGAACGAGGACAAGAAATTAACAAAGAATAGTATAAAACCCCTTAATAGAACTAGTGATTTCATGAGAAATATTGTTCTTAATTATCCATTAATAGTCATTCCCAAATCTGGTCTCTATTTTTGTCATCACTGAAATCTGATTTTTCGGCACTCATCATTTCAGAGGTTCCCTTTTTCATTATTCAGAGGAATTCTAGGGTTGTCATCCACCATGAATTATCTGTTTAATTAAATAAAGAATACACATGCCCATTCCAACATCACCACTCTTATTCATTAATGATGTTCATTACTAGGATTTATTATTTCATCATCACTACACTGCAGCACTGAGGAGTTAGTACATAATGAAGAAAAATATCTTATAAAATAACTTTTTAAGTTATTTTATTTTTTAATCTGAAAAGTCTAAAAATAAACTTTTAACCACAACCCATCTCATTCGTGGTTAGGATACACCAATGTGAAGCACACCATCGTGATTTTAATGGAACTCTCAAACATTCAATCTGAGTTACCATTTAGGATTTATAAGAATTTTAAAATAAAAGAATAATTACTCAATTATTTTACTTATAGCTAAAAACTTTATTTCATTTTTGGCCGGTGTCATCCAAGGATAGTCCCTTTTTGGAAAATCCCAACCCTCTAAGATCAATCAGTCCCTCATATTTGTGATACCAGAACTTGTTTAAATGTTAGAAAAACCCTCTCTAATGATTATTTAATTAACATTTAAAAGAGTTCAAAAATTCATTCCTACCACTCCTGGCCGTGAATTTACAAGTCGTCTTAGAGCCTAGTTTTGAAATAATCCCATTTACATTAAAAACAATTACATGTAATTATAGTGTATTAAATTACAATATCATGAGAATAAGGTCATTAGGGAAGTTATATTGACATTTAAAAACAATAAATTCAATTTCAATAACCAAATACTTAAGTCATGGAATAAATATGGATATATTATATGACATAAATCTTAAAAGAGTCAATGAACATGGGAAATGAGACCATTCCTATGGAATAATCCATAACATTATCACATATAAATTTGTTTATAAAATCATGTATTTATTTATGGATCTAAACCACAATAATGGTATTGTTTTTAGTTCCCTCAACATTCTATAATATCCATAGTAATGTTTACCTCCCAATAAAAATAGTGTAAACATTCCCATAAAACTTTAGGTTTACATACAATTAAATTCATTATTTTCATAAAAGACATCCGTATTTACCCAATGCATTGTATTAATGTATAATTACATGTCCATAGGTTACATAATAGAAGTAATACATATGTTTTATAGAAGATAAAAAATTCATCATAGAATAACCCATGGAAAATAAAATGAGTTACGCAAACATTTGTCATTTTATAATATCATAAAAAAGGGAAACAAAATAAATTTCCTAATGGATTCTTCATAACTAATGTAACCAATGGGAAAGAAAATGGTTTCATAGAGTAATCATTAAAAATAATATTTATAATCCATCGAATGAATTATAGTGGATTTTATTATTCGAACATAACCCCGATAAATCATAGTGACATCATTGTATGTCCCCATATATTCAATATAACTTCAAAAGTAACTCATTTGAAAAAAAACAGTAAAATACCTTTTTATTTTTATAGTAAAACTAATTGTTTTTAATATAACATTCAACAATAATATTATAATATCACAAAACATCAAAGAATTATTTTATGTAAAAATGGGTAATAATAGATAAAGATTTTTGATCGAAGAGGGAGGTAAAATAGTATTTCTATAAAAAAATTGTCCTATTAAAAAAAAGAGTTCAAATTTAATTTAATAAATCTAATTACTATAATAAATAAAAGAAGTTAAAATTTCTTTGGAATCTTAAGAGGTGGATTGTGATATTTCATCATCCAAAAATTAATCACATAGTATCATGGTAAACATTTATAATATAAAATAAAACCATAACATCAAGTTTTATATTATCAAAAAGAACTATAAAATCATTTACAATAATTTTAAATATATTATTATAATTTTTTATATTAATTTACATACTTATATTTCAACAGATTATCCACATATACCATTTTTAATAATTTTTAATTAAAATTTCCATTTCAAACTTGTCTTTTCTGGGTTCTAACAATTTCATTTTTCCAAAGAAATTTAGTTTGGTAGTTCTAATCCATTTACACTAATGATTGATCCACCATATCTAGAATTTTAATTATAAAAAATATAATATATATTTATTCTATGTATATTTTAACTCGTCCATAAATGATAAATATTTAAAAATGAGCCACACTACTCATGGAGATGGTACTCCATATGTATATATCAATGTTATCTTCACATTTAAATGTATATAATGAAGGAATGGTAAATTAAAAATAAAATTTATAGAATATTTTTTATATAATATATACACATAATATAATTATTTAACATATTCTTTATGACAATGCATTTAATGAGTAATCAAAAAATGAATTAAATCTATGTGTAGGGGTTGTAGTTTAAACATACACACAAGGGATGTTATAATTTTTTAATTGATGGGAAGGGTAAGATGTTGGTATGATATTAAAATTATATAAATAAAATAACATTATTAATATTATATTTTAACATTTAACACATAATAATAAAAAAATAACAATGGTTATGGAAAATGAATTGTATCACTACATGGATGTGGTTGTCCACATGTATGCATGAGCAATTATTTCATGTCCAGTTTGAGGGGAAAGAAGAAAAAATATACTGGTTGAAAAATAATAATAATATATTAGTATTTTTAGTATATTTAATATTTTATTTTATTATGAATTTAAATTAATTATTAGTGGTTTTTGAAGAAAATAATTTAATGAGGTAGTTTTGGATGATTACATTTTCATCCGTAGAACTTATTAAATAAATTTTTGGGGACCACTAGAATTGTCTACCATGAAAGAAAGAACCTATTATTTTTTTATAGATAGATTTAAAAGTGATTTGTTTTCATTTTATATAATTATATTATCAAGGTGGAGTAACTAAAATAAAGAAGGGGTGTCCTTCTATTTGGTTGGGGGTAAAAAACACACATCGGATTATGTAAAATATTTAAAAATAGAAAATCTTTTTTTAAGACTAATGCTTCCAACTATAGATGTATTCAATATAAAATATTATGTTGTTTAAAAATAATATTCCAAAAAAAAATTATATATATTTTTCGTGTCATTTTATCACTATGATTTGGTTTATCCTAATTGTTAAAAGATTTTAACCTTACATATATTAATGAATTATTCAATATTATACAGTTACAATATAGGTGATAACGTAAAAATTTATTCATAAATGGAAATTGGATGAACTTTAAATCCATTTATCATCATTCTTGTCATATTTCATGATTTATTTATTTTAAAATATTTATCAATTTTTTAATTAAATTTCACTATGAACATTTTGACATTATTCACATAATTATACGTTAAAAAATACATAACAACAATGTAATTCTAATATAAAAATAAAAAGAATCCAAAATTTCTAATAATTATCTTTAAAAATCATGGAACACTGTATAATACAAAATAATATTAATTTTTTAGTTTTTAAAATAATTTTAATATGTTCATTTTGATTGCAGTAGCACAATTTCAATGTTGTGTAAATATTTTATGTAATTATATTTTTAATAAACAATAAATATAAATTACCATGGAATAAATAAATTATTAATATTTAATACAAAACTTTATAAGGAAATATAAGTTATTTCAATCATGTTCACAAAATATTATTGATAAAAAATTAGATATAGTAAAAATATTGACTTTATGTTTTACATGAGAATTATAAATGTAAAAATAAATGATAAATGAAAAAATTATCATATTTTAGAAGTTTGGATGATTATGGATAATATCAACTCATCATAGGAAATAATGGAAAGTGTATTAAATATTTTATTCATTATTTCAAAATTTAAAACCTAATAATCACATTTTACATTTAGAGTGGTAATAAATATGAACTATGTTTAAGGATCATGTTGAAAAAAAATAAAAGGTTCTTATTTAAAAAAAATTACATGTTAATCACATATATTGATCAAGATTTCATGATTCATGTTCTATATTTTTCAAAATGTAATATTAAAATTAACCCCCAAAATGAAATTAAAATCATGTTTAAAAATAAATGTTATATATATTATAAAACATTTTTTAACCAATATTCAACTTAAAATTAATTATAATTAAATTATTTTTTATTTCATAATATAAATTATGTAATTTTACTACTAAATACATTATAAAATCCTAATGTACTTTTAAAAAATTTTAAATGAAATGAGAGTTTCCAATATAAATACTAATTTTTCTATCTATAATGAGAAATCATTATTTTCAAAAAATTGTTAACAATAAATTCTAAACAAATTCTGAAAATATAATTTAAATTTTTTTGGTAATTTTAGAAAATAATTTTTATAAAATAAAAAAATATTATTCATATTATTTTCTCAAAAAAATAAGTAAAAACATTATTGGGGGAAAATATGTTTATATATAAAATAACACGATTACGATAATATTGAATATTTATTTATCAAGATATTTTATTATTCTAAAATTTTATATAGAATTTTCAATATTTATATATTCATATTCACTCAACCAAATTAATGGACATATTATAAAGAGGCTGTATATTATTATTTATTTATACTATGTTTATTGTGTATCTGTTTCATTATATGAAATTGATTATTTGAAGACTAATATATCATAAATATTTAGGTGTCACATTATAATGACAATAATATAATAGCATCCCTTAAATTCTATCACTCTAATATAAGAAACTAATAATATTTATACATCATCAATTCATTCGGTTCCCAAGTAAATTCTTGAAATTTTTGATTCCTCATCAGAACATTAACAATGAATGTTATAAAACAATGTGATTTATTAAAATAAAACTATGTTTCATAGTTTACATAACACACAACATCGAGCTTATATGAACCACGGAATATTTAACTATTCTAGCCTTACTGTTAAATTGGATGGTATGAATAATATTAAATACATTATGAAACATATATAATTAAATTTTCTCATAAATTAAAATTATTGATAAATGATTAGTAAATAATCAATCAATATAATGTAATGTAGTTTGATTGTCTAAAATAATTTTTCCACAAAAATTGTCTTTATTTAATATTGGAAAAAATATTATTATACTTTTTTACAGATTTCTGAGAACTCATTTGAAAAAATGAATTTTTGTTTTCAAATTATCATTAAAAATTAACTAATTGTTATGTTTTGGGATTTTTCAAAATATATTACCTTTTAATTTAATAGTTAAAAATATATATTTTTGTACAAATTTCTTTTCAATAAAATAAATTAGGTAAATTTAAAATCCCACTATTGTTTTGAAATTGATTTAAAATAGAATAATTATTATTTAATTATATTTAACTTGTATATTTACATTTTAATCTTCTTTAAACTGTATATCAACATAATTATTATTTTTATTTCTAAAACATATTTTACACAATACTATTTTAATGTGCATAATGTTTCTCCTTTTTAATTAATTAATAAACCAATAATGAGTAATGTTCCAAATTAAATTATAAATAATAAAAAATTTATAATTTATATTCAAAAAATATTAAAACTATTAGTAAAATATTAAATATAGAATAGTAATTTTCTTCTAAAATATACTTCTTGTAAACCCTCTTTTTCATGACATTTATGAGTTTTATTTTAATTCATATTTTTACTCTTATGTGAAGTGAATATGTATAAATGTATACAAAATTTTTAATTTGAGTATTATATATATATACAATTATGTTCAACAAAAAAATTTCATAATGAATTGGGGAAATAGTAAAAAAATAATTATTGTGGTTAAATGTACTAAATGGTTTACAATAGAAATAATCAAAAAACTATAAGGGTAAAAATTCTATATAAACTATTCTAAAACATTTATTATGTCCATATTCGATCCTTATAATGTGTAATAATATAAAATACTCCTTTTGGGTGACTTTCATGTCATAAAATGTATTTACACATTATTATTAACAAAAAATACAAGATTTCCAATGACATCACTTATTAAAGGCTTCCCCTCATCTAATATTCACACATTCAAAGAAATATTTATCAGAAAATACCAACCAAAATTCCATCCTATATTCCCTTACAATGACATAGAGACATTATTTACATTATAAATCTATCCTATGAAATATTTTGGTTTTCACCTAGGGATGTTTTCTAAAGAAAAGTAATTATGCATAACAATAAGTTTTTATTTTATTTCTTACTCGAGATATCTAAAATTTTTATGATTTATGATTATATAAATACAATAAAATCATAAATGTAATTTTATTTTACAATTTTAATTTAATACCCAAAATACATATCCTTATCCATCAAATTTTATATAAAATCATCAATCATGTGTATGGTGGGCTCACGCCTCGCAAGTCAATGCCACTCGTTTTTCAACATCGGCTCTCAGAAAATGTTAAAATAAATTATATAAAGTATATATTTGATATTTTCAAAATATTAATACTTTTTATTTTATGATTTCACATATAAATTATTACTTTTTTATCTTTATGGGATATGACAATGTCACTATTGTGTATGGTGGACTACCACCATGCTAAGTGATGTGATTCATTTTTCAATAACAATTTACATGAATGGTAATATAGATAATATAGATATATATGTTATAAATTAAATCACTGCGATATTGCTATTATATTTATTATTCATAAAATATAATATTACATTTTACATCTTACACTAAAAAATTATTACACCATTCATGAACATGTGAGGACTACCACCTCCACGTAGTGATGTGATTCTATTTTCATCCCCAAAACACATGGACAAAATCATATTAACTAATTTTAACGAACCATATATGATTCATATCTACTCATTATGAATTTGGATAAAGTTTTTTTCTATTTTATTCCATGTTAATTAAAGAAGCAACATTAATTACAATTATAATGAAAAAAATGCTATAAATGTTTTTTATACCAGGTATCATTCTCATCCATTTACATTGATGTTATTAATGTTTTCATAAAATTTTATATACTCCATTTAGTGATTTCATTTGAAATGTGAAGAATTTGTATAAAATATTAATGTTAAAATATTAATTATAATTTTGAGATCTATTTGAATTCATCCAGATCCATGTTAGTTTACTAGTTTAATAATAACTATCACCCTTCTCATTCAAATTGTGTGGTTCTTATTTTTTATGATTCCTTATTCAATTTCCCACATATCATTAGAAGGAATCATTGGCCAATTATGTCATTTAAAGGGTCACATGGACACCAAAAAGCCAACAAAATCAGTGAAGAAACCGGACCATCCAGGAAAATATGAATTATTGGGCTCAATCTAGAAGTGAAAATTCATTTAATATACTCAAACAATTATATAAAAATTCAATAATTCATAAAAATTCGAAGTCCAAAATCCGAAAACAAAGGGCCCAAATGAAGCATTAAAATCTAGCCCACCATTCTGGCAGTGAATTAAAATTAAGACACTATTCCTGAATTTTATCCGAATTTAATCCTACAATCATTCTGGAATTTTTCATTGTGAAAAATGAGATATATAAGGCCGACTTTTTTGAAGAAAAAATTCGTATTTGATTTCATCTTTCTCTTCAAAAACCCATTTACGTTTCGACAATTGAAAAAGAATGGATAAAAATGGACAATATATCTATTTTTAATAAAACACCCATAAAATTTTGTCCGCAAGTCCAAATGCCAAGAAATTTCTATATTAGTTGATTAAAATTATTATCATCATCTTTGTAGAATAGTATATCTCAGGATTCTTCTATCTGTACGGCGAAATTGGAGATGAAATTGGAGCAGACGATTTGGAATGAGAACAGTCCACCTCATCGGGATATAAATACAACTTCATCTTCTCTTTATTTAAGGATAGAATTTCAGTTGAGATGAGAATTTATTAGCACATCCAAATCCAATCCAATTTCATTATAGAACCTTCCATACACATGTTTTCCCTTTAGGGACCTTTCCTCCTCTCTTTGTTTTCATTTACTTTTGTGTTGTTTTTCGTTTGTAATCATGTAGCTGTAGGTTTTTGTAAATCTATTTAAATTAAAGTATCTTCTTCTTCATCTATTATTCCACTCCCCAATATGTTAAATAATCTTACTGGTCTTAAAATAGTTTAAATAATGGTGAATAACACTACCTTATTGTGCTTTCTGATTCAATCTAAATTCAGTATTTAATTTCCTTCAATGTTTATATTTGTGTTCGATGCAAAACTATATTCTTATCCCTTTATTATTCTTCACTTATTAATTGATCATCATAAAATAATAAACATAATATTAACCACCCCAATGGATGAGTAAATCTCTCATTGGGGTGAGTTATAATTTAGGTATGTTATGTGATTGAAAACTTTTTCTGGATGAATATTCTTTGAATTGACATTGTGTTTGTTAGACATAACATGTAATGTATTAATGACTTGTTTTGTTTAATGAGTCTCTTCAATGGACTATTAGAATTATAAATACTCTACAATAAACAATATATGATAAATATTAGACTATTCAGTTGTTTTAAGGATTGCATTAAAGCCTTAACATTTGGGAATTCCAATCTACATGAACTTGTGACTTGGTTGTTAATTAAATACTATATAAAGCATGGCTCAAAGATATCAGAAGCATAACTACCTAATGATAAACTCATCCAAATCATTATCAATTTGATAGTTTAATATTAATCAATAAATCATCTCATAATATCTACAAACAAACCCTCCAATCAGAATAAAATCAACTAAAAACAATCGACTATTAAAATGTATCATCATCGAGGATTCGACCCGAGTGCAGCAATACATATTAGCAGAAAACTGAAAACCTGACGGATTGATATGAGACAATCAAGAACTCTTTCAAATGGAACCATTATTGGGGATGGTTCATTAAATTCTCATTAGTTTCTTGTCATTAAAAAAAACAAAATTAAAAAAAATGAAATGAAACACAATAAAAAACCCATCTTCCCATAAATATCATAAATTAAAAAAAACACAGAAAACCCCGTCATCATTCTTCTTCCAATTTCACCATGAATTCACCATAGCCTCCCAAAAAATCCCTTCGATTTGTTTGAACTGAAATTGGGCAATACATTCTCTAACATTGGAGGTAAAATATGGATAATCAAATAATTCAAGAACTATCCCTTGTCGAACTAGTTGAATTAGAAATGTCCAATCCTAGGGAACACACACATAATGAACTTTCTACCCCTGTTAAGAATTACCTAATTCTTGGAATTCAATATACAAAAAAAGATACTTATTTCGAACATAAATCAGTTTTGATTTATCTTCTTCCTCCTTTTCATGGTCAAGTTAGTGAGGATCCAAATTTATACCTTAAATAGTTCCATGTGATGTGCTCTACCCTGAAGCCGCAAGTGGTTTCTAAGGAAAAAATAAAACTCCAAGCATTCATATTATCCCTAGATGACATTGATATGTCGTGGATTTACTACATCCCTCCTGGTTCCGTAACCACATGTAATTACATGAAGCGACTCTTATTAGAGAAATTATTTCTTACTTCTTTAACTACTTCTATCCGAAATGAAATAAGTTCTGTCCATCAATTCCATAATGAATCATTCCATGAATACTGGTAGACGTTCAAAAATCTTGTTCAACCTACCAACAACACCAAATTCTTGACCAAATCTTGATCCAATACTTCTATGAGTGGTTATTGGCTATAGAGAGAACTCTAATTAATGATGCATGGGGCGGTGCTCTTGTTGATAAAACTCTTGTACCTACAATAGATATCATATGAAAAATGGCTGAAAAAAGACAACAATTCCCTACACGAGCACATGCTCAATTAAAACAAGCACAATATAGTCAATTTATTGAGCCAAAAAAGATTAATGAGTGGATGGGTGAACTTGTAGATCTTGTGGGACAACTAGTTGTGGCTTACAAAGCCTGAATTGAATTTTGTCCACAATCTTTGTTCCCTGGACCTCTCAAGAACTATGGAATCTACAGCTCCACATCTCATCCAACTAACACATGTCCACATATTCAAGTGTATCCCTCTGATTCATCCAGACCAATGGAGCTCAATGTAGCCTATGCTCACCAGATCACCAACCCTCAACTATCAGGTCAATTCGTTAGCAGCTTCAACCAACCTCACGCAAAGAACCTCTCTTCTTCCAATATCCAAGGCTCGAGGTATGGTAATTCCATCTCTCATCCCTCTCAATTCTCTCCCCAAATCCAAAACTAGTTTCAAAATGGTCAAGGAGTTGGAAATTTTTGACTACCTTATCCTTAATTCCACAACAACAAAGGAGAAATCCTCCTCCTTCTCCTCTTGGATTCCCCTATCCTAGTGAGCCTTCCCAATTACAAAAACAATATAATAATTTTCCCAAGAACCAAAATCAAAGAAATCCCAATCCGGGAAAATCCTTTTCTTCCAAGAATCCATGGGAATGTGCAGTTTTAGATCTTGCCTCTTTCATTCCTTCCATCCTTAAAATCATATTAACCCAAATCGGCCGACTTGAATCCCAACGAAGCTAGCAAAAAAAATAAAATTATTCTAAACTGCCAGCTCAACGATTACACAACACCTATGGTAATGTAAGTGAAATTTCACTTAGATTGGAGAAGAAAATTGTTATGCCTCAGGATAAGTCCTCCAACCCCCTATAAAATGTTGGCCTAGAAAATGAAAAAAAAGAAACTAAAAAAGGAACATGTAGCCATTTACTCACATCCTTCCATTCCACTTAGGAATCCAATTCTTTTTCCTCAAGCCGCTTCAAAGACAAATAAGTAATATAAACTCGATCCTAAAATTATCGACTTGTTTAGACATGTTGAAGTCAAAATTCCCCTCTTAGATTCTACAAAACAAATCCCATAGCATTCCAGGTTTCCTAAGGAATTATGCACCAACAACAGGCAACATAAGACCATTGAAAATGTTTTCACATATTAGTTTATTCCCATAAAGTGAAAAAATCCAAGTACCCTAATGGTTCCATGCCAAAATGGAAGTTCCAACTTATATGATGCACTCATATACCTAGGAGCCTCAATTAATGTCATGAATAAATCCATATTTTCCAACCATGGTCTTGGACCCTTTCACCTAATGAGTGTTGTCATCAAGTTATCTAATCAAATCACTCCTAGTCCCGTGGGAATAACTGAGGATGGTTGTGGATGAGTCAATGATCTTATCTTCTTAGCCGACATCTATGTCATTGACGTGGATGGTGAGACAACATCATGAAAATATCCTCTCATTCTAGGGAGACATTTCCTTATGACATCTAAAACCAATATTCATGTCCATACTGGAATCATATCCATGGAATTTGGTGACCATCTCTTCATGTTCAGTATTTATCTATCCATGGGATAACCATCAAAGAATGAATCTTCATTCACTATACATTCTTCTGAAACTCTCTCAGAGAGGGTACTAAATCTGAATCCATCAAGTTCTTCATGTTCTACTGAAATAAGAGTTTTTATATATTTAATCCTCATTAACCAAGTCATAATTAGAGAAGATGATGTTGACCATACAAATGCAAACTCCATTGATATAAATGATCATGAAAAATATTTTGAATACAAACTCACCTCTAACATCCACTACTACAACATGGATGGTAATGGGGAATAAGAACAACCATGCATGTTTTTTTATTCATATCTGATTATCCAACATTCATCATTTCGTATTCATGATTTAGAAAAATTCAGTAATGATTGAGGTAAACCCTGAACCAATCTATTTTTATTTTCCCAATGGTAGTGATGTTTGTGATATTTTTTTCTTAACTAATAAAGTTATCATTGGTGATGTTGAAATTGAGTAGTCTTTGTCGGACAACATTTAAATAAAAGATATTTAAAAATTTATTCAATATTATGACTCCCCTGATCCTCATTAATCTACATCAGTAAGTGATGAAATAAATGAGTCAAAAACAATTGGGATCTCATACTCTGGTATTGTGTTATCTAGATATTTCATAATAATACCATTAGAATTAAAACATCTACCATATTTTCAAAGCATAGAAGACCAACACTCAGTGGGATTCATAATACCTCAATTTGGACACCAAAGGATGGATAATGATATTCTTTTTCCACTCCCATTAAATTGCAAGCCCAAATTAAGGAACGGGATAAATTATCCAATGAACTATCAGGAATCACAAAGGATAAGTTTTTATAGAATCATTCTGGAGTCGAGAAAATATTGTGGCCACCATCAGACTATGGGTAGTCCACTACATCATTCCAGCTGTAGACATGCTAAATGAATCACTTCTTCAGAGGCAACCTATTTTTTCTTTTACATTTATGAAATTTTATTTTTTTGTAGTTTTTTATTAGATGATTAATGATTTTCCTTCATCAGGTAACATACCATATGACGAACATCAACATCCATTGACCCACTACTGGATAAAAATGGTGACGCACCAAATCCAAACCAGTGGAACCTATTTACCCTTAACTCTCTCTCTCTTATCTCACTCCCCTTTATTATTCTTGATCTATCTTTCATTTTTTACAACTTCCTTCATCAAAACTTTTGTTTTTATCTTTATCTTATACGTGGGTTTGTATTATAAAAACACTAAAAATCTAAAAAAACAAAAAAATGAAAAAAGAGTGGTACTTACTCACAATCTAGTTTTGAAATTTCTTCCAAAAAATTTTTGGAGTCAAAATACATGCTTTTATCTACTTATATTTATTTTCATAATCAATTTTAATAAATAATCTTGTGTAAAAAATTTTTGAATGATCACTTTTTGAGTTGGAAATTTTTTTTCTATAACTATGAGGAAAAAATTATCTTTCATAATAAGGCCACCTATGGCCATAATTTCAAAATGTTAGTTTTTTACCCCAATTTTTGATTCTTGAGTTTATGGACATTCAAGATGAATTTCTTAATTTAGTGTGCATTAATATGATATAGGAATTTTCAGAACACCATGAGAATTATAATAGCCAAATGGCCTCCCATTTCCCTTACAATAATCCTCATATAGAAATCCCCTTTGAGCCTTTGAAAAACTTTTCTGTAATATCCATATTACAATCCCAATACGTTTTCCCACCCAATATCTACATCAATTTACATTTCATTATTTATTGAAATTTACTTGTGGGGGGAATGTATTTCATTTTTTTGGGTTACCTTTTATTTATTTTCAACGTGCTTTTCATATTCTTGAGGTCAAAAATCCATATTAATATGGGGGAAGGTTTTCTTTTAGTGATTTGTTTTGGTAATGTAACGTATTTTCATTTATTTAATTTTGTAAATGTTATTGAAAAGTATTGAAAAAATCCAAAAGAAAATTAAAAAAAAAGAATTAAAAAAAGTGTTGTGTCATGGGCAGTTCAAAAATCACTCTTCCTCAACATTTGATCTTATTATAACTATTAAAATTAGTGTTATGAGTAGATCAATCATGGTTTGGGATATAAGTGAGAGATCTCTTTCAATATCAACTTTTAAATAATGAAAAAAAGAAAAGAAAACATAAAAAAGAACACTTATGTCATTGGGAGATGTTTTGTGTTCTTTAAATATGTCATCTTATCATCCTATTCAAATATTATTCATCTCTAATGTATTTATTCACACAATAATTATTTTGTAAATATGTGTTTCCATTTCCTTCCATGTTTCATTTCAAAAAAAATGTTCATTGCTTTTTTAATGTAGGTTTGTTACCCCAACCCCTTTTCCTATCTTCTGGATATCATATTCCTTCCATACCATAGCATCAAAAAACCCCCAAAAATTAATATTCATTTTTGATCACTTTAGGAAAGGGAATGACTATGGAGAGCTCTTAAAAACTCTCAATTTTTCACTTTTGGTTGGTGAATTAGTGAATCTCCATAAATTAATTTTATCATCTTGAGAGGAGTATTTTCTGTCTGCCAATAATTTCCACTTCTAAATTTGAGCATTAAAAAAATGGAATGATTTTGGAACATTGTATCTATAACAACTTGTGGTGGAATTCAATATGGATGATTGAAAATGTATAAAGATCCCATAATTTGGGAAAACCAAATTTTAATATTTGTTGGTGAGTGAAAATGATTTTTTCCATGGTTTTATATTTGTTTTACATGAGGACATTCACAAGACTATGTTTAGTGTAGTTTATGTTATTAATATTTTAATAACATTTTATATACTCCCATTACTAATTTTATATGAAATGTGCATAATTTTTGTTAAATAATAATGTTAAAATATTAATTATAATTTTGAGCACTATTTGGATTCATCCAGATTCAAGTCATTTTACTAGTTTGAAAATAATTGTCACCTTACTCATCTAAATTGTTTTGGTCCTATTTACTTTGATTCCTTATTCAATTTCCCACATATCATTAGAAAGAATCATTGGCTAATTATTCCATTTAAAGGGTCATAAAGACCACACAAGAAGGACCACAGAATCAGTGAAGAAACTGAACCATCCAGGAAGATTGAATTACTAGGCACAATATAGAAGTGAAAATTCATTCATTATCCTCAAAAATTAAGATCAAAATCCAAGTGACCATAAATATATATTTCAAGGCCTGAATCCAAAATAAAGGGGCCAAAATAATGCAATGAAATCCAGCCCCCCATTCTGGCTGAAAATTAAAATTAAGACACTATTATTGACATTTATCCAAATTTAATCATCAAATCATGTAGGGATTTTTTAGTTCTAAAGAGGTGATATAGGCGGTCAGCTGTGTTGAAGAAATCATTCTTATTAGAAATCATCTTTTTATTTGAATATCCATTCACAGTTCCGCCATTGAAAATGGAAGGATAGAAATTGACAGTTTAACATGGTTAAATCAAACCACCATAACTTTGGGTAAATTATCTCCAATGCCTCCAACATTTTATATTATTAAAACAAAATTATTATCTATGACTTTAACGAAGATACTTTATTGAGATTCGTCTTTATGAATGGAAAAATTGGTGATGAAATTGGAGGCGAATATTTGGAATGAAAATAGTCCACCACCTTGGGTTATAAATACAAACCCCTCTTCTCTTTACCTGAGGTAGGAATTTCAGAAGAGAGGATATTTTGTGTTATTATTCTTTTGTAATCGTGTTAGTGTTTCTTTTTGAAAATATATTATAATGATATTTTCTCCTTCTTAATATATTATTATCATCCACATTATGTAAAATTATATTAGTGGTGTTAAATTAGTAGAAATAATGTTTAATCCCATTCTCTTATTTTTCATTCTCATTCAATATAAATTCATTATTTAATTCCCTGCATTGTTTGTGTGTGTGTGTTTGATGAAAAACTCTATTCCTATCCATTTGTTATTCATAATTTATTAATTAATCATCATAAAATTATAATACTATTATTAACCACACAAATGGATGAGTAAATCTCTCATTGGGGTGACTTATAATTTAGGCATGTTATGTGATTGAAAACTTTTTCTTGGTGAATATTCATTGAATTTACATTTTGTATGTTAGTATTAAAATCACAAGGATTAATGTCTTTCTTTGTTTATCATGTAGATTTTGTGGGTTATTGGAACTATAAATACAGTACCATAAACAAGATATGATTTATATTAAAACCTTATGTTATGTAAAGGGATAGATTAAATCCTTAACACTTGGGAATTCTAATCAATGTCAACTTGTGTCATGGGTGTTAATTTAATGAAATATAAAGGCTCAAGGACATCAGAATATTAATTACCTAATTATGAACTCACCCCAATAGTTATCAATTTGAAAAATCAATCATAATGAATCAATCATTTCATAAGATCTTTAAAAAACCCCCCAATCATAATACAATCAATTAAAAAAATCAACTATTAAAAAGTATCATCATCGATGATTCGAACTGAGTGCTACAATACACATTAGTAGAGCACCAGAACATTGACCTATTGATAGGCGATAATCTTGTCGGGATTTAAAATAATACCTTTTCTGGAAATGGTTCATTAAATATTCATTAGTTTTTGGATATTGTAAAAAAACAAAAAAAATAATCTTTTAAAAAATGAAAAAAACCACAAATTAAAACATCCCTTCTAATAAAATTCATAAACGAAAATAAAACAGAATGAAAAAACCATCTTTATTTTCTTCCAAAATCTCTTAGAATTCCCCATAACCTCTCAAATAATCTATCAGATTTGGTTGACACTAAATGTGAGCAAACACATGTCCTTCTTAGGAGGAACATTTGGGATAATCAAATAATTCAAGAACCAATCCTTGTCCAACTAGTTGGATTAGAAATGGAAAATCCTAGGGAACAAACACTTAAATAACTGGTTACCCCTGATAATAATTAACAACCTCTTGTTATTCAATTCCCAAACATAGAGACTGAATTGGAACTTAAATCAGTTTTGATTCATCTTCTTCTTTATTTTCAAAGGATACCTAGTGAGGATCCACATTTCCACCATAAAGTGTTCCAAGTGGTGTGCTCTACCATGAATCCTTAAGGGGTTTCTAAGGATAAAATCAATCTTCGACCATTCCATTTATCCCTAGATGACACTACTTAGTCATTGATTTACTACATCCCTCCAGTTTTCATAACCACATGGAATGACATGAAGAGACTCTTCTTAGAGAAATTCATTCCTACTTTTTGAACAGCTTCTATCCGAAAAAATTAAGTGGTATCCATCAATTCAAAAATGAATCACTCTAGGAATACAGGGAATGGTTCAAAAAGATTCTTTCATCCTTCCACTCCCCCAAATCCCTGACCAACTTTTGATCCAATACTTTTATGATGGGTTATTGGAATTGGAGAGAACCCTCATTAATGCAGCATGTGGTGGTTCTCTTGCTGATAAAACTCATGTAGCTACAAAAGATCTCATATGTAACATGTATGAAAAGACAATACAATTCCATTCTCGAGCACATGATCAAGTCAAAAAGGACCATGATAGTCAATCGATAGAGCCAAAAAATAGGACAGAGTGGGTGGGTGAACATACATGTATTGTGAGACAACTAACTGTGTCTTCCAAATCCCCAACCTCATTTCCCCACAATCATTGTTCACTAGGCCTATCAAGAACTGTGGAATATGTAGTTCCTCGTCTCATCCAATTGAAACTTGTCCATAACTTCAATAGGATATCTATGATTCATCCAGACTAATGGATGTCAATGTATCCTATGATCACCAGAACACCAACCCTCAACTATCAGGTCAATTAGTTAGAAACTTCAACGAAACTCACTCTGAGCCCTTCTCTTCTTCCTATAACCAAGGACCGAGGTATGGTAATCCCATATCTCATCCCCCTCAATTCATTATTCAAAACCCAAACCAGTTTATATATGGTCAAGGTGTTGGAAAATTCTAACAGCATTATCCTTTTCTTCCTTAACATCAATGGAGAAATCCCCCTCTATGTCCCCAAGGCTTCCACTATCCTAGTGAGCCTTCCCAATTCCTAAACCAATACAATCGCTTTCCCAAGAACCAAAATCAAGGCAGTCCTAATTTGAGACAAGCATTTTCTTCCAAAAAACCATGGGAATGTGCTGTGGAATATCTTTCATCTTTCACTCATTCGAGCCTTAAAAACATTGAAACCCAAATCGGTCGACTTGCATCCAACCAGAGCCAACAAGAACACTCAAATTATTCCCAACTCCTAGCTCAACCATTATCCAACCCCAAGGGTAATTTATGTGCAATTTTACTTAGATCGAGGAAGACAATTTATATGCCTCAAGATAAGTCCTCCAACCCCCCAATAAATGTTGACCTAGAAAATGAAATGTTAATGAAAATAAAAAAGGAACCAAAATCTATTCCCTCACATCATTTTATTCCTTTTAGGAATCTAATTCCTTTTACTTAAGCAATTTCTCTACCAAATAAGGCCTTTGATCCCGATCCTGAAATGATTGAAATGTTTAGACGTGTTGATGTCAGTAATCCCATCATAGATGACATAAAACAAATACCTAAGCATGACATGTTTCATAATGAATTTTGCACCCACAGGAGGCAAATTAGGACCTTTTAAAATGATTCTACCTAGTAGTATATTCCATTAATGTGCACAGATATAGGAAAATTTATGGTTCCATGCCAAATTGGAAGTTCCAACTTCGATGATTCCCTCATAGACCTAGGATCCATAATTAATTTCATGCCTAAATCCATATTCTTCAACCTCGGTCTTGGTCCCTTACACCCAATGAGTGTTGTTTTCCGATTATCCAATCGATGAACTAATAGTCCTAGGGGAATAATTGAGGTTATTCCTATCTTAGTCAATGATCTTATCATCCCAGCCGACTTCTATGTACATGACATGGAATGTGATACAACTTCTTGCCAATCCACTCTGATTCTTGGGAGACATTTTTTACGACATATAAAGTAAAAATTGATGTCCATTCTTGCATCATATCCAATGAATATGGTGACCATCTAGTAAAGTTCAATTTTATTCATTCCATATGATACCCCTAAAAGAATGAATCTTAATTATCTATACATTCTTCTAAAACACTCTATAAGAGGGTATTGAATCCTAATCCATCGTGTTATTCATGTTCTAATGAAAGTGGAGTTTGTGAATATTGGATCATCATTAACCTATTAATAAATAGAGAAGTTGATGTTGTTATTACAAAGGAAAACTCCATTGATCTAAAGGATCATGATAACTATTTGGAATCCAAACTCACCTATAATATCAACCGATCCATATTAGTCTATAATGGAAAAAATTAACACGCATGTCAATTTTTTTATTTAATTCTAATTATCCAATATTCATCATTTCATATCCATGATTTTGAAAATTATTTTATAAGTGAGGTGAACCCTGAACCAATGTGTTTATATAACCATGATGGTAGTGATGTTTGTGATCATTGGTGATGTTGAAATTGAATAGTTTATGGCAACCAACATTGATATAATGGATATTGAAAAATTCATTCAATATTATGACTCCACTGATCCTATTTACTCTACATCAGTAAGTGATGAAATAAGTGCAACAAAAAAATTTATATCTCATACTCTGGATTCATGTTATATGGACAATTCATAATCATACCATCATAATTAAAACATCTTCCGTAATTTCAATGCGAAGAAAACCAACACTCAATGGGATGCTTAATACCTCATGTTGGAGAACAATGGGAGGATAATCATATTATATTTCCACTCTAATTGAATTTAAATCACACAATCAGGGAAGGGGATAAATTATAAAATGAAAAATTAGGAATCCAAAAGTAGAATTTCTTCTAGATGCATATTGTAGTTGAGAAAAATGGTGGCCACCATCAGACTATGGGTAGTCCACTATAACTTTCTAGCTGTAGACCGGATAATTGAATGACCCATTTGGAGGAAACCCATGTTTTATTTTACATTTATGCAATTTTAATTTATGTTATGTTTATCATTAGATGAATAATGAATTTACCTTTTCTTGTGACATCCCACATGAGGCACATCAACTTCCATTAACCCACTACTAGATTGAAATAGTGACCCACCAAATAAAAACCAGGTGGCACCTCATTCCCTTTAAATCTATATCTCCTCTCTCTCTCTCCCTTTATTCATTTTCTACAGTGTTTCATTTTTAGCACTTCCTTCATAAAAAACTTTATTTTTTTCATTATCATTTCAGTGGGTGTGTATTATAAAAACACTCAAAAACAAAAACAAAATGAAAAAAAGTATCACACTTACTCACCATGAAGTTTGGAAATTTTGTCCAACCATTTTTGGGAGTCAAAAGTCATGCTTTAATCTGAAAAATATTGTATTTTCATCATGAATGTGGATAAATTATCTTTTGTCAAAACTAAAAAAATTTTATTGCTCAATTTTTTATTTCGAAAATGAATTTCTCCGACTGTGAGGAACAAAATTAGCACTCATGCTATGTCCACTTATGGCCATATTTTTAAAATTTTGTTTTTACCCCCATTTTTGAGTCTTATGTTTATAGACCTTTGAGCATAATTTCCTACTTTAGTGTGCATTAATATGATATATTCATTTTCAGAACCTCATGAGAATTATAATAGCCAAATAGCCTCCCATTTCTCTTACAATAATCATCCTTTTGAAAGCCCCTTCGAGCCTATAAAAACCTTTTCTTTGATATCCACATTCAAGGACTAATACATTATCCCACCCAATATCTACATGGATTTAAATATCCTTTTTTTATTGAAATTTAAATTTGGTGGGAATATATTTCATTTTTGGCGGCCCATTTATTTATTTTCAATGCGTTATCATATGATTGAGGTCAATCATCTATTTTAGTGTGGAGGATAGGTTTTAATTTAGTGAGTATTAAGGAATTTAATGTGCTTTAATTTATTTAATTTTTTAAATTTTATTGAAAAGTGTTCAGAAAAATCAAAAAAATCAAAAAAAATATAAAAAAAGAAAAAAAATGGGTTTGGACTTGGCCAGTTGAAAAATCAAACTTCCTCAACCATTGATAATGTTATATCTATTACAATTATTGTCATGATGAGAACAATTATTGGTTGGAATATGAGTGTTATATCTTTATCAAGTTAAACTTTTGAAAAATTAAAAAAGAAGAACAAAAGAAATAAAAAAAGAACACTTATGTCATTGGGAGAAGTTTTTTGTTTTGTAAATATATCATCTTATCATTCCATTCAAATTTTATTGTTCTATTGTGTCCTTATTCACACAATAATTCCTTTCTAAACATGTGTTTCCATTTCCATCCATGATTTATTTAAAAAAATGTGCATTGATTTTTCCAGGTTTGTATTCCCCCCTTTTAACCAATCGTTTTGATATCATCTTCATATTTTCCCATAGACTCAAAAAACACCCTAAAAGTTCCACTTGATTTTTATCACATTTGGATTGGGAGTTGAATCTAAGAGCTCTTACAAACTCTCAGATTTTCACTTTTGGATGGTGAATGACTGAAGCTCTATAAATTAATTTTATCATCATGAGAGGAGTATGTTTATTCTGACAATAATTTATATTTCTAAATTTGAGAATGTAAAAATAAATTATTTTTGGAACATTGTTTCTATAACAACATGTGGTAGAATTATATATGGATGAGTGAAATTTTCGAAACCTCCCAGGATTTGGGAAAACAAAATTTTAATATTTGTTGGTGAGTGAAAATGACTTTTGTCATGGTTTTAGATTTTATGTACATGAGGACATGCACAAGACTAAGTGTGGGGGAGATGACATTATTAATATTTTCATTAAATTTTATATCCTCCATTTATGGATTTTATATGTATTGTGCATAATTTTTGTTAGATATTAATATATAAATATTAGTTATAATTTTTGAGCACTATTTGAATTCCTCCAGATTCACGTTAGTTTACTAGATTATTAATAACTATCACCTAAATGATTCAAATTGTGTGGTTATTCTTTAGTAGTATTCCTTATTTAATTTTCCACATATCTATAGAAGTAATAATTGGCCAATTGTGAAATTTAATGGGTCATAAGGACCACACAAGAAGGACCATAGAATATGTGAAGAAACTGGACCATCCATGAAGATTGAAAAACATGGCTAAATCCAGAAATAAAAATTGATTCATCCTACTCAAAATTCTAGATAAAAATACAAGGACTCTTGATTAAAAATTTCAAGGCCTGAATCCAAAAAATGGGCCCAAAAGAAGCTTTGAAATCTAGCACACCATTCTACCAATGAATTAAAATTAGGACACTATTCATATCTTTTCACCTGATATAATCTTAAAACCATGTTTGGATTTTTCAGTGTGAATTAGGTGATATAGACAGATGATTTTGTTGAATAAATTGTTCATATTTGGAAGCATCTTCCTATTTAAAAATCCATTCACATTTATTCCATTGAAAAACCATGTATAGAAATGGACAATTTATCATTGTTAAATAAAAATACCATAACATTGGGTACAGAAGTCCACCTGCATCGAACTTTTGAGATTAGTCGACCAACATTATTATCCACAAATTTGATGTAGAGGCAATCTCGATATTCGTCTGTCTGTATGGACAAATTGGAAATTCAATTGGAGGGGCATATTCGGAATGAAAATAGTCCACCACCTTGGGCTATAAATACATCCCCCTATTTTACTTACAATAGATTGGAATTTTAGAAGGGAGGAGAATTTATTGGAATGACCAAGGCCTTGCAAAATGCTTTTGAGGACTTTCAATACTCATGTTTTCACTTGTGAGACCATTCCACCTATTTTGGTTTTCATTTACTTTTGTGTTGTTCTTTGTTTGTAATCGTGTACGTGTTTGTTTTTGTAATTCTATTTTAATGAAATTTTATTATTCTTTATCTATTATTTTCATCCACCTTCTGATAAATAATATTATTGGTCTTAAAATAATTTTAATATAGTTTAAACCCATTCCCTTATTTTGATTTCTCATTCAATCTAAATTTATTATTTAATTTTCATCACTATTTGTGTGTGTGTGTTCGATGCACAACTCTATTCTAATCTTTTTCTATTTCATCACTTATTAATTCATCATCATAAAATTATAACTATATTATTAACCACCAAAATGTCTAAGAAAATATCTCATTTTGGTGAGTTATAATTTAGGTATGTTAATTAATTGAGAACTTTTTCTCGATGAATATTCATTGAATTAACATTGTGTATGTTGGACTTATCATGTCAGGGATTAATAAATGGTTTTGTTTAACTAGTGGATTATATGTTTTATTTCAACTATAAATAGACTACCATAAATAAGATATGATTAATATTAGAACTTTAAGAAATGTTAAGGCATGGATTAAAGCCTTAACAATTGGGAATTCCCATCAACATCAACTTGTTACATGGATGTAAATTTAATGAAATATAAATCAAGACTCGAGGATATCAAAATATTTACTACATATTGACAAACTCATCCAAATATTTATCAATTTATTAAATCAATCTTAATCAATGAATCATTTTAATAAGATATTCAAATAACCCCCCAATCCAAATACAATCATCTAAATACAATATATTATTAAAAAGTATCATCATTGTGGATTTGACCCAATTGCTGCTAAACACGTTAGCAGAGCACCAGAACCATGACCAGTAGATCGGCGATAATCGGTCACGCTTTATTCCATGTTTTCTAATGTATTAAAAAATTATTTTATACAAAATTATATTTCTGTATTATATTTAGATGATCTTTTATCTTATTAAATTTTTATAAAACATAAATTTCTTTCTGTTTTCCTTTTGGGATACAATTAAATCTTTATTTGGAAATGTTTGGAAAATAATGCTTTCTATAGTTATTAGAAAAACATAGTTTCCTACTATTTTTTTATAAATTCTCTTGGTGTTTCAATTTGTATTTTGTTGTTTTCTTCAATGAAAATAATTTTTTAGAATATTTTGATTATTTATATTTTAAATTTTATTTTCAAAATCAAATTTCTATTTCCCTAAAAAATGATTTAAATCATATTCAACTAGTATTTCATCTCATCAATTTAAAGAACCATTTTTTCCGTATACACAAAACTGATATTTTTTTAATTATTTATCCACCATTATTTCTTTGGATTGGTTATTATTGGTTCAAATAGATTATCTTTTAACCAATTTATTTTTAATAGGTTAATCATGTTTTGAAGATATTATTGTTGACCCATTTTCTATATGATTTGATCATGTTCAAATGATGTTTTTAAGGAATATATTTATTTTAAAGGGTTTAATCATGGTTCAATGTAATTTTAATAGAACCCATTTCAAAGACATGTGTTAATTATATTTCAATGAGATTTTTGTGAAACAAATTTATTTTTCATTAGATAATTTAGTGCCGAAATGAAGAAAGATTTTTTTGCGTTTATTTTTTAATTAATGATCATTTAATTAATGTTACATAGAGAATACTGATGATCATGGATGCACCTAGATTGATCTATGTGATATTGTCATTTATTAGATGATTTTTGTTCCCATTCAACACCGGGTGATCACATTATAACCTATATTACCGGTGGACCCATAGAGTGATCCAATTCATTGGGTAATGTTTCTTGACAGTAAATGAAATAAGGAGGATGTTTTTGGAGGGTATCTCAAATGTATTTTACAATATATAGTTATATCAACCATGAGATTAAAATGGATTATGACGGTAATCCTAGAAATATACCAACATGTTTTCATTATGCATGTTTTGGATTAATAATTATATTTTGATCAATACAAAAATCACATAAATAATTATTATTTATTATTATGAATCATTCCATTAATAAGTAATCATTAATTGTTTCATGATTTATGATCTAGGTATTAATTTTTTTTAATATTTTAATGGTATTATGATTCATATTTATTATAAAATCATATCTTTATATTCATATAATTTTCCACAGTGATATGTAATTCATAATTGTTATGTTTAATATTACTAAAAATTCAATATCAATATTTTATTTTAAATTTTAAAATTTTTATATATATTTATTTTTAATTTATTGTTTATAAAAGTTATTCTAATTGATGATAATGTTTAATTATTTTGAAATATAAATGTCATTGATATTTTAGAGAAATGGTCATTTAATGAAATGGGGTTATATATATAATATTTTTCATAATTATATAAAACAATAAACCAAAAATGTCATTCATACTGAATGTGATTGATTATTTACATGCAATTTTGTCTACATTAGATGATGGAAATAGGTTCACCTTCATCGGTACCAAAATATATAAATGTATTGTTTTAATTTTTATCCTAAAATATAGGACTGCATCATTAGGGGTGTTAGAATCTGTAATAGATGAGGTAGATAACTTTGGAGATTATGATTTTTTTCATTTGAGGTTATCTTATGAATTAATTATTACATCATGGATTTATTGTATTTCTATTATTATTAAATGATATGGATTAGACTCCCCATTTATATATTATGAGATGAGATCATGACGTGAATAATAAAATTTTAATATACAGTTTTTTGTGATGAATTATATATAAATATTTACTTCAATGTGAAATATGAATTTAACTTTTCACAAAATTATATATATATTATAGATAATAGTTTGGTTTTATATGATTTCGGATATTCAAAAAACATATTTTATCATATAGATTACCACATGATTGAAAATTGATTTTGTAACTAAGTGAATAATTATATTTCAAAAAAACCTCACAATTTCATCATAGGAAATTTTATTCATTTTTGGAGACCACTTACTATATTCTAATTGTTCCTATTTTTAATGTCCATTGAATGATTTAATATCGTGAAAATCCCATTTTATTTTTTCCTTTGAAAAATAAATATAGTGATTTAGTTATAAAATTATTTGAATTCATATTTTTTATATTAAAAAGATAATATTGTGGTTAAAATTGATAAAAGGATGAAATTATAGTAATCACATATGTATATATCCATGTGATACTTGTCTAGAGGGAAAATTAATTCATCAACAATATAAGTGGTTTTATAAAACCAAATTGTTTCCTATTATTATCATTTAGGATGATATCAAATACCTTATTCACACCTATTAGTTTTATGCTTTTTTGTTTGTTGAATTTATCATGTTCATTCAGATAATTATGATCAATGATCACTGTAAGTGTCCATAAAAAGTTATAAATTACACAATTATTATTTGGGAAGATATTAGCATTCCTCATATGTTCTAATTTTATGAAACATTTTACTTTTTATTTATGATAATCCTCTAGTTACTTTTCTTTCTTAAATAGAGATGTATTATTAACCCTCTTTATGATGTGTGTGTCAAACATGGGTATTATTAAAAAAATTAAACAATTTATTATAAGGATAAAATTAAAATTTTCCAGAAAAATAATAATAATGTGGATATGATATAATACCCATATATTTTACAATATAATCCTATGTTTAATTGTATATTCAACACGTATCATCAGTCTAAAACAATCGATAAAATATTTTATTGTTTGTACATATTCATCATATTAGTGTGTTTTAATAGAATTAAATACTTTATTAAACTTATATATAAATATATTAAATTTATAATAATTATAAATTATTGATTAATTTTTAAAAGATAAGAAATATTTTTTCGATGATTTTTTAATCAAATATGTTTTCCAAAAAATTGAAATTTATTTCATTTAAGAAAAAATATTATAACTATCATATGGAAGATTTAGAATTTTTATCTGATGAAATTAAATTTAATTTTTAAATCATCATAAAATAATTTAAATATGTTAATATTTTGGTATTTTATAGAAAATATTAATTTTTTACTAAATACTGAAAAATAGAGTTTTATTATAAAAAATATAATTTATATTAAGATGATTATGTAAGACTCGATATCCTATTATTTTCTCAGTATTGTTTGATATTAAAAAAGTCTTAATTTGTTATTTTTTACTCACAGAATTACATTTCAATAATAATTTTAATGGATTTTTGAATAAGTAAATATTTGGGATTGAAAGTTGTTTATCTTCAAAAAACTGTTTGAAGCTTCATAGCACTAATCCATTTAAATTCCATTATAAGAACCCTGATGAGAAATGTTTTATGATAAAATTTATGTTATATATCACTAAATATTAATTTATTTTCATTAAATGATAATTATTATTCATGGATTTAATATAAAATAATATTTTTCTTAAAAATGCTTCTTTAAAAAAATTACTCATCTTGTTTTTGGTTTTAATATTATGATAATATTTTCCAATTCGATTAATTAAATTTGGTTCAATGGATTAGTTAATTTTTATAAATAATATATATTATCTAATATGTAATTTTTTTTTGTGTTTTACCAAAAAAAAATAATCAAAACAATAAATATTAATTATTGTGGTTAAGGTAAAATGGGCATATCAAAGTGTTAAACATGATATATAAGGTTAAAAATTTCATAAAAACATATATAAATCTATGTTATATACATATTTAGGCCTTTTTATATCTAATTATTGATAATGGTCAATCTTTTAGCTCTTGGGAATTTCAAAAACGTGGATTTGCCTTTTTCTTTCCAAAATATTACAAGTGTCTGAGTCACCTCAATAATAAAAAGACACCCCTTATCCTCTATTCTATAAACCTTAAATTCCTTGTTTATAAAAAAATACCAACACAATTTCCTTCCTAAATTCCATACCCCTGACCAAGATCTATTAGTGTGATCATAATGTTATACTATGATGTAATTTTGTGTTTACTTAAGAATTTTCTTCGAAGATAAAGTATCATGCATATAATAAAATTGTTATTTTATTTTTGCTTCCACATCCTTCAATATTTATTCATGTATGATAATATAAAAACAAAATTATCCAAATAATATTATGTTTTGATATGTTAATTTAATAACCTAAGTATTTATCCTCTTTTTCAAATGGCATTTTAAATATGAAATCTTGTGTTTGAAGATAAATAAAAATTATATATGTGATATTTCTATCATATTTATTCATATGGAGTTGTTAAATCACATATACCTTCTTAATATTTATTCCTTGAGGTATACAATAACGTCACTTGGGATTAAGTTAGACTGTAGCCTCTCAGCATAATGGGGATCATTATTCCCTAAATTATTACAAGGATGGTAATAACGATAATGTTAATGAATATATGTTATATATATGAACTAATTATTATATTAATGGTATTTTTTTTAATAATAAAATATTTAATTTTATTTCATACACTAAAAAATGATAATGTTTTTTCGTGCACACGTGTGGACTATATTCTCTAGAAAGTGATGTGAATCTATTTTCATTACCACAACACATTTATGTTAAATATAATTAAAATTAACTAAGTAATAATATATTTTAATGATATTAATACCATATAGTAATGATAAAATATTACATACCTTAATTCCATTAATAATTTTGAAAAATAGAAATGTTACTTATGCATATACATGGCCTACAATCTCTTTAATTGTAACATAGTTCATAGTCAATAACAATATTTTTTGAACGATGTTAAAATTATAATTTTTCTATAAATATGATAAATATGTTAGGATATTTAATATTTTTATGTTTAAATAATGACCTATTTGATGATAATCAATATAAAGAAACCATTTTGAGTCAATGTAACAAAGGTCCTTTGTACATCGATGTAGACATAACGAATTTAGTATTTGAATATGTAATTAAATTGAAATAGATTAAATAATGTTTTTATAAGGTATTAAACTAGTATAATTTTCATTTTAAATAAAATAATTGGCATAATATTATAACATAGTAGTAAAATGACACACATGCAATGCATGGATTCATGGTATGGGTTTTATAGTGTCACATTTATTTCTGTGGGACATATGACATAATCACCAGCTATTTTTTGGGTGTATATAAATACCATATATATATATCATATGATTATTTTAATTAATTTTTTTTGGATTTAAATATCCATATATGGTTCTCCCTTTTACGGGGTTTCCATATAGATATTATAAAAGTCGTAAAGAACCACATCTCAATTTCCCTTTATTATGAAATATTTAAATGTTATACAGAAATATTTTTTTATGAGGCATATTTAATAACCCATGATATTTAATATCATTATTTTCATTATGTTCATGATATTTAATGTATCATTCAATCAAATACTTCCACGTGGAATATAATTTAGAAGGTACCAAAGTGTAAAAAGCTTTGTGTGACAACATTCTTTCTTCTAGGGTTGTTTATATTCATGGTTCCATTATAATAAATAGTATAATCTATTTTTATTTGATATATTATCATTATTATACAATGGTTACAAATGTGATCAAATGGTTTTACATAATTTAATCTCTTATAGATTAAAAAATTATAAAATATGCTGATTGGAAGTGATAACAATAATATATTTTATTTTAGATCGGTCATTTTTTCCATCCATATAAATTCTTTTCATGTTTTAGAAAATGTTATTTTATAGAAATAAATGTTATTCTAAATAAACTCTTATAATTTCTTAGAACCTCATGATCTATTCCTTTTCCAATATATGGTGTTTGGGTTTTCCTAGGGAGCATCGTTGACTCATTAAAGACTTTCCAAAATTATGGGTTGAACGAATAGTGGCATCAATGGGTGTCAGTAGCACCGAAGAGCATTGGTAGCACTGATCGGTATTAGTGGTACCTTGGGGTAAATGGTGGAAGTGAAGGGCATCAGTGGCATCAAAGAGCATCAGTATCACTGATCAGCATCGGTGGCACTAAGGGGATGACAGTGGCACAAATGGGAGTCAGTGGCCCTAAGGGGATAACAGTGGCACCAATGGTTAACGGTTTCACCAATGGTGCTAGGGCGACGGTGCTAGGGAAACGGTGCAAGGGCGATGGTTCCAGGGTGTTGGTGCCAGTGCGATGGTGACACACCTAACAGCGAGTCCTTGTTTTTCCAAGACCTTCTATATTTTCCCTAGTAACATATCTTTTGATCTGAAATTATTTTAATACCCATTCCAAAGTCATTTAAAGTCATTAAAAGATTTTTTAAATCCCTAATATTGGGCTGAACATCAAGCCATAGAAATGTGTGGCCTTTTTCCTCAGTGTCACACCCTTGACGTGCTTTACAGTTTCAACCCTATTACATGTTTTTCTCAATTTAAAATAAATCTATTAACTGACAACTGTTATCTCCACCATCATCAGAGGGAATTTTTAAATATCAATTAATCCCAACGTGTGGAACCGGAAAACCGTGTGGTCGAGCAAAGATCCTAGTTTTATGTACTTCGAAAATGTCTCATAGATTTTATGATATTGCCTTTTCAAAATCATATATCATTTCCATTTTTCCAATTTCTCTATATCGTTTCAATTGGAGTCCCTCTTCCATAGAAGAATCAATCCCTGTGCTAGAGACCTTTCCGCTCACCTTGGGAGCCTTGTAGTTTCTATAAAGTGGTTCATCACCAATTCTTGGTGTAGGGATAAAACTTCGATAAATGATTATCCAAGTAGGGTTTGTTCCTTCTTCTATCATATAGTGTATCATGCATGGTGGGTAGGATAATGTTTCCTCAGGGCATGGATATAAGAAAATCATAATGAAGATAATAAATAGACATTAATGATTGAACGAGTGTGTTTGATAATGATGATTCTATACTCTTTCATCATTGGATATATGATGAGAATTATATGGTCTTATATCCCCTAAAAATAGTTTCCATTGGTGGTCCTTTATTTCTCACTAATGAACCTATTTTATATATATTCTTTTGTTTGAATGGACGTAACATGGAAACTTTTTATCATATACAATCAGTTCATTAAATGGATTACCAATGAATAATAATCCTCGTGCGATCACCCCAGTTAACCAAATGAAATAAATGAACTTGATAAATAGTGTGGTTAAATCTAAAAAATCCCTTGTTTAGTTATTCCAATAAGCATATATGTTCAACTTGATGATTATGGGGTAATGTTATTGGAGATGGGATCCCATGTTGTTTAGTTATTGTTTTTAGGATTTGAGGTCATACATTGAAGATGGGTTTGGTTCCAACACATTGGGGGATCTGGCGGATCCCTTATGTTGTGGGGAATTTTCATGAGAACAGAGTGTGAATGCTTAAATTTCTATTTGGCTCTCTCCATCTTCAGTCTGGTGTTGTAATGACTTTTGAATGTGCATGTTAGTTTCCCAGAAGTGGAGAAATAATTTCTAATGAAAAATCATTAACATGATTACAAGATTGAGTGGTGCTTTAGTTGTGGAAGTTATGCTTGGTGGATGAATGAATAACAATGAGGGTGTGTATCTATGGGATGGTATTAGGACCCTTAGGTTGGAATGGGCCCTTGTTTACCTGTACATATAAATTTAGTTCTTATGTTTCTTAATCTCTACACAACCAAGTTGAGAACTTCGTTCCGAACACCACCATTTATTTGGGGAGGGTGTTTTTGACAACATCGTATTGAGTGGTTGGTTATTAGCCCTTTTTTTCTCCCTCTCCTGAGTATCCCTAGACTCTTCGTGTAGGCTGTGATGTCCTGAGGTCCATTATATCCCAAGACTCTTCAGGCATGGTATGTTGTGTTGGTGGCCTAGGTGTGTGAGGGAGGTTTTGTTTCCCAAGTGTCTTTGTGATTAGGAACAGGTGTCTTCAGGCATGGTGGTAGAAGTTCTGGCCAAGGTCTATACGATCATGGTTACATGGGGTTGTGGTGGACAAGGTGTATGCGGGTAGGGATGCATGGTTGCGGTGCCCCATAAGGTTGTTGTTGGGAAAGTAGTGGGACTGCATAGAAAAAGGAAGGGGAGATCCGCCGCATAGGGTGTCCTCAATAACCAGTGGTAAAGTGGTGGGGGGTACCCAAATATCAATGTACTATTACTATTCCTTACTGAACATATTTTATTTGGGCAGTGTTCCTTGGTGAGACTGGGTGGATAGTTTCCTTAGGAGTTGTTTTGGTTACCTCTACTTCCTCGTAGGGAATTAGAATGCCTCCCCACTTGTGCATGAGAGATTCTGGTTTTCTTGTACTGAGTATACATGTATACTCACGCTACGTATATAAAACTGCTTTCATGTTTCCTGGAGGACATTAGGAACCGTGCGGGGTAGTGCTAGCTTCGACGTTGGGTGAAATTGATGTTTTTATTTTCTTATATTTTTGTACGTTGACATTGTAAATTTATTAAACTTTTAATTTGTATATATTAGAAGATACATAGGGGAATGGGTTTTGGTTTTACTTTTACCTTTTGTTTTGGAGTTATTTGGTTTTTTAGCATAATATATCCTGATACTACTATATTAAAAGGGTAATTCCTTCCTTATTAACTGTGATTTTATATCCTTAGTACTTGTCACCACTCCATGTCCTATTGAATTTCGGACTCATGGATCATTATCTCAACTTCAACTAGAAAAATGAAGTCTCTGGAAGTTTGTTGTCCCTTCCGCAAACATGGTGAAGGTGGGTCACGACAGAATGGTATTTGAGGAATCAGTAGGGAGATAGGATGGATTTTAGTGTTAGGAATCAGTTTCATTGCATGTGATGGTATGGAAACAATGTTAATAAATCTTCGTTCAATAAAACGTCCAGGGAAGACCAGCTATGACACAGTATTTTAGCACCCCCCACCGTGATTTGATGCAAGGACTCTAGACCTACTGAATGACCAAGTGAGGTATATTGATTGTAGAGTAGAGACCCTAGGATGTGTTTATGCATCATAATGACATTGTGTTATTTTCTGTTATGGGTGTTTGGGGATTTTAAAATGAATAAAAATTCTATGAAAATGTTAACAAATATATTCTACACTACTCAAGATTAGTCATTCCATGTTTACTATGTAGCTATGTCACCTAGATGATGACCACGAGTAGTGTGGGAGATCGAGGACCAAGAGGCTGATTTGGCAAATCAGCTGAGGGATGATCGAGAGGAGGAGGATAACCAGTGGAAGAAGACACTTAATTCCTTTCAGAAATAGACCCTCTAGAATTACGAGGGCAGTGTCCCAGACATGGAGAAAGATAGCTGGTTGAAGGAGTTAGTGATATCTTTCAGCTTGAACGATGCCCTAGTTGAGTACTGGGTTCCACTGGTCAGGATCCAGATGTGGGGAGTGGCACATCAATGGTAGAATATCTACCAATGGGTTAAGATGGATCATGCAGCTTTATGTACAATCATTGAGAAGGAGTTGTGGGAGGAATTCCTTTCCTCAACGATGAAGACTGTGAAGAGGAAAGAGACTCCCTCCCTCAAACAAGGGATTATGAAGGTGATGGAATTTGGGATCAATTTCACGTATATCCATCATTTTTCTCTAGAACAGTTTTTGGATTAGGAGTCTTGGGTTATACATTTATTGGAGGCACTCTGAACTTCTCTTTAGTATGTTGTTACTCCCTCTACTCGATCGACGTACATGGAAGTCCAAAAGAATGATGAAGTGGAGGAGAGGATGTTTACAATGGGAGGTGTGTCACGGGAAGGGATAATGATTATATCGTTAAAGGGGAAGGTCTCTAGAAGAATTCCTCCAGCATCAGGTCCATCGATGTTTTGGTCGGAGGGGAGCAGGCCTCAAAAATTCTAGTTTAGATCTCCTGGTCCTCACCCTTTCTCTAAGAGCCTGGTACTGAGCTTCTTCATCTATGGAAATCATGGATACCTCTTGAATTAGTGTCCGATCATTGTATATTATAGTAAAGGTTGGAATGTTAAACGCCCAACTCAGCGGTAGTAGTTTCTATCCATTCTCTTTCTGCAGCCTCAACATGGACCATGAGCTCCCTCTCCCTAGAGAGTAGACATTTCAGTGGGAGGTCTACCTCAGGGCACTCTTCAAGGACCTCAACCATGGAATGGTCATAGATTCATCTGATATATAAGGGGCATAGGAGCTGGGTGAGGGTAGTTTCAGGCCACAGAGGCATCAATTCCAAAAGGTCCAGACATCATTTGAGTTAAGATCAGTTTATTTAGTACCCTTGCATATGAATTATTTGATTCAATAGCTTTTAACTCCTTTTTTGAACCCATTTTCGGCCATGCTCTAGGTCTAGACACAGAGATACGTCTCATTACCCAAGTATTGAGTATGGTAGTTGGAGGTTAGACCAACTTGTTTTCTATTTTCCGGTGATGTAGACGGATTATAGGGCCACATCAGTCTAGTGGGGATCTTATTTTTCTATAGATGCAGGCATATGATGTCATCTTTGGCATCGAAAGGTTGTTCTATGTGTGTTCCAATATCGACAACTTATGGATAAGGGTTGTGTTTTTAGATATGGGCAGCCAATGTGTGACTTTCATTGGCGTGCGGGGGTTCTGAGAGGGTAGTTAGAGAGTAAAGGCCCTTCCTTCGTAGTTATTTGAGCTATCAATATAGTCAATAGATACGTAGATGATGGATGTCCCAGGGGTCATTAGTGAGTTCCTAGAGGTCTTCCCTAGATAGTTTGTGATTCTACCCACTGAACATGATGTTAAGTTTATGATTGACTTATAACCCAGTGCCTGTCTGATTTAAAAGGATCCCTATCAAAGTGATCCTTCTGAGTTGTGGGAGTTACTGATCCATATTGATGATCTAATGAAGAAGGGTTTTATCTGACCAAGCGCATCACCATGGGGTACTCACATCTTGTTTGCAAGGAACGAATATAGGGAACTTAGTCTGTGTATATACTAATGAAGGCTATATGAGGTGACGGTCATGAACTATTACCCCTTCCATGAATCGACAAACTTTTTAGTGAATTGAAGGGGGAAGGATGGTTCTATATGATTGTTCCATGATTCAGATATTACCAGTTAAGGGTGAAAGAAGGGTGAAATATCAAATATTTCTTTCAGGTGTATATATGGCCACATTGAGCTAATGGTCGTGCCATTTGTAATTAAGAACACACAAACCGTGTTTAGGGGTATCATGAACACAATCTACTAAGAATATCTAGACCGGTTTTTAGTCATGCTTATCGACGACATCCTAATCTACTCATGATCATAGAAGGATTAGGACGATCATATGAGGATGGTTTTAGAGGTCCTATGACATCACCATCTCTATTAGAAGTTGTCCAATAGCATGTTTTGGACATGATAGGTGCACATCCTAAGAAATGTGGTGTCCTAGCATGGAATAACAGTGGACCCGTTGATGGTGAAGGCAATTGTTTCTTGGGAAGCACCTAAGAAGGTTGTAGAGGATCATAGTTTCCTGGGTCTAGTAGGATACTATTGGAGGTTCGTGCCCAACCTCTCTCAAGTTTCAACACCTTTGACAACCTTGACCAAGCGAGACCAGGCTTTTATATAGAGTGAGAAGTTCTAGGCAGCCTTCAGCTATCAGAAGTGGAATTTTCTAAGTGTCCCAGTGCCGAGGATTCTAGAATAAGGGTTAGTGTTTGAAGTGTACTATAATGCATGAGGCCTAGGATTGGGGTGTGTTATGACGCATCAGAGGAGATTGATCTCTTATGAGTCTAGGAAGATATGTTCTCATGAACATAACTATTCCACCCCTAACCTAGAGATTGAGGATGTACTGTTCTCACTAATGTTGGGGCGCCATTAACTCATTGGGGAACACATCGTGGTCTTCAAGGATCAAAAGATCATGAGGTATATCTTCTCCCAATGGGACCTAAACATGCACCATCCATGGTGGATGGAGTTTGTTCAGAACTATGAATTTTCTATATCCCAAACCTCAATAATTAAGAATGTGGTGGCTGATGTCTTGAGTAAAAAGTCAAATAGTGATTTGGTTTAAGAATCAGCAGATGCATGGTATGTTGTAGGGGAGTCGGATGACTTACACCTGGGTGCAAGGGTGGATGGTGGTAGAGGATATTTGTTTCTAATGATAGTGCAATACTAGTTGTTTTAGTAGGTGGAAGAGTCTTATTTGGGGGATATATAGGCTAAAGTGATGTCTGATTGTGTTATCTTGGGGAATGCTCTGGGAAGGTGGTTAGAAGATGACCAAAATCACATATTTTTTCATAGAAATCACAGTGTCTTGATGGCATTGAGTGAAAGTGTTCTTAGTGAGTTCCATAACTCACCCCTAAATATACACCCAATAATTTCCAAGATGTACCGGGGATTGAGGGGACAGTTTTGATGGCCTCAGGTGAAGAGGGAAGTGGTGACGTCTATAGTAATGTTCCCCATGTGTCAGTAGGTAAAGGATGAACAATGTGTCCCAGGAGGTCTGTTGCAGCCTTTAGATATCCCAATGATGAAATGGGATGTCTTCTCGATGGATTTTGTCATGGGACAACCCTGGGTCCGGGGAGGTTACGATGAAATCTTGGTAGTGGTGGACTAGTGACGAAATGGGCTATCTTCCAAGTGATCAAGGACTCATGTGAAGTGAATACCTTATCCATGATGTATGTGGATGAGGTTGTTCCGTTTTCAAGAGTTCTAAGGTCAATATTATTGGATCAAGATACATGTTTAAACTCATTAGTTTGAAAAGGAATGCAACATGCTTTTGGAACCCATCTATTCCTCAGCACTGATTTCCACCCCAAGTCAAATAGGCTGATAGAGATGCCCATCAAAACATTGTAGGGTATTCTTTGATTATGTTTTGAAGAATATAGAGGATCAAGGGTATGACAATTGCCTCTAGTATAATTTTCCTATAACAAAAAATATCAGTCTACCATTGTCATGGTTCCATTCAAATCCTTGTGCGTAAGACTGGGTCGCTTACTCATGTGCAGGACAAAGGTCTGGGAAGAATGTGTTCTTGGCTTAGTTGTGATGCAGACCACAACATATAAGGTTCATCTTATAAGGGAGAGGATAGTGGAGACTAAATAATCCCATAATTTGTTTTCTGATCATAGGAGGAGGCCCTCGGAGTTTTAGGTTGGGGACCAAGTGTTCTTGAAGGCCACCCCGTTGCATTGAAAATATTGTTTCGGTAGGGGGAATAAGGTCTCTCCCAAGTTCTTTGGACCCTTCATGGTGGTGAGGTGAGTCGGTGAAGTGGCTTATCAAATGGAGCTACCACCTCCACTACTATGGTTTCATGACGTCTTCCATGCATCTCATCTCCTTCGGTATGTACACGATGATTCAGAAGACCTATACTGGGGAAATATGGACTTTGGGGATGATGGAACGTTCATAGAAATACCAGTGAGGATCAATGATCTTCTAGAGAAGGTTCTTAGTAGGTGAAACATTCCCTTGGTTCATGTGTTATGGAGTTATGGTGGCCTCGAGGAGAATACATTGGAACTGGAGGCACAGATGTACGCCCAGTACCCATATCTATTTTGAGTTTTGTTTTGTTTTGTTATTTACTATATTGTGATGTAGTGCATGACCATGTTAACTATGAGATGTGTTGCTTCCATTTTTATTTGAATGTGTGTGAAGAGTCTTGACTATGGGGAGGGGAGAACCTGGTCCCTAATCAAGACACATTAAAGATGATGCCACTAAACCTGTGCATGTGAGTCAGTGCTGCCCAACGCCAATAGTTCCTGGACAAGGAAGAAGGGGAATCCTAATCCATATGACTGTATGGTATAATCATTACATTTTTCGGAGGTGGCATAAGTGAGGGGAGTATTATTTCCTTTATAGTTGATCAGTATGAGGGAGTGGTGTTCCTATATGTCAAGGAGGATTACTCTTGGGAGTTATCTTACAAGGTGGTGGTTGTGACCCCTCTCATTCCTTTGGGCTTACTAGTGGATCCACGAGGATGATAATAGTTTGAGGTGTATCAAATGTAATGGTCTGGACCCTCATGGTCCATTACATTTCCATTTTCTAGTGTGTGGGGTATCATGGGGACCATTAGTGACTCATAAAAGAGTTTCCAAAATTCACGGTTGAACGAATAGTGGCACCGATGGGCGTCAGTGACATCGATGTTCTTTTCTAGCACCGATCTGCATTAGTGGCACTATGGGGAGAATGGTATCACTGATAAGATTTAATGATACTGAAGATTTTCGGTAGCATCAATCAGTATCTGTGGCACCGATAGGAGAATGGTGGCACCTATTGGTGTGTGTGGCACCTAAGAGCATTGGTATCACCGAACGACATCGGTGGAACCAATGGGATAATGATGGCACTGATGGGAATTGATAGAACCGATGAGATTAGGTCATACTAATGGAAAATGGTGTCACCAATGGACGCATGGAGATGGTTCCACGGTGATGCTGCCAAGGCGATTGTGACTCACATAATAGTGATTCCTCCCCTGTTTTTCTAGGACCCTCCACTTTTTCCCAGATAAGGTATATTTTGACGTAAAAATGTTTTAATGCCCTTTCTAAATCCATTTAATGGAATTAGATGATGGTTTAAATCCACAATAGTATGTTGAACCATGAGCCACTGAAACTTGTGTCCTTTTCCCTCAATGTCACACCCTTATCGTGTTTAAATTTTTCACCCCTGATTCGATTTATTATCTATTTGAAATAAATATATTGACTCACAACCATTATTTCCACCATATCAAGGGAGAATTATTAAATCTCAATTAATCCCAATGTGTGGAACTGCCCGACCACTTGGTGGAGCCACGATATGAATTTCAGGTACTTTGAAATCATCTCACTGATTTTCGGATCTTTCCTTTTCTTATGATGAAATCATTTGTCTGTTTCCATTTTCACTCTATTAGTGAATTTGGAGTCACTCATCCATAGACGAATCGTTCCCCATGTTAGATCATTCTCTTCTCACCCTTGGAACCTTGGAGTTTCTTGCAAGTGGAGCATCCCCAGTTCTTTGTGCAAGGAGAAATCTTCGATCCTCGATCATCCATTTAGGGGTTTTCCATCATCTCTCTTATGGTATATCATGTAGTATGGGTATGACAATGTTTCCTCGGTGTTTGGATGAAACCAAATCATAATGAATATAATAAAAAGACTTTAAATAATTAAGGGATGAGTTTTATGATGATGTTGTTCTACTCATTAATCTTTTCTTATATGCTGAGAATTATATGGGCATGTGTCCACTGAAAATGGTGTCCATTGGTGGTCCTCCCTAGTTAACTAATGAACCTTTGTTTCTCTATATAAACTTGTGATTGAGTTGACGTAAATAGGAAACTGGTTAATCACATAATCTCAGTTGATTTAATGGATTCCCATTGAAAATGAATCCCTATGTGATCACCCAGATTAACCAAACAAAATAAAGGAACTTTATAAATGGTGTAGTCAAATCTGGAAACACCATTATTCTGCTGAGATAATAAGCAAGAATATTTATCTTGACGATTATGGGGTGATGTGATTGGGGATGGTATCCCATGTTGTTCAGTTGTTGGTTTTTTTTATTTGAGTCATACATTATGTCTTGTTTTGGTTCCAGTACATTGAGGGGTCTCACAAGATCCCCAATGTTGTAAATAATTTTCAAGAGAATTGGGAGTAAAATATTAAATTTATGTTTGGTTATCTCCTCCTTCAGTCTAGGGTTGTAATTACTTGCGAAAATTCATGTTAGATTCCCAGTAGTGGAGAATTAATTTCTAATGAAACCACTTGAACATGAAAATAAGAATGGTTGGTAATTTAGTTGCGGATGCTATTCTTTGTGCATGACTGAATAGTAAAGAGGGTTTTATGTATGGTCTGGACATGGGAACCTTATGTTGGGATGAGTAATTATATACCAATATGTATAAATTTAGTTTTTATGAATCTTATTCTAACCCAACCCATGTTGGACACTTCATGCCGAACACTACCATTTCACGGGGAGGGTGTTTTTCACAATATCATATTGGGTGGCTGGTTATTAGCTTGTTTATTCTCAATCTCCCAAGTATCCCAACACTCTTTGTGCAGGATATGAGGGTTTGAGGTCCATTATAGCCCAAGACACTTCAGGAAGGGTATATTTTTGTGGTTTTCCTAGGTGTATGAAGATAGGTTTTTTCCCATGTGTCTTTAGGATGAGTCCTAGGTGTATTTGGATGAGGCAGTAGTTGTTCTATCCCAGGTTTCTGTGGGTGTGGTTATGAATAATTGTGGTAGCCTAGGTGTCTATGGGAAGAGATGTGTGGTTTTGGTAGCCCATTAGGTTGTTTTTGGGGTGGCAGTTCGACTATAGAGAAAATGGAAGGGGAGGTGTGATGCGTAGGATGTCTTCAATAAGCAGTTGGAAGGCTATGTGGGGTACACAAATATTGACATGTTATTATCTTTAAATACCCAACTTGCATTTTTGGGAAGTGTGCCTTGGTGTGGCAAGGTAGAATGTATCTTTTCTAGGTGTTTTGGTTACCTCTACTTTCTTATTGGGTAATAGAATTCCTCCCAAATTGCATATGTGTGATTTTGTTTTTTCCCAATGATTGTACCTGTATACTCACACTATGTATACAAAACTATTTTCAGGTATCTATGAGTACTTTTGGGATAGTATAGGGACTTACTACCTTAGACATTGGCATAGTTGTTTTTTTTGTTTTACATTCTTTTGGTACATTCCCATTAGAGTTTTCTTGTAATTTGTATGGTTATATCTTTGAACATGAATATGGGAATTGGTTTTGGTTTGACTTTTACATTTATTTTTGGTGTTTTTTGGGGTTTTACCAATGTATCTCCTAATACTAATAAATAAAAAGGGTAACATATTCCATATTAAGTGTGATTTTATACCCCTGGTTCTAGTCGACACTCCAGGGCCTATTAAAGGCAGGACTCAATGGTTACTATCTCTCCATCAACATGAAGAATAAACGGTCTCTCAGTTTTTTCCCTTCCCTCATCTTGGTGAACGGGGTTCATGACAAAAATACATGTTCTGTTACCTTCTTTTTAATGTTTTATATGTAAAACCATTATTTTGTTACAAATGGTTCACTATTCAATCCATTTTCAAAATATCCTGAAAATTTGATTTATATTTAGAATTTAATGAAATGAACTGAATTTCATTACATAATTTTGATTACTTTCATAAATTTTTCAAAATATTTTTGAAAAAATTTGCAATAAAAATTATTTTCTCAATATTTTATGATTTTATTTTTTTTAAAGTGATCAGGAAAATGAAAATATTATTTTCCATACAAAATAATTATCTATTTAGGTTATATCCATTTAATAATATCAAAAAACATTTTTGTCACATATTTTCAAATGATGATATTGTTTAATGATATCATAATCATTAATTAACTATAAGGATTGATATTTTTTGAAATATAATTTTAGGGAATTATTTTCTCTTCAATGGGTTTATAATGTTTCAAATATATTGTTTTAGAACATGTTAGTTTTTTAATGGGTAAATAATGATTTAATAAAATTGATTTAGAGCCCATTTCTTTTACATGGGTTAATCATCTTTCAATGAGCTTCTTATAAAACTTGTTTCTTTTCCATGGGATAATCATGTTCTGAATAGAATAATGGTTGATTTTGAGTAAGTGACCAAATTAATTCGCTATTCAAGAATGATACATGGAAATTGATAATGATAATAAATTATCCCATATAGACATGGTTGAGCTCAATAGAGTTTATACTCTCATTGTAAACATGTAGATTTTGGTGATACTATTATATTTTATATGATGGGTGCACCAAGATAGTGCTGGTTGATCCCCTAATATCTTATATAATGGGTTTTCCATGAAATCACACTAATGTATTGGGTAATGTTCTTTCTAATATGAGGAAACGTAAGGAAGTGATTGGAGTCATTATACTATGGATTAACGTAGTCTCTATTTATTTCATGTGTTTAAAATTGGTTATTATTATAATTATCCAAAGTTACCAACTCATCATTTTCGCGCATATTGTGGGATTCAAATGATTATATTTATCATCATTGAAATCATATGGAACATGATTATTGAATATTATGGATCATTCCTTTGTTAAATCCTAATTACATATATTGGGATTGAATATCTAGGTATTTATGGGTTTTAATTTTCTTATGTTTTTCTCAGGCACGTTGATTATGTCATTATACCCGTATGATCATGTTATTCTCACTATTGAAAATCAATTATTATTGAATATATTTAAAAATATTTAGTATTACAGTTTTCTATTATAATGTATCATTTTCCCTAGTTTATAAATAATTATTATCAATGAATTAAATCATTTTGGGATTCATATGGATGGTAATGATGAATTAATGTAAACTAATATAATCTCTGATAAGTCGTAGAAGATCTCATATAAAGACATGGGTACTTTTATATAAGTGATTTTTTAAAACCACTGAAAATATAGAACTATAAATTCATTGAGAATGTATGTTTTCCAATATTTCATTTTACTATATTATGTTATGGAGATTAAAAATTAGGTCACATTCATGAGTATCAAGTCCAATAGTGTAATTTTTTTGTTAAATGCACTAGATCTAGAGGTCTGGGTTCATTGATAATATATTTGTTAAATTTTTCCTTATAAATTTACATCTATGAAAAGATATTTATCTCAGTTCCTCTTTATATAAATTATCTTGATATAGTGGTTTAACATCTGAGTTCAACCCATATTATTGATTAGGTATTTACTTCATGATGAGAGATACATAGAACACATCATGATCAAGAGAGGGTTTTAGTGGAATAATAATGTTATATGCCATCATCTCGACTAAATATATAATCTCAATGTGTAAAATCTACACAGATCTCCACCTTCCATTATCTATGAATTACAAAATATTATTCCATTTAGAAATCTATTGAAATCACTTCTCACCATCTTAGAGTTTCCTATTCCAATAATGATTTTCCCCATATTTTTTCTGATCGTTCTTATATGTCTGGATGTAACACTGAATAGATCTGATATTCTACTCCATTTCTATAGAAACTATAGGTTACAATAGTTTTATTAAGACAATATCATCCCATTACATTATTTTTAAAAATTTTATTCCACTTAGGGATTTGTAAGGATCAATTTTAATGTCTGAATGAAATCATTTTCTATAGGAAAACCCAATAATTAGAATATTTTGGCCCCCAAAACATATTAAATCATTATATTATGAACTAAATATATCATAAAGGCTTTGAATGGTTCTAATTGAAGGAACACATATCTGAGGATTATTTGCAATACAATAATGAATCATTTAATCCAGATTATAATGAAGGCTTTATCCGAATATCATGGTAAACAACAAATCTAAATTAGGTAGACTTTATTTGGCTATCTATAAATATATACCATATAAATAATGCATAATCCAATAATAGAATCAATATAAAAATATTCTATGATCTGAATTAAGTGAAATTTCACTGTATTCTGACCAACTATGATGAAAAAAAACATTATGTTTTTATATGTTTTGGGTAGTCTGATGAAAAAATCTAGATTGATGTCGTCCAAATACCATTCTATTATCGGTAAGGGTTGTTAAATATCCTTTTACATTTCTCTATAATCATTAAAAATTTTAAATTTGGTGCACTGAGTTACAGACACTGCAATATCTTTATTCATGTTGTCCCACATAAAAAATTGTTTCATATATCTATACATATTTGTACTTCCATGATGAATAGAGAAAGATGAACAATGATCTATATCCAAAATATCCTTCACAACATATATTATTAATGGAACACATACTTTCAAAATAGTCATTATCTTTCAATAATATTAATGTTTTATCTTATTAACATTTCATAACAACTTTTTATGATCAAAAAAATATTTCTATACCACTTTAAAATTTACATTGATGGATTTTGAACACTCATTTGAGAATGATAATATTTCTCTCATTCTTTAAATATTTCTAGATCTGTTAATTGAAAATCCATAAATATTTCTTCTTGTCCTATAATCATAATGTTTAAGCATACATTATCTTTTTTAGTTAAATTATTATCCACCTTATTCGCTTTCCCAGTGTAATAATTTTTTGATCTGTCATGATCACTAATAAATTCCCTCAATAATCTAATATTCATATTAACCTATTTTTAGTGAACATATATTTTAAAATTTTATTATTGGTCATTATGCCACACAATTATTTGTAATGTCAATTCCCATATTTATTGAAATGAAAAAAATTAACACATCTAACTCTAAATATTTAGTTGGGTTATTTTTATCTCGAATATTAAATTTTCACGATGAATAAAGTATCACTATATCATTAATCATTATGTTACATACTTGTACTAAATTATTTGAATCACAATATTCCACAGCCCTTTCACCTCTATATGGTAGTGTAATAATAGATTTACTGACATAAATTTTCATTAGTTTAATAAAATTTTCTACATATCCATATATCCAAAAGAACATGGATTTGTTTTTTCAGTAAATTTCGTGATTGGATCATATAGAAATGATAAATTCCTCACAATGCTTCAATATATTTTTAAAAAATAATAACATTAGATCTCAACCATAGTGGTTTCCCTAGACTGAAGAACATTATATTTCATCATTTATGGAACGGTAAAATAACTTCTCCTGAGATTACATGACAGAAAATTGAAACATTCAATATACAAAATTCACCCTTCTCAACATCTTCATTTAACTGATCATTTATTATGTATATTTTTTTCAAATTGTTAATTGATATTTAATTTCTTCTATAACCGTGAAATATATTATAATATCATTAATAAATACTACCATAAAATGATAATGATAATCTCTATGTTATCTATTAAATTACATAGGATGATAGTGTGAGCCTGGGTTAGACCAAATGGAATCACTTTGAATTCATATTGTCTAAACCTTTTCATGAATGTTGTATTACGTATATCACCCTTTATAACCATCAATTGATTATGTATAAAATGAATGTCAAAAACGTGGAGGTATTTTTTTACTATGTATTTTTCTATTTATAATATCTGATAAACTACAATATCCCATGATTAGTATTTTAATTTTAAATAAATATAAAAAAACATTTTACATTGATGTATTTTTTTGTTGAAAAACAGGACATAGTAATTATTAAATTTAATCTGGAATTAAAATTTTACTAACTCGTATTGTGTTGTATTATTTTTATTTTATAATTACATTATATATTTTTAATGTGTCCATTAGAATAAAAACTATGCGAACTTAAACCAACCCATGGGATAACCTTCAACAATATTGAGGGCCCATTGGTCAACCAAATGGGAGTGTAACCCAAGGATTATCCGACGGGTTCAGAGAGAAGGTTATGTATAGGCTCTATGGTCTGTGGTTGGGGTCATGTATAAGTCTCATAGGTTCTCTCTTTAGAATTAATGGTTTGGTATATCTATACAATTAGAGTTGAAGGATATGTGTTTTTTTGTTAAATCAGTGGTTATCCATTATAACTATTCCAAGAACCTAATTGAATAGATTGAATTTACCTACTGTGGATAGTGTTAATTCACAATGAGAAGGAGACTTGAACATACTATGGCATTATATGGGAAGATAACAATGATCCCCAATTACTTTTATTGTTTGAAATATTAGAATATGGTTAAATGGTGTGTGTGACTACAAAAAAGGTGATAGTGAGAATTTTATCTACCTTAGACGGAATTCAGTTTTTTCTTATATCGATGCCCCTTGCCAACCTACTGCAAGAGGTCACCTACCAAGAGCTACTATATTTTATTTTCTATGCTGAACACATGTTCTTTTATGTGACCCCATACTAGTGCACAATAACTAAGTAAACCATGAATTTTAATTATACTAGACACCTTCTATTTCTTGGTCTATATATAACACAATTTCTTGTTTCCTTTTTAGCATATTTTTATATTGATTAATATTTCTCATTATTACTTAGTAAAATTAAAATAATTAAATATATGGAAATTTATTTATTTATTATTTTACAATGTTATGTTCTTATATATTATAATCATAATGTTATATAATAAAAATTTCTAAAAAAATTAAGGGAAATATTAAGTACAACATATTTAATTTAATTTAATGTTTTATAAACATTTTGAGATATCAATGTACTAATAGTTTGTAAAATAATTTTTAATTTTTTATAAATTAGAATAATTTTCATTAACATATAAAATATTTTTCCATGACCATAAAAATTATTTTATATAGATTTAATACTGCCCGTATACTCGACACATTAATTTAAATTTCACGTAATTGTATTATTTTAAGAGGATATTATTTCTATAACATGGAATTCATTGATTAGCCGATATAATTATCCAAGATCATTACTATTAAGGAAATGAAATAATCCACTATAATATAATCTAATAATGTGATAAAATAAAGTATAAAAATTCGATTTTGTGGCTGATGGATTTGATAGAGATAATTATTTTGAGAGAAAAATACAACTCTTATTTCATAAGTGAAAATTGCCAAATTTCTATTACATGTATTGTCGAATATATTCCATAATGAAGTAAATATTCATTTTGATCATTAATTGATGGTGTTATTGATGATATTAGGATATACATAATTTCAACATCTTCTCCTCCACTATTATTTATAATTTAAATCTAGACATCAAATTTGGTTTTCTCTTTATATTTTATTCATCATCTACAGTTTTTATACACCATTCCCACCGAAAATAATAAAATTATGAATTTTTATCACATAAAAAAGTAAATATGGGATATTCCTTCTAGACCAATGGTAGATAGGTTAAGACCATTTCAAAATTAATGGGTTATACTAAGTGGGGAGAAAATAGGTATATTTTTATGTAATTAGTTTATAAATCCATAAGAATTGATGATATAGTAAAAACTAATATCCTTCTCAAGTATAGGATATTTAATTGTAGACATAGATATTGGTAATATCAACCACTATAAATAAATAGTGTTTAATTTTCTTCATTATAATACACATTTAAAATAATTTAGTCACTTAGATATTCATATTTGATTAAATCAATTTACAATTACTATTCAACCCTCATAGAACCAATAATAAAAGAAAATAGGACCTAAAATTTGATATCAATGAGTGGTTCCTTTATAAATTTTTTTCTTAAAATATTTCTCATTATAATTTTGAAGATACCATTATCCTATAATTACCATTCTATAGAAATATGAAGTACATAATTAATGATTTTCATGAATTTTAGATGATGAACTTGATTAGACCACCATACAAAAATAAAATAATCTAAGTTTGTAGGATGGTTTGGATGGAGTTATCTATAAAAAATATAGTTCATTAATTATGCTCTATCATGTTAAATACATATAATATTCAGGATGTTAATTGATAAAAATTAACTTGTAATGATGCTATAATTTTTTTTAAAATTAAAAACTTATTAATTATCTATATAAATCATTAATTAAAAATATCCACATTCATATTCCCTCATGTAAAAATGTTGTTGAAATTTGGAGGAAATTAGAATTAATTAATCATGAAACTGATAATGTGTAGAAAATGAAAGTGGGTATACAGATATCTTAATTTCAATAACTCATAATGAAAAATCATGATATCATAAATGAGAAGTAAAAAATCATTATGATATTTAACAATATGGACGCGAATGTGCTTTCCATTAAGAATGAATATCTTATCAAATAATTACTTTTATAGTTACATAAGTTACACAATTCAATGAATTGTTCTATTTACGATGTTATAGATTTTACTGAATATTCAATGGATGAGATTATTCGATCAATATTTTAATATGAATTACCAAAAAATTATGGAATTTTTAATGATCATGATAAATATAATGTTATAACATTAAAATAATATATAAAAACTGTTTCTAATTAAATTGATTTTGATTTTTAGAAAAATGAGAAGGATGAAATAGATAATTTCATCGTATAATTCTATAAGTTCATGAAAGGAAATAGAGGTTTCCTGATGGTTCTTGGAAGAAATAATATAAATTATAATATAAAGGGAAGTAATGGAGTGAAAAATATTATATTTTATGTTTCTAAATTAATCATTTATGAGTGAAACAATACATGGAATATAACATCATATTTTCTAAACATAAAACAAGATGAGAAATAACAGAAATATAATAAGGATATAAAAGGATAATATCACTCTATATGGATCTATAAAGAATTATAATACCACAGTAGTGATAAATCTATGATTAATAAGAAACCAAATAATGTTTTCTTCTTAGAAACAATAAATAATGGGGTAAGAACTGATTCAGATTAAAGTTATAGTAATGATTCTAATATTGAAATTTCAGATAAAAAATTAATAAAAAATTTAAATGTTTATTTTTATATTTTGAGAATCGATTAATTGAACACATAATTGAAAATATAAAATTATAAATAGAATGAATATTAAAATATTAAATAATTTGAACTAATTAAGAAAAATGATGATGATGGAAGAATTACTAATTTCATGCAAAAAACTGATGTTGATAAATACAAAAGATTTAATTAAGACTTTAATGACAAAGGAAAAACAAATATCTTTGTAAGAAGATGAAACATGCAAATAAAAAAAACTAAAAATTCAACATCATGTTAAACTTTAAAAAATTTAATGACATGTAAGTTGATAAGAAATTGACTAAAAATATTAGTAGGTAAATATAATATTTAAATGAAAACATATCATTGTTTTATTCATATAAAAGATGAAATTTATAAAATTACATTTTTAATAAAAAAATTATAATGAAAAAGGAATTGGATATTTTTTAATTATTTCAAAAATATATACATCTACTTTTATTAAAATTAGTCTGGGAAATGTTTTAGATGTTATTTTCTTTAGATATATTAACAAAGGGAATTATAGAAATTAGTATTTTTAGTATTCACAAAATCACATTAACACACTATTATTTTTATATCCATGAATCATTCCTCCATAATTACAAAAATACATAATCTTTTATATGATCCTAAGATATTTTTTACAAATTATGTTGGACCCAAAATATCATGGGTAATAAAAAATTTATCTATATAATATATTTTATAGGAAACCTACAAAAGTGTTCATAAATACACATGGTATATTGATATTGCGTTATATAATAGCATGACTAGTGAAATATTTGATATTTTATCTTTCAATTCATATAATGGAGGTACAACCACTTTTGGTCATAACTGTCGAGGAAAGGCCAATTATTTTGGATAGTTAATTATTTTAAAATATATTATAATTTCTAATGTACTAAATGTATAGGGAATACAAACACATTTTTCAAAATTCCAAATATTTTTATTTTGGTATAAATTTAATGTTTGAATAGATTAAATTTCTTATTTATAAGGATTATACTGATATATTTTATTCAAATAGTAATAAAAAAAATTTACTCTATTGATTTTTAATAATAAGCCAAAAAAATGAAAAGTACATAAATTCAATAGAATTAGAACATATTATTCATAATATATGCTTCGTACATGTTCATATATGACAACATTAAACGTAAGTAAAACATTGTATGATTCTACAGAATCCAAATTTTAAATATAGTAATTTCTTTATAGGTGATTCTTGTCAAATGTGTATTAAAAAAATATACTTTTTGAGATGATAATTTTCTGAATTGTTATATATTCTTATAAAAACATTACATTAATTTATTCATACGCATTATAAATTCTAGTAAGGTATTAATATATATTTTTTTAATTAAAGAGGATTTCAGTATACTCACTTTTAATATTTTTCTAAATTAAAAAAATGAATCATTAAAAAAGGTCATTACATTCTAAAAAAATTCAAAAAACATTTCATTTAATTTAAAAATTTATAATTCATAATGTTGGATAATTTGTTAACAAATTTGTTATGAAAATTCTTCAAGATAATTGTTATTACCATAATTGTTTCATACATAAAATTCTACATCAAATGGGTTTGGTATAGAGGATAGATAGAACAATTCAGGAAATTGAATGAACAAAACATAATTAATAAATATTACAAAAATAAATTTGGTATAATTCAATCAACACTACTTTTTAAATCATAAAGGGGGTCTAAATGTTCATATGATAATGAGGACCCTATAAGAACTCATTTTGAATATAATCCGATGATAATTTATTTTAATATTTTAGGATTCAAGGTATATATATTAAATAATTATGATAATCTATATAATTTTGATGTAAAAAGATATAAAAGAAATATTTTGAGGCTACTAAAATAACATTAATGATTATAGGGTACATACCCTGATATATATCCCAATGGAAAAATATATTCAATTACTTTTTACTGAAAACAAATAAAAAATAGATTATGTATAATTTGGATTATATTGGGGAATTTAAAAAATTAAAATTTTATAATTAATATCTTGATAATGATATTTCATCATTTTATGGAGAGAAAATATCTTCTCAATCAATTCAATGAATTGGTAAAATCATTGATAAAATTCTATAGAAAATGTAATTATAAATGTAGATTCAATAATAAATACAAGAAAGTATGTTGTTAATTTTTCTTTGTGGTAATTCCTTTGTATATAACATTTTTCTTATTAATAATTTTCATTATTTCAATGATTCAATCTGGATAAATACTATACTAGTGGATCATAACTAGTTTGATGGGAATATGTTCTAGAATCTAGTAGTGTGACATAAATAAAACTTTTTATTAAAACAGAATAGATTTTTTAAAAAAAAAATGGTTTATTAAGTTAATATAGATATATATCTGGTTAAATTAGTTTTTAAAGGTTATTTACAAGAAGAAGATAACAATTTTGAAGTTTATTTTTACTACTTGTGGGATTATAATTCATATATATTTTAATCACTAGAATTTTTTTTGAAAATATTTAATGACATCAAATCGATGTATAATGTTAGATTTAAGATGTTATAATTTTATAAGAGGTATAATTTAATAAACAATATTTTTTTTATAAAATTATTATCTTTCAAACCTTGTATTCAATCAATCTAATGATTTATATGGTTTGAAGAAAGATCCAATAATACGGTATGAAAGACTAAATTTTTTTTCTGCAATATGGTTTTAATAAATTTAGTTATGAAAAAAAATATTAAAAAATATTTTTTATAATTATAATATTTTTTCTGGAAATTATATTCAATGTAATGTGTCTTCAAAAATATTTATCTAATAATTTGATATGATTCAATAGGAGAATTAAAATTCTTCCTTATTCATGTAATTAAAACAAAAGTTGTTATTTTTATTAAATAAATAAATTATGATAAATATTTGGTAAAAACAATATATATTCCTATAAAACTATATGGACCACGATGATAATTAATTCTACAGTGCATGTGGATGAATTCATAAAATATTTTACTGATAAATAGTACAGAGTAATGAAAGGAATTCTATTGTACTAAAATTCATTATGGAATATCGTTTTCCTTTAAATATGTATGTGTGATACATATCAATATAACAAAAATAAAAATAATTTAACTGATATAAAAAAATTAAAATATATATTTTCATTGAATTTTCAAAATGGGTTTATTTTAATCTAATCAGATGTATTTTTTTCTATTATAAATTTTGTATTCTACCTGTCGATGATACTAGATTGATAGGAAGAGTATAGAAGGTAATTTTAGGGATTATAAAAACATATTTTCATGTCTTATTTTCAATAAATGGTTCTTAGTACACTTTTGTGACTAATTTTGGTGCACAAGTCCTCTAGTTAAAACAACATATTTTTTATTTTAATGTTTACATAGATAAAATGACTATATTCTATGATAAAAAATTTCCAATTCCTATTCTAGAAACCAATTATAGTATTCTAGGTCTGTGTATATATATGATATAATTGATTTCATAATATATCATGTTAATAAATGTGATATTACATTAGAATATATTCCAATGGAATACAATCATGCACACATTTATAATAATATACTCAATTTTTTTGGTTTCATAAATTATATAATGAATCAGAAATGATGAATGTTTAATTTTTGATCTCCTATTATACTTATAATTATTTATTTTACTTATCTTTTTTTATAATTTAATGAAATATGGGGGAGTTATCCCCTATTTAATTTTCCCTTCTTAATGAAGCATATAATATTTTATTCATTTCATTACCAATTTTATAAAATTAAAAAGGTGTAAAAATATAGAGAAAATTTTCATTCAAAAGCTATAGAGATAGTTTTCAAATTCACATTTGGTATTTTTTAGTATTATATATTATTTTCTATTTTTCCATTTTACATAAAGGGGATATTGACTGCAATAATTGTTTTTGTGTTTTAAAGTTTTGATGAATTGAAATATTTTTTGTTTGATATTGAGATAATAGTTAAATATAATAATACTTTTTAGATGTATTTATTTGAAGAAAAATGTGAATTAATTATTTTATATTTTATAACTATTATTTTATAAAATAAATTTTATTTTATTATATGTCTTCTAGAATTAACATTTATATTTTTTAAGAGGACTATAGAAAAGATACTAGGCTGGGATCCCGCTCACATTTTGTGACCCAAAGGTCAACCCCATGGGATAATAAAATGAGAAATAGCCTAGGTGGTTGGATATTCGGCCATGTATAGGCTCTATGGTGTGTGAAAGATATAAGTCTCGTAGGGTAATTCCCTAGACTTCATGGGTCTAGCTGACTAATCTGATGGGATGAATCTCATGTGTATTTTAATGTGTAGTGGGTGTTGGTTCACAGAAGCCAGCTTAATTCCTTGATGGAATAGATTAAATGATCCTACAATGGACATTTTGACGTACCCGTGAGAAGGGGACTCCAACCTTCCATGACATGTTAATTGTAATTTTCCTGGACCAGGCATTCATCCTTACTATGCATATTATCTGAATACATTGAAATGGTAAGTGTGATTTCTATAAACGTGACCATGAGACTTCCAACTACCTATCTATGAATTCATTTTGATCACAAAAGGAATAAACTATAAAACAAACAATAAGATGTAATCTACATTAAGGTACTATCTATTATTTTTCAATTCTGAATTCATGTTCAATTTCATGACTAAACCCAAGATAATGTATTGTATACCAACCGAAGATGGTATATAAAATGAACACATAATAACACATGGAATGTATGTAACTCGATAAGAAATTTATTTTTCTTATATTTAGAAAATTTAATTTTCTTATAGAATAACATTTTTTATTTAATGTTTAAAATTTATTCACTATCATATTAATTAACTATTTTTAACAATTAAGTTTCTATTTTAAAAAATATTATATTATAAAAATTATTTTTTGTAATAGATTTAATAAAATTAATGGATGTAATAAGTTTCATATATTTTGTTTCATACACTATTTTATTAATATTTTCAGATATCAAATTATTATATGTTTATGAAAACTTATCAATTTTCATTACTCATTTTAATAAATACATATATTGTTAATAATGTTTTTCAATGTTCTTGAACATCATTTAATGTAGAGTAAATCCATAATAATGAATCCATTAGTTAATAATTAATTTTGGTAAATATATTTGTTTATGAATTTTTATTTCTTTAACATGGATTTATATTATTATATAATCTGAAGAACCATGATAAATGTTTTTAATTATACACAATTATCCTTTTAAATACAATTTAATAACTATAATGAAACTGGAAAAATTTTACTCGGTGACAGATGATGATGATTAAGTCATATTTAGGGAGTTGATAATACAACACCATTCTAGAAATTTGAGGTCATGAATTTCTAGTACAACAATTGGTCAATCAGTTCGATAAAAACCATTATCATGTTGATCATCCATTAATAATGTGATAAAAGCTATCGAGTTTCATCAAATTTTATTAGTATATACTCCACCATTATTAAAAGTCCATTATATATTTCTCTGTTATATTTTTTCGAAACTTGTATTTATTATAATGGTTTGGATTATTATTTTCCCATCCAAAATCTACTACACTTGGTTGATTCTCTCATCTTAAAGAAGTGTCTTGTTATTCCACCATGTTAAAAAGAAGGTAGGTTGGGTGAAATTCAAAAGTCATGGGTTATACTACCATATAAGAAAAAGGTACACTTTAATATAACCATCTTGTCATCCTATAATGAAATGAGGGATCACGTGAATAACAGTCTTCTCTCCATGTAGAGGGAATTGAAATGTAGACAAGGAACTTATTGATATAGTCCTCTATAATTTCATCAAGGGTTTTTTTATTTTATGCTCACAACACACGTAAAACAGTTTAATCAACTTGATTATCATATTAGATTAATGAATTAATAAATTTATATTTAAAACCATCTAGTAAATACTTGCATAAACTAGGACCAAATATTATTTTACATCACATAGTTCATCAAACAACTCAACAACATGAGGTAAATGAAAAAAATTCTTGACTTTGATCCTAATCATTTCTCAATATTCAAAATTTCAGCAATAATGATAATGTGATATTTTCCATTATCACAATCCATAAGAGGTTTCTGTTGTCGATCACCATAATTAAACATTATAATTTAACACTAGATGGCATATTACCAATAAAATTTATATTGTAAAAACTCGAGAGTGAGTGGATCATATTGTGGTTCATTATCTCCATTATTAGAAAACTTATTATTATTATCACATTTTATTTTTATAACTCGATGAACTTACTCCATATATAATTTTATTACTACTATTCTTAATAAATTTAATATATGTTTGATTCCAAACATTAATCCAAACGAAATATCATTTTATTCATTCCATTATTTTTATTGTTAGAGTTTTCATTGAATTTCATAATTCTATTCTTATCAATACACCGATATTGATTTTTGACTCCAATATCTGTCTCCACCTTAATAGAATATTGAATGATATCTTCATAGATATTATAGTATCTTCTATGTACAATAGTTTGGAAACATGGTTATAATACCATGAGGTATTGGTCAATCTTATATTCAAGTCAGAATATAACACCTTAAAATACCACCAAAGAATTGTTAAATTTTTCTCATTAATATTATTTGATTCATCATTCTTTCTCTGTAACCCAAGTACATAAATCATGATTTTCATATGAATAATAAAAGGAAATTACTTATTGAAATATAATCCCATTAAATCATCTCGCTCAATGGAGAAAATTTCAACATTTACCTTCAGTTATTAATAAGATTCCACCATTGATATTATTTACCATTCAAATGATAAATAACAAAAAAACAATTCAATTTTGAACACTAGAAAACCAAAAATATCATTTTGTGGGGATACTTTTATATACCTATACCACATTTGTATCTTCCAAACAACTAGAATAAGGGGTATGTTACCTCATGGAGGATGAAATAGAATGTTTTCCAATTTTATATATGTTTGGAATCATAGTATGATTAATATCTTGATAATATTATGAAAATATAGAATTTGTTTTACTCCAACTCCTATATGATATTCTTCTTCAGAAAGAAAATTATTTCATTGTTAGACACATTCATCATTAGTATGATTCCTTAATGTTGCATCCATTAACAAAAAATATAAAGCCTTATGTGAGGAACTATTATCATTGTCGAAAACACATAATGAAGAATAATATTTTATATTTTATCTAAAAAATTAATCCTTCTTAACAATATCTAGATCCATATAATTAACAGATGTTATCCATTATCATTACAAAAACATTTTACAATTATCTTATAAATTGTCTTATACCTTGAATTTTCACCATTGTTATCTAAGAATAATATCCATATTTTGACTACACCATTATCTAATACTAACTATTTTGAAAAATAGAATACCAACATATATATTAAATATTAATATAAGAATATCCATTAAATTATATTATGATCCATGCAAGAACCGTAAGGGTTTACTAATTTTCGACACTAAATACACAAACATTTTATTTTTGGAATAATCTATAACACATTACATAAAGTTTGTGAAAAATATTTATTTTCCAATATTTATCAAACAGAAACACATTAATAATAACTTGTGGAAAGTAATCATAATAAATGGACATCATAGATACTTATTAGGGTTAATAATTGGATATATCGATGATTATTTCTGTATAACGTGATAATAATTATACGAGGACATTATTTTTACATTTCACACTCTGAAGGAGATAATATTCGGATAATTCACATATTCATTACAAACCATTGTGAATGATATGAATATATAATGATAATGATTAACCTAAGTGGAAAATTATATCAAGGAACGACCTATGTTAAAATAAAATGGATTATGTATCTTTGTATCGAGGTTGTAATTAAAACCACAGTTAAAAGGATATATAGTGATTAACGTTATGTAAAGTATGTCCATCATATTTATTTTTGAAAACATATTAATATGGGTTCAGAAATGGTAATCCTTTATACCATGTAACAAGAAAGAAATTCTAGAAACACTGTGGGCTTGATCCCATGAACAATGGATGATAAGCGATTAACTCTATCCACTAACCTATTAAAAGACAAATTGAATATTTCATTGTTATTATTACTAGTATTAGATGAATAAATATTAATTATGAAACATTAGTGTTACTTTTTAAGTTTAATGATTAATGTATTAACTCTGTTGGTTTTGGATAATATTTATATTAATGTTTTTATACTTGTAACTCTTTTATGATCCTTGTGATCCTTTAAAATCATATTTTAGTGCTCACAGATCAAAGTTGACTTTTAGATACCAATTTCTTAAAATAAGTTATGACTAATAATTCCATCAAAGACCTACCAAAAGTTGGAACTATTCATATGAAAATTAAAAGTTATCATGTAACTAAATTTACTTATAATATGATGTTGTAACAAAATTTCTCAATATGAGGAAAATGTTCTTAATTTTTTTTTCTAGTAACATATTTTTTCTTGAACCAATGATCTTTTAAATCCCTTTACACTTATGTATTTTAGGACATATAATTTATAATTATTAGTCACTTGTTGATTATTTATAAACTAATTATCCCTTATAAGTATTTAAAAATTTTCAACAATTATTTATCTAAACACACCCTTAATGTTCTCTTAAATAGATACCTCTTTTAAATGTTATTCCTTGTGGCCCTTCTACTACAGAGTCTCTCTTTTCTGGATGATTTTATACGAAAACTTCTCATGATGTGAGACTTAAAACATATTAGATATCCAAAAATATATCATGAAGAACAATTTTAAATTATAGTGATGCAATTTATTTATAGTAGATTGAATTTAACGCCCTGAGATTCTAAATGAGAAATGTTGTATTTCATGGTGTGTATGAAAAATAACACCAACAACATACGAAATTATATATCCTACAAATATATTATATATTTACTATTATAAAAAAATTTAATATATTTTATAGTTTTCTATTCACATGACATCATGTTAGGTTACATCATAAATAGTAATGTATTTATTGAAAATAATACAATCCATGCAAGGCTGAGTTTTACCAAACAACTAAATATTATTATTGTATTATTACATAAGAAAATAATATATAACCAAGGCATGGAAGTAGTGGTTTTAAATAGTATTACATAACATATGAAATATTTATTTTTTATATTCAATAATATATTTTTTATATTAATCAAATATATTTTAATTTCATTAGACAACAAGGGTCCCAATATTAAACATAAAAAAATGTATTTTTTATGCACCTTTACCACCTTTAGGGGAGACTATATTTTAAATCCAATTTTTTGAAATTTTATAAATAATATATGAAAAAATAAAATTAATATTTGACATAATATAATAATAACTAATATAGGGGGAATTTTTGTATGTTTATTTGATCTTTTATTTTTTAATTAACTGTGAAAACACATATTTTTAATTTAGAATCTCCTACTAATATAATTTATTTATAAGAATAAATGAAACTTTAAACTTTTTTATGTTTATTTATAAATTTTTTATGTAATCTTATATTGGTCTTTGGAATCAATTTCACATTTAAAATAAATATAAAAATCAAGAAATCTTCTGAACATTTTTATGTTAAAAACCTGAATTGTCATCCCATACGTGGGACTAAATTTCAATTAATTTGATCCACTTGTGTGATGAGAATTTTTTAAAATAATTCCCTTATTTTTAATTAGAATATGTAATATTTTCTAATATTGTAAAAATATTTTTTATCAAAATATTAGTTGATGTAATTAAAATTAATTACAATGAATGAGACGAAATTATACTTAATAAGGAACGTATCCTTAAAGATAAGACCAAAACAAAGCTAAAAACTTGTCCAATTGATACAAGATGTCCATATTTCGACATTATTATCCCATGGTTATGCTTCATTTGACTATTTTATCCACATTAAATGAAAAAACTAAAGGTTTAATTTTATTTTAAAAAATTTAAAATATTTCCACTCTTCATCCACTATAAAGAGGCTATCTCTCATCTCACATGGTCACACTAATCAAGAAACTTTTTCAAGAATATGATCCAAAAAAATAGCGCTGGAAAATTTCTCCCCTTAATAAAGAAGAATATCCTTGGTAAAAAATACATCCTTGGAAGACCATTGGTTCAAACCAAAAAAAGTTTCCTGATTAAGAGTTAAAACTATTCCTCAAGCTCAAAAGTTTTATTTCCATTATCTACCCCCTAAACTCATCTTATTCAATGATTATATAATAAAAATGTATCCTAAATATACATATATGTTTTTTGGTCAGAGTATTGAAATACACATTCAAATACTTCCACATAATGGGTAACGAAAATACCATTTTTGTGTATAGTGAAGTACCATAGGACAAATCGAGGTCATTCGCTTTATACCGTTTCCACCTATCTTGGATGGGAATGATTATGGATAGACTATTTATATATTTTATATATGATATTTATAAACACATATGTAATGAGTATATATTATATATTCATCATTTGTTACTTTCTAGAGATAACACAACCATTATTTCAGTAACCAATAAATTCTTAATGCATAATCTACAAACCATGCTATTAACAGCCGAAATAATGAAAATAACGAACATTTGTCATCAAACTAGTAATGAAATATTATAATAGGGTAATATATGATAACATAAATATGATAATGGTTCTATTATTCATTAATGGAATGTATAAAACTATTATATAGAATGTTAAATAATGTTCACCCAAAAATAAATTATCAAGTATGTGATTTCGTCTCGATTTACATTCCATTGAGGCTAATTTGTTGTTATGCACCTAGTTTCTTTTATATGGTGTATCAATATCATATTGACTTGTTATATCATGAATATCATTATTCTAAGGATATTAAAAGTTTCATTTTATGTTATTAATCCATATAGATTAATATTTAAATCATTTCAGTTAGTATGGGACACTTTGTATTGTCTAAATATAATTCTCACCAATAGAATTTTTAAGTATTTTTTATTCAGAATTCCTTATGTTATTGTTATAAATCAATAGAAAAAATAAATTTTTTTCTATGAAGAAAATATCTTATATATCGTCTATATATTACAACACTTTCATATAATATCATGACTCATTAATTATTAATTATATTTTGAGTTCAATTTAAATTTTTAAGGGAGGTTCAAGTTAAAAGTGACCATGTGGAAAAGAATTTCATTACCAAATTTCTTTTCATTATGTTATATTACATCCTTTGTGTTATTAAAATTCAATTATTATATGTATAAATTCATTTCAAAATCATTTTATTTTCATCCATTTCGATTATGTGGGTTTAAATTTGATACACGTGATCTATTCATTGAATTATTCTCACCTCAATATAATGCTATTTCCAAGGGTTTGTTTCAAAATCTCATTTAATCTGAGATTTTTTACACTTGAAATTTCATCAGAGAAAATTATTTGATAATTTTATAATCAAAACATTCATTTTATTCTCCTCTGGTAATTCATGACCTTCTCTATTTAACAGAACCATTTTTTCAATGATTTTATACATAAAATGTGTTAGAAAATGATTTTAAGAAATCCTGACTTCATTTATCATTTTAGTTCTAGAATATATTTTCTTATAAAAATCATTATTTTTTAGAAAGATTTTTCAAAAAATATACCACATCAAAATAATTTTTAAAGAAATTAGTACCCTCTTTTCCATTTACCAGTGTCTTAAAAAGAATTTTCTTATCAAATTTCAAATAAGGTATTTTTCAATCCTTTTACAATGAAAAAGGAATTCCATTTACCTTGTATGAAACCTAAAAATTTACCCACCCCCATTTTAGTAATTCATCCTTTTCATATATAAATGGTAACTTTTTAAATAAAATGTTTTCAAACGTGATTTTCAATGAAATATCTTATCAAATTAATGACTATATTTTTCAATAGTTTTTTATAAAATAAATTTATTCTTATTTATAAATTAAAAAACCATATATTCTTACTCCACCTAGGACATTTTGTATTGATACCATTTTTACTATTCGTATGTATGGTTTATTGTTTATTTTATCAATTATAGTATTCACATTCACTACATTTTTTCATTTTTTAGTCCCTTTTAAATATTTAATTTGTGAATATAATTGATTAATGAATTTCACATTATTATCCATATCATTTATCATTGATATGCTTATTGATTATACCATTTATCAGTTGTTATAAGGTGTTTACTTTTAATGTTATTGGAATATTTGTGGAAATTATAATAAATCACTATCCTCAAATAGATATAGATATTTGATAAGATATATTTTTAAAAATATTATTTGATAAATACGGAATGCTTTGGAAATTTATGACAAATGTGGGGCCAAGTTATTGTTAAAACTTTGATGAATGAGTGGTCTCAGGGGATGAGCCAGTTGTATAGGAACCTTAGATGTGTTTTTAACCAATATGGAAAACATTCTTGTGAAACATATTGATGGTAATGGTTCCACGTATCTATGAAAAATGGATTCCAATAGTTAAGAATTACAATAATTTAGTTTCAGTTAGAATTCGTTCATTATATTTTGTGTTGACATATCTATTGATATATTACATTTTTTTCACTTATTATTTTGAATGTGTTTTAATTTTATTTCCTTCCCATATTGATTTTACTTGATCTTGTTATTTTAATGGTATTTTTTCAGTCATTACATTTTCATACTGTTTATTCACACCCCCAAAGATTGTTTATTACATGATATGTGTGCTCATTAATTTACCATACCATATTTATTTTTCAAATGGATCCACAATTTCTTCAATATAATCTATCCTTACCAAGAATTTGAGATCAAATTTATTTCTTCATTTTCCCAAGATTGCATGAATTATACTAAGAATGATATGAAATGATACAGTAGTTACAAATATGTTTTTCATGAATGAAACAAACTATGTTGAAATTACTATATTAATTTTTATTACAATACTCGGGTTTGTATATGGTTTACCAAGACTAAAAAATGGACCAATACTTTATGATTTGATTCCTTATAATCATACTAATGTAATTCTATTTGACATTAGAGGTATAGGTGGTTTGGGTTCAGCTCTTAACTCTTCCCATCCCTCTCCGTAGTCCTTCAATAATTTAATCGATGGGTGGTTCTCTAGGATACTTTATGTGTTTGGATGATGGTACCTAGGGTCATCAAGAACCATCAATCCCTCTCATTTGTGTGGGGACATATATTTCACCCCTATTCCTTTGATATTTATGATTCTATATAGAGAAGGTTTCTCCTCATCACACCATGCATTTTTTTTAAAATTGCCCATGTTCTATATTGAAAGTTATCTTTAGGGGCACTCATTGAATTAGTATAGTAGAAGAGTGATGGGTTTTGAACTGAATTTTTTAATGATTCCCATGGATATTGGTGAATGTCTCTCTACTGATGGAGGTATTTAGTCAACTGATTTTGAGGTCAATAGAACTCTTTTACTATATTAGTTACTAGAAATCCAATTAGTATTTTGAAATTGGATCTTTGATGACGGTGCACCTATTTCAATCGATTCTGAGATCATTAAAACAAAGTTACTGATTTTAGTACCACTGGAAGTATATTCTTTCATCCTAGGTATTGGGATTCAAAACGAACCAGGCTTTTTGTAATTTGGTAAAGTTAGTCATGTGATGGTTCCTAATATAGTTGACCTAACTATGGAATTGCCTTGTCCCCTTTCCCCCTCAGCAGCAATGATTGGTTTAGATATTGAGGTTCTTATTTAATGTGATTTTGGATAAATCACACTACTTTTAATTCTTGAGCATCCATATTCTCCCTTGTTTCAGTTTGGTTTTATTGGATAGTATTTGTTTCCCTTTTTATCTCACCATCCCCTCATTATTTTTAGTATGGTGAATGACGAAATGGGCGAATTATCCACATCTATGAGATCTCTGGAGAGTTTTTTAGAATTAATCACCTTCCTAAAAATATGTTACCATTTCCTAATAATAATATTACCCTTCCATCAATTTTTCATTTTTAGAAAAATAAATTTCAGTTGAGACAAAGGGTAATGTAGCTCTACATTGTAAGGTAAGACATAAACCCGTGGATGATACTCTATCAGCTTCATGTGGCCGCATAACTAGTTCTATGTCGAGATGAACAAAAATTATCATTTATCATTATATATCTTGTATCATGGCCGTATGGTCAGTTAATCCCTCATATAATTATTTCTACTATCATTTGGAATGATTGGGGAATGAGCTCATTGGTGAATTCTTCTTTCATTGTGTAAGAGTCTCACAATCATTATGCTTCTATTTTTATTATTTTTGAACCAAAACAAGGTATATATCAATTAGATTATCCTTCTATAAATATAGTTCTATTTGATTATATGTATGAATTCCATGAAATTTTATGATATGGATCATCTAGAAATAGGGTATCAAATTGAATTCGTTGATGCTTTTGAGAAGCATATTACAACCAAAATCAACAAGGGAGATAGTTGTTTTTTGTGTTTATATTTTTTAATGATAAATTTGATGTTGATGTTACAATGTATTTTTGGAAAAAACTATTAGTCATACAACCTTGTTTACTCCATCTATTCATTGGGGGTGACTTCATGACAATCTGATATACATATTAGAAACAAGTTAGTTTGATCTTATTTTCTAAATCCATTGATTCTTTTTTGCATTTATGGATAATATGGGACTTTTGGACATGTGATAAATTGGTAGTGAATTCAATTATTACAATAAATATAAATTGGTGGAATTGGGTTTGGTTCTAACTATATAGGTGGCTCTCCAATATTCAAGGGTTAGACTCATATGAGATAGCCCGAGTTTCACATCCCCAAAAATATATCTAGGATCATAGTCCCCAATTGGTGAGTTTGAAAAAGGATATTAGTAGATGTAGTGCATTTCATTATTCTTCCAACTAAAATAGAATTTATGGGTTTATTTAGTTGGAAAAAAGGTCATCGAAAATTCCAAATATGGGTTCCTCTTGGAAATGTTTTCTACATCGACAAAAACATTTAAAAATGGAGATTCAATTCTGGTCCAATAATACAAATGGTGGATATAGGAATCTAGAGAAACATAGTTATGACATTATCATTCATGAATAGTACTTTCATAAATGCTATAAGGAGGATATGTTTCTTATTCTGAATGAAGAATAGAATTTTTTGGATGAAAAGCCGATGGAAATTGCAAGTATATACAAGAGAAAAATAAGATCCATTTGTCTCAAGGAAGGGGATTAAAAAGTAATAAATTTTAACACATTCCTAAAACATAATAAGGTTTTTAAAAGAGTTAATATTTTTATTTATGAAAGTTCATTTACATCTAATATTTATTTGGTGGATAATAAGGCCTTAGAACACATTAAAAATTAATTAGATGGAAAGAGCATTAACATGTCTCCAGGGAAAGATAGGTTTGATATAGATAGGTTCATGTATTATATCCCATGGATGGTAGATAAGATAGATACTATTGATTTAGATGTTATTTTGGGAGGATGATAAAATAAAATCTATCATGTTCAGAATGAATATGGAATGTGGTCCTGGTCCTATTTGATTTCCCTTCAATTTTTTGGAAATAGAATGTGGAATTTTTAACCCTTCGGTGGAAAATGTAGAGAATAATTTTTTCAAAGGGGGAGGTTTGACTAGAGATATTTGTCCCTCCAGGGTGATTATGATTCATATGGTAAATGATCATATTTCTATTAACAACTATAGGAAAATTTTATTATGAAAATTTCCATACAAATCATATCTATTATGATAAATAGAAGAATTTTTGGATTAGTCTCAAGATTTATATCGGATGAGAAACATGGTTAGTTGTATTGGTGGTGTATTCAATAGGCCATTGATATCATAAAGGATATATTGGATGATTTAAAAATAAAGAATATTTTCTCAAATTTCATGATAATTTTTTATTAAAACAATTCCTATGAATAATTGATATAAAGATTTATTATTAGATTTATGCTGAATTTTGGATTTCAGGACGGGTTCTGTGACCTTTGTTTCAGGTTCCATGCTTCCCTGTGGCTCACCATCTCAAATATGGTGGGAAATTTTCCTTTTATAAATTATTTTGTGGGGAAACAATAGTGACCCTATATCATTATTATTTTATATATTGTCTCATGAATCACTTAACCAAAACAGAAAAAGGGATTTGTTGGAATGGAAAATTATGCCTTTTGAAAAAAAATTTGGTTTATGAATGATATGACATCTCTTATTTTTTTGATGTAATGTTAATATTTATCAATTCAAAGAAAACGTTCATCAAATGGTTCCTAAAAATCTTGAAATACTATATAAATTTTATTAGATACTTTATAAACTAATGGAAAATAAGTGTTTATATTTTCAAAAAATGGTTAAGAATGTGTAATAACATCATTTCAAAAAATCTAACATGTAATGAAGAAAATTTATTTTGAAATTTCTTGGGGTTATATTCTCAAATATATGGATCAAAAATATTTTCATTGATGCAATCAATAAGGGGATCACATAGAGAATCTATAATTGGGAAAATATAATTATCTCATTCGGATTAAGGATCAAACTGATTAATAATGTTATTTCCTCGATTCCCATGCATATAATATATATCATTATAGACCAAAAAGGGAAAATCAGAATGATAGATATGATTATTAATGGATTACTGCGGGCTAAAAATCAGATGGATAAATTTCATTGGGCATCAATAAATCTCCTTGCTAAACCAATTGGTGAAGGAGCTGTAAATCTAAAAAATGTCACAAATACAAAAAATTCCATGAAATAGAATTTCATATGGTAAATCGTTGATGATAATTTGTTATTATAATGTTTTATGATTTACATACATGGAGAAGGATGGGAGGGATGCTCTAGAAAATTTAGATTACTCTCAAATTTACTTTAGTATATGGTTAATCATATAGATTTTTTATAGATAAAGTTAGATGGGTGATCATGCTTGGTGATGCTAATTTTTGTAAGAACCGATAGGTGGTGGAATATTTGTTTTTTTCACCAATTATCCATCCTAAAAACTAAATTTAAAGGAGGATAATATAGTACCTGAATATATAAATTTGTTTTGAATGTGGGACATAAGGAATTCTTCATGAACATATGATTTGTTGATGAACTGGACCTATGAACATTTACTTTTTCATCGTCAGGGACCTTCAGTAGCCAGGATTATTGGAATCCTATGCCTATAAAAAATGGGGTTGATAAATTATGGAACAAAGATTTGATGAAATGATTTTCCATTTATTATAAATTTTTATTTTTGTATAATCTGGAATGGTTCTCTTCGAAGAGATGGAAATGTTCAAAATAATAGTGTTCTGCTGGAATCTAGATGTCAGTGGTGTGTCCATTCACATCAAGAATCATATTTGAATATATTTTTCAAGGGTGAATTTACACATGTATTCTGGATATTTATCAGTAATGTGATGAAAACACATGTGGTTCAAAATCCTAGGAATGAGGGTCCAAAAATTTGATAAAAGAGGATGGGTTTCAAGGAGTGAATAAGAAGGATAGAGAAATTATTTTTTAAGATGTGTGTTTCTCTTTATTAGAGGCTATAAACAATGTTAGAGAGGGTAGTATTATGCCTCATATATTCCTTTAGGACTGTGTAATTATATTAGATGTTGAGATGGGAACTCTTATACATTGTGAGATAACATCAACTTCTTTATATTTCCTTCTTATGAAACACAAATTTACTATTGAGGGGAGATGAATTAATCTGGAATGATTAATCATATGGAGGGATACTGATACAGGGTTCGAATTAAATTTGGATAGATCTCAAATGGAAGTGGTTATTAAAAGGTGGTGGTCTAGTGTGAGAAAGAAATAGATCAGTGATTTTGGGTTTTAGTTCATTCTATGGGGATGAAAACTCCATTGAAAAATAAGTCAGACCAGTGATATCTGGTATCCAAAAATATAAGCATTAAAATTATTTTATCTCAAAAGTTCATTTTGACTCATAAATATTGGTAGAATTTTATGAATTAATGGTAAGTTGTCCATGAGAATATTTTAAACTTTTATGAAAAATATAAGTGTTGGTTAATTATGATATTCGGGTTAGTAATAAATTGAGAAATGGTAATGGTTTTGAATATTATAATTCCAGTATGGGAAAAATAGGTTAATGAATCATATTATACATTAGGTTGGGGTTTCTTATAAATGATTGTAAATTTTTTATGGGGTGATGATATCATCCTCCATTATTCCAGACTTCCGTGATTGGACTGTATTTATAGTTTTTGTTTTCCAAATTAATGTAATTAAAAGGTAACATTCTGTCATTAAATAGTGATAATGGTGAAAAGTCACCATAAAATATTTCTATAAGATACCTTAGTAACACTGTATAATGTTCATGTCATTTCCTAAGTTATGGTGTTCATTTTGTTAGTGTATTGTAATAAATAAAGGGAATTACCCTTAGTAATAATGTTTCAGTCGTTTAAAAATGAAATTGATCATTTACATTTAATTTAATTATTATAATTAATCTATTACAATTATATAGTCATTAAAAATTTAATTTAATTTAAATATATTTTTCAATCATCATATAATATTGAGAGAATATGCCTGAAATTTTTTGTTTACAAAAAATGTCATTATTCAGATATATAGAAATAAAAAAACATGAATGGGTGATTTTTTAGGAGTTTTATAGAATGAATCCTAATTAATATTTTTATTTTATTGATAATAGTTCACAATTAAACTATTGTTATATTTTTACTATTTTATGTCAATAATTTTATTTAAAATGGAAATTCAAAACTTTAAATGTAAAAAAAACTTCTTGATATATGTATTTTCATATATTTTTAATTTTAAAGGGGGTTTGATGAGATGGAATTTTTAATATATTAAAAATAATACATAATAATGATAGGGTTAAATTAAACTAGTACTTTCCCATAAATTTGCACTGTGGTGTAACTCAATTAGTAGTTTATGTGTTCGCAAAATGATATGGCTCAATAAATATTTTTAAGAAGACAATGATAAATTTAATAGTTAATAATAAAAATAAATATCCATTATATTTAAATAAAAAAAATTTGAAACTTATTATTAAAACAACATTATACAAAATATAGAGACATCATTATGATAGATGTAACACCCCAGTCTTTCATGATAGGCTTCTCTTTCAATAATGCAATAGCTTACATTGTACGCAAGTTCGAGATTCTAACACACCACGACCAATCAAAGTAGCAGGTATGAATAGTAATACCCACTCTTTCAAATTATTTATATTTTATATTTAAATATGGACTTTATTTTAGGATTTGGAATATTGATATTATCCTAAGTTGAATTTTTGGTATTTTTATGAGAACTTCCAATTTTTTATGAATACTGAAAAATACTTAAAAACAACATTTTTTAAAAAAATAATTTATAGTGGTAAATTATAGTATTGAGTGGTTTTAAAGTATAATTATAATATATATTTACAATTTTATCCAATGGTGTTCATTATAATTAATTTCACTTTGAAATTGGACATAAACAATTCTCAATCTATTGATATATATTGTTTCTTAAAAACACGCTATATGTGTGACAACGGGAATTAATTATAAAATTAATTAATGCAACGTATATGTTTGGAATTTTCTAAAATAGACATCATTTTTTAATTTGAAATTTCAATTATATCTTAGGGTGAAATTTTGGCATTGATCTGAAAAACATCAATTTTTGATGAATAGTGAAACCACTAAGTGGTAGATAAAAAACTGATTTTTCGTTTAAATGAAACAATACAACTTCTGTGATTTTATTTTCAAAAAACTGACATACATGGATGCCATTAAGAAGTAAAATTTGGTTCAATGGGATTAAAATAATTTTTTTCTGAATAGTAACTTTTGTGTTTAATTAATCGCGATTAAAGGTAATTAGTGTCATTTATGGTAAAAATGATATTATAAAAATATGAAAATACTCATACACTTGTCCTAAAATTATTTTATGAGTCATTTCAGACCAATAAAATCCATGGGTCAACTTGGGGACCCCATGGAGCTACTTGGGTGAGAAAATGACAATAATAACTTTTTATTTAAAGTAAAAATAAAATTGTCATAAACATGTGTTGTTTTACTAAAACAATTATCACAAGGTGTTATATAAGTTAAAATGTCGACTATAAATATTAATTGGAAAGATAAAAAGATTTCATACATCATTATAATTTTTTTATAATTTTTAGACATTAAATAAATTAACTTTTTTATGACACCATGATGATGCAACGATTACCTCCTTAATTAACAATTTAAATAAAATGAAATGATAATGTAAACTCTAAGACATAATCATTTCAAAAACCTATTTGATGAGTATATTTAGAACCATTATCTCCTTAGCTTCGAAATATATAAGTTTGGGACCTTTAAAATTCAAACCTCATTATATAATAAAGTAACATTTCATGACTTTCCTAGAGTTCCCCTCCTCTCCTCTTATAAAAGGCCCCCACCACTACCACCTTATTCACACCTTCCAAGCCATTTGGATCGTCCAATATCTACCCAAATACTCTACTGACTTCCCTCTATTACTCCTAGAAGCCTCACTTTGGGAAGAAGTCATCCCAAGGAAGCCTTTGGCACAAATCAAAAAGAGTTACCCGATTTTAAGGTATTGTCTTCTCTTATATTGTTTTGTTTTATTTTGCTTCTGCAACCCCCTAAACTCTTTTTATTGTTTTCTTTTGTAAAAAAACAAACCACTTCAAGATACAAGGATTTTGTTATTATAAGGATTTTATTTACAGTTACATACACCTTCGTTAAATGGTTAAAGAATATACTATTTCTGTGGGTGGTGAATTATAGCCTCATGAAACGATGATTGTTCAATCTTCTTTTAAAACCTCTCATGGTGGCCATTATGATGACACTATTTTTTATATATGATATATATTATGTTTATGTTTTACTTATACTTATGTATTTTTCATTTATGTCATACCTTTATTATTTCCATTATGGGTAAACAAGATAATTTCATTTTAGGAAGTGTGGACTACCGCCCCCTCAAAGTGATTTGAATCATTAATGTCATATGTGGGATGTATAAAGGATGGAGTAAATGATATTATATATGATATTATAGTGGAATTATAATATACCATTATATCATTATGATTTCAATCCATTAAATACTAAATATAAATGAAAGTAGAGTTCATGCGTACGTACAGCTTACCATCTCCATGAACGGTGCATTTCATTTCTTAACTCTAAATTTTATGTAATATTATAAATACATATATATACTATATATATATAATATATATGATATATAGATCATTAATATAATTCTGGATATAATGGATATCTTATCACATTAACAACTTGTAATTGTATGAAGTTTATTTTTGGCTTAAGAACCAAAGATCGACAAAAGGACCGTTATTAACATAAATAATTACATAATATTAAAAACATGGTAATACGTCATATAAAATGAATAATGAACATGAAAAAGGTTCTTAAGAAAGTATAAATTAACTTTAGTTTATTATTTAGGAGATTAAAGAACGATCGAGTCAAGTCGGACACGAGGTAAGGGAACTTCATAACCCAATTTTCGTTCTTTGGGTCAATATCCTACTTTCAAATTATGTCATGATATTATTATGTCCTATCTTGAATTTTTAGTTTTTGTATGTGTACATATATTGAATACACATAACAGATCTATTTTATTTTAAAAAATAATTTTGTAAGGGACTTCGTCTCAATCTCCATTCATTGAGGCATATTTTGTTTTATACTCAAATTTCATTTATATGTTGTATAAACCCCTTTGACTTTTACCTTTATTCAAAGGAATATTTTTACAATAAGAGTTTTACTAAACGAAAAAAAGGGAATGTTTTTCTTCTCGTATGTATGCGGCGACAATGACATCTCCACCGCCGTGACCATTATTTGAGTTTCGGCTTCCTCTACAAGCTATACCTTTTTTAAAATGAAAAGTAAATACAAAGTTTTAATTTTCATTCATTTTGGTATTGAAAATGGTTTTGAAAGTGTTTTTATTATATCAATGTGTTGTATTCATATCTTTTGATTGAAATGTGGAAATGTTATGTTTTATTTATGCATATTTTATGTGGTACGGTTATGTTATGTTTTATGATATGTTTAAACCTATTCATATGAGTATTGCATTGGACTTAATAAGTGACGGGTGGATCCCGCAATAGCTCCTCGATGCATCTGAAGGTCTCATGAGACAAACTAGTGTCTTGGCACGAGTCCATGACAAAATATTATTTGTAGTCTTGGCACGAGGCCCTGGCTACGTGGTTATGATAGTCTAGCATTATGCATTCCATCATTGTGAAAGTGTTTATTGATATTGCATGTGATTATTCGACCAGTAGAATATCCATGTATATAAGTAATGGCATTATCTCATTTTACTTTTTCTATATTATGTTTAAGTTCATGTTTAAAAGGATTTTGTTTTAGTTATACATTCCATTAAATATTTATGTTTATTTATGAAAAATCTTCTGCTATATTGTTATCCTTACTGAACATCTGAGCTCACCGCTTACAATGTTTTAATTTTTCTAGGATGTGATGAAGTATATTATGAATGACCAATAGGGATAATATAAGGGGATATAAAAACAAGATGAAGTAGTAGTTTTTTTACTTTATGATGTAATGTAAGACTTATGAATGTATCTAGTGTTTCTAAGGCTACTATACTAATCGGTCTTTCGAGACTTGATCTGTTGTGATCATGCCAATGTTACGCAATAATGCACCGAATCTGGGTAACTGGGGTTGGGGCATTACAGTTGGTATCATAGGTAGTTTAGTACTAACTGTGGAAGCTAGATTTAGATAAAATCTGATTAGAGCACACAGCCCAACGATATACTTTGAGGATTAGTATTGAAGAAATTCCTAAAATTTTGGTATTATAAAGATTTTGTGAGTTTTCCGATCAATACATCCCTGTCTGGATACGAGCAGGTAGAGGCAACTCTGGCATAGATGTACCTAGGGGTAAAACCTGAAAACACCGCTTTGAGCTAGACTCGAACAGGAACAGGTGCACGACAACGGGCCTTGCTGCACTCTTGGTTACGACACTCCCGAGGGATATGCTTAGGATAAATCTCATTTTCTTTTCAAACCATTATAAAGGGTTTATGAGTATATAATTCCTCAAAGAAAACATTTTTTATGATTATGAATTATATCCATAAACCGTTCAACATACATTACGTATTTTACAAGTTTGGAATTATTCATTGCAATTCATAAACTAACCTAGTTTATGCCATTGTATAGAAATGGCGCCCAATAGAAGGAATGTGAACTCCATCAATACGTATGATCCAAAGAGTAAGAAGGATCATATATTTCACGGTATTAATCCAAAATTTAGAAGGGAAATAGTCTCCCATTTGTTCTCAACATATGAATAAATGGTATCATGTGTTATTAATATAAGTAAAGAATTCTCTGAGTCTTAATGGACTTTAAGGGAAAAAAGAGAATAAAATGATAGAAGAGAGAATGATAGATAAAAGGAGGAGGGAAAAGAATAATTTTCCAATATGTTATAACTATGTGAAGAAACACCTTGGTACTTGCCTGAAGAGAATGGGAGTTTGTTGTAATTTTGGAGAAAAATGACACCAAGTGTGTGACTGCAAGGGTATGAAAAAGGATTCAAATGTACATTGCTTCACCTGCAAGGAGTGGGGACACTACGCAAACCAATGTCCAAATCATCAGAGTATGCCCCAAATTATTTTATTGGATAATAATAAATTTATGATACTACCATAGATGAGGAGGAATGATTAGAGTTCTTATGTTGTTATTAATGAATATTGTCATTTGAGGGTTGTATCATTGATGTACTAGTTATAATAATTATGGAGTATATAAGGATTGTACTTTAGTACTATTTCATCAAAGACTTGAGATTGTATGGAACCAAGAAATGTGACTCCACAACAGGTTAAAGTTTTGGAAAATATATGGTTGAGAGAAAGATAAACCATAATATAGTTCTGATAACGAGATAGTGATTTTGGAATAAGACATGATTGATTTGGATAAATTATATTGGATATTCTTAACTTCCTTGAAACTGAATAATGATTTGTATGTATTTTTGGATAGAAGGAGTATATCTAGTATTATATAAGGAATAAGGGATCATGGTAATTCAGGATGTTGCAGTGTTTTAAAATAATACATGATAAAGGGGTTCAAATGTTGTTACATGAAGAAAAAGGATCTTAATTATGTTTACCTTCTTAATAAAATTTGGACTGTGAGTTGGATATATGTATTTTGGATAACTATAAAGGTTGGAATGGATTAAGTTGAACCTTGGATATTATTATTTAAGGTTAAAAAATTTCTGAATATTAATTTTGGAATATTATAATACTATATTTTTAGGAAAAAGGACAACCTGCAGGTCGGGGGATAACCTGTCGCGTCAGACAAAGCTGCAGGAATCGAACCCACAACCATAGTGCGACAGGCCTTTATTACATACCACTAGCCTACATGAAATCCCTCGTTATTACAAAATAATTTTCCTAATGTAAGTGGTATGTGGTAATATTTTGATCCTTCTACAATTAGGATAAATAGAATATTTTTGAGTTCTATTACCATTTGGAGTGAAAGATGGGGTTTTGGTAAAAATTTATTAATGAATGAAAGTCTACACGACAAGTATGTATATTTCCTTACGTTCATAGTAAATCTCCTAAATAAATTCCTCAACATTATGAAAGATAACTTCAAACAAAAACATTGTCGGTTAACTTTTCCTATTGGGGAATCAATGATGGTTTAACCAATCACAAGTCTGTGATTTTATTATAGTTAACTTTCTTTTAACCATGTTATCTACAACTCTCCATCAGACCTTGATTGTCTGTTTTTCTTCCATATCAATATTTTTATAGAATCCTAGTATGGGCTATCTCAGGTGACCTTTGTACTTCTCTTTCTTTCTTTCAATGTAATATTTTTATTAACCCTATTTCCGATGTGGGTTTTCCAAAAAGGTATTTTCTATTTTCAAACATCTATTTTCGAAGAACATTTTCAAATTGTGAGGAAGAAATTTATTGAAGGAGAGAAGAATGAACACCCCAAGCGTTCACTATACGCTTCTCTTTCAATAATGCAATAGCATGCATTGTACGCAAGTTCGAGATTCTAACACACCGCGACCAATAAAAGTAGCAGTTATGAATAGTAATACCCACTTTTTCAAATTTTATATATTTTATATTTAAAAATGGACTTCATTTTTGGATTCAGATTATCGAATCTTAGGTTGAATTTTTGGTATTTTTCTGAGAACTTCCAATTTTTTATGAATAATGAAAAATACATAAAAACAACTTTTTTAATAAAAATAATTTGTAGTGATAAATTATACTATTGTGTGGTTTTAAAGTATAATTAAATATATTTTTACCATTTTATCTAATGGTGTTCATTAGAATTAATTTCACTTTCCAATTGGACATAAACAATTGTCAATCTTTTGATATATATTATTTCTTAAAAACACGCTATTTGTTGGGACATCAGGAAATAATTATAAAATTAATTAATTAAACTTATATTTTTGGAAATTTATAAAATAGACATCATTTTTGAATTTGAAATATCAATTATATCTTAGGGTGAAATTTTGGCATTGTTCAGAAAAACATTAATTGTTGATGAATAGTGAAACAACTAAGTGGTAGTTAAAAAACTAATTTTTTGTTTAAATGAAACATTACATCTTCTGTGATTTTATTTTCAAAAATCCAACATATATGATTGTCATTAAGATGTAAAATGTGGTACAATGGGATTAAAATAATTTTTTTGGTGAATTATTAACTTTTATGTTTAATTAATCGCGATTAAAGGTAATTAGTGAAATTTAAGGTAAAAATGATATTATAAAAATATGAAAATACCCTTAAACTTGTCCTACCCCTATTGGATGAGTCATGTCCGAAAAAGAAAATCCATGGGTCAACTTGGGGAACCCATGGAGCCACTTGGGTAAGAAAATTACATTAATAACTTTTTGTTTAATGTAAAAATAAAATTATCAGAAACATGTGTTGTTTTAATAAAATAATTATTACATGGTGTTATATAAGTTAACTTTTGGACTATAAATATTAATTGTAAATATAAAAAGATTTTTTAGATCATTATATAATTTTTTTATAATTTTTATACATTAAATAAATTTAATTTTTTATGACACCATGATGATGCATCGATTACCTCATTAATTAACGATTTAAATAAAATGAAAAGATAATGTAAAATCTACGACATAAACTTTTCAAAAACCTATTGTATGAGTATATTTCGAACCCTTATCACCTTAGCCTCGAAATATATAAGTGTGGGGCCTTTAAAATCAGAAACTCATTATATAATAAGGTAACATTTCATGACTTTCCAAGAGTGCCCCTCCTATCCTCTTATAAAAGGCCCCCACCACTACCACCATATTTACACCTTCAAACCATTTGGCTCGGCCAACCTCCACCCAAATAGTCTCCAAACTTCTCTATCTTACTCTTAGAAGCCTCACATTGAGCAGAAGTCTTCCCAAGTAAGCCTTTGTCTCAAATCAAAAAGAGTTACCCGATTTTAAGGTAATGTCTTCTCTTATGTTGTTTTGTTTTATTTTCTTTCTCCAACCCCCTAAAATCTTTTTATTATTTTCTTTTGTAACAACATAGGTATATTAAATATACAAGGATGTTGTTATGATAAAGATTTTATTTACACATACACACACCTTCGTCAAATGGTTAAAGAACATACTATTTCTGTGGGTGGCGAATTACTGCCTGACGAAATGATGATTGTTCAATCTTCTTGTAACACCTCTCATGGTGGCCATTATGAGGATAATATTTTTTATATATGATATATATTATGTTTATGTTTTTCTTTATTCTTATTTATTTTTAATTTATGGCGTACCATTATTATTTCCATTATGGATAAACGCGATAATTTCATTTTAGGAAGTGCAGACTACCGCCCCCTCAAAGTGATTTGAATCGTTAATGCCATATGTGGGATGTATAAAGGATGGAGTAAATGATATTATATATGATATTATACTGGAATTATAATATACCTTTATATCATTATTATTTCATTCAAATAAATATGAAATAGAAATGAAAGTTGCGTTCATGCGTACGTACAACATACCGTCTCCATGAACGGTGCATTTCATTTCTTACCTCTAAATGTTATGTAATATTATAAATTCATATATATACTATATATATATGATATATATGATATCTACATCATGAATATAATTTTGTATATAATTTATATCTTACCACATGAAGAACTTGTAATTATAAGAAGTTTATTTTTGACTTAAGTACCAAAGATAGACAAAAGGACCGTTATTAACTTAAATTATTACATAATGTTCATAACATGTTAATATGTCATATAAAAGCAATAATGAACATGAAAAAGGTTCTTAAGAAATTATAAATTAAATCTAGTTTATTATTCAGGAGATTAAATAACGATCGAGTCAAGTCGGACACGAGGTAAGGGAACTTCTTAACCCAATTTCCATTATTTGGGTCAATCTCCTAATTTCATATTATGTCATAATATTTTTATGTCCTATCTTTTATTTGTATTTTTTTATGTGTACTTATAGTGAATACACATAATAGATTTATTTTATTTAAAAAATGATCTTTGTAAGGGACTTCGTCTCAATATCCATTCATTGGGGCATAATTTTGATTTATACTCAAATTTCTTTTATACGGTGTATAAACCCCTTTGACTTTTACATTTATTCAAAAGGAATATTTTTTATACGAAGTGTTTTACTAAAAAAACAAAAAGTGAATGTTTTTCATGTTGTAGGTATACGGCGAAAACGAATTCTCCGCTATATTGTTATCCTTACTGAGCATCTAATCTCACCCATTTCAATGTTTTAATTTTTCCAGGATGTGATGAAGTATATTATGAATGACCTGATGTGATAGTATGAGGGGATATGATGACAAGATGTTGTTGTAGTTTTGTTTTACTTTATGATTTAATGTAATACTTATGAATCTATCTAGTGTTTACAAGGCTACTAAACTAATCGGCTTTTCAAGACTTGATCTTTTGTGATCATGCCAATGTTACACAATAATGCACCGACTCGGGGTAACTGGGGTCAGGGCATTACAATAGATTATTACATTCTAGATAAATTCATTTGAAATGATATAGATAATCTATGATAAATAAAAAATTATTTTCAGCAGGGATATTTGAATTACATAAATTTTATTTAAAATTAAAAACACAACAAAACCTATATTTTAATTAACAATGAAGAAAACATTGATTTTTACAGGGAAATATTAAACCTGGAAATAATTGTAGATTATAATTATTTAAAATACCAATAAGGAAATATATAAAATACATTCAATTTATCATTTTTTTTAATATTACTGTCATTAATTAAAGTAATTTCAATGAACGGAGTGGAGTGACTTCATTATTTTTTTAATTAGTTTCACTAGGTTAATAAATTTCAGAACAATCATTGCCCTATATGTTTTGGAGAAGATGTGGTTTAAGTGCACTTCTACACTGTGTACTGGTGGCCACTACCTGCAACCGCCCACTCCCGACCAAACTAACACTACAGCACATATATAATCCTCATGTTCACCTTCTCCATGAGAAAACATTTAAATAAATTTTAAAATCATTCATATGTAATTTTAAATCTTGAAACATTTGTATTTATGCAGTAAGTATAAATTACAATTCCAATAAGAATTTTTTGATAAGTTTTCTCAAATATAAACCTAACTAGCTACCTAGAAAACAGTCTAGATTTCAATTTAGTAATAGTATAATGGAATCTATTAACATGAAAAAATAGGTTTCAGAAATTGAACAAAAAACAAAAGGCATGAACCAATAGAATTTAGTAAATTATCAAATATATTATTGAAACCAACCTGTAAAAACAAACAATGGAAATTCATTTAAATAAAAAAATAGGGATGATACTTCAATTTATAGAACCCGATAGGTGAATTGGATAAAATAATTATAGATCTATATATTAGGTAATGGATATCAACCATGAATTAAAAATCATAATAGACTTTGTAAGAATAATTATTCCCCCAACCACACCTTTTCGCTAACATAGGTGTGCCTGATACACCCCCATAATTGGAAGAACCACTTAATACTAAACTCTTCATAGAATAATATAAAACTGTTTCTCATCACAGTAGACAATCATATTAAGGGAAAAAGATATTTGGGACATTAGGGAACCAAACTTATGTCTTTTCGAATTTAAAATAAAACAATAAAACATTAATAGAAATATTATGGATGTAAATGTGATACAACTTTTATTCCATTTTCATTTTCCTAGAATCCTAAAAACAAAATGTAGAAAAATATCATTTTCATTTTCATTTCATTTTTTTCAGTTATGTTATATTTTTTAATTTATATTAAAATTTTAGAATATGAAAATATTAAAAAAAATTAATAACCACACGCAACATAAATTTTTATGCCCAAAAAACATATAAAATAAATTCAGACAGCTTACATATACAAACACTATCCCCAAAATTGAGAATAATAATTCTGGTTGTCAAATTCAATTATTCCACTATATTTAAAAAAACATTATCATATCCAAAATAAAACATATGACTCTAAAATCACTTCTTTCTTATGTCACACATGTTAGATTAAAAGTTAATATATACATTAAAAAGAATATTCATGGAAAAGAATTGGAATTATTCCACATAATATAGTAAGGAAACATAAATAGGGGGAGAGAGAAAGAACATAGTGATTGGATTAATAGAATTCTAAGCCATGTTAACTGTATCTCAAGTACTCTGTACGCATATCATTGTATTGTGACTGATATTTTTGAGATGTTGTAAAAAGTATCAAATGAGTACTGATATCATTACATCTGAGTGGATAAAAAGAATAAATAATCAAATAGGTGTTAAACAAATTAGGTTAACATAGTGTATACTATTACTAATGATCATTGACACATTTAGACTGAGTAGGTGATGATTAAATGAAATTTGACATGATTCCATGGTTGGTTCAAAATTTAACAATAATACAATGTAATTGAAAAATGAAAAATAAAAAATTGGAAGAATAGTAAGAACTATGGAATTCATGAAAATAGAAAAAATAAACATACCCTCATTTCATAGATTGAGGTTTTTCTTGACATCATGAATTGTTTCAGAAATATTATGAAATCACTTAACAACTTTTGAATCAAATAGTGAAAATTAATATCCGTCATTAGTCACCATAATGAAAAATGTATCAGAAATGTTTTCAGATCATTGAAAAATTGATAATATTTTATAGCTTCTCAGATGAACAATACATGAACAATGAGCGAGCATTGGATTAATAATGCACCTCATGGATTGAAATGAAACTAAATATAGAAAGGAAATATAGCGGGAAGCCACAATCAAATCCTAGGAAAGAATGAGACATAAACATGGATTAGGGAACTAATTTCAATGGTCCAAATTGTGCTTTGATGATCCAACAAAAATCCATAGAAAATGTATTTTGAAAATACATGGTTCAGTTAAACCTAACCAATAAAAAATGAAACCAAAATAAAATTTTCATAGTAAAATGTGTCCCAGGAAAAATAATTAGTAAAACATACCATTAGGAAAGGAAATATCTCTGGAATCCTATACCTAAAACTAAGATATAAATTTCATAATTCATTGATGGAACCAAACTAATTCAATAATACAATCATAAAAGAGCTTATATCATTTCCATGACCACAGAGTAACATATCCAGAAAACAAAAAAATTAAGACAAATCAATTCTTTAAAAATAGCATTACCTAAAATATTATTTTGGATATAAATATCAGCTATCCAGCATGAACTTTATGCTTTAGGGAATTGGAAAGATCAAACGAACTATCACAATAATTCTACTATCCTAAAAATTTAGTGCATTTTGGGTTAAATGATAAACAAAAGAAATGCCATTAAAGGTAATAAGGATTCATTTCTCATGTAAGTAATATTTGGTTGTCTCATCTTTTATGGATGGGTATTTAGATCAATTTCAAATATTTATTAAACTAAATATGAATAGTATCATCAGTAGATGATAAAATAAGAAAAATATTATGATGAATAATATTTATATTTTATTTTAAGGAATATGTTGAAAGCAAAAAATAGGGGTACAATTAATTTCAATAAAATTTGATTAAATGTGGAAACACATAACATTGTAGAATACATAAAGGATAATCATAATTTACCTTTTTACTGAATATTAATCATCAAGATCATCCAACATAGTCAATAATATTAGTACATAAAAATTGACTAAAATATAAATATAATACATGCACCATTATAATAAAATGCATTATTAGAATGAAAATTTATGCAATACATTTGATATTTTTTTAATTTCTCATACATACATCCATCTTATACACACTATTCCATTACTTATTCATATCCTTATGTTTTTAAAATCTTTTCATTGTTTGTAAACATCAACACATGACATTCGATCATAAAAAAAAGAAATTAGAAATTATAGAGACATGATTGAAGAAAGTGAGACACAAAATATAGAAAAAGTTGAATGAAATGATTGACCCATCCAATAACTTTATGATTTTCTGAAGAACCCATAAGACTATGGTTTTAACTTCAAAATTGTTTGTTGCTTGTAAGATCCTCTATATATTAAAAAATCACATTTTTAATTTGTTTCATTATAATGAAAACACATAGAAAATATATATTTATGAGGTAAATATTTCATCGTCCAATCATTCCACATCAATTTATTTACTAAGATTGAATTTTTTTTATAAGACATCATAGGATATCTCTAGTACCAATATATTGACCTACCCTTGAGAGAATCTATAAGCTGATAATCGTTTTTGGATTTGAATTCATATAAATTTCATCAAAAAAACATATTTGTTATAATACCTCGTGATAGGACAATTCCCCACATCACAAACAATATGAGCAGTGTAAATATCTTGAATGTGTTAGTAAAGATATGGTTTCTTCCCATTTTCATAATACAGTAGAACATAAAAGTTATAGAATGTCGTGAATGTCCCAAGAGAATCCTCAAGTATTGACATCATCTGAACCGACACCTTCAAATAAAAATACATGTTTTTTGATGCAAACAAGACTTATTTTTATATGAAATAATGAAATGATAACCCAATATTTGTATAATATTACTCTATTTTTTAATATCATTAAATTTATGAATAAAATGTAAAAAATATAACTAGGTAAAAAAATCAACATGAATAATTGAAAGAAATTATTGAAAAAGAGAATCAAATGGATGATTGAAATTATGACCAATAAGATAAATAATGTTATAGTTGAGGCCATAGACACCTCGATCAGAATAGTAAACAAAAAACCTATTGAATAAAATATTACATAGAAAAACAAAATATAGTATAATTATAACTTAATGAATATCAGTCACATGGAATATTTAGAAATGAAAAAATCAAAATAATAAAAAAAACGGTCACTTGTTTTTATGTAGTTAAAACATGTATAGATGTTAAAAAATGTCATCATCTATATGAACATAGAAAGGCTAATGGATTTATATTTTGAATTTACAAAAAATAAGACAATAAATGGTTAAATTTTAATTATTGTAGTGGAGACATATTATATATTCCAAAATAACATTTTTCTAGAAAAAAACATGATAGTTGAGGGATCTCTTGTAACATCCCTGAGCAAGCAGAAAAAATGAAAAAAATTGTAAATTTGAATTAATAGAATAATATATCAGGATATGTAAGAAAAAAATATAAGACACGGTTCATGCTAACAGAAATTATGAGAATGGTAAAATGATTCTAACCATTGGATCTATGACTAAAATAATTGTATTTTGATCCCTATGTTAATATAAATGGCGCAATGATGATGGTTGTGAAGGAATACAGATATAGGAAGTGGTATGATAATATGAATGCACCTTATCAATATAGATTTACATTATAATTAAAAACATCCATTCTATTGAGGGATTGAATGTGGAATACCTATGTAAGAATCATAACTAACAAGAAATTGAATTTGAATTAATAGAAAAAGATATCTAGAGATGTAAGAAATAATATGAGACATGGTGCATGCTTATAAATAATTGATGAGAAAGGTAATATGAATTTACCAACTCTTTATATATGACCAAAATAATGGTATGTTGATCCCTATGGTAATTTGAAAAAGGAGTATGAAAAATTAAATCAAAATAATGAATCGTATTATTCATTCTCAATTTCCAAATGGTGATATTGGATACAACATTATGTTTATTTTTCCAGCAACTTTTAAATCCAAATCATATGGGTGGATATTTTTAAAATTGTGAATATGTGTATATATGTTCAGAAAATCTAAATATGTATATTAAATATGAAACATGAGAATAATTCTATGTTAAATTTAAATAGTAAAGAATTAAAATAAATTGTAAAAATGGAATATTTCTAGAAGAGACATAATATATATGAATAAATAAAAATCAGTTTAGAAACTAATCACGATAGATAAATCATTTCATGTCACATACCTGAGTAAGAATGATAAGTTATTATGATATTAATTTTAACTTAAAGAAATCGTTATCCAGAGATATAATAAAAATTATAAGACCTGGTTCATTATAATCAAAAATTGATAATAATGGTAAAATATTATTCTCACATTTGGATGTATGACCAAAAAATGGTATTTTGATCCCTATGGTAATATGAAATGTAGAAATATGATGGTTGGGGAAGGCAGAATAAGCCATGAAGTGGTATGATAATATGAAAGGGTCAACGATGATGGTTGGGGAAGGCATAAAAAGCCATAATGTGGTCTGATAATATGAAATTATCAAATACATATATAATTAGATAAAAAATCAAAACATACATTCGGTTGAGGGATTCCATGTAACATACCTGAGTATATAGCATAAGTTAAAAAAATTAGAAATTTTTTATAAAAGAAAAAAATATCAAGAGATTTTACAAACAATATATGACATGGTTTCTGCTTATAAACAATTGACAAGAATTTTAAAATGATTTTATCACCATTGGACAAACAAAAAATTGTCAAACCAAACCGAAAATGAATAATATTCGTGTTAGATTACAAAATATGATTACAAACCAAACCCATTTAGGCTTGACTCAAACCTACATAACTCGTAGCATGTCATTTTGGGTTGGTTTCTTGTATTAGGTTCTAAATTTACACCTTTATCTATAATCTATGTATGAAAACCTCACATGCTTAGTAAAAAATTGTGTCTCATGGTTATAATGTCTAGGCAACTGTGATAAAATGAATACTATATTGTATAATAGTATTTCATTAATTAGTAACTAAGGGTTATGGATTATATAAATAAGAAAATACAAATCACATATCAATGTATTGATAGGCTGAATTCCCCCATTATAAATGATGGTTTATTAGGGGTGTTGTTGGTTACAATGAACTGTACACATTAATATTGTGCAAAATAGAACATCATTGATGTTTTATACAAAGTGAAAAAAAGATTCATATAAGGCACATTGGAATTTTCTATGAACTTGATTCTATGAACCTATTAAAGTATTTAGAATTTTCAACATCAATTACAAACCTCACTGAAAATATGGTGGAATAAGAATTTTAGACACATGCAATTCTTGTATAATGGAATTCATGGTTTTGCATACTCTCCAAACTCATCATCACAAGGACAACAACAAAGATCACCAATTTCTCAATGTGGAAATAGTATACTATGGTTGGTAAGAAGACAAATATTGAAACAAATTCTATTTAGTTTTTAATGTTTTATAATTCCTAATCTCGCATTCATTTATTTTTAGTGAATCTAATAAATATTGAAGAAAAATCATTTGGATGAAACCACCCAACCATATTAATAGAGGATGGTAGTATTCAATCATGAAAAACTTTTAAAAGACATACAACACCAAAATAGAAGGATAAAAACATGAAAACCTCAATATATATTTACTCAGCCACATAGAAAAATAAAAGAAGAGCATCGATTGGGTCAATGAGAGACAATCTATTTCCAAAATCATAAAGGCATTTAATTCAACACCTAATTTAAACTAAACATAAAACCCATATTTCATAATTGAGTTTATTTTAATATGAGATGCATATTAGGTATGTCGCCCATATTTTTATAAAAATAATTTCTTATCTAAGGGGGAATTTTAATTTTGTTAAATTTTTTCATTTTCCTTCCCTTAGACCATGGAGTTCAAGCACAAAAACATTTTCATTTCCACTCCCAATAGAAATTTCCAGGGGAAATAAAGTTTCAATTATATAACATGAATCAGAAGCCTCATGTTCCTTGAATAACCTATGTCCACTATATAAGGAATCGATCAGCATAATATAATGAAAATAAAAAAAGGAAAACTAAAATAATATATACTTAAAATGATATAAGGTTTGGTTAAATAGACGGATAAATCCAATATCGGCGACACATTTTCTATGAAGAATGTTTATTGAAGTAATCAATTGATATAATGTGAAATTAGTGGATGATGAAGCAAATCACTCAGAGTATACATTGCGAGATCAATGCCAGCCATAAAATGTGATAACTACATGATGTTATCAGTCTAATGTAGTGGATCTCCCACTGAACTAGAGGACTCAAATGGTGAGGAATATCTGGTTGTTATTTGCAAGAGGAGAATAAATTTTTAACATCCCTTTGCAAGGAAGATCATATGATGGTTTTCACGAAGATAACCAAATATCAGGATCCTTAAGTAATAGTAACCCAATGTGAGGACGATCAAGAATATATTTTCAGGAGGGGAAGTGCACAGTAAAAATCATAGCTAAGGAATATCAGAAGGATGTTTTCTGGAGGAGAATGAGACAGTGGGAATCCTATATATTTGGAATTAGTAGAGGTTGCGAGAATGTGTGAGAGGGGCCATGTTTTTTTAGGGAGGAAATAATTTTCTAGGCGACATGGAATCATAACTGGGTGACACGTTTGAATAAGTTTCCCGAATTTAATAATGATAATTGATATAAATTCGTGTAATCATATTAAAATTATGTTTAATAGATTTTAGCATAATATTATATCAATTGACATGTACAATGAGAATACTGATAAACAATTCTTTCAACACTATAATACGATAAGAAATAGTTTAATGGGAGGAATGGATGATCCAAAACTGATAATGAATCAAGGGGATATTATTATAATTTGTATAGAACTATGAAATTTTAAAAAATGATTTTTTAATGTGTTTTTGGGGAAATGTGTCCCAATTATGAAACAATAAATAGACTTAGAAACATTACATTTTACATTTAGACGCCTCCCTTTTAATTGGACTAACACTTTTGAGGGAGGGGATTTTGTTGGCAATAGGCACGAAAAGACATGTGAATGAGTGTTCAGATATGTATTTTTATAGATCATTTTAAATGGGAAAAATTTAAAATGCGTGATGAAATTATTGAACATGTTGTGTTCATATAGCCATGGGGTTGTTTTTATAACAATTTATTTATTATATTATAATTTATTAAAAATATTATGAATATTGTTGATTTAAAACACATTTATTATGTTATTCGTAAAAAAGTGTATTTATTTATCAATTATACCATTTTGATAATAAATAATATCTTGGAAATACATAATTAGGTGTTAATAATTAATAGTATTTATTAATACAATAATATATAACTTTGTTTTTAAATGTGAAATATAGATTTTTATATTCATGTTATTATTTTTAAATATGTAATCTTAAAATTTTAATTTTTATATCATGTATATTTGTAATTATTTTTTGATTCATTTTTATATAATGTTGATGTAAAAATTTTAACAGTATTCATAACAATAACAACAATTTATATTAAAAAAATAAATGCTTATAAAAATCCCAAAATTTTACCACCTTATAATTTTTATGTTATATGAAATTTATGAAAATAACTACACCCATATATTATTATAAAATTTATTATATTAAGATTTATATAAAATAATATAATAATAGTTAATATAAGTTTAACCTAAAAAATTAATATATTTTTTCTAAAATATATTCTATTTAAATTTTTTATTATTTATTAAATATTTTCTATTTTTTTATTATAAATATATATTATAAATTTCAATTAATTAATCATCTAATGAAGTTTAATTTATATTATTAAATATATAATAATATATTTTTGGTGCAATGATCAATATACACATTTAATACAATTGTTTATTAATGAAACATTTCCATTTTTATCCAAAAAATTCAGAAAACAAAGAAAACCAATTTTATTATAATAAGACACTATGAAAACGAGGAGAAACGTTTTTAAAAAGCAACATAATTTTATTTTATTGTAAAACATGTTTGCTTAATATTTAATTAAGTTAATATATAGAGGTAAAAATTTATTACATAAAGACAATTTATGATTTTAAAAACCAACTATTTAAATGTTAATTAATCATAAAATCTTTTATAGTGAAAAAATTTAAATTTTCATTGTTTTATAAGTTATCAAAAATTCAATTTCATATTTCATAATTTTTAATACAATCATGTTATAATTTTTCTACCTTTGAAAACAAATTTAATTAATTGATTAACATCTGATAAAATGGTAGAAATTTCAATATAAAATATGTATGAAAATAAAAATTATGTTTCATAAAAATATTTAAACAAATTTATTGGTAAAATAAAAAAATGTCAGCACCAATTTATAAAATAATTGTATTTTTATAATATTATATTATTCATGACATTATATTTTGAAGAAAATAATGTTTGAAATTTTTTTTATTATTTCATATTAGTTATTATTATTAATATGAAAAATACCTCTATATTTAAATATTTAATTTAATAATGAAATTATTTAAAAACATTAAGTAGAAATATGGGATATTTCATTTCCCATATCACAAAAAATTGTAAATAATAATGTATAATACTTTTTGAATTATTATTTTTATTTTTATGGAAATTAATAATCTTCGGGAGTGGTTTTGGATGTTAGTGGTAGAATTTGGCCCCATTCTAGTCTGTACAATCTAACAGAACAATTATGTGGTTCTATGTACAACAGAGAAATTGGTTGACATAAATTAGCATAAAACTGGAGGGACATGAGGTATATGAATTCTTCTCTTACTCTCCAGCTTGATGGAGGGGGTCCTCTGGTAAAATCATTCTTGTGTTTCCCCCAAGTCCTTTAGTGAGGCCCAATGTCTCACATGTGATTCCCAATGGAACACTAGGAATGCTGATGGGCATTCAATTTCATAAAAGATTAAATGTATTTTTATACTGAAATTAGTTTTTAAACACACTAATCTAACCCTTATGACCATAATACTATATATTTATATCATGTGGCTTATTGGTGAATGTTTTTATCTCTCTATTACCATTGGTAGATCATCATGTTGCTTGATTGATGAGGGGTCTGTTGATCATAATCTAGTGAGCTATAAATATTCAATCCTATTTCATTCAACTATTCTCCATTTATTTGATGTTTTACGATCCATTATCCCTTGATCTAAAATGGATTGTATTGTTAATGTTGTTTACTTTGGATTTTTGTTCTATATGATTAGATTTTATCCTCTAATATCACTAGTCTAGGAGTCCATTGGCTTTTCTACAATTTTGAGGTAGCCAACTCTATCATACAGTTTCCCATTGGTGGTCTTGTTGTTCTTTTCCATTGTTACTTTAGTTTTTATAGTGATATTTATTTATTAAATTGGATTTACTCCTTAGGGGTAATGTAATGGGGATTCCAAAATGGGTTTCATTGAAAATAAATTATAATCACATTATGTGTTTTAAAAAATTACATAAATATGGTTTTAAAAAGGATATAATTATTCAATCATAGAAGAAGTGTGGTATGTTTATAAAAATGTAACTATTAAATATAAAAAATTTAATGAAATAGATTTTTCTATGAAATTTTATTAGTAGAACATTGATTTTTTTCATGAATTTAATTATGATATAAAGAAAATTAGGATACCATAAGTTAAAAGTATAGAAAAACCATGAATGACCCCTAGTGGTGTAATATATCAAAATTGGGGGTGAGATTTTTTCCATTGATGATAGGGCTTATCCATATAATGGTAATTAGGTTCCCCAATATTAGAAGGAAAATATGAAATCTAGTCTATATCAATTCATCCTAATATCATATTTTTTTCCACACTTATGCCATATATTCCACTATTTGTATGTTTGATATTTTATTATATACATAATAATTGATTTTCATATTTTACTACATAATCAAGATAGGAATATTCATATTTTAAAACCACTTTATTTATCTGTCTCTTCCACTAGATATGTGATATTTCATATCACACTTTTTATTTGAATATGGTATGTTTTTAATGTAACTGAATATTTTTGAATGGAAAACCAGTTGATTATTTCTATTTGGAAAATGGACTTATCCTAAAAAATTGATATTGATATTATATAATAACTAAATGATTCATGTTGATTCAATTTATACAGATTATATGGTGGTATCCAAAAATAATTTAGTGAACAAACCCTACTATATCCATTGATCATTTAAAGACATGTTTTTGAAGGATATAGAAAAACTGAAAGAAATATTTTAGGGGATTTTCCTCTTAGATTTTGTTGAATTTTGGGTGGTATATAATTTTGGTTGAATATGGTTATATAAATATTGACCCTGGTGACATTTTATTTTTAAGGTTCTTTATTTTCTTTTAGTTTTTCATTGAGACCCTATTATTTAATTGATGGATTTTTCCTATTTTGGTTTTCTATATTTATATATGTTACATTGGTGTAATATTCTTTAATATATTTATTACTTATATCTTATAATATGTATTTATATGGTTAAATCATTCCCATCTTCCATTATTATGATACCTATATCATCGTAGATATACCATCTACAATTTTTGGACAATATATGAATTGATTTCAAGAACAAGTGCTGAGACGGTGTGGAATTTCAAGGACAACTGTTCCCTGAAAAAATGTTTAATAAATATGAAAATATATGTCTTGAATTATTACAGTTTTCACCTCCCCTTTTACTCAGATCCTAGAGGCTGGTGTTGACAACATGGGTGTCATAGTGGTAAAATTTCAAAATGACAACAACCTCATGCCTGTGTCTTAACTCCTATTCACTTTCCACTTCACTTTGGATATGTATATTCCTACTATGTTATCTGCCTCAGGGTTACATCTATAGTCTCACAGTGAGCAGTATGGTGGGTTGGAAAATTAGGATCGATATTTTCCCGAAATCCCATGTTAGTGATATTCTTACTCAGGGCTAGTAACTTGACCATGTACTATTTGAGGTGGGTTTGGGGATTTGTACCATGTCCCCCACTGGGATGGGTCATGAAAATACACATATTCTTTTAGCCAAATCATTTTGATTGATAAGGTTATTTTTTTCCTTTTCAAATACCATTTTAGGTCATTATATTGGATGAACTAAAAAGTGGTGTTAGAGAATCATGATCTAGTAAAAACTATTCCCAAGATTTTGCATCCCCATATTATGTCATCGGTTTAATTATATATTTTATATAGTACCATAAATATTCTAGAGGTAGTGATGGTGAATTATTCACATTATCAATTTCATGATGAATCATCAATTACCGTGGGATTTATAATGATGTTTGTCTTTTGTGTTTGTAATTTTGGTCTCTTGGACACTAAAATTTAAATTCATTTTTGGATAATGGAATAGAATAAGGATAAAAATATTTTTCAATGTATTTTATAGATTTTTGATCATCCATGAAGAATGTAACAGAAAAATATAGATAATGTTTACATGAAACCATGGCTGCAAGATCTTCAAGTTGACTTCGTTTTGGTGAAACATGCATTGGAAATTACTAAGAAGAATCCATCGATATATCGAGGTTAAAAGGTATCACATGATGTAGAAGAATAGATCAACAGTATGTAGAGAATTTTACACTTCCTGAAAACTCAATATAATTCCTTGGATGGTTTCTCCACTTATATGATTGACTAGTTGCAATGGATGTGGTGGGAATACCTTGGAAAAGAATTTTTTATGAATAAATCACATATAATTACATCAAAAAAATCCCTCAATCAATTGATATATCTGAAGAAATTAAATGTTGTAATTTAATGATGTTTCCCTACATTATAGTATGGAGATCATTTTTTAAGAAGTATGTTACTGGATTTGATGATTCTGTGAACATATATCTGAAACTTGTTTCAAAGGGTAATCTCAAGGAACATTGGTTAGAAATGGGTTAGAGGGTATATTTTATATTTGTGTTGATTATAATATGAATACCTAGCTATATAGAGTTTATTGAAAAAAAAATTGGATTGACATAATAATATCTAGGTATACATGACCCTTAAAGAAAAAAAAGAATGAAATAGAAAGAGTTAACATTTTGTTTAAAAAAATATACATGATGACCAACGCTGAGGTGTTACGATGAGTGTGTAATGGACACCATAAAAAATTGAAGATGATTATTTCAAGTATGGGAAAAATTAAAACCTCAAACGGGATTGTTAGTCGACACCTAGGGTGTGTCACACTACTAGAAAATATGTTCATCTATGTTTTTCTATGGGATAGAATCTAAGGGATGTATAGGTGGATTCAAATTCATCCAAATATCTTAGTTTACATCTATCAATGAAAAAGTTGTTGGACCTAAACCTCATTCAAGGGATATGATAAAGTGTAAAATAACTGTATAAATGATGTTTGATGTCTGTATAATGTGGATAATATACCATGGGATAAACAATAAGGATGGAATACCAAGATATGTTATGTGTTCATTATATCATCAATGGTTAGGAATATGATTGATACGAGAGAACCTTATTTCATTTTCTCTGTAATGATAATCAACTCATTGTGATTGAATTTGGATCTTTTACCATTATATATGACTCATTCAACTTCATTAGAAGTTTATTTTAAGCAGTGATTCATATTTCCTATGTGATGCATGATAAAAAGAGACCATGAAAACATTTGGGAATTTTTTGACATTGATATTGACATAATTTTTCATTTCATTAGCAAGGATGTGATGATTAACTATAAATAATTTAGTGATTTCTATCATCATCTGGTATAGATTAATTCTTCTTATGTAGTCACCCAGGACTTGTAGTGTGAGTGGAATCTTAGATTTGTAGTTGATGATACTATTTCTCCTATTATGGAGTTGATATCATGCTAGTTTTATGGAGAGGTTTCATGATGTTATTGATCCAAATTTTATTAGTCATCTTACTATACTGAAGAGAGATTGTACCAATGTATTTCCCCTTATTTTAACTATGTGACCAACTCAGAGTGATGTTTCATTCTCTAAAAACATTTTCTTGGTAAAATTATCGTTTCTTATACATATTACCTCATGTCACCCACTAAATTGAAATAATTAATGTATCATCTTGTATATCATGGGGTGAGTATATTTATTTGTACTATTATTTCAATTTGGTTATTGACAATGCTCATTGAAAAGAAGGTGGATGTGATATTTTTATTTTTTCATGATTACGAAAACTCTACTGGGATATAGGGGAGATCAAGTACTCATTTCCCAACATTTATGAACATTTTCCCTAGAAACAATGATCTCAGTAGTGTTCATGTATTGACCAGATTTCATGGTACTGTCAACTATGGTTCTATGTGAACATTATTCCCAATATGACGTTATGGATAATGTATAGGGATTGTGAGTTTCAGTTGATATATTTTTTTAATTAATGTTCCAGTAGTTTTTATAGATTTAATGAATTATATATTTTATTAGGTTTTTTCAATCAGTGTATTATTTTTCCATGTTATTACTATTTTTTCAATACTGTTGTAGGATCATGTTGAGAATTTTAATATTTCTCATGGAATAATGAGAGATTATATTCTAAATGGGATTGAATCCAACATTCAATTTTTATTTCAATAAATAAAACATGTAGGCCATATTAATTTATAGAATGGATTCTATATTGATCCCAAAAATGTTTAAGATGTGATGTCTTAGTATAAGTATAGATATGTGTTTGAGGTTCATTGATTCTAGAGGTAATATGGTTATTACGTGATATTTATTTGACACCCTAACAAATATTATTCCCAAATTTCATATTAGATTTTTATGGGTGTAAAATTATTTTGGAATGAATAATTATAAAGAATTTTTAGGATTTGAATGATGTATTGACATAATATCTAGAATTAATTATCCATGATCCTAGTTTTAGAAAATATATCTATTATACCACCTCAATCATGGGTTTGGGATCTCTTCTGGTGTATGGAATATAAGAGTTAGTTTATTTATCTCAATAGTAAAGACCTTAAGGGAATAAAAAATTCATTCAGTATCATGAGATTGCGGATGTTATGCCTATGATTCAGATATTTTTTAACAATCATTTGTAGGAGTAGATTATATTGTAGTAAAATAATAAGAGTCTAAAGTATATATTTATTAAAAGTTTTCTAATTTTTAGATGATTATTCTAGGTACAATACCATTAAAATGTTGATTTATATTTTAATACACAACATAATAATTTATTTTTGTTGAATATAATTTATATAAAAAATTACAGACTATGTTATTCATAGAATTAGAGAATAGTGTCATCGGATGGGATTATTTGTTGAGTGTAACATAGATAAATATAGATCTAACAAGCATAAGTTCCTAAATTTTACGTAGTATGGGTTATGGATATTATCATATTCAACTTGGATAGTACAATGATTTATATATTCAATTATTTAGTAGGAATAATTATGGTTGGGAGGCCTCAGTTGAGTGGTCTTGTTTTCAAGATGGATTTTTTCACATCAAATACATGATGGTTGTTCTAATAAACATGAGTTGGTAATTAATAAGAATTGGAAAATATTTATTTTGGTACTTAAATCCTAGAGATATCAATATGTATCATGACATGATACATCATTGCTAGTGGATTGGAATGATGAGGTCAATTGTGATATTTCTTTCCAAATTCCTAAATTTTCAGAAAGTTAAGGTAGAATATCAAGGGGATTTTGGTTCATTACAAACCATTCCCAATACAATATATAAATAATATGATGTAGAAATATATTTCATGTTTAAGTAACTCGGACTCCTCGTTGTAAGGATTTCATATGGATGATTACCAATAAACTATTAAATCAGTATATTTATTAACTATCAAAGATCAAAATTGGTAGAGGATCATGGGAACCATTATGTGTGGGATATTATTATTATTAATTACTTTCCATCGAATATCATATATATTAGGTGACCATTCATAAGATCCGAGATTTGTAGAGGATTGAAAAAAAACATACGATTCTCAATTAAAGTCGAGCACAATATATCATACTCATATTAGGGATTAGATTATGTGACCAATCTATAATCATAATCACATTCTTTAGGCATTAATTCTTTGATTTATCTAATAAGGGGAAAAGTTCACTTATAATTATTTCTTATGTGAATTTTTATATTGATTCATTTAGTATGGGTCTATTTAGTGCCTTATATTGGAGTAATTTTATATCATATCCATATTTGGAAGAGGTTTGAGAAAAGTCCTTGCCAGAAAATGAATTGCTTAGTAGAAAATCAATATTTTGTAATATATTAGTAAGAGGATGGACATAGTTAATATTCACCACAAATATTTATAACTTCAGTTTAATTATCTATGGGTCATTGGTGTATGTGATTGGGTTTTTCTCAGAGTTTTAGCTCATTTGGGATACAAACATTCGGGGAGATATTGTAGGATAATATCTCAATATATTAGAACATTTTTATTATTATGTGACATGGGATGGTGGAATATTGAATTGTATTACATCCTAGATGATCTTTTATCCATGATGTATTATGTATTTCCAAACTATAAAATATCATACTAATTTATCCAAGGTGATTTATTTAGAGGGCACTAAAATTGAACCTAGAAACATAGAATTTGAATTGATTGTTCAAATATCAGAATAATAGGATAAGGTGTTGAATGGAAGGATAATCCCATTGCTTTATTTTAAATATTGTTTGATAGGGAAAACAATGAATCATTGTAGTATAAATCCATTATGAATCATTAATGGATTAATAAATTCTATATATTGTGATCATATTCTTTATTGGGGAGAAAAAAATTTTATGTTGGAGAGAATTATAAATCCTCAATGTATAAAATACGTTATGGATAATTTTTGTGGATTTATTTTTTATTTTTTAGATCCTTTTTATTTAGAGGAGCGGTTTTGGGTAGTTAGTGCTAGTATGAGGCCATATTTTTGCAATAGGGGGGAATAAACTAGCATGTTCAGGATAGATATTCTCCATTATGGATGTAGGTGCCACCAACTAGGTGACTGAGGGCCTAGATAGACAATAATTATTACTATTTGGAGATTCAATTTCATGGGAGGCCAAGAAGTATTGGATTTTTTTTTCTGGAAACACCTTCTTAAGGGGGATGCCAAGAATCTGTCCATCAATCCAAAAAGGCATGTGTTTTAGTGATGGATACAATGTGTTTTTATTAGAAAATAATTTCTTACATCCTATCATCCAACCCTATAATACCAATTCAGTTTCTATAGGTATTGGGGATCTATAGGGAATGTTATTACACTATATTTTTTTTCCAATGGATGATTACCATGTTGGCAGAATGTTTTAATATCTACTGATCATAATTTTATGAGTTTAACCAATTATGTCCTTTTAAATTATCTTCTTTTCTATGTGTTTGATTCCTTCTAAGAATATATTGATGCATATTTAATGTATATTGATATTTAAAATTTTTTATGTCAATTATAGTTTTTCTTGGATATTTTCTCATGCTTTCCAATTAGTGTAATTAAAAGTGATTTTATTTTCATTGAACATTAGGTAGGTTCATATATCCAACACATTATCCCTTGTATAACCTTATTTTCATAATATTTTTTCCTTTGGTATTGATTATGACACTGATTGTTTTAATTGGATTTAATCATTGGGGTAAATTTAAATTGGTTTTCAATATATTTTCACAATGAATATTGGATATAATAGACTTTATATGTTTGGAATATTCCTTTAATATTTTTTTTAAAAGGAAATGGGATTTTCATAATTGGAGTATAGTTATTTCAAAATAGATTTTTTAAAAAAATTTATGCATTGAAATTAAAGTAAATTTTCAATAAAAATTAATTTATTAAAAAGGTATTTATCTTCATTAATGTAATGAAAATTTAATTCAAAGTGGGTGAAACAATTGTATGGGGAAATATATATATATTTGAGCCCAATTTCAGTATTGTATCACTTGGGGAATTTATTTTGATTCCATGCATTATAGGGGTCTCCTTTACATGGGACCAAGCCTCTTAGTGTTTAAGACTCATATATTCAATACTGTTTTCCTATTTCTATCTCAGTGGATTATTTTTCTAGACAATCATATCCGATAGCACAATATTGGGATTTATTTAGACTTTATTAGATGAATGGATTTTATATATCCTTATTTTAAAATATTATAATGATTCAGATGTTTTTTCTTGATTATTTTTTATTTATCTTTTAATGAAACTGGATATGTTATATATCATTTTCTCATATTTTTTTATTATAAAATGTTTTGAATGTGATGAAAAGTTTTTGAAGGTGAAAAAAAATAAAGTATGATTTCTGTATAAAATAATGATTAACCGTGAATTGTTTCTAAATTAGTGTTTAAAAAGTGAACTAAAATATTTATATATTTAGAAAATGTACTGATTTGATTGGTGAAATGCTATATTGTTTTATTTATCCCCAAATATAATTTGACTTTTTATATTTGTGACATTGGTTCCTCAAAAATAAAAGTAAGTGGAAGACCATTTTTTAGAGGGTAAAACACTTGGACTGTGATTCCATTCATATATGTTATGTTTGTGGTAACATACTATAACATATAGAGACACTAATGGGTTTTTTGGGGTTCCATGTTCCTGGATACCATTTAGTTGTATATTATGGCATTATTATCTAGTTGTTACAAGTTTCAATTATGGTTTTGGGTTTTGATACATGATTTGTTTGGTTATCTGATTTTATACCCTAATTAGTACTATATTATAGTAAGTTTATTGGAGATTAAATCACTCTTATCTTATCTTTTAATTGTTCTAAGGTTCTTATCAATAGCCTTTGGAATTTCAAAACACACAGAGGTCCTTGGGGCTGGCCATTTTGGGTGATGTTATTTGTAAACCCAGGATCTGCCTTTATAATACCCACATTAAATAATTTCTTTGAATTAAATATAACTCATTGATAGAAAACATATAATGTGTAAATAAAAATTCAAAAAGTAATATATTATTCCATAATGGCATTATTAAAATTAATAATGGAATATTATAATATGAATAAATATATGCATAAATGAAATGGAAACCCAATATGGTAAAACATGTTGTATATAACCTAGTTTATTAAAAATATTTTCTTTGTATTGATGGAATTATACCTACACAAGATCAATACTAATTACAAAAATTAACACACTCTACCAAAATAGTTACCAAGATACCCTAGACCCATATTTTGAGATCTATTGAAAGAAATTCATATTTATCAAATCTTCAAAGGGTAAAAACAAATATCCCTTGATTCTGAGATTAGTTCCTTTGGGAATTAGTTACATATTACATCATAATAATGTAATTATTAATAAATCCTTCATTATAGACTCATTTGAAATTGATCAAAATCAATTTTTTACCAATGATAAAGAGCTAAATGTTGAAATTTACCAAATAAGTGTGATGATGTGCCTAGTAATAAGTAAATAATGATTAATGAAACATATGAAAATTTTTAATTGATCATAAATAGGTCCAAAAAATGACCAAACATGATATGTAATGATAAAAGGATTAATATATTAATATCATAAATTGGTTTGATGTGGAAAATAACTTGATAAAAGGACAATGCATGGTGAAGTACCAATGTAAAGGATGACCATGATTTTTTATCTATACCATGATTTTGAGATATGAAATGATACATAAATAATCAAGAAATATGATGGAATATATAGAAATTTAGATCATGTTAAATATATAAGATCATAATATTTATTCAGGCTCTCTACCAAGATCATAACAAAAATATAGATCAGGTTAAAATAATCATTCCCACACATAAAATAACTGATGATGTCAATGATATATTGTCTATGCAGAACATAATGAACAATGTCAACAACATTATGAACAAGAATAACATTGTGTATAAAGATGATTGTATATTATTAAAGAATGGAATATAGATCTCTTGAGGCATAAATATATATCAAATACATATCATTTCAACATAATTCCATGATCACAAATCAAATATTGATAGACTAATATAAATGTGTCCTAAATTAATATGAAAATAACTAGAAATATAGTTTATCATAGAAAGACCAACCAATGAAAAAAAATTTAATCCAAATATATATGATAAAAATAAATCTAAAAACTTTAACATCTGGATAATGAAGCTTAAGGTATTGAATCCATTACAAATAAAAATTATTGAATTAATTAAATAATTTACCCAATAAATCAAATTTTATGGAATCTTGATGAACACTGATCGATCCGAAGAAGGGTGTACATGAATCTCGCAATGGAGTTGTCTCCAATGATTCCATTATACATAGTAAATTTTACGAAATATAAAAGGATGTGATGGATCATGAAACTATTAGATATTATTTTTTACTACACCATTGATATATAAGAGAATATATAATGGGTTAAAGGATTAATATTATCACATTAGTCACTTATAAAAAATATTATAAAACAGAATGTATGTCCCCAACCTATTGATAAGGTACAGTTTTATTATAATTTTTATTGAACCTCACGAATTGATCTTGAGTGTGCGTGTTTCAACTGTTCAAAATAGTCTTAGAATAATTCCATTGGACTATAATATTCCATGAAATAAGAAAAGGGGGATATAATATAACCTTATTTCTTGTAAAGATCCACTTTTTAATCAATGAAAAACTAGTATGATAACATTGGTCTAAGGATCACTAGTCATCAATTTTTCCACTAGAATCCATGTGGTGTCCATTGGATGATTTCAAGCTTCCTAGAGGTTTTTTAATTTACATTCATCCATTTAAATTCATAGGGTCCATCCCTGTAACACCACGAATGGGGTTTTATTTTTTCCCCATTGATAACAAATACATACCCCTATACCAATCGTTGGATATCAAAGGATATAGATTTATACCAGGTTATTTTATCTATAATTTCATATGAATTGTAGGTATAACTGATTCTATGAGGAATATTCCTTATATTCATCATTAATTACCAAAACAAAAGAAATATATCTAATTTTATCTAATATACTATAGTTTTTTATCATTGTTATGGTTTCTTAAAATCATAAAAATTAGTTAAAGTGTTATGATATTATCATATTGATAGTATCATCTAAAGTAATGGTTGGTGGTACCTATGGATTTAACTATAATCTCACATTAATTTGAAAATCATAATTTTTGTGATCATGTTGATTTGTCATTTTGAATCCATAATCCATATTAGATTCATTAATATTGATTTCACAAAGTCATATATTTTATTTAGAATAATTAATGAACCAAAATTTTGGGTTATTATTATGGGTTATACTAACATGATATTAGAAATTGGAATTGGTTAAATAGATATGTGGACTATGCTAGACATCTATAAAATAAAGATTATGAAATGAATTATTAATGTTATGTTCATACGTAAATGGATTTTATAAAATCGAAATGACATGGAAATCACGATATGGAAAATCGTTATAGTTATGTGGGGTTTTTTGAATATAGAATTGTTTTCACAATATAAGAATAAAAAACAAGTTTTTCACTTTGAAATGGAAAATACTTTATGAAAATTGAATTCTATGTATTTTAATTGAATGATTATGGATTTCAAAATAATTTAGTTGAGATCAAAATTTTAAAATAAATAATTTTTAATAGAAAATGGATTCTATGGTGGTTTGGACCCTTATTTACATTTTTAATTAATGTATAATACCATAATGGTTTTATGTATTGGCTGGTATTATTAGTTGGATAAATATTTTATAAAAAATATTGTTCATTTTGAGATAAATGGCCAAGGTTATCTAAAAAATGATGTGTGTTTTAAATTATTGAATTTTATACTAACATAGAATATAAAATTTTATTATTTCTATGATATACTAAATAAAAAATACATTTTGGAATTCATTATGATATGTTAATGAAAAAATCCCTTGTTGTAGTATGTGATGTAATAGAGAAAAAAAATTCAAAATGGTTTGAGACTCTCTATAGAGGTCTCCCATTAGGAGTGGTTTGTGATTATATTAAGAAAACATCTTCACATAAGACCATGTAAATCATAATAAAATTCCATTTTCAGGGGTCATTGATACCATTAGAAATAACCCTTTAGTGGTGTCCTTTGATACTCTTTGGGGAGAACCATAAATGTGTGTAATGATAATTTGTCCAGCTTGGTGACTATGGCGTGATTATAGAAACATTGAAAAATCCAACTATTTTATTTTTGATTGGTTCTATTGATCGTATCCTAAATTTTGGTAATGTATGATATTGGTTTTCACCATAAATCCTAGGAATTAGTTGTTTATTTTTCATAAATATTTAATGGTCACAAAAATGATTTATCATATCACAACATATGCACATATTTTTATAGGATAATTCTATTAACTGAAATCAGTGGTGACAACCTACTATTATTAAAAGACATACTAACTGAGATACTCTGAAAATTATATACCAAATAAAATTCTACATGATTTTAGGCCTTTGTTTCAAAATTTCCTTCTTCTTGATTTTTTTAGGAGGCTACAATGGGGAATTTTATTGTTGGTATATACTAGAACTTAGGACCGTTTTTTGGACTTATTCACATTTTTTCATTTTTATTTTGAGATATATGTAAATATAATATATTATTTATGTATAATTTCATTTCATATTCTAAAATTTTAATTTACATAGATTGTGGTAAATTTTATATTGTGATAAATTTTCATGTTGTCGTATCGTGAAATTATTTATCAAGATGATATATTTAAAATATTTATTATTTCATTAATTTTAAATTATGATATTGTGATATAGTATCACCATTATAAAACCTTATACCCATGATACATTTTTATAGCCTCTAGTATAATTGAAGTCACATCTGAGTTATAATAATATTTGTCTCTACTGACAATAATTTGTGGTCTAGGATGGAGGGATGTTAAAAAGTCTTCTCATAGGGATGCTTTTTAGTTTTTAATATTTGTTTATAATTTTAAACATGAGATATTATTTTTTCAGGACATGGTATATACCATGTTCCTTAAGTTATATACCCAATGAATGAGGGAAGCCTATGTTTCTAGGGATATGCTTTATGTTTATACTGTTTTCTTTTATTATTGATGTGATTTCACCAGGATTGATATACATGATAATGATAACACAGATTAATGGGATTTTTTATCATGTATAATCTTTGTGAGATGAATTTTGTAAATTCCTTATTTTTAGTACATTGGATTCACATGCCATTTTCATGATTTCCAATGAATGGTTATTTGATAGCATGAATAATTAATGTGGTTGCTAATTCTATGTTTCTACAACAATTTATACAACATTTTTATGTATTTGTGTATTGATTAGTCATAATATATAGATTTTATAAACATATAAATTAATTTTATGTGATATATTTACATGATTATTGTTATTAACTAGACAAATAAAATATCAACTACATCTTTTAGATTAATTCTCTCTATATCTTATAAAAGATATTCTATTTAACCAAGACCCGGAAATAAAATTGTATATGATTCCCCAACTAATACTCCTTGATAATATATGAATAATAATAGAATAAATATTGGTAAATCCAAAATGTATATTCCCAAACAAAATTATCATATAAATAATGATATATAGAAAATATTACCTTATAAACATTACCATGAACTATTAGGATTACTGATATTTATAATTAGGGGTATAATAAAATAATAAATACTATGTCATTAAAAAATAATATATCTTTTATCCACTATATAAGAGATAAATAATTAATAACAAGTCCTTAAAATATACATCAATTTATAAAATAGAATGTTTTCACGTTATCAATATCATGTGCAATACATTTTTTATTTCAATGGGAAATGGAAATATAATAATGGGTTATCATAAATACATTGCAATAGAAAAATTTAAATATATATAATAATTATATAAACATCACATAAAATTTTTTAAAAAGAAATTTAATCATAATAACTCAATAATCAACTAAAACTATGAGTATGTTATTTCCATGAAAAATAATTAGAAACATGGAATGTGATAATTAATAATTAGATACTATTGGAGTGAAAAATTTCAGACATAATAAAAATGTATTCAAGGCGATATGATCAAAAATTAAAATGATATGGTGAGATATATATGAAAATACATCAAAATATTTTGTATATGGAGACTTTTCAATCCATCAATGGTAAATATAATTCTGGGCTTCACCTTTCACTATTTATGTTAATTACATTTGTCATATAAAGAATTAATAAAACAATTCGCAAATACTTTTTCTAATAATCATATATAATAGTGTAATAATGTAAGGAACAATAATAATTTTCTCCATTTTAATGATAAAAAATAACCTAATTATTTCCCACCTATATAAATTAAGTTTAATATCAAATATTCATAGTAAACATTCTAATATTCATCTGTACTAGAATATCAACATATAGATTGCAGATATATTTCCCAATATCGATTAACTATAAAAAACGATCATAACCCATCTAAATGAATAATGACTAGGGTTAGATAGTGTATTTAGAAATCAACTATATTATTAATAAACAAATATTCAATAATAATAAATTTACAAATATTCAATAGTCTCTCAATCAAAAAATAGAATATCATTCGTTATATGATTATCTCAAGAAAAAACCATAAGGAATTTTTGTATATAGGTAATTTTTTTATGGAATAACATGATCATAATATATACTCTAGAATAAGGTTTATGGATGGAAAATTAAACTACCCTAGTGTAACCAAGGAAACATAAAATGGTATTCATATAGATGAAATCCATCCTTGGAAAATTACTCTACAAATGGAATAACATAAAAGGGGATCAAAAATCAAATTGTTTTATATCATGACATAAATATCCAAAATTATAATATATATACATATATGTTTATTTTTGAATAAATCATGTTTCCAAAATCCAATGAGTTTAGATCTATTTTCATATCAAAAGTAAAATGGATATAAAAACATAAAATATGCTTCATAGATAATTTTAATTTTGAATTAAATTAAAAAAGTTCATATCACATTGAAAAGTAACATTTAAAAAGGAAATGTGAATTATTTTTAAAACATTAACTTTTATATACAATCACTTATAATATATCTATAGAAATAAAATATTTTCTCTAAATGAAATGATAAAAAAAATATAAAACTTTTTTTTATCAAAGGAACATTTTTATCACATTGAAGTGACAAATTTTTTACAAAAATTGTAAATATAGTAATAAAAACATATTTTTATTAAAACATAATTTTAAAAATGAGGATTATAGAATAAAATATTAATAAATATTATTTTCCAATAACAAATTTAATGATAAAAGAACATCATGATGAAAAAAACACCTGCAAAAGAGACATGAGTTATCAAAATCCCTTATGAGAAAAAAAACTCATTTAGGTAATAAATAATTCAAAAAGGTACTTAATTAGTTAAATATTTATATTAAAGAAAACATAATTTCGCACAATACGATAATGGTTTAATATATTTTATGATTTTATTTCAAATTTGGATGATTAAAAATCACTAAATGAAAATTTACTTTCCATTAATAATTACAATTATGGTATCAATTGAGTCAAAATCCATTTGATAATAATGAATTGATTTTTAATTGTATCTCCCATTTTAAAAAATATATACTTGTGAATGATTTACACATTTGTATTAAATACACCATTCAATTTAAACATTGTTGTATTTTTCAATGATTTATTGATTGAGGAACAAAACCATTTTTACATGATTAAGATTTCAATAAAATAACCTTATAAAGGTGATCTTTTAATTTAACATCAATTTTCCTGATCACAATTTAATTAGTTATAAAATTCCTAAAATAATTATTATATACAAAAAATAAATTAAATTTGGTCCATATTAGAAAACATGTCTCAAAATTAGGAATTTAAGAAGAAACATGTTACTTTTTTCTAGAATTAAATTGTGCACGAATTTAACCATCATGATTAATCAAATTAATTAAATTATATACCTTCATTGAAATAATATTTGTATAAATTTTATTTTATATGAATATATTATTATTATGTGATATTTATTAATTATATTTTTCTTATTCTTCATCAATGAAAATTAAATCAGTGGAACCTTATTTTGGTAATATATGTGATCAAATATTATATTTCAATAAATAATAATATATATATTATTACAACTCAATAAAAAAATAGAATAATTAATTTATTATTAACTTATAATAAAATTAGTATTTAACTTCACATAATAAATCATGATTGAGTGTTAATGAATTATTCACCTACGTGGTTAAACATAACAAACATGACCATGTTATACCATGATGTTTTTGATTGGGAGTGAAATATTGTTGAATAATAATTACTAGAGAATAATTATATTACTTAAAAATTTATATTATTTAATTAAATTTAATGTGTATTTTATATATATCTAAAATTAACATAAATAAATATGAATCATTACTCTGTTGAAGTGATAGTCTGTAGAATACAAAGTTAATGTAATTTTGGTTTTATAATTCAATGGAATTAAATAAATAAGTTATCATAAATTAAAATATAAAAAAATAAATATAAAAATGAAAATAATTTCAACTTATTACAATTGTGAGGTTTCATTTGGAACATCAATATTATGATGAAATACTAGGGAGTATGTAATAATCACCATTGTTCCTTGAAATGTTTCTTGAAATTATCATTTTAAATGTGGGGATTAAGATAATGAATATAGAGAAAGGGTAAAATAACATGATATTTAATTACTTTTGGGGAAATTATTATGAGTTATAATAATTAATTTGGTGGAATGGGTGTGTCATGATGTTCTAGATGCATCAAATTTTATAATTAATGAAAATTAATGTTCTAAGAACATCCTTTAAATTTCAATTATATCATTATAATAATTAGTAATTAAAGACTAAATAATATAGAAAAAATGATTTTTGGGAGATAATGGGTATATAAATAATTACCCCATTATTTAGACAAATTTTTTAAAAACATTGTGAGTCCTTTTTCATAGGCTTTTATTTTGTCCATTTTATTTGTTTTTTACTTTCATAACATCTTTTTATCTATGCAATGCCTGTTTCATAAAAATAAATAAAAAATATTTTGTTACAAACTCTTTTTTAGTTATCCTAAATTTGAAATCAATTTAATCTTATTTAGTTATAAAATATATTAAAATTAACTTTAAAATTTAAAAATTTTGAATATAGAAAAAAAAATTAATTGAAAATGGTGTCTCAACCATTATTTGTTAATAATTGAATATAAAAATTTCCCCCTATTCAAAAGGTGTTGATATAATTATATATATGTTTAAAAATTATTTTAAATTCATTTTTTAAATTAGTGAAATTTAATTAACGTTTTAAAATGTAGAAAATATTTATAAGACATTTCTTAAAAAATAATTATTTCCATTACCAAGGTAATTAAAAATATTTTTGGTAATAATGATTTTTTTTAAAAAATTGATAGTGAAAATAAATCCGGATTTATTAAATTTTTATACAAAATATAAAATTGGTTTTGAGAAATTAAATTTCGTTAAAGGATGAAAAAAATTAACAAAAGTGAATAAAACCATTTTTTAGAATAATATAAAACTAATTATTCCACAATTGATATACATGGATTTAATATGAAAAAAAAATTATTTTAAATTTCTTATATAACTTATAAATAATTTTTTTTATTGAAAATGGATCCCAATTCATTTTAATAATTTACTTTTTATGATAATTTCATAAAATAGATAGTTTAGAGAAAAATTCTTATGTTTAATATATTAACATAAATTATTATATAAAAAATACAAAAAATTAAGCTCATTTCAATGTCTTTATAATAAATCCATAAATGATGTGTATTTTCTTAACTTAAACCTCTAAAATTTATAAATTCATTTATTCAATAAAAAACAAAAAATATAATGGAAGAATGTTTTTAATGGAAATTGATAATTTCAAGTTATTATTTTTATTATTCATATTTTGTATCATTTAACAAATAAAAATGATTTAATATATTTTTTATAATAAAATAATAATCATGATTAATATATTATTTCTAGAAATATTAATTCTTATTATATAAAATTTTCAATTTATGAAAAAAAAATTTATTGAATAATTGATATTCATAGACATTTTATTTAAAATAACTGTATTTCATTTATATTATAGTAATCTATTTTTTTATTTATACATATATTTTATAATTTGATAAATCCTTTTCATTCCAGCTTATTCAATTGTAAGGAATGAACAATCATTCATAAATATTGATTCCTAAACTAAATGTATTATGCTTTCCTTTTTTTACGTTTTTTGTTTGGATAATGATATCAAACACATTTTCCTCATTTTTTGTAATTGGTATAGTAATATCATGAGGAATTTATATTCTCCCTCTTAAATAAATTGAATCCACTAAATATTATTATTTACTCAAAAAATTTGGTCAGTGTAATATTAAAGTATTAATCATTCATTATATAACCTCCAACATGACATCTAGCTTACTCTCTCAGTTCATATCATGTTACTTATATTTCCCATAAAAAATATTATTTCAAAAAAACATAAATTCAGTAATTAAACAAATATAATCATATATTCTATATTATATACCGTTCCTAAATCCATTTGAATCTCTATGTCATTAATCCATCTAAAATTCATATCATCCTGCTAAAATTAACAATATATTTACCCCTATAATTTATTTATCACTAGTTCACAATGTCACTAAATAGTTAATATATATCTTTATCTCATCAATTTGATAAAATATACAAGAAAAATCATTGATCACTTTTTCATAAAATCAATTGACATTTCAATAATATCTATCTATCTTTTCTCAAAATAGATAAATCATTATTACATAAAAAATAATATCATATTAATCCTACTAGTTATTCATGTTTCATTGACGTGATTATAATAAAATAAAAAAAATTAAACCCTTGTAAAAAATATCATTCCAAGTTTATTGATTTATTTAAATATATTTTTAGAATCTATTATGTTAAAATATTATGTAATAGTCTTTGTATGATTCATTTAAGACTCATAATCTTGTAATATAAAATAATATCATTGATAAATATCACACAGTAATGAATTTGACTACAACTATGATGAATTTATATATATATTTATGGAATATTCCTTAAATGATGAATTTCACTAGAAGTATAATACCATGTATCAAGTTGATTTAATATGCACCGAATGTCCAAAAGATAACATATTTCTCAAAACTAGTTTTTACTATGTGTTATTATGTGTAATAAATAGTCATGAATTTTATTAAAGGAAAATGATTACATATATGATCTCCATAGAATATCCAAACTCATCCACTTTGTATATTCCATTGAATATAAATATTAAATTCCTGATTAATGATGTTATGTATAAGTGAATAACACTTTCTTATATATCAGTAATGGATCATTCATACCCCTTCCAAACTTATCAGTTACTCATTTGCAGATTTTCCATCCTTATATTTTATCTTCATATCATATAAGTGATCTATGTTTATATATATGTCCTTTAACTATATACCATTATTAATACTCCATCCATATCTACAAATATTTAGCTTTAAATTCTCTTTTATATACACAATTTTATAGAAAATTTTTTTATAGGGATTTTAAAATTATTATTTCACATCAACCATTACCAACCTATTTTTTAAAAAAATAAATATTTTTTAAAATTATTCATTATTTTATGTTTATACCCATATTATAAATTCTGTTTTTAATTGAAATTTTTTTCACTTTCCCCTAAAAGATATATTTTTTATTTCAAAATGAAATTATAAAGTGTTTCATTTTAATTCTTACTTCTCCTAAACATATTATGTACATTTCTACCATGGGTCCTCATTATCACGACTTATATTCTATTAAAATGTGAATGTATAAATAAATTTAACTCCATATTATCATGTGAATACTTTTATTATTACATTTATTTATACTTCTAAGATGGGTTTTTTGTGTTTATTAAATATGATTGGTTTATTTTTCACTTTGGGAACACATACGTATAATAAAAATTTTATAATTGGTGGTACAAGAATCATATATCCCTCTAATGAACTAGATAATGTTTCTATTTTATGAGACATCATGGATACTCATCAATTATCCTTTACACATGTTGTTTGGGGGGAGGAGAATAACCGACCATTTTATATTAAAGGTGTAGGGTACCCAAAATTATGCTTCTGATGCTATGTTTTTTGTGCTTCTACATTTAAATTGTTTCATGTTCTTATAATCTGATATTGTTTGATATATGTTATTATGTAATTATTTAATTGTTCCATGATAAAATTCTTATGATAATTCTCTTAATTATAACATGATATCACTCCCATGATATGTCCTATAATCATTTTCTCTATTACTGGGATTTCTATCCCACTATTATCCTTTTCTATTACCCCCATTTTATCCAATGTAGATTTTCCTGGACCTATAATAAATTTTAAAAATCTAAAGTTATTAAATAATTATTGTTATTTAATATTTTATGATGTTTTTTTTATTTTAATAATACTCTCATGAAACTAAAACAAAGATTGTTGGTATATATTGGTTGGATATATTTTTGAATGTCATGAAATAATATGTGTTTGGGGCTAGGGGAGTTAGAACAGATATTCAAGTAAGGCATATTTATTATTGTAGATTATAATAATACAATATTATGGAATAACCAGGAAATAAAACTATTTATAGGATAACATTCCTACTATTTTTTAATTAGATACATTGGGTACCTTTTTATAAATCAATACTTCTCTTGATATTGTAAGGATGGTGGGGATTTGGAACATAAGAATCTCATGTGACTAACACTAAAAATATTTTATTGGTTCTAACATGTTTATAATTTTGATGTGTGGTGAAATAGTCCTTAATATAGACATGGATTAACACTAATGGGGTATATAAATCTCTTAATTCTCATTATACATAACAACCATAATGAGGGATCGAGAAATATTTTATATGTATTGATGTTTAAAGAAAATAATTACAATACAAACATGGATAACCATGATTGAAACATGGAGATACATAAGTTAGGGTTATCCAACCATTTATGAGTTACTCATTCAATGTTTATATCTTACCTTGTGATAATTTTTCTATGTATTAAATCCTTTAATCTCATCTAGGATAAAAAAAATTTGGATGAAGGAGTAATATTTTTAACCATATGCGCAACAAGAAAAATGTCGCTTCCCTGATGAGACAAATATCATGATGAGAATGGGAGTGGATAACATCAGGGATTCATTAGAACAATTCTTCATGTTATTAATTACAAAAAATGAATTACAATGAATTCCCTCTATGAGTGAAATCAATAGTTTATTACATTATTTTCATGAGTCCACCATTTTTTCGTGTATGTTCAAATATAATTATCACTATTAAGTGAATTAAAATGATTTTAATGATATTATTTTTATATTCTTGCTCAGAACAAGTAATCATCATACCAATTTTCTTTCATCATGAGGCCAACTCTTATTAGTAGTGGACAGTGATCTATAATATGAAGAGTAGGGAAGGGAAATACTACATAATATTGGATGAATTCAACAGGAATCTTATCAAATATTATTTACCACACACTCTCTTCTATAAAATTTATTGGATGTTAGTTCCACTTATGAAAAAGAAATATGAATTTGTTATATATTGTAAGGTAAAAATAAAAATACTTTCATGGTACTCTTATGGCCATGAAAAGAGCCACAATAGAATGACTGACCATTTCACCAGTCAGTTTAATCATAGACATTGATGAGAATTTTTAGTTTTGGGGTTTGATAGATATGAAAAAATTAACTGATGTGACCTCGTAGTGGATAAGGATATGGGTGATTCTATGGTTAAATTAGATAAGAAATATAAAATTGAAAATAACCCAAGGGAATCATAATGATAACCCCATGCTGATATAAAATTAAAACATCCTACCTACAAAATTCATGGAATAAAATGTTTTAGAAACATTCCCAATGGGGTTTTGAAGTGAGTCATGTTTTTAAAGGATAGTAATGTTTCTATCTCAATCCAAAGTGAAAACAGAAATAATAATAATATGATCATAAAAAATTATCTCATCTAATCTTGGACATATTAATTTGTGAATAAAATTCAATTAAAACAAATATTATTCAATAATCGAACTAAGATAAAGATTTTCAATGTTAACCAATGATAATAACCATTGTTTCCAAAAAGATAAATAAAAGAATTATGTTATCACTGAAATAGTGGTTCGGTAAGAAAATGAGGTCGTTAAATTCAGGTTTCTGTTTCATCCAATAATTTCGATCATTCTAATTGATATTTTTTATACAAATTTTTTAGGATCATTTATTTTATAAAAAATATATATACATCCTTGAAAAATATGGGTGTCAAATTATCTTTTAAATACACTACTAGAGCTTTTAATGAATCTCAATCATATGAATCATCCACAGTTAATATTTAGAGGATTTATTTTCTATGGGGACTTTTCATAAAACGATTACTATAAATTTTTTATACTAGGATCAGATTGTCTATCATTGTATTGATCTCACAACAACTACCAAGAGAAATAAACAAAATTTTATGTCCTAAATTTTTATCTCATTCTATAAATGTGTATTGATAAGGAATAATGTTATTCATAATATTCTTCAGAGGAATGTATATTTTTCATTTATGTTAATCTTATCTAACCTAAACGATTTAATCAATGATAGGGCTTCCATTGATGATATATACATTGTAAGGGAGTATTTTGATTTTCTTCATAATGAGTATCCCAGTCATCCTCCTAAACAAGAGTTTCAGTTCCCAGTTGAACATATCCCTAGATATTAAGTGATATCCAATACTCTATATAGAATGTCCCCCATTGTATTAGAAGAATTTTATTACAATTTACATAAAAAAAATTTCGAATGGCTTTCATATTCACATGTTATGCACCAATATGTGCATCAATTATCATTTGTAAAAAGAATGATGGGTAAATGCATCCATGTATTGAATATCATTATCTAAAAAAACAACCATATAGAATATGTTTTTATTTTCATATATATTACACTATTCAATCAATTACATGGTGCTCAATATTTCAATAATGTAGACCATTGGTAAAGATAACATAGAATAATGGTGATGAATGAGTATATTAATAAGAGATACATTCATACATGGTAGGAGAACTATGAGTTCATAGTCATTCCATTCAGAGTCATGAATTATAATAATATTTTAAAAGGCATAATATATATATTCTTCATAAATTTACTTGAAAATATTTTAGTGTACATTATAGATAATATTAATATATAATCCAAAATCATGGAGGAAACAATGGAGAACATCATTACTAAATTTGAGACATAAAAGAAGGATAGTTTATATGCATTACATATTGAATGTTTTTTTACAGAGAATGTTGAATTGATGGAAAATTTTAGCACAAATAAAAATATATTTTCAAATCCAATGATGATTATGTTCATCGAGGAATTAGATGTTTCCTTTGTTTAGATGGGTATGATCAAGGATTTTTGAGAAACTTATCTAAATTTTAAAACCATTTAAACAAAATTAATCTGATGGGAGTGAACGATGTTGGATAGATGAATGTTAAAAGTTATTCTAGGAGATTAAAAAAATCAAACCATAACACCTATACATACCATACCCAAAAGAGGAGAGGTTTTTATATAATTAAACTATAAAGGAATGTTTTATATTTATAACCAGGCAGAATAATAAATTAATATAATATTTATAATGAAATTTTTTTTGTTGTAAGAGTAAAAAAATATATCAAATGACCTGGATTTCACTATAGTTAACATCACTTTAAGTATTACAATACATTATATATTTGGAGATAATTGTGATCTATATATTTATATAAAGAACACAATATCCAAGAAAATATAATCAAATAGAAAGAGATATAAATTAATCAATAGATATGGTTGTTGTTGAATAATTATTATGATTGATCACAACACTCACATCCTAGAAAAGTGAATATAAATGAAGCTTTTATACATAGAAAAGATCTTGAAACCATAAATATTATTTTTAATAAGAATGATATAATCATCATTGATATGAAAAGGATTCGAATGAGAATCCCGAACAAAGTAAAATAATCTTGTCTTTGGAAATCATTAATCATCCATCACTACTTGAAAGAATTATGACTTGAATAAAGTATTTTGTAGAGATATAAAAGATGGTGGATGTTGTGTGAAAAGGAGAAACTAAAAGTTTATTTTTTAGGATGAGATTGTACTGATATTTGTTAAATGAATATTCATACCATTTAAACTAGAGTTAATGGAGTTATTTGATGACACTTATATCTTGGTATTGTCCTTCCTAATATGTAAAATGAACATGTATATCGATCATTAGGAATACTATAGATGAAAAATATGAGTTTAGATTTTGAGTGATATACATAAATGTTACCTTCATGTCTGCATGTGAATGTTGAGTTGAAAAATTCAAATGGTGTCAAGAATCCATTTCTCATACCTATATGAAGAATAGATAAAATCAGTATGTATTCTATGAGAGGCCTTCTAAAGTTATCCACATGTAAAAGTTATATATGGGTTGTGGAAGATCATATTACATAGAGTGATCAATTAAATTTCATTTGAAAAGACATCCCACTAGATTACAATGCAATGATATAAATTAGATAAGCTGTTTGACTGTGTGAAACACCATTATTAATTATATGTTGTTGAGATCTGATTATCAGTTCGAAATAATGGAAGAATCACTATAACGATATAAATACGTATATGAACATCTATATGTCCTAATTTAAGGTTTCATACAAAGCTTAATCACATGAGGAATGATAATACATAATGGATTATATGATTTTAAAGATCCAATTACAATTTTTCTATACATAGTCATTATGACCAATTACATTTTTCTATTGAATATTGTTGAATAAATGTTACTAATTTAGATAGAGGATCTCATTAATAATAAATTTATTAAAAAAACATATTTAGATATTATGAATGACAACCTCATATTAGGAAATTTTTTTGATGATGATGTTTTTTTATCATTTGAAACACCCATTTTAAATTTTCTTCAGGCACTTACAGTATCAAATTTTTTGAATACCTATATTAGCGATCCGATCATGTATCATTGATATCAAAAGAACACTAATGAAATATCCAATAATATAATGAAATATATATCATCTTGTATTGTTTGTTTTCACCATATAAAATTGATTTGGTCATGAAGAATTATATCTTTTTTATTCTCATTCTTGAGAGAAGGAGATGAGTATTTTTAGTGAGATTTTTGTTTTGTTAAAAGATTATTAATTCTAGATTAAACCAATATGATAGAATTAATAATATTTTTATATAATTAGTGCTTATTTTATTTTATTATTAAAATTCATAGTGAACATGAAATAATATAATAAACATAATCTTACCCAAAAATCATATAATTATAATTTCCTCATATATTAGGGAATTTCCTAACAAGAGAAATGATCAATAATATTATATTCGATTTAATGATAGTATTTATCACCGAACACAATCTTTCACCACTATTACTCCTTGGATTTTAAAGAATAAATGAATAAATATTTTATTAAATATTTTCATAATAAATAAATATGAAACTCACAATTTGGTGAATAATTATTTATTTAATTTTTTTAGATAATAAATCATTAGAAATGTTAATATTTAGTCTCCAAATTGATATTTATTAAAATGATTTGGTTGATATTGAATTTAATTGGGATCAATATATTAACTAAGTGTCTGGCCCTATAAGATTCATTCACATTTTCCATAGGTGAATTTTACTAAAGCCCACAATTACAATATAAAAATGGGACAAACCACCCAAGAAAAGAACATAATGTCACAGTTTCAACTACATCATATGTCATATCACTATGTAATATAATCCATTATTCACAATTTCTCATCAAGAAGGTTTCACATATGTGTCGCCAACCAATATTCATGATATTTCATTCATGAACTATCTGGAATATTCATTTCATTACACCAATTTTGTTCAATTTAATATGTTGAATCTATTTGAATTAATGCTTCAAAAAATAAATATACATAATGATTTAGGGGACATATACATCCTCAAATTATACATTTATATCATGTAATTTCTTAAACACCCAGAGTTCTCTACTTCCTATGAATATATGGCCTCATGATTTTGGTCAGAAATTCTACATGCATGTGAGAAGACCAGAAATAATTATAATAAAAAATTATAAGGACCAATTATAATAATCATGTAATAGAATATTGGATGACACAAAAACATATGGAATTATTTTTATTGTGTTTATACTCATAACCTCATGTCTTAGTGATTAACAACAACAAACATGTTGAGTAGTAGTCTAATCTGATCATGAGTATCTGCACTTTGAATTCATCATTCTTTTTCCTGATTGTATTATTTTATATAATCATTAATGTATAATTTATAATATAATCGTACAAACCCAAATAAATTATTCCAAATGGTACCCTAAGCAGGTTTCTTATGAGGCCTCCAGTATGCCTCCTCATATGATAGAGGTTACCGGCTAGCAGTCAGGGCCTAGGTTTTGATAGGGGGAAGATTATGACTTCATATCTATGTGATAAATCAAATTAAATAGATATGTGTTGAACATGTTATTAAAAATATATTCCATGAGATTTAAATAACTAAAATAGAATATTATGTAATAATAAATGAAAATGATATAAAATCACGAACAACTATTCCATATACATAACATTGTTAACCTACTATGATGGGAATACATGAATAGGAAGAAAAAAAATAAATTGAAATTAATAAACATTGATCTAATACTAAATCTAAGCCAGATCATGTACCTTCTCTCTAGATACATTCATCCTACAGTAGCCCGATCATAAGAACACAAACGAGCAGGTCCACTCAAACATTAAACATTAGGCCTCATATCCATCCACCACGAGACTTTGGTGAACATTAATAACTTTGATAATGTCTACACATACACCAAGGTGAACATGAATTGGTGAGAAATAATCAATTTAGGAAACAATTATTATGAAACTATAAAATTATGCTTCACTATATGTTAAAAAAATAAAACTACTTAGCCTAGATGAAGCTCAATAGAAAAGATATGTCAATCAAATAAACATGAAAATCGATTCAAACCATGCATCTGTAATCTTGGTAAACTGGTCAGGTTCCACCATAGATATCCATACGTATATTTATATACAAGTATAGTTCAATACATATAAATATTTTAATAAATATGTATATTCATGATTAATGTGAATGAAATAACATAAAATTAATCATCAGTATATCATTGGGTCTGTAAACCCTCTTATTTGGACATATTATTCAAGGGAATTGAGATGGACTTAATTTCACTCATTCCATGTATATTTAACTCAATATCTAGGTCATTAATACCAATATACTTGTATTCCTTCAACCATTGAAGGATAATCTCTGAAGAAGAAATGTATCCAAATGGTGGAAACTTTTCCTACACTTGGGTTCACCCATACATCCCTCCAATCACATGGATATGTATTACAAGGAATTACATCAAGACATCCTATACATGGTTATAAAGATAGATTCTATACTGAAAAATCCATGTATATATATTATACTGTTTGAGCCTTATGTCTTAGTTCATTTTCTATCATGACATTCAGACCATATATAATTTATATGGGTATGACCCTTAGGATATATGAATGAATAAAACACTAGTGAGGTTACAAAACCTACATCGGAGGCACTAATATGGGAGAGAATGACCATAAAAATGATATGGGAGATTGTAATCATTCCTTGTAAGAAACAATGTGAGACCCAATGCTCAACACCATGGAATTGTAAACCGTTAGGGATATCATAATCATTACTATACCTTGGGGAGTATAATCATCCATGAGTATAATAATATCTAGGAGTGATTTATCATCCAAATCACATATAAAATAGAAATGAGAGGAATCACTCTTCTCACATGTTTGCCTCGGAAAGAATAATCATCCTCATCACATATCATTAGAGGAGAGAATAATTATCCTCATGTATCATTACTAGGGATTCCATGATCATATATCATAGTAGTATTCTCAAATAATGGATTATGGGAAACAACTATAGACATAAAAATAATATAATATAAAAAATTACATAGAATAAAAGAAAAACCTAAGGTAGTTCATAGGAGTATAAAACCAAATATCATAAATAACATGGCTATGCAGCCAGATCCCAAGATGAATGTATGTGCATCTGAAAGAGATATAATGATGCCTTTCATCAAGATTAAGGACCACCAATAAGGATGTATCTGAATATATCATTGATGTATTATTAACAAAAAAGTGAATGGTATACAAAGGTTGAGGGTATCCTAAAAACTAAACCAAACACTATATCAACAACCCAATGAGATTTAATATTGGGAATGGGTTATAAAGAGACACATGATTCCATCGTTATTGAAAGACAACATTCTAGAATAGGATCTTTCAATCATCAAGGGAACCTACTGGGTCTTTCTATCAAAACACTTAATGGAATCCTACATGGGATCGTAGAGGTCAATAAAAATATAGTGAATCCTTCTAGGGACCATTTTATGAAATTGAGAAAGTAGGAATCCTATTAGGGATCCTCAAATGGTTATAAAGGATGATACGTCCTCCATAAGATACTCATAACAACATAAAGATAAAGTCATCCTAAAGGTTATCATCTAAAACGATATTAGAAAGAAGAGGAAAACTATATGAGACCATCTGAATGAAAAACACTAAATGGTATCCTTTATGGAATTACCAATGATAGCATTTAAGATAGGGAATACCTTAGGGGTCCCTTGTATATAATGATGATTGAGGCATCCAAAATGGGATATTATATACTAAAACATTGTTATAGGAATCATATATGTGATCCTTGAAAAAACTGGTGTCATGGCCTCAATGGAAAGAAGGGTACATCTCACAAGAAATACATCCTCAACAAAAAAATATAACAAGGTATCGATCTTGAGAGATAGATCGGGTCTCATCTCATGTCAATGTTATTACATTTATAAGACATTGGATACATGTATTGGTGGAGGAACCTATTTGTTATAATAAAGTCTAAAAAACCAAAAATCAGTCTTCAAAACACCCCACAAGACATACTATAATGATCTATTAGAAAATATAATTATAATAGACTACATATGGATGAAATTATGACTCATTAGAGAAAAGAAACAAAAAATACTCACATTGTGTAAAAGGTACCATACAACTCATGTCTCCTTGAGTACATTAAATGTTCCCCCAAAGCCACAACTAAGTGTATACTCCCACTGGACACGGATTATAAATGCCCATGTACAAGGTGTGTATGAAGGGAAGACAGAATGTACCCTACATGGGGTATTTTATCGTGTACATCAACTGTTCAGATCATGTACATGGAGAATTTATTTACATTTACATAGTATAATTCCCACACTGTGTATTGATGTATACTCTATATGGCCATGTATCCCTACACGGGTAGTATGGCCAGGTAAATGATTACAATACCCATCACCAATATATAGAATATACTCACAAGTATATGACATATTCTATTAAAACATAATCTTTCCCAAATGGAACGAACAAATGGTGTGTCTCCCCATAACACACATTATGTAGATGGGTGTTCCAAATTGGAAAACTCATGCATCATAGTAAACCCCTTATTTCCCCCCAAAACAAAATATTGGGCCATGTGAATCCATGATAAAGTGTTAAAATGGATTAATATTAGAAAAAATATAATATATGGTATTATACAGTGATGAAATAAAAATTACTACCTTTTGGAAGATCCTCTAAAGCAGTGCCCATTTATAAGGTATATAGTTCCTCCATGACTATCTGGCATGTCCTGATCTATGAAATGGTACATCATTTTCCATGTCTCTATTTATCTCTCCCTATCCATTCTCACTAGTTCATGTGGGAAGGAATTATATCATAGGGAGTTTAGATAAATCCATAGAATAAAAAAATTAAATAAAATGGAATTAATGGAAAGAAAAAATGAATAATAAAAGAAAATGTGGCTCGGGCCAACCCCATTCCCCAACTTTTGATTGCAATTCTCCTAGAAAAATGTCCTCATGACGGACTCAATGGAGGAGATGAAATATCAATCTGAAACTCCTTTAAAAATTTATGACCAATGTAACCTTGGATAATAAATTAATATTTTATTTATTATACATTAATTATTAATTATGATTCTAAAATTTGGATGGTTTTAAAATGTACCATACTTTTTTCCTTGAATAAACACCATATTTGGAAACCAATAAAGTATCATGAAAGAATATTTGATATATTCTTCTATATGAAAAGACCACTTTACCCCTAAAAATTTCAAAAATATCAAATATAAATTTATGCTCCATATTTTACTTTTGAACAACATTGTTCACTATAATATCCCCACCTCAGTTATTCTAGTCACATAGAATCATGTTGGTAAGACTCGAAGCCAGGATTCTAAACCCCATCATTAGAAAAACAAACTATCTTAAAATTCCAACAACCAGTCTCACTTATTCAAAAACTGCGTCCCACATGTGATACATTCTATTGTGACTGATCTTGTACTACTGACCATAAGAATTCCCTAATGATTGTCTTAAAACAAATATCTGATCCCAATGGACCACAAAAATTACTAGTGTTCAATTAAAAACCATTTTACCACCATCAATCATACATTGGTGAACTAGCCACCAAATCTCTTAAAATACACCTCTCCTTGAGGACAACCTCAATAGGATTCTTTTCTAAACTTGAAATGAAATTCAAATAAATGATCATTGACATAGGGAGACCACTCTTTTAGAATATTCAACATGATTCCATTTTAGACCATGACCAAATATAATAGGATTAAACTAATATTATTCATGAAGGGTGCATACAAGTCTATCCCAACCACACTCACATCCTATAAAATTATGACCATGATTTAGAATAGGGGAAACCATCTTGTAGTACATAGTTTATTATCGATTTCACCTATACCATAGATGGACATTCACCATATGACCAAAACACCAATTTTACCAACTACAACATATATAGAAAACATCATCCCTCAACTTGTACACACCCACTCACCTATTTAGAAATTAATGTTACCATGTCAAATAGTCTGTTAACTTTTCTCCTAAATTTTACTCCAACGAGTTTTCGATTATAGGTCTATGATGAGTGTGATATATGGAATTTCATTCTCAATAAACCCGATTATCCTTCTAAAATTCACTGTAAAATAAATAACCACACAAATTTCATGATTTATTCCATGACCAACCATTCCATGGGACTATTCAACTCATTAGAATCAACACACACTATGACTACATTAGCAATAGTGGAAACACTGATCAATTGGACCATGAACCTGAATAGTCATCACCATAAAAGATAGGATTGATAGAAAATTATCCTAGGTTCTTATCAAGATATAAAAGAATCAACATTCTTAGATTAAAAAACAATCACCAACAAAACTTCGATATCAAAAGGGGTGAAAAACCAAACTCACTACCTCAAAAGGATTATGAATACATAGGATACACTCTCTCATATAGGATTACCTATAAAAAAATGGGCATCGACATACAGGGACCAAAGTTAATCTAAGGGTCTTTTGGTCACCTACCTATCCCTACAAAACAGGTCTCACAAAAGCGTGACAAGGTCTGACCACAAAGACCAAATGTTCAAACCTCTCAAAAAAGGTAAATATCGCCATGAGAAGTGATATTTAAAACTAAAAACAACACCTATGAAGGAATTATCCTGATTGATCATCCTCATATTGGAATTATCCATAGAAGTCACTATTCTAGGAATAATAAAGACTGAACGTCGACTCAATTTTCATCCATATATAGAAATAGCCCATAGAAGAGTAGTTTGTTTGAATTTTCCTTATATTCATTGGTATCGTACTCAGCGATATGACAAGATAACTATGACCATAGAAAAAACTATAAAATGGGTATAATATAAAGTAATCGTGTTTCATATCGACCATCAAGGGTCATTGTACATTCTGTGCGTGAGTAATGAGCCATCAACCTGAACACCAATTACCTTATCATATATCCGCATAACCTACCTTTAAAAGGAAATATAAATACTAATAGTAAAAATTAAATAATCATTAATAGTTCATAAAAATTCATAGAATAAGGCCTACATGATGCTTGAGACAGCTCTTAACTTTTCTATCCAAGATTCAATATCAATATCTGGACTTTTTAGAATGGTCCAATATCCATAAATCCCTAATAATTCATCACATCCACATAACATGTGATTCACTCAAGGAAAAATCATATTAAACTATAACATCACATATCATAACAACAATCTCATGCCCATGGAACTATGATTTATTACCACAACAAGTGTTCTCAATGCACTAGTCTATAATCTATCACATGGTCTGAAACATTCCTTATACTATTATATACCATATACAAATTTTTAAAATCTATGAAAAGAACATCTCTGATACCATTTTTTAATCTACTAAACCATATTACAATAAAACTATGCCTTGATATAGTTTATATGCGGCCTCAATCATGCCTCTCCATACACTCGAGTGTGACGAATAGAATCAAGGGAATATGATGTGACAGTGGTTATAAAATTCCATCATAAAAATATATTTAAAAATTTCAAATTGATAAATATTAGAAAACAATAAACATATATAGTGGGGAAGGAGTTAATAAATGAAATATAACATACTTTATTAATAAATAAAAAATATCTTAAATCTCAAACTTTTGTTCCATACAAATGAAACTGGTTTACCACCATGATGGATGTAAAAATACAGACGTACAAAAATAAACTAAAATAAATTTTCAGGGATCTACAACTAAATTCAATCAAGACCATGTACCTAGTCTCTATACAAAGTCAAACTACAACAGCTTGATCATGAGAACCCACACAAGAAACTATGCATGAACATGCAACATTGGCCATCATCCCTATCTACCAGGAAACTATTCAAAACCTGATAAGATGGTATAATTACTATACATACCCCACGTTTCATGTCAGGGGGTGATAAATAAACATTGTGTGCCAACCCAATGGTGAACCTATAAATGTATTATGTTATAAGTGAATGAAAAATAAATCTTCCCAGCCTGTATGAGACACCATTGAAAAAATAAGTAATGCTAATAAATGTGAAACTATTGTATTAACATGGTCCTTTAGTCCTAGTAAACATGGAAATTTCCACCTTAGATATCCATATATTTATCATTAAACATTTATTATACCATTAATATACAAATATTCATTATTAAGAATATTCATGTGTAAGGTGAATAAAATAGTAAAAACCCAATCAGTAATCGATCATTGGGTCTGTAATACCAATCGTCTGTACATCCTATAAATGGAAATTATGTTGACGTTGTGCCCCAAAATATATGAATAATTATGTTGATATCTAGATCTATATTCTCAATTCACATATACGTTCTTCGACCAATGCAATAAATATCTCTGAGAAATCTACGTCAGCATAAGTAGATACACATCCAATAATTGAGTTCAACTGTACTCGCCTATAATATATATAAAGAAGATTATATGGAAGTTCATCCATCCATACTATAAAAGGACATCAATCTATACTCCATTCTACTAAATCCAAGGAAATCATGTTCAACGACTTTGACCTAGGTTTCGATCCTTAGGCAGTAAATAATTTCAGACTTGTGTAATACCTAATGGACAGACCCTTATGAAATATGAAAGGAGAACTCACCTATGAGATTCCATACCCCCCCAAGAGTCTCAAATAATAGAGTCTGTAATAATAAATATCATGTAGATGAGTTCAATAATATCGGGTGTCCAATGATGTGAGACGCCATGATCAACACAACTTTCATATAAATAGTCATGGAGAGTGTAATCATCCCCATCGCTTGGGTGGTCATAATAATCAATTGGATTAATTAGATGAAGGATAGTGTAAAAATAATCATCATATATTAAATGGAGTAGAGAGAAATCATATTGGTCACAAATAAAAATAGTAGAGTGTAATTATCATCATCACATATCAATAGAGGAGACAGAAAGTATCCTTGGGTTTCATTACTAGGGACTCTATACCTGTATACCATAGTATTAAGATCTACATCAAAATTATCAGAAATACCATTGGAAATTCCAATAATATAATAATAAAAAATACATCTCAAAATCCAAACCCCAATTAGTACCTCTGGTTAGAAAACTAAATATGAGGACTAAGATGGATTTGAAGCCATATCATAAAATGAACATCTGGGAACCCCGTGATTAAAACAATGTTCCCCATCTTAGGCTCAACATCCACTAACACAATTCTACCTCTTCCTATCATTTCTCCATAAATAATAAAATAGTGATTGACAAATAAACATATAGGTTGGATGATCACATAAACAAAAAAAATATATCCACAACCATGTGGTCTTACAAGTTAATTAAATGTTCTATGTTGTCAATTGATACATTCTCTATCCAAACACGACAGACTAGATATGGGTAAATAAACCATTGAATCTCCCATTGGGTTTATCAAGTAAAACATTAAATGGAATCCTACATGAGAAAAATTGAGTTCTAGATACAATATAAGAAAACCAACCTGGGATATGTAGATGGAAATGAAGAAGGTGGATTCCTACAAGGGACCCTATAACTATATTCAAGGATGAGTAATCCTTCACAAGATTCTCAGAATGACACAAAGGTGATTTAATCCTATAGGTGACCCTCTATAACTGTATAAGTAAGCAGAGACATCCTACATGGGTTTAGATGAATGATAATCTAGAAATGGTTTCATATAATGGAATTCATAAGCTAGAATGAATAGTAAGAGATCCCTCGGGAGATTCGTTGTATAAAAACAAGATATATGTGTTCTAATTGGTGTCATATTTGTCAAAAATATGTAGAAGAATCTAGAAGGGGGAACTCAAAATAAACATATCTCGTGGACCCAAAATGATATAAGGTAACATCTCACAAGGGATACAACCTCAAGAGAAAATATAAAAAAATAATCTATCATTAGAGATAGATCATGGATCATCTTAGATCCATGATCTCACTCTCAAGAGAAACTAGAGACAACTGCTAGAGGAATAACCTTTTCATTATAAATATTATTGAATCTCCACATAGGAGTCCGAAAAACCCCATGGGTCATACCATCGCAACATTTTGTGAAAATATATGTTTAATTGAAATAATATGGGTCAAATTATGAATCATTTGAAAAAATACATGAAAAAGTCTAACATGGTTGAAAAATATAGTATGTGGAATGTCTCCCTTTGTACAAGATGTGTTCCTCAAAATTACCACTTGGGAATGTACTGCATCTATAAATATCATGTAAACACCCATTTATATGATGTTTAAGGATGAATCATGTAATGTATCCTACATGGGGTACCATAAAATGTCCCTCAACTGGACTTTTAATGTACTTTTCCTAGTGGTGTACTTTTACACGGCATGCATCCCACAATATTTCTGTCTATATACAATACACGGTCATGTACCCCTTCACAGGTAGCCTGGATGGGAACTCATCTTCATGGATAGGAAAAATTAAAATGTTTGTAACCCCATGTCTACAATATATTATTCATGATAATCATCATTCCCATATGAGAAGAACACACAACATGTCTCCCTAATCCACACTTCTTGTACCTGGGTTTTCCCGAATAGAAAACTCTTAAATCACCCTAAAAACAAAAAATTTCACTAAACAATAATATACCAGGTCACAAGAGACCATAATAAACATAATAGTGTAATGAAATTAGATATTATAAAATATATGCGGTTATACAATAAAAAAATTCCACCTATTGGGGTGAAACCACCAAAGAATTTCCTATTTTCACATTCCACGTTAGCCACACGTTGATCTGCCATGTCCCGAGATCCGCAACAGTACCTCACCTCCTATATTTATCTATATCATTCTTACAATTCCTTATCTAATGGTTTTTTAGAGAAGGAGGAATCTTAAAGGGGTGTATGGATGATTACATACGATGCAGAAAGGAAAAAATCAAAAGAAGAAAAAAAAAGAAAAAGTGTCTTAGGATGGCCTTGGAGCACAAATTAAGCAGTTTCCTCAACCTACAAAAAATCTCCTTTCCAGACTCAATGATAAAGAAGGAATCTAAATAGTATAATCCATTTAATTTATATGGTTCAAAAAATTCATGAATAAATAAATATTTAATTTATTAAATAATAATTATTAATTATTCTTCTAAAACTCATAAGGTTCAAATGTTTTATAAACATAAATATTTTGATAAAAACAATATTCTAGGACCAATAGAGAGGTTACTAAAATTATTCTTGAGTATATTTGCAAGGGGAAAAATACCATTGTACTCTGAATAATATCATAAAAGAAAAACAATCACACTCTAACTCAAAATTATAGTCATAAATTTCATGGGTCCATAAAATCATCATAGAATTTCAATGTTATCATCATAATGGAGAACCACTATAACCTTTTCCATGAGACAAATAATCAAGGATATTATAAAATTAATTTATGAAAAAAATTGAAAAATATATAATAATATTTCTTAATAATATTAAAATCCTATAATCTACATGTAATATGATGAAAAAAATAATTTTTTCTATAACACCAATTCTATTAGACTCGAACATGGACTATATCAGTTGAATATGGATTTTATTACATTATACCACACATGAGTATCATGTTTCTTCTATGTGATGGTTTTATTCAAGGATTCTGACACATTATCTTATATGGATACAATTCCAACTAAAAAATATTATTTTGGAGAAAAATCTATCAATAGAAGATACTCATAAAGTATATTTCTCATCATCTAATTTGACCATGTCTCTTTAGGGATGTACAATTATATTGTATTATCAAAATACAATGTCAATGGTTTTTTAGTTCTCGATAACATGTCATTATCTTCAATAATGTATAATATACAATTATGATTTTTATATAACTTATATGTATATAAATAGTTAGTCTCTACTATTGAATTTGTGACAAACACTTGGTTTGATCACTTCCATCTCACAAAACCACTATAAAGAGTTAAAATTAATCCCGTATATAATTTCCTATAATCTTGGTCTATTTGGAAAATATAATTCTAATATTATATGATGTTTAGTTTCTTATATCATCAATATAATAAGAACATATTCTTATTTCACCTTAGATACATCAAACTTTTATTGACTTCTATTCAATTTGGGTCACCTTCTATATGTTGATATATTTATCCCACATAAGGTTTAGGTGAAATATTTCCTAGTAAATAACATATCATACAATGAAAAACCTAGTCAAATACGCTTATGCTATTCCATTCATCCTAATTCCTTATTTATGTTTCTGACGATATTTTTTCCAATTTATATGAACTCCATGTGAAATTAGACAAATACCCTTGAATATTGTTCCACATTGAATATCATAACCATATTGTAAATTTCTATACCTTGACCAATGATGAGAAGTATCAATTATCTATCTCAAGGAATCTTGTTCCAAATAGATCATGTTACATTACACATGTCCATTATTGAGAAGAATATATCCCAATTTGATTTAATAGTCCATAATAGTTTCATTTCATTTAAAATATTGATAATTTTATTTTTCATATAATATTTATAAAATGATCCTACTCCAAATAAATCATTCATAGACATAAGGATCATATTAAATTTTTAGACAAACATCATTTATGACTACAACAAATCAAATGTTCCACAAACTAGATTATTTCTATAATCCATACATGGATATTGTAAATTTATACATCGAGTTAAAATCCTTTGGGGTTATAAACCATTCATGTTTGTAGGGAATGAAATCATCATTAATGACCCCACTAAGTATTTCTATTTTCAAATACAATTTCAAAATTAAAAAATAATTTTAGGTTTCTATACCAAGAAAAATTATGATGGAATTGAGTATGAAACAACTAATAAGATTTTATTTTAGTTAATGATTTGATTCTATTCAATCATGTAACAAAAAGTAGTTATTTATAAGTAATAACATTTTCATTACTATCTAGTTCGTTATATGAAACAAATTTACATCCAATGGGATTTGAAGACACTAGAAGTCAGTTAAAATATTGAATTAGTATTAGTTCATGGAATACATTACATTATTCATATGTTATTACTATATGGATACATAAATTACAAATACATGTTAAAATAATATTTCTTGATCATTAGTATATTCAAATACTGAGTTACCATACTTAGTGACTAAACAACCACACCATTTTGGTTCTCTAACCTCTCTTGTACTCCAAAAAATAATTATTTCTATGGAATATTTTCGTTCATAAGGATTAATGGATTTTTTTCTAACACAACCTCTTATATACCCTGATTCTAAACATCATAAATGTATATTCAACTACTATTATAACATTTAAATTAATTTTCTATATCATCGAATAAGGTTTGTCTTTCGAATATTACATTTTTTCTTATTATTTTTATAATTTATATACCGTTTTTCCATGGGTAAGGATAAAAAAGGTATTCTATGTTCCTTTGGATGAATTTTTGTCAAATTAGGAGGCCTTAAAAAATATTTTAGAACCTCGTACGTGTATGCACAACCATAATTATTTCATTCCACTAAAAAAGGGTTGGAATATTGCATGCATCATGGTTTGGAACCTTTGTTAGTATTTTAGTCACTTTCTATAATGTATATCCATTAATGTATAATTAATGAATTCAATTATATATCATTTATATCACCCTGTATAATAATGTTTGGTTCATCATTTCACTTACACATTTCAATTAAGGTTTATTAAGATGAGTTATTTGAGATAGGCTCCCAAAATCACATTAATAATAAAAAAATTTATGATTATGATATTCTCCCCCATAGTCTAAGTCATGTTTTTTTAATATTTTTAACAAGTTTTTATATCATATATATTCTTGAATTTATTGAATCACTTAGAGGAATAAAAAGTATACCTCATCATATAGACGTATCCATATCTACAAAAATCATGATCAAAATTTAGGAAGTATGGTAACCATTCCATTTAATTGACTAAAAATAGTCCACAAACATCTCTATGAACAAATTAAATAATCCCTTTGTCAAATTAACCTTTTCCACTAAATATATATTTATTAAATGTATATGTAATCTAAAAAATACCTATTATTTTATATTCCCATCCATAAAAACTACTATCATTATAAAATGAACAAATTTTTTTCATTCACATTAAAATAAATCCTTCCAAATATAGTAATGATACAAAAACATATTCTCTTAACATATGGATTCTAGTAAAAATATTTTTAATTAAATAAAATTCTTTTATGTAACACAATATGGTAGTCTAAAATAGGCTTCATAACAATTTTATCTCATTTGGTGGTTCACAAATATACCTACCATATTTTTAATTTAATATTTTCTACATGGTTTATATAATTTAATAGATATATATACATATGGACACAATATATTGTATCATATACCATATTTGTAAACATATATGTGTTTCACTAATGAAAAATTCAAATGGAGATTAGAATTTTTTCATTTCCTGGTTGTAATTTTTCAACAATGGGTCATCATAACACATGTTAAGAAGATATCATATTATTAAATTAGTTTCCCATTTATATTTTCCTAATAAGAATGTTATTGAAAAAAATTGAAATTATATCTCTTCTCATGTATTCTCCTTTTATAAACCATATGAATATAATTCAATTAACATTTCATGACCTTATAATCATTTCACGGTAGAGTGAGTAGATCCAATTATGTATAATAATTTTTTTTCAAATTATAATTAACTCTAATGATAGGGTGTTTCTAATGAAATGATCTATAAATGAGGTATATGAATTGATCATCACTGAGTTTAAAACCTACAACTTCTTATAAATTAATATATTTAATGAGTATTTCTATATGATATCCTTCTGGGGAACCTTTTCTAATCATACATTGAAATATATACCAAAAAATCCAAAACCATTGATATCTTAATATATTATAATATATGAAATATAGATTTTGGAGTATTATATAAGTATCCATATATTCATTAGACATTACAAGATCATTATATACAGATTATGTTATTAAACAGTAAACATTTACCATATTGATCAAGTGTTTATCATATACATTGAATTGTGCACTACTCAACTCCTTTTTAGGTAGATTATTTAGTTATTATTTCAGAATTTAATATTTCAATTGATGATGAACCGAGACTGTAGAAATTAGAAAAACCCTAGATGTTACTTCTAGAATGTAGATCATCTTTCCCAAATATTGATCGTACTGATAATGTGAATGATGAACTTTCCACTATTATATAATAGTAATAAAGAATATTATTAGTAATTTACTTAATTTAAATTTATGTATGAAATAATTAGTAAAATTTTATTATGTATGTCATTATTTTATAAAATACAAATAGAATTAAATAGTAGAATCAGAATGATACTATTCTTAGAAATTCTGGTGTATGTGATCCATATTCCCCTTCCCTTAACCAATGTAAGAGATCAAAAAATTAATCTATGATATTTAGAATGTCATTATCTTTAAAAAAAATTCTTATAGCTCTAGGATCTATTGAGTGGACTTCCCAATCTATAAATTCTTGCTTAAATATACTTGAAACTATCATCCAAGTTACATCAAACCTAGATATGGATACTTCTTTTTTCTAAAAGTTGGTTAGGTAGATGAAAAAAATTCATAAGATCTCCATGATAAATTTTTGTTTCACAATAATGGATGGTCAAACACATCATTCTATAGATTTCATTCCTTATCCTATAAAGGAAGGTAATTTATGATAGAATATTATATTGATTGATTTTGTTTTTTATGGGAATTTCATTTCTTTTTTGATCTAATAAATTTCATGTTAATAATATCTGGATATTACATAAGTCATTAACCATATATTGATAAAAAATCATGAACTATGTAATTATTAAAATTCATTAATTTCATATTAATTTTTTTATATAATCACATTCATTTATACAAAAAATAAAAAATGAATAAGACATGAATAAATAAATGGCCAAATTTGAAGATTATATAACCATTAATATATTTTTGGTGGAAAATAAATTAGACTGTGACCTAGGGACAAAATATTTGAGATTTAAATGGACTGAGTTACATTATTACAACTATCCAGTTATGAATAACATTGTTTGGTATCATTCTAGTTCCCTTATGAACATCCTTTGTAATCCAAATGATAAAATATTTATTAATTGTATATATAACTCAGATATAGATGAGGTTTATCAAAGTATTGGTTATGTGGATTTACATAAGTATATTGGGACATATAGGTACTAAAAATAATTATGGTATTTATGAATCAAATTCCATTATTTTTTATTTCATAATTCATAATTCCAAATCCATGAAATGAATTTAATGAAATATTTCAATTTATTTCACATGTCATAGTCATGTTGAAGAATATTTATACATATCAAATGAATGTGGAAAAATACATTTGATAAAATTTAGTTCTATTGAATATATATTATTAAGATAATTTTGATTACAATAATTAATTAAATAATTATTTTTCATTTATCTTATTTACCATATAAATTATCCTAGAGATACTCATCATAATGTACTATTGGATAAGTAACTACATATCAAAAAATTATTGATAATTATAACAATGATATTTGGTATTTTTAATTCATAAAAATGATAATTACAATTTTAAACACATAAGGTTCCAAATAATGTAGTAGTATTTTGATGGTTTAAATTAAATATTTAAATTTAATTTACATATATCATTTATAGTGAAACTATATAGAATTTTCTATCAAGCTTCACAGCATGTTTCACATTTACTATATATCCAAGATAAATCCCCAAGGAATCATTATCTATCTCAGATGAATAACATGAAAATTGCCAACTAGCTATATTTCATGTATACATATTTTCATGAATCCAAAAAACAAAATAAATGTGTCTCCATGTTCATATAATGTGGTAATACACATTGCGTACAACCAAATGCAGTCCAGGTATCACAGTTTTCATATGTCTACATCACCTAAAAAAACTCATTGTGCTTTATGGACATGAGAAATAAAGAATAACATATCATTTATAGAGGAAAAATGTCTTTTAAATCGTTAATTATTTATTTTTTTCAAAATCATGTGGTTATTAATCATGTGATTGACTACTCTATTGGAAACAATTCTTTACTAAATTACATAGTCTACATGACTTGTATTCTTTCTAAAACCTTGAAATTTTCAAGACATCTACCATGGTTTCCCAGTATTCAAATTGTTTGATATTAAGTCCCCATGTTTAATAATTTCATGTATTGTGTAGTATCTTATGACTTTTCCAAGTGTATTTCACATTGGTATATGATAATTACTCAGGCAACGCCCTGTGTATCCTAGTATCACATGCACGAATCCTAGACAATTGAAGATAAAATATCATCCAATTCTTCATTTGATCTTAGTCCATTTTAAAAATATTAATATTGACTGTAATTATCATAATATCAAAATTATTTCAATTAGAATTCATAAAAGAGAATAAATTTTCCATGGACAAAATTTATAACAAATATTATTCATAATCAATCAAGAACCAAATAAATAGATATAAATTTAATATGAAACTAGTATTAGATGGAACATTAATTTTTTAGGTGTGTTTGAAGAACATGGTGGGTGATAACCATAAAAGTTATTTCAGATTCGATGGATCATTTAGAAAATGTGTATTAATTATATTCCATTCACAATTATATTTTTTCAAAGAAATATTGACATTGAAATTAGCAAAACCCATAGAGAGTGTCATATTCACATTAAATTGATAAAAAAAATAATTTTTATCTAAAGAAATTTTACCTTGTCATAGAAACATTATTTGAAGATGACGATGTTGATCAATCAAAAAACAAAATCAATGTTATATTCGTTCACAAATAGGATGCAATGGTATAAACCTAATAGTGGGAATCCACGTATGCTCATTTGATCTAAAAAACAGAAATGGAATATCAGTTTCTAGGGTGGTGGACTTATCATATTGTATTTTTTTTACTAATCTAATCTACTTTCATCAATCTTGATGGATTATCTCTCCGTTTTCTCATTTATTAGAGTAGGTTGGTATAAGGAATTCAAGATTGGAGTATGTTGTCTGGGATGATTCTCAAGTCATTATTAAGAAAAATTTAAAAAAAGTATATTAGATATTTGGTTTATGATAAAATATAATATAACAGCACAAGAAACCTTTATATAATATAATGAACCTAGCATTACCACCTTCCATATAAAAATAATACTATTATTATTTTATGGTGTAATCATACATGCGTGATAAAAAATAATATTTTACATTATTGCTAATTGATATTTTTCATCGGATATAATAATGGAATTCTCTACTTACTCGTTACATAATGAATACATTAATAAATATTTAGCTAAATATTTTACTCATAAATAAATATTCTTTAAAAAAAATTTATGAAATGTTAATTACATAATTATGATGATCAATGTACTTGAATTAAATTATTCTTTTATCTGAAAAATTATATTTATTCAATTAATATATATCAAATAAAAATTTAATCTAGGTCAAACGAAACATTTATTATGTATCCCTGTAAGATTATTCCACATTGGAATTAGTAAATCTTACCTATTGTCCAAGAATAATGTCAACCAATTAGTCAAGGCATCCTAGAGAATGAATATAATTTCAAAATTCCGATAACCGCATTATATCACACACTAGATTATATAATCACATTAAGATATTATCATATCATGTAGTTTTTATATCATTTTCATCAACCAATATTTTTTATATGAATCCCATTGTAAATCATTTTAAATTAAATTATTTTATTTGGAAGAAATATATTTAAATGATTAAGTGATAACCCCTAAAATATGAATTCATATCAAAATTAACTACTACATTCTACAACCAAATAATCGAAAATCCTCATACACTATAACCAAAAAAACATTTAACATCATAAAATGGAACTACTACCTTAAAATCATGTTAAATTATATTTGAAGACTTATACGTATATAAATTATAGTGTATATCATTTACCTTTGTTTATATATCATTGTTGATTATGTCTTCAATAAAATAACCACATGTTTTCTATGATTGAATAAACTCCTACATATTTATTTTCCTTTTGTTTAAACAACATGTAAAATTATGTTCTTACATGAGGAATAACCCTGAATGAAAATCATTGGCGTCCTCTAGGATCAATATCTCAACTATCCTGTATGCATCCTCTTGGGAGGCCTTAATTATTATGGTCTTATATGATATTTCTTCCCCAACAAGAAAGATTAGATTCCATGTGTTTCTGTTAATTTATTTCTCACAATACCTTTTCGTGTGTATTCTATTTTTATAAAAATTGAAGGAACAAATCCTTCATCAACATCACCATTATTACCTGTTATTTCTGATGAACCCAACATACGATACTTCTCACAAGCATATCAAATAATGTATTTAGCCTATAATTCTATGTTTTAGAGTCATGGTATGGTGTAATGGTGAATCTTAATGTTTTAGGACCATTACTCATACAAATATATAGTAATATACAATGACACATAAACACACACAATTTCAACTTACATGTCTATATATATAACCCTTATATTGGATATTACCATGTGTAAAATTCATGAGAGGAATTATCATCAATGTAATATAAATCTCACATGAGATTAAAAAATATATATGTCCAACGATAGAACACTATTTGATTGACAAACTATATTTAGGGAAATCATAATCATATTTTAGTGTTACAAATCTTGTGGATAACTGTTATGAACATATCAATTCTACAAATAATCTAAAACATTATTACATTAATAAAATGAATAATAATTAAGAATATATAATAGTATTCAATATTAAATATAAATTCATGGAATATCCTTTTAATCTATGGTAAAAATGGTTTGGTCTAAAATGATAATACCAACACTATTATCACTAAATGATGGAAAATATGAAAGAATATCCAGAAACATGCCTTATTATGGAGATAATTTTCTAAAGAAAACATATGAGTCTAGGGTTTAAATCATCCGCCTTTGAATTTCCCTTACATAACAGATCATCCAACAGAAATTGTATATATATCCCTATATTGAATGATATGTTTAAAAATATGTTTTTGGATGAATTTAGTTATGAATTGTTTATTGGATTTGATATAGTAGAAGATATTATAAAAAAAATCAAGACTATCAAATAATAAATCAAAATTAATCAAAATCATCAGAATAGTAATTGGGTTTACTTTTAGTGAGACCTATATATCGAGGTTGTTGATCATGTTTTGTCCAAATATCTCATTTCAAGAGAGTCCTAATGTTATCGAAGAATGGGAAGATATTTATGAGACACATTGGTCTATAAGATAATATAAATCACATAATATATTTTCGATATCAAAATATCCTTGTTTGAAGATGACCAAAGGACATGATGAATTATTTATATCCCTATTAATGATATAAATACCAATAACCTTACATGCACTGAATCATGTGGCTGTTAAATTGGATGATGGTCTCACTTATGAGGATAAATCTCTGGAAATATTAGAAAATAGATAAAAATTTGGGAAATAATACATCTCACCTTGTTAAATAACATTGGAGAAAAAATATGTTTGAAGAAGATACATGATAACCTAACGAGGCCATGAAACAAAAAATACCTTTCCGTGTTTTAAAAATAGTTTTTATAAATAAATATTTAGAGTATATTATAATAAGGGGGAAGAGTATAACATTACCGGATTTTAGTATCTTTGTTAAAAACATTTAAGTTATCATAAAAATAATCCCAAAATGAATAAATACCTAAATATTGGTATTATTTCAACTAGAAACGAAAATGATGAAGAATTTCGGAAATACATAGGGATCATATAAAACATTGAAGGAAACATGATTAGATGAACTTAATAAGTTCATTATTACACTTGATTCACAACAAATAACATTCTAGAAGATATAGATAATCCCATACAATGATTCCTTCTAATCCCATGACTATGTCCATGAATCTCGCTGATCTATCATTGGATTCTAGACGAGTTCCTCTAGATCTGGAAACATGATAATCAATGAACATCTAAAAATATATACTAAAATAATTGGAATATAAAGAAGAAAATTTCAAAAAGTATATTGACTCGTATGGTCATAAATAACATGTGATGAACTGATTTGGTTAACAATATAGGACATGCCCCCAAAGGCATATGGGCCTTATTGTACAAGAACCTGCAGACATGAATCCTCACCAACTGCTATACATTGAACATTAACACAAATTCATCCACACCAATTATATATCTATTGAAAATAAGGGGGTTTCCACTATATTCTCACACATTGACAAAATACCCATTTGTGGGTAATAATTTGAATCAATGATGGGAAGATATGTTTTCCATTATGACCCTCATGCAATCCCATAAAATCCATATCCATTGTAAAATAAACAAATAAATATAAAGGGAAATTCAAGACCATATTATGAGGGGAGTGTATGCTTGTATTAATGTAAGGTAGTCATTTTCGCTAGGAAATGATCCTGGATCATGTGAGTCCTCCGTTTACAAGATAACTTGATATTGTGAAGGCCATATATCAAACAACCTTTTTCTCACAGAATTTCTCAGATAATAATCACAGATCTTGTGATGGACTTTAACTAGGAATATTAATCTTGATAATTGAAATATAAATGTTTTCCTATCATTTTATGATACACATGGAATGACCAAATAAGTAGGAAAGACCTCTTTTATTGGAAAATACCAATTAATTGGTGAATTGATGGGATGATCTTTTGGTTGGTGCAACTCAATCAAAAAATATGATAGGATTTCACAAAACATATGAAACCATTGTCCTCCATAAATACTATACTCAATCATTGAGACATGTTTTGAAGAAATGGGTGTATAACCATGGAGGTTAGTCATATTACCCCCCTAGATCAAAAAAAGTATCCATATATGATACCTTGTGTATGGAAGAACAATTTAGAATTATAATAGAAATGAACAATGTGATCCCTGATGTATCCTCTCATGAAATATTTATGTAATGACTCCATGAGTAATGAAGAATTCATATAAACATCACATGATCACTTGATATAACATTAAAGAATTCTGATCTATTAGTTGTAATATGAGAAAGAAATCCCGAAAATTGGATCAGTCATGTGAACCCTAAAACAAGATTAACACTGAAAAAATAAAATACATTTACCCAATAAAATATTTAATAATGATTAATATATGGGAACATATGTGAACAAAGGAATGGAGCTCCTCCTATGCTTTGCATGACTCATCCATATTATGAAACAATACATGGACATGTCCCCAAAGACATGTGACACCATCATGACATACCACTAGGATCGTGTGATGTCTTTTAAACACTCTTGAAAAGTCATGTGACACCATCCGGGCATGACACCCACATCTCATGAAGCCCTCATGGATTGTCATATATTCCTTATGGTGTCCTATAGACATTTCACCCAAACATACAGTGATTCTATTGTATGTCCATTTGGTCTCTCAATGACCTCCATGAATACTAGCCAGATCTCACAGAACCCTCCAGGGATGGCATCTAGGCCTTAGAATGACCCCTATATATGTCAATTGGATCTCACAATGACACCTAGAAAAGTCATTTTATGTCATGTGACACCCTTAAGACTTATCAACCTTGATTATGTGACATCCCTTGAAAATTTCAACCTAGTATAATGATGAAACCTCTACAAGCCTGCTTGGTCATGTTTCCAACAACATACATGTCAACATGGATACTAAAATTATCCTTTTGTATGTCCATTATTCAACCATGACATATTGGGAATCAATAGATAAGTTAGGGAAACAACAAAAAAATAGGAAGACCAAGATGAAATGTTTTGAAAATATCATTATAAATTATACTGTTTTCCATAGGGGATATTATGGAAAACTCAATCTGTAATCCCTATTTAGTGGAATAATATGATGTTACTGAAAATATCAGGGAGTCCTAAATATCTATTCCCTATTATATGAACTATGATGTCTTTGATTGAATCTAAAATCAGGATATATAGAATTATATTCCTAAGGGCTGATCTCCAAATTATAACTCGAAATGTATATCCCAACATGTTATTACCACACCCATATGTAGTGAGAAAAATTAATTTCTATCCATTGATACCCTAATAGAGCATACCTTATTTGGTTTTAAAGATTTTCAACGATCCAAACACTCACATATGAAAAATCTACCATGCTGGGTAACATAACTATGTTTGTCCCAATAAATGGAATAGTATGACATGTACACCAGTATTAAAGAATCCTTACTATGAAAGGCCTGATTATTGAAATATAATAAATATTATTTTATCTATAATTAATATACTTAAGACAGATTCTAGATGTACTGAGGTCAAATATTGATCCACCTTAGTATATAACCTTCCATGTCCCTAATTTCCCATCCATCAGTACCCAATACCTACCATGGGTTGACCCCCTTTACTCGTCATCTTTAGGATTTTTTAGTCAATTTAACTATGAATAATATGATTCCAATGATAACTAGGATTCATAGGAAGACATACAAAACATAGAGATATGTATATTAATAATTCAATGGGACTTATCATCACAAAATCCCCATATCCATATGTAGTGAAACTGATTACTCTCTGCCCCATGTTTATATTAATTATTATATATCATGTGGGTTAGGGAGTTGCAATGGTCACCTCATTCTCATCATGAATCCCCACAATCTAGGGAATCCATGGTGTAAAACGTTGATTAGTGGCATGATATAATTTTCAACATATACGGGTGTCTTCATCTTGTAATGTCCCAACACAGTGACTGAACTATGAGAAATGTGATTACTACTATACATAGGATACATAGGATGTATCCTTAATGTCAGAGCTCATATATACGGTGTGAATGTGCCTCCAATAATGTCCTATTTATAGGATGTTAATCTACATAGGTTTAATGAAATATGTGGGTTTTTATTACTACTATAAAATTGAATACATAGGATGACTCATAGTGGCTCAATATAATCATTGATATATTAACCACCTCCCTATATGGCAACAAACACTTGAGTTCATGGTTATATGGATTCAACAAATAAAATATACCCACCAACTAGATTTGGATGAAGAATATGATATACATAATGGTGGATTCATCAATTTGATACTCTCTTTTTCTTATAAAAGGACTTTACCTGTGATCATTTTATTCGGGTAATCAGTCTTGTATCATGGTGTGGATGAGATTCTAGAAAATATCTATAATCAATCAGAGTCTCATGGTGGGAAAAAATTCTTCTGAAAAGGTTGTGATTAAAATGACCTCCCAACCTCTCGATCTATATGATTTTTAAATCTCACTAGGTCTAAAAACCCTATTGATTGTTGTTCTTTGGAAACTATGTATGTACATAGTTATGTATTTGGGAACTATTGGGAGTTTTTGTGAGATATGGAAGTAGTGATATAGGAATAAATGATTATAAATACATCAAACCCCAACAATCAAACAATTGGGAAATGTATTCAATCACATCTGAGCAACATATGAACATATCATATGGAATATTACAGTACTGGTATAGGTACAACGAAATTCTCATATTCCTATCCCTACATCTATGGTAGCATGACACTGTGATCAATTTTAAGGAGTGGTTGCTTTGGAGAAAGTGCACCCTATTGATCTTGTCCGTGAGTATTATCGGCATACTATAGAAATTGAAATGGAATTATACTAGTTCTTATTCCCATTCTAGTTTGGGATCACCAAGTGATAGTGGTACATGAATTATGACGTTATTGAATTCTTATTGAAATGGACTAATTACATACTACAATAGCATAGGATTATTCACGTATCTATATTCTATCTAGGGAAACCAATTTAGAGGTGAAAATTCATTAGGAACTACTAATATTCTTATCGAAGTAGAATAAACAATAATCAAAAGTCCCAGGATCAGAATCATATACCCTTCCTAAATGAGGATCACCATGTGAGAATGTATATTTCATTGAGGCCATCTCATATTCATATTAGTGAATATAGGTGTAATATTCTAGTAAACCATAATGTAAAATATCATATACCTACATCCTCTAATGAATGAATGAATTAAAATACTTACGAGGAAATAAAATAGTTGAATAATATCCCCTATATTATTTAAGATGTATTTGAAAATATTTTTATGGGGATTTAGTATTCATACTATGATAATTATAATGTTATAACCATAGATCACTTATTGAGGGTAGAAAATTACTCTATAGAGGTTTATATCTCTTTCAATAAATTCCAATGATAATAAAAAATTTGAGGATCAAGTTTACACTCATGTTGTGATTGAGTCTCAACATGTGAGTATATCACATGCCTCAGGACAAGATCATATTACTGATAATAATGAATAATATTGTTGTCAGAATCTATCATCTTCATCATTGAGTGATCATACCCCCACAATAACATATGGTAATATAAAAGGTCTCGAAACCATTATATTGTAGGATCACATCACTTCATTATTCCTGAAGGTAAGACATCATATTAATTCCAAGATAAAGATTTAGTATCATATCCCTAATCCACACAATGACAATGTCTTTTTGGATTATTAAGATAGATTCAATAAAATTATATGGATGTCAAACTATTTGACCAAAGATAAGGATATTCATTTTTGATATAGTACTCCTCATGATAGTGTTGATATTATCAAAGGTACTATACTCCTGAGATTCGTCGTGTTCGACCTCCCAATATTGTTATCTCCCATGTAAAAGGAAACCCACCTCTTTCCAAGACACCACCATATAGATATGTTATGAAAACTAAGACGCTATTGTATAAAGGGATTCTCAAATCATCATAGAGAACAATATACAATTCTCCAACAATATCCAATAGAACTCCACTGTAGTTAGTATCCAACCCAAAGATGCAACTTCTATGGTCTGAACAGATGGAGGAATGTAAGTCTGATGAAGAGAAGGTTGACATTGACATGAAATGAAATTTATCTGGAAAAATCCTCCACAACATGCTCCCGACCCTTTCCACATAAAACACTGAGATCCTAGATAATACATAATATTATTTCATTCATTATCTATACAAAAGATTGTTGCTACACAACCATGAATAAATGCTAGACACCCCCTCATCTAGCGTATGTAATTCCTCTTTAAAAAATAAAGATAGTATATTTTCTTATAGACATGGATGTTTTATCCATGGTATGAGACCCAAAATGTGAAAATCATAGAACAAATCTAGAAAAATCTTACCATTATTCCATTACATGTATTCAGATTCGGATTGCTAAAGAATCTTAATTAAAATTTATAAAAGGATTGGTAACTTATTGAGTGTTACACATCATTTCACCCCTAGATTTATAGATCTATTTAGATATGGTTTATTCTAATGTCATATACACATGATATATTAGGGGTTAGGTCAACATGTGATCTAGTTTGTCAGAATAGATAAATCATACATCTTCAACAGTGGAAAGACATCACTAATGAAGGACGATGATATCCCACAGAGCAATGAACTAGACCCTAGAAGAAAAGGGAATTCATTTCAGAAATAGGATTTTTTATTTCAATCGACTCGAAAACCTAATTTTGAAACTAAATTTCAACATGGGATTCCATTTCACAAAGCTCTTACATGAGAAAACTACAAAGTATAAAATGGGCTACAGTAGGATATTATATCACAATTATCCAAGAGATAGCCTAGTCCTCTGAGTTAGGGGAATATCTATAATCACCTGCAAACTAGAGATATTCAATTCTTAAGATGAATTTTTAAATATCAACATAAGCTTAAAACCAATCCCCTTCCACTTGGATGGAGGACGTGATATATCAATCTTCATCACCTAGATCGTCATCCCCTAACATGGCCCCGATGAAATCATTGGTTGTTCTAGATCAACCCCATCCCATTAGGATGGGGGAATTTAAATCTAAATAAAAAATCTAAGAATCATAAAATCATCAACTGTAATAATCATATCATCATAATATAATCAATCAATGTCAATTGTGGTAGTAGATACCCCTTGCATACTAGGCTAGGGGAATTTTCACTATCATTACTATAGTGGGAACTAACCTTATCTAGGATAGAATATAAATATTGATGGCTGGTGTCCCACTGATCACAATAAAAAATAATATTATTTGAATCATATTATAAAATCATTATGAAAAACTCCCACAATATCCCCACTAATTTGATGAGATGTGAGGAGCATACAATGAAGACAATCAAACCCCACCAGGGTAAGATTCCAAAATTGTCCAACAGTCAATGTTTCGAGAAAAGACTCTAATGATGGAATTTTAGAATCATCCAATTTTGTTCATATTAGTGAGACAATTAATATTTCCTAATATGCCTCTTTTAACTTCATCCCCAACAATACTAATTATAATTTGGGTGAGGATACAAATGAAGAGTGATGAAACATAGAAAATATAACCGATATGAGGGGCTAGATTCACACATTGAGGCTTCTCATACATAGAATAAAATAATGATCCAAAACATATATTCTTCTAATAGAAGCCTCCCCACATTTATGGCATAACACTACCAAAGAGGAAGGTAAATTGGTTCCCACATACCGATCTTCGACAAGTTGAAATAAAAATTCTTCTATGGAGGAACAATTTTCATGATATGAGAGTTTGATAAAAACTCTAAGAGAACTCAATGAGGATCTACGGATGATTATTATTACAAATGGGGATTAACATAAATTGGAAGTTATTATTCCTCATCCCATAAATATGGATTGGGATAAACCATATGGTGGATGGAATTTGAGAACCTAACTAGATCCACATTTATGTAGGTGGTCTAAATAAATTATGAAGTTCAAAAATGATAATGTAATTTCTCCATTACAAAAAAAAATTATCACCCTCACTAGGGTGATCATTCCATTAATGAATGAATGGTTAATCAGTAGTATATGAAAATAGGTCCATCTCCTCAATCCCTATCCACTGGCTATATTTGATAGGTGGAGCATATAGAAGAACCAATGGAACTCCTTCATGTCATCGAGTCACTAGATAAATGAATAAAGGACATCGAAGGGAAATGAGAACTACTGCAGCATGATAATAAGCTATATAAAAAAGGGGTGGATAACATCACTACCTCACCCAATCTCCGAAATCATATATTCTCTTCCTTTGATGGCGAGGGAGACCCTGAACAATTCCTTAGTCACCATGTATCCTGATACGGTCCAATGATGGCCGCCCGAGATGTATAAGAGGTTTTCTTGCTAAGGTGTTTTGTTTGGAATCTGGTAGGGCTAGAAATCTTTTGGTATGTATGCTTTCCACATGGACAAATTTTATGAATTAAAGACAGTGGTCACAAATTCCTTTACTATTTCATCTCTATAATAATGAAAACAATAATATTCGACCTGGAGAACTACATGAAATGAAAAAACATTGTGGGTTTCTGAATTCATAGAATGATTGAAGATTTTAACATCTTTTCATAGTATCCATATATCATAGTAAAAAATCCTTGAATATTGTTCATAAAATAATATGGATTATATGTATACAACTCTGATCCCAATGATTTATCTAGGTGGGTTCTCTGAGTTTATAGAAACTAAAAAATGTATATAAGATTTATTTAGTTAAATTGATCTCAGTTTCTTCTAAATCAATCAAAATAGGGAAAATGAATTTTAAATTTTTTATTCTCGTTGTTATCCTCAAACTAATAGAAGGTCCCATTCATGCACCTTTACAAGTCCCAAAAAACCCAATGCATCCTGTCAAGAACCTACGCCAAAAAAATCACCATCGACCAAATGTGAGAAGAGATCATAGAAACAGAAGATTTGAGTTACATGTGAATAAAGTATACATATTTTTGAATAAAAAATTCTACTGTAATTTACTTTCATCCAAGGTAAATAACCTTATCAACATACTAGAGCCTAGGAAACCCAATGAGGTGAACCTCACTGATCTTCCCAACTACTAGCCTTTCCATAAAATTTTGGGCCACAACATCTTATATTTATTCATCATTGAAGATGTTCTACAATGCATGAATAATTATGGATAGGTGATGTCAATAACACCTTAGTGTAGGTGGCCTACATAACTGTTGACAAGAATGGAGATGAAGGATATAGGAGGAATATTCCAGCCAAGCGTGTATAGAAGTTCAACAACTATATGACTCGAAATGAATCAGAAAAAGCTCATCCCACCCATATAGCATTGTTTCACAAACCCAAAAAAAAAAAGATATCCCCCCCCTAGAGGATACATTAGATATGACTCCCAATGTTGTATGTGATCATTGGATGCATAAATATATTGAATATGATTATTTGTATTCTTCTCTAATGTAAGCTCTGACTCTTGGATTATACTTATTTGCAACATCTGAATCATGGATACCTCCCCAACAAAAGGAAATCACATTGGGTGAAGAAAAAATATTTTTTTATGTCAATGTGAACTCAGGGAGAACCTTTTATCAGAGGATTATTACACCTATGAGTATATATTCCCCACACCTAACTAGGTAATATGAAGCTTCATGTATAATAACTGGGGATACGGGGGACATAACATGTGTGGCCAAACCTGATATTTTGATCACATCCTATGACATTTATGAATTTGAGTCCCATGATAACTTGCACCAATAATCCTAGAAGATTTTTTGTAGGTGTATTAGAACTATCCATGGGTCATCTTCACCTACTTGTCTTATATGACAATGTAGAGGGGGTGTGATTATCTAATCACCCAAGTAAATGGGGAATGTAGGAATGACCTATTCCCCTAGAAGATGATTCCATGTCGACCTATTCAGAAGATTCAATTCTATCTACCTGATGTTCCTCAACTCCTTACCCAAATAATTAGTTGAATACCCAAAATGGTAGGCCCTATCCTTTGGCACAAATGTACGATATTCTGAAATAACATGTGGTTGTCCCAACTGAGCTCACAATATTGGATATGATTCGTATTTGATAATAACTCATATAGTAACTTAATGAATCCATAAATATCCCACAAGAATTATACAAAATAATTTAATTTTAGCCTTGGTCCATCATTTGGAGAATGTGACACAAAAATTCAATGTTTTCATCTTGTTCAAATATCAGGACTTGGAAGAGGTCATCAAAGAGAACATCATACCCCAATATATTTCTCATAGAGTCAATAATGTCAACATATAAAGGTCCCTAATTGGAAAAGGTTACAGGATCAACCTCATATACATTTTACCACTGTGAAATATGGGTTATAGATAATGGTACTTTTATCCCACAAAGTAGACCATTCACATGTATGATAAACATGTAAAAATTACACCCATGGAGTTAAATATGAAAAATTGGTTTTGGGATCTCACATCTATCACCAAGCTTATGGTTATCCAATAAGACATGACATAGAGTTTCCATCTCATAATCCCAAATCATTATATCTAGTTAGAAGAACCCCCAAATTTTATCAGTGTCTAAAATACCCTACTAATGGAGAGGTCGAAAAAATGAATATTGATAGTCTCCCCTTATATACTTGAGATGCAACATTTGACAAATAATGTGTCCACATAATTTAATGAAAACATTAAATTATGTGTGATGATATATAGATTTCAACCCCCACTATATTGGTTACCATTCCTATGAATCCCTAGACTATGATCGAAGAGAACCATGTTCTCCCCATAAACCTTGTTGAGGAAATAGAACTGGTCCCAGAGGTCCATGACCTTTCTATCATCAATGATAGTGTATAAGACAATCATCTCCATCATCTCTCTGTAATGAGTTTTATATTAATGGAATATAATGTGTTTTCTTAAGTCCCCCATCACCTTCAGAGTGAAATATATTCTAGAAAATTGCGTATATTGTCTAAAAATGACTTCATATACTCATAGGTGGAATAAGAATATAACCTTACAATAAACCCTCACCAATTTGAGGGAGGCACCATGGATGAGCTCAAGAAGGTAAATTTTGGAACAAAATATGACCTTTGACCTACATTTATTCTAATGGCCTTGACTCTCTAGGAAAAATAATAGTACATCCCATTTCTAAAGAAACAATAATATTTGTTCTCGTTGAATTATTCATAAAAATTTATGTTGAATCCAAATGTGTCTACACAATATTGTGTCTGACCAGATGACCTTTGAGTCTTCATGAAGGCATCCTGGAAGGTGAATCCCAATCATGATATCAATATATAGGTGGATGATGAAACATTTATGATGGATTGTTTTTTTGAGATGTGAAATACCTGTGATAGATCACCAATATCATATTATTTATGTACATTAATAGGAATATTATGGTCTTTATAAATTTTGGAGAAAATAATTGACACTTCAAAAAGTATGATTTAATGTTTCCGGTCAGATAACTATCGATAAATGTAACTAATGTATTTCAATCCATTTTCATCATGGATGAGTATTTAGGGTAAAATTAAATAATTGTGATCCATGATGTTGAAGAACCCACAAATATTAGATCCCTATATTGTGTATTTTTCTATAAACTCATTCGTGTTTATATAATGAACCTTGGATCTTCATATAAACACACCTTACATCATATCATTAAACCCTTATTGGGAAGAAAATCCAAATGTTATCTCAATGACCTAGTGGTCAAATAGTAACCATGATGTGATAACTTCTTGTATTTTTAAACAAACATCATCAAGATTTGACAACATAGTCTGAATATGAATACTTGTAAATGATATTTCACGTATCATCTTGGATGTTCCTCCACATTGGGGTGAACCACCATGGCATAAAACTTATCCTAGAAAAGATTATTGATATTTTTGAAATTTCACACCTATAAATATCAATAAATTAGGTGGAATACAAAGGAACCACACTTGAATTCGGTGTTACAATGAAAATATGGATCGAAAATCCAACAAATTCACCAGGAAAAGGATAAATGAAATCACATATCAATCAGAAGTGGACTGGCATGATGCCTTCAAAATATCAAGCAATACCTACTCCAAACAATGTTCTTGATTCCAGCAGAATAAGGAATGGAACTCATATAATATGTGGCCACCATAGAATTCCTTATCGCCACCCTCATTGCACTGAATAATGTGATAGTGTGACAGAAAAATATCTACTGCCTCATCTTGAAAATGATTGGTATAGAGAACTAATACCATTACTTCGAGAATAACTACATCACAATCAACTTTGTAGTTAAATAGATGAGGAATTTCATGTATCACCATGAAATCCATATAGTCTATCACATTAATCCAATCAAGTACCTATTTTTTCATCCCATATAAATTTGTTGTCTTTCCTGATGGGTGGTCATTATGCAACAATAAGACTTCTAGTTCACGTCACAAAATGAGGTAAACAATCACAACCTAGGTTATTTCTTCAAGGAAAACCTCTCCCTAGAAAGAACACTAGTGGATATCGAACCTCTTATTAAGAATTATAATATTCTCGTGACACTCTACATACATGGGATATTTATTTTTTCATAACCTATCGATTTCATATCAATACAAACATATAAAACCCAAAAATGAATCTTTTATTAAAATGTATTAAATTTAAATCTCCATAAAATTAAATTTCCCCCTACTATTAATCACTCTCTAAAGGCTATATGAATAATGATTCAGAAATCCAAGCACCCATTTCAAGATATTAAAGGACCCATAACTACAGATAGCCAACCAGAATGACAATGGGAATCCAAAACAATTGATAAATCTGATCAAGGGACAATATTGAATTAAAAATAAATCAATGGTCCATAACAATGGCTACATTAGGGGACTAATAGTATATTTTCCTTTTTATAACATGAAACATCATGTTACTTTTACAAATAATTCTTTCTCTAACACATTATCTATTGTTGAAACTATCCAGGTAAACCCGAATATGGAGGAAGAATCATTTGTATAATCTATCGCTGAATGGTATCATTAATCAACATTTGTGATATAGAGGAAATAAATTAGGTCAATACAATCCCAAATCATGATAATCTAGTTTCAAACCTTGTATGGATGGAGCCCATAATTGGCTATCATAAAAATGGGACACTACCAATAGAATGATCTAGAAAAGAATTGATTCGAGGGTGAGACACAAAGTTTAACCTTCAACATGGCCCAAAAAAATTACACTACAAGAGGGGATTCTATGTAATCATTCCCATATTTATAAAAAATAGATATTTCAATCTCCATTTAATAAGTCCATGTAGGATCATATGGCTCTAATAAATCTAAGAACTATATATACTATTAAATTAGGTGGTTGTGAAACTATTGCAAAACTATTATATAGGACTATGTGAAATTCACAAGAAAAGGTCATTCAGGATATATGAATGCAGTCAATATTATTAAACCACATAAATTTCTATATACAGATTAATATTCCTATATTTTTTTCTATATGGGGAATTAATGTTATGTGGGAATATCCCCTAAAAATAGCTTTGTGGTTCATGTACATCCATTCTTATACCAAATTATTCTCCAAATGGGTTGAGGAAATAACTCTCATGGAAGTTTGGAATAATAATATCATCAAAATCATAATTTCTTATATCATCACAATGTTTAAAGTCCCCCTCAAAATATTTAAGGACAATGAAACCATATTATATTCTTTGTAGTCGAAAAAACGTTACCAAGAGTACAACACCATTGTCACGACCCGCCCTCGGGGTCCGAGCCGTGACTACCCCAAGCCCGCCTTCCATAGGCCAGGGGCTGGCGACTAGCACCAAGGCGTAAATCCCGGTAAAAAGGGAAGGCATTGCCTTTGAAAAGAAAACACACACCACAGAGTAAACAAGCGGAAGGTAATCACTGAGCAAGCAGAGAACAACTGAAAGTGCGGAAAAGTAAATGGGCCAAAATACAAACCCAAACTGAAAGTAAAGTACAACTCGAAAAGGGAAAAACAGCAACTGTAAAGTAAAGGCCGCTACTCCGAGCTGTCCACCGGAAATCCCACCTGAAGGGTGGGTACAGATAGCTCCTCTGCTCCACGGGTCCCACCGTCCGCTCCGTACTCGTCCCGCCCAGTGGTCCACCTCCGGGTACCGTCCCGCTCCGCGAACCTCAGCTAAGGTCAACGCTGTCCGTCGTCTGCAACCAACACAACGTAGTGCGGGCGAAGCCCGTGCAGGGGTGAGTATAAGCTACTCAGTAGGGACCCCGAGACCCCTGAAGGTCTCTCAAAATCCACAAAGGATAAATCACGAAGCAAGGTACAATCACGAAGTAACAACCAACACTGCTTAGGTATATGCCCATACATATACCTAAGTCATCAATTCAAATACGCTCCAACCTCCGAGATCAAGTATAACTCAGTCCACGCAGGAAAGTATACGTATTCCACAAAGGAAAGTAACAGGATTCAGCTCACACAGGTACACTTCTTCAAGGACGATAAAGATGATCACTGATCCACCTAAGTCGTCGGACCCACGAAGGATCGATAGGTAACTAACCCCCGCAAGACCCACATAGGATCGGGCTCACACAGAACCTGTAGGCGCTGGCTCACACAGAACCGCTGAGCGCAAGGACCCACACAGGATCGGGCTCACACAGAACCTGTAGCACTGATCCACGTAGGATCGCTGAGTGCTGTAGTCGTCGTCGTCGAATCCACACAGGATCTCTGTACTGTCGTCGTTGAATCCACACAGGATCTCTGTACTGTCGTCGTCGCAGTCACAGTAGCAGTCGTAGCAGTAGAACAGTCGCAGCCAGCACTAGGGTTCCCGCACACAGCAAGCTCGTACGGAGGGTCCGCTCCACGAGCCGAGAGGCTGATACATCAACTGTCACGAAGACCGAAGTTGATGTATCCAAAAGTTCCGTATCGTCAACAGGAACTCAACGCAACAGACGGCGCGTCGATCGGACGCCTGGTCCGAGAGTTATTGGCATTTTTGTCTCCGGGGCCCGGTTGGTTTTTAAGGCAAAACCAACCCGACCGTACTCCACCTGCGTCCAAACCTCGGGCGGAGTATGCCAAAAGATCCGTCTCACTAAGAGGAACACTACGCGACTGACGGCGCGTCAATCAGACGTCCGTAGCTCAAGATATGAGCGTTTCCGCTCCGAAGGCCCGGTTGGTTTCGTGAACGAACCAACCCGGCCGAACTCAAAGTAAACCGAAACCTTGAGTGCGATATACCGAAACGACCGTCTCGATCCAAGGATCGCGTTGCCGCAGACGGTTCGTCATTCGGAGGTCCGAGGCTCAAGTTATGAGCCAAAAACCGAATCTGGTCCGAAACGGGGGGGTCCGGGTCCGGAACGACCCGGCCCGACCCCCCCCCCCCCTTGGGTGGCGCGGCGGCCGGCGGCGGCGGCCGGCGGCGGCGGACGGCGGCGGCGGGCCACGTGGCGGCGGCGGGCCGCGTGGCGGCGGCGGCCGCGTGGCGCGGCGGCGGCGGGCCACGTGGCGGCGGCGGGCCGCGTGGCGGCGGCGGCGGGCCGCGCTGGCGGCGGCGGACCGCGCTGGCGGCGGTGGCCGCGACTCACGCGGGGGGCTAAGCCCCCGCCCTTCCGAAGGCGGCGCGGCTTTGCCGCGCCGTTTGAGACAAAACGGCCCCCGCAAATGGGGGCCGGTTGAGTAAAACCGGGGGGGCTTTGCCCCCCCCTCCTTAAAAGAACCGCCCCCTCATTAAGAGGGGGGTCTTGATGGACCGGTCGGGGGTTTAAACCCCCGGTTTTTATGACATCCGGCCGGCCTGCTGGCCGGCCGGTTTTTACCAACGGGACCGGAATTTCCGGTCCCGCCCTTGACTTCCGACGCCGGCGGCCCGGCCGCCGGTCTTTCCTTCCGCCGCGGCCCGGAACCGGCCGCGGTCTCCTCGTCTCACCGCGGCCCGGAACCGGCCGCGGTGTTCGTCGTCCGGCGCGGTGCGACGGCACCGCGCCCCTTTCGCCGTGCCAAGAATCCTCCCAACGCGGCGTGTCGGCGTCGCGGTCTTGAAGTCTCTCCTCGGCGAAGCGCGACGGTATTGCGGAAATCATAAGCATGTTCATCCGCGTGGTGCGACGGCACCACGCCTCTTGCTTCCACCCGCATGAATCAACATGAACGAAGGAGGGGGTTTCGGCCGTGTTCGTGCGGTCCGACTCCCCTCGCGTTAACAAATAACATAACTAAAAAGTCTCACGTTTAGTCATGCTAAAATCCACGATTCAGGAATGGAATAAAATAATTAATAAAAACATCCCCTACCTCGGGTTTGAGATTCAAAGAAATCCTCTACGTTCCGCGGAAGACGGCGTCGCGGAAGTCAGGCGTCGCGGTCGTCGTTCGTCAAATCCGTTGACGAAGATTTACGTCCGATGCGACACGTTGTTGGCGGATCTTCGTTTGCCGACGAAGAAGGTCCGAAGAGGAAGCAGAGGTCCGAAGATACTAGGTCTCTGAGTCGATGATCCTTGACGAAGTGTTGTCGTTCTTCGTCGAGGATGAAGACGTTCTTCGTTCTTCGTCAGAGCTTGAAGATGAGAAGGCTCTCCAAAGGCAAAAAAAGAACCCTAAAAAAAATAAGACTACCTCTTATTTTATTAACACAACACAAAAGAATTTCAAAATTTGAAATTCAAAAAGGGCTTTAACTTCCTTAATTAAATAAGGGTAACGTAGGCCAATTAATTGGGGGTTAAGAACGTTGAGAGAAAAAGAAAAGTCTTAGGGGTTCGTGTGGGCCCCACCACACTTAATCCTCCCAAGGGAGGTTAAGTGGGTGTGGGTCCCACTTCCAACCCCCTTAGGTAGGTTTTCTTTAATAAGTTAAAAATAAAATTTGTTTTACACAATTTTATTTAACTTAATTGAAAAACCCCAAAACGTATCTTTCAACCCGCAACAAACGCAACTCCCGAAAAGGTCTCATTAAGCGAATATCGGCGCTGCGAGTTCATCGGTGCCCTCGGATTTTAATTCCGAGCACCGGATCAAAAGTTAGGAATTCCCGCTCGTCCGTTCACTGAACGTACCCGAGCCAAACTTCGGAAATTAATTCCGGGCACTCCGGGCCTCGGAATCAGGTGCCGTCTGAAATCGCGCTCTTGTAAAAATCCAAAGAAAATTAAGAAAAAAAATTTCCCTTGAATTTTACGGTCTTTACATTACTCCCACCTCAGGGCTTTACGTCCCCGTAAAGATACAACAAAAACTAGGGAAACAAATGGGGGTACTGAGCACGCATCTGAGCCTCCCGCTCCCAAGTGCTCTCCTGGAGGTTCCCGTGCTGCCATCTGATGCGCACAAGAGGAATCGACCGTCCACGTAGGACCCGCTCCTGTCGATCCTCGATCTCCACTGGGACCTCCGCAAAAGTCGCCCCATCGTCAACGTCAAGCTCCCCATGGTCAATGATGTGCGTCGGGTCGTGCACGTATCTCCTCAGCTGGGATACGTGGAAGACGTCGTGCACCCGGTGCAACTGAGGTGGTAGAGCCAGGCGATAAGCCACCTCGCCAATCCTGCTGAGAATCTGAAAAGGTCCGATGAAGCGCGGAGATAACTTGCCGCCTCGGCCAAATCTCCGAATACCACGTCGAGGTGAGACCCGCAAGAAGACGTGGTCGCCATCCTCGAACTCCAGTGGTCTCCGCCTCCTGTCAGCATATGACTTCTGCCGGCTCTGAGCTGTCCTCATCCGCTCCTGGATGACCTGGACCTTCTCTGTCGTGGCCTGGACCATTTCCGGTCCCACCAGTGCTGACTCCCCAGGGTCTGTCCAGCACAAAGGAGATCTACAAGGTCGGCCGTACAACGCCTCGTACGGTGCCATCCCGATGGTGGAGTGGTAGCTGTTGTTGTATGCGAACTCCACCAAGGGGAGGTGGTCCTCCCAGCTACGACCAAAGTCGAGGACACATGCGCGGAGCATGTCCTCGAGAGTCTGAATGGTCCTCTCCGTCTGACCATCCGTCTGCGGGTGAAAGGCTGTGCTAAGACGTAGCTGCGTCCCGAACGCCTCCTGTAACCCCTTCCAAAGCCGGGAAGTAAAGCGGGCATCTCGATCGGAAACGATAGATGATGGCACGCCGTGGAGCCGCACAATCTCCTGAACGTAGAGACGTCCCAAGCTCTCCACCGAGCCCTGCTCTCTGATGGGTAAGAAGTGTGCCGACTTGGTGAGTCGGTCAACAATCACCCAGATGGAGTCGTGACCTCTGGAAGTGCGTGGAAGTCCAGTCACGAAGTCCATAGATATGCCATCCCACTTCCACTCCGGAACCTCCAAGGGCTGTACCAAGCCTGCTGGTACCTGATGCTCAGCCTTCACCTGCTGACAGGTAAGGCATCGAGAAACGAACTCTGCTACAGCTTTCTTCATGCCCGGCCACCAGTGCTGTCGTCTGAGGTCCTGGTACATCTTTGCCACTCCTGGATGTACCGCTAAAGGAGAAGTGTGAAACTCCCTCAGCACTTCCTCTCGCAAGGCGACTGGTACCATGGTACGTCCTCTGAAAAGGATGTCGTGCTCTGCTCCAAGGGAGAAACCATCAGGTGTCTGTCCCGAGGATATCTGTGCACGCCGTGTCTCACAGTCAGCGTCCCCATGCTGTGCCTCCCTGACTCGCTGCAGTAGTGGAGGAGTGACTGTGAGAGACTGTAGAAAGGCTGCTCCATCTCTATCCACGAAGGATATCTGCAAAGAGGCTAGCTGCTCTGTCGCCTCCTCAAGTAGTTGAATGCCCGTCCTCCTGCTGAGGGCATCAGCTACTACGTTCCCCTTCCCAGGAGTATAGACTATCTCAAAGTCATAGTCCTGGAGGAACTCGAGCCATCGTCGCTGTCTCAGGTTCAGGTCCTTCTGCGAGAAGATATACCTGAGGCTCTGATGATCGGAAAAGACCGTAAAGCGCTCGCCCATCAGATAGTGTCGCCATGTCTTCAGAGCGAAGACCACTGCTGCTAACTCCAGGTCATGGGTAGCGTAGTTCTGCTCATGCGGTCTCAACTGTCGTGATCCATAGGCGATCACTGCCCGCTCCTGCATCAGAACACATCCGAGTCCGGTCCCTGATGCATCGCAGTAGACCACGTACCCTACTCCCTCCTCAGGCAACCTCAAGATAGGTGCGCTAGTCAATCTCTGCCTCAGCTCCTCGAAGCTCTGCTGACAACTGTCTGACCACACGAAGGGTTTCCCCTTCTTCGTCAACGCTGTGAGTGATGCCGCAACTCTGGAGAAGTTCGGCACAAATCTCCGATAGTATCCAGCTAGTCCCAAGAAACTCCGAACCTCAGTCACGCTCCTGGGTGGCTCCCATGCTAACACAGCCTCAATCTTCGCGGGATCCACTGCAACTCCCGCCTCAGAGATTACGTGTCCCAAAAAGTGGACCTCACGTATCCAGAACTGGCACTTCGAGAGCTTACCATAAAGCTGGTGCTCTCGGAGTGTATCAAGAACAACTCGCAAGTGATAGGCGTGCTCCTCCTCTGTCGTAGAGTAAATCAGAATGTCGTCGATGAAAACCACGACAAACCGATCGAGGTATGGCTGAAAGATCCTGTTCATGAGAGCCATGAACACTGCTGGAGCATTGGTTACACCGAAAGGCATAACCAAGAACTCATAGTGGCCATACCGACATCTGAAGGCCGTCTTCTGCACATCCTCGTCTCTGACTCTGAGCTGATGATAGCCTGACCTGAGGTCTATCTTCGAGAACCACCGTGCTCCCTTGAGCTGATCAAAGAGGTCATCAATCCTCGGTAGCGGATACTTGTTCCTCACTGTCACCTGGTTCAGGCGACGAAAGTCAACACAAAGTCGCAAGCTCCCGTCCGCCTTCTTGGCGAACAATATCGGGGAAGCCCAGGGTGAAACACTGGGTCGGATGAATCCCTTGCCCTGCAAGTCCTCCAACTGTACCCGTAGCTCTCTAAGCTCGGCGGGGGCCATCCGATATGCTGGAGTGGATATCGGGGCTGTCCCGGGGTACAGGTCAATATAAAAGTCTACCTCTCTGCGAGGAGGTAGCCCTGGAACATCGTCGGGAAAAACGTCCGCATACTGATCCACCACTGCAGGAAAACCAGGACTCCGCACGTCAACTGCCCCAAGGATAAGGCTAGCCAACTGATGAGTGATGGGCTGTCCTCTCCTCCGCGGAAATCCATCCTGTGCTGCTAAGGCTCCCTTCTCGCCGGTGAAGGTGAACCTGCTCCCGTCGGTGCGTACACATCGCACCTTGCGCCTAAAACAGTCAATCTGTGCATGGACCGTAGACAGCCAATCCATGCCCAAGATGACGTCGTAAGGCCTCGACGCTGCTACAAGAAGATCCCAGCCGAAGCTCTCGCCTCCTAGAGTAAGCTCACACTGCCGGCACCAGTGCGTAATCGTCGAGTCTGCTCCCGTAGGAGTCTCTAGCCGTAAGGATCGAGCCAACGGCTCAGTCGGAATCTCCGAGCTCCGAACAAGGGCAGCGGCTATGAAAGAGTGACTCGCTCCTGTGTCTATAAGAACTGCAGCAAGGGTGGAATAGACACAGATAGTACCTCGAATCATCTCGGGTGCGCCGTGGTCGTAGGCCTCTGCTGCCTGGAGCTGTGCCTGTCGCTGCCCGCCAGCTCCCTGTGGTCGGGGTGGACCTCCTGGTGGTGGTGGTGGTAAAGCCTCAAAGCGTCGGCCACCACCAGCTGCTCGTCCAGCTCCTCTGCCTCGTCCGCCTCCTCCCTGCGGACCGCCACGGTCGACCCTCTGCCTCTGCCTCGGTGGTCCATCTACTGACTGCTGCTCCTCGGTACGGCGGGTCGGGCAGTCACGAGCCATGTGGCCCTGAGGTCGTCGGCCTGAAGGTCTGGTCTGTCTGGACCCCTGAGTCATCCGTCGACTGCCTGCTGCAGATGACTTTGCCACGTGCCGCCCTGCGGTGGGTCGCTGTGCTGGTGTAGACTCAGCAAGGAAGCTCTCGATCAGAAGAGCCCGCTCCAGTACTCCTGTCTGAGTCGGGATGCTGAGGGAGATCAGCGATGCCCTGATCTCGTGTCTCAAACCCTGCTCAAAGGTCCGGGCCCGGAAGAATGGGTCCCGTACCATGTCGGTCGAGTAGCGCGAGAGATCGGTAAATCTCGCCGAGTACTGGGCGACCGTCATGCTGCCCTGCCGCAGCTGTAGAAGCTCCTGGATACGCACCGCTCGAAGGGTGGCCGGGACGAACTCAGAGCGGAAGAGGCTCTCGAAATCCGTCCAGAGAAGAGATGCCTCATCGTGCACCTGGAGCATCAGGCTCCACCATCGTCCTGCTGCTGCGTGTAGTAGGCTCGCAGCGAGGATCACCATGAGGTCTGCTGGTGTCCTCACTAGCCTAAACACTCGAACAACTGCCTCCAGCCAGTCCTCTGCTGCCTGGGGATCCGTCTCCCCGCGAAACCTGGGCGGTCGCTGTCGCTGAAACTCATGCAGTGCGCTGAGGCGACGTGCATCGTCAGCGGCTGCTGCTGGAAGCATCGGGGGCTCGGCGGGTAAAGCTACCGCCGGTGCCACTACTGGAAAAGGGCCCTGCACCGAAGCCTCGTCGCTCGGTGGGCTGTCGTCTCGCTCGACCATCGGAACCCTAGCTGGCTGCCGTCGTGGGGCCATCCTGAAAAGGAAACAGGTGCGCCACGGTTAGAACAGTATACCTGGTGAGCTGATATAAGTAATCACAAAGAAAACTTTGAAACACACACGCAATCAATGTTTTCGTGCATTAAGTCGGAAATCAGACGTCAGGGTCCTGGTGTGTGGATACGTCGGCCGCCGCACCAACACTGGACTCCCTGGACTGATAACCACACTCAATACGCTAAACATTATTGCTTCACATAGAAAAGATCAGAGTTCGCGGTAGAACCGAACTCCTCTGATACCAATTTGTCACGACCCGCCCTCGGGGTCCGAGCCGTGACTACCCCAAGCCCGCCTTCCATAGGCCAGGGGCTGGCGACTAGCACCAAGGCGTAAATCCCGGTAAAAAGGGAAGGCATTGCCTTTGAAAAGAAAACACACACCACAGAGTAAACAAGCGGAAGGTAATCACTGAGCAAGCAGAGAACAACTGAAAGTGCGGAAAAGTAAATGGGCCAAAATACAAACCCAAACTGAAAGTAAAGTACAACTCGAAAAGGGAAAAACAGCAACTGTAAAGTAAAGGCCGCTACTCCGAGCTGTCCACCGGAAATCCCACCTGAAGGGTGGGTACAGATAGCTCCTCTGCTCCACGGGTCCCACCGTCCGCTCCGTACTCGTCCCGCCCAGTGGTCCACCTCCGGGTACCGTCCCGCTCCGCGAACCTCAGCTAAGGTCAACGCTGTCCGTCGTCTGCAACCAACACAACGTAGTGCGGGCGAAGCCCGTGCAGGGGTGAGTATAAGCTACTCAGTAGGGACCCCGAGACCCCTGAAGGTCTCTCAAAATCCACAAAGGATAAATCACGAAGCAAGGTACAATCACGAAGTAACAACCAACACTGCTTAGGTATATGCCCATACATATACCTAAGTCATCAATTCAAATACGCTCCAACCTCCGAGATCAAGTATAACTCAGTCCACGCAGGAAAGTATACGTATTCCACAAAGGAAAGTAACAGGATTCAGCTCACACAGGTACACTTCTTCAAGGACGATAAAGATGATCACTGATCCACCTAAGTCGTCGGACCCACGAAGGATCGATAGGTAACTAACCCCCGCAAGACCCACACAGGATCGGGCTCACACAGAACCTGTAGGCGCTGGCTCACACAGAACCGCTGAGCGCAAGGACCCACACAGGATCGGGCTCACACAGAACCTGTAGCACTGATCCACGTAGGATCGCTGAGTGCTGTAGTCGTCGTCGTCGAATCCACACAGGATCTCTGTACTGTCGTCGTTGAATCCACACAGGATCTCTGTACTGTCGTCGTCGCAGTCACAGTAGCAGTCGTAGCAGTAGAACAGTCGCAGCCAGCACTAGGGTTCCCGCACACAGCAAGCTCGTACGGAGGGTCCGCTCCACGAGCCGAGAGGCTGATACATCAACTGTCACGAAGACCGAAGTTGATGTATCCAAAAGTTCCGTATCGTCAACAGGAACTCAACGCAACAGACGGCGCGTCGATCGGACGCCTGGTCCGAGAGTTATTGGCATTTTTGTCTCCGGGGCCCGGTTGGTTTTTAAGGCAAAACCAACCCGACCGTACTCCACCTGCGTCCAAACCTCGGGCGGAGTATGCCAAAAGATCCGTCTCACTAAGAGGAACACTACGCGACTGACGGCGCGTCAATCAGACGTCCGTAGCTCAAGATATGAGCGTTTCCGCTCCGAAGGCCCGGTTGGTTTCGTGAACGAACCAACCCGGCCGAACTCAAAGTAAACCGAAACCTTGAGTGCGATATACCGAAACGACCGTCTCGATCCAAGGATCGCGTTGCCGCAGACGGTTCGTCATTCGGAGGTCCGAGGCTCAAGTTATGAGCCAAAAACCGAATCTGGTCCGAAACGGGGGGGTCCGGGTCCGGAACGACCCGGCCCGACCCCCCCCCCTTGGGTGGCGCGGCGGCCGGCGGCGGCGGCCGGCGGCGGCGGACGGCGGCGGCGGGCCACGTGGCGGCGGCGGGCCGCGTGGCGGCGGCGGCCGCGTGGCGCGGCGGCGGCGGGCCACGTGGCGGCGGCGGGCCGCGTGGCGGCGGCGGCGGGCCGCGCTGGCGGCGGCGGACCGCGCTGGCGGCGGTGGCCGCGACTCACGCGGGGGGCTAAGCCCCCGCCCTTCCGAAGGCGGCGCGGCTTTGCCGCGCCGTTTGAGACAAAACGGCCCCCGCAAATGGGGGCCGGTTGAGTAAAACCGGGGGGGCTTTGCCCCCCCCTCCTTAAAAGAACCGCCCCCTCATTAAGAGGGGGGTCTTGATGGACCGGCCGGGGGTTTAAACCCCCGGTTTTTATGACATCCGGCCGGCCTGCTGGCCGGCCGGTTTTTACCAACGGGACCGGAATTTCCGGTCCCGCCCTTGACTTCCGACGCCGGCGGCCCGGCCGCCGGTCTTTCCTTCCGCCGCGGCCCGGAACCGGCCGCGGTCTCCTCGTCTCACCGCGGCCCGGAACCGGCCGCGGTGTTCGTCGTCCGGCGCGGTGCGACGGCACCGCGCCCCTTTCGCCGTGCCAAGAATCCTCCCAACGCGGCGTGTCGGCGTCGCGGTCTTGAAGTCTCTCCTCGGCGAAGCGCGACGGTATTGCGGAAATCATAAGCATGTTCATCCGCGTGGTGCGACGGCACCACGCCTCTTGCTTCCACCCGCATGAATCAACATGAACGAAGGAGGGGGTTTCGGCCGTGTTCGTGCGGTCCGACTCCCCTCGCGTTAACAAATAACATAACTAAAAAGTCTCACGTTTAGTCATGCTAAAATCCACGATTCAGGAATGGAATAAAATAATTAATAAAAACATCCCCTACCTCGGGTTTGAGATTCAAAGAAATCCTCTACGTTCCGCGGAAGACGGCGTCGCGGAAGTCAGGCGTCGCGGTCGTCGTTCGTCAAATCCGTTGACGAAGATTTACGTCCGATGCGACACGTTGTTGGCGGATCTTCGTTTGCCGACGAAGAAGGTCCGAAGAGGAAGCAGAGGTCCGAAGATACTAGGTCTCTGAGTCGATGATCCTTGACGAAGTGTTGTCGTTCTTCGTCGAGGATGAAGACGTTCTTCGTTCTTCGTCAGAGCTTGAAGATGAGAAGGCTCTCCAAAGGCAAAAAAAGAACCCTAAAAAAAATAAGACTACCTCTTATTTTATTAACACAACACAAAAGAATTTCAAAATTTGAAATTCAAAAAGGGCTTTAACTTCCTTAATTAAATAAGGGTAACGTAGGCCAATTAATTGGGGGTTAAGAACGTTGAGAGAAAAAGAAAAGTCTTAGGGGTTCGTGTGGGCCCCACCACACTTAATCCTCCCAAGGGAGGTTAAGTGGATGTGGGTCCCACTTCCAACCCCCTTAGGTAGGTTTTCTTTAATAAGTTAAAAATAAAATTTGTTTTACACAATTTTATTTAACTTAATTGAAAAACCCCAAAACGTATCTTTCAACCCGCAACAAACGCAACTCCCGAAAAGGTCTCATTAAGCGAATATCGGCGCTGCGAGTTCATCGGTGCCCTCGGATTTTAATTCCGAGCACCGGATCAAAAGTTAGGAATTCCCGCTCGTCCGTTCACTGAACGTACCCGAGCCAAACTTCGGAAATTAATTCCGGGCACTCCGGGCCTCGGAATCAGGTGCCGTCTGAAATCGCGCTCTTGTAAAAATCCAAAGAAAATTAAGAAAAAAAATTTCCCTTGAATTTTACGGTCTTTACAACCATGTTCAATTTTTTGTCACACTATCATGATGATAAAAATGGACAAATACATTCATTAAAAAATATATCAAATATTCTATAGAAGATGTTGAAAAATGACTAGATTTCCTAGACAGACAAGATCCTATATGACATATACTCTAACCATACCACCATCCGTAATTTAAAAAATAGAAATTAATATTTATTTGTGTACTAGATTGAGAGTGTTTTACCTATAGAAGTCATGTTTCACACTATTCAAATATCCATTTTCATGAAAAAAATTCAGATGATGAGAAACTTGAAAAATGGATATAATTTTTGGAGTGG